>JAJHZJ010000218.1:1705886-3099854 GCA_023548195.1 Bettongia penicillata ogilbyi
ATCAATTAATGAATCAATACTTGATTTTGTTTCTCCTAATGCCATGACTTGGGCAGATTGCACCCTCTTCTTGTGATGATGGAAGAAAAAAGAATCTTCATGAATGTTCCTCTGGTCCCCTCCTTGTTTTCATTTCTCCATTCTGTCTCTGTGCCTATTTCTAGATCAACATTCCATGATGGATTTGAACTAACCAACATAGGAGAAAACTATACTGAGTACGTGCCTGGCATCTCAGCAGGATCCAGCTTAGCATTGGAGAGCTGTAATTCATTCATTCATCCCATGTATCATCTTCTGTATTTCTCTAGTTTGAGACTGTGGTAGATTACAGACAGTCCTTGGAGACTCAAGAGACATTAGAAAGTAAAGAGATGGTGGTAGCAGTGACTCGTGAGAGAAGAGACATCCGTCAGTGAATGGAAGGGGACTGGAAAGGAGCTGCTGTGGTGGGAGCACAAGGAGGAGACCAGAAACAGCCTGAGAGCTGCTACACAAAGATAAACAGGTTCCAGTCCCATCTGGTTTGAACCTTGCTTTTTCCCCCTGCTTCAGTGGGGCCAAGAGAGGGGGGTGGGATGGAAACAGGTGGGATTAGGCTATTTTTCATAACTTTAACAGGGAAATAGCATTTTTGTTCATTTAGCAACATTAAGATAAATTTAATGTGGCTGGCTTCCCAGGATGTGTGTCTCCAATTTACAAGCTTTGCTGATAAAGAAGAAAATCAATTTCATTTTATTCTATTTCCCAGGAAGATAGCAAGAGTGTTTTTCCTCTTTATTTTTTTTCCCTTTCTTCTTTGGTGTGTGTGTGTGCATGCGTGTGTGTATATAGACTTTTTAATTAGCACTATCAAAGAAACAAGGTAGGCAAGCAAGTGTCTGGTTGGCATATTGCCTCTTGGGGAGAGGGAGGGCAGGATGGAACAAGCATTTAGATATCAACCAGTATGTGTCAGACACTGCTAAATACTTTAAAAATATGATCTCATCCACTCCTCACAACAACCCTGTGAAGTAGGTGCTATTATTATCCCCATTTTACAGTTGGGGAAAATGAGGCAGGCAAAAGTTAAATGACTTGCTTAGGGTCACACAGGCTAGATTTGAACTCCAAATCCACCTCTCTATCCACTGTGGTACCTAGCTGCCCAGACCTGGGCACAGTGATTGTGTCCTTGTCTCTGTGTGTATATGTATACTATATATGTGTCTGTGTGTGCACTGTGCATGTGTTCATGCATGTGTGTACCTTGTGTAAATGTGAATCTCTGTGCACATATGTGATATATGTATGCGTATGTGTAAATGTGTTCATTTGTTTGTCGAGTAAGGAGGCCCTGGGAGAGTAGAAAATAAATTTAGAAATGGTTCTTTGAGATGATGGGAGAGTATTGGATGGTAGTCATAGATTTTGAGCTGGAATAGACCTTAGAGATCATCAAGCCCAACTTCCTCATTTTACATACGAGGAAACCTATGTCCACACTGCTTTGACCAGGTCACCAGCCAGAAAGTGTCTGAGTTGGATGGGAGCCTGCTCACTGCCCCACACTACCTGACACTGCCACACCCCTTGGAGGCTCCCCTGATCCAGGCTTGCCTTTGGTCAGTCCATGATTTTGAGGAGAAATTGATGAAGATGTTCTGATGCCTCCTCCTTCCTTGACACACTTATAGTTTTATCGATTGACTTTCATATTTTGGATCAGAGAAACCAAAATCTAATGTTGGAATGAATCCCATCTCATCCTAGTCCATCCCTTTACTTTATGGATGAGGAAACTGAGGCCCACAGAGATTGAGGGGTGTGGCCAGACCTTTCCAGATTACCTCCCACCACCCAATGAATCCTCTTTCTTTGGCCAGTCTCCAATGGACAGACTCACACGTTGTTCCCAGCCTTGCACTTCCACGGAGATGTGGCTGTGGATATGTGAGTGTAGAAGGAGCATTTCCCCCTGTCTTTGGCCTCCCTGAGATGGCTTTGGGTGGCAGAGATGCTGAGATGGGACCCTCAGTCAGAGCAGTGTGGCCCAATGTGGGGACAGATGACACTGATTTCTTTTAACCTTTATTGTCTCAAGGAAAGGAAAGAAAAAATAATTACCCTTTGAAGATGTCCGGTGCTCAGAGCTGTTAATGCCACCCCCCCTCCACCTCCCCAAGAGACCTCAAAGGAATGAAAGGATTTGCGCTCAGATCTGCCCCAAGTTCAGCCCTTTCATATCACCCAAGACAGTCATAGTAAGGAATCAGTAAGAAGAAAGTGCCAACCCCGGGTGAGGGAGGCTGTGCTGCCCAGCTCTCAGGTTTGAAACCAAAGCCAATATGCAATGAGGAAGACAGGGGATGACCCGGGATTGTCCAAAGGAACTTCTGGCAGTGTACAGATGATCTTGGCACATAAAGAAGAAATGTGGCAGGCACCACGATGTCCTCAGTGGAGCACAGGAGAGCAGGATCTGAAGCCCACCTCACATCCCTGTTACTTGTTACCTGGAGGGAAAACATGAGCTCTGTAGGCCTCTGTAAAATGAGGTGCTTGGAGTTGATGGCCTCTAAGGTCTGGTCCCTATTACTTCTAAATTCTATGGTATACAAATGTGTGTGATCTACACCTATACAGATATGTGTACACATACATACATACGATATTTATATACACATACCATATACATACACACATACATATGGTATGTATAACATATATATGATATGCACACATGTGGCATACACACAGAATGGTATACACATAGTATATATACATACATACAGTATACGCACAGACTTAATACATACATATGATATACATACATAGACATACGTACATTTTACTCTGGATTATATATTTTTGATGAATAGTTTTATACCCACATATTCGTACATATACAACTACATAGAGATTCATATGCAATATACATGTGCAGACACACATGCAGACACACACGCTTATGTATTTGCATAACACATGTGTATATTGTATGTGTATATCATACACATGTCTATATTGTACAGATTGCACATATATGTGTATATTACAGACATAGAGTTAAAAGGGCTGGAAAACACTCCAAAGGGCACCCAGGCCTGTTTTCTTATTTTACAAATGAAGAAACAGAGGTTCAGAAGGGTAGTGTGATTAACCTAAGCTACCCCAGGCAGGTCTAAGGGGTGGGACTGAGATTTGAACACAGTCCATCTCATTCTGTCTAGAAGAGTCTCTGCTTTCTCCTAGAGGCTTCAGTCAACCTCTGTCTCCATCCTGCACTGGGATGATGATGAGGTTCCAACTCTCTTTGACTTTAAGTCCAGAAAATGTGTTTTTATACGTGGGGAGCAGTGGATGGAGAGGATGCTCCTAATAGGGACAAATCCTTCCCAGCTCACTCAGCAGAACTGAGTCTGGGACCCAGGCCCTGAAATCTTTGGAGAGTTCTCTTCCTGTTTTACCACTGAGACCTCAGCATCCTCATTGATAAATAGTACTTGTAACTTCTGAGG
The DNA here is from genome assembly GCA_023548195.1 of Bettongia penicillata ogilbyi. NCBI lineage: Eukaryota > Metazoa > Chordata > Mammalia > Diprotodontia > Potoroidae > Bettongia > Bettongia penicillata. The sequence continues at coordinate 1,709,393 of JAJHZJ010000218.1, forward strand.
ATGAAATGAAGCTAAATTTATGGAAATGCTTTGATGACAGAAAAGGATACACATTTTAGTTATTGGTATTTACTTTATCCATATTTTTTATTGTTTTACTGCTACCACTATGACACTAAATCCAGTGAAAAATGCCTTTGTCTCTTCTCTGTGTGTTTATGGGCTACAGACCCAGTTCACTGGTATAGGTTTTTACAGCTCTGTTTTGGGAACTGGGCATAGGGCTTGTATGTGTGTGTGTGTGTGTGTGTGTGTGTGTGTGTGTGTGTGTGTGTGTGTACTACATATGTGGGTCTTGTTTTGGACCATGAGCTAACCCAAGTCAAGTAACAGACCTTTGATCCTGAGGTTCATCCAATTCTGTCTTAAAGAATCAGTGCTTTCTCCCAAAGGGTTCAGTCAGTCCCTCAGTGTCCCTCCTGCAATGGCTAATGAGAGTGTCCTTTCTGCTCCAGTTTACTCAATGCTCTTCAGCCACTATTCCTTTGCACAGGCAGATCCCCATTCATCTCTCTTTTCCTTTTGGAGTTATCTGATTAGTTCACTTGAAAAAGCACCAATTCTAGAGTCAGGGGAATTGGCTTCATACCATCTGTGATGCTCATTGCATGTCTACATTCAGACAAGTCCCTTAACTAGAAGGGCTCCTTCTAGAGGCAGCTGGTGAACATCTAGGAACCAGCCTGGATCCCTCTAGGACAAGTCAAGCCAGGCTAACCTCATTTCCTCTCTGGACAGGATCCATGAACCGGCAGATGAGAGGAATACTATGGGGAGAGTGTCCCTAGATGCTAGGGAAGCTTGTGGAGCACCAAATACTCTTCTTGTGGAAAAGATGGAAAACTATGGATTAGATGAGAGAACAAACAGAAGTTCAGAAGTGGAAGATTGGGAGATGGGTGGACACAGAGGTTTAGCAGGTGGGTGGGAGGAGATCTCCTGTGGAGGACCCAGGCATCTCTGTGTGGGCTTGGGAGAGAGTTAGTCTTTTTTATCCATGACTTTTATAGTTGAGGAAATTTAGACAGGCAGAAGGCAAATGACTTGGCCAGGGTCACCTGACTGGTAAGTATCTGAGTATAGATTTGAACTCAGATCTTCCTGACCAGGCTCAGTGCTGCCAGGGCTGCTTCTCAAAGAGTAGGATAGATCAGGGAAAACAAATTGTATTTTGCAAAAGGGAGAGGAGGGAGAGGGGTCCTTGACTGGCAGATGTTTTGTCTAATGCTGCTCTTATAGGACATTATTACCTCCAATGTGGGGGGAGGTGTGGTTGGTAAGGTTAGAGAAATCCTGACTCCTCAGCCCTTTTGGATGGTCTGTTCTTTGCTTTATCTGAGCAGAAAAGAGGGAAAACCCCTCAGGAATCCCCTGGCTATCGACAGCTGTAGGTACAAAGCCCGGTTCTTGTGACTTTACCTGGAATTGGTCTCATCACTTCCAACCACCATGTGGCAGTGATTACTTTGGGGTAGCTCCTTGTGATGGTGGGGTTTTGGGGGGCCCCTTTCAGAAGCCAACTGTTCTCTGTGATTTCCCACGGTGATAAACTGAGTCTGATAGTCACAGAAAGAGAACCAAGCTCTGTGGAATCGCCGATGCATGCAAGCATCATTTATTAAACATCCGCTCTGTGTTGGTCATTTTGTTAGGGACTAGCAGACCCTGACTTCAGGGAGTTTCTGTTCTACTGAAAGAAAACAGCAGGTGGACAGAAACGTATAAAGTCACTATAAGATAGTTCTTGGGGGTTGGGGCAGGTGGCGTGGGCAGCTGGGGACCTCAGGATCCGTGTCCTGTAGGAAGGGCCTCTTGAAAGCCTGTGAGGAGAGACAACATTCCAGGCAAGCGGAACAGTCTGTGCAAAGATGTGGGGGTGAGACATTGCCTCCTGGAAGGGAGAACAGAAAACAGGACTGCTCTGTGGGAGGGGGAGTCAAGAGGAGGAAGGATGCAGCTCCACCTAACTCCAACTAGTTGTTGTTTTGTCATTTTCAGTCATGTCCCACATGGCCCCATGTGGGATTTTTGTGGCAGAGATACTTGGGTGGTTTGCCATTTCCTTCTCTTGCTCATTTGACAGATGAGGAAGCTGAGGCAGCCAGGGTGAAGTGACTTGCCTAGAGTCACCCAGCTAGGAAGTGTCCAAGGTCAGGAAGCTCAGACTCCAGGCCAAGTGGTCTCTGCACTATGGCGCCATTGCACCCCAAACTTTGGCTAGTTATCATACAAAGCAGAATGCAAATTCACCTCCTCTAGGCTAGAGGCAGACCCTTGCCCTGTGTCTGTGATGGTTAAATGTTCGAACAAGAATGTTCAAAAACAAACTGGAAGCTGAGGGGGGCGGCTTACTTTGAGCTAGAGTCACAGAGTAAGGGTGGCCTTGTCAGACAACGGACGACTCCCAAGTAATCTAAGTTCTGGCAAGTCCCAAAGAAAGTGTGTGTTGGTGCTCGAGTTTGGCGCAAGGCCTTCTGAACTTTTTATGAAGACATTTTGAAACTGTTTCATATGTAATTACAATACCAAGACACTTCCTGGGAAGCTTCTGTGCATACTCAGGGGAAATTCAACATGGGACTTTACTGTATTTTGTTCTTCAGGGCACCCAAGTGTGAGGCATTTTGGGTACTTCAGAGTCCTTGGCCTCCCTTCCCACTGCCCAGGAAGGACCCTGCCGGGAACCCAATTAGAAGAATGAAAATGTCATCTGAGTTTCTTATAACCCCTGAAGGACAGGAGCAGATCACGCACTCACACACACTCACACACGAACATGTTCACACACACACATACACCACACACACACAAATGTGCTCACATACACTACCACACATACTCACACATACACACAAACACGTTCATACACCTACCACCACACATATGCTCACACACACAGGCAAACTGGGAACAAGTAGACTTAAAAGGGCATAGATGGGTATAGAGATCTTACAGCAATGTTGGAGGGTCCCATTTTTCAGTAGTCCTATGCAGCGGATGGCCATTCAGGTGTGGCTTGACCTGGGTGGCTACTGGCTTTGAAATTTGGTGCTTCTGTGAAAATATCCCTTTTAGCCAAGTGTTTTGTCAGAAATCTAATGAACTGGAACAGATCTGTTTTGAGTTTTGGAGTTTGTACTCCAGCCCTGATGGAATTCGTTAGCAGGGGGAAATATGACAGAATTTCAACATGGAGATTCTGCTGTTCCTGTGTTCCATTTCTTACTTAATATAACTGTTTTTTAAAGGCTTAATAGAAAAAGAAGGACATCATTAATTCTGGAGTCTGCAAGCAAATGAAAAATGACCCTCTGATTAGCACGCTTCAATTTGTGCCTTTAATGCCTTCAATAATATGTGAATGTCACATTACGTAATACTCACAATGACTCAAGCAGGAGATGGGAGAAGATAGGCTGGAGCCTATGTTCTTCCTGCAACCAGTGGACAACTGATCTCATTAATCTCACTCAAGTTCTCAGCTTTAAATTGAGTAAGCAGCGTTATTGGTGGAGATTTATAGCCCTGCACCATCCCTCTTGCACTAAAGAAATCTCACACTACTGTTTTTGGAGGGGTGGAGGATAACCCTTAAGACTTGTGTTGGGACTAGCCTGTCAAAAAACTGGGCTGGCCCAGTGATGAGTGATGAACTTACCTGGGAACTTAATATTCAGACAGAGATATTGGAGAAGGGAAAGTGTCCATGTCTAGGAAAGGAAGACTCCTTTGCCCCCATTTAGACCTATCAGTTCTTTAGAACAAACACATTGAGAAAGATCAGGCATCCCTGAATAGACTTGAAAAGGTGGTGCTTCCCTGTCCCACCCCCAGTGTGGTCAGAAAAGCAGCCTGTAAACCAAGCTTCCTGTGGGATGTCTGTTCTTTGGGGCTTGTGAATTACACCAGATAGCCTGGAAGAGGCAGGAAGCCCCAGCCAGGACTAGGGGCTGGCACTCATTCCTTTCTAATCCCTCTCCCTTGGTAACATTCTAGTTCTCTTGAAATTTCATTTTGATCTTTCTGTCTCTAGGTCTTGGCTCCCAGCAATCACTTAGGATGCTCATCTGAAATTGAAATTAATTGAATTAAGCAAATGATCTGCCTTTTTCTTTGGCCTGTGGGAACTATCTCCCTTCTAGCCATCTTCTCAATGGCTTTGGAGTCCCAGTTCTCCATCTGGGTGACCCTTGGCAAATCCCCAAGTATTTCCTGGGAGCCTAAGTCTACTCCTGTATCCATTGAGACATAGACCAGCCTTGTAGATTCCTTATAGTTGTAATCTAAATCAAATGGCCTTTTTAGGGGGATGGCACTACTGACATCGACCTTGGGGTCAGGCATGATTCCAAAGGTCTTTTCATTGGATCACCTGTTGAAGGATGTCTCACCCTGGCATTTATCCTCTGCAGTTTTTTTTAAACTAAAGTGCAACCTGCCAATGTACTTTGGGATGAATATCCTTTCATCCAACATTTAGTGATCCCTCTTCACTTTATATTATCTGAAATATATAAGTGTAGCATCGCTGCTCTCATCTCAATCACTGATAAAAAAATCTTCAACACAATTGCACGGTCAATAGAGCTTTGATGTACATGTATTCACTGTCCAAAAGACTTGTCAAGCACCTGCTAGGCACTATGCTATGGGATGGGAATAGAAAGAAAAAATGAAACTGTCTTTACCTTCAAGGAACTTATTCTCTTGAGAGAAAAACACACATACATACCTGTAAATAAAAACAATCCATACTGTAGAAATATAGTTATTTTCTTCTGAGAACTAGACTTCACAGAGGAAGTAGCCCTTGGACTCTGAAAGAAAATAAGTATTTGAAGAGGTGGTGTTAGGGCACAACTGACACAAAGGCACAAGGGCAAGAGATGAAATGACATGCACAAAGAAGAGTAAGTCAACTTATCTGGATGAAATGTGAGTACATGAAATGGAAGACTGTATAATCAACCTGAATGGGAAAGTTGGAACCAGATCATGAAGGGTTTTTAGGTTCCTTTTTTTGACTGGGGATTTTTAAAATTTGTTTTTACTGATGTCCCTTTCTGTGAAGGCTTTTAGCATTCATATTTTTTCTGAAGGCAGCTAGTTGGCCACAGAAGCTTTTTGAATAGCAGAGAGACATTGTCACAATGGTACTTTAGGAATGTCATTATGGTGGTTTTGTGGAGGATAAATCAGGGAGGGAAAATGTTTGAGGGGAATAATTGGAAGACTGTTTATTTGATCAGGTAAGGGACACAGAACTAGATAATCATTGCGTGAGTGGAGAGAAAGGGAGGGCTTTGAGAGAGGTGGATGTGTGATTAATCAGACACAAAGATGAAAAGGAAAATGAGTAGCAAGTATCAAACCTTCAGGACTAGATATATGCAGGTGTCTCAATAGAAAAGGAGTGAGGAAAAGAGAGTTAGCGGGGAGAGCTTGTGATATCAATAATCCAACTAACTGGTGATAAGAAGGTGATGTGGACTGGGGTCTCAGAAGAGAGCCTCTGGTAAGATACGTAGCCACGGGGAGATGGGACTGATCACCACACCACTAAAGATAATAAATAGAAAAGACAAAGACTGTTGACAAAGTCTTGGACAGCCTTGGTTAGGGAGAAGAATAGGAATGATGATCTGGTTAAGCAGAGTTAGAAGGGGTGGGCATATAACCCCAGGGATTAAGACAATATAGACTTCTTCCTTCCAGGCTGTTGTCAATACATTGATCAGTATGCTTTGAGCCCAATTATTCGATCAGTTTTGACTTCATCCTATTTGTTATGTCACCATCCAGGTCATGTGTTCCCATTCTACCCATGGAAAAGTCATAAAAGGCATTGTCAGAAGCCATGTTTAAATCTGGCTCTGCTGAGTGAGATCACACTTGCCTCTAATCATGGCAGCTGGGGAGGCTCAGTCTAGTAGACTGCTTGAATGTGGGAGTTCAGAGACACAGGAGACTGAAGAGATCTGAAAAGTACAGCACCAGTATGACAAAGCCTGAGGAGCAGAGGGGTCCTGGCTGCCTAAGGTGGGGGGAACTGGTCCATATTGGTAAAAGAGCTGGGCAGGGCTCCGTGCCAGTTAGCAAAGGACTGGGCCTCTGAGTGGCCACTACAGTTCAAGTCTGGACATTCACTGCATTCATTTCAGCTCATCATTCCAACCTGGTTCAATCATCTCACATATTAATCATTTATTAAGGGTCTATTATGTGTCAGACCCTGGCAGGTGCTGGGGATGCAAGACAAACATGAAATGCTCTTTTTCCCTTAAGGAGCTTGCTCCATCATGGAGCATCCTGGAGAACAAAGAAGCCGTTCACTAGCTACTTCTCCCAAATGGAAAAGCATCATGCTTTTTACCACATTTACGCAAAAGTAAATGAAATGTATCTATCCCAGCTTCTCAGTCTTTGGAAGTTTGAACAATATGGGCTGGAATTTGTGGAAGGCATAATGCTGGAAGAGACCTTAAGTTTGTTTGTTCCAATCCCATTATTTTATTGGTGAGGAGACCGAGGCCAGCTGGGATTCATTACCAGATTTCCTTGGTTCCAGATTCAATGCTTGGACTATTAATACATCATCCTACTTTTCACCCATTTCTTTTACAAACAGAGAAAGTGAGGCCAAGGAAGGCTCAATAATCACACTGGCAGTGATTTGGGAGTGCAAAGGCAGCACCCATTTCTCTGAATTTTTTCAACACCGAAGCGTGTCTTGCTGATTTTGTAAAGGTTGTCTAATATGAATAATATTAAATCAGACAAAAGTACTGGCTTTGTCCATTGGTGATCATAAGTGCCTTTTGAGATTCAGCTTTTAAATAAGCTTATGCATTTCAAGAGTCACAGTCCACCTGGAAAATTCCAAAGTGACAAAGGTACAAATGAAAATGCCCTTTTCTTATGAAAACGTTTTATTTTCTGACATGGGCATAAAAACTATGTTACTCTGGGAAACACAGAGAAAAGTCACTTAAAGAGAATCATGGATGGATCTAAGGAAGTGAGAGAAAGTGTCCCTCCATGGATGAAAAGTATTAAGATAGTCTCAGAGAAAGTGCCACCTCCCAGAAACCAAAGGAATGCTGGGAGTCTACAGTGCTTTTTTGCCAAGAAAGCAATTTGGAGGGACCTTAATGCCAGAAAATTCTGAATTGAATAATTGTTTTGGATCTAAAGAACTGATGCACAATATCTTTATTATATAATCTATTTTATTATTATAAACATTGGCTATTTGTTTTAGAATTGCAGACACTGAGACTTGGGTTCTTAACCTAAGTTACAGATGAGTGACCATATATGAAGAAATCCTCATTTGAGCCATTAGAAACCAGTTGAGAAACCATATTTTGAAAAGACTTGAGAAGTAGTCAAGAGATGTATTCAGATGACTTAACATGGAAACCAGTGGAATTGAGAAGCTGACAAGAATTGGGCATAGCTAATAGGCAGGTGCTGTAGTAGTGGTGAGGAGCTGATGTAATTGGAGGAAACCATAACACTGGGAACTGAAAGGTAAAAGCATCATATTCATCTCTTTGGAGAACTAGGTAGTCAAAGGCTTCTTTGTTCTCCAATGTTATCTATAGATTGGGAGAGGGGAAACCCTTTGATGGCCGACCTATATTACTCTTAATCACCTTGTGTGACTCAAAGGAAAAATATCTTAACACATGTTAAGCAAGACCTGAAAAGGTTTTCAGATCCTAAGATTGAGGGGCACTGTTTTTCATCAAATTAGCATTATGATGCCTCAGTTCCTAGCCAAGGGGGCTAATGTGGGAAACTCTGCAGACTCCAGGGTTTAGGCTATGCTGAGATTAAATACCTTAATCCTGTTTCAGCAGATTTGAGAGTAGCAAAGAAGTGTCTCCATCCATTCAGAGAATGAGGAGCATGAAAGGAGAAGCAGGTATAGAATAGTAGATTGTTTCCCAGAGAGATCACAGACATCCATACCGATAATTCAGTGGCAGGAGTTGCCCCAGAAACATACATTTCTCTATTCATGCATCATTGCTAAATTTCTGTAATTTATCCCTATTCTCTCTCCAACAAGCACTGTAATTATTGATGGGTTATGACCTAGGTTTGTAGATGCTCTGTTATGTTTCAATTTTCTTACTTTTGCCTTCCACTGAATAGATATTCCATTAGCATTTTTGCTGATTTTGGTGTGTATAAGAGTTGATGGCATTGATATGATAGAGAGTGAGGGAGAGAGAGACAGAGACAGAAAGCTTAGAGAAAATGGTGTTCTATGCCATATTCTCTAGATGGGTTATACACACACACACAGACACACAAGCAGACATGAACACATATACTCTCACAAAACCTTCATACTGTGAATAATGCCTGGTGAGGGGTCAGGATGCTTTGTGCCTAAGTAGGGTTCCTGGGTGTTTGCCCTAGTCTTTGGTGAGTCTGATGTGGAGGGGTAAACATGGAAATGGCTGACTGGGGTTTGGTTTTGTCCTCTTCTCAGCAGCTACATTTTTAATGAAGAACTTTGCATTTGTTCCAAGAAAGGAAAAATAGCTTTTGCTACATTACTGCTTGGATTGCTGACCAAGCTACAGCTAGCAGCTGCCACTAAATCGAAGGTTTTATGGTGTGGGATGGCTTTCACCAACATTAGTCAATGTTTCCTATGTGTTGTTTCCTTAAAGTCTCTAATACCTAGAATCAAGAAATATTTTACTCATGTCTGTGAGCATACACCCAAGCTTACACACACATATGTACATGGATACACACACATGCGTTCTCTTAGGATGTTCTTTCAGGTGAACTCTACTCCCCATTCCCTCCCACCTTCCTAGGTAGATTTATGATTTCTTTGATGTAGGGAATTCCCAATAAGGAAATGTCTTTGTCCAAGTCAGACAGGAAATTGTTCTCTGGCTTGTAGGATTGGAGAGTTTTTGGGTTCTCTATGTAACAAGTCATCATAAAATAAACAAATACTAGATTATATATATATATATAATATACATACATACATATGCATATATATGTGTGTGTATTATACAGTTAGAGAACATTAAAATGTTAGATAGAACCAGCCCTCCCACCAACATCTAGAGACATTGAAACATAGAATTAGGACAGTAAAGTTCCCATCATCCAGGATCTTCACTTCACAGAAGAGGAAATTCAGGCCCAGGGGTATATTGTAGCTAAAGAAGAACCAAAAAAAATCAAGGGAATGAAACAGGATTTGAACTGAGGTTAAAGGGGCCTGAAGAGAAAGCTGGGAAGGGGCTTGTGGCCCCTCCATTCCATTCCCTCTTGTGCAGATAAAGGGCCAGAAGCTGAGACATGAAGAGACCGTCAAACAACTGCCTTTTGAAGGCTTCCACAGGCACAGAGATTTTGTTATCTTTTGGAATCTTTCAAAAAATTATTTTTTGAAGAAAGTCACCAAAAATCCTATTTGAAAAATAAAATGAACAAGAAAGAAGTTTTTCATTTTATTCCTAATGCAGTATTTGAAGATGGGGGCTGTTTCCTGCTTTGTTTTTGTATCCGTATTTCCCAGCATAAAGCAAGGGCTTGCTAGCTGATTGATCCAGATAGTTTACAATGAAATCATTTCATGGAAATCCAACCAAAGTCTATCATCTTAAAGTTCTAAAAACCAAACTGAACGGGGAGCCAGCTTGCTGAAAGAGAGGTTTGATTAGATCAGCTCTAACCCGTCCTGAATCAAGCTGGCTGCCTCTCGAATTCCTTGTCAACGTTCGAGGGAGCTTTTGTCCCCAATACTTCACCGTTATTTCTAGATAGTAAGAAGTAGCATGCAGAAAAGCCACTGATAAATGTCACAAAACACCAAGTTTCTCCTCCTCTTTCTTCCTCTTCCTCTTTTCCTCCTCTTCCTCTTTTCCTCCTCTTCCTTCTCTGGCTTTGAAGGTCAAGCTCAACCCTGTTGGGAGATACCCTAGCGAGACAGTCTGGAGTTAGGTTGGGTATTTAGGAAGGACATTTATGTGAAGTTAATGCTCTTGTCTATCACTCAAGAGTAAGTGGCTGATGCATTTCCCAGGGAGAGATTTTTACATTTTACAAACTTAGAGTGGCCTGGATGATGAAGTGGAAGCCCCATATTTCTGGGTAATGAAGACAAGTTGATTATGCTTGTTCATAATTTCTTGGGATATGGATTCTCTTGAGCTCTTTGCTCTGTGTATATTCATGCTTTCTGGCAGAGGAGACCACCTGACTCAGGCCCACTGGTCCTGGTTTTCCTTTTCCTCTGTGCCATGTAGATGAATTGCAGGCAACTTTCTGCTGACAGGTTTTGCAGACCAGTAAAGCTTCCCCCATCCCCAAGCCTGCATTAAGGCTTTTTTTTGAGTCCTGGACTTTTTTCACCATCAGGGAGCCTTGGCAATATAGTTTAAAGCTACTGAAAATAGATTCTTTGAGATCAAAAAGATCCTTGAAGATTTTTGAAACCAAGAAGACCCAAAGCCTGTATTTTCAGGTGCCATCAGCACAGCACTTTGTAGTTCTGGACCTCAGAAGGTTGGGTTACATCTCTCATTCTCTAAGAGATGCCTTGGAACTTTAGGGCCTCTCCCTTTGTCCAAGTTCCTTGTGTTTCCAGCTTTGGTAAATCAGTTCATTCAAACTGAAATTCAAGTTTTGCCATAGACAGAAGTACTTGGAGTCTGGAAAACCTGTTTTTAAAGCTCACATCAGATATTTACTTGCTGTGTGACTCTGGGGAAACCACTTAACCTCTCCGGGCCTAAATGATCCCATCTTTAAAATGAAGATCACGATAGCACATCTTTCCCACATCTCTCCCAAGACTCTAGGAAGGATCCTACAAGACTCAGTACCTGAAAAGTGTGTTGCAAACCTTAAAGCAATGCAGGTGTTGGGTATCATTATTGAGAGGTAGCTGGCTTAGTGAATAGCAAATTGGACTTAGAGCCCTGAAGAATTGGGTTCTAGTCCTGCCTTAGACACACACTAGCCTCACAGCCTAAGCTAGGTCCCTTAGGCTCTCAGCAGCCCAAGCAACCCTCTTAGACTCTTAAGTGGAGAGAGGCTGCTGCCTGCATAGGTAGGAGTTTCCTCCCTTGGAGCTCTTTATCCCTGTGAGATCCTAGGCCCAGTAATGCTCATTATTTATTATTGGAAAAATCAAAAGTGTGAAGGTCACACTGGACTCTGCCATGGGGGAGGGGTGTGGAGATGTAGAGGTGAAGATGGGAAGGATGGAGGACCCAGAGCAAGGAAATAAAAATCTAGAAAACTTCCATGTGATGGAATGTTCTAGTCATATTTCCTTTCAGTCCTGTAGTTCCAAACAGTCCTTTTCAACTTTCTTATGAATTGAATTCCACAAAATACTAACACTGCAACTAAGGGTCACATTTATGTAATGCTTCGTATTGTGGTTCAGTTTTGTCAGTCATGACACAGTCCCATTTGGGGTTTTCCTGGTATAGACACTGGAGTCTATGGAGGGGTTTACCATGTCCTCCTCCAGCTCATTTGACAGCTGAGGACACTGAGGCAAACAAGGTTGAGTGACTTGCCAAGGGTCACAGAGGTAGTAAGGATCTGAGGCTGGATTTGAACTGGTGAGAATAAGTCTTCCTGATTTGAAGCCTAGTGCTCCCTCCACTCTGCCACCTGACCTTACATACCATAGAATGACTCAGCACCTACTACATGCAAGGCATTTGAGAGACATGATTATTTCTTTCTCGTATTAATAGACAATTATTAAAACTGGGGAGACCTCAGCTTTCTTTCCCTGTCTTATTTCCTTGTCCAGTCTCTCCAGGATTGGGATGATGTAAGATCAGGATGTTTGCTGAATATTAAATTCTCCTCATTCTGACTCTTGGCAATCCCTCCAGGTTGATCAGACTCCCTGCCCATGCCCTTAGTCTTTTGCTCAGGCTTGGGTGTGTGTGTGTGTGTGTGTGTGTGTGTGTGTGTGTGTGTGTGTGTGTGTGTGTGTGTGTGTGGAGGGGGCAGGGTAGAGATACTTGTTCATTGCCCAAGGCTGGGGGCAATTTAGAAGTAAACGAAGTAATCCAAGGTAATTAGACTAGGCCCAGTCTCTCATTATAATATTCATTCTCTCATTGATTGTTAACCAATCAGAATTGATTACCACCCTCAGGACCGCCCCTCTTCCAAGGGCATATAAGCTCTGAGCAGCAACCATGATTGTGTTTGGCATAGGGAATGCCATTAAAATACTGGCATTATTAATGAAATCACTAATTACGTAGAAATCATGACTTTTATACTTTTTAAACATCATGTATTGCTGGGGGGCGGGGTGGGGTGGACATAAAGGCAAAAAAGAAAAGCCATGACTCCAGGGATGCCTGGATAATGTGCCAGCGTTTTGTTCAGATTGACTGCTTCACCAGGTGACTGACAAACCTTCAGAGGTTACCCGTCACTCCTAGGAGCAGATGTTGCCCAGCATTTAAAGTTCTTCTCAAAATGGTTCCCTGCCAGGCGTAGGGAAGCTGCAACACTTTTTCAGTTTTATTTAATGGGACTCCTCTTCATTCAGTGTCCATTCCAGCCCAAATAGCCCAGGCAGCTGCTGGTATAGTGGACAGAGCACTGGGTCTGAAATCCTTTCCCCACCAATTACTAGTTGTGTGATCCTGGACAAGTCACTTTACCTAAGTATGCTCCAATTTTCTCATCTAAAAGAACAACAAGTCCTACACTCCTCTACCTCAGTGGTTTGGTATGAGGAGCAATGGGACAACATGCAGAGTTCGGCAAACCTTAAGGTGCTCAGTAAATGAGTGCCACACAACACAACCTGGCTCCTTTGCCATCCCTGCCTCTTCTACCTGGCTTCAGGAGACTCTGCCTAGGAGGGGAAGAAGGCCCACATCAGAATGGAGCAGGTTGTCTAGGGTGTAACTTGTGTTGGATTCAGAACCAGGAAGACCTGGGTTTGAATTCTATCTCTGATATTTCCTAGTTGTGTGACCCTGGACAAGTCTCTTAACCACTCTGGGTCTCATTTTCTTCCTCAGTAAAATTAGGGATCTGAGCTCATCGACCTTCCAGCCGTGAAAGCTCTGAAAGGTCCGAATTTCTGACTCTGCAGTGGGATGTGGGAGCCATCGGAGTACAGGGAGAAATGAGCGTTTTTCCTTTTGTTGCCCATGGGGAAGGGGGATGGATAGAAAATTAATGGTTATTAGTTTGTTAAAAATTTAATTTTCAATTTTAATTTATTTTAATTTAATTTTAATATAATAAATGTAATTTAACCAAAAGGGCAGATGAGCTGCCCCTTGTTTAGTGTACTCTCCCATCCTCTGCCTGCCCCACGCATGGTCCCTCTAGCAAACGGACAACAAATGGATCCTCCTTGTGCCTACTCTCAGCCCCTTCAGGTGGTCAAATGTCAGTCCAGCTTCCCTAGTCCTGGCTCAGGATCTGGGGCGGGACTGAAAAGGGTTCCTCTGATTTAAGACCTACCAGCCCCAGGCATTTCTTCTCTTTTGTGTCTAGGCATTTTCCCGAAGTAGCTTTTCTAGCCAAGGCGTGGTCAAAGTCAGGTGTCAAGGTAAACAACGCAGAATCAGGCCTGGGATTTTAAGCAAGATTTGAGAAAATGAGATGCATGTTCAATTACATTCTCTCTCCAAAATAGCATCATGTATTTTAGTGAGAGCAAAAAGGAGTGGAATAGACAATATATAAAGTAAATTATTCAAAGATATTGTCTATTACATCTCCCTATCATATCTTTAAATGTTTATTTTTGTATGCTTTATAGCATGCAGAAATTCACACTCAAATAAATATGTATTTAGTGAGAATGAATGCTCACAATATTTTTGGCACAGTGCCTTGCATATAGTAGGCACCAGATAAATGTTAGCAATAATATTAGCTATTTTTTTTTCAATTTGTTGTTTATTCTTAAAAATCTTTTTTTTTTAAATTTTGAGTTCCACATTCCCACCCTCCTCAAACACCGTCCCCCACCTACTGAGAAGGTAAGCAGGATATCAATTATACCTGTGAAATCATGTAAAACAAGAAAAAATGGAGAAACTGAGAAAATTATACTTTAATTTACACTCAAAGTCTGTCAGTTCTCTCTCCGGACGTAAAGACCATTTTTCATTGTGGATGCTTTGGAACTGCCTTGGGTCACTGTCTTCATGAGAGTAGCTAAGGCATTCCCAATTTATCATTGCTAAAATACTACTGTTCCTGTGTAACACTGGTTCTCTTAATTCTGCTTCCTTCACTTTGCATCAGTTCATGCATGTTTTCCCCAGTTTTTTCTAAAATCATCCTGCTCGTCACTCTTTTATTAATTAATTTTTAGTTTTCAGCATTCACTCTCTCAAGATTTTGAATTCCAAATTTTCTTCCCATCTTTCCCCTTGCCCATCTCAAGACAGTATGCATTCTGATTATCCCTTCCATCACTTCACCCTCCCTTCTATCACAACTTTTCCTTCTCTTATCCCTTTCTCCTCTATTTTCTTGTAGGGCAAGATACATTTCTATACCCCACTGCCCGTATATCTTTTTTCCCAGTAGCATGTAAAAACAATTTCTAGCATTCATTTTTAAAACTTTGAGTTCCAACTTCTCTCCCCTCCTCCCTTCCTACCCACCCCCATTGAGAAGAGAAGCAATTTGATATAGGTTATACATGTGTAGTCATGCAAAACACTTCTATATCATGTTGTGAAAGACTAACTATATTTCCCTCCATCCTCCATTTATTCTATTCTCTCTTTTGACTTTGTCCCTCCTCAAAAGTGTTTACTTCTAATTACCCCCTCCTCCCATTTGCTCTCCTTTCTATCATCTCCCACCTCACTTATCCCCTCCCCCTTACTTTCCTGTAGCATAAAATAGATTTTTATACCAAATTGAGTGTCTGTGTTATTTTGTCCTTAAACCAAATCTGATTAGAGTAAGTTTCACTCTTTCCCTTTCACTTTCCCCTTTTCCCTCCACACTGAAAAAGCTTTTTCTTGCCTCTTTTATGTGAGAGATAATTTACCTCATTCTATATTTCCCTTTCTCCTCCCAATATATTCCTCTCTCACCCCTTAATTTTATTTTTTCAGATATCATCCCTTCATATCCAGCTCACCTGGTGCCCTCTATCTATATCTATATTCTATCTCTATATCATCTATCTCTATCTATCTATCTATCTATCTATCTATCTATCTATCTATCTATCTATCTATCTATCTATCCATTCCCTCCAACTACTCTAATACTGAGAAAAGTTTCAAGAGTTACAAATAATATCTTTCCATGTAGGCATGTAACTTTAGTAAGTCCCTTATGGTTCCTTTCCTGTTTACCTTTTCGTGCTTCTATTGATTCTTGTATTTGAAAATGTAATTTTCTATTCAGCTCTGACCTTTTCATCAAGAATCTTGAAAGTCCTCTATTTCATTGAATGACTATTTTTCCCCTTTCCCTTTCCCCTGAGTATTATACTCAGTTTTGCTGGGTAGGTGATTCTTGGTTTTAATCCTGGCTTCTCTGACCTCTAGAATATCATATTCTAAGTTCTCCAAATCCTTAATGTAGAAGCTGCTAGATCTTGTGTTATCCTGATTGTGTTTTCACAATACTCAAATTGTTTCTTTCTGGCTGCTTGCAATATTTTCTTCTTGACCTGGGAGCTCTGGAATTTGGTTACAATATTCTTAGGAGTTTTCCTCTTGGGAACTCTTTCAAGAGATGATTGGTGGATTCTTTCAGTATTGATTTTAACCTCTGATTCTAGAATATCAGGGCAGTTTTCTATGGTAATTTCTTCAACGATGATGTCTAGACTTTTTTTTTTTTGGTCATAGCTTTCAGGTAGTCTAATAATGTTTAAGCTGTCTCTCCTGGATCTATTTTCCAGGTCAATTGTTTTTCCAGTGAGATATTTCACATTGTCTTCTATTTTTTGCATTCCTTTGATTTTCTTTTATAATTTATTGATTTTTCACAAAGTCATTAGCCCCCATCTGCTCCATTTTAATTTTGAAAGAATTACTTTCTTACTGGAAATCGAGGGGATGCCCATCAATGGGAAATGGCTGAATAAATTATGGTATATGAATGTAATGGAGTACTATTGCACCATAAGAAATGATGAACACGAAGACTTCAGAGAGGCCTGGAAGGACTTATATGATCTGATGCTGAGTGAAAGGAGCAGAACCAGGAGAACTTTGTGCACAGCAATGACCATGGTGGGTGAGAGTTTTTTCTGGTAGACTTGGAACTTTGTAACTATACAAGAACTTAAAAAAAAATTTCCCAATGGTCTTCTAAGGCAAAATACCTTCCACACTCAGAGAAAGAACTATGGAATTTATTCACAGAATGTAGCAGATAATTGTGTGTGTGTGTGTATTATGTTTTGATTTGTTATATGATTTCTTCCATTTATTTTAGTTCATCTACACAGCATGACTATAGTGAAAACATATTGAATAGGAAAGTATATGTAGATCCTATATAGAATTGTATGCCATCTTGGGGAGGGAGGGGGATGGTGGGGGGTAGGTAAGGGGGAAATATATAAGCTTTATGGTAGTGATTGTAGAACATTAAAAATAAAAAATAAAAAGAGCCCAAGCAACCAGTGATGATTTTGGATAAAAAAAAAAAAAGAATTACTTTCTTCAGTGAACTTTTGGAACTCCTTTTTCCATTTGACCAATTCTGCTTTTTAAGGCAGCCTTCTCCTCATTAGCTTTTTGGATCTCTTTTGCCATTTGGGTTAGTATATTTTTTAAGGTTTTATTTTCTTCAATATTTTTTGGATCCCCTTTAGCAAGCAGTTTGATCACTCTCATTTTTCTTCGCAATTTTTCCTTTACTTCTCTCACTTGATTCTCAAAATCCTTTCTGAGCTCTTCCATGACCTGAGACAAATTTGTATTTTTCTTGGAGTCTATGAATGTAGGAGCTTTGACTTTGTTTCTCCTTCTGGTTGTATGTTTCAATCTTCCTTGTCACTGAAGTAAAACTTTGTAGTCTGATTTTTTTTCCCTGTTTTTGCCCATTTTCCCAGACATTTACTTGACTTTTGAGCTCTTTATCAAGGTAACTCTCTTCTTCCAGTGGGGATGGGGAGTGCATTATCAGTCACTTGATCCCTACAATCTGTGGGCCTAGAGCTCCAGAAATAGCCATTGCTGCTGCCCCTGCTTCTGCTTTGGCTACTACGGGCTGCCCTGGGGCTGGGACCTGACCATTCTACTCTCTTCCACATAGACTTTTCACACTGACCTTCCAATTTGTCATTGGTATTTTGGTGTAGAGAAGTCTAGAAACCACCACAAGTGCCAGGGATTCAGTCCCCCTGAGGCCTACTCAGGTCCCATCTCTGCGGGACTGTGCTGTGCTCCCAGTATGGTGTAATAGATGCTTCCAGTCAACTTTTCAGCCTGTCTTGGGCTGGAGATTTGCTTCACTCTGTTATTCTGTGGGTTCTGCAGCTCCAGAATTTGTTTTGAGTCATTTTTAGAGTTGTTTGGCTGCATGTGCAGGGAGAACTCTAGCAAGTATCTGCTATTATTCCACCATCTTCTCATCATTTCTTTAGGACAGTAGTTTTCCATCACAATCATATACTGCAGCTTGTTCAGCCAATTCATAGGCATCTCCTTGATTTCCAATTTTTATCTCCACAAAAAGAACTGCCATAAATATTCTTGTACAAATAGATCCCTTTCTCTTTTCTTTGATCTCATTGGTATACAGTCCTAGTGGTGGTATTGATGAGTCAAATGGTATGCACAGCTTGACAACCTTTTGGGCCATTATTTTCCCCATATGGGTATGATCAAAAAAGTTTGGAGACCTTGGCTCCAGGTCAGTCTACTCTTGAGAAAAAAATTCTAGCATTGAAATGATCCTTTTTCTTACATAAGATAAACTCTCTGGAGACAGACATTTCCCCAACCAGTTCTGGGAATGGGCATTAGCAGTATATTTTAAGTCTTTGCTTAAATTAGAGAGTATATTTTTTATATTTTAGAAGGAAAGGTCAGATTCATGTATGCATTTTTTAATATATCTCTACAAATTTATGGTGGTCATTTATTCAGCATTTGCCACCCATTGAAGAGGCAAACAAATGACCCCATATAGGACAAGTCATCTCCCACCTCCCTGCCTTTGATGCACAGACTGTCCACATTCCCAGAATGCCCTCCCTTCTCACCTCGTTTCCAGACTCTATTCAGGCAATACATCCTACATAAGACCTGGTCTCCCCAGAACACTTTCCATGTACTTTGCTTATTTACTTCTCTGTTTACACAAATTGTTCATCCTCCCCTCTGCCCATCAATATCAATCACTTCAGCATAGAAGTAGTTTCATTTATGATTTCATATCATCAGCCCTTGGCACATTATATTTTTTAAACCAACCTGTGATTTAATGAAAATGGAGATATAAGGAGTTTCCAATAAGCTAGCTCCTCTAGAAATGCAGACCTGTGTTTGCTATCTAACTTAGAGTTCCAGAGGAGTAGAACTCTTGGGATCTTGAGAAGTTGCTGACTTGTCCAGTGTCACAGAGCCAGCTTCTGAAGCAGCATTTGAATCTGGGTCTCCCTCACTTGAAAAATAATTCTCTATCCACGATGCCCCACTGCACATCTCATAGTTGCTTAGCTGGATCTTTTTGAATTGACTTGATTTGTGGAAACCTATTTGGGAAGTGGTACAGCTTGTATTGTGATGAGGTGGCATGGTTTTAATTTATCATTTCTCACCTAGCTGTCTTTGGTTTCGATAAAAAGTCACTAGATGGGGCTTCAAGTGCTTGGAACAGAGTATCTGGGGGTTTGATTCTATCCATTCTGTATAAAGAAGTGGAATCCTACAGAAATTGACTTGAAAAGTCAAGAAACAAGATTTAGTGCACATGAATTGTTATGATGGAAGGGTAACAGAAAAGGATGCTTTAGAACTGACACTGCATAAGAGAGCATCCTCCATGGTCTCCCAAGGAAAGGAGTCAACCTTTGCACAAAAGTTCCAGGTCCCAGACTTCTCAGGCAAATGGTGTCCTTTTACATGCTTAATTCAAAAGCTAGAGAGACTTGACCCAGAGGACTCATTGAATCCTAGAGCTAAAACCTTTGTGCTCATATATCCTGGGAACTTGATCTTAGAGAGGAGAAAACTCAAAGTCAGAGGAAGGGAAATGGCTTGTCCAAGATCCTAGTCAATTTAATGGCCAAACCAATTGATTAATACTCACTTCACTACTCTCTTTCCCTCCTATCCATCCATCCATCTATCTATCTATCTATCTATCTATCTATCTATCTATCTATCTATCTATCTATCTATCTATCTATCTGTGTCTGTCTGTCTGTCTGTCCGTCCGCCTGTCTGTCTATCTATCTATCTCACAGATGAAATACAAATTCCTCCATTTGGTATTTAGGACACTTCTCTATGAGTCTCCAACTTCTTTTTCTAGGCTGATTTCCTTTATCTGCCTTGCTTTGCCCTTCCCCCTCCTTCTCTTGGAATCATAAGCTCCTTCAAAGTTCAGCTCAGGGGCCCACCCCCATGAGCAGTTAGTGCTCTCCCTCTCCCATTAAACATATTTGCATTCATTTTGTTTTTCCCTATCACTGTGCACTTTGTTTCCTGAGTTAGAATTTAAGCTCTTTGAGGATGGAGCCTCTTTTTGTTTTGGTCTTTGACATCTCCAGGGCCTAGTTTACAGTAGATGCTAAATAAATGAATATTGAGTGGAATGAAATTGAATCATGCTCGTAAGATTTTAGAACTGGCTAGAACTTGAATAGCAATCTAGTGCACTGTACCTATACGAGTAAACTGAGACCCAGAAAGGTGAAGTAATTTGACTCAAGGTTACATAGCAATTAAATAGCAGAGTTGGGATAGGAAACTCTGACTCCAAATCCTGTTTCCTTTCTGCTGCAAGGTGTCAGCTTTGAAAGGCTGTTTTAAATAGACCTTCCTTCCTTTGGGGATTTGACTTTGATCAGCACCTGCTGCCTTCACAATAGAGAAAGCTAACTCTGCTCCATACACAGTATTGAGAGAAGCCAGTGACATTCCCCACCCCCATCCCGCCCCCCAGGTACCTACTTTGGTTCTGTCTCTAATCGTTGGAGGTGGCGTTCAGAAATATCGCTCTTTTGATAAAGGAACCCTTTCTTGGTAGGCAAGGCAGCTGGGATCTCTAAGCAATGGGGAATGAGGGGTTTTTTTTCTCCCCAAGCTTTTCTTTATGTCCTGGAGGTGGATTCGAAAGGCTCCTAAAGTATTTTGATTTTGAATTTTCACAAAAGGATTTTTTTCTCACATAGTAATTCAATATAAAAGGCAATAAAAAATGATATATTCAGAAGTATTCAGGCCCTGCTGTCAGAGTCACAAGGGAATGGAACACATTGCCATTTGCAGAACCCATGGGGAAAGGAGAAAAAGAATCACACTTTAGAATTAGGAAATATGGAGTGTGTTTGCCTCTTGCCTCTATTGTCTGCTCCATAAAAGGTAGATTTTTGCAGATAAAAAACTGCCCTGTCTTGCTGAACTGCAGATCTATTTTTCTGTAACAGAGAAAGACTTTTTTTTTTTGTCAAAAAGCAGGAACAGGCTTGATTTGCAAAATATCACCTAAAAATAACAAAAGGCGTGAAAATGTTAAATTTTGCTGGACCAACTTTCGGG
Source organism: Bettongia penicillata ogilbyi (assembly GCA_023548195.1). Lineage (NCBI taxonomy): Eukaryota > Metazoa > Chordata > Mammalia > Diprotodontia > Potoroidae > Bettongia > Bettongia penicillata. Next base: position 1,730,140 of record JAJHZJ010000218.1, read on the forward strand.
TTCAGCAGATTACCTACACAACCCAACAAAGCTGCTTAAAAGAATGACAACAAGAATGTTATCCTTCATTGCCCAGCTCTGGGAATCTAGAGGCTAGGCTTTCAAAATGAATATTGACTTCAGCTAAACAGCTGGGTGCAGCTGGCCCTTTGGGGCAAGAGAGTGTTTGCGAAAACTTGCTCCCATCTTCTAAAATGCCCACACGTTACCATACCACTCCCTTGCTGGCTGAACCTGAACCAGGCTACTGCTTCAAATCCATGCTTCACATTAATGGAGGCTGAGAAGGGGGATTTGAATTCTGACACTTCTGTGACTAACTAGAGAATTATGGGTATGTTCCATCACATCTAAGGATTTCTTGTTCTCATAGAAAGAGAGTATTGGACTAGAGAAGGTCGGAAGCTCCTTCCAGCTATAAATCCTGCCATTTAATTCAGTTGGACAAACATTTCTCAAGGAAGGCGGAGTGGCTGTGGTGGGTGTGAGTGAGCTGTAACCTATTGAAGTTTGAAGGAGAGAAGAGGGTGGAGATATCCTTAAGGAACGAATGATGGGTCCATCCCCTGATGAGGGGGTGTGACAGAAGCCAGACCACCATGGTGCTCCATTGGCGCCAGACCACCATGGCGCTCCATTGGCGCCCTGGTGACGTGGAGAGAAAGAAGGAAGGCTTCCTGCAGGAGGGTGAAGCCTGTGGGAAGACAGATTAACTGCACAGGATGGACACAAGTGGATGGCCTAGGCCTAGGCTGCAGGAACTTCTAAACTGATAAGATCCCAGATCCATTTATACCTTTATATTATTGTAGCCACAGGACCCTAATTATTCAAAATAATTAAGATGAAGAGAGTGAAAAGAAAAAAAATATGGGAGTCAGAGCTGCAATTTGGTGAAAATACTAAAGTATTAAAACATCAAAGCTTCCTTGTTCCTTAGAACAATTCATCAGAGCTGGAGAGAAGCACCATCTCCCTTGCATGAAGTAGTTGTTATGAAATGGAAGTAACTTTTGGCTAATTCAATGTAATCCAACATTTATTAGTTGCTAAGGGTGCAAAGAAGAGGAATACTACCATAACCCCTGCCCTCATGGAGCTTACCAAAGTGTTGAAGGAATGTGGCACATACCCTAACAATGACATGGCATGGTAGAATTCAAGGGACAGAACTTTCACTTTGGGTTGTGAATGGAATGGAGTGGGGATCCAGGTAGGAATCTGGTTAGGATTCATAAAGGAAATGGCATATGAGCCAGACCTCAAAGAAATTGATTTTTGTAGAGGAAGATAAGGAGCAAATAGGCTGCCCTCCTTCACAGAGACAGGATAGTGTCTGATGAGGTACAGAAAATTACAGGGAGTCCATTTTCTGTATATTTTGTATAATTTAAATATATTTTACATACACTTATTTTTGTATCAATATGGAAAGACAGCTCCACAAACGCAAAGATAGTTTTGTTGTTAGTGTTGGGCTTCCAGAACGTAGTACCTCTGGTACACAACTGGGGTATGGTGATTGTAGATAGATAGATAGATAGATAGATAGATAGATAGATAGATAGATAGATAGATAGATAGATAGATAGATGATAGATAGATAGATAGATAGATAGATGGATATATATATATAGATACAAAGATAGATGAATAGACAGACAATAGACAGATAGATTTAATGATATAGAGGGTTATTATAAACCAAACCCACACAAGCTTTCTGGTTGTTTAAGATGGCACTGGGATAGAATGACACACATGTGTCCCTTCCAAAATTCAATGAAAGCAAATCTACTCAGCAATAGCATGGAAAAGATATTTAGCAAGGATAAATCATTGACTCAGTTAGTTTAAATTTCTCCATCTCCACATATCCCATGGTGATGTGCTGGTCAGAAACCTGACAGAGAAACCCTTGACTTGTGAATTTTTTGTACTTAATTCACCAGAAACTATATCTATGGTCTGAGACTCAGTCCTTTAGTCCAGTCAAGTCCTGAATATGGTTTCAATGGTAGCAGGGTGACACAGTAAATAAAGTGCCAGGACTGAAGTCAGAAAGACCTGAGTTTAAATCTCACCTCAGACACTTACTAGCTGTGTGATCCTGGGTAAGTCACTTCACTTTGTCTCAGTTTCCTCATCTGTAAAATGAGCTAAGGAAGGAAGTGGCAAATTATTCCAATATCTTTGCCAAGAAAACCCCCAATGGGGTCACAAAGAGTTGGACATGACAGTAAACAAGTAAACAATAATGATTTCAATATCTTTGAAAGAAAAACAACCTTACTTGCATAAAGGTAAATGGTATTCCCTTGACAAGTGGAGAAAAGAGAATAGCATGAAATAAGGGTGGAAAGGCAGATTTTAAAGGGCTTTGAAAGCCAAACTTGGCCATATTTTTTCCCTAGATGCACTAGGGAATCATCAAAGTTTCTTGAGTAGAGTGACACAGCCTTAGGCCCCCTAGGGTGACAGTTGTTTGCAGAATTTACAGAAACAGTTAGAATACAGATACAAATCTGGCACAATTTTATTCAATCCATTAAACATTTGATAAAAAAAACCTATAGACCTGGAAAAATCTCCTGCCACCCTGGCTTGGGAAGGCAACATCTTTTACAAGAATCAGACTTTTCAAAAGAGAAATGTGACAGACATTTAAAATGATAATTATGTATGCCAGAGCTGAGCAGATGTCAGATTTGTGGTTTACATTCTCTCTGATACCCACAAAATCTGATTCCTATTCTAGTCATTCGACTGGGAAAAAGCAAAACAAAGTCAGAAAGGATGAAGAATGAGCCCAGGGGTTAAAAAAAAAAAAAAAGTTGGGAAATAGTTCCCCGCCCCCTTCCAAACTTCTTTTCCACAGGTGCAAGATAGCTTCAATCAGATGGGAGATTTAGTAAGTGGCAGACGCTATCTGCCAAGCTGAAAGTTCATAAATTCTCATCCCATTTCTATTTCGATTGCATAGGAGCTGTTTGGGGCTTGTGTGTACGTCTGAAATCATGCCTGGCTTTCTGATCATTACAGGACCAAGGATAGCTCCCAACACCTTCCTTAGCAGCTCTTTCTAAAGCTGCTGGGTTTACTCAGCACAGTTCCTGGATGGGTTGCACATCTGCAAACAACTCATATGACAGAGGCATAAGATATTAGTGTTGGATGATGGCTTCACCATTACCTAAGATGCAGATTCATGGGATGAAAGAAGGAACTCTGACTTGGGTAAAGCTGAGTTTGAATCTGAGGTCAGCGGCTTATTATTTGGTCGAGAAAGTCACTTAAAATCCATGATCTCACTTTCCTCACCTGTAAAATGAAAGGGTTGTATTACAAGTCCTCTAGGGCCATTTTAGCTTGAAATCTGTGACCCTATGATCCTCTGACCCAGTGAATGACCCACATTCTCGAAGTCATGGATTCTTGAATTATTAACTTAAAGAAGAGCAGACATGAACAGTTTTGCAGAGATTCATTTCTTTACTCTTTGATGACAGAAAGATAATAACCTGATTCAAATCTTCCAGGTACATCAAAACAATAATGTGACCTACAAATTAGTAAGTAATTCTTGGAGAATTTCCTGAGGCTCAGAAGGATTCAGTGATTTCCCTTTAATCCTCCAAATGGTAATCATGTAAGTCCCGATTTGAATCCAGTTCTCCATCTAATATTCTCTTCTCTCTATTAGGCTGCCTCTCATAAGCACAAGCCAACAATCTCAACCACATCTTGGATTTTTAGAAAACACTCATGATTTAGTCGTGATGAGAACCAGCATTAAATCACAGTGATAAATACTGGATGAGACTTCATGAAACAAAGCTGGTTTTGTTCAGTTTACAAAATGAAGCTGACTTGGTCCAGCTCCTTTTATTGTTTTCAATTGCTATTGTAACTGATTTAAAACAATCTTGTTTCATGGCTCATACCATTCTTCTAATAAAAAGGGACTAAGCTACAGGTATATTAAAAAGTGAAGAAATGACTTTTTTTCATCTTACTTATAAAAGGGGTCTAAAAAGCTTCATATCACTCCCTTGTTAGATCATCTTTAATGCTTATATTAACCCTAACCTCTCAACAGCTTGCACCTCTACACTCCAGGGGGTGTCTTTTGTGCAAAACCCACCAGAACACACAGGATACTTGAAGACTTTCACCAAAATGGATTTCTTTAGAGTTGTATTATATGATAAAAGATATCCCAGGGAAATCGGTTGTCTTAGTTTATGTTCCTTGAATTTGAAATTCCTACTGGGGCACAGGAATTTCCTTCAGAAGACTGGAATGTGGCTAACAATGTAGAAATATGTAACTATACCCGAATTCTAAGTTTAGTGGTCTATTACTAAGAGTGTCTTTGGGAACCTTCAAACACCTCAAATAATTATTCACATTCTACTCAGATTAACCATTCCTATGCAAGAGTATATCAAAAAGTCTAGAATTTTATTTTTTGAGTGATTCATCAAGAGAGACTTTGCTCTCACCCATGTCTGAAAATATTCTTCTAATAAATATTGTGAATCACTAAACAGAGGGTATGAGGTTTCTTTGCACAGTGACTCCATCCAGTGAGGTGAGTCATAACAATCTAGAATTTATTGGCTAAGTTTTAGAGAACTGGGGGCACTGAGTAATTAGGTGATGGTTCCATGGTCCCAGGTAGTGTGAGGCAGAGTGAAATTCAGACAAAGATCTCATGATCAGATTTGGAATCTCAGCATTGTCCTTGATTTCTCATTCATCCTCACCTCATATATCCAACCTCTTGTCCAATTTCTGCCTTCTTTGACATCTCCTTGATTCCTTTCCTTCTCTCTCCTCCCTCAGTCACCACCTTAGTTCAGGCCCTCATCATTTCTGGCCTTAATTATTCCAGTAGCCATACAGTGGGTTTCCCTGACTCATGTCTTTAACCATGTTAATTCATCTGACACAAAGTATTTATCTTTAAGTGCAGATCTGTCTATATCATATCTCTATGCAACTAAATTCAGTGGCTTTCTATCACCATTATGAAAAAAAAAATGTAAGCTCTTATCTTTAGCTTTAAAATTTCCCAGTCTTACCTTCAACCTATATTTCCAACCTCAATGGACAGTATTACCTCTCCCATTCATCCATCCATACTAGTCTTCTCTCTGTGTGTCACATATCACATTCCATCTGTTATCTCTGTGCCTTGACTCTGATCAACTTCCATGACTGGGATACTCTCCCTCTTTATCTCTGACCCACAGAGTCCCTCTCCTCTTCCTTTAAAATACAACATAGGTACCATTTTGGCTACAAAGTTTTGCCTGTTCCCTTCAATGGAATGGTGGTCTCCCTGCCAGACTTCCTTCTACTTAATTAGTTGTGTCTGTGTGGATGTACATGTGACACACACACATGTGTTTAGTAGTCATGCTGTTTATATTTGACAAGTGTTTGGCATCTGTACTATTAGGTTATTTGTTCCTTGTAAGTAGGGATTGTTTCATTCTTTGCACTTGTATCTCCAATGGCCAACATGGTGCATGGCACATAGTAAATGTTTAATCAGTATTTGTTGATCTGTTGATTGATCTTCCTGACACTACCTCCAGTATTCTAGCCACTATGCTACACTGCCTTTCATAGGAAGTTGGATAACATGGACCCCCTCCAGCTTTCAACCTATAATCCTATGCCTGGGATCAAATCCTACCTCTCACATTGCTATCTGTGTGAGCCCAAGTAAGTCACTTTCTCCATGACTTTATAACTCTGTTTCATTAAATGTAAAATGGAGATGATCAGCCCAAGTGGAAAGAACACTGACTATTGGGTGAAAGGACCTATATTCAGCTTCTATCTCTGACATTCCCTGTGTGACTTCGGACACCTCCCCACACACACACCTACATACCCACACCTATACTCACACTCACACATGCATGCACACAGAGTTTTGGCCTTTGTATCACAGGCTCATACTGGATTGAAAAATATTGATTATTGCCAGAGGGAGAGAAAACTAATGCTGGGTTTCAAATGAGCATTAAAAAATATTTTGGAAATCTCCTATATTCTCAGTAGGAGTGATATGGTCTTATTAGACATAGTTAAATTATCTCATTTATTATTAAAAGTTTCTTAATCAATAAGCATTTATTAAGAGCTTTCATGAGTTTAGTCTTGGGCTACAAACTAGAGTGCAAAGAAGCAAATTAGTTATGCCCTGCCCTCAAGGAACAAACATTTTCTCATGATTTAAGTTAAATAAATGAAGGGCATATGCATTTAATAAATTGGAGAAACTTATTTTCTTATATTCCTATTTCTCATCTCTTCATATAATTTATTAATTTCTACTAGCAGTATAATATTTTAAAAGTATGAATAATTATTTAAGGCGTTTCACCTTTGAGAAAGATCATGGTCATCATCTCTAAGCATCATGACTGGAGGGCTGGAGAGTTGGCATTTGTTTGTAGAAGCAATAGGGAGCGCTGAAGTCTTTTCAGGAAGCCAGGGGTCAACAGGGTCCAAAAGGTGGTGAATTCTTGGAATGTTCTCTCTTACATTTTCATCCCCCACACCTACTATCACACCTTGTACATAGTTAGTGCTTAGTAATCCCAATATAGGTAATGAATTTTTAAATACTTAAGTCCTGTACACATGGGACCTTTCATAGCAGACCTGTTTGATAATCTGAATTCCTTAGAGGCTTCAAAAGACCTCTTCCTTTGAACTATTGGAATGGCTTCCTTTGTTCACTAAAGGGCATCATTGAATTCAGAAAATTCTACCAATGAAATTGTTAAGACTTTCTAAGATTTATTTATTGGTTTGTCCTCTCATCTCCCAGCCCCTTCCTGCTTTTTCCCTGAACCTTCACCTGGTCCCAAATCATTTCAGACCATGAGCCTTTCTGACTCTTATAGCAATGATAAACCTATTAAAAGATTGGTGGTAGGGCCTAGAACATTCCTGGTGTGGGGGACTCCTGATGAGGAACTTCTACCACCAAGTTAGCACCTTCTCTTCCAGTTATAATTTTGGGAAGGACCCCAGAATACTAAGAAGTTGAGTGACTTTGCCAGGGTCACACAGCTAGTATAGGTCTGTAGCAGTAAGCACCATACACAGGATGGGTGGGGGGCACTGTTATCATAGGTTCTTAGATCTGAATTCATAAATGTAAAGGCAACAATCACTTTAATCAAGCACATGATTCATTACTTTAACCAAGTACATATATCATTCAGTTAGTTCAGGGAGGCAGCACCCTGAATTTCAAAGAAAATATAGAGAAATCAAAAGATCAACAGATATGACTTCCTCTGCCTGAATTCAACAGACAACTGGACTCCAAATATCTTACCATCATTACCAGAGAGGGAAGCACAACATATAGGTTCACAAAGCCAGGGTGATCCTTAATGGCTTCCCAGAGTCCTCATCTGGCACTCAAAAGTTCTTACCCAAAACTAATCCCCAAAGTAAAACTTCACCTCAGAGTATTTATACCTTTCTTTTTAGAACCAGAGGGCTCAAAAGCCTTTGAGCCAGTGCCTCAATAGAAAAAACAAAAGATACTTGGGACCCTCCTACAAAACAACCCTCCTAATCAAGCTTCCCACAATGGGCAGGTCCATCAATGTGTGGGAAAGGTTTTTGATCACATTAAAATATTTAACAATACAAATACATACACTGCTTCTAGTTAAAGAAACTCTTATTTCTATACTTTACTCCTTGTAAAGGCTCTTGTTTGATAAAGGCAAGATTCAATGAGAGGTGCTTGATTACACTAAAACAAAAACAGCAAAAGATCCTATTTTGATTGCCATCACAGGGTCAAAGGAAAGACTTGAACCCAGGTGGGATTTGCTTCAAGGCTGATTCTTTACCTGTGTCACCAACTGAAAGCACCACTACTTCTGGTTTTTGAGCTGTTGTAAAATATTACAATGTCCCCATTCATTTGGTTCCAGAAGCCAACAGAGTGCCTTGTGTATAGTAGGTAATTTATAAAAGTTGGTGCAATTGAAGAAGATTATGACATATACATTCTTACCTTCTGCAGACTCTTTGACTGTTGAATAATAATTTGACTGAGAAGGACAAAAATAAAGGATTTGGGTAAGTGTAAGCAGGTTACACTCCCTGAATAAGGCACTGGAAATGGGGGCCACAGAGAGCAGAGAAAAGGGAATTAGTAAAAAAAAAAAATTTGAGTTAAGCACATAGTGAGAGCAAAGAATAACTGGGCTGGGAGTTCATGTGTTCAAGTAGCATCCTGGCATCAGGAGAATGTGAGGAAGGCAGCAGCGTATTAGGTGAATGCAAGGGCAGATTTCAAGGAGACAGTATTTACCTGAAATGCACGGGTTGGACAGCTACTGCCTTTTGAATCAAGGAGATCATAATCATTGAGTATTTTTGAGTATTCCTATCATGTCATCTGTCATAAGCTAAGATGTCATCTTCCTCTTCCTCCTTTGCTTTTTGTTTTGGAATTGAATGATTAGAGGAAGAGGCATTTATTTGACACCTACTAGATGCCAGACTCTGTACTGTGTGTTCTTGTTGTTTTCATTTATGAAACTAAATCACCTCATTTAATCCCCCCAGCAACCCTTTCACTATCCTCATTTTAGAGTTGAGGAAATAGAAGCAAAACAGATTTTCTGTTACTTGCCCAGGATCACACAGTTTGTGTCAGAGATTTTGGATTCACACCGTTCCTCTCTCTGGGCCATGTATTCACTCCATTGTCCCACCACCTGCCCTGATCAGATCTCAATTATCTCAAATAAGAAGAATAAATGAATACTAGCTTTAATAATGCATCTGACAAGGTTGGTGGGTCTAAGCCGCTGCTGACACTTTGATGTCCACTGCCAGGTATTTGCAATTGATTTGGATTGGTAATAGATGTCTTCTAAGGACACTGATTTATCAAACCTAGGAAGGAGCCTAAGGAGCAGCTGGAGTCCCTATAACATGCAGACTTAGAAGGACATCTAGAGGGCACCATGGTGCACAGAGAGCCCAGCCTGGAGTCAGGAAGACTCATCTTCCTAAATTCAAATCTGGCCTCAGATACTTGCTAGTTGTGTGACCTTGAGCAAGTCACTTATCCTGTTTGCCTCAATTTCCAGAGAAGGAAATGGCAAACCATGCCAATATCTTTGCCGAGAAAACCCCAAATGAGTCATGGAGAGGCAGACATAACACCACCACCACCACAAGAAAAGAGAGACCAGGATACCCCACATTCTCTGTAGTTTGCTCCAGTAGAAAAGGGGTTGGATTCTCCATGTTTCTGTTGCTAAGACTTGGTTTCTACCTGCCATAAATGAAGAATGAAGAAAGACAATAGCTGCCCTATTCATCAACTTTATTTGAACTCAGCAACACTCTTACTAAAAAAAATGAGTTCTTAAGTCACACCAGTCACACCAACAAGTAGGGTTTGTCAATGCTGCAATGCTGTATGGCTGTCATGGTGCACACTCTAGAGAAGCTCATTTCCATCAACAAGTGCTGTCTGTTTTCCTATCAGAGAACTTAGAGGGTGTGCTTGTGTTGGCATTGTGTTCCTTTCTCAGTTTAGTGACTTCTTATTTCAGGAGGAGCAGTTGTAACATGTCCAGTGTTGAGCTTGGGAAGATAATCAGAATAAGACTTTGTTCTAAGTACTTTGTGGCAGGCAATTTTCAAAATAATGAGTATTTAATCATTTTAATTTAATTAAAATGAATACCCTCAAATATGTCCAAGAGTAGCACACCTCATTTATCCTTTCAGCTTCTCTGGATGAGATGGAAAAGGGCTGCTAGCCTTTGGTGTGAAAAACCAAACAATCTTAGAGGTTAAGTGACTCCTCCAAAGCCTATAACTGAGCACTAGAGCTGGGCTGACAATACCATCCCACAAACTTTTATTAAATTCTACTATGTACCATACGTTGAGAGTACAAATACAAGCCAGTCAATATCCCTAACCCTCAAAGAGCTTCCATTTGAATCTTCTCAATATCCAAATACATCTCTGTTATCACCAATTCACAAATTCCCTTCAGAGATGCAGACTGCAGCTAGTTGAGTGGTTGGGCTGTCCAAAGGAGAGCACTTGCTCTTGTCATATAACCAGTCATTCTTCTCGTTAGTTTGTAATAATTCCAATGACATCCTTTTACAATGCATCATCTGCATCTCCTGGGTCCAGAGAGCTGAGATGCTGCTTCTCCTTTCAGGGATCTAGCGTGCATTCCTGAGGGTTTAGAGGTGGCTTCCTAATCTTTGAGCTCACAAGCTACCCCCTGCTATAGTTCTGTCTCCATTCATGACTATGTCATTGTTTTTGTGTTTTTCCTTCATTCTTGATGAGGACCATGACATCAAGATGATGACGCGACTTGCATTTGACTGTTTTGAGTGAGGGAGGGCTGTGTAAGGTCACTAACCTCACTTTCTCCTCCTGAGCATCTGGGTTTAGTGGCCAGATATTCATCAGGATGACTGGAGGCAGCCCAAGAGGCAATGGAAGACTCTTGTCGTTTCAGGCTAAGGTCTCAGTATGACTGTAAGTTATCATCAACCAGTCAGTCCGATCTAATTTGTTTTTAGAAAGGAGTATTTACTAACGTGGTAGAGTAAGGATATTTTATTAACATACTTTCACACAGGTACATACAGAATCCTGAGGAAAATACAGTGATCCTAAACTTAGCATGTACATGTGGCAAAGGGGTAACATAGCCTTGTGTTGCTGGAGGTACTTTTCTTCCTTTCCTAGGAGACTCATGAAATTTCCCCTAGGTATGCTATAGCCTTTCTACTGGGCTCCTTATAGAGCAGGGATGATGAACCTGTGACCTCTAGGCCACATGTGACTTTCTATGTCATTGTGTGTGACCTTTTGACTGAGTCCAAATTTTACAAAACAAATCCTTTTATTGTTTTGTGAAGTTTGGATTCAGTCAAAGAGCCACACTTGAGGACCTAGAGGGCCACATGTGGCCATCAGCCTGCAGGTTCCCCACACCTGTTCTAGAGTCTAGAAGTTATTGTTTCTTGTTGTGTTTAGTTTGTCCTGGGTTACCCCACTGTCTCTAGGTACTACTATTCTGGAAGCACTGCTAGCACACTGAAGACAAGTTCCAAATTCTCTGGTCCACTGAAGGTCATGAAGTATTCTTTGGGTTAATATAGTTGGGGGTCAGATCAAGACTGACCTGAGGCCAGGGCTCTTTTCCTTTCCTCCTTCCCCCAAAATGATTCCTTTTCAAGGTCTGGGATGGAATGGCTCTATTCTCCACCACCAGATGCTTAAACTACTTCCCACTTCCAAATGAGGCTGCCAGTTTGGCACAAGCCTTCCAGGGTCTGACCAAGTGCCCAAACAATTCAAGCAGATTTCCTTTCACACCCCAGATGAAATGCCTTGGATTGATTCATCAGAGTTGTCTAGCATTGGCTGACTCCTAGGCCATACCTCTAACAGACTGATTCAATCATCCTGTGTTCTCATATGGGAAAGGTGTCAGGGTGAAGTGAAGTGGGATAATTCTTTGACTTACACAACTCCCAGCCTCCTTTCCTCAACTCCTCTTCCTTTCCCACCTCCACCTTCCCCCTTTCCCTTTTCTTCCTCCTCCTTCTTTCCCCACTCCTAGCTGACATGTTGCAGTCCATTCATATCCACCATGCTCCTTTCCATTGCTTTCCCCTGGCTTTTCATTTGAGTTCTTTGGAGGCAACTGGTGTTCTACATATTGCGGCTATGAAGAAATTTCCTTAAAATATTACTATTTAAAAGATAGATATTTTCTCATGGGAAGTAGGGAGGCAACCTGTAAGAAAGGGAAAAGCATTATGTAATCAGATAAATCTATGGAGGAGAACTGGAGGAGAGAGCCAGCATCAATGTCTGCAATTTCAGCCTGTCATCAAAACACCACCACCAGTAACAGCAGCAGCGCTAGATCTGAACGTGCCAAGGCTTGAAGTTAGTCTTTACTATACAGTTACTCCACAAAGTGGGGAAGGAAGATAGAGAGGAAGGGGTATTGCCCTTTGCATTGCTGTATGGAAGTTGCACTTTTGTGGTCCAATTCCTGATGATTTTCAGGCTCTGTCATTACAAACAATGGAGCTCAGTTTTGACTTGGATGTTTCTTTAACCTTTTTCTACATAGTTTCCTCTGAAAGGTGACTCTGCTGCCATTTTTCTTTGGGTGTCTGATGTCACAATGAGGAGAGTCATGTCACAGGTTCAGTCCAATCATATTCATTCCTCATGTACAGCACTGTGCCAGGCTCTAGACAGAAAAGGGAAAACAAACAGACAAGAAAACCCAGAATTAGACCCTTCTGTCAAGGAGGTTACAATTCTAACAGGGAAATCCAGCCTCTCTACACATGTATGGATACCTGCAAAGCTGATCCAAATGGTCACTAAGTAATTTGGAGAGAAGGGGAGCCCTGTCAGAGAAGACACTTAGGGAAGACCTGTTATCTGTCTCTGAGGGTTTAGACTGTCAGGAGGAAGAGGTATCAGCTTTATTTTGCTCAGCAGAACCAGGATCCCCCATAGAAGGTAGAAGTGAAGGTAGACAGGGTACCAGAATTGTTCCAGTGTGGCGGTGAATTTCCTCTGGTGGCAGAAGTCCTGGGAACCTGGTGGAGAGGGTTTTTGTGCTCAGGGATTAGTTACACTCAGTGACCTCAGCCATCTCTGCCAGCATCAATCTTCTAGGCTTCTGGGGCAAGATGGTACTTGTTGCATCTCTTCCAGCCATGAATCAGTTTTTATGTTTCTGTAATTCACACAACTTTCAGTGTGCTGTTTAATTAATTACTCCTTGGGAATGATGAATTCTTTGTAATTTGGTTGCCTAATTCCAAAGCACAGCCTCATATTTGTGGATGTAATGGTAAGTGACATTTATTTAGCCTTTCATAGCTTGTAAAACACTTTACATTCATTATCTCACTGGGGGCTTACAGAGACTTCTGGGTTGGATTTTGGTTTTTTGTTTTTCTTCAGGCTGGACTTGCCTTTTACCAGTGTAGGAAAATTCTAGAATGGCCCCTTCCTCAGCATCATCTCTGTAACTTTTGGCCTTAAAGAGTGGTCTGGGGCACTAAGAGGTGAATTCAGTTGTCCATGGCCATATATCCATTTTGTGTTGGAGAAAACACTGGAACCCAGGCAAGCTGACTCTCAGGCCAAGCTGCCATATTGCTACTCTGAGTTTCTAGAGCCAGTATTGTTACAAATAGAAAATTGGGGTTCCAAGAAGTTGGGGCTTGCTTATCACATTAACAGTGATGGGATGAGTCTTGCTTATCACATTAACAGTGATGGGATGAGTCTTGCTTATCACATTAACAGTGATGGGATGAGTCTTGCTTATCACATTAACAGTGATGGGATGAGTCTCCAGGTTTTCTGGATTCCAAGTCAAACATTGTTTGCTATGCCACAGTGCCTCCTATGGATGAGCATATATAAGCATTGGGGGCAGGTGAGTGGATAGAGCACTGGGTCTGGAGTCAGGAAGATCTGAGTTGAAATCTGGCCTCAGGCAATTACTAGCTGGGAGACTTTGGGCAAGTTACTGAACCCTGTTCACCTAATTTTCCTTTTCTGGAATGAGGTGGAGGAGGAAACGGCAAATCACTCCAGTATCTTTGCCAAGAAAACCACAAATGGGGTCGAAAGGATTGGACACAAAATAACTGAACAACACCAGTGACATGTAGACACAAGTCTAACTGGATAAGGACAATGCCAGGGGTGGCGTGTTGATCCGGACTATCCATGTAGTAAGAGTTAAGAGCCCTATGCCTAGTGAACAGAAGTGATGCTGTGAACATGGGAGCACTTCTAGGCAGCTCAGTGACATAGTGATAGAGTACTTGCCTTGAAATTAGGAAGATCTGAGTTTAAAGCCTGAATCCAGGCTTACTAACTATGTGACTGGAAAAATTACTCAGTCCCTCACAACCTCAGTTTCATTATCTATAAAAGGGTTGGACTTGATGCCTCTAAAATCCCTATCAACTCTAAACATATGGTCCCATGATTCTGGAATTGGGAGGGGTGAGTCAGTGTCCTATGGCACCCTTCTGTTAGAGCATTTTCAGAGTTAATCTTTCCCAGAGTTTGAGATAGGAATTTAAAGCCCCTTTGTACGTTGGAGTTTGAGCCTTCAGGGAAGCTGCGACTCCCAGGTTGAGGGAACATGGACTCCTCTGCTTTGGATTATGAAGGGACAGAGGCTACTAAGAAGGTCAGCCAGACTGTTGACCTGTCTTGGGGCATGTTCCCCTCACTCCAAAGTAGGAGGAAAGTTCCTCAAATGCAGGGAGTGTTGCATTTTGGTCTTGGGGTCTCCAGTCCTGGTTAAATGCTCGATGTATGATCAAATTCTCCAAATCCCCTGTGGTCTCATCAGTTTGTGAATTCTCCCCAATGGCACACATTATATCCATGTGCTCCCATAAGTTCTCTATAAAGTATCCACACAATATGAAGGACCGACCTTTCTTGTTTTCTCCTCATCTAGTGGGGCAGGAAGACGATCTATCAGTTCTCCCTTGTCCTCCATACATAACTGAACCATCTTTTCCACATGTACTTCCACCCTTGGACATTCTTTCTTCCACTGCTACTCTGGAGCTGTTTGCTATAAGTGTTTTTGTACTTGTGGGTCTTTTCCCCATTTTTATGATTTTTTGGGGATACAGCCCTAGAAGCAGTATTGCTGGGTCAAAGAGTATGCACATTTGTATAGTCCTTTGGGCAGTTACGAATTGCTCTCCAGAATGGTTGGATCAGCTCACAGCTCCACCAATAATGATTTAATGTTCTAATTCTCCCACATCTTCTCCAAGAGTGATTTAGAGAATTTTTTCATATGGCTATGGATAGTTTTAATTTCTTCATCTGAATTTCTTCATCTTCATATCCTTTGACCATTTATCATTTGGGGAATGACTTGTATTCTTGTACATTTGACTCAGTTCTCTATATATTTTTAGAATTAATGTCTTTATCACAGATGCTAGTAGAAAAAATTCTTACCCAGTTTTCTGGTTAACTTCTAATCTTGGTTGCATTGGGTTTGTTTATGCAAAAACTTTTCAATTTAATGTGATCAAAATTATCCAATTTGCACTTCATAATGTTCTCTATCTCTTGTTTGGTCACAAATTTCTCCATCCTCCATAAATCTGAAAAATACACTATTCCTTCATCCCCTAATTTGTTTGTAGCATCAGTCTTTATCCTTGTGTATAGCATCAGGCATTGGTCTATGCCTAGTTTCCGCCATGCCGTTGTCTAGTTTTCCCAGCAGGTTTTATCAAACAGTGAGTTCTTATCTCAGAAGCTGGGGTCTTTGGGTTTATCAAACAGTAGATTGCTATATTCACTGACTGCTGTGTCTTGAGTACCTAATATATTCCACTGGTCTACCCCTATATTTGTTAATCAGTAACAAGTGGTTTTGATGATTGCTGCTTTATAATACAATTTGAGATCTGGTAGTGATAGACCACCTTGCTTAGCATTTCTTTTCATTAATTCCCTCGACATTTTGGACCTTTTTTTTCTTCCAGATGAATTTTGATATTTTTTTCTAGGTCTAGAAAATATTTTTCTGGTAGTTTGGTTGGTATGGCACTGAATGAGTAAATTAATTTGGTAGAATTGTCATTTTTTTTTTTTGTAATAGTGCAGTCTATCCATGAGCAGCTGATGTTTTTCCACCTACATCTGATTTTATTTGTGACTAAAGTGTTTTGTAATTGTGTTCATATAGTCCCTGGGGTTGTTTTGTCAGGTAGACTCCCAGATATTTACTAGTATCTACTGTATCTTTAAATGGAATTTCTCTTTCTATCTCTTGCTGTTGGGCTTTGTTAGGAATATATAGAAATGCAGATGATTTATGTGGGTTTATTTTGTAACCTGCAACTTTGCCAAAGTTGTTTATTATTTCAAGTAATATTTCACTTGATTCTGTAAGATTCTCTAAGCATATCATTATATTATCTGCAAAGAGTGATAACTTAGTTCCTTTTTTCCCTATTCTAGTTCCTTCAATTTCTTTTTCTTCTCTTATTGCTAAAGCTATCCTTTCTAGTACCATATTGAATAACAGTGGTGATAATAGACACCCTTGTTTCACCCCTGATCTCATTGGAAATGCATCTAACTTGCTCCCATTGCATATAATACTTGCTGATGGTTTTAGGTAGATATTGCTTATTATTTTATGGAAAGTTCCATTTATTCTTATGGTGTCCTGTGTTTTCAATAGGAATGGGTGTTGTATTTTGTCAAAAACTTTTTCTGCATCTATTGAGATATTCATATGATTTCTGTTAGTTTTGTTGTTGATATGATCAGTAATGCTGATAGTTTTCCTAATATTGAAACAGTTCTGCATTCCTGGTATAAATCCTACCTGATTATAATGTATTATTCTCATGATAAGTTGTTGTATTCTTTTTGCTAACATCTTATTAAAATTTTTTGCATCTATTTTCATTAGAGAAATTGGAATATAATATGTCTTTCTCTGTTTTGACTCTTCCTGGTTTAGGTATCAAAACCATATTTGTATCATAAAAAGAATTTAGTAGAACTCCTTCACCAATTTTCCCAAATAGTCTATATAGTATTGGAATTAACTGCTCTTTAAATATTTGATAGAATTCACTTGTAAATTCATCTTGCCCTGGAGATTTTTTTCCTAGGGAGTTCATTGATGACTTGTTCAATTTCTTTTTCTGAGATGGGGATATTTAAATATTCAACTTTCTCTTCTGTTAATCCAGGCAATTTACATATTTTTAAAATAGTCTTCTGTCTTGTTGAGATTGTCAAACTTATGGGCATATAGTTGGGCAAAGTAACTTCTAATTATTAGTTTTCCTCCTTGTTGGAGGTGAGCTCATCCTTTTCGTTTTTGATATGGGTAATTTGGTTTTCTTTTTTTAATCAAATAGAGCAAAGATTTATCAATTTTATTGTTTTTTCATAAAATCGACTTATTTTTATTTATTAGTTCAATAGTTTTCTTAATTTCAAAATCTTTTCTTTGGTTTTCCACAAGTCTCATTTGGTATTTATTTGTGGATTTTCTATTTGTTCTTTTTCTAGCTTTTTCAGCTGCATGCCTAACTCATCGATCTCCTCTTTCTCTATTTTATTCATGCAGGTATTCAATGATTAAAACTTCCCCTAAGAACTGCTTTTACAGCATCTCATAAGTTTTGTTAGATAGTCTCATCATTGTCATTCTCTTGAATAAAGTTGTTGATTGTTTCTATGATTTGTTGTTTTAACCCACTCATTCTTTATAATTAGATTATTTAGTTTCCAATTAATTTTTGGTCTGTCTTTCCATGGCCTTTTATTATATATAATTTTTATTGCATTATGATCCAAGAAGGATGCCTTTCTGCACTGGATTGTCAGGTTTTTTACCCTAGTACATAGTCAATTTTTGTATATGTCCCATGTGTTGTTTAGGAAAAGGTATATTCCTTTCTATCCCCATTCAGTTTTCTTCAGAGATCTATCATATCTACCTTATTCAGAGTTCTATTCACTTCCTTCACTTCTTTCTTTTTTTATTCTGAGGTTATATTTATCATGTTCAGAGAGGAGGAGGTTGAGATTCCCCCAGTAGTATAATTTTACTATCTATATCTTCCTGTCACTTCCTTAAATTCTCTAAGAATTTGGATGCTACAGAACTTGGTGCATATATGTTTAGTAATGATATTGTTTCATTGTCTATGGTGCCTTTTAGTAGGACATAATTTCCTGCCTTATTTCTTTTGATTAGATCTATTTCTACTTTTGCTTTGTCTGAGATTAGGATCGCTACCTCTAGTTTTTTTTACATCAGCTGAAATATGATTTATTCTGCTCCAAACTTTTACCCTTACCCTGTGTACATCCTCCTTTTTCAGATATGTTTCTTGTAAAGAACATGTTGTTTGATTATGGTTTTTAATGCTTTCTGCCTCCTTTTTATGGAAGAGTTCATCACATTCACATTCACGGTGATGATTACTACCTGTAACTTTCCCTCTATTATCTTGCCCATATTTATGCTTTTAGTTCCAATTTTTCTTCTGTTTCTCTATATTGATTTTTAAAATCCTTCTTGACCTTTTCCAAGAATGATCTTTGGACTTGAGGCCAGTTTATATTCTCTTCTGAGGTTTCACATGGCAGTATAGTCTCAATACTGACCTCTTCAATATTTGTACTTTGGTCTTTGTCCCAGTAGTAAGATTCTATGATCTTTTCTAGATTGCTTCCTTCTCTGTCACTGCTCTGCTCCTCCTGGGTCCTCATTACTCAGCTCCCTTTGATGGAACATCCAGGACAAGCATGGATTATCAGGGAGCAAGTTTCACAACCATCATTTCAATTCAATTTTGAAGTTTCTCTCAAAATGGTTGATTTATTTTCTCTCATGTATACGTTATTTATGTGCGGTTGCTTGCCATTACTGGATTCGGTAAGATGCTAGAAGGCTTTGTAGTCAGAGCTCAAGCTGGCACTAGCAGCAGGAAAAGGACCAGAGTCTGGCAATCAGTATGCCCTAGGAAAGCTAAATGTCCCTTGCAAATGCCCATCCCAACTGAGTCTTCTTGAAGGCAGCTGATTGTTGGATAAGAGGTTCCTGGACAAGAGATTTTAGGACATTAGAGAGTCCACAGCTGTTCTTTGGGTGGGCACATCTGGCTGCACTGTCCCCACCTTCAGGGGCTGAGCTGGTTTATTTTGTCCCTTCTGACATCGTCATCTCCTTGTCTGGCTGACTGAATAAGGCTTCTTTTCTTTATTTGATGCCCCCAGTGGTCAGTACTGCCTCTCTCCTCAAATTGCCTTATCACCTTCCCTTCCCAATTTGTATCCCTGGGAAAGCATCATAGTGTCCTAGAGCTAGAATTTGGAGGGACATCTGTGTCCATCTTGTACAAACCACATAGTGGAGATTAAAAATGGCACCTCATTACCCAGACTGTTGTGAGGATCCAACAAGTTCAGAGATGTACTTTGCAAACCCTAAAGTGATCTGTCTCCCTCTCAATAGATAAATAGTTAGATATGTACACATATACATATATTATTCTCCTTGTTATCATTATTAATTTTACCTTCTTTATGTTTCAATTTCCAGAGGAAGTCCGTGATTGCTCTGAGTTTCTTGGTAGCATTTCTCTTCTTGCTTATCCTACGCCTCCTCCATGAAGTGGATCTGCCTTTGGTGCTCAGCTGTTTGAGACAATCCAGTGCCAAGTGGCTCCCATTCTCCTCCACTCACAGGCGGCCCCTCAGGACTCACTATGGCTACATACATGTGAAAACACAAGAGGTAAGAGTTTAGAAGACTGTCGTGGATCAGGAATGAGTCCTAGCGATCTCTTTACCATTCCCCAGCTCCTGGCCTCATCCCTCCCTCTCTCCCCAGCTGATGAAACTCAGTCTGCCCAGGCTACTGTTCTGGTTTTACAGTTTTGAGTAGTAGGAGGACTGCCCCAGGCACAAAGAACACCCATGGATGCTAATATTTCTCTTGTGTTACTCACACCATATGTGGAGGCCCACATTGCAATGCTATTTCAATTCAACAAGCATTTATTAAGCACCTACTATGTACCAAGCATTGTTTTGTTCATGGAGTAAGCAGGTCTGTCTAGGATAGACTTTTAGCACAGATTTGCTAATTTCTAGTTCCCATCCCCATGCATCTTCATTGACTCTCAGAGTGTAGAATGCTCTGTCCCTTCACCTTGCCCTTAAGTTCCCTGACCTTCATCAAGACTGAGTGAAAATTCCACCTCCTGCAGCAGCCATTTCACAGTCCCTCCCTCCCTACCCTAGCCATAAGTGTCTCCTTTTCCATATTGCCTTCCATAGTCTTTGTATAGATCTTGTTTGTATTACCCATGAAAAAGTGAATTCTTGTAGGTCAGGGACATTGCTCTTGTCTTTCCTTGTAATCCCAGTACTTAGCATGGTGCTTGACCCATGGTAGGTGCTTAATAAACAATTGTTAACTGACTGACCCCTTGAGAACTCTGCCTAACAACAGAGAAAAGGAAGATTGGTCTGAGATGTTATGGTGTGGTGGATGAATCACTGGGTAGGGGTCAGGAGACTTGGTTTAGAGCCCTAGTTCTGTCCATTCTTCACTTTGTGACCTCTAGTGACAAGCCTCCATTTCCTCTCCAAATTTCTTGACTCTAGGCCATTTCTCCCTTCTCTCCCAAGCAAAATCCCCTTTTCTCTAGGAAGGAAGTCTTTCCCAATCCCTTAATGCTTTCTTGAGGGTTTATTTCTCCCTCATATGGGTGGCTTGTACCCATTTATTCCTTGTCTCCCCATTCAATAGTGAGTTCCCTGAGGGAAGGGATTGTCTTCTGTCCCTTTTATGTATCCACAGCATTTGCATAGTTAGTTCCTGGCACATGGTAGGTGCTTGATAAATGTCTATTGACTGACTCACTATCTGAGGAAGAGTTAGACTATTCTGAATTTCACCCTGGCTCGAATCTTCTAAGATTTTATGATGTGCTTTGTGAAAATTGTATGAGACAGATGCCAAGGAGAATTCCAGAAGAGTCAGGAGATGCAGACATTTGCCTTTGTGATTCTTAGACGAGGAACCAGAAGACACTGAGCTGCTCTCAAATGCGCATATTTTCAGAGCTAAAGGGGATTCCAAAAACCTTGAATCTAAGTTATGTGGGTTCTAGGGAAGATGTATTCAGCCTTCTACTCATTCACCATTTCACCTTTCCTAAGCTTCGTGTGTCACCACCTATGTGAGGAAGCCCCTGTGTATGCTTGGATACCCAGAGGACATCCTTCCATGCCACACTGACTTCTAGGGGGTTTGGATGCATGTGAGGTTAAAGGTGGTGGAAACAGTGACCTTATTGCTGTCATTAGTCAGCAGCAAGCATTGAATACCTTCTATCTAGAACAGCTAGACCTGGAGTCAGGAAGACCTGAGTTCAAATGTGATCTCAAACTCTTCCTAGCTGTGTGTCCCTGGGCAAGTCCTTTCATTCTGTTTGCCTCAATTTCCTCATCTCTAAAATGAGCTGAAGGAGGAAATGGCAAACCACTCCAGTTTCTTTGCCAAAATATCCCCACTGGGATCATGAAGAGTTGGACACAACAGAAAAATGACCAAACCACAACCTATTATGTGCCAGATTGATCTTGGAGGCAATGGTGACAAGCATAGAGTACAGGAGGAAGCCCTGGGGTCAGATCAGGTCCATTTGGCTTCCACACCCACCGCAGACTCCTTTGAGCTCCATGAACTTGCAAGTGTTTCCATTTCCCCACCAGTAAAATGAAAACCTTAATAACCAGGTACCAGCCTCAAAGCGGTTGTTGTAAAGTTCAAGTGAGAAAACACAGAAATAAAGTTTCATTTTCATTGTTTGCCTTTGAATTCCTGGCCTCTGACGCAGCACCTAGAACATAGTAGGTGCCTCATTATGCTCACTGCCTATAGCTGAAACTCTGGGGATATGCCAGTCCTTCTCACCCAGAGTGTTACAGTGTTGGATTCTGAGTCATTTATACAACAGAACTCAGTTTGCTGGGTTGGCTAATTTAGTCTGTCTTCTGCCTCAGGAAATATCACACCTAAGTCATCTCTTTGGGTTAACGTAATTCTTTGCAATCCCATTCTACGTCTGCAAGACTTAGGCCTTTCTTATTAGATATTTGTGCTCAGGACAGTCACCATTTATGAGCACAGGCCTTTTAGGGTCTTTCTGAATGTTTATCCTTTTAATGAGCTTGCAGTTAATACATTCTTTAAAAAAGCTTCTAGTGCCTCTCATGGCTTGACTCTGAGCTCAGTAAGTGCTGACGGCTCTGACAAAAAAACAAACGACATGAGTGTGGGCCCTCCTCCCATCCCAGGGTGGTTTTCCTTCCACTCTTGTCTCCTGCTCCTCATGAGGACTTGCCCCGATGTCCTTCAGTCTTGGCCACAGTCACACTGACCAGCACTCACAGCTTCCCCAGCGCAGGGCAACAGGCAGACCATAAAGCAAAGAACCAGAGTGGGAAGGGGCCATTTTTTTCCGGTCAATTAAAAAAAGTACCCTAAAATACGACCAAACTCTTGGCATCTGTTTACAGCTTCATGAATTCAGCGCCAGTCATTGGTATGGGGTGGCATCCCCTGGACATGGAGTTCATGAGACTATCAATGTGGAACCGAGTAATTAAGTCATCCCTTCCCATCTTACAAATGAAGAAACTGAGGCCCAGAGAAGTTTAAGTGACTTGCTCAGGGACACACATTAAGTGTCTGCGGCAGTTATTGAACCCAGATCTCCTGATTCTAACTGTGGTGTTTTACCTAGGGAATTTCCATGTCAATCAAATAATCTGTCTGTCTTCTGTCTATCACGGATCTCCCTTTTTCTTTCTGTCTCTTATCTCTATCTCTGCCTGTCCTTTCTCTCTACATACAGAGCAGTACATAGTCAGGCAGCCAGATAGGCGTGGGGACAAGAAGATGAGTTCAAATTTGGCTGCAGACACTTATTAGCTGTGTGACCCCACGCAAATCACTTCACCTCTCTCTGCCTTAGTTTCCTCATCTGTAAACAGGGAATAATAATTACCTGCCAGGGTTGTTTTGAGAATCAAGCGAAATAATAATTGTCAAGTGCTTAGGACAGTGATTAGCACATAGTAGGCGCTATACAAGTGTTAGCTATTATTATATTATTATCTATTACTTTAGAATCTTATTGAAGTTCCTGAAGGCTCAGACAGGTTAAATACTTTCCCTGGAAAACAGGGCTGCCAAATGTCACGGGCATAGCCATTACATTCCCTTGGTTTTCAAGGATGCCACACCCTGGTGCATTTCTGATGGGTGAAGCTGGTAAAGCATTCATCAACCAGGAATTTCCCTTGGGATGATTTCTTCTTTCCTTCCCCCAAATACTGGAAGACTTGACAGCAGTGTAGGAAGTGTATGAGAGAGCAAGGTGCCACATGGACCTAGATCAGAAGCTGGGGTTCCTGGAGAAAAATTGGTTGAGACCATGGAAGACTACAAAGAGAAGGAAAGAAAACTCAACAGAAGCTTGTGTTAACAAACATTTAATACTTAATGCATGGATGGGAATTCCAGTCATTTCCTCATTTGTTGTCCGTACAAAGACATTCTCCAGAGCAAGGATCTACATGTGCTTACACTAACTATTTGATAAGGAACCCCTTGAAATGCTACAGGATGCCAAGAGCCCTTGGTGCTCCCGACTCTTTGGATGTCTGGCATAGGCCTGCATGCTTAGGCTGGTACATCATGAAACAGAACAAAATCAGTCCTTTAAAAATGAGAGCATCTTGAAGCCTCCAACGGATGGAAAAAGAGTATTTGGCGTCCAGGATATGCAATTCTAATTGAAGGTATGAATGAAGTACTGATGCGACAATGCATAGATAACCTTGGATGGTATCTATGGCAACAGAGAAGGAATGAGCTTTACTTTCACATAGTAAACAGAGAGTAAACGTGTTCTCCCAAAGGCAGCAAATGTAGTAACATCATGAAAGCTGATGCGGCTAAGAGAGGCCACAGAAGCATGGCCTGATGCACCTCCATCATGAGTCATGAGTTGATGGAGTGCTGCCCTTAAAGTCAGGGGGGTTCTGATTCAGGCCTTGGCTCTCACATACCCTGAGTGGGACTCTGTTAGCTTTGGAAATGAGAGTAGCTGAGGCAGTGGTGGACTTGGGAGCTGCTGGACGACTTCACATAACAGTACTATGAGCCCTGTTTATAAAACACACTCCCAACCTCATGGCAGCCCTAGAGAGGAGGACCACACAGTTCAGGCAATGTGCCTCCAAGATGGATTTCTATAGGCAGAAAGGACATTTCCCAGGTGGCAGCAGCCTTAGGCTTTGCCTCTGGCAACTCTCAGTTAAATATCTAGGAGTTTGGGCTCCAAGAGAAGGGAATTTTCTAGGTAGTATCTGATTTCAGAATCTGGTCTTCTCATAGGACAAGCACCTTCAGTCTTAGGGATTCTCTGTCTGGAGGCTCCAATTCCTAGAGGCCTAGAATGAGGCCTTCCAGAGACAGAGATGGGGAGGGGAGTTGGAGCAGTGGCAGCTTCTTTATTTTTATTTTTCAAAATTAATTTATTTGTTTTCAGCTTTCCATAAGTCTTACATTTTTCCCCCCTCCCTCCCCCTTCTTCCCTGAGACAGCATGCAATTTTATATGGGCTCTACACATACCATATAGTGGCAGCCTCTTTAGAGGAGAATAGGGTCAAGCTGATGGTCCCCAAAGCTACATGGGCTTCCTGGGCCAAGGCAAGCTGAGGGCATAAAAGACCTGGACTTTGCCCCCTGCTCTTACTGTGACACACCCATAAATGTCTTTCCCTCTGGAGAATCTAAGCTGGGAGATGCTGCTGCCTGTATAGATTTATGGGATGAACAAACTGCAACACCAAGTTTCCTTCACGTCCATGGGGAGTCC
Organism: Bettongia penicillata ogilbyi; assembly: GCA_023548195.1. Lineage (NCBI taxonomy): Eukaryota > Metazoa > Chordata > Mammalia > Diprotodontia > Potoroidae > Bettongia > Bettongia penicillata. The sequence goes on from JAJHZJ010000218.1 coordinate 1,754,714, forward strand.
AAATCAGGATAGAGGACTAGAGAATCCCTGGGGATGGAAACAGATTCAGCAAAGGAGGAATAGCATTTGATGGTTAGTTTTTATGTCCTTGTGAGACCTTTTATATATTTTCTGCATTTTGGGGTGGGAGGAATAAACTGTTCTGTATCTAGCATGTGCATTGTTACCTTGAATGCTTGTAGAGTAGCTGGACATCCAACCCTTCTACCTGTGGAGACATAGGCAAGAGCTATTTGTTCCAGGTGATCCTATGCGTAAAGCACTTCTCTCAGAGTCAAGAAGGACCTGAATTCAAATCTGCTCTCAGATACTGACTGACTGTGCAAGATACTTAAACTTTGTCTGCCTCAGTTTCCTCAATTGTCAAATGGAAATAATAATATCTGCCTCTCCATATTGTGATGATCAAGTGAGATCTTATTTGTAAAGCATCTGAAAACTTTAAGGTGCTACAAAATGCTAGCTCTTACTATTATTACATAGGCAATTCTCCATTGGGAAAAACCAAGTGGAAGAGTGAGAATCTGAAGGAAATTCCCCAAGTGCCATCCTGTATATCTAAGTGAAGATTTTAAGATGCTTGACCATGAGTAATAGGAATACTGAATTATTTTCTAATTTGATCATGTTATCATAAACTGATGAAGGATGCTCTAGCGAGCAATATTTACATCTGGGACAAACAGCAGGAAGAGGGGGAGGGTGGCCCCACCCAGTGACCATTTGTGGGTTGTGGAGGGAGAAGTGTCCTCAGGACAAGGTCACTGCTGCCTCCATGGACACGAGGTACAGCAGGGGAGGGAGTGTGCCTGGGATGACACTGGACATGCCAGAGATGCTTTTGTCCAGTGCGGATGGAGAGTTGATGAACACAGCCAGGGTGGAATTTCTTGATGGAATGTTATCTCCTTGCAGGGAGTGATTGTTTTATTTTTGTCTTTTTATCCTGTCCCTGGAAGATGGTTGGTACCTGATGAGGTGTTGAATAGATGGTCAGCAGTGTGCCCAATGGACATGGTCCACATTGAGGAGATCACGGTCCTGTGACAGGGACACATACACGAAGGTACTGCATTGAACTTGGATTAGCTCCTTCAGGAAGCACAGCTACAGAGGAATCTACCTAGGGTCCTTTGCAGGCAGCTGTAGCTCCCAGACTGTGAAAAAGACTTCTCATCCATCCGTGGGACTGACCTCAGAGCTGTTTGCTAAAGAGACACATGCTGGGCTTCTTTCTATTTCGAGGGCTTTTTGTCGTTATGCTTTAGTGTTCTGGCAAGCATCCTGTCCTGTTTCGTCCTTTCTGGGAGGGCTATGAGGCACAGGGAGGTTGTCTGACTTTGTCAAGGTGACACAGCGAGAGAGCATCGGAAGCAGCAGTCCTCAGTGCTCAGCTGCTGCAGCATGAAGTGTCCCAGTAACACCACTGTTCAGGTGAAATTTACTACAAGGTGATGATGCTGCAGAATTCCAGAGAGGGTTTATTCTCATTGGTACAATTTGGGGCAAATATAAATGATCTAGAGCCCTTCATTATTTTTGCAGGTTTTAAAAGCATTTTTTACTTAAAACGTCTCTATAACACAGCCATTTCCAGACTTATCTCTCCCTCTGCCATGGAACCCTTTACTTGTAACAAATTAAAAAATAAAAAGCAGCTGCCATATTAATTATATGTGATAGTATATGTGCCACTTCAAACCCACAGTCCCTGACCTCCTTAGTGAGAGGAAGGAAGCATATTTCCTTGTCACTGGGGTGATAATCGGTGATTATAGTTGACATCCTTCAGTGTGGGAGTTAGCCCAGGGTAGAGGAAATAGTGTTGGGAAGAGTCCTAGGACTTGGGTTTCAGTTCTACCTTTACTATTAATCAGGGTGACTCTTGGCAAATTATTTAACTTCTGTGCACCTTAGATCCTTCACTGGTAAAGTGAGGGACTTAGAGTACTTGTTGTAAGGGCTCTTTCCTGCCCCCTCTCCTCACCCCCCCCCCCCCCGCCAAGCCATGATCCAGCGAAGCTTTGATTTACTGTTCTTTTTTTTTACGTTGTTGGTATGTGCTGTTTTCCTATTTCTGCTTCATTCACTCCAGACAGTGCCACATATGTCTTGTAATAATTCTTTGGATTCTGTGTTTCTCGTGACCTCACAACATTACATTAAGTTTATATAGCATAATCCACTGGGTCAATACCCAATCAATGAGCACTCACTTTGTTTCTAGTTCTTTGCTTCCATCCCCAAATGCCCTTCTGTATATGTTTGGACTTCTTGGGGCACATGCTCAACAGTGGGATCTCTGCACCAAGTGTTGGACTGGCTTAGTTGTTTGTTTTATGTAATTCCAAGTGCTTTTCCAGAAAGTTTGGACCAGTCTAGAACTCCCCTAGTGGTGTATTAGTATGCCTGCCTTCCCCCAGTCTTCCAACATCATTTTTCATCTTTGTCATCTCTGCCAATTTGCTTGGTATAAAGTGAAACCTTTGAGTTGTTTTAATTATTAATGATTTAGGGCAATCTTCCATGTGATTAATAATTTTCAATTCTTATTTTAAAAGCCCTTTATTCACAGCTTTTGACTGCTTACCTTTCAGGAGATAATTCCTAAACACTCACAAGCGTGTGGAAAAAAAATCAAATGTGTGTCACAAAGGTCTATGAATTCAAAAGGTATAGAAAGCTAATACAAATATAGATCAGTTGTGGTCCTTTATTCTCAAAGAGGGCCAAAATGGCACCAATATGTTGAGGCCAAGGTACAGTGCATCCAACTGTGACTGATCAGACCAAGATGAGCTTGGAAGGCTCCACCACAGGTTAACAAGATACCACAGTCCATATGAATATTTGAAATGGTGATGTCTCTAAATTTGCATATCTCCCATTTCTTCTGAGCTACGCAGGTCTGTTTTTCTCATAGAGCACAGCACTTTCTTTTATGTAGGCATACCATTCTGAGCAGCATCCTGTGCCAGTGTCTCCCATGTCTCACAATTGATACCAAAGTTCTTAAGAGAGACCCTAGGAGTGTCCTTGTATTGCTTCTTTTGACCTCCCTGTCCTGTGTATGTTCTCATGAAACAGTCTTTTAAGTAAACATATCTTTGGCATTTGAACAATGAGAATAGAACCTCTGAGTAATGCTCTCTGCAGTAGTTTGAATATTTTGCAGTTCAGCTCAAGAAAGTAGCTCAATGTCCAGTACCTTATCTTGCCAGGTGAACTTCAAAAATCTTCCTAAGACAATTCAAATGGAAGTGAGTCAGTTTCTTGACATGGCACTAGTAGACTGTTCAGGTTTCAAGGCATTCAACAATGAGGTCAGCCCAACAACTCAGTTTGATAGTCAAGTCAATACCTCTTTTCTCCCACACTTCCCAAACACTGAACTAGCTCTGGCTATGTATGCATTGACCTCATCATCTATGTGTATATTCCTGGAAAGTGACCTGCTAGGATAGTGAACTTACTCTGTCACTACAGGACTTTGAAGTAGGGTAAAACTGAATTTCGTCTCCCATTTTACTGAGTCAAGATTCCTATATCTCTCTAAGTTTCGCTTGCACTTTAATTTTGATGGAGTTAAATGTTGCCTTCTTAAAGATAGATAAATTATTCTGCTGATAAACCCTGTGGAATTCTCATTTTTTTTCATTTAGTGGCTACCAAATTTCCTCATCATTTTTGTCAAACCGATCTTGACATTTGTGAGTATTCCAGCTCAGATGAGTAAATATGGTGCTGTATACCAAGTCCCTGAAAGCTGCTCCCTCCTTTTCTGCCCTACTGTTGCCAGCCATGTGTTGGCTTGTCTTTCCCTCCAACTTAAAAATGAAATAGTCATGATCACAGAAGTGCTCTAACCTGTTGACATTAAGTCTTCTGGTAGTCCCATTGTCTTGATACCACCGCTTTTCTTTAATGTAAGCATTTAGCTTGGAGAGGATAAGTCTCTGATTGATCCAGCACTCTGTGCCACATATCACCTTTGTCACTCTCACATCCTGTCTGCCTCTTCTCCTTATGATGACATAGTCTATTAAGTCTTTTTGCCATGTCTCGTAGTCTCAGCCTAGTCTAGTTTTAAAGTTGTCGAGAATTACAAACTGGTCTTCTTTTGGCATGTTGATGAAGGGTCTCCAGGTCTTCATCATTTTTTTCTTTGACCTCATCAGGATTTGTGATAGTGAGAGAATAGGCACTAATTATAATGTCAGGGCATGTTCCTACAAGGGGCAATCATAAGTCTGTCATTCACTCCTTTTAGCAAGCATACAAGCCTGTTGCCTAGATTGGTTTTGAATGCAAAACCTACACCAGCTTCACGATTCTCCCCATCACTACAGCCATTCCAGAAAAGCATATATGCAGCTCCAAATTAAGTAAGCTAACCTTCCTTTGCAATCCACTCAGGGCTGCTATTTAGATGTGATTTCAGTTGAATTCTGTCACAACAAGAGCTGTTTGTCTTTCAGGTCTACTGGATTTTGCGTTGTCTATAATTGGGCGCCCATTCCATGGACCAATGATGAGTGGTATAATCTTCACAAAAGTTTTTTATGCAATTTTTTTGTGGTTTGACTGCAAGGTAGAATCCTTGCCTACCCTGGTGAGCAAGTGAGGGTTGGGTGCAGCAATTTTTAGAGCACATTTTCTGGCCCCTTTCTCACACCAGGGTGCTAGCAGTGAGGTTCTTAAAAGGCAGCCCAGACACCCAGGGGTGCTGCTTCCGGTGAGATGATCCTTTGGCCTGGGCTACCTGGGTTCAAGATTGTGACTACTGCTCCCGGTGTATCTGCACCTGCTGCTTCATCACTTGCCTGTTGCCACAGGACTCTGAGGTGGGTAAAAATGGTACAGTGGTGTGGTCAGCATATTTTGACTCAAATGTAGGTTGGATTTAAATGAAGCAGAGTTGTGCAAACTTCCAGAATCTTTAAAGTACCTTGGCAAGACAAAAGTCAAGATGACTGAAGATGGCTCAGGATTCAGGGGCTGATCTCAGTGTCTTTGATGTCTAACCAAGCTCTAAGTGCTTCACAGCATCTGCTTCGGTCACTTCATGGCCATTGGAAGAAATTGTCCTCATCTGCCCATTTCACCAGAGGAAGTCTTCATATGCTGAAGGTACACACTCCCACTAACTCACAGACAGGTGTGAGACTCTTTGGTTACCCTCAACCTGGTTTGACCCTTCTGTCAAAATGGTTGGCCAGAGTGTGGCCACAGTGCCCGATACTGCTTCTTGGAACCTCGGGTGACAGCTGGATGGTTCAGGTGGACACTGAAGGTGGATGCACAGCCCTGAAAAGGGCTCAGCAACCCTCACACCAGAGTGTGACCAGTCCTCCCTGAACACCCTATACCCCACATATGAATAAGTATTTGTACAAAAGCACACATATTTGTACAACTAAATAAATTGAATTTATAGACCTTTATGATATATTTTTTGATTTTTTAAAAAACTTAACAGTTTTTATCCTATACTAAATTCATAATTTTTAAAAATAAATTTTGTAACTAAAATGGTCTGGTTTTTCTTTCATATTCACCATAATATCTTGTTTAGTTAAGAAATCTGACCGATCATAATCATTAAACCTACATGTGATGTGATTTTTTATATTTGGGTCACACACAAAACCATTTGTATTACTGTGTCATGTAATATAAGATGCTTTTCTAAACATTTAAAAAAATTGCATTTCAGCTCTTTTTGTTGAATCCATGAATCCTTCCTTAGACAGTTTATGTTCTTGGGTTACCATACACTGGGCTATTGAGTTTGATCATTTCAGATTCTTACGAGTAAATATTTCTCTAAACCTAATTCCTGTCAAACTACTTCCCAGGCCTCTGATTTTTGAACAAAGGATCATTAAATTAAACTTTTTATGATTCATTCCTATCTAGTCTATTCCACTAAATAAACTTTTCTGGGTTTTTTTTTTTTAACCATTACTAAGCAGTTTTGATAACTGCTTTTATAATACAGGTTTATAATACAGTTTAGGCTCTTGAAATATTTCTTTTACTCCTACTTTTTACATTATTTACTTTGAGATTATAGATCTCATTTTTCTCCAAAAGAATTTTATTTTATTTTGTTTAATACTACAAAAGAAGACTTTGGTAGTCAGGATAGCATAGCACTGAGTCTTTAAAATAATTTAGATGGCATAAGAATAGTAAAATCAACAACTAGTATTTATCTGCGGTTCTAAGAATTGTAAAGGGCTTTATACGTGTTATCTCGTTTGGTCATTATTTTTATTCCATTGGCTCTCTGTAGATGTGAATAATGGATATCTCTCCAATTATTTGTCTTCCTCTGTTTCAATAAAGAGTGCTTTATGTTGATGTTTTTATAAATCTTGAAGCCTGCTTGGAATTGTGACTCATATTTTCGGCCTTTTGAAATTATTTAGAATGAAATCTCTCATTTCCTTTGAGTTTGGTGGCACTGCAATATAGAAATGCCCGACTTTTCTAGACTTACTTTGTATCATGCTATTGTGCTGAACTAAACTGCCTCATTTAGTTGCTTTGCTGATTCACTAGGATTTTCTAAGTAATCTGTCATGTCAGCAAAAAAGGACACCTTTTCCTTCTTTGCTGATTTTATGCATTCATGTCTTTCTCACTTTCTATTGTTGTTGATAACATTTAAAAAATTCTGTGCAAAAGAGATTCATATTGACCTGGTCCTTAAACTCTATGAGGTAACCATCTAATGATTTTCTGTCATAAATAATCCTAGCTCTTGGTTTGAGTTTTCTGCTTTGTATCATATTTAAAATGGCATTTGTAGGCCTGCTCTTTCGGTGGATTTCTTTTTTTTTTGGCATAAATCAGCGCTGTACTGAGTTAAAGGCTTTTTCTGAATCTTGATATGATCATATAGTCTTGGTCATGAAAAATATGCTGAATTATAGTAATTATTTCCTAACTGTGTTTCCAAGTTTGTAAGGCTTTATGAGTGTATTTCTGTTTTTAACATGGTAGCTTCATCCCCATAGTCCTCTTTACTAGTAATCCTTTATTAGAAACATAAGAATAACTCAAAATATTTAAGTTAAACTTTCTCAAACCCTGACTGTGCTTGACTGAATATCTTTCTAGTTGATTGTAACATCAGTCATTTGGAAGCTGTGTTAATAGAAACGTTGCATTTGCTCTGAATTCTGTTGTTTTATAGGATTATTACCATTTACCACATTGCAGTCATAATGTAGAGTTTTCCTTTTTCTACTTTCTTATTAATTCATTCATTTTTTCCCATGTTTTTCTGAATTCCTTATAAGCATTATTCTGTATATTGCAGTCATATTTTGTTACATTCAGGAGCCATATTTTCCTATCCATGTCCCTACTAGTCATTCTTCTATCAATAAATACCTACTTTTCCCCTACTTTTTTGCTACTTCAAAGAGTTTTATAAGGGGCCTTATGTCTGTCTTCTTTATTCCTCCCTTCTTTGGGGTATGTGCCAAGTAGGAGAATCACTGGGGCATATGGCTTGAAGAGCTGGCTGGCATTTCTCAAGCCATTCCCAACGATTTCTCAGAATAATTAGACTGGTTCCCATGCACCAGCGGTGCATGATGGCTTCCCAACAGGCCCTCCACATTGCCTTCAAAAAGTCATTTCTCCCATTTGTAGGGTATGAGGAGAAGCCTCAGAGGTAATTCTGTTAGCATTCATGTTATTCGTGATGAGGAATCCGTTGTAGGAAAGCTGCTGCTCTGCATTTGTAGAGGGAGTTTCCTTACCTGGGAGTTCCACCATTTCTGCCTCTCACCCTCTTCTTGATGACCCCAGCCTATGCTGTCCCCAGCATCGTTCTTGATCCATGGTAAGTGTTTCAGAATCATCAGAGACTAGACTTCAGTACTGATCGTAGGCCTTTGTTCTTTTAAAAACTGTTCCCATTCTTTGTCTACTTATCAGCTGGAGAATGGATCACTCATTCTTTTCACTGAATTGTTATCACTATGGGAACAGACATGAATTGGTTTTGATCCATATGCAGAAAGTGCTCATTTGTAATGGGGGTGATCCCAGATTGCCTGAAATGCCCATCTCCTCTCAAAGTCTTTGCTTTTATAACTCTGAAATGCTGGAAAAGGAAGCAGAAGCGACCTGCCTTGACAGGCTTTCGTCTATTCCTTCTGTCTGAAGTCACTGATAAGAAATGTATACTTTGGAAAATCAATTAATCAATTTGATATGTATAAAATGCATGTGTTGAATGATTATTCTCTGGCCTTAAATGCTTCTCTGGATATGGGAAGAGACAGCCTGCCTTAAGGCAAATAGGTGTGCTGATGGGTAGATTGGGGGATCACTCCAGGCAGGATAGGAAATATTTTAAAACCAGGTTATGAAACTGACCATTCAGGATTCTTCTTACTTTAGACATCTTATTATTATAAAAAATTTGAGTCAAGAGATTCACTTCAGAGGGTAGAGATGTAAGAGGTAGTATGTGGCTTTCTATTTTATAAACATGGGCAATAGCATTAGGGAAGGCATGATGATGGAAGATGGTGGAATAAGAACAGGAGACAGAATAATTTGGGATGTAGGATGTAGGCTGGGATGGAAGTCAGCTGGAGGGTAGACACACAAAATATGGGAGGTCAAGTCAAGGATTTGGCGAGCTATCACATGGAGAAGGATATATTTTCTGTTTGACCCAGAAGGTAGAACAAAGAGCAACAGGTGGAAGCTAAGAGAGATGAGGTAGAGAACATAGATTCACATGATGGGGAAACCAACTCAAAATTTGAGCTGTCCAGATAGCAAGAGGAACAGCTTTAGACAGCAGTGGTTTCCTCTCATTAGAAACCAAAATAGGTATAGCCCCACTAGCTACTGCTGCTACCAGCACCACCACCACTACTGTTACTGCTACTGCTGCTGCTACTGCTACTATCACTACCACCAACACTACATCTACTACTACTACTACTACTACTACTATCACTACTATTACTACTACTACTACAACTGCTGCTGCTACTGTTATTACCACTGTCACTACTAATGCTGCTAGTACTACTACTACTACTACTAATAGTAGTAGTAGCAGTGGTTAATATCTAGATAGCATTTATTTCACCTGTTAATATTTACATGCTATGCCATTTAATCCTCACAACAACCTTGTGAGGTCAGTATTCTTATTAACCTCATTTTATAAACAAGGAAACGGAGGCAAAGAGAGGATTGATAACTGACCTGTGGTCACAGAGCTAGTGAGTATTTGAGTGGGCATTGTAACTCATGTTTTTCTGACTCCAATTCAAGTCCCATATCTGTAAAGCGTTTTGGATGTTCAGTCAGGAAACTGTGGGTTCAAAGTCTCTTAATAACTCTATGATTCTGGACAAATTTTCCATCCTCTCTGAGTCCCAGTTCCCTCATCTATCAATGAAATTTCTGGTCTATGAAGGACCATTTAGCTCCCCATTTATCATCCTATAACTCACTGATGATGCAGGAGAAAGGGTTTTTGGTCAGTTACAGGTTGGAGTGGATGGGCTTCTGGGGTCCCTTACAACTGGACAGTTTGATGGTTAAGCAATAGACATATTCATGCCCTGAAAATGGTGGGGAGACTTCAGGAGCAAAGAAGGTACAAATCCAGTCACCTCTTGGCTCCTCTGCCTGACATTTTTCTTGGGTGGCAAGCATGACTTTTCTGCTTGATTCAGCGATATTTATCCAATCGAGGCTCATTAGCAGCCTGTCAGATGTTGCTCCCAGAATCCACGTGACTTAGCCTGCGGTGTGTCACCAGCAGGCAATCAAGAAGAAGTCATCAGAAAACACTCCCCTCTCCACCCACGGAGCGAGCTGGGAAAATAATGAAGGCTGCAAATTTAAACTACAACAGTATGAACTCAATTTAAAACACATTAGCAATGGGAAACCTTATGTTAAGCAAGCATCTAGGTATATTTATAGAATTCAGAATGCATTCGATGAAAAATATGTTTCAGGAAAGCTGCTATAGATCAGGACTCATTGAAAGTGTTCATAAGACCTGAGAGCACCAAGGTTCTTTCAAGTGACCCAGTATCAGGCACACAGTTGGTGCTTACTAAATGGTTATTGACATTGACATTGCTGTTGATAATCTGATTCTGAGGGCTGTGTTTGAGCCTGGAGCCTCCCTAGCCTAGGACATGATAGATCATTGGTAGCTGGTGACATGCCAACATAGTCTGACAGTCAGACCTGGGCATGCACTCTATTACTCCAAGAACCCACAGTTTGGGGGAGAGAACTTGTGTCGCTCATACAACCATTTTGCCAGGCATTGTTGGATCACTGATTTAGGTCTAGAAGGGGCCTTAGAGACCACTGAGTCCAGCACCTCTCCCCCTTTTCCCATTTTACATATAAGGTAACAGAGAGTTTAAGTGACTTGGAGGGGAGGGTCACCCAACAACTTGGTGCCAGAGGTGAGATCTGAATCCAGGAGGTCTTAAGGATTCTCTCCACTGTGTTCTACTGCCTCAAGGCCTTCTAGCAGTGTGCCAGAGGGTCCCATACACGTCTACCATGCTTGACATTTGCATGCCAGTCCCTGGCTTTCTTAGCTCTGTCGCTCTTTCTTAGCTTTGTTGGTTCTTTCTAGGTCTGGCTCCTGACATTGCCTGGCTTCTGGTTTATGCTCAGGTAGTGATCGAGCATTTATGAAGCTCCAGGCACAGGCAAGGGGCATGCAGAAAGCCTGAAGACAGTCCCTTCTCTTGAGGAGCTCACAATTTAATGGAGGAGACAACATGAAAGCAAACATGTACAACCAAGAAGTATTGTGAGTAAATTGGAGGAAATCACAGAGGGAAGGAGCTAGAATTCAGAGCAGCTGAGAAGGGTTTCATATAAGTTTGGATGGTTTTGTGTTTTTCCTTCATTCTTGAAGAGCACCATGACATAAAGATGATGACATGGCTTGCAGTTGACTTTGATTTGAGTGAGGCAGGGCTGTGCAAGGTCACCAACCTCACTTTCTTCTCCTTAGCCATCTGGGTCTAAGGGCATGATATTCATCAGGATGACTTGAGATGGTCCAGGATGCAACATCAGGTTGGATGGTAGTTGGCACCTGGGGAAGCTGGGGGAGCCAGGAGGCAGACACGAGGAGGGAGAGCATTCCAGGGCTGGGGGGAAGGATAGAGAAAACAGACCCCCTCCCCCACTGAGAAATGGCAGGTATCAGGGATGAAGAGCAAGGAGAGCAATGGCACTGGATGCAAAAGGACACAAAGTGGTGAGGGAAGGACTGAGCCCAAGCAGAGCCATTGATGATTACGTAAATCCAGATTTGGATGTTGGAGAGGTCAAGTCTTCCCCTTCCTTCATTCCCATTGTTACCACTCTAGTCCAGGACTCTTTCACCTCTTGCCTGGACTCTACGAATCATCTCCTATTTGGTCTTCCTGCTCTGGATCACTTTTGTCTCCAGCCCATCCCCCACCACATCTTCCATGTTGCATGTTGATCTTAACACATCATTCTGACCACTCCAGTCTCCTACTCAAAGCATATCCGTGGCTCCCTGCTGCCTCCAGAATCAACTCCAAATCACTTCTTGGCACATCAGCCCCTTCCCTTCCTCAGCGTTCCCTCTACATCTTCCTTCTTCCAGGTCTTTGCCCAGGGCTGGAATGCATTCTGTCCTCCTCTTCGCCTCCTCCCATGCTATCCCAGAAGTTCCTCACAAGTAGTCCATCTAGTGTGCTAGAAGCTGTCCTCAAGTTCTTCCGACACCTTTGTAGTACCAGCCGAACCCTGTGCCTGAAACCATGTCAAAGTTCCCTTGTGCCAAAGGACCCACCCCTCTCTGGGTTAGAGAATTCTTCAGTGATTTAGTGGTCCTGCTCAGTCATCATGCTTTTCTCTGTTCTCTTTTGGGTGATGCTCTCCATAACTGTTTGGAGGCAGTGACATTCTTGGTCTCAGTGAATATAATGAAAACAGTCACTGGAAAGCTTGGACTCCGTGAACATGCTTTGTAGTTTCCTAAGAACAATCTAGCCCTAGCCTCTCTCTTCTGTTGGGCAGACCTCATTGTCTGCTGTAGTGAGGAAATCATGGCAGATGTGTCACAAGGAAGCCAAGCATTCAAAGGACCACAGCCAGGCAACTACCATTCTCTATTCTACAGTGTATTCAATTCATTGAGCAAGTATTATGCCCCCACAGTATGCCAGACCCTATGCTAAGCACTGAGGAAATAAAAATAGAGGTGAAACAGTTCCTGCTCTCAAGGCTCTTACCTTCAGCTGAGAGGGATGCAGGTGTTCATGCATATCTATAGCATAAAACATACATGCAAAATAAATCCCAAGTAATATTTTTGGAGGAACACATCATAGGGAATCTAGAGATCTTCTATAGGATGTGCCACTCAAGATGAATCTTGAGGGGAACTTGGGACGCTGACCTTGTTGCATCCTTTCGATGTGTGCTACACAACCGTCTTTTGTCTTACACAAGCAGAGGTAGCCATAACCTTGTGCTGGCCCAGGGAGAGCCCTTGCTGGCATAGTGCTCTCTGACAACTGCCTCCAGGATTTCAATTAGCTGCTTGGTACCTGTTCCTGTCTCCTCCCTTGGCCAGTCTCTAGTGGCCCCTATCAACATTACTTGGCTCAGGTCATAAATTAACCCTTTTTTGTGCTAGAAGGAGGAAACCAGGAGCAGTCTATGGCACAGAATCCCTGCTAAATACCTCCTGCCTCAACATGGTAGCTCTGTGCTGTTCACTGGACGTTATTTTAAAGCAACTTCTACAACTTTTAAAAAATTGATACAGCCTTAGGGGAGATGCTTGTCTGTTCCTAAAAAGAAGTTCAGGAAAACTGAGCTGGACAGAAGGTGAAGATCTCAGGGAAGGTTGGCATTAGCACAAGAGCTGGGAGAACAGAAACAAGTTAGAATGAGTGAGGCAGAACTAACTTCAGTCAGTAAGTCAGTGGATATTTTGGGCTGCACATTTAATGCTGTGCCAGTCCCAGATGGGTCACTGGAAAGGGAGACACACCTTCCACTCATGACTCCAATTGATAGCTCTGCAATGGCCTTCTTCAGGACAGCTTCACAAGCTCTACATCAGGCAGATAGTCACAGTCCCATTTTCCTACATGTACAGCCCATGCTCACTCAGAGCTGGGATCTGCGCAGTCTTGGGGATTAATCAAAAGGCAAACCAGCATGAGAAGGGACTTCTGCTGGGCTCTCTGTGCCTGGTGTGGAATGTAAGGTCAGGTGTTGCCATGATGTGCTCTGCCGGTGGTTCACACTGCTCTCAATTGCCCTATATTATGACCAGGCATGGTGGTCAGTTTAGCAGAGGAGTTGTGAAGGTGTCCTTGAACTTCTTACACCAAAATGGAGCCTGGTATCAGTCAGAGGCCCTGAGAGTTAGGTTATGCCCTCCCACCTGACCCATACCTCCGCCTTGAATTATTGTTTATTATGGAATTGAAAGGAAACACACATCCTATTGGGAAGCATTCAGAAGGTGCTTTAGAATGTTGACTAATGAAATCTGGGCCTTTTCAGAGACAGTGTTGTCCAGTGGATAGAGTACTGGACTCAGAATCAAGAAGACCTGAGTTGGAATCCTGCCTCATCCATTTGTGAGATGGGGACCCTTGGGCCAATCACTTGACCTCTCTCGGTCTCAAGTTTCTATATCTGTAAAATGAGGGGTTTGGGTTTAAGGGCCTCTGATGTCCCTTTTAGCTCTAAATCTGATCCTGCTATCTTACTTGAGTGCACATTCAAACTCAGCACCATTGGAAAAGAAGCTTAAACCCATTTATACCAACATGTTCACAGAAGAACCTTTCATGACTGAAAACAGCCCAAAGTGAGAGGAGTGGGTACTTACTGGTATGTATCATTGGTATTGTGGAGTGGTCCAACCATACAGGAAAATGAGTTATGGGAGAAAAGCTTAGCTGTTTATATTGGGTCTAGTGACCCCAACACTAGGCATAGACCTCAGGGGGATCAGTGGCAGAAGGATCTCATCTGTCCACCCAGCCTGCATATCTCCTCTTTATCTATCTGTCTATCTATCTATCTATCTATCTATCTATCTATCTATCTATCTATCTATCTATCTGTCTGTCTGCTAATATATCCATCTATCCATCTGTCTGTCTAGCTATCATCTAGCTGTAATCTGTATTCACAGCAACATTTCATTTGGTAGTAGTAAAAAAAAAACAGTAAAAAGAAAATATTTACCAAATAATCACCAGGCATGTAGAAAGTGCCCAGTACGGGCCTAAGATGCTGTGCTTGGTACTGAGGACCTGAAAAAAAGTGACGCATTCGTGAGGCAGTAGCTGAGCCAATTACAGTTTGCAAACATGTTGGATTGTTATCCTTCCCCAGGAATGGCAAAGAGAAAGTCAGAGAAACCTCCAAAGCCTTATGAGCTGATTCAGAGTGGAGAAAGCAGAACCAGAAAAACAACATAGGCAACGATTCCAATAATGGAAATAAAAATAACATTGGGTGATGTCTAAAGTCTGAGAAATCCTTGAGATTAATCAGATTTAGAACTAATTAATTAATCTTGGTAATGAAACGCCACTCTTTCTTCTTGGTGGAGGCCAGAGGCTGGTGGTAGAGGATGTTACACACATACGGTGACTGTATCAATTGTTTAGTAAGGAATGTTTCAGTTCTAGAGTGGGGGGAAGGGCAGATAAAGATGTTACTGGAATGAAAGACAAAAGACAAAAATAAAACGTTTTTAAAAGTATATTCTTTTCCAGCTCTGTACAATTGCATTCTAGCTTTCATGAAATTTTAAAACGAGTCCTCTTCTCTTCTAATCTTTCCTGTCCATTGACCCTGTACTTCCCTCCCTGCCTTAAACCATGGAAATGAAGCTGTCTTTGGAGTAAGTTAAATTCCTTTTCAAAGAAAGGCAGTATTTATGATAATCGCATCTTTCATACAGGGCCCTGGCTTCATCAGTTACTTTAACAATATACTGTGAGCAGATAGGAGCTTCGCAATATGATGAGTTCAGGGTAACTTGTCAGAGCAGAACTACTGACTTCTCCAAATTAAGAACTGATGGGAGGTGGGAAGACATTTTCTTGATTTTAAATTAGGTGGAAACTGACATCTTTTGTCAAGAGAGGCGGGGCAGATGGAAATGAGGCAAGGATGTGTGTGTGGACGGGGCTCCTTGACCATGGTCCCAGGGGGTTCCTCCATCATGGGCAACAAGGGGGAGCGATGTTTGCTGATGTCCATGAGAGCCACCCGTGTGGGGACTGGCCCCAACTGCCCGCCTAATCCATCAAGTTTATTCTCCCTTTCTGGTCAAGGTTCAATGACCGATCTGCTGCTTTTCTTTTTTCTCCTGGCGAATGGCCCAATCATTAGCATTCTCCTTGTCATTTAACATCCTAGACTCAGGCAGACAGCTCTGGCTGCTGCTCTTATCTCTCTCTCTCTCTGAGGTGGGGGATGGTATGTCCCAATGGGAGGTCATACCACTGTGCTGTCTCCTGCAATCATTTCCTCTGAACAAAAACACAGGCATCTTAGAAACAGAATAATAGGACAATTGCCACATCCTGCCATTTCTTCTTCCTTATGCTGTGGTTTGTCAAGGCAAGCATAATTTGTTTTTGACACAGAAAAATCCGTCCTTAATTCTGCAGCCTACTTAATCAAGACCATGTGTGAGCCTTCCGTCTTCTCCCTTGTCCTCATATCCACTTTCTCCTACAAATGATGGCTATTATGCAGTCAATTAAGGGATTTCACTCAGATTTCCTTCTGTTGACTGCTCCTCTGAGCTCTTACTGTGAGCTTGGGAGAAAAGATGGTGAGAGAAAAGCAAATCTCCACCTGGTTGTCCTCCGTTATTCCTTCATTCTGCTTCCACATCGTTAAATATGTGCCACCATGAAAGAGGGGACTAGATGACCCCTTCTAGCTGGAAAGAAGAACCTTGTGATTAACCACAAAACCGGGATTGATCTGAGCCTTTGAATTTGACCCTACCCCATTTTAAGAGATGATAACATCATCTTACCTAAATCGACAATCAATAAGCATTGACTAAGCATTGATTGTATACCTGGCACTATATAAGGTGCTGGTGACACAGAGACAAAAAGAAAACAGTTCCTGCCCTCAAGAAACTTCCACTCCATCTGAGGAGATGACATATTAAGTAAGAGTCTCAGTATATACAGAATAAATTAAGGTAATTGTGGGGAGAGGAAAGGAGAAAGTGCTTATAGCTAGGGGCAGAATCAAGAAAAGCCCAAGGCAGAAGGGAACCTTTCATCAGATCTTTAATAAAACTTAGAGATTCTGATAGATGGGGGTGAAGGAGGGCATTCAAGGCTGACAACACAGCCTGAGCAAAGATCCCAAGGTGGGGAATTAGTAGGTTTTGTAGTCCTGGTACTTAGCATAGTTCCTGTCACATAGTTAGCATGTGATACTTTCTGCCTGATTGGACTTGCAGAGTGCCTAAAGAGGGGAGGAGCATAGATTATAAGGACCAAAAGGTAGTTTAGGGCTAGTTCGTGAAGGGCTTTCCATACCAAGTAGAGATGTTTATTTTTAGTCCTAGAGGTATTAGTGAGCCGCTGGAACTTCCATGGGAGCATGGGAATGGCCTGTGGTTCTCTGTGTGCTTTAGGAATCTCACTTTTGTGGCTGAGAGCCACTGAAGTGAAGAGGTGAGGGTTTGAAGATGGGTATGAAACCTTCCTCGACTCATCTGAGTCATGTGAGTTCTTTGTTTCCAACCACAGCTGGCAGCTGATGTATTCTAGAAAATTCATCTGATGAGCAAACCCCTGGAGGGCCATGTACAAATGTGTTACTATCAGAAGCCATTCAATTAATCTGAAACAATCCAATGCTTCTCTCTCAATAATGATCCCATGGAACCCTTCCCCATTCCCCCCCCTTTTCCACTTCCATTTCATTAATAATCCTCCTTTTCTATAACCATAATCTCAGAAATATTCTGCACACATTTATTTCAATAGAGGCAGAGTCAATTCAATTCCACTCAATACTTTCCTCATCTGTAAAATGAG
This sequence comes from Bettongia penicillata ogilbyi, assembly GCA_023548195.1. NCBI lineage: Eukaryota > Metazoa > Chordata > Mammalia > Diprotodontia > Potoroidae > Bettongia > Bettongia penicillata. The sequence continues at coordinate 1,771,834 of JAJHZJ010000218.1, forward strand.
GGAATTAATTAGATGGCCTTTAAATCCCTTCCCACCCCCAAATTTAGGGACCAAGGAAGCAGGCCTATTTTTATGCCTGTAATTGTGCTCAGTAATGGGTGGATATAAAGATAGAAATAATGCCCCCAATCTTCAGGGGGCTTTCTTTCTACTAGAAGGTGGGGAGTGGGTTGGTTGTTGTCCTTCCTCTTCCAAGAGGACCAAAATGACATCATCATTGTAAAGTGAAATTTCAGTCTGTCCAGCTGTGGCTGATTAGACTAATATGAGCTTGGAATGCTCTACCACAGATTGGGCACAGATAATCCATATGAATATTTGGGGTGGATATCCCAAATTCGCACATTCTGTGTTTACTTTGCACTGTATCAATTCTACTTTGCTCAAAGAATACAACACCTTTTCTTATGTGGGCATGCCATGCTGAGTGACCCTGTGCCAGTGTCTCCCATGTTGCACAGTCAAATCCAAAGTTTTTGAGGGAGACCTTGAGAGTGTCCTTGTATCACTTCTTCTGACCACCATGTGATCACCTGTGATGGGTTTTTGGCTCATAAATAGCTTTCAGGGAATCATAAAAGTACTTTGAATTGTTACTATCAGCATAAAACTGAATTTCATCTGCCTTCTTACTGAGTCAAGAATCCTGCATCTCTCTAATCTTTGCTTGTACTTTGCTTTGGATGGAATTAAATGCTGCCTTCTTAGAGGTGGATGAATTATCCTGCTGGTAAATCCTGTGGAGTTCTTGTTTTTCATTTAGCAGCTTCTGAATTTCCCCATCATTTTCATGAAACTAGTCTTAGTGTTTGTGAATGTTCTGACCCAGATGAACAAATGCCATGTTGTACACCAAATCTCTGAGAGCTACCCACTCCTTTTCTGCTCCATTGTTGCCAACTATGTGTCAGCTCAACTTTCCCTCCAGGTCAGCAGCAAACTGTTCACGCCCAGAGAAAATCTCTAATTTGTTGACATTAATTCTTCTGGTAGCCATTTTGCCTAGGGACAGTGCTTTTGATGAATGTGAGTATTTAGCTTGGAAAGGATAAGTCTATGATCAGTCCAGCACTCTGCACCACACATTGCCTTTGTCACTCTCACATCTTGTCTGTCTTGTCTCCTTACAATCACATAATCTATTATATGCCAGTGTTTTCTGCAAGGGTTGGGGATGAGTAGGGAGGAGGTGGAATGATACATATGGATAATTAGTTGAAAAGAACGTTTCCACTGGAGAGAGCACCAGCATTTGGGTGGAAATGGGTGGGCTTCCTGGAGGAGATGGTGCCTGAATTGGGTCTTGGTCACTGGCACTTCTTTTGGAGGCAGTATTCAGCTATCCAAAGGGCTGTATTCTTTTGTCATTTGTTTGGGTATCTCTCTTACCTTTTTTTTGAATGGTTTCAGCAAGAAAAATGCAAGGAAAGGATTATTCCCAATGAGTGTCCCAGTTGATAAGGAGATTTTCCTTCAGGGACAGGGTACCCCAGAAGGATTTGTCCCAAAGATCAGCAAGATTTCTTTGATGGAGAAATGATCATGGACAATGGGAGTTTCTAACTTGGTCACAGCAGGAAATTGGGAGTCACTGCTTAAATAATCATTCTATCAGTTATGACTTCATGTCTCAGGTTATCCAATTCAATGAAAAGACATTTATTTAGCATCTACAGTTTGCAAAGCAGCATGCTATAGTGGATGGAGGACTGGCCACTTCACTAGATGGCTGTGACTCTGGGAAAATCACTTTACCTCTTGGTGGAGAAGTTGCAAAAGATCAAATTTGCAGACCTGGGGCAGATCTGCAAAGTTCTTTCCTTGGACCTTATGCCTGGGACCTTTCAGGGCCATTAAAAAAATACTACTGCTTGTTATTGCGTATAGAACCCTATGTCACTCCTGTGCTCAACCAATTCTAGTGGCACGATCTCAGGAGAGGTGTGAGGTGCAATCATTGCCTTTATGGCTTCTGCTCTGGTCTATGAATGAATTCAAGTACTCTCTGCCTCCTTGTCACAGTGACAAGGGTCCATGCTGTCCTGTGGGTGTGAGCTGTACAGGGCTGGTGCTCCTCTTTTCCGTGGAACTGGGACATGGGTCTGTGACCTGGATCCCCATTTGGACAATATGACAGTCCTCCACTCAGTGCCTGCAGAGGGTCCCCATGATCTTTTTCTGACCAGTTGTCTCACTCAGTTATGGTCTGTTGGCTGAGAGCTCCAGAAGTCACCCTGTTGACTCAGTGATGCTCCCTGGCTTTTTCCACTCATCCTGATTCTAGCCTGTGGCTAAACTATATACATTTCTACATGATGAAAACTGTAACTCCTAAGAACTTTATCATTATCAGGACAGTTAAAAGGAATATACATAGACAGAGGGTTCTGGTATAAGATGATTATTATGGAATGATATCTAGAAAAAGCAAAATTCATAGCTGAGAAAGAGGGATGCTTTGAGAAAAGGGGGAACAGAGAGGTAGGATGGAGTGAATTATCTTGTAAAAATGAGGTGTGAAAGCTTTTATAGTGTAAGGGAAAATGGCAGTGGAAGAGGGGGAGCTGAAAGAGGACATAAAACACACTCAGTTTGGGTATATAAATCTATCTTACCCTACTGGGAAGTAGGAAGGGAAAGAGATAAGGGAAAGGGGGGTTGATCGAAGGGAGGGCAGTTTGGGGAAGGTGGTGGTCAGAAGCAAAATACTTTTGAGGAAAGACAGGAAGAAAGGAGTGAGAGAGAAGTATAAATAAGGGGAAAATAGGATGGAGGTAAGCATAAGTTAGTAATCATAAATGTGAAAATGAAAGAGATGAACTTACCTATGAAATATAAATAAATAGCAGAGTGCATTAAAAATCAAAATCCTACAATTTGTTGTTTAGAAGAAACACACCTGAAGCAGAGAGATACATATAGAGCAAAGGTGAAAGTCTGGAGAATATTTTCTGGAGAAAAAAATCCTAAGGGGTAATGATTCTGATCTCAGACAAAGCAAAAGCAAAAATAGATCTAATTAAAAGAAATAAAAAAGAAAACTGTATGGTGCCAAAAGATACCACAAGCAATGAAGTAATATCAATAGTAAACATATATGCACCAAATAGTATAGCATCTAGATTCTTTATGGAAAAGGTAAGTGAGTTATAAGAGGAAATAGGCACTAAAACTATACTAGTGGGGGACTTCAGCTTTCCTCTTTAAAGATTAAATAAATCTAACCAAAAATAAACAACAAAGAAGTTAAGGAGATGAATAGAATTTTAGAAAAGTTAGAAAATTTCTCTGGAGAACATTGAATGGGAATAGAAAGGAATATACCTTTTTTTTACCCTCAGTGGTACCTACACAAAAATTGACCATATATAAGGGCACAGAAACATTATAACCAAGTGTAGAAAAACAGAAATATTAAATGCTTGTTTTTCAGATCATAATATGATAAAATGCATTTAATAAAGGTCCATGGAAAGATAGATTAAAAATAATTGTAAACAAATAATCTAATTCTAAAGAATGAGTGAGTCAAAGAACAGATCATAGAAATAATAAAAAAATCATTAAAGAGAATCACAACAATGAAACAAGATACTCGAATTTATAGAAAATGCCAAAGCAGTACTTAGAAAAACTTTGTTTTTTTAGTCAATAAGATTAAGAATAGATCAATGAATTGGGCATGTAACTGAAAGAAAAAGAACAAATTAAAAATCTCCCATTAAACATCAAACTGGAAATCCTGAAAATCAAAGGAAAAATTAATAAAATTGAAAGTAAGAAGACCATTGAACTGATTAATAAAAATGGGAACCAGTTTTATAAAAAAAAAAACTCAGTAAAATAGATAAACCAGTGATTAATTTATTTATTAATTTTTATCTATAATTTTTATCTCTAATTTTAGAATTATCTATTATTAATAATAGATAAAATTGATTAATTTGATTTAAGAAGAGAAGAAAAACAAATGGCCAGTATCAAAAATTAAAAGGGTGAATTCATTACCAATGAATAGGGAATAAAAGCAATTATCAGGAGCAATTTTGCCTCATTACAGGCTGATACATCTAACAACCAGAGTAAAATGTATAATATTTACAAAAATGTAAGTTGCCCAGATTAACAGAAGAAAAAACAGAATACTTAAATAATCCCAATTTAGAAAAATAAATTGAAAAAGCCCTCAGTGAACTTACGAAGAAAAAGTCTCCAGGAGCACATGGATTCACAAGTGAATTCTACCAAACATTTAAAGAATGATTAATTCCAACATTACAAAAACTATTTGGAAAAATAGGTAAATTATTTTTATGACACAAATAGCATGCTGATACCTAAACCAAGAAGAGCAAAAACAGAGGGAAAAAATCCCCAAAAAACTATGAACCAATTTTCCTAATATTCACGCAAAAATTTTAAATGAAATACCAGCAGGACTATTACTACAATATTTCACAAAGATCATGCACTATGACCAGGTGACATGTATACCAGGAAGGCACGGTTGGTTCAATATTGGGAAAGTTATTATCAATTGACCATATCAATAACAAAACCAACAGAAATCATATGGTTATGTCAATAAATGCAGAAAAAGTTTTTGACAAAATATTCTTGTTCTTATTAACAACACTAGAAAGCATAGGAATAAATGGAGCTTTCTTTAAAATGATAAATGATATTTAGGTAAAACCATCAACAAACATTATCTGTAATGGGATAAGCTAGAAGCCTTCCCATCAAAGTGAAGCAAGGATGCCCATTATCACAACTTTTATTTAACATAGTTCTAAAAATTCTAGCTTTAGTAATAAGAGAAGAGAAAAGAAACTGAGGTAATTAGAATAGACAAACAAGAAATAAAACTGTCACTCATTGCTGATGATATCATGGTAACTTAGAGAATCAATGAACAAATTAGGTAAAATAATTAATAACTTTAGTAAAGTTGCAGAACATAAAATAAACCCACACAAATCACCAACATTTCTAAAAATTACTAACAATGTCTAACAGCAAGAGATGAAAAGAGAAATTTAATTTAAAATAAATGTAGATGATATAAAGCACTTGGGAGTCTACCTGTCAAGACAAACCCAGGAACTATATGAACATGATTGCAAAATACTCTTTACACTGTGAAACTCAGATCTGAACAACTGTGAAAAAATATAAATTGTACATGGATAGGCAGAACCAATAGAACAAAAATTTCTATTTCTCCTAAATTAATTTACTCATTCAGTATAATGCCAATTAAACTACCAAACTGTGGAGCTAGAAAGAATAATGACAAAATTCATCTGGAAGAACAAGAGATCAATCATGTGAAAATCAATGAAAATAATGTGAAGGAAGGTGGCCCAGCAGAACCAAATCTCAACCTCCATTATAAAGAAGTAGTCATCACAATAATTCGGTACTGGCTAAGAGATAGGTGGATCTATGGAAGAAGTTGGGTACACAATAAGGAGTAGGTTATAATAATAGAAATACAGTGTCTGATAAACACAAAGATCCCAGATTTTGCAACAAGAATTCACTATTTGACAAAAATTTTTGGGAAAACTAGAAAGTAGTTTAGCAGAAACTAGGTACAGACCAACATCTCATATCAAATATTGAGATAAGGTCAAATGGATACATGATTTAGATATAAAGGCTAATACCATAAGCAAATTAGACTATCATGGAATAGTTTCCCTGTAAAAATCTATGAATAAAGAAGGAGTTTCTGACAAAAAAGAGATAAAGAGCATTATAGAATTTAAAATGGACAATTTTGTTTATAATTAAGAAGGTATTGTGCAAAAAGCAAACAAACAAAAAACCAACCCAATGCACCCAAGATTAGAAAGAAAGCAGAAAACTGGGGGTGGGAGGGAAACTTTTACAGCAAATTTTTGATAATAGCTTCATTTTCCAAATATATAGAGAATTGAGTAAAATCTGTAAGATACAAGTCATTCCTTAATTGGTAAATGGCCAAAGGATATGAACAGGCAGTTTTCAGATGAAGAAATCAAAGTGATCCAGTCATATAAAAAACTGCTCAAAATCACTATTGAGTAGAGAAATGCAAGTTAAGTCTCACCTCCCACCTATCAGGTTGGCTTACATGTCAGAAAAGAAAAAAATGGCCAATGTTGGAGGGAATGTGAACTGGGACACTAATGCAATGTTGGTAGAGGTGTGAACTGATCCAATTATTCTGGAGAACAGTTTGGAACTATGCCCAAAGGGGTATAAAACTATACACACTCTCTGACCCAGAAATAACGCTAGTAGGTCTGTACACAAAAGAGATTTTAAAAAATGGCAGAGTATATGTACACAAATATTTGTAGCAGCTCTTTTTTTGTGGTGGCAAAGAATTTGAAATTGTAGGGGATATCCTTCAGTTGGGCTATGTTCAAATAAGTGAATGGCTAAAGATTCTGTGATATATAATTGCAATGAAATATTATTGTGCTGGAAGAAATGCCAAGCAGGATGATTTCAGAAAAACCTGGAAGTATTTACATAAATTGATGCAAAGTGAGGTGAGCAGATATCCTACATTATATCAGCAGAATTGAACAGCTATCAACTATGAATGACTTAGATATACTCAGAAAGCTAGTGTTACTTTCTAAAGGGTGAGATAGCCTAGACAATGTTTGTAGCATAATTTGGTCTTATAAACATCTACCTAACACTAATGTACTATTGGAATTGTGAACTGGTCCAATTATTCTGTAGAAAAATTTGGTACTATGCCCAAAGGGTGATAAAATTTTGCGTATTCTTGACCCAGCAGTATCACTACTAGGGGTATGTCTCAAAGAAATCAAAGAAAAGGGAAAAGGACCTATACATACAAAAACTTATAGAAGTAATTGAAAATTGAGGAGATGCCCACCAACTGGGGAATGGCTGAACAAGCTGTGGTATATGATTGTGCTGGAATACTATTGTACTATAAGAAGTGATGAGCAAGACAGTTTTTGAAAATAACCTGGGAAGATTTTTATGAACTAATGCAAAGTGAAGTGAGTAGAACCAGAACATCGACACAGTAACAATATTGTAACAATGATTAACTGTGAAAGACTAAGCCATTCTGATCAAGAAAATGATCCAAGACAGTTTCAAAGGACCCATGAAACATGCTCTCTATCTCTAGAAAGTTAACTGATGAACTCTGCGTGCAGATTCAAGCAGACATTTTCCATTTCATGGGTTTTTTTCTGTTTTTTTATTATTTTTTGCAACATGTCTAACATGGAAAAATGTTTAGCATGATTTCACTTGTATAACTGATATATTTCTTGCCTTCTCAAAGGGGTGGGAGGTGAGGAGAGTGTTTGGAACTCAAAATTTTTTAAAAAAATGTTAAAAATAAATAAATGAATTCATATTATAAAAATATATTCTCAGCAATACAAAGATCCAAGATAATTCCAAGGGACTCATGATGAAAAATGCTATCTATCCCCAGAGAAAGAACTGATGGAATCTTAATGCAGATCAAAGCATATTTTTTTTTACTTTTTTTGAGTGTTTTTGGTCTATGTTTTCTTTCACAACATGATTAATATGGAAATATGTTTTTCATGATTGCACATATGTAACTTGTATCTATTTTTTTTGCCATCTGATGGAGTGAGGGAGAGAATTTGGAACTCCTTTTTTAAATGAATGTTAAATTGTTTTTTGCATGTAATTGGAAAAATTAAAAAACTTCAAAAAGAAGAAAAATGCAACATTGTCTGTGGGGATCAACTTCCAGGCCATGGTTGACATGGGAAGTCCCTATATCTTTGTGAAAATACCTGCTGAAATGCCTCCCTGCTCCTCTTCCTTAAGTGTTTGCTCATAAGCAATTAAGACCCGACAATGTCATTTCCATAGGATCACATTAAGCTTCTCCGCATTGTCAAAGTCATTAGTGTTATTAATTTTCTACTAAGCCCAATTTTCTTTATTCAGTGTTGATTTCCTGGTAGTCTTGTTACCTTGAGCATTGTGTCTTCCATCAGCTCGATGTTTCTAATGGAGCTTAGCGGGGCTAATGACAATCAGAATCCCAGAAGGAGAACTGAGGATTCCATGCTGCTGTCTTGAGGGAATTCTACCTGTTGGTGTACTCTTTGTGGGGAGGGGGAGCCTCCTACCTTGCTCACATCTGGTGTATGCAGAACATTATTCCGTGTCTTCTCCAGGATGATTTTTGCTCTGTTCCTGCAGTCAAGCATGCTTCCTATCCATGTTCTCGGAGCTGAGAAGGGGAAAATGGGACCAGGATTGCAGAGGTTTCCACCTTCGAGCTCCACTCAAGGCATGAATCTCCTCTGCTCCATTCCCACCCAGCCTCTGCCTGAAGGCCTCCCAGGAGGAAGTCCGAACTACTGCCTTCCAAGGCAGCTCATTCCACCTCTCTGAGTAACTCTCATTGTCAGTTTGGACTCAAAACTGGTTGCCTATACCCTACCCTTTCCCCAACCCCACGGGGCTGAGGAGAACAAGGCAGAGCCATCTTCTAGTGTGGTGGGCCCTGCAGACAGAACACCGAAGCCTTCTCCCACCAGAATTCGCTTTCTAGGCTATGTTGGAAACTTAACTGTCCCCAGTGGAGCATGGACTTGCTGCTGCTTGTCCTCCCCGATCATGCTCCCTCTTGTTAATGCCCCTCCAAATTGTGACACCCCAACATCTACCTCATTGTGAGAGACAGCAAAAGTTAAGTTTCCCCAATGAGTTATTGTTAATTGAGAATAAACTAGATCATAAAAAGGCTAATAGACGGCAGATGGACTCAACCAATAGAAAGACAGACAGCGGCCTTCAGAAAATTACAGAGTTTTTGATAAAGGAACCAAATCTACAGCTAGCTGGAACTAGCCAAAAAAATAATAACCTAGAGTTACCTAGAGAACACGTTTTCTTCACTGTACTTGCTTAATGAACTTCATGCATATAAGATGACACACCCTGCATAAAATTATCCCTCCATTTTCTGATCATGGTTCCTATGTTAGAGAATGTTTGAGAGGGGGTAATCAAACTAAGGGGTTACATAATGGGCATGTAGACAAGAGGGTGACCTAATGGAGGATGGACCAATCCATCTCCTAGTGGGAGGATCTGTCTTGGAGTAAATCTACATAGTTCATCTCAACTTCTAATGCTCCCTCCTCCTCCTGAAAAGAGAGTGGGGGTCCATTTTGGCCAAAGTGTTCAATTCCTCTGAACTCTGCTGCAATAAATTTTCCTTGATACCTTATTAGTGTCAAGTGTGTTTCTATCATCATGCTCTACCGGTTCTACCCAGGGCAGGTGGCGGTGGGGTATCATTCCTTCTTTCCAGGCTCTGCATCCCAAACTTGAGTATTTTTGATTTGCTTCCAATTTCTGTTAAAGACTTCAACATTCATCCAATCTCCCAGGTTTATCCCCTCAGGGCAGTCCTTGACTCCTCACTTTCTCTGGCCCCTCATCAATGGACAGTGTCCAGATTGCTTTAGCAGCCTTGGGACTGGTCAGCTTGCTGCCTGGTCTCTCCCGACTCCATTCAGGCTTTGTAAAGGTAATGATGTGGTTTTCCTTCTGTCTCCATCACCTCCCTTCTCAATCAACTCCTCTGGCTCTAGATTGTAGGAAAAATCTGAACTCCTGCTTAGCTTTGAAAGCCCTTGCCTTCCTGACATCATCCAGTGTTCTTCCTCTCCCACTCTGCCATCCAGCTGAAGTCATCTGTCTGTTCCTCACCCTGCTCCTCTCTCCTTCCTCTCAGTGCTTTGTCCTGGTTACCTGGACCTGGAATATGCTCTTTCCTCATAGAATCACCTGTTTCCTTCAGGAGGCATTTCAAATGAAATTATAATGGATTCCACAACTGTTCATATCTTCCCTCTTGCACTACCTCTTACCTGTGTACTTTGTAATTACATTCTTTATAGTTCATCTACAATTTTATATAATTTATGATCATATATATTTTGCTGTGTTTCACCATTAAAATGTAAATTTCTCGAAAGAAGGGATATAAAAAAAATCTTTGTAGTTAGGGAGCTAGGTGGCACAGAGTGCCAGGTCTGGAGTCAGAGTCATCTTCCTGATTTTACATTTGGCCTCAGACACTTACTTAGCCATGTGACCTTGTGTAAGTCACTTCACCCTGCTTGCCTCAGTTTCCTTATCTGTAAAATGAGCTAGAGAAGAAAATGTTAAACCAATCCAGTATCTCCACCAAGAAAACCCCAACTGGGGTCATGCAGTCAGACACAACTGAAGCAACTGAACCAGAAAAGTCACATCCCAGTGCCTGATTGTTACAAAGTAGGCCCTTTAAAATGATTGTTAATGGAATCATTGAGAGCCACCTCAAACTATTGAGCATGATAAAGCTGAAGAAAGATATTTAATATGTCCTTCTAGTTTTCCTTGTGTTCATATGCACCTAATGGAGCCTAGCTTCTCTGGCCTCATTGGTACTGTAGAGCTAATGTTCCTCGTTAGCAAGAAACAAGGGCATGATTAGTCATACTCTCAACATTCATGAGCTGCCCAATTTCTTTCAGTGAGTAAGGGTGCTGGGTAGGCAGAAGAAGATATTTCCTCAGTTTCAGAGAAAGGATCTAGGATGGTGGCAAGGCTTGAAATTATGTTCCATAAGGAGTTCTTGGCTCTTCCCCATTCATTTTAGAGTCTCCAGTGTTACCCTCTGTTTTGCACATGGGAGCAGTGAGGGCAGTCTAACATTTGCCAGGCCAAGTGCCTGTCTGTGCCAAGTGGTACAAAGTTGACCATTTCTCTCATGAACTTCCAAAATCTTGGGTGGATGCCATCTGTTCCTGGGAATTTATTTTCACTGAATACGTCATTTTAGCCTAGAACATCTCCTGCGTTTATTACTCTTTTATCCAGTACCTTTAACCTACTTCCTTGGAAAGACAGTTTGGAGAAGGGAATCTCCCCAGTGTCTTCCTGAATAAAAATCAAAGCAAAGAATTCATCGAATCTGTCTATAATCTCTTTTTCATCCCTGAGTGCACATTTTATACCGTGATGATCAGAAATGCTCCAGGAGGCGCGCTTATTGATTGAATGCCTTGCTCCATCCCGCCTGTGGGCTTTTTTGGAATAACTGATTTTTATGAAAATCATGAATTTTATCAGTACCACATAGTCACATCGAATTATTCCTCTTCTGCCTGTTCCCTCCCCCCCCCCCCCCCCCCCCCGCCAAGCTCCCAGATCTGTTAATTTAGTACCAGTTAGCAGAGGTTTATGTTGCTACAGATGAATGGGCTGCAAAGGTTTTAATGAAAACTATTTTTTAATCCGGTCTGGAAAGCACGGTCATACTTTTAAATCCAGTCAGACAAACATGAAAATGGCCAGGCAGGCCAACAAAGAAGACTGGAAGGACATTGCCGTTTCTCAGTGTTCATTGTGTATTTCCCCCTTTTGGAGGTTGCCTTTCATAACAATCATTTCCTTCTAATTCTCCCCCTCCCCCCATACACTGAACTTCCACTGAAGGAAAGTCAACCAAGTGAGTCAAATCCAAAGGCAAAGTGAACAGGACTGAAGGTGTTTGAAAATTCTGCTCCTAGATAACCTCACGCCTCCACCACGAGGACTGATGTGCTCAGTCATCAGCTGGCAAATGTTTGCCAAGTGGCTCTTGAAAAAAAATGCACCCCCTGAAGACTTTTAAGTTCAATCTGTGCTGTTATTCACGTTTTCCATGGCTTTCTTAAGTCTAAACAATAATAATAACTCAAGGCCAGACTAGTAGTGTTTGCAGATATCTGAGGTGTAAAGGCTTGCACTGAAAATGTAACCATCAGCCTTTGTGAGCTGCCCCCAGCTGGCTCCAGCACATCCTCAATGGGCTTTACTGCTCTTTTTTCTTTTCTCAATGAGTCATTAGCTTCCCAAGTAGAGCATCAAGGGTAGGACATTGCAGGAGTCCTGCCGATTTCTGGCTATTACATCAGGTTCTTCAGGATTTTCAGTGCCACTAACCCTTACCCTGCCTTACCTCATTTCCCCAAAGACCCCTGTCATTCATTCCTCATATGTATTTACCTCCACACCACCATATTGTCTCCCCAAGGAACAGAGATTGTGTTGTTGTATCTCCACTGTCCAGCACAGTGTCTGGCACATAGTAGGTGTCTGATAAATAGTGATGTTGCTTTGGACAGTTCTTCTGAGCTTTGTTTTCTTTGTCTGTTAAATGGGTATAATATTACCACCCACCTCCCAGGACTGCTGTGAGGATCATAAAGCTCTTAACACACTTCTTGACACATGGTAACCATCACATCAATGTTAGGTTTATTATAGTTCTTGTTTTGGTACATTGAAGTCATTGTGTTTGTGACCTGAAATGCTGGCTTGGGTACTGGGCAGCGGGCAGCTTGGTATGCTGATGTGAAGTCTGGGTGTTCATAAGATACTAGATAAAGAAAAGGACACCCAGTTAACTCGGAGTTTATGGTCCACGTTTCTTTCTTTCTTTTTCTTTCTTTCTTTCTTTCTTTCTTTCTTTCTTTCTTTCTTTCTTTCTTTCTTTCTTTCTTTCTTTCTTTCTTTCTTTCTTTCTTTCTTTCTTTCTCCTTCCTCCCTTCCTTCCTTCCTTCCTTCCTTCCTTCCTTCCTTCCTTCCTTCCTTCCTTCCTTCCTTCTTTCTTTCTTTCTTTCTCTCTCTTTCTTTGTTTCTTTCTTCCTTTCCTTCTTCCTTTCCTTCTTCCTTTCCTTCCTTCCTCCCTCCCTTCCTTCCTTCCTTCCTTCCTTCCTTCCTTCCTTCCTTCCTTCCTTCCTTCCTTCCTTCCTTCTTCTTTCTTTCTTTCTTCTCTCTCTCTTTCTTTCTTTCTTCCTTTCCTTCTTCCTTTCCTTCTTCCTTTCCTTCCTTCCTTCCTTCCTTCCTTCCTTCCTACCTCCCTCCCTCCCTCCCTCCCTTCCTTCCTTCCTTCCTTCCTTCCTTCCTTCCTTCCTTCCTTCCTTCCTCCCTACCTTCCTTCCTTCCTCTTTCCCAAAACCTTCAATGCAGTGCACTCTGAATCTCATACCCTGCACATCAATAGGTTGCTGCCTAAACTCCACTTAATAGCTCTTTTCAGGAACCTCCTGGCATCATAGTGATTATCAATAGTAACTGTTGCTTTTTCCTTTCCACTTTGATTAACTTGTTTTTTTTTTCTTTTGCTCATTAAAGGGACCATTCCCTGATTACCTTGTAAAGAGCCCATTCACTGAATGGGTGTTAACCTCACTCTAAGTGAGTACCTGAATAGATCAAGGTCTCCCATTGCATCCTTGGCCTTCTCCAGGCATACTGATGAATGGTCACTGGATCCAGATAGTTCAGGAGGGATAGTGAGGCTGGTGACCTTGCACAGCCCTCCCTCAGAACAAAGTCAAGTGCAAAATCATGGTTTTTGAGAATGGACGAACAGAGACAGACAGACAGACAGACAGAGAGCTGAAAACAACCTCAGAAGCCATCTAGTCCAAGTCCCTCATTTTACAAAAGAGCCAGCTGAAGCCCAGAATGTAGAGTGACTCATCCATACTTACATAGACAGTAAATAATAGAGTTTGAATTGGAATCCAGAACCTTTGACTCTAGATACACCGTTTCCAGTACTCTATTGTGCAGGTCAGAGGGCTTGGATTCAACAAAACAAATTAAGTCTAAATTTGTAGCACTTGCTAATTTCCAAGGTTTCCATTCTACATTCAATTCTACACATTTTATAACCAGCTCTCAGAGTTCTGGCACACCCCTGCCTGAGTCTATGCTCCTATGACATCTCTGGATCTTTTCTTATACATGACCTGAGGGTGTTGAATTTGATTTCCTCTAAGAGCCTCTACAGCTCTAAATACATAGTCAGACCATCCTGTAATCCTTCTGGGCCTCAGTTTCCTCATCTGTAAAGGAAAGGAATTGAGCCATCTAGTGGCTGTCTCTTCCATTTTCAAATCCTACACACTATGGGCTTTTTTGGAAACCTGTTCGGAGGCATATTTTACCAGGTTGGTCCCCTCTCCTGCTAGCCAAAGCAGGACTGTGGCTTAGCAGCCGATGGAAGTTCAGTTTCCAAAGCTGTATGTCATTTGGCCCATGCAGTCAGAGGCCACAGTGTCAGCCCTGGACCTAAACCCAAGACCAGGTGGACTCCTGAATCTTGAGTCTGTTTCCCTGGAGGAGTGTGTGCTGCCAGATGTGAGCACTGACAAATGGCAGAAGCTGATTTTTAATTATAGTGCAGGGAGCTCCGTCCTCCAGGGCCTCCCCTGTAGCATTAGGAATCCAGGATCACCCTGAACCAGCACACAGCTGGCCTCCATGGAGGAGGAAGGGCTCAGCCTGCAGAAGGGCTACCCTTCATCTTCAAGGGTTGTTCCCTCTTCTCAGCACACACTGATAAAAGAAACTTTATAATCTGGTCAGCAGCTGGGGGATCCCATGGATCGACAGTCAGTGCCTGCCTCAGATACTGCCTAGTTCTGTGACCCTGGGTAAGCTACAGAACCTTTGAAAGCCTTGGCTTTTCCATCTGTGAAAGGAGGAGACCTGCAGCCCTCCCTCCCAGAGTTGTTGAGAGGCTCCAATAAGATAACTCATGTAAAATACCCCTTGTCCGCAGAGATTCTCCAGGGGCAGCTCCTGCCTCACTTTCTTTGGTCATTTAAATTTATTCAGTGATCCCAGGCCCAGAGGCTGAGACCAAAGACAAATGCAGGCTTCTCAAGAGATTCCCATTCCTGGGCTCCTACTATAGTCCAACTCATCCTGCCATCCACCAGGACTCCTGGACATACCCAGCCATCTTCCCTGATGGTTTGGCTTCTCCTCTTCAGGTATAGATGCTAGATTTGAACTTCCAGAAACAAACCCTTAAAACTTAGGGAAATTAATCTACTACATGCAGGCAGAGTGTCAGGATTTGAACCTGGTTCTTCAGACCCCTAATCATCCAATGATCTTTGCAGCATACTACCACTTCCCAAGAATGGTGTCTTCCCTAAACTGTTTTTCTTGTACCACATGAGTGCTATACACAGTAGGCATGTAATACATTGTTATTTGATTTATATGTTGAATAGTTGAAATATCAATCATACATACACACATATGGGGAGAGAGAAAGAGATAGAGAGAGAGAGAGACAGAGACACAGAGAGAGAGAGAGAGAGAGAGAGAGAGAGAGAGAGAGAGAGAGAGGAGAAGAAGGAGGAGGAGGAGGAGAAGGAGGAAGAGGAGGAGAAACAACCACAGATATTTCTTATCACATTTTGCCATCCAGTCCTTCCCCACGATGCCAAGGCTTTCTATGGGCATCTTGCCATCTGCCTTGCCCCTACCTATATACTACTTGCCCTTCCTTCCTTCTCCTCTTCCTTTTCCTCTTCTGCTTTAGGAGGAGCATGGCCATCAACCACCCTGTAAATTCAGTCATGATCCCAGAAACTGCTGATTCCCAAGGTCCCATACCCCTCTGTTGTATTTTCCTCTCTGAATACAAGCTCTTTGAGATCAAGAAATGTTCACTTTTATATTTGACTCCCTTGTGTCTAATCTGATGCCTGGTACCAGGAAGGCACCTGGGAAATGCTTGTTCATGAATTATACTCCCCAGGAGGACTTGAGTTCCTTAAGGGTAGAGACTGTTTTTTGTCCTTGTAAACCCAGCACTGAGAACAAAGTGTCAGGCACTTTGTACATCTTTTAATTGAGTTGCTTGAGATTGAATGAAATTCAGTGAAAACCCCTTCTGTTGACATCCACAGTGTGTGTGTTTGGATGTGTGTGTATGCATGTGTGTGTTTGTGTGTGTGTGCATGCGTGCATGTGTGTGTGTGTGTTTGGATGTGTATGCATGCATGTGTGTGTGTGCATGCATGTTGGCAGGGCACTAGGACATAGTATTAGCCACACTCATCCAGTCTTGCAGGAATTCCCTCTATGGACAAAGGGCTTCCAGTCCCACACCTAGTGGCAGGGATCCCTGGCCAGCTGTCTTGGACAGAATCAATACCAGAGGGATGGGTGTCCGACTGAGATTGATGTGATGGGTATTAACATTTTTATTGGCAGGATGTTCTACAAAGTCGTACTTTTCTAGGATTAATATATTTAATGGGGCTAATGTGAAAGAAATCTTCCGGGAGAGGAGACTTTTCCTGAGAAATAGAATTTTGCCGTTGATTTATCTGGTAATGGAGAAGTGAAATGACAGAAATCGATGTGTACATAAGGGACATTGTCATTTACTTAATTGTGTTGTGCCAGCTGCCCAGAAGGCCATGTTGCATGTGCTAAGTGACAGCCACTGAAATGCACATCAGGATGGAAAGGCTGCCATGATTACAATTTACCTAAAGGGCCCATGCAGCTGGAGGCTCAAGATTTACTCTTACTTTCCAGAGCTCTGCATTTGGCTTTTGAACCAAGTTCTCTTCTTCTCCATCACTCCCTGCTTCCTCAACCAGGAACAGAATCAACAGGCTTTGAGCCCTCAGTGGTCTGAAGAAGGAAGGAGCCTTGGAGGCCTCTGATCCTGCCTTCTCATGTTTATAAAGGAGGAAACTGAGGGCCAGGGATGTAAACAGACCTGCCTAACATCATGCAGAGTAATAAGGAACCATGTTGGGATTTTGAATCCAAGTCTTTGGACTCCAAATCTGCCTTTCTATGTTGTGCTACTGCTTCTCTCCAGAAAGTGTGCCTTCTCCAAACTTGATCACTTTCCATATGTCTAGCACAGTTCACCACACATAGAAGGTATGTAATAAATGTTCAGCTGATTCACGGATTGAACGGGGGCAGAATTATGGTGCCAAATGAGTCAGCCCGTAAGGATTACCATGTTCCTGGGCTACTGGATAGCTGTCTAGGTCAGGAGTTCTTAGTCTTACTTTAGTTGGTTAGAGTGTGGTGCTAATAATTCCAAGGTCACCTGTTCAATCTCCAAATAGACCACTTGTTTCTGTAGAGCGCATAGTGGATAACAATGTAGGTGGCTGGAAAGGTAAAACTAGTTAGTGAAGAGTTTTCACTGTCTGAAATACTGGACTTGTATCTGATCTAAGAGCCAAGAGAGATCTGATGAGCTGAGATGGTCAGGCCTGTGCTTTAGAAAAATCCCCTCGGCAGCTGAGTGGAGGACAGACTGGGGAGGGAGAGTCTTAGGGAGTTACTGGACCTTCTCCTTCAGGTGTGACTGCACTAAGAACACAAGATCCTTGCTTCTTCCACTGGGGACTGGGATTGTAGGGCTTTTCCTAGTGTGTTGATGGAGGTGGATTAATTCCTAAACTGCAGGGAAGGCTGAGCCCCTCTGGACAAGCCCCTCATTGGTGTCTTGTTTTTGAAGGGAAACTGAGTTAGTGATGGCATGGGGCCACTCCCCTTATGGGCTCTCATTCTGGCCTGCATCCTTTACATTATGTTACTTTCAGGTGCTGAATCAAGATCACAAAACCTCTATCTGTCCCTTGGCAGTGGTGGTCGGCAAGCCAGAGAAGAAAAATGACCAGGAGGCATTCAGAGATGTGGCCAGGAGCCTGAGGAAAGCAGTTAAGAGAGTCTCAGACAGTCTCGGCATTGCAAGCAATTAATTCCCAAGGATGGAGAAGGCCCTGCCAAGATATCAGAATGAAATATGTGAAATATAATACAGCTGCTTTCTCCCAAGACAGATGAGGAAATACTCTTGTTTTCCAGGGAACTAAGACAAGCAAACTGCTGAAGTATGAAACAGGCCTTTGTGTTTCTGCCTCCAGTTTTCACGGAGGCAGGGAGGGAAGGGATGGGCATCAGAAGTTAGTCTGGATGCATATACTCTCAAGAAGTCTTTGTAAGACAATTGAAGCATCTGAGTAGCAGAGTGGATTGAGGGCAGAAAGACCTTGGTTCCAACCCTGCCCTAAATGCATGCTCATTACTTCTGTGACCCTGGGCAGGTTACTTAACCTTCCTCAGCCTTAGTTTCCTCATCTGTAAAATGAAGATGTCAGAGATGAAACCTCTAAGGTCACTTCCCGCTCTAAATGTATGTTCCAAACTCACTGGTTTATTGTGGACATCAAATCAATATGTTGGATTTGGGGTTACTCAAGATCTACTTTCCAAATGTTAAAGGACTTTATAAAATCTTCTATTATATTCATTTGATGGGTGATTGTGGGCTCAAGTACAATACAAAACCCCAACCCTCAATGGTCCCACGGGAATCCTGTAGTCTGTAGGTCACAGAAGACTTTACTGCTCAGCAAAGTTTAACCAACTTCCTGGCAATCAGCAAAGTACGAGGCAGGGGGCACATGCTGGGGATTCAAGGTCCAACAGGTGCTTGTCTGCCTACAGAGAGCTTGTTGTCTATCAACAAAGTGACTTGTCCATAGAAATGTCTCCACGGAACAAACCAAATGAAAATGAATTTGTTTGGCAGGGAAATGCTGGTGTTGATGAGGTAATGGTACACATACCTAGCGGATTTTTGAAGTGATTTTAATTTTTTAAAATGCTTTTACTTTTTCTGTCTGCCACCAAGGCACACACTTCCTTGCATTTCTTTGGTGTGGCTTAGACAGAAACATACTTTCTCCCCAAATTCTCAAGGTGGGTTCTCCATTGATCAGATTCTCCCCTTAGCCTTCCTCCTAAATGGGTTTCCCTAACTAGCTTTTACCACTTCTGGCTAAAAAAGTGAATCAAATAGTTCTTTACACACCTAAGAAAAATGAGTAATGTCCCTTAGAGGGCCTGGTGCTTTTATTGGTTTTTCTTCAGTCCCTAAGAGCCAAAACCATCTTGGTCACCTTAAACTATGCAGCTGTTCCACTGGGGAGGGAGCTTTTGTCTAAAGTGAACAGTAATTTCCTGTGCAATTTAGAATAATCCACAATGGAGACATTCTGGAAGACAGCCGCAAAGTGAGAGCATCCTGACCAGAAAGTCAGTGTTGCCTGTCACTTGCCCTCACTGGGAAGTGGGCAGCAATGATCTCAGGCTCATCCTAGAATGCCCAGGAACTCACACCAGGAACAGCATGTGCATGGGACCAGAGAACAACCTCCAGCCCAAGGGGTCTAGAGGGAGAACAAGCAGTTTTTGCAACCTCCAAGGCCAGTGTGAATTCTGTTCTGTGCTCTGTCTTTGCTTTTGTCCCAGATACAAAGGAAGCAATGAGGCCTGAACTGATCTTTTATGCTCTGAGGTGCCAAGACCTGCAAGCAGGACTCTAAAAACAATTGAGTGAAGGAGTCAGGAAGGGGCCCCTGGGACTTTGTGGAGAAATCCCTCCACCCATGCAGAGAGGCAGCTTATGGGAACCAATTATGGGAATTTCAGGGAATTGTCTGAGTGTAAGAAACGGGGAATTGAAGGGTAAGTCACTTGTCCAGAGTCACATGACCAGCGCATGTCAGAGGTGGGAATCCCAGAGTTTGTCTTGGAGCTCCAGTTGCTCCTTGCTTTAGATGCCCAGGTGCTTCTGGGAGCAGGCTGAGAAGGAAGGTGTAGAATCTTTTGTCTTAAGGTTCCCCTTACTGCCCCCCAGATTCATCATCTCTGAAGTGGGGAAAATGATGCTTGTACTTGTGAGAACCTAATTGCACACACATACATGTATGCATATGTCTACATATAGACATACACAAGGTATGTGTATATCTGCATGTCTAAAGCACAATATTATGTATTTAAATATATATGTCCATAGTAGTACATACGTGTAGGTGTTACTATACTTACATACAATAGATATGAAAAGCTTTCTAAATAATAAAAGGCTTTGTACTTGTCAATTATTGCCATAATCAGCATCATGATTTCTATGTCTCCTGCCTCTGACATGCTGGCTGTGTGACCTGGACAAGTCCCAGGCCATCAGTGCCGCGGGCAGGTCCCTTAGACCACGGTTTGCAGAACAGACACAGATTTGCATTGGCAGAAAGAGTTTCTTCATTAGGAGCTCTCCACATGAGTGAAATCAGGTTTGGTCCAATTTCATCATCATCATCATCATCTTCATCACCACGACCACCACTGTCTTCTTCACCATCCTCCTCCTTTTCTTCATCACCATCATAGTCATCATCGTCATCATCTTCATCACCACGACCACCACTGTCTTCTTCACCATCCTCCTCTTCTTCATCACCATCATAGTCATCATCATCATCATCTTCATCACCACGACCACCACTGTCTTCTTCACCATCCTCCTCCTTTTCTTCATCACCATCATAGTCATCATCGTCATCATCTTCATCACCACGACCACCACTGTCTTCTTCACCATCCTCCTCTTCTTCATCACCATCATAGTCATCATCGTCATCATCTTCATCACCACGACCACCACTGTCTTCTTCACCATCCTCCTCCTTTTCTTCATCACCATCATAGTCATCATCGTCATCATCTTCATCACCACGACCACCACTGTCTTCTTCACCATCCTCCTCCTTTTCTTCATCACCATCATAGTCATCATCGTCATCATCTTCATCACCACGACCACCACTGTCTTCTTCACCATCCTCCTCTTCTTCATCACCATCATAGTCATCATCGTCATCATCTTCATCACCATCACCATCATCAAAGTAAGTGTCAAATGAACTGGAGAAGAAAATGGCCAACTGCTCCAATATCTCCGCCACTAAAATTCCAAAAGAGGTCATGAAGAGTCAGACATGACTGAAATGACTGAGGTGCAAGAGAAAGGGGTCCTGAGACCAAAGTGTTGGAGAGCTGCTCGATTGGGAGAGCCAGGAGATGCAGGGCGGAGCAGCCGAAAGGCACATTTTTGCTTCTTGAAAGGAACAGTTTAGAGCTGGTATATGTATAGGTATAGGTATAGAATAGGTAATGAACTCCCTATTGCTAGAGGTATTGGAGTGGATACTTAAATGAGCATTCCTTCCTTTTTATTTTTCTAGGTTTATTTTTAAACATTTCATTGTATTTTTTTAAATTTAGAAAATCTATTTTCTTCTCTCCCTCATTGGGGGAAAAGTCTAACAAAACCTTTGCAACAAATAGGCTTTAAAGAACTATTTTTGAAGGCTGTCAGACAGACTTTCTCTTCAAGTACAAAAGAGGCCTCGTTGGATCCTGGAGTCTAGGCTACTCAGAGATTCTCTTATCTCGTGTATCCCACATAGTTATCTATTAAAATAGGCGATACACAGAATATATGATTAGGTTGAATTTCCAAATGAGGAAAGAACTAAGTCAAGAACAGACTATTGAAGCGTGAAGATAATATGTTATAGCCATCGAAAGGTAAACAATTTCAGAATGTTTGGGGGAGATGTCTTTTCAACGACACATTTCAAGGCATTGTCTTTGGGATGAGATTTCTGAAATTCAATAGCTGTTATTGGACTGGTGAAAAAAACACAACAAACTTCAACCATGTCTGTAAATACATGTATCCAAGCTAAGATTTTCTACTCAGACCAACTGGAAAGAAGCACATTTTTCAGCTTTTTAGATAAGATTTCTATTATATCAACTCTGTGACAGAGATTATAATTATGACAATAGATTAAATGTATTGTTTTATATCATCTGAAATATGAAATATCGGTGCCTTCACCTCACTTCCCAGCACTTCTGCGTATAGAGGGGCAGACAGTGGTAGCATAAACACTGTACTCCTGAAATTCGTCCAAGCTTTATTATTCTTATATATGTTCATGCTGTTTTAAGGTCCACATCTCAGTTTTCTGACACATTCTTCCCTTTTATGGTTCTGAGAAGCTGAAGCCTCATGCCATCTCCTACTTCCCAGCACAGGGGAAAGAGTATGGGGGCAGTCTGGGACTAACCCCTTATTTATGGGCATGAGGAGTCAGGCCCAGATTAGGTCTATTATGGAACCTTGCCTGTCACAGGAAGGACTTGAGGATAAGTGGTCTAGAATGGAAAGGAATCAGATTGCTTAGGGAATAAGGATAGAGAAACTGAAGTCTACCTATTGCTTAAGAATCCATGTGGATACATCCAATCACTGCACATTCCTCTGCCCTTAGCCAAACTGTTCTTCCTTCCAAGGAGACAACCCCTTTTTTCTGGGCCTCAGGCAATGTGCAATGTAAGCTTTTGGTTCCAATCTGACTGCTGACACTCAGGGTCATGACTTTGGGGTTGGAAGGAATTTTAGTATCACCGCATCCAACAGCCTTCTTTTCACAGATGATGAGGAAAGGTGAGGCCCAGAGTGGTTAATTAACTTGTCCAGTGTCACAAAGTATGTGCAAAGCTGGGATTTGAACCCAGGTCCCTAGCTCCATTTGGAAGCTCTTTGTATTGCAGCATGTTGCCTCATTTTTTACCATTTGTGTTACTCTGGACAATCACTCAATAAGCATTTATCAAGTGCCTACTATGTTCTACGTACAAGAGAACTCATTTAACCTCTAGTATCCTGATTCTTTACCTGTCAAAAGAGAATAACTTTCTCTACTTCATAGAACTGTAATAAGCAAATAACTGTAAATAACTGTTTTCTTGTTCAGTATGTTAACAGGGTTCGAACTTTCAGTTTCTCATTTGATCCAACTTGCATTTCCATTGTGGTAGACTTCTTGCAGCCTTAGAAATGACCAGAAATGGTCCACAATATCCTTCCTTTTCAGTTGTTTTTTTTTTTTAGATATTCTTTACTTCTCATATTGCTGTTGTAAAGGCTTTTATAAATGTTAAATTGTTTATTTTGTTCTCTGTGTTCTCTTGGATTCCTTGTATTGCCTTAATTCTTTTAGTAGATGATTAAGGGAATCTCACATTTCAAATATTCTTTTGCTTTGTTTCCAAGATTCCCTTCTCAATGTTTCAGTTGCCTTTGATTGAACGGTATGATATTCACATATCCAAAGTGTGTCATGGTTATTGAGTATCACCATATAATCATAGACGATTGCCAAATTTGTATTTTTCACTTTTATGATGTTCTGTTTCTAGAAATTGATGTAGTCTTCCAGTGACCTTCTATAGATCTCCAGAAACTCTCTCAAGTCATTTCTGCCATGGTGGTACCTGTTGTCAGCTCTTAGAAGATATTTGTTACTAGCTCCATCGTTTTTTCCAAAGTTCTTTCCATGGCACCAACCACCACATATACTGCTATTTACACATACTTAAATGGTTATGACAGATATCAGCTCTTTTAAATAATTCAGCTTTAGTACAATTATGATACTGATTAGTGAAATCAAAATTTTTTTAAAAAGTTGTTTGGAATTTCAATCTAAGTATGCCTTTTTGCTTTTTTAAAATCATTGGAAATAGTGGAACTGTTGTGTTCATCAGTTATACTATGAGGTACAATTTCTAGAGTATGCATTAAGTGAAGATTTTTGCTGACCCAAGGTTCTTCAGCTTGCCCCTCTGATTTTAGCAACTTTTCAATTTTATCTCTTATATCTTCTAGTCTGGCCAATAGGATGCTATCTATTACATTATCATGAAGTGATCTTCTGTATCTAGCATGACTTAGAGTTAGGGGACTATTGACAAGATAAAGAAAAGTGAAATACTTTCCCTTCAGTTAATCAGATCTGTTTTCAATTTTGCTATAAAATTATACACATAATAAAAATATTCTATTTTATGTCCACAGATGGTTTTCCCACATGGTCAGTGCTATGGGCACTGAAGCATTTCTATCAGGTGGGTTATTTGTAGTTCTTATTTGTTACAGTATATCTCACCTTGGGTAGTGACTACTCCAGCCTTAGACAAGTCATTTAAATTTCCAGGGCCTCAGTTCCCTCGTGTGTAAAATGATGGAGCTGGAATAGGTGACCACTGAGTCACTTGGAGCTCTAGATCCATGATCCTATGATGTTGGTATCTTGACTTCTTGCAATGCCAGAATCAATCACTTAATCTTTGTTAAGCACTAACTATGTGACTGGTACTGTGCTAAACACTGGAGATATAAAAGAGGTGAAAGGTGGCCTCTACCCTCAACGAGTTTAGAACCTAAGGGAACATGAAAGGCCACTCTTTCACCTGCTGCTCCAAGCAAATCATCACATTGATTCTGAGTGGAGCCAGCCTGTAGCCATTGACTGGGCTCCTACCTCTCTGACTCTTAGGTGCAGTTTTCTCAGGCTAAACATGTTACTAACCCAGCCACTGAGGCTACTCAGGCCCAGCTCAGCAGGATTTCAGATCCCTAGGCATAGGAGGTGCCCTCTTTATGCCACCTGGCATTTTCTCAACTTCTTTGCTAGGTTGTTCTTTTCTTTTCTCCAGGCACGTGGATAATTGGTTGGACTTTGAGGGAGTGGTTGATAACTAATAATCATTATTTTTCTATGCCTTGGTGCCTCTCAATTAGTGAATACTCAATTCATTTAAGAAAGGATGATTTTCAAAATAAATACTACTAAGAAGTCTGATGATTTTTTAACTTCATCACATTCAAATTTACTCTTTAGAAAACATACTTTCTCTTTAATTCTGGTAAATGTGTGTCAAAGAACATAGGATTTTCTGCTATGTTCCCTGACGCATGTCCTTCCCTCTAGATGCAGGACTCATAATCCCCATAATTTTTATTCATCATTCTCATGCATAATCCTATGGCTGACCTGACTTGCTTTCAGTCTCAAGCCTTGTGTAATGACCCTGACTGAGTCATATTGAATAAAATCATTAGTTTATCTGTATTCAAAGCCTCCTGATGGGCCCCTGGGAGTTCCACTGTTTCTTTAAGTTGGGAGCTGTCTGTTTCCTGACTAATTGGATAGCACACATTATCCAGTGCCAAATGGATCTGCCTGTGGTCATATGAAGGAAGCTGCCATCTGCTTATGTGCTGGCAGAGTAAAATGTCAAGATTCCATGGTCCATGCTGTGGCTATTCACAACTCATCTTCCAGGGCTTGAATCTCATCTTGATTTTTTGCGTGGTTTGTTGTTATTGGTGTTTTCAACTTTGCTGGGGATGCTAGGCTTGACTATCTATGGAGGATTTGACCTCTGAGCCATCGGGGATAACGAACTGGATTTGGTTTTGCATCCATGATGGGAACTTCCAATGAGGAAGTTCCCTTTACTCATACTGATAATGACTTGCTCAGGTGGGAGGCAGGAATTAAGCCTGGGAATTCTTGATTTCAAGGTCTGCCCTCTATCTACAACACCCCAACTGCCTCTTCTACGACTGTGGAGGGGACAGCATTCTTCATCAGCAGGCATCTGGGTGTATTGTCTAGTTACTTTTTATATGACTCATCATCTTTCAGTAAATGCATCGTGAAATCCACTTAAATGATCAGAAAATGGAATGAGAAAACTAGAGTCAATTACTATTGTTATTTGTTATGACAGTTTAGCGAAGATAGTGAGAGGCAGAACCTTTTGGCTAAAATTGAAGTTGGGGAGTTATCTTTGAAATGCATTGATTTATTGTCCATGAGCTTGAGTAGGGAAGTCTCCTCAGTGTCTGCCATGAAGATCAGGCTGGGAGTTTCTGCTGGGATGATGAGGGGTATGTGCTTCATCAGTACTAGTGCACTCAGGCACAGGGAGAGGAAGTAGCATATGCCAAATCCAGGGGAGAAGAAGCTAAATTGGAGGTGAATCAGTCATGATGGGATGTTAAAGAAAGCAAGCTAAAATAGACAGGACAGATAAGGAGGGAGGAACAGGACAAGAAGAGGAAGCAGGGAGCCAAGGCATATCCAGAAGGACCCAAGAGATCTTAAAGAATGCACACCTCTAACTTCTAAGGTTTCCCACACAGGTGGAGCATGCCAGCCGCAGCCAATCCGGCAGCAGTATGGAAACACCAACATGGAACCCAGAAGTAGGACAATGCATATTTAAAACATACTGAGCAATTAAGTTCAGCTTGTAGCAAAGTGACAGTATGAATTATGTTCACAGAATCACTCAACTGCAGATTGGGAAGGAGCCTCATCTAGTCAGATTCATAGGTGAAAAATAATGCCCAACAAATGGCCATCAAGGCTGTGATTGAACACACCCAAGGAAGGGGAACCAACTTGTTCCCAAGACAACAAATTCCACTTTTGGATAGCTCCAATTTTAAAGGACAATTTTCCTTAAATATCAAATAACTTGAATCAGAAATGATTTATGTTGATCCTGACATGCTTTCATTTTCTTTCTTATAAGGACTCATCATTCCAGGAGATAGTTGGATTTAATAGAAGTGCTGATCTAAAGAGTACACAAGAGATGGGTTCAAAATGCCCCTAATTCTTCCTGATTGTAATGACCCTGGGCAAGTTCCTTAACCTCTGAAACTCAATTTCCTCATCTGTAGGGTGGGAATAATACCACTGATAGCACCTATTTTGCAGGGTTGTTGTGAGAGTCAAGTCAAATGATATATCCAAAGTCCTTTGCAAATTGTAAAGTTCTGTATAAGTGCCAGTTATCATCCTCAAGAGCATTCAGTTGGAGAGTACTGAAGATAATGAAACCTATCTTACTTCTTGACCAAGAAGTGAGACTACCAGAAGAGAAGGAAGCACATGGCAGCAGACACAATTCAGTCTTCTTAATTACAAACGAGAGTTCTTTGGCATGGAGTTGGAAGTTGGGAGTGATAACAATGTGGAAAAAACCACAAACAAACAATAAATAGAAAAAAATGTTTTCAGAAAGAATTGTTTGAGGTTGTGTCTCTAAGATATCTTGGTCTTTGTTAATCAACAGTGCCACCAGGAAGTCTGAACAGTATCATGGGTGCAAATTAATTAATCCACAAGAATTTGTAAAGCACTTTATGTATATATATATATATATATATATATATATATATATATATATATATATATATATATATATTGTAGCGTGCAAGGCCCTGGGGAAGCAAAATCAAATGGTCCCTGCCTTCAGGGGTCTTACATACTCAAATGGGAAGAAGACATTACCTATACAAAATACATAAACAACAGATGACAGGGAACGTTGGAGGTGGGAACAGGTGACTCCCTCCAAAAAGCAGAGGGGAGAAGTGGAATAAAAGGAAGAGAAAGCTGGGGAAAGAAGAGAACTGCTTTAGGGAGAGAGAGATAAACAGAACAGAAAAATTCAAGGAAAGGAGGATGTCAGATTGTCTTCAGTGGCCACTGCTCAAGGACGTGCTTCCTTTTCTACAGTTAGATGCTCCTAGACTCCTTTTCCTCAGTTCTGATTCACTTTGTTCTGCTTTATTTTTCTTGGTCAAGATCAGCATAAGTCTTCTGCTATGTTTACTACTGCCCTTTCCACCAAACCAAAGGAATGAACAGCACTGATTTCACTTGGCTTGAACTAATTCAGATGATAGGATTTTGAAATGGAGAAGTTTCCACTTGGTTTTGTCCCTCCCTCTTCCAGGGGAACAAAATGCATTCACTGAAATCTCACATGCAACTTTAATATACTGCCCATTGAGCCAAGCTTTTTGATATATATTTCATAATCATGGTTGAGATTATTTTCAGCTCTTGGAACCATGACATTCATTCACTTTTTTTAAACTACAAAATTAAGTTTGAAATTTTGTGATTTTGCCTTGTTCATCAATTCATCTACATAAATTATATAGTCAAAGGATCTGGGCTGAAAAGGACCTTAAATAGCATCTAGTTTATTCCACAGCAGGGACAAGAATCCCATCCCAGTTATACCTGAAAAATGGTCACTCAGCCTTTCCTTAGGCAGCTCTAATAAGGGGTACCTACCACCTAATGAGGATGAGTGTGGTGTAGGATGATGCCAGTTATTAGGAAGGATTCTCCCTGCTTCCATAAAATTAAAGAACTGTTTCTAAAACTTCTGTCCTTGGGAGCCAAGCAGAACAAGTCCCAATGTGCTTCTCTGGAAGAGCTCTTCAAGCCCTATGGCAGTATTCCTAAGCCTTTTCTTCTCCAGGATGACTATCCCCAGTTCTTTCACCTCATTCTAAAGCCACTGGGGGCCCAGAAAAGATGTGAACCCAAGTCTTTCTGGCTTGGAAACCCAATTTCGATCCCCTAAGTCACACCATCTCTCCAGTGTAGTGATGCTATTAAATGAACTTGGTCTGCTCTGAAATGTTCTTGATAAAGCTGAGCTGGCTCTTCTTCTAAATGATCCCCAAGAAGCTCTTTAGTAAAACATTCAAGAATTTTTAAAGTAATTAATATGAAGATCCCTGGCCTGTAGATTGTAGTTTCCATTCATTTCCATAAAAAAACGAAAATTGTGACATCTGTGCTTATCCAAACTGGGAGCACTTTTGTCTTCCATATTCTTTCAATTATCACTGACAATGATTGATGAATTATTTTCCCCAAGTCTTTCATTATTCTGGGATATAGGTATGTCTTGTAATGAAATGAATTCATCAAGGAGAGCTGTGTGAACTCTTTATATTTTCCTATTTGTCTTTCTATTATCCTATTTCAGGACCTTATAAGCATTTTTTCTTAACTTTTGTTTTCAAAAAAGAAATATCTTCAGAAGAGAAAAAAAGAGGTTATATGAGGTACACTATTTCACTTGCCATCATCAATTATCTAGCCTAAGCAACTGCCCCATTCTTTCTTTGATTCTCTGCTTCCTCATGTGTGCCTAAAAACACAGAAACAAAATTTGTTTCCTTAGCATTTTTTTGTGTATTTTAGTCCTGTCTGAGCTTCAGCACCCCATGCCACTGGCAGCAGAGCACCACAGGGCACTTTGTATCCATCCCCTGTTCCTACTTCTTCTTTCCATCTTCTGTGTGTGATTGTTTAAAATGTATGTTGATCAATAAGTTGCCTGTGAAGTTACTCTCTTTAGACAACTCACCCTAGTCTTCCCTATCTAAATTGTGCCTCTTTGTTTCTTCAGAATTTCCTTCTTGAGAGCCCCACCTCTTCCCTGCCCTATTTGCTAGGTTCATGATTTCTTCCAGCTTCATTCACATGTAGCATGTGAGTAGGAATGAAGGTTGTGGATGGTAGAAGTGATCTCTGAATCCATGGATAGAGTTTAGCAGGACAAGATCTAGGATAGATCAAATAAATCAGGGACTCAAGAAAAGAAGATGATATAAAAATGAATTGGTTCAAAAAAGGGTCTGGATGTAGAAAGGAGGAAAGTGGAGCCAGTACAGGGGATTTGGCCTAGGCAAAAAATGAGAGGCATAAGGACTGGAGATCATGGCAAAGATGAAGAACAGACTTTGTAGTTGCAAGGCTGAGAGGTGGACAACAGATTCTGTTCAGAGGGAGTTTCAAAATTCATGAACATGGAAGTGGAACACTTATGGGTGATAGCAGAAAATGACTATACATCAGTTACTGAGCTGGTTGAAGAAGGAAAAATGTCCTGGAGGTCAGTCAGCAATAGCTATGAATCTTGATTGGGTGATAATTATGAATTTAAGAAGCCTCACGGGAGGAGAGACTACCAAGTGGTGGGGGTAGGAGAGTCTGGAAGGGGAAATGGGGGGCAAAGGATATTGCAGCTAACCCATCATGACTGGCAAGAGTATGAGTAAAAATGCAACTATTATTGCAAAGAATAACCAGGAAAACTGTGTCAACTAGAGGAAGCCAAGTCTCAAGCAAGAAGATGAAAAGATTGAGAAAAAAAAAGTTTAAGAGGAAAGTTTATTGACTACCTATTCCAGAAAGCATGGTGGACCTGTTATGTAGCTGTTGAATGGAAGGTTGAGGATGATACATTGAGTGAGATAAGAATAAGGGAGTAGTCAGTGGGGCAAGGGGAGCAGGGTTTTAACAGTTGTAACTGGGGATTAATAATCACTGGAATGTGGAGGGCATGATATGATGGATGGATGGGTGGATGATTTTAACCACTGAGGAATGAGTTTAGGTAGGTTATTATTGTTCATAAATAGGAACTCATCCTTAGACAAGATTTACTCATGAAGTTAGACTAATATTAGCTGGAAATGGGGGGGCATAGAGGGTAAGACAGTTGCTGTAGAGTTGTGGTTCCTGCATAGGGTATCTGGATGGAAGGGGCACTTAGGGAGAATGGTGCTGGTGAGGCAACCACACTGGAGATGTGGGTTGCACATAAGCTCCCTGATGAAGATTGTGTGATGTAATAGTAATAATTTGGAGGCAGAATTGTTTTCACTGCCTTCAGTCATTTCTCACTCTTCAAAATCCTGTTTGAGGTTCCCGGAGGAACTGGCTTCAAATCTCACCTCATGCTTTCTTATGAAACCTTGGTCAATTTGCTTCACTTGTCTAGGGCTCTGTTGCATCCCTTACAAAATGCAAAGATTAGTCTAGAGAGCATCCCTTCTAGCTCCAAGTCTGTGGTGCTATGGCTAAGAGCTGTAAGTAATGAAAAGCCATGGAAAATGACAACAATTATGTCAATGTCCTTTAAGAAGAATGCCAAAAAAGTGAAAGCTCAGAACAAAGGAGAGTTTTTCCAAGCTAGGCTGTTGGGGGTGGAGTGGTACATGGAAAACATCCAGAAAAAGGTAGAAACTCTATTCACAATGGGATGGGGAGATGAGTATTAGTGATGAGGAGAAGCAATACTTCCTCAACTGTTGTTTTTCTTCCATTCTGTCTGTCATGAACTGTACTCTTCAGCCTGAAGCCAGAACAAAAATGATGAATGGACCTGGAGTTAGGAAGGGACCCTATATTTGTCCCTACTAAGTCAGAGAAAATCCAAGAAAGCAACATTCAAGGAAATCAACAGATCTTTTGAAATTCACTATGATTTTTGAAAAAAAAAAAAACATGGAGAATGGCTTGTTTTGGCCAAGTTAATCAAATTTCAAAATGGAAAGAAATTTGATATTTCAAACTATTCTTGGTGAATTGTTAATATTTAGAACTGATTTCTAAAGTGATAGTTTATAAAAGAGTATCTACAATGGAAAGAAGTCATCACAAAGATCCAGCATGGATCTGTTAAGGAAACATTATGTCCAACTACCATGATTTTCTTTAGAGTACACCTGGAATTGGGAAACTGGCTTTACATCTTGCCTCTGACACTTCCTAACTGTGTGACTGTAATGTTAATTGGATGAAAAATATTCCCCACCCATTAATAGACCTCATGTGGAGTCTATTAAGGGAAGCTTGCTTAGGGGCGGCTTGCTACAAACAAGGAAGGCTTGTTTACCCTTTGATATTAAGTTGATCTAGACACTGAGTCACAAGGGTTGTGATGCCTTCTGTTTCTGAAAAGTGTATATATACTCTGAGTTGGTATTTTGATTTGGGGGTATGAGAAGGTTATGAGAAGGACTTTGTGATTCTTTGGTCGAGATTCGGAGTAGCTGGATGTTCAGGACCCCCGACTATTCAGACGCAAAGACTCTCTCCATCCAGGGATGTAAGTAAAGTATATAGCAATATTGCTTTGATTCAGGCAGTATAGCCCTGTCTGGTGGTCCTTCTTTCTCTGCTTGTATTTTCTCTGAAGTTCAGGGTGCTGACTTTTCCCCTGAACTAAGTGAATGCAATTTAAAAAAAAAGATCATTGACCTCTTAAACAACTATCTTGGCTAGTAAAGCAGATCTAAGAACCTGTGCTAGCAGCCATCCTGGGTATGCCAGTGTGGTTGTCTTTGCAGTGACCATAAGCCAATCATTCATTCTTTCTAAATCTCAATTTCTCCATCTGTAAAATGGGAATAATAGTGCATTTATACTGCTCCTCACATGGCTATTGTGGAGTTCAAATTAAATAATGTAATGTATATGAAACACTTTGCAAATCTTAAAATATTGCATTTGTCAGTTATTATCTTGGTTGAGTTTTTTTTATTACTACTACTGTTGCTACCATCATCATCAGGGAAATGCTATAAGCAGAAAGTCCTTGGATTTCAGTAAAATATTTGATAAAATATCTTTTGATTCCCACATGGACAAGACGAAAGAAATTGTGTTTGAATGAGAAGTTAGATGGCTTCAGTACTAGTCACCTGACTAAATCTCAAAGTTAATGATGAATGTGTCAGTGGCACCTTAGAAAAAGAGGCCTCCTGACTCACCTCATGTCTGTACACTGAAGGTTTCTTCAGTTTGGGTGACAGCAGGATGGGACAAACAGCAGGTGTACTTGATAACAGAGTCAAGATCCCCCTAAATCTCAAGAGGCAGAAAAAAGGGTTTGGGGGTATTGGAGTTAACTTGGTAAAATTAAATGGCGATAAATAAAAAGGAAGACAAATGACTTGGGTGAAGAAGAAACTGCCCAAATAGGAGGCACTTGTCAAAAAAGTTAGCCAAGAAAGAATGAGGGTTTTTAATGGAATGGATGTTGCAGATAGAAAAGCTGGTGGCAGAGAGCATTCCCAGCAAGGAGACGGGAACTGACTTGTGTTCAGCCCCAACAGATCACATCTGGAATAATGTGTCCAGTTCTGCATGAGATATTTTTGAAAAACAAAAAGTAACACTGAGAATGTGAAGTGTCTGGAGAAGGCGGAGCAGGATCAGGAGCAGACTAGCACCTGTATGATGGGGATCTGTTGAAGAAAGTAGATCTGTTGAACTTGGAGAAGACAATACTTGGGGGAGACTCAATCTCTCTCTTCAAGTATTTGTCTTCTCCAGGAATGAGTCGATACATTTAACTTGACCCTGGAAAACAGAACTCAGTTCAATGGGTTGAAACTTCAGTAAAGGGAGTAAATTTCAGTTTCACGTAAGCAAACATTCTCTAAAGAATTTTTCAAAACTCAAACTAGTGCCTGAAATTGGGTATTGAGTTCCATGTCATTGGAGGTCTTCAAACAGAGTCTGGATGACCATTTGCTAGGAATATTGTAGAAAACATTAATATTGTCAATAAGAGTTGGTCTCCAGGACCTCTGAAGTCTATTTGAATTAACTATGTGAAAGGAAAGACTGAAGGGACACATGGCAACTGTCATCAAACATTTGGTGGAGAGTCAAGTAGAGGAATGAACTAGTTTGTTCTATACTTCTCCAAAAGGCAGAGTCAAAACAGACAGAAGTTACAAGTCAACAAACATTAAGTGCCTACTATGTGCCAGACTCTGTCCTAAGTGCTAAGGATGCAAAGAAATTCCAGAATCAGTGCCTCCTCCCAACAAACTCACAGTCCAGTGGAGGAACGTGAAGGCTAACAGCAATGAGACTTATCTAAACATGAAGTGAACCTGGTCAGTGTGAAGTCACTCTATGACCAAAGCTCTTCAGAGAGAGGCTGCAGGGCCATCTATCAGAAGTTCTAACTGATGTTTATATAGTGCCTTAAGGTTTCCTTACTTCATCTCATTGGGTCTTCAAACAGTCCAGTGAGGGCAGCACCAAGACACCTATTTTAGGGATGGGGAGACTGAAGCCCAGAGAATCGTAGTTACTTCTTGTCCGTTGTCATACAGCTCAGAAGTATCTTGAGACACTTATCCAAGCCACGTCTTACCTGATTCTTAGCCTCAAATTCTTCCCTTGCTGCCCCATTGAGAACCCCGAAGAAGGGATTCCTGCAGGGAGGGTTAGAGTCAGTGACCTCAATGGCCCAACCCTTCCTCTTCTCAGATTTTATGGTTCTTTGCCTAGATATGGACAACAGATCACACGGCTGCTCAGGCCAGGTATATGTAGTGGTGTTTAGGGCAAATACATGGCAGGACAGCACATGCCCTCAGTGCCACAAGGCCACCAATATCGTCTGGGGATGTTACTGTGCTGTGTGCAGTCTTTCTGCAGCCCCTGCTGGCATCGTGCTGTTTTGTGTGGTGCAGAACATAGATAAGTATGTGTGGAACACATGTACATATAGGAACATACACAGAGTCATATGTACACATAATGTGTATGCATTATATAGAATATATGTATGTTATAGTGCATATCTAGACACATATTACTATGTAAGAATATATTGACTGTTTACAAAATGTATCAAGTTGTATTTCAGAGGGAAATCATGAGCAGTCAGTTGAACTGGGAAATCTGGAAGCTGCATGTAAAAAGTGACATGTGAGAAGAAAACAGCAAGAAATTCTTTGGCCTAAGACTTAAGGTGTCAAGAACCCAGAACAAAAGTGCTCTAGCTATCAAAATACTGTAGTCAGGCTTCACTTGCTCCTCACAACAGAATTTTTCCCCCAGGATGTGTGTGTGTTTGTGTATGTGTGTACAGTTGCATGTATAAGTGGATATGTGTGCACGTGAATACCTATGTATGAAATACAATCACATAAGGGTCTTTAAATGCACTGTATATGCAATCATATGTGCACACGTATGTATTGCATGAAATTGTACAGAAACTCTCAAGTGTGGAAAATACTCCTCCCTTGAGGCACATCAGCAGCTTCCTCTTTATAAGCTGTAGAGAGGGGTCTGTGGGCATTGCAATTTTTAGTGACTGCTCCTGGTCACATTAATACTATGGGACAAAGGCAAGATTTGAACCCAGGTCTTCCTGACTCCACTCCCAGTCTTTCCCTCACATTGATGCACTGTCTCCCTATTGGATCCAATTCAGTTAAAGGCCAAGTCCTCTGCTATCTCACTCTCTCTCCCTGTCCCTCTATCTCCCCCTCACCCTTTCCCCCCTCCATTTTTTCGGAGAGAAACACATTTAATTAAAAAGTGCAGATGAGGGAGATGCTTCCATGGGAGTGTCTCTTAAGAAGGACCTCACTTAGAGGTGGCCTCTTTCTTTGAGTTTTGATATTCTGATGTTGGACTCATGGCTCTTACAGAAGAAGAAGAACCAGTGCTTTCTTGGCCCTGGAAAGCCTTCAATTATTAGAAATTCTCACTGTCCTTCAACCCACTTGATCTTGAGGGTTTCTGAGAAGGACTAGGCTTCTCTTTGTCAAACTCAAGCAGTCAAGATCTATGGTCATGACAACTCTCTTTGCCCTCTTCCCTCCCTTCTCTAGGTTGAGTTGACCCCCTGGGTTCAGGAGTGCTAACCTTGTTGGGCTGTTTAAGAGGGAAATGAGAACATATTTGAGGGAAACATGTCTGGCAAGCTAATCTCCACTCCTGTTATCAATTATCCACCCTGAAACACATTCCATGTTAATTTAGCCTGACTTTTATAGGAATGTCCAGGATGTGAGTTGTGTTAAGGTCCTCATCCATATTAAGTAGGTCTGGGAGTTTGCCTGATTGCATATCTCCATTATTAATCCTGGTTATGGCCTTTGGGGAGGAGTTGTCTGAATTTCAAGGAAAAGTTGAGTCTTTCATCTCATGTTCTCCTGTTCATGGAGTCCTGTCAAAACAGGGCAGGTTTTGTTTCTCTGGAGGGAAAAAAGTTAGAGGCTAATTAGCAGACTGCTAGGCAGGATTTCTGATTCCTATTTCAAAAGAAGCAGTGAGTTAAATGTAAATGAATTATAGCACATTGCTTCGTGCCCCCTCCTTAGGAGACTTTTGCTAGTCCTCCCAGGTCTTCCCTACTCATGGTACCTTTCATATACTCTTCATTTCATCTTATATATAAGAAGAATGAAATGACATGATCTCTACAAAGCTCTTTGCCTACTTCAAAGCGGTATATTAATGCTAGATATGATTAGTACGTACCATTTTATGCATAGGTTGCTCCACTCATTAGAATGTAAACTCCTTGGGGACTGTGACTGGTTTTACTTTTTCCAGAAATCTGCAGCCCTCAGCACAATGTCTCACACGTAGTACTCACTCAAAAACTGACCACTGGTTAACTATTTGATTGATTGGTGATGAAAAGCATAGAAAAACTTACATAAATCACTGACTCCCTCATGTCATCAACATCAACTTTCCTTCCAAGTATCCAAATTGTGACCCACTTGGGCAGGTCCATTTTGTGTTAGTTCTGTCCATATTCCCTCCTATTTTGGCCCTCAGTAGTCTAGGATGGGGGCTTCCTCAATTTCTCTTGCCATACTGAATATATTAAGTTCATCCAGATAATTTCTCTTGCCCTATGACAAACCAAACTTTGTTTTTCTCCTTCCCCCAATTTTTTAATTGAATTTTATTTTTTCAATTAGCAAGTGTTTTTTTCCTCCCTCCTACTAGTACAAAAGCTATAAAATACAAAACAAAACAACAGAAACCCTTGTGACAAATGTATATCTTCAAACAAAATAAGTTTCCCCATTGAGCATCTTCTTTTACCTTGTGCATTTCTCCAGACATCTTTCCCCTGAGTTCTCCTGGGTAATTTTCTTTGTTGTCCTATGTTTGCTGTTTACTCCCACTGTGAACTGCACCATTGTCTGTGAATGATGATCAAATTCATCAGGCATTTGGTGACACTTGTGGGACTGGAGCTCAGAAGGGTTACAGAGCTAGAGATAAGTGCAGCAATAGAGATATTAATCCATTCAGAATGTGCTGCGTGGGGACATGGGATGTTTGCACAAGTTGAATGGTCATTAAATGAGGTCCTTCGGGGAGTCCTGAAATTGACGTAATAATAATGAGGACTTGTATAGTGCTTTAAGGTTTGTACTGACTACTTGCTGTATGATGGGAAATTTGCAAGCATTTATTGACTACTGGCCATATGCAGAGCACTAGCTTGTAAGCATTTATTGATGACCTGCAGTATGCAGGGCACTTGGCTCTTCTGAGTACTGGAGATTGACACAGTGAACCCTTCCCCAGTGGAAGTTATTCTTGAGGAGCTTTCATACAAAATACCACACAATTGGTGCATGTTGGGCTGGTTATTTCTTCCGGTCTCAGCTTTCTAATCTGTATAATGGGAGGTTGGGATTAGGTCATGTACAAAGTCCTGACTACCTCTACAATTTCATGAGGTGAAACCTTCTTTCCCCTAGAGTTTTCCTTCCTCTATAATTTTTGAGAAAGTGTCTCATTTTGTGTGGAAACCTTTCATAAGAGCTTAGTGCTTTAGCCCTGGTGATTTGAGATTCACTTCTTGATGGGGATAATATAAAACTAGACATGGGAAATATTTAGTTGTTCTATTGACCAGGGATTTTTTTTGAGATAGTATTTTCTCTCCCTTTTGGAATGTGAGCTCCTGGAGAGCAGGGATTGTGCAGTTACCCTTCTGTTTGTATGACCCTCTTTTACTTAGCATATAACAAGCATATAATCATAATGAATAGTGATAACTAACATTTATGTAACACTTTAACATTTACAAAATGCTTTACATTCTATCTTGTGTGATCCTCCCAACAATAGTATGGTGAATTAGGTGTTATATTTTGGGGGGGAGGGAGGAAGGTAGTGATTGTTTTTCCAAGTATTTCTTCTATTTCATAGTGCTTAAAAATTGGTTGTTCAATGTCCTCAAAATTTCACCACCCATATCATGGATCTCCTGTGTATATACTGGTATGAATTCAATCTCATTTTTGTTTACTGAAGTTCCATTCCTACTTTGTAGACAGTGAAGTTAGAATCCAAATGGGGTCACTTCAATGTCATTCACTGATAGGAGCAACATTGTTCTAGAACTCTTGGAAGATTTTTTTTCCATTTTTTGTCTGTTTGTTATTTTTAGTCCAGTTCCCAGGGAAAAGTGTCCAAACTGGATCTTTCTGTAAGTTTTCTGCAAACTTGTTTTCTCTCACTGCTTCTCTCACTGCTTTCCTGAATGATACTGCTCCTAATCATCCACTATTGTTCTTTGTAAAATTTTACAAATGACTTTATATCCAAAACTGGTGTTATCCATTGTGATTATCTTTCACTTGGCAAAGACAGAAGTATTTGCTTGTAGCGGCAGCAATCTGGCCTTTTTTAGCCCCTTCCTTGTGGTGATCAATCATGCACTCTTAAGCTTTTATAAGGTATGGTATCTATGTATGCCGATATCTATTCTTTATCCATTTCTCATTTTTCATGAGCATGGGAAATAATAAAATTCTAGACTTCCTGAATGATTGATGTAATTTAGGTATTATCTTTCAATTTCTACATGTCCTAAATTTGATCAACCAGAAAACTTCTTCCACTTGCTTCCAATTCTTTGAAGATCAGTTTTTCTTAATTTGACTTGGTTTTCTATACTTCATGTTCTTTGTCTATATACTTGTATCACATATCATTTTGCCATTCTTTCTCTATCTCTCTTTGGAACTGAAACTAGTATAACACATGTGGTCTAAGTGAAAATTCAGTGTTTTGGTAGGAACAGCATTAGCCGAATTTGGCTTCCTAAATCTTGAGGCAAAATAAAGTTCTCTCCTTTTCCTCCTCTTTACTTTGAATAGTTGCTAATTTCTTCCTTTCTCTCTCTCTAAACTGATTCATGATGCGTTTCAGAGTTCCATCTTTATATGCTATGCCTTTTGACTTTATGAATCAATCTGTTGCATGAAATGGAATTCAATTTCCCTTTTAACCCAGCTAAATTATGTCCACTCCTCCTTTTGTCTATCAAAGCGGCAGAGCACTCCAAATTCAAACAAATTGGTCACACATGAGATTCCTTTAAATAATCCATGCTGATTGACCCCTGCTCAATTTAATCTTTTTGCAGTGGTCTGCAATTTTAAATGCCTCTACAGCAGGATGCCTATGCTTTTTGCTGTTGGGAATTTAAAAGTTGTTCTTAAATATGGGCTTCTTATAGGCAGTTGTGACACCATTTCCATTTCTTGAATGTTGGAGATGGAAAGGAGAACATGTGGTCTTATCTCTTGATTTTATAGATCCTTAACTCTAAATGCATTGTTTCACCATTGAATACATTATGAATGAGTGCTAGGCAGACTTTTCATTGGTTGGCCAACTAGCCAATTAGGGTAAGTGGCAAAAATACCTACCCATCCACCCACCACTTACTGGGACTAGGCAAGTGACTCCACCATGTCCCACTTTTCCATCTATGAAATGAGACAGGTAGACCAGATGACCCCTAAGTTCAATCAGTCAGTCACTATGTATAAATTACATACCTTCCAGATTTTTGATATTGTGCTAGCTGCTCAGGGTACAAAGAAGGAAAGGAATCAGGTTGGCCTTGAACAGTCTATACTAATTGAATGCAATATAATTTGTGGAACAAGGGTGGGGGCCTAGCAGCTTCATGTAGAAAATGGTGTTTGAGATAAATTTGGAGAAACCTATGTATTCTAAGAGACAGAGGTAAGAGTGCAGTGGGGCATGAAGATACTGCAAAAGAAGATACTCGGTTATGGGTCAGGAATGGTAACAAGACCAATTTGACTGAATTATAGATGAGAGCGTTAGATTGAATGATCTCTCAGGTCTCCCCTTCCCCCAAATCTAATATATTTTTTAAAATGTAAATTGTTTTTTCAATTACCAAACTTTTTCCTCTTCCACTTACACCTCCTGAGCTGTGGAAAATAAAGAAAGAAAGAAAGAAAGAAAGAAAGAAAGAAAGAAAGAAAGAAAGGAAGGAAGGAAGGAAGGAAGGAAGGAAGGAAGGAAGGAAGGAAGGAAGGAAGGAAGGAAGGAAGGAAGGAAGGAAATAAGGAAGGAAGGAAGGAAGGAAATAAGGAAGGGAGAAAAAGGAAAGGGAAAAAAGGAAAAGAAAGAGAAAAAAGAAATAAGTAGAGACAGAAAAAGGGAAATGAGAGATAAATAAAAAACATATATATCACACAGCAGTTACAAAACAAATTTGCACATTTATCACACCCCAAAATGTTTTTTTTAATTCTGGAAATTAATCTATTCTGTCTGTGTCACAAGATGGGTAGCATTCTTACTTCATCAGTCTGCCCTATAGAATTCTGATCATTTAAGAGCTGGCCAGAGTTCTTCAGTCTTTCATAATTGTTTATTTTTTACATCATTGATGTAAGAGGATACATTCTTGTTTTGACTCTTTTCCTTTAGCTCTTGATCACATGACATGAGTTCTGAGACTCTCGGAAAGTTAAGCCAACAACCACCTGTGTGCTGGCTGACTCCCATTCCACCACCTCTCCCCCTCACCTCTCTCCTTTTGAACGAGCTGTTCCAGTGGAAGTCCTAGGTGAATTTTCTCCCGTGTTTGCACAGTCACTTTCTGGGATGGAATAGATAGTTCTGCCTTGACACCAGGCAGTGAGCAGGCTCCCTTTGGTAGCTTGGTGAATGATAGGGCCCCTCAATGGTCTAAAGACAGTACATGCATTAAACTATGCCATGTATCTCCATCTTTATGGATTCCCTTATGTTCCAGAGAAGCCAACTTGGCAGGTCATATCTGCACAGCACAAAGAATAGTATATCTGAGAATTTACTCTGGGCATTATAATTATACTCAACCATATGTCACAACTAGTCAACTTACAGTATATACCTGTAAGCAATTCAAATTTGATGGAGGAAAAGTATGCTAGATTCATTTTCAAGCATAAATGTAAGCTAATCTGTTTTATTTCTGAACTTATGCCTTGGAGGAAACATGACCCGTTTTGAGGCTCAGCATCCTGGCTTGCTATGGGTTGAAATGTATCTTGCCCTTAAGAAAATTCTGAGAGAATTTCAAGCTAGTGGAGATCTAACCAAGGGCAGCAGCCCATGGGAATGAGAAGGCACCAAGGGGTTCCTAGATTAGATGACATTTAACATGCCATGTCTGGCATTGGGCAGTAGATTTTCAGAAGGACTTTGACAAGTTGGAGCCCATCTATAATAGGGTGACCACAAGCTGAAGGAACACCAGATAACTCAAAGTCATATCATGAAAGGATGAGTTGAAAGCAACATTTTGTCTGAGAACATTATCATTAAGAAAAGTCCAAGACAGCTTTCTTCACAGGCTACCACACGATTTCTCCCCTTGGTATTATTCCTAAGAGGTTCAGAGTGCTGGAATATGATGAATGGGTCAGTGACACTTTCAGATACAGGCTTGGTTCAGCTTCCTTCTTTCAGAAATGTGACCAACTGGTTCTGGATCTCCACTTGCTTCCTTTTGCTCACAGCCAAATGGATCATTCAGCCTGTGTTCTCTGGTTTCCCTGGCAGGTACATATAGGCCAAAGATTCCTCAGCTGTGCCCATCAGAGTAGATTGGAAGGGAAAGCCTATGAATACAACCATAAAGTAGCCTCAGACTAATTGTGGTGGATGACTCTTTGCCAGTGGAAAGGCACTGCCTTTGCTAATGTGGATGAATGAAAGCTCCCTTCTTCCCTATGGGAGTGATGGAGGCCCAGATCAAGCCCAGGGCAACAGTGTCAGGGCGTGGCTGCTTCTGGGTGACTGCTCTGTTGGGAAATGGAACCCCCTATGCAGGGGCCAAGGAAAACCCTCCTTGCTATAACACCTATAGACCAAATCCTAGAAACTACTAAATGTAGGTGTTTCTATTCATATATTCTCTTCTTCCTGATACTACAGCTCACTACCTCTGGCCCAGTGTAACCCTCCAGATTTGGGGACAGGAAGACCAAGTTTGAAACCCAGATTTGCTACTCACTGCCTGTGTGATCTTTGATGAGCAGAGTTGCCTTTGGACTCTTTGTATCCCCAGTCCTTAGCATGGTGCCTGACACCTAGCAGATGCTTAGTAAGTGCTTATTGAAGGAGCTGTCATTGGGCTTCTTTTAAAAACACACACACACACAAACAAACTACATAATGAAGAGTCAGATGATGCTGAGGTCCTCAAGAGAGGTTCATCCCAGCACAATATGGAAGAGTTGTATGTGTGTGTGAGTGTGTGTGTGTAAATATGTGTACATGAGTATGTGTGTGTTCATGTGTGTATATGTGTGTGCATGTGAGTGTGTGTATGTATGTATGTGTGTGTGTGTGTGTGTGTGTGTGAGGGTGGGCCCATGGTGTCTGCACTTAATAAATCCTTATTTCCTTCTCTTCCCTTACTCCCCATTGAATACTTCCTTCTTTCAAAGGAGAACAATGAAGGAAAGGTGAGGAACCCAGCTGGCTTCCCTGACTCCATGTAAATTGAGGGCAGAGTGAAGGCACATAGCACGCAGCAGCATCAGGATGGAGGAGAAGGCTTGACTGAGAAAGCTAGGCACTGCTCAGAGGGTCCGCCCAGGCTAGGGTCCTGGGGCCTCCTTTGCCCTTCCCCAGCCCCTGCCACAGGGCAGTGAAGCAATGTTTGGGAGGCAGCCAAGCTGAGCAGGGGCTTTATAAGCTTGTTAAAGACCCGGGGCTTCTGGGGGCCTGACTTTACATGGGATTTTTAGGCCTTGAAGGCAGCTGTCACATTGCCGTGGAGTGATGGGGCCAGGGAACCTGAAGCAGTAGCCAAAGGAGAGGTCTCTACAAACTGACCAGGAGGGTCTCCTCAGGCCAAGGTCACGTACCTGAGGCTTGGAGAGGGAGGCAGAGGATCTCGGGGCTGTGCTCTACACTATCTGGAGTCTCTCTGCCTCTTCTCCTCCCCAAGGAAGGATATGTATTCTGACCTCATTCTCTGAAACAAGACTGGCAAGTGCTGCTAGGCTACATCACTGACCTTTTCTTCATCTGTAAAATGGGGATAATCATGGCACCTACCTCCAGCGTGGTGGTGATGATAAAATGAGATAATATTTCAAAGTGCTTTGGAAAACTGAAAGGGCTATAGAAATCTTAGCTAATAATCAAATGATTTCTATTAGTAACTGAATTTCCATGTTGCTTTGGGATTTGCAATTTTAAAAAAAAACCTCTTCTATGGACATTGTTTCATTTGATCCTCACGGTCGCTCCCCCTTTGCAGATGTGGAAGCTGAGGGCAAGTTCGTAGCACCATCTTTCCTGGCAGAGTATGTGACTAGAGACATGGCCTTAGGGAGTCTAAGCCTGGGAACTATCCCTTGCTGAAAGCAGCAAGGGAGGAGCAGACGACTTTGCGAGGACTCAAGCTTTGCCCTTACCTCATCTGGAGTGCACAGATCCTAAGTGTTTTTTATTGTTTGACTCCAAAGTAGAGTTTTTCTCAGAAATAGATGTGTTTTTTTTTCCTTTAAAATTTAAATCAACTTGTACAATCCTCTGGAGAATAGAGTGCCTCTGGCACTTTTCCTTAGTGACTTAGAAACAGGGGCTGAATATTCAGAGTCTGGGGTGGCAAGTGGCTTCTCCCAGGAGGCTAGGACCTCTGATGGAGTGGAGAAAGGCAAGGGACAGATTACAATGAAGACTTCAGATAAGGAATGTTTAATGAGGTGACCTGTGACTCATCTATGGTGGAATTAGAAGGAAAAAAAGAGAGGAATTAGTTTATAAAAACAACAGCTTTTTCCCCAATTTGGTCAAATAGCTCTGACAATTTAAAAATATCCTTCATCTATGCTGGCAGCTTTACTCCCATGGAGGGACCCCTCAGAGAGGGCAAACATGGAGGGCAGAGTGAAGGCAAATGGTTCTCTCCCTCAGAGAGAGCCCCAGGAGTGATTTCCATGGACCTATTTAGTGTTCTAGAGTGCAGGGGGTATAACCAGAAGGATCCATGGGAATAACCCCAGCGTCAGAGAAAGGAGTCCATGCAGGTTGGGAATAAGCAACTCAGGAAGATGGTATTCATCCCTTGTGCTCCTTGAGGACCTCAGCTTGCCAGTGTCTGTGGCCCTGGTGGACTGGTCCATAAATGATGAGGTTTGCCATCAGTGCCTGGACAGAGCCACCAGATCAACTTCTCACAACACTCTT
Source organism: Bettongia penicillata ogilbyi (assembly GCA_023548195.1). NCBI lineage: Eukaryota > Metazoa > Chordata > Mammalia > Diprotodontia > Potoroidae > Bettongia > Bettongia penicillata. The sequence continues at coordinate 1,815,387 of JAJHZJ010000218.1, forward strand.
GGGCGCCCCCATCCAGACAAAAATCTAATGGAACAGAGTTAAAGTTGTCAGGAAGCAGTCCTCGAGGCCCCTTCCATGTGATTTAGTGGCCTGAATTTCTACTTCAGTTTGACAGGACTGGTTTGTACCATGCCCCACAAGTAGAAGGAGAGGAAATGCAGCACCAGAGATTTAGACCTGGGAAGGACTTTGGCGACTACGTTATTTTGAAAAATAAGGGAACAGCTAGGTGATGTAGTGGATATAGCAAAAGCCCTGTTGTCAGAGTCACCTAACCCTAACCCTAAATGTGAGCTCAAATCTGACCCCAGACACTTACTAACTGTGTGACCCTGGGCAAGTCACTTAACCCTGATTGCCTCCCCCAAACATATAAACAAACAATGAATGAATGAATGAATGAATATATTAATTAATTAAGAACTAAGGTCCAGAGGAATTGTGACTTGCTCAGGGTCAGTAAAAGCCAGTATTTGAAACTGATCCCTTTGATACCCATCCAAGCCCTCTTTCCACAGACCTTATTAATTATCCTGGTTAAAGCTTGACCTAGACACCTTAAGGAGAGTCAGGGGACCCGCAGAAGCATGACAGGAGAGATGTGACAGATTTTTTCTCTTGGAATTTACTGTAGCATCCAAGAAGAGGTAGCTTTTGTTAAATAGAAACCTAAACATAGAATGGGAACCCCAGCTCTGCATTTGGAGAACTGATCCCCGAATAAGGGGTTGCTCCTAACCAAACCCTGCCTTCCACCAGCGGCAGTGGTGACCCTCGCTGCATTTAGCCCATCAGAAAAACCGAGAACAATGGGAAGTAGAGTTGGAGTCAGGAAGCCTTGAGCTCCAGCCCTGTCCTTGGTCCTGAACAGCTGTGTGACCCTGAATGTGCCTCCGTACCCAGGCACATCCCTGACCCTCAGTTTCCAGGAACTGGCTATCTACGTTGGAGGAGGGAGTTTCTTCATCTGGGAGATCCTTATACAAAAGAAATCACAGGTCTGGTCCCAAAACAGAATGCGAAGGATTGGCGGATGGATTCTGAGGCTATAATCTCAGCTAATGGCACTTCGCTCTTTATTCTGAGTGTCTCAGACATCTGCTTGGTCAGGGCTACTTCCTGGGACCTGGAACACAGGAATCAGAAATGAAATGCAGATTTAACGTTTGCTCTTCATTTTGTAGGTCTACAGATTGAATCATTTATCAGTAATTACAGAGCTCAGAAGGATGTGACCCTTGAATAATTTGCCTCCTTTGTTGACTTTTCTCTAGCAGCGATGTTCCCTCTTTCCTCCCTCTGGAACATCTACTCGGAGGTGTACATCAACCCCCTAACCCTTCTCCGCCTCCCAGCTGTGTGAGGTTTCTTGAAAGTAGATCGGGAGTCCCAAATGCTGCCTTCCCTAACCTCTCCCTTCAACCCTTAGATCTGTGGAATAACGGATGTGATTTTCCACTCCTTATTTCATTTAGGGAGGACCACGAATAAAGTGTTGTTATCTTGGCATGTGGGTGTGTCGAGTGTGTTCTTGCTTCCTAAGTGTACTTTGGCACCAGAGGAAGCGGAGGCAGCAGCTTTTCAAGTGACGGAAAAGCCAGGATGATTAAGAGCAGTGTTTAGCAGACAGGCACCCAGGCTGTTCTCAGCCTCCTTCCCTCCTTGCTGCATTCAGTACTTTATGTCTCCACTGTTCTCTGAACAGAAAAAGCAAACTTGGAAAACAAAATAAAAAGACAAAAATATAATAACAGAAAAACATGTGCCCTGCTAGAAAACTTAGCAGCGTCACAGCTTTCGTTTCAATCAATCAAGTATTTTTTAAGTACCTGCTCTCTGCCAGATCCTGCGCTGGTGCCCAAGTGTATACATTCAGAGCAGGTAACAGCCCTTACTTTCAATGCATTTATATTCTAATGGGACAGATAAGAAGCGCCTGATAGAGGAACTTCACCTTCCCTTCTCAGTAAGGCTTCAGTGGCCCTTAACATAGTACTTGCCATGTCAGGCATGCTGGTTCCTTCACCCCTCTCCTTTCCCTCCATCTGCCTTTCTCGTTCTCCCTTTCCCTCACCCTTGTGCTTTTCCTCCCTGACCCCCTTTTCTCTTCCTTTGTCTTCCCTTCTAGTTTCCTCTCCTCCCTCCTGTTCCATCTCTTTGCATTCCCTCTCTTCTCTTTTTTCCCCTCTCTCTCCCTTTCCCTCACCCTTGTGCTTTTCCTCCCTGACCTCCTTTTCTCTTCCTTTGTCTTCCCTTCTAGTTTCCTCTCCTCCCTCCTGTTCCATCTCTTTGCATTCCCTCTCTTCTCTTTTTTCCCCTCTCTCTCCCTTTCTCTCCCTTTCCTGTTACTGTTCAGTCATTTCAGTTGTGGATTACTCTTCCTTGACCTCATTGGAGATTTTCTTGACAGAGATTCTGGAAGATTGGTCATTTCCTTGTTCAGCTTATTTTTACAGATGAAGAAACTGAGGTAAACAGGGTGAAGTGACTTGCTCAGGGTCACACAACCAGTAAGTTTCCAAGGCCAGATTTGACCTCGGCAAGATGAGTTTTTCTGACTCCAGGTCTGGCACTCAGTCCACTTGGACACCTTTAGTATTAGAGATTTTAAGTTGAAAGGAACTTTAGAGACCATATATCCAACCACCTCATTTTACAGATGAAGAAACTGAGGCTGAGAAAGAGGGGAACTGATTTATTTAAAGTGACACAAACAGTAACTTCTGAGGCTGGGTGTGAACACAGACCTTTCAGACCCTAGCTGAGCACTACATCAATCATGCCATCTTGAACTGAATCAGAGAAGGTTGACAAATATCTATCTATCTATCTATACCTATAGCTATCTGCCTCTATCTCTACATCTATCCATCCATCTATCTATCTGGATCAATATAGCTATGTATGTGTGTGCAAATGATCATACATGCAGGTGTATACACATATACATACATATGGAAACATGCTCATGCATACATGCACACTAAATTTACAGTGCTTACATCTTCTATCTGCATTTGTGTGCATATATGAACATGCAATGTATGGATGCATATGTGTATATATTCATCTTTTTTCAATTAAGCAACATACCTTTATTAAGCTCCAACTGTGTTCTAGGCCTTGTGCAAGTCGCTGGGGATAGAGTAACAAAAAACAATCCTCTTTTGTCTTCAATGATCTGATGTTCTGCGGGGACAGTCAACATATGCATATATGAGAATATATCCCATCGATACAAAATAAATGTAGGTCCTTGGAAGAGGGGTCACTAGGATTTAGGCAGACCAGGAAAAGTTCTGTCATAGGATGTAGCTTTTGATGTGAACTTTGAAGGAATCTAGACATTCTAGGACCAAGGTGAGGAGGGAGCACATTGTGTTCATGGAAGACCTCTTGGATAGGGTTAGGGTTAGGATTAGGGTTAGTCTTTCCCTAGAACCTAAAGGGATCAAGGGACACACAGGACTGTCTGATCTGGGTTGAGTTGCTTGTAAGGAGGATTATGGAGCAAACCACCAACTCCTACTGAGGTGAATTTTGGGAAGCTGTGGGGTTTCAGGGCGATCTTAAATAAGGCAGTGGGAGGAGCTGATCCTGAAGTTAGACACCATGGTTCAAACCCTGTATCTGATGTGGATTTCCTGTGTGGCCTTGGAGAAGTCACACAGACTTCCCCCATTCCTCAATTTCCTTGCATATAAAGTGAAAAATTTGTACTTGTTGGTTTCTGGGATCTTTTCTACATCTATGATCCCCTGAAGAGAGCTTGACCTATGAGAGGACATGGGAGGGGGACAGGAAAAGGCACAGAATGGGGAGAGAAAGCATTTTCCTTTTTGGATCATGGATAGCAGCCAGTAAACCAGGAGGTCCTCTAGGCTAGTTCCTTTATTTACAGGTGGGGAAAGGAGGCTCAAAGGGATTAAGGATCTGTCCCAAGTTACAAACATATCAGGCAGCTTTCCTATCTATTAGGTAGGAATGCATAGGTACAATGCATTCCTTATCTGTAAAATGGGAGCAATAAGCACATGAACCTCCTAGGGTCATGGTGACCATAAAATGAGATCAGATTTGTAAATCACTTTCTAATATATTATTACTATTAATTTTCTCTTTCCACTCTGCTACATTGTCCAAGCAGGATACGTTTTCACTGATATCCTTTCTTAATACATTACCTTTATTTATCAATTCATCCATCCTCCTTATGCTACCCCCAACCATCTCTTATAAGAAAGAATATAAAAGAGGATAGAAAAGGTTGAGCAAAATTAAGCAACAGAAAGAACAAGAACATCATAGATGGTTTCCCAGGGGCTGAGAGGAGAGCTCCAGCCCCTGGGTAGTAGTCACAATGACTGACCTTGTGTGGGATGATGGGCTTTGCCAAGCTAACTTTTTATATTCCTCCATCTGATTCTCACAACTCTTTTAGGAAGGAGCCTTTATTCTTCACATTTTACAGATGAAGAAACTTGGGCTGAGAGTGCTTGAGTGATTTTCCAAGGGTCACAGTGCATTAAGTGTCTGTGGCCAGATTTGAACCCAGGTTTTTCTAACTCCAAGTACAACTGTATCTAGAGGTCATTTATCAAAACATGCTCTTTGGGCCCTCAGGGTTCATGGACCCCTTCTGGGAGCCAGCATGGTCAAAACTTTTGTATAACAAAGCTCACACATCATCTGCCTATTGTAATTCTCTTTTGTTTTCCAACTACACATTCATGTGACACTGGATCATCTTCACATATTTCAACCAAATCAGTAGATTCCAACAGATTAAATGCAGAAGGAAATAGGAGAATGAAGTCATATTCTTCTAAGTCCCATACTAGATTTGTGAAAATGTGCAAAACAATGTTATCCTTCACATTTTTTTTTTGGAAAATGTCATTGTTTTTCATTAAAAAACATGTTTTTTTATGTTATGCATTGGATATATTAATGTTATTTTAGAGGAATGAAAAGATTAAAAATATTATCAGTCTCAATTATTAACATGCTAAATCTTCTAATATGGTAAAGAAGGTAACTCTCATAAACAAATGCTCTTTGAATTTTGCATAATTTTTAAGAGAATAAAGCAGTCCTGAAATGAAAAGCTTGAGAACTGCTCCAGGATGCCATGTCCCTGCCCAGAGGTGCTCTGGGAATCTGAGTCATGATTGATGTATGGGCCAGTGTTGGGATGGAGCCAAATCTGGAAATAGCTGAGTGAGGAGGAGTGGGGGGAGAGGGAGGAGGCTCATACTGTGGAACAAACACTGCCTGAGGTCCCAGGATGTGGGAGAAGAGAAGCCAGAAAAACTGTGTCATAGGGAGAAGAGGACAGTGAGGAAATGCTGCTGTTATCTCAGAGAAAAGAATAGCCAGCTCTGCTTTGTGTCTTATCCTCCCATATTACAATGAAAGGGAAAGTAGTGGCACCACAGAGCACAGAGTGCTGGCCCTGAAGTGAGGAAGACACATCTTCCTGAGTTTGAATCTGGCCTTAGGCATGTGACCCTGTTTGCCTCAGTTTCCTCATATGTAAAATGAGCTGGAGAAGGAAAGGGGAAACCACTCCAGCATCCTTGCCAAGAAAACCCAACATGGGCTCAGAACTGGGCATGACTGAACAGCAACGAATGAGAATGGGGGCTCTTTAAGAATAGACATTGGCTTGTCTTCTTGTTTCTGTCTTCCCAGAATTTAGCACAGGGCCAAGAACAGAGCAAACACTTCACACATGCTAGACTCTTCTAGTCATCTGTCATCAGTCCACCTCTCTATCTATCAATACCATTTTTGCTTTCTCCCTCTTCTCTCCTCTTCTCCTCTTCCCTCCCCTTTTCTCTCTGTCTGTCTGTTTCTGTCTTTTTCCCACTCTCTCCTCTTTCTGTCTCTCTCTGTTTCTGTCTCTCTGTCTCTGTCTCACTCTCTCTCTCCCTTTCCCTCTCTCTCTTCCCCCCCACCCTTTACATATACAATCCTTTGACATATCTTGTTGCTTCTGCCTTGACAATACCTCTCCTGTATACCCCCCCTCCATTCATGTGTTTAGCCCTTCTCTCCTGGCTTTCTGGGTCAGATTTTGGGTTGGTCTCCCTACATCAAGGCTCTCCATCCACCCAACCTTCATCAATGCATCTGCTGAGGAGATCTGTAGAGAGTGCCTAACCATGAAAGCCCCTGCCCAAAGCACTGCAGGGTCTCCCTATGAGGTCCAGGATCACTTCTCTGCTTGCTGTAACCTCAACCCTTCCCACCTGCCAAGCCCTCTTACACCTCACTCTCTTCCACAAATAGATTGATCCAGCTTCACTAACCTCCTTACATTTCCAGGTTGGCTCCTTGTCCTAGCTGTCTCCCTTGGCTGGAATCTTCTGCTGCTTCTCCCTTGCTTCTCAGTTCCCCAGACTGAAAGATTCATCTCAAATTTCATTCCCAGAAAGTGGCCTTTTCTTATCCTACCCTCTACCCTCCAAACCAGCTGTTGCTCATGGGAATGGGTTACATCTGGTTTACCTTCTATCTATTCTGTACACAGGGGTCTCAATTAGTACAAACAGTAATTCCCTCAAAGTAGTACCATGATTTGAATTTCCACTCTTTGAAGTTTGCAAAATATATATTCAAAACATGGACATTGTTTCCAGCTCAAAGGGAATATGCAGTGTGAACTCAACGCAGACAGGGAATTTATCATTCTCATTGGTCAAGACCTAGGTGTAGATATTGTACCTATGCCTAGTCATTTACATTTCATATAACCCCATGTGTTCCTTGAGGGCAAGGAGTGATTTTGCCTTTTTTGCTTTCTTCTTGCTTCCTGCAATGCCTGGCTTCTGACCTGCCCAGACACCTGTACTGGAATGTGCTCCCCTTTACCCCAACGAGGCAGACGTTCTTACTGACCTTCCAAGTTGCCTTGGGCAGAAAATTGTTCCTCCCTTGATTTTGCTGCTTCTGCCATTCCAGAAGTCATTTTAAGGCATTATCCTGTAGTTGTTTGGTGGCGAATTGGGGAGAGTTCAGGTGAGCTCCTTCCACATTCCACCATATTGGCTCCATCTCCCTCACTCACTGAGTGGGTGCTCCTTCCACCAAGCAGACTCCAACATATTTATGACTTAGTAGTGCTAAGGTCAAGAATTATAGGACACTGGAGGCCATCTAAAGCCCCTCCTCCCTTTTACAAATGAGGAGAATGAGACCTAAATCCTGGAGAGTTACCTGTGACACAAGAGATTGAATGATTTGTTGAGTGTTCCACGGTACCTAAGTGTCAGAAATGGGATTTGAATGGAGTCTTCCTGACTCTAAGCCCAGTTCTCTCTACTATACCTTTACTGTCCTCTATACTAGTAATATTCTGTTTTGTGTATTAGCTTGTACATATGACTCATTCCTGCTTATTGAGTTGTATGTTGTATCATGACAAGGATCAGGCGTTCTTAGCAAATGCTTTGGTGTCTTACAAGCTGTAAGAATTCAACAAACAGTTGATCAATTGAATATTTTTGAAGTCCTTATGCTCCTTTAATTTATTTCTTGGGACAGCATCCAGCCTATGGGATCCTAATGTGGACAGACCTTGAAGAAGCTGCAGAAATCTTCAAGCCCAAGCCCTTACTTTATAGGTGAGGAATTGAGAACTAGAGAGAGTCAGGAGTCAATTCAGAGATTGTCATATTTAGAGCTCAAAGCCACCTTCAAGGTCATTTAGTCACACCTCTCTTTGCTGTCAACTGAGGCCCAGAGAGTTTGAGTCACCTGGTCAATGTGAGAATGGTCATAGGATCACATATCTGAAGTTGGAAGGGTTTGAGTGGAGAGACTTGTCCAAGGTCACTCAGGTCAAACATGGCACAGCATGACCCATTCCTTCTAACTCCAAATTAGGCATTTTTTTTCCTGTACTATAGGATTGCTAGTAAAGTACATGTGAAATGACTGACCAACCTAAAGCCCCATAGAAATGCTCAAGGGGATTTCATAAAACAGGAGTCTAGGGCGAGAGCTTAGACAGAACCATTTCTCTCCACTTGTCTTGGCGATCATTTTCCAGGCAGATTACCCAAAGTGACAGAGAAGTCTGGCCTCAGGCCCAGGACAACCTCCCAGCAACCCCAGACATGTCTGCATTGTCTTGGGCTCTCACCCTCAGTGCTGTTTATTTTTGTGTCATCCTGACTGCTCGAGCACTGCTTGCTTGGAGTGTGCCTTGGCAATCACTCTAACCTGATCTCTACCCTCCCCACAAGTCCCCCACCCCCAAATCTCCATCCTCCCTGAGTAAAATCTGCTGTTCTCACCCTGACTTCCACTGAGCAAATGGCAGCAAAGATTAAAACTAAGGGCAGCTTGAGAGTCCACAAGAACTAAAAGAGCTCGCATCTGGTGGAGCCATCTGTGCCTGTCAGGTTGCAGCCAAGCCATTCTCTGTGGTAGAGAAGGATGGGGAGTCAGATAATGACTTGGTGCGGAGGGCTTATGGATGCCAGGGAACATGAACAGAGCCAGTGACTAGTTTCAGGAATGAGACTGCTCAGAAGGAGAGTTATTGGTGCTGGGAGGCATCTCATTTTCTCTGTAATAGGTGGCTGATCTCCCAGAAAATGGGCCCCTTCTGGCAAATGGTCAAGTTGGGCACCAGCGACCTAACAACAACCTCCTATGCATTGTGCATTCTTTCTCCAATGATCATCTGCAGAAAATTGTGAACTGCCAGGTGCTTTACATAGCATAGGAGGAGAGGTGGGCTCATTGAGGGGGATCCAAAAAGCACAATATACAAAGACGATCTTGTATGGAAGAACATGCTTTGTTCTTATGAGATCCACATGTCCAGATTTGTCATGTTCGAAAACCATACTCTCTAATCTAATAATGGAGAAGCCAAAATGATCATTTACATGGTCCTAGATTAGGGTTTTCTTAGAGAGCTGCTCCTAAATTGTATTGAGATGTAACTTAATCACTTTATTTAGTGTAGGCTGAAAGACCCAGGGCTTCTCTTGGATAGGGGCCTCTTAACTCTCTATGTGTGTGTGCGCGCATGTGTGTGTGTGTATATCTGTAGGGTAATTTGATAATATCTATGGACCCCTTTTTCACAATGTTTTAATGCATAGAATTGGAAAACAACTCAAAAGTTGTTGAAAATATAGATGCATTTTCCCCTACACATGTTTATAATCCTCCTGCATTTTATTCACAACTTCTTGGATTTCCAATGGGTTTTGTGGGATCTGTTAGATTTGTATGGAGGTCCATAGGTCATATGTTTAAGAAATCTGTCTTAGAGTGTGATCTGTATTGGTCAGACATTCAAAAAGTATTTCTTAGGTGCCAAGTTTGTGCCATGCATTGTGCTAGGTGACAGAGATGAAACTGTCTCAATCCATGAAGCAGACCATTATGGGCATCGATGGGTATATCCAAATTAGATACAAAGAACTTTGGGTGAAAAGGAACTAATAGCTAGGGAGGAGCAAGTAAGACTGCCTAGAGACATTGACACTTGACAGTCAATCAGTAAATAAACATTTATTAAGCACCGACTATGTGTCAGGCGCTGGTTGAAGCACTGAGTATTCATAAAAGGGCAGAGGATAGTCCCTGTCCTCCAGAGTTCCCAGTTTGATGGGAAAGGTGGCACATACAAAGGAATGAAAAGCAGGGATGAGGAGGAGTGGGCAAGGAAGGTTGCCAGCACAGGGGCATGTGAAAGTCCTGTGACTGAGGGGTGCCAAAAGCATTCTCCTAAGTGGAGGACCTGCTTGGAGGTTGCCTATGAACATCTTCCATCCTCCATAGTCAGGAATAGGGAAAGGTACCAGGGGCAGGGGGCTGAGCACTTGTGGGTTTTGATCTTGCAGGAAGATGAATTTTTGGAGATAATGATGAAATTCAGAAGAGCAGTCAGATAAGAATTGACCTGAATCCAAAAATGAGGAATTCTAAAAGACAGTAAGAAGGCGTACATCAAAGAGGTGAGCAGTGCAAAGGAATGGTGATGGAGATGAGGATGGAGTGCATGAGGGCCAAGAGAAGACTCATTTGAATGGGTCATGGAATCTGGGAAAAGAAGTGTGGAATAAAGCTGGAAAGCTAATCTGGGGAGGGCCTGTGAAGAACTCTGGATGTGAAAGGGAATTTTTATTTTGTCCTAGAGAGACAAGGAAGCTAATGAAGTATATTTAGTAGGGGATGGCATGGTAAGTTGTACTGTGGAAAAATCCCCTGGAAATCTGTATGGAGGATGGATCTGCGTGGGAAGACTAAACATGGGCTCAGGGAAGAGGTGAGGAGGGCCTGGTTTTCAGCATCTCCCTATCTTCTCCTTTTCTGAACTTCATGATCTCTAAAACCTCATTATTGGCCACAGAGTTGAAGAGCTGCCCACCTGGAAGCCAATAAAAGGAATTGAAGGGAAGCTGGTTACTCCCTTCTTGGCACTCCTCCAGCACTTGTTCCTCTTGACCTTCTAACAAGGGGAGTGATTTCTGTCTTATTCCCAATGATGATAGTGTCTATGGATTAGATAGCTACACTGAAACTGGGCTAACTTGGATGGCCATGTCAACTATGTGACCTGTGAAATGCCCATTTAAACTCTTAAAGACTTCATGATGCTCCTCATGTGGCTTGCAAGGACTGATGATTTTTTCACTGAAGGGAAAACTATAAGGAAAGGAATAAAAATGCTTTCAGACCTTGTTCATGTTAGACCTAGAGAGGTCATTTGAGTGACCTATTCACAGATTGTAAAAAGAAATGAAACTTTGCATAAGGAAATGTCAGGAAACAACTGAGGATTAGAAAAGCCAATGCTTGTCTCTGTGCCTTTTCTCTGCTAACTCAGCACATTGTGAGTACATGTAGGGGAGTGCACACAAGCCAGGAAGCAGCCCATGCTTGGGAGTTGGGCTGTGAGTTGTGAAGGAATCCAGTCAAGTTGAGCTGAGTTGGTGCCTAGTACTGAGTTCCTGGTCAGGAGATGGATGACTCCAGAGGCAATAATCTTTTCCATTTATTTCTGAAAATGCATAGACCAGGGGGCCAGCTAAGTCCCATGTTGGACATAGTAACTGCAGCCAAGTGGTGATAGAGCAAAGCAGCATTTGTCATGGAGCAAAAGAGAAGCATGTGGTGGAGGCTAACAACACACAGCCTTTCAGAATGGCAGGCGTAAGTTCCCCTTCCTAGTATACAACTTGGCCACATGTGTTTCCGGGGTGTGAGCCTAGTCCCTTGTGAATGCTGTGTTTGTCCATTTTTCCCTCAACACTGTGGGTATTTTCAGGAGAATGAACTCTACGCTTTGAGAGAGATGTTGCTAATTTTCTAACTATGCCTTTTCAGTGAACATATTTGCTTCAATCGATTTCCTACCGCTGACTGGCTGTCAGTAGGCAAGCACATTGGTCAGGGCTTGTGAGCTGTCATTTTTGGAGTGTTAAGCAATTGAGTGCCTTGAACCTTTGTTAAAGAACAGGCTGAGCCAAGTGAGATCTCCAGAAAGCTTTCAGGTCATCCAGGCAGACCTCTCTGATTTTACAAATGAATGACCTAAGGTTCAGGTTGGTGAGCCAGCAAACTGAGAGCAATGCCTAGGGAAAGATGCCCATCAGGTGAGTAGCAGCTGCCCCTTCCTCATTGCTCTAGTCTTAAGGCTCTCTGCCTTGCTCTGATTTTGAGGCCCCATGCTCACTGTTGTTTTTTTCTCTTTGGATCTGCTGTCTGGATTATCCTCAGCTTGGCTTGCCCCAAGGGAGCCTGGAGAAGTTCTGTGTTGTGGAGTGGGTTTGAATGGCTAACTTCTTTCTCCAGGGAGGTTTTCTGCCATGGCCTCTGGTCTGAGGGACTGTAATCACAGACACACTAGCAGCCAGACCTGAATCCTGAAGAACAGGACTGAAAAGACAACTCTTATTTAGTTTGGAGACTAAAACACATTGACAATGTTAGAAAAATGTCATATGAACTGGGCTCCTGGATACTCTGGGGATCACACTGACTGAGAATGCTACATTAAAACATGCATGTTCAAGCCACAGCTGCTTGCAATCACTTAGCAAGGATTTATTAGGCAACTACTATATGCAAAGAACTTCCATGGGAGTACTAGCTGACTCTGAAAAGAGAGTCTGGCTTCTATTTCCATATTATGTGCATGACCTTGGATAAGCCACTTAAGCTCATGAACCTCAGTTTCCTCATCTTCAAAAGGAGGAGGCTAGACCAGATAGTCTCTCAGGCCCCTTCCACCTCTGCACCTATGAACCTCTTTTCCTCCAGTGAGGGCAAATAGAATCATCAACCTTTCAGTTGGTCATAGTACAAGAAGCTGTTTGAGGGGTTAGAGGACCTGTCTTTATCGTCTAAAGAGTGAAAGATTTGGCCTGATAGAGTGGTAGGGGTCAGTGAGGAGGGGGAAGGAGCCTCATTGGATTGGAAGCTCTCTGAAGGCAGGGACTTCTTTGACTTCTTTTTGTATCCCCGGCACTCAGCACAGTGCCTGAGACATAGTAGGTGCTTGATAAATGTTTATTTATCGATGACAGATGTCTTTAAATATTTAAAGCAATGTTTATCAAAACAAGATTAAACTTGTTCTTCCTGGCCCCTGGAGGATGCACAAGTGGCAGTCACGGACATGGATAAGAAATGAATTAGATCTGTAAAGGAAGCAAACAAACAAGTAAACAGACTTCTTAATCTTCCTGATGTAACATCTCATTCAGTGTCATCCCTTCAGCGAGGCTCAAAGACATGGGGTCCCCAGAAATTAAGATTGTTCCCTCAGAGTGCTAAAGGATAATTTGAGACATTGAGGTTCTGTTGTTATTGATCATGAGCCCCCAATCAATGTTATATACATTAATATCTAGCAAGTAAACATAATTTAGTTTTTAGAAAGTGCATTTATTTATTTATTATAGAAAGGATATTCATTGACAAGCTCTAATAAGAGCAGTTGATGTAAAACATCTCCCCACAAAAGCAGATACTCACTCTCCTTTTGAAAACACAAGGTCTCTGAAGACAGCTGGCTCAGAACCAAAGTACAATGGTAAAATATCACCCATGTGGAGAACATGTGGGATGGAGGGCTCCACAAAATACCCTAGAGATATCTGACAACCCATGGCCCTACATGTTCTTTTTTCCCTCCACAGAGTTCTCTTGAAACTCACTGCATGGAATCAATGATACATAAGTTGCTCCGCTGCTTAGCTTTCCTGACTTTTCATGGAGTATGATGTCCCACTGGATGGGTCAAGCAGGGGGCTATGCTTACACACCGGCTTTTCACTGGGCTCAGTGGCTGCTTGGATGGGCTAGACAGATGCTCTCCAGGTCTTGCAGTGCTGAAAGTCACTGCATAGGCATGTCCACCTCAAACTTCCTGTTCATTTATATCCCAACTAACTCGCTGAGCTTCTTCCAGCTCTGATGGACTCTAGCTATCAATGGGACCACTTTTGTGACTTTATGATCTCTTGAAATCACAAGATTTCTTCTTGGACACATCCACCTTGGGATAATCATTCACCAATATGGGGAAAGAATAAGCTCAAAGAGTCAACTGTAACTTTATGCTCAGAGGTGTCAAGGCTGGGAATAGGGTTGTTGAGGAGAGTACAGAATGTGCTTCCAGGTCAAAGAGAGTCTGCCTTCTCTCTACCAAAAAGAGGGTTTGGCAGAGAGTTTTCTCACCCAGTTCTCTATGCCAATGAAAGCATGGATCTGCTTACTTTTGACTCAGAAACTCCCATGTCAGAAGACAGTCAAACTCACCTGCCAATTAGAAGACTTTTCTTCATCACACATTATCTAATTCTGAGTCCTCCTTGCCAGAAACCTGATTCCACCTCCACAGATCTCTGCACAGTCACTTGGACTGAAGTCTGCTAGAGCACAGCTCAAACAAAGGACTGTACCCCCATCTCCCTAGCTAGTCTGCTCCATTGCACCAATGATTAGTTACTCCAAAGAAGAACTTGCTGCCCTGGGAGGTAGAGAGGTTCCTACACTGGAAGTTTTTGAGAAGAGGCTTCATGATGGCTTGTTAGGTATGTGGTAGAGTGCATTCTCAATAAGCTCTGGGATAGACTCTGTGGCCTTGGTGTCCCTTCCAGTGTGAGCGTCTGTGACTCTTACCTGGAGTCACTTTGCCTCTCTGCCCCTTACAACGTGATTAGCTAGAGCTGGGTAAGATCTAAAGGGACATTAGGGGTCTTTCAGTCCAGCCCCTTTCATTTTAGAGATAAGGAAACTGAGACCTAGGGAGGTAAACCAATGATATCATTATCCTACGAACTGAATTTCAGAGATATTCAGCAGCTTACCTATGGTCACCTCTGGGTAACGCCAGATTAGAAATCATGAGCTTCTGGCTGTTCAGTAAGGTTGCAACTATAGACCAACAAGAGAAAATCTGCCTAGTTTGTCTCCCTGGTCTGGACACTGGGCAGTTTTTAATCTGCTCTGCCTTGCTTATTTGCCATTGAAAGGAGAAATATCATGGGAATATTAAAGCTAGGGCAGGTGAGAACCACATTCCTTCCATCCCATTTAGTAACTGGTCTAAGAAGACAGCAAAGAAGGCCCAGGGTCAGTGATCCCTCCATATGCCACAGTCTGATACCATGTCCCTTCTAAATGAACCCAGAATCCGAAGAAGTCCTGTTACTTGTGGGGCCCATTAGATCACATTATCTCCTCGGAATGCCAATTCATATCTCTTTGTGCTCTGTGCGGCTTTCACATATGGGGTTTTAATAACCTTCCTGCTGTGCAATGAATTCATCAGCAAAGCTGAGAGAGGGAAGGCACCACAGGGCTTTAGTTTTTTCATTATTACTTTTTTTGAAAAACAGAGCCTGCCACCTTTTCATAAGGATCGTTGGCAGAACTGGCAGGGTTTCTCTGGGTGAGCGTGATTGTTTCCAGGGAAAGGAATAATTTCCTCCTCCGTGTGCCATATTTTTTTCCAAGTCAGTTTCATGCCTTTGGCCCAGCCCTTCACCACCTCCATAGCATCTGACATATCACATGCGTGACCTCAGTGAACTGATGGGCCAGACACCATCCCATTCCTTTAGCCCTGTGAACCATATTGCTTTCGGTTTTCTCCTGGCCCATCTTCCCAGGATGATTCCAATAATAGTGGGGATTGGAAGACCTCTACTTTTTCTCCCCCTTTGTGCTTTGGCTCCTCCTCTTTCTACCCCAGTTCACCACACCTTGTGAAAATTGCTTGTTTTCTTCTGTTTCCTTCCTTCTTTCTTTTCTTGCTTCCTCTCTTCCTTCCCTCTCTCTCTTCTTTTCTCTCTCTTCTTTTCTCTTTCTTTCTTTCTTTCTTTCTTTCTTTCTTTCTTTCTTTCTTTCTTTCTTTCTTTCTTTCTTTCTTTCTTTCTTTCTTTCTTTCTTTCTTCCTCTCTCTCTTTCTTTCTTTCCTCTTTTCTTTCTCTCTTTCTCTCTTTCTTTCTTTCTTTCCTCTTTTCTTTCTTTCTTTCTTTCTTTCTTTCTTTATTTCTTTCTTTCTTTCTTTCTTTCTTTCTTTCTTTCTTTCTTTCTTTCTTTCTTTCTTTCTTTCTTTCTTTCTTTCTTTCTTTCTTTCTTTCTTTCTTTCACTGTTCCCCCATCTCTCTCTCTCTCCCCTCTCCTCTACCTCCCTCCCCAGACTAAACAGAGAGGAGAGTCCAGGGAGCACATGCTGACTGTCTTTGAGTATTTGAAGGGCTGTCATGTGGATTCAGTTTGTTCTGCCTGGGTACAGAGGGAAGACCTGGGCACAGTAAGGAGAAGTAGACAAGATACAAATGGATGTTGAATGTAAGAAAAAAAAACCAATCAACCAACAACCAAAACCAAAACTTCCTCCCAACTAGAGCCATCTCTGAGCATATTGGGCTGCCTTGGGAGGGAAGGAGTTTCTCAAGGAGAAGGGGGAGGACCACTTCTAGGAGATCTTGTAAAAAATATTCCTGATCAGGTGCAGGCTAGGACAGATGGCTTCTGAGATCTTGTGGCTTGAATCCACTGGTGGTAATTAAGAGTGATGTTGGCAATAAGGGCAACAATAATGATAGATAGCTTTATGTAACACTTTCAGGTCAAGAAAGTCAGCTCTCTTGACATGCTATTTCATTGGATCCTCATAACAGCCCTGAGAGGTAGAGCCTGTTGATATTCCCATTTTACAGATCAGAAAACTGAGGCTGACAGATTGAGTGATCTGCTCAGGGCCCCACAGCTAGTAAATGCATGAGGTGGTATGTGTTCAGGCAGGCCTTCCTGCCTCCAAGTTGGACACTTTGCAACCTCCCTGGCACCTAGCGTGCAGATGAGTAACCTTAAACATGCTTTTTGCCCATCACACACATGTACATGTGCATACACACGGGGAAACACAGAGATGTGGTCACACACAGGGCCATTGTCACTCCCTTCAGTGAGGGAAATTTATATGGCTAACATCATGGTGCATGTACCCCCTCACAGTGAAATCTGTGTAGGGAAATTTTATACTTTCAAGATGGGCTTGGTGGAGAACAGGTAATTGAAGCCAGATGCAGGAAGAGGTTTCCCCTACTCAAACCCAGAGATAGTGGAAAATTCTCTGGGTCATTCATTGATACTGTACTTGGGAGGGGGAGTTTACTAACCAGAACCAGCAGTTTGGGGCAGATTTGAACTGGTTGTGGAGAATCCCAGGAATGGGTGTTGGCACGAAGCCCCCACAGTTAGCCCAGAAGCCCTGTCCAGTTAGGAAGCACAACCTTTATGTATTTTTCAGAAGGAACAGGAGATGGGAGCCTGGTGTGTCATTGGCCACCCAGTCATGATCATTAGGAGCATTTAGTCTGAAGGATTCCATCTTGGAGTCCTCTCACTTCTCTTTATTACATCAAACAATATCTAAAATCTCTCTGGCTACCTTTCGACAATCAGCCCTTGGAAGACCAAATCCTTGCTTTGTGCCTTAGGTAACTCCCTAGGTTCATTGGATCTAAGATTTAGAGCATGAAGGGACCAAAGAGGACAGATTTGGCTGGTCCACCCCCTTGTTTTGCCAAGGAGCCAACTGAGACCACAAGGGAGTCCAGTGACTTACCCAAGACCAGTCACACAGTTTACTCAGATCAGTTCTAGTTCCTGTGACTCCAGATTCTGCTCTGTTGGCACTGAAGTTCAATACTTGAGCAGGCACTAATTAAGGACCAGTATTGGCCAAGAGCTATGCTAAGGCTGGAAATCCTCAGAAAAGGCAAAAGGTCTCTGCCCTCCAAGATCTAGGCTGATGCTCATGGGGAGGATTTAGAATGTATTTATTTTCATTGGAGAGCATTTAGTGAAATCCTGGACCTGGATCAAACATTCTATACTGATATACCTATGTGTGTATAAGCCTACATGTGCATGAACAGACACCCAGAGCTGTGTTTATGTGGCTGTTATAAGGAGAGCTCCAGGCAGGCTCACGGAGCAGGGGTCACCTCTGCCACGAGTCTGGGATCACCTCCCCCTAGGCCACCTTTTCTGTGTGTCTTAGGGCAGGTCACTTCCCTAAGAGGTTGCTGAGATAACCCCAGCCTTCTGAGTCTGAGAAAGCTTCCTCTGCCAGGTGTCCCCTCTGATCTCTCTGCTCTTAGGGCTCTATCAGAGTCAGTGCCAAAGGCTTCCCAACTGTTCCAACTCATTTGGGCTTTTACTCACATGCTGCATCCCATGGCCAACACACAGAGCATCAGTGCCCTGATCTGCTGATCTGAGTATCCAGAGAGATCAGAAAACTGGGGGTCAGGAGGGGGTTACTGATGGCTCTCTCTGAGTGTTTACTTATGTGGGTATGGGGGAAAACCCACATTAGACTTCTTCCACCTTCCTGCCTTTCTTTTCCCCTGTATATTGTTCATTTAATGCTCCTTCTATTTTGTCATGCTCACTGGATGTGGCTGCGATAGACTGGGGAATGACAAAGTATGAGCAACAGAAGAAGAGGACATCTCCCAACTCCACTCTGGAGTAAAATCTGAATCGTTATTTATTGTCAGGTGGAGAGGGCAAAAGAAGGGAGGGAGAGAAAGAGGGGAAGAGAGAGAGAGAGACAGAGAGAGAGAGAGACAGAGACAGAGACAGAGACAGAGAGACAGAGAGAGAAGCAGAGAGAGAAAGAGACAGACAGACACTTTCCTCATCAGTGAGGGGAGACCAAATACTTGTAGGATCTACTTCATAATACTGTTGCTCAGATCAAATAAAATACTCTTAAGTCCTGTGATGATGGTGAGTTATCATTGTTATTCATCTCTGGCATCATCACAAAGGATTTTTTCTCTTTGAGAATAAAATGGCTAAATGAGATCCAGGCAATGGATCTTCTCAGCAGCCCATTTTAGCAGTGTGGGATTAGACAAGGTCACGCTGATCCCAGAGGTCCAACCAGTCCAAGTGGTGATCCCATAACCATGGAGTTAGAGCTCTGTTCGAGTACCTGTATACTTACTGTGATTTTTAAAAATATATTTCAAACTTCTTTCCCTCATTAGATATGTGGTTGTTATGTGTGTGGTTTCTTTTGCCTTTTGGTCTGGACCTCTAATTTCACTCGCATTAGGAATTCCCAGTGAGGAAATGCTCTCTATGAATATAAACCATCCCCTCTGAGTTGCTTTGAGAGAATTGACTGAGAAGTGAAGAGTCACACAATGGGTAGGTGTGAGAAGTAGAACTCAGTCCAGGTTGTCCTAGCTTGGAGGTTGGCACTCTGTGTCTTTCCCCATTTGTGTGTAAGCTTCTCAATATCAGAACCAGGCTCCATTTCCTGAGGAAATCCCCTAACCATGCCCCTAGGCTCCGGGGTCTAAAGAGGGATCCCTGCAAGGTGTGTGCATGTGCATGTGTGTGTGTGTGTGCGCGCACTTTATAAAATGTCTTTATTTCAGGGGGTCATTCCTGTTTCTGTGTCTTGGCCTCCTGCAGCAGGCAGCTGAAGCTTTAGGAACCTCTTCTCAGAATAAGATTTTTAAATTCTATAATTGCAAAGGAAGCCAGTTAAATTCCAATACACATATCAAAATTTAACAAAAAACAGACAAAAACCCAAGGTCATGAGCCCTAACTTAAGAGCTCATGCTCAAGGCCAACTCCCTCCTTTTTCCAGATGAGGATTCTGGGAGATATTGAACTATTTGCCTCAGGTCCCACAGCTAGAATCTGAATCTGCACCTCCCCTCCATATCACTGTTCTTTGCTCAAGCAAACATGCACACATGTATGTACACACACATACATGTACATACACAGTGCAATGCATACATGCATGTACACACATGTATGCACACATGCACATTGAATCATGTCAATGGGCACTCAGTTCTTCACCTACTGCTTCCCTGAGTCTGGAGATGGTTCTTTTTGGCCAAATGCTTTCATTTTTCTTTAACTATTTTCAGCCAGGATTGGGCTTGGAAAGGAGACTGTATCTTCTCCTCTCTTCTTCCCCTGCTTTGAATATACATATTACATAAAAGACTTTATGATGACACCACAGTCTCAAATGAGAAATCAAATAGTAGAAAATTGCTGTCCCCAAATGAAAGGGCAGATGTCTGCAGCCATGGAAGACGGCTTTGAAGCAAGAAAAATCACACTGCTTTGTTATTCTTGATGCCTATGTAAGCTCTGAAGCCTAGATCATAATGACCCCAGTAGAACTGGAGGCGGAGGTGGGGATGGGAAGGGGACACAAGGATTGGGTTTGGCTTTGTTATGTGAAAAGGACCAGAAGAGAAGTAAATGCTGCAGCAGCAACAACAGTGACAGCAGCAGCAGGATATGAGCAAAGTTGGTGTCATGATGCTTGCTCATTGATTGAATGAATGCTAGTGGAGGTCGCCATGCTAACTTTGTAGCAGTCCATGTGGATACTGGCTGCGATGCTCCAATATGATGAAGCCCTTAACCAATATGGCAGCGATGCCCAACTCTGCTGTTTGTGAAGAGGTTCAAAATATCCCATGGGCTAACAGCCATCCCCAATGCTGTGCCCTGTCCACAGCAGCTGCTTAAGTAATTCTTATTTACTCCATGTCAGACTTTTGTCATTTTTATGCTTGGAGGAAAATTCTTTGACTCAAAAAAGATCTAAATCCATTGAATAATGAATAAATGAGTCAAGCTAACTCAATAAGCATTTCTGGGTACTTCCTGTGGTGTGTCAGGTACTCTGCACTAAGATACAACTGTCAGCAGAACAATCCCTACCTGTTCTAATGGAGGAAGACAACCCATAGGAGGAGTGCACAAGCAAGATGAGAAGGTGAGAGGGAGAATGTTCCAGGCTGGGGCAGGTGATTTCATCTGGAGAAGGGGGGCGCCTTTCCTCAAAATGAAGAGGTTCTGGAAGGAGTTTGCCAGCAGCAGAGGGGCACCAGGTAGAGGGGGAAGACAGCTGAGAGAAGAGCTAGAAGATGATGCAAAGATGAATCTTGGCTCCAAAGCGACACACAGTCATTCTTCCTTTCTGTAGGAAGGGCAGATGTCATTTTTGGGATGCCTCCTTTTGTATAACTGACTCTCCTTACCAAGGAGGCTCATATGGGAGGTGGCTATTGGGAAAGGACAATGATTTGACATGAACCAAAGAGGGAAGGCACTAGAATTTAAAGGAATTTTGAACGGCTTGCTATGGAAGGTAAGATTTTATCTGGCACTTGAAGGAAGCTAGCAGGTGGAGATGAGGAGGGAGAGCCTTCCAGGCAGGGGGGACAGTAAGTGAAAATACCTGGAGTCCATAGATGGATGAACAGCCAGAAGTTCAGAGACACTGGACTATAGTGTAGGTTCAGGGAATAATATGTAAGAAATAGAAAGCTGAGGTGGGGAGGATTTTAATTTTATTTCATTTTTATGAAGGATTTTAAGCCAAACAGAAGATTTTGTATCTGATCCTAGAGATAATAGGAAGCCACTGAGTTTCTTGAATGTGGATGCTATGGTTGTCCTTGGACTTTAGGAAGATTTGGGTAAAGAATGGACTGCAGTGGCCAGAGAGTGTCAAAGACCGTATCGGGATGAAGGAGGAGGAAAATAAAAAACTAGGATACAAAGGGTCCTGTGATGAAAAACAAAGCAAAACAAAAAGCTCTAGGAAATGTAGATTGACTTTCCAAACTTTTCCTTGGCACCAAATGCCATCCTTGCACTCCAAGGACTTTCCTAGATAAAGCATTACTTTGTAATATTATAATAGTGCTGCTACTATCATTTGTAGAATTGGAAGCATGTCTCCTTTGAAATGACCTTGAGAGTTAGTTTATGAGCTAGTCTCTGAAATCCATCTCATTGCTTATTACACCTTGCTTTTGACCCTCAACCATATTGCTAAGTTCAGAAGACCACCTCCCTTCTCACTAGACATGGCTCAGAGATATTTTGGGATCTTTCCAAAAATTGAACCCACCCTGAAGGGATTTACATTTGCTATGACCCAATATCTGAAAGCTCCAAATCTCTTTCCAGTAGTGGACTTTCTAGTGTGGTTTGACTGTGGTTGCAATTAAGTGACAAGGTCCTGAAGTCACTACTTGGAGACAGCCCACCATCATTTACTATGTTCTCAGTTGTCTAAAGAATGTTCATAAAGATGGAGTTGGAGAAATTAATGAAAAAACACTTTGACAACTGGGTCTTGTTCTAGTTGTTTTCTCTGGCAACCCTCTGTATTTTATGTATTTAGAAGCATTGTTCTGATGGGAGTTTGGTCCCAAGATTCCCTAAACTACCAAAGTCTTTCATACCTAGAGAAAGGTAAGGACCCTTTCCACTTAAGAGCAGAGTTGAAAGATGGATGCCAGTGGGCACAGTCAGCTTGAGCAAATTGAATGATCCTATGGAGGAGAGTTTATTTTTCCTGAATATTGACTCCATCTTTTTTTAGTTCTCTTCCAACTGCCGACAAAGCTTCTGGCTATCACCAGGGCTTAACTATTCAAAGCCACCAGAGGTATGGGCAGTTTTCAGCCCAACTAATTCCAGAGTCCCTTCTCAGTCCAATCATCTCTGATCATATATTGATGATATATCACCTGAGCTTGGAGGTATAAATAATATCTCTTCTTCCCTCCATCTCTGAAAAATAATTTAGGAGACTAAAGGAAGATCTGGAAGCATTTGGGACTTTTTGGAAGGAGCCCAGTCTAAATGGTGCTCAATTATGCCACGAGTTTGAAATGCCTTACTATATCATCCTTCCATCATTTTTTAAGCCTCATTATTTAACATTAATTTTCAATTAATAGTCATTAAATGTGCCCAATAGGTTGGATGAATTTTTACCTGTGTGATATATGACTCACAGCAATGGGGGTAGATATGGGAACACTTACACAGGGGGAGCTGACAGATAGGGTAGAGTCACACCATAGTTCCTCTCATCCTAGATACTTGGTACGTAGTGACTGATTTGAAGAAGGATTTCCAGGTTACTCAAGATTCTTTCTTGAATGTGCCTTTGATTCTTTAATTAAAAAACCAAACATTTTATTTGAAGTTTTGAGTTCTAAATTCTACCATTCCCTTTCCCCCCCCCTTCCCTGAGATAGGCAATAGGTTACACAGATGCAATTATGTAAAACATTTCGATATTTAATTTGAGAAGATTTGAGTTAAAAAAATTAAAGAAAGTGAAAAATAGCCTGCTTCCCTCTGTATTCAAATAATATCAGTCTCCCAAAGGCAGATAGTATGCTTCAAGAGTCCTTAGGGATTATCTTGTATCAGTGTATTGCTGAGAGTAATTAAATCAGTCACAGTTCTTCATTGAACAATAGAGCTGTTACTGTGTACAATGTTCTTCTGGTTCTGTTGGCTTCAATATGCATCAGTTCATGGAAGTCTTTCCAGGTTTTTCTGAAATGATCCTACTAATTTCTTACAGCACAATAATATTTCATTACAATCACATATTACAGCTTGTTCAGCCATCCCCCAATGTATGGGCATCCCTTTGATTTCAAATTCTTAGCCACCGCAAAAAACTCCTATAAATATGTTTGTACAAATACGTCGTTTTCTCTTTTGTTGAATGTCTTTGGGACATAGACTTGGCAGTGGCATTCTGGATCAAGGGTCTGCACAACTTTATAGCCCTTTGGGCAGAATTCCAGATTGTTTTCCAGAATGGTTGGATTCGTTCAGTGCTGGTGTCCCAGTTTTCCCACATCCCCTCCAACATCCAGCATTTTCCTTTTTTGTCATACTGGCCACTCTGATAGGTGTGAGGTGGTACCACAGGATTGTTTTCATTTTCATTTCTCTGATCAATAGTGATTTAGAGCACTTTTTTCATGTGATAGTTTTGATTTCTTTGTCTGAAACTATTTATCATTTGGGGGATGATGTATTTTTCTAAATTTGATTCAATTCTCTATATAAGAAATAACATCTTTATCAGAGATGCTTGTTACAAATTTCCTCAGTTTTCTGCTTTTCTTATAACTGTAGTTGAACTGGTTTGTTTGTGCAAAATATATTAAATTTTACATAATTGAAATGATGCATTTTACATTTTGTAAAGCTCTCTATATCTTCTTTCATCCTATTTTTCCCTTATCCATTAATCTGACAGATAAACTATTCCATGCTCTTTTAATTTCCTTATGGTATCGCCATTTATGATTAAATCATGTATCCATTTTAGATCTTATCTTGATATATGGTGTGAGATATTGGTCTATATCTCATTTCCACCATAATGTTTTCCAGTTTTCCCAGTAGTTTGTGTCAAATAATGAGGCTTTGTTACAAAAGCTTGGATCTTTTTATTTATCATTTACCAGATTACTATGGTCATTTGTTATAATACAATTTGTACCTGAACTATTTCACTAATCCACCACTCTATTTCTTAGCCAGTAGCATATTGTTTTGCGAAGTGCCATTTTATAATATAGTTTAAGATCTGGTACCACCTTCCTTCTCATTTTTTTTCATTGATTCCCTTGATATCCTTGAGCTTTCATTCTGCCTTTGAATCTTGTAGGGTCATTATTTGTGTTTTGACCCCTCTGAAAATTTTAAATATCTTCTTTCAGGTAATTGATTATTTTCTAATTTTAAATTTTCACTGCCCTAAATTTGTAGGTTTCCCTGGTGGCATATGGGATGTTCAGGGAGTATAGCCTCTCTGGTGTGAGGGATTGCTGAATCCTTCTCAGAGATGCTCAGTCATTTTGGGGGTCTACTTGTCACTTACTTCTAATTTGTGGCTCCAAGAAGCTGAAGCATGAGCAGTTGCCATACACAATGAAACCATTTCCACAGATGGACTAAATTAGATTAAGCGTAAATGATGACTACAACCCATTGTTGAGGTAGGTGGATGTCTACTCAAGTTTGGGAAGATTTCTCCTGGCAGAGTGGGCAGATGATATTCTTGGAGGAGATGTATCTATTTACACAGTGTATTCTCTTTTTATACATAAATCAAATGAAATAGCAATAATAAGATGAGAAATTTGTTTTAAAGTAAAATTATAATATGTTTGCCATTATTTGTGTTTGAACTGTATTAGAACAGATGAAATGAAGTATAGTCAGTTATAGTAAAACAAAAACTGTCCATCATTTGACCTTCCTAGTCCTTTGAACATTATTAGGGGATGAGGGCAGGAAGCCTTAGAAGTGGAATTTGAATTCCAGTTTTCCCACTCGAGAGTCCAGGGACTTGCTACTATATATTCCTGTCTCTTGGGGATGGAGCTGTCCAGGAGACAAGTCTGTAAGCCTCTTGTGAGTTACAAGCCTTTGCATGTGCTTTTCTTCTACAGTACCTGTTTTTTGTTTTGTTTTGGTTTTTTTTGAGGAGAGAAAGAACCATGGATTGCTGCGTTGAGAATCGAGATATTTATTTTGAACGCTAATTACCATAAATATGTTCTTAATTGAACGCTGTGTGTCTTAGACACCCTTCATTAAGTTTAACCTTTGAGAATCACATCTAATTCATTCTTCTCTGTAAACAAAAAGTTTTCTATTAAGGAAGTATGGTGTCCATCATACCACATGCTTATTGTTTCTTTCTTGAAAGATTTTGCATCACACACAAGATTTTTTTTTAAATTTTATTTATTTTAAATTTATTTATCTTTTTATATTCATTTTCACAAAATTTTGGGTTCCAAATTTTCTCCCCATTTGTCCCCTCCCCCCCACCCCAATACACTGAGCATTCTAATTTCCCCTATCACCAATCTGCCCTCTCTTCTATCATCCCTCCCTTCCCTTGTCCCCATCTTCTCTTTTGTTCTATAGGGCCAGATAACTTTCTATTCCCCATTACCTGTATTTCTTATTTCCTAGTAGCAAGAACAATACTTGACAATTGTTCCTAAAACGTTGAGTTCCAGCTTCTCCCCATCCCTCCCTCCCCACCCATTCCTATGGGAAGGCAAGCAATTCAATATAGGCCACATCTGTGTAGTTTTGCAAATGACTTCCATAATAGTCATGTTGTGTAAGACTAACTATATTTCCCTCCATCCTATCCTGCCCCCCATTGCTTCTATTCTCTCTTTTGATCCTGCCCATCCCCAAGAGTGTTGATTTCAAATTGCTGCCTCCTCCCATTGCACTCCCTTCCATCATCACTTCCACCCTGCTTATCCCCTTCTCCCCCACTTTCCTGTATTGTAAGATAGGTTTTCATACAAAAATGAGTATGCATTTTATTCCTTCCTTTAGTCAAGTGTGATGAGAGTAAACTTCATGTTTTTCTCTCATCTCCCCTCTTTTTATTCCACTAAAAAGTCTCCTGCCTGCCTCTTCTATGAGAGATAATTTGCCCCATTCCATGTCTCCCTCTCTCTTCCTAATACATTTCTCTCTCATCCCTTGACTTAATTTTTTAAAGATGTGATCCCATCCTATTCAATTCACTCTGTGCTCTCTATCTCTGTGTGTGCGTGCACGTGTATGTGTCTCTGTGTGTGTAAACCCACCAAATACCCAGATACTGAAAAGTTTCAAGAGTTGCAAATATTGTCTTTCTAAATAGGAATGTAAATAGTACAACTTCAGTAAGTCCCTTATGACTTCTCTTTGCTGTTTACCTTTTCATGCTTCCTTTCATTCTTGTGTTTAAAAGTCAAATTTTCTTTTCAGCTCTGGTCTTTTCATCAGGAATGCTTTAAAGTCCTCTGTTTCATTGAAACACCATTTTTTCCCCTAAAGTATTATACTCAGTTTTGCTGGGTAGGTGATTCTTGGTTTGAGTCCTAGTTCCTTTGACTTCTGCAATATCATACTCCATGCCCTTCTATTCCTTAATATAGAAGCTGCTAGATCTTATGCTATCCTGATTGTATTTCCACAATATTTGAATTGTTTCTCTCTAGTTGCTTGCAATATTTTCTCCTTGACCTGGGAATTCTGGAATTTGGCCACAATGTACCTAGCAGGTTCTCTTTTTTCGATCTCTTTCAGGCGGTGATTGGTGGACTCCTTGAATAATTATTTTGCCCTCTGGTTCTAGAAGCTCAGGGCAGTTTTCCTTGATAATTTCATGAAAGATGATGT
Source organism: Bettongia penicillata ogilbyi (assembly GCA_023548195.1). Classification (NCBI taxonomy): domain Eukaryota; kingdom Metazoa; phylum Chordata; class Mammalia; order Diprotodontia; family Potoroidae; genus Bettongia; species Bettongia penicillata. The sequence continues at coordinate 1,841,967 of JAJHZJ010000218.1, forward strand.
CTAGGCTCTTTTTTTGATCATGGCTTTCAGGTAGTCCCATAATTTTTAAATTGTCTCTCCTGGATCTATTTTCCAGGTCAGTTGTTTTTCCCATGAGATATTTCACATTCTCTTCCATTTTTTCATTCTTTTGGTTTTGTTTGGTGATTTCTTGGTTTCTCAGAAAGTCATTGGCCTCCACCTGTTCCATTCTAATTTTGAGAGAACTATTTTCGTCAGTGAGCTTTTGAACCTCCTTTTCCATTTGGCTAATTCTGCTTTTGAAAGCATTCTTTTCCTCATTGGGTTTTTGAACCTCTTTTACCAATTGAGTTAGCCTATTTTTCAAGGTGTTATTTTCTTCAGCATTTTTTTGGGTCTCCTTTAGCAAGGTGTTGACCTACTTTTCATGCTTTTCTTGCATCTCTCTCATTTCTCTTCCCAGTTTTTCCTCCACCTGTCTAACTTGATTTTCAAAATCCTTTTTGAGCTCTTCCATGGCCTGAGCCCATTGAAAATTTATTTTGGATGTTTGAGATATGGAAGCCTTGACTTCTATGTCTTTCCCTGATGGTAAGCATTGTTCTTCCTCATCTGAAATGAAAGGAGGAAATATCTGTTCTCCAAGAAAGTAACCTTCTATGGTTTTTATTTTTATTTTATTTTATTTTTCCCTTTTCTGGGCATTTTCCCAGCCAGTTACTTGACTTCTGAGATTGCTCTCCACCCCTGCCTTGCCTCGAGGTCCTCCCAGCTAGTGCTTGGGGTCTGAGATTCAAATGCTGCTAAGGGCTTTCGGCAGGGGCAGGGCTGCTATTCAGTGTGAGATTAAGTTCAGCTGCTCAGGTGGGGGAAGGGCCACCTCAGAGGGCTCAGATCCCTCAGGGGGTTTATGTGGAGACCTTCAACAATGGGCCTGAGCTCCTTTTTGCTTTGGGAGCCCCTGTCTGCTGCTGCCTCTGCTGCTTCCTCCTGAGGGGGCCCGAGTGATGGAGACACCCCGTTCCCTTCTCAGCCAGCCCAGAAGGCTCTCTCACTGACCTGTAGTGCCTATGGGTTTGAGGACCTGCGTGGCCGCCGGAGATTCCATCCCTAAAGCCTGCTAAGATCTGCTCCTCTTGGTGCCACGCGGCCAAGGCAGGGCTGGGCTCTGCTCCAGGTCCAGTGTGTGATGGACCTTTGGTGTTGGTTTTTCAGTGCTCTCTGGAACAGAAATCTCCTCCACTGCATTGTTCTGTGGCTTCCGCTGCTCTGGAATTTGTTGGGAGTTCTTCTTTACAGGTATTTTATGGGTTGTGGGTTTGGAGCTAGCATATGTGAATCTTTCTACTCTGCCATCTTGACTTCTCCCCCCAGACACAAGATTTTGTTCATTGTTGCTGTTGATAAGAAGAGAGAAAACAGTGTTGCTGTTGTTTGTTAAATATGAGAGAAAATGCATAATATTGAAATGCCTACATTATAAATAACAATACCTGATTTTTTCAGGAAGCTGTTTAGAAAAAAAAAAATTTTAGCTTTTTATGTTAAGTTTTATCCATTCAACCCTAACCCTCCCCACCCACCTTCACTGAGAAAACAGGCAATTCAATATGGATCTAACATGTGTAACAATGCAAAGCACTTCCATAATAGTTATGTTGTAAAAGACTAAGCACATTTCCCTCTATCCTATCCTGCCTTCCATTTATTCCATTCTCTCCCTTAGCCTATCCTCCCACTATAGTGTTTGTTTCTGATTATTCCTTTCCCCAATTTGCTGTCCCTTCTATTATCTTCCCTTTCCTATCCCCTTCCCCCTTGCCTTCCTGCAGGGTAATGGAGATTTCCATATCCAGTTGAGTGTGTGTTATTCCCTCCTTAAATCAAATTCCATGACAGTAAGCCTCACTCATTTCCTTTCATCTCCCTCCTCTTCCCCTCATTTGTAAGAAGAGCTTTTCCCTCTTTTATATAAGATGATTTGATACATTCTACCTCTCCCTTCCTGTTACTCCTAGTACATTGCAGTCAAGAGTAAATTATTATTTTTTTAAGTATTCTCCCTTCATATTCAGCTGAGCCTATGCCCTCTGTCTATGGATATATATATATATGTGGATGTATATATATATATACACACACACACATACATATACATATATATCTCTCTATATATACACACATATACATATACACACATATATACATATACATGCACATATACACACATATACATATATATACATATACATACCTATACATTAATATGTACACATGCATACCCATATACACTCATATATATGTGTATATATACACACATGGACATGCACATATACATATATATGCATATACATATATACATACACACACACACACACACACACATATATATATATATATATATTCCCCCTAAAGATCCTAAAACTGAAAAAGGTCTCATGAGTTACAAATAAAATCTTTCCGTGTAGGAATGTAAACACTTCAACTATAATGAGTTCCTTAAGCCTTCTCTTTCATGTTTACCTTTTCATGTTTCTCTTAATTCTTGTATTTGAAAGTCAAATTTTCAATTCAGTTCTCATCTTTTCAACAAGAATGCTTAGAAGCCCTCTATTTCATTGTGGGACCATTTTTTTCCCAGTAGTATTATTACATACTCACTTTTGCTGGGTAGGTGATTCTTGGTTTTAATCCTATCTCCTTTGACTTCTGAAATATCATATTCTAAGTCTTTTGATCACTTGGTATAGAAGCTATTAAATCCTGTGTTATCCTGAATGTATTTCCTCAATACTTGAATTATTTCTTTCTGCTTGTAATATTTTGTCCTTGACCTAGGAACTCTGAAATTTGACTTCAATATTCCCAGGAGTTTTCCTTTTGGGATCTCTTTCAGGAGGTGATTAGTGAATTCTTTCCCATTTTATTTTACCCTCTGGTTCTAGAATATCAGGGCAGTTTTCCTTGATAATTTCTTGGAAGATGATGTGTAGGCTCTTTTCTTGGTCATAGTTTTCAGGTAGACCAATAATTTTAAATTTATCTCTCCTGGATCTATTTTTGAGGTCAGTTGTTTTTCCAATGAAATATTTCATATGGTCTTCTATTTTTTTCATTCTTTTGGTTTTGTTTTGTAATATCTTGGTTTCTCATAAAGTCATTAGCTTCCATCTGCTCCATTCTAATTTCTAAGGCACTCTTTTCTTCAGTGAGCTTTTTAGCCTCCTTTTCCATATGGCCAATTCTAATTTTTAAAGCATTCTTCTCCTCATTGGCTTTTTGAACCTCTTTTGCCATTTGGGTTAGTCTATTTTTAAGGGTGTTATTTTCTTCAGCATTTTGTGGGTTTCCTTTAGCAAACTGTTGACTTGCTTTTCATGATTTTCTTGCATCATTCTCATTTCTCTTCCCAATTTTTCCTCCACCTCTCTTACTTGATTTTCAAAATTCTTTTTAAGCTTTTCCATGGCCTAAGACCATTGCATATTTTTTGGAGGGTTTGGATGTAGAAATTTTGCCTTTGATGTCTTCCTGTGATGGTATGCTTTGTTCTTCCTCATCCAAAAGGAGGGAAGAAAATACCTTTTCATCAAGAAAGTAACCTTCTAAAGTCTCATTTTCTCCTTTTTTTTTGAGTATTTTCCATTCCAGTTACTTAACTTTTGAGTCCTTTGTCAAAAAGTGGAGGGTATGCTACCCTAAACTTCAGAGGTTTTTTGTAGCTGTTTTCTGTTTTCTAGGGTCTTATAAGTTCTCAGTTCCTCCAAGGTGGCACAATCAAGGGAGAGGAGTTTGCTCACCTCCTGACCTGTGCTGTGGTCTGTGAGCAACCCAAATAACTCTTTTCTGCCCTGGAATTACAAGTAGGGTTCCCTCTCCACTGCTACCACCACCTCCACCATGACAACATTCCTCCTCACCCCAGGATAGCCACTCAGGGCTGAAATGCAGATCAGAAGCTCAATTCCCCCAGGGTCCTTAGGCCAAGGACTGCAGAAGTGGATGCTACTGCCACCCTGTGGCTGGAGCTGGGCTCAGATCATGCTCCCCTCTCACCCATGTGAAAGAGCTTTCTTTCTGAACTCTGAAGCTGTCTTTGGCATTTGTGGGATGAGAAATCTGGGAACCGCATTTATACATCTCTTTGCAAGCTTTGCCTACATTCTTGTACAGAGATGGACAAGAAACAGAGTCGGCCTTGAAGGCCACTTGGTCCTGGCCTCAGGCTGAATCCTGTCTTTGTGTAGTCATCATTGCCTGTTCCTGTTTGTGATCTGTCTGCTTGGACTTATCCCAGTCCTCAGGCACATTCATTAGTCACATCTCTCTATTAGCCATGCGTGTCTTCATGTGTCCTGGGTTGTCTTTGCTTCAGAAATCAGAAACATGGCCTGACGTGTATAGACAATTTACTGAATGTTCTTTCACAATTTCAGGTTTTTTAAAGCTAGCATTGTTAAAGCATTTTAAAGCTTCATAAATAGTGACTAATTTTTACCCTCACCATGGTCCTGTAAGGAAGGGAAAAAGTATTTATATACAGCCTACTATGTACAGCTAGGTGACACAAGAGTACACAGAACACTGGATCTGGAGTCAGGAAGACCTGGGTTCAAATGTGACATCAGACACTCTATAGCTGTGAGACCTTGGGCAAATCACTTAATGCTGTTTACTCAGTTTCCTCATCTGTAAAATGAACTGAAGGAAGAAATGGCAAAAACCACTCCAGTATCTTGCCAAGAAAATCCCAGATGGGTCACAAAGAGTTGGACTTGGCTAAAACCACTGAACGACAACACTTTCTGCCTGGCACTGTACTAAATACTTTACATATATTATCTCATTTCGTCCTTGTAACAATTCAGGGAGGTAAGTGTCATTATTATTATCTTTTTGTTGTATCCAATTCTTCATGACCCATGTGGGATTTTCTTGGCAGAGATACTGGAGTGATTTTTGCCATTTCCTTCTCCAGTTAATTTTACAGATGAGGAAACTAAGCAAACAAGGGTAAATTACTTGCCCAGGATCACACAGCTAGCAAGTGTCTGAGCCTGGATTTGAACACAGGAAGATGAGTATTTCTGACTCAAGAACTAGCATTTCATCCATTGTACCATATAGCTGCCCTAGCCTCCTTTTTAAAGAGGAAGAAACAGAGGTAGAAAGAAGTTCTGTCACTGGCTAAAGGCACATTACTAGTGAGTATGTATTGAGGCTAGATTTGGGATCAGGTCTTCCAGATTCTAGGCACAGGACTCTGTGCTCTGCCTTTCCTTCTGCTTTCCGGAAAGGCCCAAGCAACTCCCAATTCCTCCAGAAGTGGATGAGAATGCCTGTCTGCCTACCATCCAATTAAAAATTTATTTATTTTTGGTGTTCAACAGACATTCCACAAGATTTTGAGTTCAAAATTTTCTCTCCATGTCTCTCCTTCACCCACCCCAAACAACATGCATTCTGATTACCACTTCCTTCAATCTGCCCTCCCTTCTTTTATCCCCATCCTATCTATTTTCTTGTAGGGCAAGATAGATTTCTGTATCCCATTGCCTGTATATCTTCTTTCCCAGTTGCATGTAAAAACAACTATTATCATTATTTTTTAAACTTTGAATTCCAACTACTCTCCCTCCCTCCCTTACCACCCATCCCCACTGAGAGGGTAAGCAATTCAATATAGGTTATTCATATGTAGTTATCCAAAAGATTCCTATAATAGTCATATTGTGAAAGACTAACTATATTTCCCTCCATCCTATTCTCCCCCCCATTTATTTTATTCTCTCTTTTGACCATATCCCTCCTCAAAAGTATTTACTTTTAGTTACCACCTCCTCTCATTTGCCACCCTTTCCATAATCCTCTCACCACTGCTTATCCCTTTCTCCCTTACTTTCTGGTAGTGTTAAGATAGATTTTTATACCAAACTGATTGTACATGTTATTCTCTCCTTAAGCCAAATACGCTGAGAGTAAGGTTCACTCTTTCTCTCTCATTTACCCCCATTTCTCTTGCATTTAAAAAGCTTTTGCTTGCCTCTTTTATGTCAGATAATTTGCACGATTCTATTTCTCCTTTATACACACACACACACACACACATATACATATACATATGTATATATTCCCATCAACTGCCCAATCAGGAGTTATAAATATTTTCTTTCCATGTAGGAATGTAAACAGTTCAACTTTAGTTAGTCCCTTATGATTTCTCTTTCCTGTTTACCTTTTCATGCTTTTCTTGATTCTTGTGTTTGAAATTCAGATATTCTATTCAGTTCTGGTCTTTTCAACAAGAATGCTTGAATGACTTCTACTTCATTGAATAACCATTTTTTCTCCTGAAGTATTAGGTATTATCAGTTTTTCTGGGTGTGTGATTATTGGTTTTAATCCTACCTCCTTTGACCTTTGGAATATCGTATCCCAAGCCTTGTGATCCATTACTGCAGAAGCTGTCAGATCTTGTGTTACCCTGATTGTGTTTCCTCAATACTTGAATTTTTTCTTACTGGTTGCTTGCAGTATTTTGTCCTTGATCTGAGAGCTCTGGAATTTGGCTACAATATTCCTAGGAGTTATTCTTTTGAGCTCTCTTTCAGGAGGTGATCAGTAGATTCTTTCAATATCTATTTTACCTTCTGGTTCTAGAATGTCAGGGAAGCATTCCTTGATAATTTCTTGAAAGACGATGTCTTGGCTCTTTTTTGGATTATGATTTTCAGGTAGTGAAATAGTTTTTAAATTTCCTCTCTTGGATCTATTTTACAAGTCAGTTGTTTTTTCCATGAGATAGTTCACATTATCTGCTATTTTTTTCATTCCTTTGGCTTTGTTTTATAATTTTTTGATTTTTTCAAAAAGCCCTTAGCTTCCATCTGCTCCATTCTAATTTTAAGGAATTATTTTCTTCAGAGATCTTTTGGACCTCCTTTTCCATCTGGTCAAATCTGATTTTTAGGGCATTTTTCTCCTCATTTGCTTTTTGGATCTCTTTTGCCATTTGGGTTAGTCTATTTTTTTCCCCAATTTATTTATTTATTTTTAGTTTTCAACATTCATTTCCACAAGATTTTAATTTCCAAATTTTCTCGCCATCTCTCCCTCCCCCCACTCAAAACGCCATGCATTCTGTTTACCCCTTCTCTCAATCTACCCTCCCTTCTATCACAACCATCCTTTCACTTATCCCCATCTTCTCTCTTTTCTTGTAGGGCAAGATAGATTTTTATACCACATTACCTGTATTTCTTATTTCCCACTTATATACAAAAGCTATTCTCAACATTCATTCCTTTGATTATGGCTTTCAGGTAGTCTCATAATTTTTAAATTTTCTCTCCTGAATCTATTTTCCAGGTCACTTGTTTTCCCAATGAGATATTTCACGTTGTATTCTATTTTTATACCATTTGGCCAACTCTGCTCTTTAAAGCATTGTTCTCCTTGGCATTTGAGTTAGTCTATTTTTAAAGGTGTTAATTTCTTCAGGGCTTTTTTCAGTTTCCTTTAGCAAGCTGTTGACTTGCTTTTCATGATTTTCTTACATTGCTCTCATTTCTCTTCCCAGTTTTTCCTCCACCTCTCTTACTTGAGTTTCAAAAGCTTTTTGAGTTCTTCCATGACCTGAAACCATTGCATATTTATTTTGGAGGTTTTGGATGCAGAAGCCTTGACTTTTAGGTCTTCCTCTAATGGTATGCATTGTTCTTCCTCATCTGAAAGGGTGGAGGAAAATAACTGTTGACTTAGAAAGTAACATTCTATAGTCCTATTTTTTCGCCCATTGTTGGGCATTTTCCCAGCCAGTTACTTAACTTTGAGTCTTTTGTCAAGAGGAGGGTACATTCCAGGGACCTGTAAGTTCTCAGTTCTTCCAAGGTGGAACAGTCAAGACCTGCATTCTGGTCTGGGAGCTACTGTAAGCTTTTCTGCCTAGGATCTGCGAGTAGAATTCCCTGTCCAAAGCCTCCATCAACTCCACCATGTCAGCATTCTTCTTTAATCTAGGACCTCCACTCAGGGTTGAGATCAGATCAGCAGCTCAATTCCCCTTGGGTCTTTAGATGGATGGCTCCAAAAATGAATGCTGTCACTGTGGTGGTTGCTGCTGGTGGGGTCAGACACTGTTCCCTTCTCACGCAGGTGAAAGAGCTTTCTCACTGACCTTTGATGTTTGTGGGTTAAGCAATCTGGGAATTGCAGTTGCTCCCCAGGATTCTGCCCTGAAGCCTGTTGCAGTCCTGTTGGAACCACTCCACGTTGCCAAGGCTCAGCTGCTCCACTCCAAGTCTGCTGTGATAGATCTTTCCTGTCAACCTTCCATGCTGTCTTGGGCTGGAAATCTCTTTTTCCACTGACCTTCCAATTTGTCCTCAGCATTTTGGGGCTGTGAAGTTTGAAAACTCCCATGGATACCCAAGATTCAGTCCCCCCAAGGCCTGCTCAGGTCCTGTCTGTTCCAGGGTGGCCCATGCTGGACTGCACCCTGCTCCCAGTGTGGCATGGGAGACCTTCCAGGCTGTCTTGGGCTAGAGATTTTCTTTATGTCCTTCTGTGGGTAATGCAGCTCCAGAATTTGTTTAGAGTCATTATTTGGCTGGTTTGTAGGAACAGCACTAGCAAATCTATGCTGTTACTCCTCCATATTTTGTCAAGAACACTTTCTTAAGCACTTTCCATTTGCCTGCTCCTTTATGAGGTACTGAAGATGCTCTCAAGGGGCTTATCTTTAAATAGGGGAAATTTTAATTATTTTAAATGAAAAATATTTAAATAGGCAGAAACTTCTGTTGGCATAGAGAATTAAATGCAAAATACAAGGCACTCTCTCCAGACACCTTCATTCAGCAGGTCATTTAACTAACTTGAGGCTTAGCTTGCTCATCTCTAAAGTGGGGGCAGGGAGGTCTGATAGGCACAATGGCTTCAGGGTCTTTTCCAGTTCCAAGTTTCCAGTCCTCTGACCCTACTATGTGTCATCATGAAGACACAAGTAACAGGCCTTCCCTGGGGAGCTTAAATTATTGGGGGACAGAGAGGTCACAGAGAAGTAAATACATTATACAGTCTTTGTCTGGTCTCCAGTGGGATGTCATAGCACTTCCAACATCCCATTTTGCCCCTTTTTGCCATTCAGGGTGTGGTGTGCAGTCTTTATTTCTGGTGAACTTAAAATCATCTTGTGGGCTCTGAGGGAGCTGCTTTGGGGCATAGCATGAGACATGCTTTATTTCTGTTTAGTTATTAATTTGTCGTTTCCATTAACCAGCCAACTAGGGATCCCTACCTACTTGCAATAAGGTTGGCCTCTGACCTGTAGCTCCATCTGTTCATCTTCCATTTGTCTTCTCTCTCTAACCAATCTGGATGATAGTGGGGGAGTCAAGGGTCCTCTGCCATTCTCTCTCCTCATGGATTTGGACAGATCACTCGACCTCCCTTTGCCCTTACAAACCAAGCAGGTGATGGTCTTCATCCTCTGGGGTCCTTCAGATCGAGGCTCCTGGAATCCCAGTTAGAAAACAGCCAGAATTAGTTTGCTCACACAGGCTCTTGGCTCAGGACCCAAAGGATGCAGGGCTTCCTTGGCCAAGCCTCTGAGGAACCTTCCTTCTGGGAACTGCCATCTCCCAAAATTGCTAAGCTGAAAGTACTTCAATGACCCAACCTTCTGGTGCCAGCAGCTCTTGTGCCAAGGAAACAGAAACCTTTTCAGAAAATTGGCAGGTTCCTCTAGGACTTGGGTTATTTTTATGGAAAAGATTGGGGGAGAAACTTTGTAATGTGGTTAAAGAGATGGAGAATTCTGAATTTAGTCTCTGTCTATACATGCAGAACAAAGCAGGAGGCTTCAGTACTTCTTGGGTAACTCTCTGATGTGTGATGGCATCAGTGTGGGCCACAAGTCCCTTCACCACATGGCTGACCTGGTGACAGCTCTTTCCAGACCGAGGTAGAATAGTCCTCAGCATAGCATTAGTACCTCCCTGGGCCAGCACTCAAGCCCTTTCTGGGGGTTTGCAGTGACTTGCTTTCCTGAGCCCAGGACCATGATCCTGCCATCATCACTTCTGCCCCAGGCTCTGGTGGATACTCTGGAGCCCACGACCATGATCCTGCCATCATCACTTCTGCCCCAGGCTCTGGTGGATATTGCCTGATCAACTGACTGACTAACAACTGAAAGTCTATTAGAAGTTATTTCAGACAAAGTGCCCCTTTAATTTTGGACTCCTGGGGTAGCAATCCAGAAAGCTCCAGAAACAAGGCAAGTTGGATTGGATTTTCTCCCTTTTGTAGGCATTTACATGAGTATTTTCCAAGGGGAGAACTGCAAAGATTCAAGTGGCATCCAGTGTCAGTCTGAGTATCAACAAGAAAAGTTATGGGGACTAAATGAAAGAAAAACATTTGCTAAGGGTGCAGAGTATGCTAAGCCCTGGCTATAGAAATTCAAGAAAGCAGATAGGCCTTGCCCTCAGGGAGCTTACCTTTTAATTACCTGTTGGGAGTGTGAGCCAGGGCAGAGTATTTGGGACAACTAAGTGAGACAGAATATTATTTCGAGTACAAAGCAATTCTTTGACAAATCCTTTCCAGGAATTGTCCTTTGATTTGATCACTATTTCCAGAGCTAGTGATGGAAAGAGGAGAGAGAAGAGATAGCCAAGAAATGACTGAGAGTGTCTGGGTCCAGGCAAGAGAGAGTATATTTTTATCACTGGTGAGTCCAGGGCCCTAGAGATGGGGGCTTGAATTTTGGGTCAAAGGGAAAAATTTGATTTGATTTGCTTTAAGGATTGAAAAGCAAAAAAAAAATGTAGAAGATGCAGGAGCATGGTTGGGACAGATAGCTGGAATGTACGTGACCCATGTTCTGTTTTAGATCCACTGAGGGAAAGGGGGGCCTATTTACTTCTGGGGATGAGTAGGTGAAAGGGACTGAGTCAATGGATGTAGTTCAATGAACTTTGTTAGTTTATTCGCTATCTTGAAGACTTGAAGCTGCTGTGGAAACAAAATGGGCCAAACATATTTAGGGAGCTCCACCACAGTTACCGTAGGCAGCCATCCTGACCACATGTCCAATTGACACGTTAATAACTAATAATTTACTCTTTGGAAATGTAGATGATTTCACCAGCTGGAATATCAAGATGACTTGAATTAAATTGAATGTATATCCCTGAACATTCCTATGACGGGGTATTTACTTTGGGTACAAGCTTTGCAAAAATGTGGACAAAGATAATGCAGATTCAGAGCCAGATGATGGGAACATTAGTTGGAAGAAGTACAGATGTTTAGCATGGTTAAGACAAAAATGGGGTGAGGATGACGTGACAATTGTCTTGAAGTATTTGAGCAGTAGCGATATGGGAAAGGAACTAGCTTTGGTGTGTTTCATCCAGAAGAGAGAACAAAGAGCTCTCAGGAGGTGGGGCATGGTGATTGAGTCTAGGGTAATATGCAGAAGGGCATCTTCATAAGAATGAGATTGAGTTCTCCAAAAATGGAATGTTCTGTCTTATGAGCGAAGTGAATTCATCATTGCTCAATCCATCAATAAGAAAGAAAGAACTGATAAGTAAAAGTCTGTACAGAAGGATTTCACACACACACGCACAAATGCATACACGTTTAATGGTAGCCATCTGTAGGGAGGGGGGAGGAGGGAAAAAAGAAAGTTCCAAGATAACTGTTTTATATATTTAGAAGGAATAGCTACTCGCACCTAATCAATCTGTAGTTTCCTGTGCAATCATGTTTCGATTATTCCATATTATGGAAACGCTTGTTTTATTAAACAAATAAGCGTTGATGAAGGGCCTCCCTCTCGTGTCCAGGCATTGTGTGCAAAGAGCACAAGTGTGTTCTCTGAGGAGCTTGGTGTCTAGCAGAGGAGACAGTGTGTCCAGGCAGGTTGTACACAGGAGCAATGACAATGACGATGCGGATCCTTTATCGTCCCTGGCCTTTCTGTATAGTCGGCCTGCCCCCTGCCAGGCACTGCACTAAGGGCTTCACAAACATTAGCTCACTGGATTCTCACAACAGCTCAGTGCTGTTCTCATACACATTGTACAGCTGGAGAAATGAAGGCAAGCAGAGGTTAAATGAGTTGCCCAGGGTCACATAGTGAGAATGCATCTGAGGCAAGATGAGACCTGGTCTTCCTCAATCCAGGTCCAATACATTTTACACTCACCACCTGAGTGCCTAGGTAGGTGTAGTTATAGAAGGGTAGCAACAGGGGCAAAAGGGAAGGCTCCCTGGAAAAAAGTTGAGCTGAATCTTGAAGAAAGTCAAAGAAGTTAATGGGCAGAGGCAAGGAGGGCATTCCAGGCATGAGACACAGCCTGTGGAAAGGTGTAGAATTGGGAGGTGGGGTTTCAGATGGATCTGACTCTGGAATAGCATATGTCAGGGATATAATCCAGAAGATTCATGATTCAGGGATAGCCAGCTAGGTAATAGTATAGAGTGCCAGACTTGCAGTCAGAAAGACTCAGCCTGCTTCCTCACACATAGAACAGGACTAATAATGATACCAATATCACAAGATTCTTTTGAGGATGAAAAGAGATAATACGTGTGAAGGGTTTCAGGAACCTTAAAGCCCTGCAAATGGGTTCATTCCAACTTGTCATTACTATTATTACCACCTTTATTGTTGTCACTGGTCTCCTTTTCTCTCCTCTCTCTTCACCTCTGCATATTTCCTTCATAGTTCTCATCTGGGGCACATGCTACCCCTTCTTCCTCACAAGGCACAGAAGTCATTCTGAGAGATTTCTGACAGTGGCTGTTGGGGTGAGGGGGGTTTGGAGATCAGGAAAGTCATGTGGGATGCATGGCTTTTGATTTTGCTTTGAATGGAGGTAGAGATTATAAGAAATGAAGAAGGGAGAATATTCCAGGCATGGGGGATGGGTTGTACAAAGGTGTCTAGAGAGGAGGGGCAGCCTTGGGTACAAGGGTTGGGGGATAGCCAGTTTGAATGGAATGATGATTGGGTGAGGAGGAGCTTAAAGATCTCTCTGTCTCTGTCTCTCCCTCTAAGAAACCTATACCTTTATTTAGGTATACACATGTGTGTATATATATATATATATACATGCACAGGCATGTATATATACAATATATACATGCATGTGCATATCTATGTCAATATTAATATCGATACCTCACTTTCAAAAATGTGAAGCTCTGTCCCAGAGGATTCTTTTCTCCTGCAAGATCATGCCAATCCCCAAGTTCACTCTCCCTTGCTGCAGCCCTGTGTGTGGGCTCACACTTTGGTGGTTACTGCCATAACTGGAGGGATGGACCCAAGGAGCCCTTGCGCTAGATCAGGTATCTGGCGGCATTGTGCCAGGATGGGGAAGTCACACCAGATGTCCTCTGGAAGAGAGGAAGAGCTACTCTACCAACTCATTGCTATGCTTAGCGTGGACCTTTTTTATTTTTGAAAGAGAGATAATTAGCATTTTGGCTTATTGCTTTCCTTCCATGAATACAAATAGTTTGATAGACAGACAGCAGAGTGAGAGACTTCATTAAGTAAAGGCCCTGATCATCCTGGAACTGGAAGGAAGTCGAGATGGCAGGCCTGGCGGCCTCAGCAGCATGTTGCTCTATCAGGGCATTTTGTCGATCAGCCTACCACAGCCGCCACAGACCAGAGCACAAATGAATTGGTCAGAAGCAAAAGGCGAGATTTCTCTCAGGAAGTGGTCAGGCAATGTCACATCAGCTTGCTGCTGGGTAATTGTGGAAGGACATTCGGACCCTTGCTGCCCATCATCTGGAATCTGTACCTGGTCACTTCCATCTCAAGATAATGGCCCATTATTAGTGTGAAAATATTCATAGATTTTTAGGAGAAAAATTCAGGTCTTCCTGGAACACCCCCCTCCCCCCCTTTATGCTTGCTTTATATATTTAGCACCATCTCAGCTTATTGATACTATCCAGAGCTCAGTAGCAGGATAATGGAGTTGAAGGAGAGAGAAAAAGGCCACCACATCACCCCTTCACAATCTTCAGGCAAGAGAAGTTTATTTTGAAATTACGTTTTTTGCCTTTTACTTCCAGGGAAATCTGTTCTTTTGTTTCTAAGGGAACAGTCAGGTCCTCTATTTGGGTTTGAGATCATCTGACCATAGATGTAGAGCTCAAGTGTTCTTGGAAATCATCTTGCCCAACACCTTCATTTTACAGGGGAGGAAACTGAGGTCCAGGGTGGTGTTCTGATTTCCCCACGGTCACACAATGATTGCTAGGCATTGTTCCAATGAGGGAGATGTGACCCATTCCATACTACCCTTGATTGTCATCAGATACTTCCATGGCTCCATTTCATAAGGAGGTTTGTGTGTTCTCTCACCTAGAATTTCCTGTACCTCATAGTGAAAGATTTTTGATGTGGGGCATTATTTTCATCCTGAGGGGGCCAAGTTGCCAATGATTCATTGTTGTCCCTGCTTTCCCTCTGGGAGGGGGCATTCAGCCCTCCCTGGCATTTTTTACCCCTGCTCCTTTGAAGTCTGCCCAGGTATTTTCTACCCAAGCTACCAGTGAGAAAAGGAAACAAGTTTGTGAGGTTTTTAAACTTGGGTAACTCTATTACCAGCATCTCATAAAGAAAAAAAAAGTTGCAGATGAAATCAGGCCAGAAGGACCGCACGGGTCCTGTAAGAAATGCCAGTGTGATTCAATGAATGAAAGAAACTAAGAAGGAATTCACTCCTACCAAATGTTGTCTAATGATACTAATAATAAAAAAACCAGTAACTACCATTTATAGAGTACTTCAAGGTTTTTAAAACTCTTTAACACCATCTCATTCAGTCATTAGAGAGCACTCAACTTGAAGTCAGGGAGATATGAGTTCAAATCTAGCCTCAAGGTATTTTCTAGTTGGGTGACCTTGGGCAAGTCATTCAACCATCTCAGTTTCCTCAACTGTAAAATGAGTATAATAACAGCACCTACTTCACAGGGTTGCTGTGAGGACTAAACACACTACTGTATTATTTGTAAAATGAGGATTGTCACAGTGGATACTTACTAAAAGCTGTTCCCTTCCCTTTTCCTCTCACCCATCATCCTTATTTTACAGCTGGGAAAATGGACGTTAAGAGAGCCTAAGTCTTAGTGACTTTCCCAGACTGACATAGTTAATAAATACCTGAGGCAGGGGTTGAACTGAAGTCTGACTCCAGGTCTGGCATGGCCACCACTTTGCCATAGCATTGCTATCCACCAACTACAATGGCTAATCTTGGGATTTTGAAGAGTTGGGAATTTAACAGAAAAAGCCACTAAAAGACACAGACTTTCTCATCCAACGATGCCACTAAACTGAATTGTTACAATGATTCTGGGTTTTGATTTGGAATTTTCCAGGACAAGTGGCCAAACGCTCCCTACCCTTTGACTCAGGGATTTCACGTTGGGTTTGTTGTTTGAGTTGTTCAGTTGTGCCCGACTCTTGAGGACCCCATTGTCCATGGCCCAGCAGACCCTTCTATCCTTTACTATTTCCAAAAATCTGTATGATTTCACATTCATTGTTTCCATTACATTGTTCATCCATCTCATCCTCTGCTGTTCTCCTTTTCCTTTTTCCTTCCATCTTTCCCAGTATCAGGGTCTTTTCCAACGAGTCCCATCTTCTCATTATGTGGCCAGAGTATTTAGCCTTCACCTTCAGAATTTGACTTTCCCATGAATAGGTTGCATTAATTTATTTAAGTATTGACTGATTTGACCTCCTTCCTGCCCAAGGGACCCTCAGAAGTTCCCGGAACCACAATTTGAAAGCATTGATTCTGTATTGCTCAGCTTTCCTTATAATTCAACTCTCACAGCCACACACTGCTACTGGAAAAAAAAAATCAGTTTTGACTGTCTTGACCTTTGTCAGTAAGGTGATGTCTCCACCTTTTAGTCTGCTGTCCAGATTTGCCAGAGCTTTCCTTCCAAGGAGCAAGTGCCTTTGAATGGCATGGCTGCAGCCACCACCTGCTGTGATCTTTAAGTCCAAGAAGATAAAATCTGACACTGCTGCCTTTTCTTCTTTCTCTATTTGCCAAGAAGTGATGGGACCAGTGGCCATGATCTTGTTTTGTGGTTAAGCTTCAAGTCAGTTTTCACACTCCCCGCTTTTACCCTCATCAAAAGATTTCTTGATTCTTCACTTTCTGCCATCACAGTGATGTCATCTTCATATCTGAGATTGTTGATATTCATCCTGACAACTTTCATTTTGTTTTTGGATTCATCCAGTCTGGCATTTCACATGACGTATTCTGCATGAGAGCTAAATAAATAAGGTGACAATATCCAGCCTTGTCAAACTCCTTTTCCAATCTTAAACCAATAAGTTGTTTCATGTTTGGTTCTAACTGTTGATTCTTGGCTCACATATGGCTTTTCAGGAGATAAGATGATCTGGTACTCCCCTCTCTTTGAAAACTTGTGATCTGCACAGTCAAAAGTTTTAGTGTAGTCAGTGAAGTAGAAGTAGATTTTTTTTTCCATCAAGTTCCCTTGCTTTCTCCATAATCTCAAAAATGTTTCTTAATTCATTATGTACTTCCTCTGCCTCTTTAACAACCAGCTTGCTCTTCTGGAAGTTTTCAATTCACATATTGTTGAAGCTCAGTTTCCAAAATCTTAAGTGGAAATTTGCTGGCATATTGGGTACATCACTTAAATAACATCACTTTTTAGGACTTCAAATAAAAAGCTCAGCTGGAATTCCATCACCTCCACTAGCCATATGTTGTTAACAGTGCTTCCTGAGATTATGCCCCATTTATGTCAAACGCAGAAATGAGTCCAGTATCTATGAAAATATTCATAACCACACTTTTTATGAGAAAGAGTTGTAAACAAAGTGGTTGCTCACTGATTTTGGTAAACTTGAAAAAACTATAGCATATGAACGTAATGGAATATTGCTATTATGATGAATATGAGGAATTCAAAGAAATTGGGAAAATGGGAGAATGTGTTTGAATGGTCATAGAGGAAAACAAATCCAAAGACAAGTATTCCAAATAGTTAAACTAGTATCAAAAAAAAACCCAACATAGCTGAAAAAACCAAAGCCAGACTTTGAGTACAGGAGACAGGCAACTTGGGGGGGTGGGGGGTGTTGGTGGAGTCTTGAATCTAACAGTCTGGTTTCCAGTTCTGCCTTTGAAGCTGTGCTAGTGACCATCTCCCTGGGCCTCAGTTTCCTTACCTATAAAATGAAGGGGTTAGACTCTGAGTCCCCTCAAGAATACTTTTACTATTTTATAAATGAAAAATCCAATCAGCTTAAGGTGGTGCCATGGATAGAGTGCTCAACCTACCTGCATTTGGGAAAAAGAACTCAAATCTTGACTACGACTATTAGTTGTGTGACCCTGGGCAAATCATTGAACTCAGTCTTAGTTTCTTCATATACAAAATGGGGATGATAATAATAAGAGAAGTCTCCCATTGTCGTTGTGAAGAGTAGATGAGATAGTGTTTGTAAAGCACTTTGCTTCATCAATTTGAGCCCTTGTTAAATCATGGGAGGCCACAGACCATAACGGGTGCAATACTGCTCTCTCCCCTTGCTGGGGCGGCCCTGGACCATGGGGCCAGAATGCTTCACACATTGTCAGATGGTACTACTTCACTCTGGAAGGAAGGCAGGGAGTGTCTTTCTTCCTTTCTAGAAATGACTGAAATGCAAGGATTAAATGCATCAAAGAATGTTTTTAAAAACAAATGAAATATGGGGCAAAAGAAGAAAAAGATAAGTTTTGTTCCTGCTGAACTTTCCAAATCTCCTTGACCTTGTAGCATATTTAAATGACGTCTCCTTCGCTGACTCCTTGGATGAGAGCAGTATGGCCCTGGGTCATGATAAATGGCCTGGCTTCTGTGCCGAGCGAGCAACATGGGGATGGAAAATGGCCCAGGCGTGGAACAGTGACATGTGAAAAAATTAGTGATGGATGGAGTGACAAGCTCCCACTTATTTATATATATATTAAGGAGAACATTTTAATAAAATTAGGAATGTTCACCCAGGAGAAACATTCCTCGGTGCTTAGCTGTTTGTTTTCTCTTGGGTGAATTGAACCACTGAAAAGTTATTTATTTTTTCCTGATCAGTCCGGTCAATAATGGCCACATACATAATTCATGAGCTTGCTAATTAGGCTGTGTGCTTCCAGTGTTGAGTCCTGGTGGCCACAGAGAGGAACATGAATGTGAGGTCAAGAAAGCCACGGAGGTGATGTCTATGCATTTCAGCTTCCCTCTGCTCTTGGCGAAGCCTGGCTGGCAAGGCCGCTTCCCTGGTTTCACTGCCCCATCTCAAGCGCCCAATGGGTTTGGGAAGTGCAGATGAGACTCATTCCATCATGGCTCCGTTTTAGCATTTTGATGCAATTTGCCCATGGTCCTTTGGGTGGGTTGACTGCAATGTGAAAAGGTGGATTTATAATTATACTAAGAGCTGCCTGAAGGCTGTGTTAATCACACACACACACACACACACACACACACACATCCCCCCCAGATATCCCACACATTATTTAAATCTTGGGATCATAGATTCAGAGCCCAGAAGAACCTGAGAAATCACATTGTCCAGGGGTTATTAGCCTCTTTTGTATGCCAGACCCCTTTGACAACATGGAAGAGCCTGTGGATCCCTTCTTAGAATAATGTTTTTCAATGTATGAAAAAAAAATACCTGAGATTACAAAGGAAAATGAATGTACACACATGTGTGGCTGTTCATATATATGTGTATATATGTATGCATGCATATCCATATGTTTGTGGACCTCAGGTTAAGACCTTATCTGCCCTCACCCCTTTAACAGATGAGAAAACTGATGGCCAGAGACATTGAGGACTTGTTTGGCCTCATGCAAAGAGAGCGAGATGTGAGATTTCAAATCAGGTGATCCAGCTCCAAAGTGAGGACTCTTCCCTCTGTTCCAAGTAGCTTTTGTGTTTCCCCTGAATCCCGGAGTTAGAGATAGAAGGAATCTAAGAAGTAGCTGGTCTAGGCCCATCTTTGTTATGGAAGGGCCAGCTGAGACCAAATAACTTTGAGGAGGCTCCTTCTTGGTGACAAGGAGAGCAGGCCTTGGTCTCAGGGAAACCTGAGTTTGCCCTCTGCTTCTGATGCTTATTATCAGGGTGACCCTGGGCATGTCACCTGCCTCTTCCAGACTGTTTCCTTATCTTGCAAGTGGGGCTGTTAACTTCCCAGGGTTTTGTTGTAAGGCACAAACAATATAATACACATACAGCTCTTTGAAAACTTTACAGGACTACAGAAATGTCCTTACTATTTAGTGACTTTACAACGGTGACCCCTGAGAAAGGTAGAATCTGAGCATGACTGAGCTGCTCTGCATCCCACCCCAGCATAATTTCCACAGCACTACTCTGCCTCTTTGTTTCAGTAATGATGATGAGGGCATTTCCATGGCATTTCACAAATATCTTCTCATTGTATCCTCACAACTACCCCGGGGAACAAATGCTATTCTTGTCATCATTTTACAGAAGAGAAAAGTAAGGCAGGCAGCAGCAGAAAGACTTGTCCAGCCCGTGGCCAGATTTGAACTTAGGTCTTCCTGACACAGGTTCTGAATTTTATCTACCATGTCACTTCTCTGGTTCTTAAAAGGCTGTTTCCTGTAAACCCTCTCTCACCTGTCCACTGCCTTGTGCAAGAGGCTGCCATGATTCCTCAGGTAGACCCTCATGAATTGGGGAGAAGAGTCAAGCACTCCCCTCTGCTTAGGAGATCCAGTCACCTCACTTGTCAATGAGCTCCATCACTTTAACAGTCCCATCTTTTAAAATCCAGAAATGTTTCTTTCTCTCTGACCTCCAGAGGTTGAGTGCTCCAAGGTCCCTTGGTTTTGCCATTCTCTCTGTCTGGAGAACAGGAGAGGTGGCCATTATCTTCTTTAAGTAACCACCATACTTCCTATGCTGTTACAACATGGAGCATTGTAAAAAGCTCACTGATCTTTATTACAGCATGAAAAACATTGGGAGGGTCAGCCACTTCAGCTACTGAGGCAGCATCTGTGGGGTCTTACCAAAGCTTTCTTCTTACAACTTTGAAACAAACATTTAAATTATAAAAGGATTTCTACCCCATCCCCCAAACATTCCCTAAGTATGATCATGTTAGCTACGGAGAATCCCGAGCTCCATTGGATTGGTAGCCTCCTGAAGGCAGCCCCCGGAATTTCACTCTTTTAATATCTCTGGTGTTTAGCACAGTGCATGGCACACAGTAGGTGCTTAATTATTGATTGATTAAAGAAGTCCAAAGCAATGACATGTAGCCATGCTATATTATAGACAGCTCAGTTCAATGTGAGAAGTGCTGCATTGGAAAGCTATGCCTTAGTTCAGAATTTCTTAACCTGGGGCCCTTGAATTTGTTTTTTTTTTTAAATGCTAGTTATATCTTGATATAATTGTGCCTGGGTGGGGTAGTCAATAGAGCTCTGGACCTAGAGTCAGGAATACTTGAACTCAAATCCAGCCTCAGATATTTATTGACTGTGTGACTATGGGCAAGTCATTCTACCTTCGTCTGCCTTAGTTTCCTCATCTATAAAATGGGTATAATAACAGCACCTGCCTCACTGGGTTGTTGCCAATATAAGCTGAGATAATATTTGCAAGGTGCTTTGCAAACCTTAATCATCGTAGGGGAACAATAATGACAGTCAAGTGTTCTTTCAAATAGCAAATGCCTTCCTTCCTTTCCCTTTGAGATCATCTTACTCTGGATGTTTCTCCTACTTACATAATCACTTTGTATTGTTTTCCCTATTAGGGCGTGAGTGCCCCATGGGTTTGCTTTCTTTGAATCCCCAGAGTTCAGCCCTTAGTAAACACTTAATTGACTTGGTCTAAGTGCTTGTTGAATGATAAAAAAAGTAAAAGAAAGAATGAAGGGAAGAAGGAAGGAAGAAATGAAGGAAAACATAAAAGAAGGAAGGAAGGAAGGAAGGAAGGAAGGAAGGAAGGAAGGAAGGAAGGAAGGAAGGAAGGAAGGAAGGAAGGAAGGAAGGAAGGAAGGAAAGAAGGAAGGAAGGAAGGAAGGAAGGAAGGAAGGAAGGAAGGAAGGAAGGAAGGAAGGAAGGAAGGAAGGAAGGAAGGAAGGAAAGAAGAAGGAAGGAAGGGACAGAGGGAGGGAGGCTTGTTGAATTAAGGTTATTCATGCCTTCCTCCAGAGTAGTTTTAAATCAGTTTCTTCCCCTCCAAAACAGGGTGCAGACTATCAGGTGTAAACAGAGCAGCCAGGGAGCTGGGGGAGGCAAGGCTCTCATCTTAGCATGGAGATGGTCTTCTCAGAGGAGATAAGCACACAGAGGGGAAACGTGAACCTGTCACCTGCTGATGATTATGCCTGTGGGCTTTGGGGATGCTGGTAATTATAGGAAATGTCAAAAGATCCCTTTCCTGATAGAGGGAGAAAGAAACTCTCACAATCCCTCCACCAGCAGTGGTGATTTGTAGACCAGTGGTGGTAATTCTACTGAGATGGGCCAAATGAAAGACTATCCATTTGCTACACTTTGGGAGATGGGGCATGAATCTCAGGATGGTCAGGTCATCAATTTAGAGCCCAGAGGGACTGAAGGCATCAGGGACTCGAATCTCCTTTCATAAGTGAGAAAACACCCACAGGAGCCAAGTGACTTATGTGAGGTCCTAAAGTTGGACTCCTATTTGTGACTCTCACAAGTGGAGCCCTGATGATTTAGTCCATTGCTCTTACAGTATGAGTTGAGTGGCTGCCTTTGCAGTTACTTGTGTATGTGCATACACACACATGTACATATGACTTACCTCTTATTTTTTCATTATATACACATACGTACATAGATACCATGGTTTGTGTTATGTATATATGTATATATGTGTGTATACATACACTATTGTTTCTCAGTCACTCGGCCATGTCTGACTCTTTGTAATCTATGGACCATAGCACACCAGGCCCTTCTATTCTCCACTATCATCCAAGGTCTGTCCAAGCTCGTGTTTGTTGCTTCTATAACACTATCTGTCCATCTCATCCTCTCCTGTCCCCTTCTTTTGTTTTCAATCTTTCCCAACATCCGAATCTTTTCTGAGTCCCAGCTTCTCATTATGTGGCCAAAGTATTTAAGTTTCAGCTTCAGCAATGGACCTTCCCATGAATAGGCTGGATTAATTTCTTTAAGTATTGGCTGATTGATCTCCTTGCTATCCAGGAGACTCTCAGAAGTCTTCTTCAGTGCCCCAATTTGAAACTGTTGATTCTGCATTCCCCAGTTTTCTGTACAGTCCAACTCTCACAGCCATATATTGCTACTGAAAACAACATAGTTCTGACCATCTTGACCTTTGTCAGCAAGGCAATGTCTCTCTTTTGGAGTCTGCTGTCCAGATTTGCCAGAGCTTTCCTTCCAAGGAGCAAGTATCTTTTCATTTCTGTCGCTGTCTGCAGTGATCTTTCAGCCCAAGAATATACAGCCGGACAGCTTCCATTTCTTCTCCCTGCAGTTTCCAGGAAGTGACAGCACCAATTAACATGATCCTAACTTGATTTCTCTTTTTATAAGCCAGCTTTTACACTCTTCTCTCTCACTCCCATTAAGAAGCTTCTTGATTATTCTTCACTTCCTGCCACCATGGTGGCATCATCTACGTATCTGAGATTGTTGATTTTTCTCCTGGCAACCTTAATTCCAGTTTTTGATTCATCCAGCCTGGGATTTCACACGATATATTCTGCATGAGAACTAAAAAACAAGGTGACAGCATCCAACCTTGTTGTACTCCTTTTCCAATCCTAAACCAATGAGGTGTTCCATGTTTGGCCCTAACTGTTGCTTTTTGAGCCACACAAAGGTTCCTTAGGAGACAAATAGGATGCTCTGGTACTCCCATCTCTTTGAGGACTTGCTACACTATTGTTATCTGCACAGTCAAAGACTTTAGTGCAGTCAAAGAAACCGAAGTAGATGTTTGTTTGTTTTCTGGAACTCTCTTGCTTTCTCCATAATCCAGTGAATGCTGGCAGTTTCATATCTAGTTCCTTTGCTTCTTCAAAAACAAGACTGTTCTGTTAATTCTTGGCTCACATATTGCTGAAGCCTAGCTTAAGAATTGTAAACATAACCATGCTGGCACAAAAATGAGCACAATTGTTGGTAATTTGAACATTCTTTGGCATTGCCCTTTTTTAGGACTGGGCAAAAACTGGTATTTTCCAATCCAGTTGCCACTGTTGAGCTTTTCAGAATCATTTTGAGTGTATCACTTGAACAACATCATCTTTTAGGGTTTTAAATAGCTCAGTCAGAATTCTGTCACCTCCACTGGCCTCACCATTAATGATGTTTCTTGAGGCCTACTTGAATTCCCTGTCAAAGAGGTCTAGCTCTAGATCATAAGCCACACCATTGTGGTTATTGGTGAAATGAAGATCTTTTCTGGGACAGTCCTTCTCTATATTCTTGCCGCCTCTTCTGTCAAGTCCCAACCATTTCTCTCTTTCAGCATGCTCATTTGTGCATGAAATGTTGCCCTGGTGGCTCTAATTTTCTGGAAGAAATCTTTTGTCTTTTTCATTCTATTATTTTCTTCTACTTCTTTGCATTGTTTATTTAAGAAAACCTTCTCATTCCTCCTTGCTGTTCTCTGGGATTTTGCATTGACTTTTCCTTTTCCCTTCCCCTTTCCTTCTTTCCTCAGCTACTTGTGAAGCCTCATCTTATGCCATTTTGCTTTCTTACTCTTCTTTTTCTTCTGCTGTTGTTGCTGCCTCCTGTATAATATTGCAAACCTCTGTCCACAGTTCTTCAGGCACTCTAGCTAACAAATCTTATCCCTTTCATCTATTCACCACTCCCACTTCAGATTCATGAAGGATATTATTTGGTCATACCTATATAGTCTGATGGTTCTTCCTACTTTTTTTCAATTTAAATATGAATTTTGTAATAAGAAGATCATGATCTGAGCCACAATGAGCTCCAGGTCTTATTCAAATGAAGTGTCTAGTTTCTCCACCTTTGGTTGCATAGAATATAATCAATCTGACCTCCTGGTGATGGCCATTTTTAGAGTCCCCTTTTGGGTTGTTGAAAAAGAGTGTTTGCTGTGACCGGCAAGATATCTTGACAAAACACACGCAGAGAGACAAAAATATAGCATGGAGCTTTTGGGAGAGAGAGAGTATTGGAAAGAGGGAAATGATGCTATAGGATATCCATGACTGTGTCTTTATACACTTTATTTAAATGGTTTTCACTGAGGGAACCACTTACGATGAAAGATTAACCCCAGGCTTTGGCTTATAGTACTTCCCTAACTACACTTGAGTGAGGCTCTTTATTTGGTCCAGATTTAAGGCTGGAAGAGGCTGTAGTTCTTTTTCCCTCCTCATGGCGGTTTGTGTAACACCGAGGAAAATGTGGTACACAGTATAGTGAAGTAGGAGGAACAGCACTGTCTAGCAGAAAGAGCAGTAGACTTTTGGTCAAGAGACTCAGATTCAGTGAATTGTATGGCTCAGTCAAGTAATCAACATATATTTAGTGAGCACTTATTACATGCTAAGTTCTGGAGATACAAAGGAGCTGAATTCATCTCCTCCAAACTCCTACTTTTAAAGCTAAGGTAACTAAATCACACAGAGAACAAATGACTTACTCATATTCACACAGATAGGAAGAGTCAGAGGCAAGGTTGTAAGTCCTGGGACTCCTTTTAAATAGATTTTTGACCTTCATAAGATCACTTCATCATCCTAGGTCTCAGTTTTCTGAACCATAAAATGACAGTAATAATACTTGTACTTCCTTCTCACACAGTTGTGAGTTTAAGGTCAATGGAGGATGGCCATGACATTTGGTCACCTATTTCTTCCTCATGACTCATGTAACGTACTGCTTAGTTGCCTTATTTGGACCACCTTTGTCAGGGATTTAGAGATCCCAGGATACTGAATTGAAGGGATGCTTTCTGTTTCTGAAAAAAGAAGGATATCCTTTATGCAAAACTGTGGTCCCCGATGAGACATGTTGATAGAATTGAAGAGGATGATTTCCATCGTGGCTTAGCAGGATACCCTCCATTTAGGAGAGACCTTACTTGGAAAAAGAGGTGGAAACTACCATGATGTTCATATCTGTCTGAGCAGAAATGTTGAAACTATGATGCTAACCACCGAGTTCAAGAACATGCCAAGTCTGTGTTCTTATCCATGACCTGACTTGACTGGAAGTAGTCAGTAGTACCTGAAGATGTAAGTCCATCATCCTTCATCTTAACTTTGCCTTTTTGTTGATCTGAGGCGCCCTTGGAACTCTCTTCTCTTAGATATGTTCCCTTTCTGGTGGAACATAGGATTAAGATCACATATTCAAGATAGAAGGGACCTCAAGGGCCATATAGTTTATTTTTATCTGACTCTAAGGTCTTTATTTTTAAATTTTCAGTGGTATGACTTTTACTTTTAGCATTTTTTTAAATTTTGAGTTCCAAATTCTCTTCCTCTCTCCAGCCCCCTCAGCCATTGAGGAGACAAGTCATGTGATACCTATTACACACCTGAAATTATGCAACACATTTACACATTAGCCATGATGCAAGAAAAAAGAAAGAAAATTTTTAAAAAGTGAAAAAATGTGCTTCAATATGCACCCAGAGTTCATCTCTTTGGATATGGATAGCATTTTCAATCAAGAGTACTTTGGAATTGTCCTGAATCATTGTCTGAATCAGAGTAGCCAAGTCTTTCACAGTTGATCATCCTTACACTACTGCTTATTCGTGTACACAGTGATCTCTTATTCCTGCTTATAGGTCTTTCTGAAACTAGTCTGCCCGTCATTTCTTCTAGCACAGTAGTATTGCAACATAATCATCTACCACAGCTTGTTCAGCCATTCCCCAAAAGATGGGCACCCCCTTGATTTCCCATTCTTGGTCACCACAAAAAGAACTGCTAGAAACATCTTTGTACAAATAGATTCTTTTCCCTTTTCTTTTATCCTTTTGGGATACAGATGAGGGTCCAAGGATACGCACAGCTTCATAGTCTTTTGGACATCACTCTTCAGAATGGTTGGATCAGTTCAGAACCAGCATTGCACTGCAGTACTGTCCCATTCTCACATTCCCTCCAGCATTTATCATTTTCCTTTTCTGTCATGTTAGCCAATAGCACTTCAGAGTTGTCCAACCATTCATTTTACAGGTAGCAAAACAGAGATGCAGACATGTGAAAAGACTTGCCCCAAATCACATGTCGTAGAGTTGCAGAGGCACAAAGTCAGCACTGTTTCAGGTAGATAATGTTGCTTTCAAACTTCAAGGGTGTCTATGTAGCAGATCTTACCATGCCTGATACATACATACCTATATATATGTATATATAGGTATGTATGTATATTGACTTCCATTACCTTTCTATTTTAAGGACTCATAATATGTGATATGTTTTAGGGTTATTGTTAAGGATTCCATTTTTGTTACATAGGAGTCAATTTTGGGGTGTGTGTGTGTGTGTGTATGTGTATTGACCTAATAACACTCCCTGAGAGTCCCTGTGCTTTTTGGTAGTGCCCACAGGATCAGAAGGCCATAAACCTAAAGCTAAAGTCCCTAGAAGGCACCTCAGAGGACATCTGATCCAAACACCTTGTTTTTGCAGATGAGGAAACTGAGGTTAGGGAGAAAAAGGAAATTGCTCAAAGTCACACAAGGCATGTATCAGAGGCAGAATGACTCCAAAGTTCTTTTACTGGACCACACCTACTACCTTGCTCTCTCTTGAGGACAATAGTGCATTTTATTCATTTGGGCTTAGATGACTCAGGATGCTCCATTGGTCAGTGCCTAGGAAAACTCCAAAAACCCTGCTACTCAACAGATTGGAGGTATTGCAGATTTTTCAGTTATTAACAAATTTTGAGGGAGTCAGATAATTGGTGAGAAAGTCAGGGAGTCTCTTTAACCATCAGAGTGGTGAAAAGGATCAGGAGATACCCAGAGAGAAGTATCATCAGAACCAGAATCAAGGGAAACTACATTGCAACTTTGTTGCACTCTGGCCTTGAGGACCATGGTGAGAAAGGAATGTGAATGTGTTGATTCCTCTTGGCACAATGGAGAATTTTGAATTCCGGAGATGGAGGGTTAGGGAGTTCCAGATCATGTGACCAATAAGAGGGTAGACTAAACATTCCCTCCAATCCTTACTACCTCTCAAACGTCTTCTTCAAAGTAAGAATTTTGCACAAAAGATAAAATAATTTCATCTTCCTCTATGGTGCAGGACAAGAAGAGACAACAATGCTATGAATTAACAGAAGAGAAGCATAAGGCCTTCCATCTGGTATTCACTCACACCCCATTCTCCACCCATTGTCCACAACACTCCAGCAGGATAGCACAAGCTAACCTGGGAACTTGTAAATTCACCTCTCCCACCTCCACCCCCAGTGCCATGGAAACCCAAAAGGCAGAAATCTGTCCTAGTCAAGAAAATAACCTTGCAATTCTCTGTGCTGCCATGGAACCTGACCAGAGAATACAGGAATAGAAGGGACTGGAACAGGAAACATGTATGACTGCATATGTGCATGAGGCAAAAACTGAAACTGGTGAAATGGGAGCTGTCCAGTATAGGAGGAGTCCAGTGTACAGAGAAAATTATTTTAAGAGGAGAAGAGTCAGGAAGTAAGCAATAGAGGAATCTGAGGGGACAAAATGGAAGTGACTAGAGAACTCAGGAAGATACTACTTATTTAATTACCTTGAGCATGAACAAATAGAACAAAAAGGAAGATATTGAACAGAAAGTCATAAGGCTTCCAAATCAGGTAAAAGTCCACACATCTATGAATAGATATTTAAAGACAAAGAAGAATGAATTAGCACCTGATGAGAGAGAGGATCCTATGAATTCCCCAGAAAGCATGGGACTATAGTAGGATGTTTCTGAATGGTTTAAAGAGAAATAAAAATTGTGAAAATGAATTTATATCCTGAATAGCAAAAACATTTAGCAGAACAGAAAAACTTAAAGTACCAACTCTCACCAAAGAAACAGAGAGACCAATACATTGGGATTGACAATGTGTGGGAATGAAGGTCAATCTAGTGGAAGAGAAGCAAAGAAAGCAATAATTTTAAACATTGTCAATTTTTAAAAAAATGATCTTGCAGACAAAATGCATAGAGATAACTTCACAGGTACAGGTCTCCAAGAAGAACATAAGTCAAAAAACCTGAACACTATGATGCAAGAAGTAAGACAAAAAATTTTCCCAGCACTTTTAAAGATAAAAAAAAGCACAGTGTCAATCAAAAGAAGCTGGAGATGGTGTCCAGAACAAAAGGCTCCTGTTGCAAGCTCTGACACTCTGCAAGAGATCAGGAGAAATACCTCAGAAAATAAAGGAAGGAAAATATGAATAATGCAAGACTCTCCCATACCCACCAAAATCCACAGGAAGGAAAGGAATAGTGTGTTCTGAAAATCAAAAGAGCTCAAGAAGTTACCCAGGATGACATACCTAAACCTAACACAATTAAAAGATGTGTGTTGTACAAAAAGAAGCACCTGAAACATTTTTAGAAAGAAAAACCTGAATGGTTCATTTTTTTCAGACACCTCAGAAAACAGAAATACAAGAAAGATAAACACAATCACTAAGGACAACAACAGCAAAGTTACAGCAGAAATCATAAAGAATTGTTTTCTAAAAGTTGAAAAGACAAGGATAAAGATATTAAGCATTAACGAGATGGAGAAAAGGTCTGAAAATCCTTGCATTAAACTTTCACAAGGATATGTCTGCAGATGTATCCATGCTTTTATGCAACTAAATTCCAGAATAGGACAGCATATAAAAGTAGAGAGGGGGAGGTTAAGAAAATGGAGGACCATATAGGATGTACCCTAATGAAGTCAAAGGTGAACAATGAATGGAAAATAAAGTACACTTTCAGGAGAATGGCCAAAGCAAAAGGAAACTTTAAAATGATAGGAAAGGGGGGGATCTTGTTTTAGCGCTGGAAGTCCGTGGGAGGATGTGGATACCTTGCAGTGGATATAATATGCAGGAATTTGGTGCTTAGAGAAATAAAGGGGCTTGCCTCAGGAAAGGAAGAATCAAAGTTCCTGGGGGCAAGTGATCCCAAGAGAAGTGGAACGGAATGGACTCATGGAGGAGATTTAAAGGCAATAGGGAAAAATGAACATGTTGAAAGCAAAATTTTGTAATTACACAATTAGGGACACAGGAAGGGTGCTACTATGGGACAGTCTTTGCTATATCACCTAGAGGAATGAGTATTTTTAAGAATGATTCATAAGAGAGAAAGAGGGACAGAGAGTGAGAGAAAGAGGGTGGAAGATCTACAAGGCAGTAAGAGAGAAATATAGAGGAAAGAACTCCAAAGAGGCAGCTTAGCAGCTTTAATTTCAAGATAAATAAAGAGAATAAAGAAGGACTTAATGAGAATATGGTCTAAGAATCAAATAATAAATCTAGAATAGATAGAAAAAAAGATAAATCATGAAGAGAATGAGGGAAATCGTTTTTGTAAAAGCACAGAAAATGAAATGTGAAAATTTAAGGAACATAGCCAGTTGAAGAGGAAGAGAAGAAAGACAATTTTATTTGTCTATTTATTTAAGAGGGAAAATAAGAAGGAAGAAATTTAATAACTGACAAAAGGAAGAAAGGAAAAAAGGAACTAATAAGTTAAGCAAAACTCCAGAACTAGGAAAAGGACTAGCAAACCAGAGAGAGCACAACCTGAGACTGAAGGGGAAAAGCTGGGGAGAAAAAGTTTGCCTTAAAGTAGATTAAACTGAAACAACCAGATTCACTTTATTTACACAGGAAAAGGGGAAAAATTCTAATTGGGGAAAAAAAGCAATGTTAGTGACAAATGGATGAAATAAAAAAAATAACTTTCAAAAGTTTTAATGTGAATGAATTCAACAATTCAATAAAATGAAGAGTGACATGTTGGATAAGAAAATGAACCCCACAATTTGCTTACAGGAAACACACCTAAAAGAACATAGACCTATGAAAATTAAAATTAGCATCTGGAAAAAATAGTACATATCGAATCAATCCAAAGAAAGCTTAGGAAATGCAATCATGCATTCAAATAAAGAAAAAATCACAACACTAAAAGGAACAAGGAACTAAATTATGCTGAAAGGAACCGTAGAAAACAAATCAATATCAGCATTCACATTTTATGCACCAAATGCCTTTGCATTTAAATTCATAAAAGAAAATTAGCTGAATTACAAAAGGAATAGACAATGATACAATAATAGTAAGACATTTTGGTATCTCTCTTTCAGTTTTGGATAACTGCAACAAAAAGATAAAGAAAAGGAAAAACATAGAACTGTCCAAATTTCTGGAGAAAGTAGAGTTTAAAGACTAATGGCATCTTCTAAAGGGAACAACAAAACATACACATTTTGCAGAACTACATGGAACTTTTACAATAACTATGTATCAGGGTATAGAGATATTACAAATCAATGTAAAAAGGTAGAAATAGAAACCATTTATTTTATAATCCACAAAGCAATAAATTTAGTAATCAGTTAGGGGCCACAAACAAAAGAGAAAAACACAAAGAAGAATGAAATCCAAAATCCTAAAAGGGTGTTAAAGAAAAAAAAATAGATGGAAAGAAGCTATGAGTTTACAAGTTTATATGAGCTTAAAGTTAATAAGGATGAAACAACATAGCAAAATCTCTGGACTATACTTTCAGCGGTATTCGGGGGAAACCATATTTCTTTTTTAAAATTATTTATTTACTTTAATTTTCAACATTTACCTTCATAAAATTTTGAGTTCCGAACTTCCCCCTCCACCCTCCTCAAAACAGCGTGCAATTTGATATATAAGCTATAACATGTGCAATCACATTAAACACATTTCCATATTAGTCATGTTGTGAAATAAGAATCAAAAGAAAAGGGAAAAATCATGAGAAAGAAAAAAATAGAGAGAAAATAAGATTCTTTGATTTGCATTCAGATTCCATAGTTATTTCTCTGGATGTGAAAGCATTTTCCATCATGAGTCTTTTGGAATTGTCTCATATCCTTGTATTGCCTAGGAGAGCTAAGTCTATCAACGCCAGTCATTGCATAGTGTTGCTATAGTATGCCATTGTGCTGTGTACAATGTTGCCCTGGTTCTGTTCACTTTGCTGTGCATCACTTCATGTAAGTCTTTTCAGGTATTTTCTGAAATTCACCTGCTCATCATTTCTTATAGCACAATGATATCACATTACATTCACCTACCACAACTTCTTCAGCTATTCCCCAATGAATGAACATCCCCTAAATTTCCAATTCTTTCTCACCACAAAAAGAGCTGCTATTTTTTTGTACATGTGGGTCCTTTTCCCTTTTTATGTTCTTTTTGAGATACAGACTTAGTAGTGGTATTGCTGGATCAAAGGGCCTGCCTTTCAGACATAGTTCTAAATTTCTCTCCTGAGTGGTTGTATTAGTTCACAACTCCACCAACAATGCATTAGTGTTCCAATTTTTCCAACATCTACTCCAACATTTATCATTTTTTTTGTCAAATTAGCCAATTTGAAAGGTGTGAGATGGTACCTCAGAGTTGTTTTAATTTACATTTCTCTAATCCATAGTGATTTAGAACATTTTTTATATGGCTGTAGTTAGCTTTAACTTCTTAAAACTGCCTGTTCATATCCTTTTGTCATTTACCAATTTGGATGATGATTTTTATTTTTAAAAAACCATATCATTTAAACAAATATAAACAAAGTAAAGTAAGAGAGGATTAATAAACTGAATATGCACTCAAAACTAGAAAACCAAAAAATTCCTAAATTAAGTACAGAAGATCAAATATTAAAAATTAGATGAAAATAAACTGTAAGCAATAAAAACCTCTATAGATATGATAAATCAAGCTGAGTTGTTTTCTTTGAAAATACTCAAAAAATTGATAATGTTTTAGACAATCTGATAAAAAAGACGGAAGAAAAATCAACAAAATAAAAAAAGTTGAAATCACAAAAAAATCAGGCAAAAAAAGATTATCAAGTACTGCCTATTATGCATACTTATATATTAAGAAAGTTGACAAACACAAAGAAAATAAAGGAATGCCTTCAAAAATATAATATACCCCAAATAATGGAAAACCAAATAAAGATTCCAAATAATCTCATCGCAGAGAAGAAAAATAAAATTTACTTAAAGAAATTATTACAGTTCCAGGGAGGAAAAACGGGATAGGACCGATGACTTCTGGAGAATTCTATCAAATTTTAAAACTACAATTGCAATAATAGTAAACAAATTATTCACACAAAATGAGAAAGGGAGCACCCTGCCAGACTCTTTTATGCATCAAAAATATCCTGAAAACTAAACTTGAGAAAGATAAAGCATATTTGGAAAAGGAGTTAGAAGAATGAGAGAACAAGTCTGTATTAATCACTCACTATGCCAAGCTTCTGTACTAAGTGCTTTAGAGTATATCATTTTATCCTCACAACAATACTGTAGAGTAGATGCTATTATTAGCTCCATTTTATAGTTGGGGAAACTGAAGCAGACAGTGGTTAAGTGACTTACCCAGTTCACACAGCTAGTGTTTGAGATCAGATTTGAACTCAGGTCTTTCTGTGTTCTATCAACTGCAACATCTAGTTGCCTCCAAGGAGAACTATAAATCAATATCATTATGAAATATTGATTCAAACATTTTAAATAAAATCCTAACGGGCTATAGTAGTTTATGCAAGAAATTGTGACCAAGTAAGATTTATATTGTGGATGCACAGAGAGGTCACCATTAGAAAACACTAAATAAAATTGATCATATAAAAAACAAAACATCCCAAACTGCTCAATTATCTCAATAGACACAGGAAAAAATTTTGATGAAGAACAACACTCGTTAATGTTTTAAAAAATCCCCAAACTTTACAAAACCATAAACACAGAGAAACCTTGATTTCGTTTCTATCTATAATCTAAGCATCATGTACAATGGACATGCACTGGAATATTTCCCAATAAATAAGAGATTAAAGCAAAGATGTCCATTTTCCCCACTGTTATTTAATATTATTCTTGAAATGTAATTGCAATAGAATAAGAGAAATTAAAATAGTAAAATAATAGAACAGTAATGGAAATACAAACCCTATATAAAATATATATAATATATATGTATATAAAATATTTGAATATAAATCAACCAGGAAATGCAAAAGATTTGTATAGATTCAATTACAAAGTACTCCTTAAAAATGAAAGAATGACTTAAATAATTGGCAAACTAATGTGTTTATTACTGGTCTGGGCCAATATAATAACAATGAAAATGACACCAAAGTAATCTCATGTTTTGATGCTATGCCAACTAAATTAGCAAAAGGATACTTTACAGAACTTGATAAATAATAATAAAATTCCCTTGGATGAATAAAAGATCTACAATACCAAGGGCCATAGTGAAAAGAAGTAGGGATAAAGGGGAATCTGCACTGCCAGAATTTAAACTATATTTTACAGAAGCAGTCATCAAAACTATCTAGAATTGGTTAAAAACAGAGCAGTGAAATACACTATACAGGGATGCCTTAGAAATGATGAAACTAAAACTGAAAATTACAAGTTACTTTGACTAGCCCTCTTTATTTAATGAAAATTGCTGGGAAAGCTGAAAAGCAGAAATTGAATGGAAATCATACAGAACAATGTCATGTAATGTAATCCACATGACATTCCAAATGAAGACATGACCTCAGGATCAAAAGTCATACTATTGAAAAAAGAGAAAAACAAATCACATGCTTATCATAGCTATACAGGAAATACATCTTCCTAAATTAAATATTATTTTCAAGTAAATAGTTCTCTCCTTACCCTCCACCCCTCCAAGCCCATATTGAGAAAGTGATTCTTTATGAACATATCAAGCCAAAGAAATTCCTGCATTGGTCACATAAAAAAAAGGTTTCAATCTGTTCTGAATCCACCATCTCTCTCTCAGGATGTGGACAGCATGTTTCAGAATTGTGGTTGGCCATTTAGTTGATTAGAGTTCCCAAGTCTTTCAAAATTGTTTCAGTTCTTTGCTATTGCATAAATTGTTCTTCTGGTTCTGTTTACTGCATTCTGCATCAGTTCATATGATAATCTTTTCAGTCTTTTCTGAAGCCATCCTCTTCATAATTTCTTATAATATAATAGTATTCCATCACATTCATTTAGCATAGGTTGTTCAGACATTCCCCAATTAATAGGCATCCCTTCAGTCTCAAATTCTTTGCCATTACAAAAAGAACTGATTTAAATATTTGTGTAGATAATGAGACCTTTTCTTCTTAGAGCTCCTTGGGATATGATGCTAGTTATGTTTTTGTGGATTAAAATTTTAGCATAGTTTAGTAATTTTAGGGATATGGTTCCACATTGCTTTCCAGAATGGATAGAACATTAACTATTGCATTAATAAACCTTCTTTCTAACAGTCCTTCTTACACTGATCATTTTCCTTTTCCCCCCCTCAACTTTGCCAATCTGATAAGTGTGAGTTAGAACTTAGGGCTGCTTCAATTTGCATTTCACTAATAATTTTTGACTTACAGCAATTTTTCATAGGGCTATTGATAGTTCAATTTTATTTTTCCTTTGAGAACTGCCTGTCTATATCCTTCGACAAATTATCATTTGGGAAATGCCTCTTGTTTTTATGAGTTTGAATCAGTCAGGAGACATACTGTTAACCAAACAAGGTATAGAGGAAATTGCAGAAGGTAAATAAACTATAATTACAAGAAATGAGAAAACAAGGCTCTGAACAAATAATATTAATGCATCAATGAATGGAAATAAAGTGCTTCAATAGGCAAAATTCTTGTAGTAAATTTCTGTTAAAAATATTTGGTATATATAAATCTAATCTGTCTGTCTATCTATCTCTCTATCTACAATATACATGCATATGTACAAATATATGTGTCTACATTTATATATACACATATATACACAGTAATCATTGAAAAACATTCCTTAATAGATAAAAGGTTAAAGGATATGAACATACAAATTCTCAAAAAAATGAACAACAATGTATTAATAACCATATAAAATAATGTTCCAAACCACAATAATATGAGAAAAGCACATCATAACAACCCTGAGGTTTCATCTCATACCCTGCAAGTTAGAAAATATGATAATAGAGGGGAATCATTAGTGCTTGGAGGAGTTGTGGGAACATAGGTACACCAGTACATTGTTAGTGAAACAGTGAATCAGTACAACCATTTTGGAGAGCAATTTGGCATTCTTCCAATAAAGTTACTAAAATTTCCATACACTTCACCTAGAGATTCCATTGTCTCAGGATTATATCTTAATGACACTATTGATAAAAAGAAAGTTCCAATATATTATAAAATATTTATAGCAACACTCTTCCTGATAACAAAGAATTGGAAAGAGTATAGATGACTGTTCACTGGGAAATGTCTAAAGAACTTGCTATATATGAATACAATGGATTATTTCTCTACTGTAAGAAATTACAAAAATGATGAACACAGAAAAGCATGGGAAGATCTATGTGAACTGAGGCAGGGTTGATTAAGTAGAGTCAAGAAAACAACATACTCAAGGATTTCAACAAATGGAAATGGAAACCGCAACTAAAACCAAAATCAAAATTTAATGTTGCAAAATAATAAAGAATAAGCATGGGGAGGAGCCAAGATGGTGGAGTAGAAAGACTCACGTATGCTAGCTCCAAATCCACAGCCCAGAAATTTCCTGTAAAAAGAACTCCCCACAAATTCTGGATCAGTGCAAGCCACACAGAAACACAGTGGAAGAGATTTCCATTCCAGAGAGCTCTGGAAAGCCGTCCCCAGGGGTCCATCACATTCCGGACTGCAGAGCCCACCCCTGCCCAGCCCTGGCCATGCTGCCCCAGAGGAGCAGATCCGAGCAGGCTTCAGGGACGGAACCTTCGGTGACCGTGAAGGTCCCTCCACCCACAGGCGCTCCAGGTCAGTGAGAGAGACTTCTGGGCTGGCCAAGAGGGGAGCGGAGTGTCTCCATGGCTCGGGCCCCCTTGGGAGGCAGCGGCAGAGGGAGTGGCAGAGGCAGCAGCAGAGGCAGCAGCAGCGGCAGAGGCAGCAGTGGCCGGGAACTCCCTGAGCAGCAGGCAGGAGCTCAGGGCCATTACTGAAGGTCTCTGCATAAACCTCCTGAGGGAACTGAGCCTGGGAGATGGCCCTGCCCCCACCTGAGCACTAGAACTTAAGCTCACATTGAATACCAGCCATGCCCGCCACAGAAAGCCCTGAGACTGGAGAGCAGCATTTGAATCTCAGACCCCACGCACTAGCTGGGTGGATCGAGGCAGGGGTGGAGAGGAATCTCAGAAGTCAAGTAAATGGCTGGGAAAATGTCCAGAAAAAGGAAGCAAAATAAGACCATAGGGAGCTAGTTTCTTGGGAAAGAGACGTTCCTTCCTCCCTTCATTTCTGATGAAGAAGTGCAATGCTTGCCATCAGGGAAAGACATGGAGGTCAGGGCCTCTCTATCCCAGACATCCCAGGTGAATGTCCGGTGGGCCCAGGCCATGGAAGAACTCAAAAAGGATTTTGAAAATCAAGTTAGACAGGTGGAGGAAAAACTGGGAAGAGAAATGAGAGAGATACAAGAAAAGCATGAAAAGTGGGTCAATACCTTGGTAAAGGAGACCCAAAAAATGCTGAAGAAAATAACACCTTCAAAAATAGGCTAACTCAATTGGCAAGAGAGGTTCAAAAACCCAATGAGGAGAAGAATGCTTTCAAAAGCAAAATTAGCCAAATGGAAAAAGAGGTTCAAAGGCTCACTGAAGAAAATAGATCTCTCAAAATTAGAATGGAACAGATGGAGTCTAATGACTGTCTGAGAAACCAAGAAATCACCAAACAAAACCAAAAGATGAAAAAATGGAAGAGAATGTGAAATATCTCATTGGATAAACAACTGATCTGGAAAATAGATCCAGGAGAGACAATTTAAAAATTATGGGACTACCTGAAAGCCATGATCAAAAAAAGAGCTTAGACATCATCTTTGATGAAATTATCAAGGAAAACTGCCCTGAGATTCTAGAACCAGAGGGCAAAATAAGTATTGAAGGAATCCATTGATCACCACCTGAAAGAGATCCAAAAAGAGAAACTCCTAGGAACATTGTGGCCAAATTCCAGAATTCCCAGGTCAAGGAGAAAATATTGCAAGCAGCTAGAAAGAAACAATTTCAGTATTGTGGAAATACAATCAGGGATCAAAGGGCGTGGAATAGGATATTCCAGAAGTCAAAGGAACTAGGACTGAAACCAAGAATCACCTACCCAGCAAAACTGAGTATAATACTTCGGGGGAAATATGGTCTTTCAATGAAACAGAGGACTTTCAAGCATTCTTGATGAAAAGACCAGAGCTGAAAAGAAAATTTGACTTTCAAACACAAGAATGAGAAGAAGCATGAAAAGGTAAACAGCAAAGAGAAGTCTTAAGGGACTTACCAGAAGTGAACTGTTTACATTCCTACATGGAAAGACAATATTTGTAACTCTTAAAACTTTTCAGTATCTGGGTAGTTGGTGGGACCACATGCAGATGTACACACACACACACACAAACACACACATGTACATGTGTGCACACACACACATACACACATGCACGCACGCACAGAAAAAGAGAGCACAGAGTGAATTGAATAGGATGGGACCATATCTTAAAAGAAATTAAGGTAAATAGTGAGAGAGAAATGTAGTGGGAGGAGAGAGGGTGAAATGGAATGGGGTAAATTATATCTCATTCAAGAGGTAAGCAGGAGACTTTTTAGTGGAGGGAAAAAGAGGAGAGCTGAGAAAAAAACATGAAGTTTACTCTCATCACATTTGACTAAAGGAAGGAATAAAATGCACACTCATTTTGGTATGAAAACCTGTCTCACAATACAGGAAAATGGGGGAGAAGGAGATAAGCAGGGTGGGGGGGGATGATGGACGGGAGGGCAATGAGAGGAGGGAGCAATTTGAAGTCAACACTCTTGGGGAGGGACAGGATCAAAAGACAGAATAGAAACAATGGGGGGCAGGATAGGATGGAGGGAAATACAGTTAGTCTTACACAACATGACTATTATGGAAGTCACTTGCAAAACTACACAGATATGGCCTATATTGAATTGCCTGCCTTCCCAAAGGGAATGGGTGAGGAGGGAGGGATGGGGAGAATTTGGAACTCAAAGTTTTAGGAACAACTGTTGAGTATTGTTCTTGCTACTAGGAAACAAGAAATACAGTTAATGGGGAATAGAAAGTCATCTGGCCCTACAGGACAAAAGAGAAGATGGGGACAAGAGAAGGAAGGGATGATAGAAGAGAGGGAAGATTGGTGATAGGGAAAATGAGAATGCTCAGTGTATTGGGGTGGGGGGAGGGGAGAAATGGGGAGAAAATTTGGAACCCAAAATTTTGTGAAAATGAATGTAAAAAGTTAAATAAATAAATTTATATTAAAAAAAAGAGGGGGCAGAGTCAAGATGGCAGAGTAGAAAGACGCACGTATGCAAGCTCCAAACCCACAGCCCATATATTTAATGTAAGAAGAGTTCCCCAGAAGTTCTGGATCACTGCAGGGGGTGCAGAAACACAGTGGAAGAGATTTCCGTTCGAGAGAGCCCTGGAGAGCTGTCCCCAGGATCTGTCGCGCCCCAGAAAGAGGACCCCACCCTAGCACTGCCCTGGCCGTGGTCCCAGAGAAGCTGATCCGCGCAGGCTTCAGGGACGGAACTTCCAGCGGCCTGGAAGGTACCTCCGCCCAAAGACTCTACAGGTCAGTGAGAGACACACCCGGGCTCACCGAGAGGGAAGCGGGGTGTCTCCGTGGCTCGGGTCCCCTTGGGAGGAAGCGGTGGAGGCAGAGGCAGGGGCAGGAAGCAGCAGAGGCAGCAGCGGTGTGAGGCCCGGGACTCCCCCAGCAGCAGGCAGGATCTTCATTACTGAAAGTCTCTGCATAAACCACCTGAAGGAGCTGAGCCTGGGAGACAGCCCTGCCCCACCCGCTCCATTTCTGAAGGTCTCTGCATAAAGCCCTTGAGGGAACTGAGCCTGGGAGGTGGCCCTGCCCCCACCCCAGTACCAGAACTAAAGCTCCCATTGAATAGCAGCTGCTTGCTGTGGAAAGTCCATTTGAATCTCGGACCCCAGGCACTAGCTGGGTGGAT
The DNA here is from genome assembly GCA_023548195.1 of Bettongia penicillata ogilbyi. NCBI lineage: Eukaryota > Metazoa > Chordata > Mammalia > Diprotodontia > Potoroidae > Bettongia > Bettongia penicillata. The sequence goes on from JAJHZJ010000218.1 coordinate 1,881,332, forward strand.
ATAGGACAGGAATCTCAGAAGTCAATTAACTGGCTGGGAAAATGCCCAGAAAAGGGAAGAAAAATAAGACTATAGAGAGTTTTTTTGAACAGATGCAAATGATCCCAACTTTCGGATCTGACAACGACCTTGCCATCAGGGAAAGACGTGGAGGGCAGGACCTCAGTACCCCAGACATCCCAGGGGGATGTCGGGTGGGCTCAGGCCTTGGAAGAGCTCAAAAAGGATTTTGAAAAGCAAGTTAGACAGGTGGAGGAAAAACTGGGAAGAGAAATGAGAGAGATGCAAGAAAAGTATGAAAAATGGGTCAATAGCTTGGTAAAGGAGACCCAAAAAAATGCTGAAGAAAATAATACCTTGAACAGTAGGATCACTCAATTGGCAAAAGAGGTTCAAAAAGCCAATGAGATGAAGAATGCTTTCAAAAGCAGAATTAGCCAAATGGAAAAAGAGGTTCAAAAGCTCACTGAAGAGAATAGTTCTCCCAAAATTAGAATGGAACAGATGGAGTCTAACCACTGTCTGAGAAACCAAGAAATCACCAAACAAAACCAAAAGAATGAAAAAATGGAAGAGAATGTGAGATATCTCATGGGAAAAACAACTGACCTGGAAAATAGATCCAGGAGAGACAATTTAAAAATTATGGGACTACCTGAAAATTGTGATCAAAAAAAAGAGCCTAGATATCATCTTCCATGAAATTATCAAGGAAAACTGCCCTGACATTCTACAACCAGAGGGCAAAATAAGCATTGAAAGAATCCATCGATCACCACCTGAAAGAGATCCAAAAAGAGAAACTCCTAGGAACATTGTGGCCAAATTCCAGAACTCCCAGCTGAAGGAGAAAATCTTACAAGCAGCTAGAAAGAAACAATTCCAGTATTGTAGAAATAAAATCAGGAGAACTCAAGATCTAGCAGCTTCTACATTAAGGGATCGAAGGGCGTGGAATAGGATATTCCAGAAGTCAAAGGAACTAGGACTGAAACCAAGAATCACCTACCCAGCAAAACTAAGTATAATACTTCAGAGGAAATTATGGTCTTTCAATGAAACAGAGGATTTTCGAGCATTCTTGATGAAAAGACCAGAGCTGAAAAGAAAATTTGACTTTCAAACACAAGAATGAGAAGAAGCATGAAAAGGTAAACAGCAAAGAGAAGTCTTAAGGGACTTACCAGAAGTGAACTGTTTACATTCCTACATGGAAAGACAATATTTGTAACTCTTAAAACTTTTCAGTATCTGGGTAGTTGGTGGGACCACATGCAGATGTACACACACACACACACAAACACACACATGTACATGTGTGCACACACACACATACACACATGCACGCACGCACAGAAAAAGAGAGCACAGAGTGAATTGAATAGGATGGGACCATATCTTAAAAGAAATTAAGGTAAATGGTGAGAGAGAAATGTAGTGGAAGGAAAGAGGGTGAAATGGAATGGGGTAATTATATGTCATTTAAGAGGCAAGTAGGAGACTTTTTAGTGGAGGGAAAAAGAGGAGAACTGAGAAAAAAAAAAAAACAAGAAGTTTACCCTCATCACATTTGACTAAACGAAGGAATAAAATGCACACTCATTTTGGTATGAAAATCTATCTTACAGTATAGGAAAGTGGGGGAGAAGGAGATAAGCAGGGGGGGATGATGGAAGGGAGGGCAAAGGGAGGAGGGAGCAATTTGAAGTCAACACTCGGGAGGGACAGGATCAAAAGACAGAAGAGAAACAATGAGGGGCAGGATAGGATGGAGGGTAATTCAGTTAGTCTTACACAACACAACTATCAGGGAAGTCATTTGCAAAACTATACAGAAATGGCCTATATTGAATTGCCTGCCTTCCCAAAGGGAATGGGTGGGGAGGGAGGGATGGGGAGAATTTGGAACTCAAAGTTTTAGGAACAACTGTTTAGTATTGTTGTTGCTACTAGGAAAGAAGACATACAGTTAATGAGGAATAGAAAGTCATCTGGCCCTACAGGAGAAAAGAGAAGATAGGGACAAGAGAAGGGAGGGATGATAGAAGAGAGGGCAGATTGGAGATAGGGAAAATTAGATTGCTTGGTGTATTGGGGTGGGGGGAGGGGAGAAAAGGGGAGAAAATTTGGAATCCAAAATTTTGTGAAAACGAATGTAAAAAGTTAAATAAATAAATAAATATTTAAAAAGAAATAAAATCAAATCACCGTATCATATAAGAGAAAACTGAGGTCCAAAGAATTGAAGTGACTTGTCCAAGGTTCCATAGCTTATAGCAAGGCTAACACTTAAAGCTAGGTAGACTGAGTCTAAATGATATTTTGAATGGATATATACTGCATTATATTTTTCTACCATATCTCATAACCTCTAGTACAATCACTTAGCAAGATCTAAAGGACCGAGACATAGGACAAGTTTTTGTTATTAATGTTATTGTTACTTTATAGTGAAGGAGGTACTCAAATTGTCTAGAATTTGGAGTGATGCCATTGACAAGATGTTTGTGTGGCATTTTGTATAGCCATAGATTAGCATGAGGGCATTGGGTGCTCTATGGGAAATCTTGGGGTTGAGGAAACTCCCCCAAAATAAAGTCATGTTGGGTGATTAAAGTCAAAAAAAAAAAAAAAGAACAAGCATGACTCCAAGGAAATTCTATGAGAACAGACCTTGGTCATACCCTTGGCAGAGGGGAGAGTCCACAAGTGTCAGACACTGAAGATATTTTCATATGTTTTTGATGAATTGATCAGTTATTTCATTTTTTTCTTTTTACATCTAAAATGACAGTCTTATGGAATGGCTCTCTACAAGACTCAGGAGAAGAGTGCTTTGATGAATTTAGGGTGACATAAAAAGGAGACCTCAATAAACACTCTTAAAAGGAGAATTGGGATTGATTCAATTCCACCTCTTCCAATTCCTCTCTGTGTGGCTTTGGCCCATTTGTGCACTTCCCTCGGTCTTAGTTTCCTTAGCTCTAGAATGCATGTTGGGGGTGGCTTAGACCAGAAGGGTCATAGACTCAGCAGTTATACTGGGCTCCAAGAACTCCTGAGAGTGGCCAGAAGCACATTCAGATATCCTTCCAACCTGATTTTTATGTGTTGATGTATTAATAAAAATAAAGAAATACATAACTGTGGTTTTCTCAGTGAATATGCAGACTTCAGGGATCTATATGTATGGTTTAATGGCCTCCATTTCCAACTAGATTTGGTACCTCCAGTCTAGATGACTTCCAAGTTCCTTTCCAACTCTGGATTTATTATCTCACAATCCTAAGAATAAATATTGATAATCCAGCCCTTGGTAGAAAAACCTTTTGGGAGTTGAGATGATTTTGCTCTGCACTTGAATTATATTACAGCAAGTTGGTTTCCTTTGAAACATCCCCACTATTCTTAATCTACAGTTATTTCTTCAGAGCAAGTCTTATAAAAGAGAGAATATAATGTCCAGTAGAAAAGCCTTTTCCTTGTTCATTTTAGGGTAATTTTCCAGACTTCCTGGTCACACAATTTCCTGCCTCGTTTTGTGACCAGCTTGTAGTGCTGCTAAGGGGGATGCAAGCATAGAAATGCAGGGAGAGAGATCCGGGGAAACCAAACACTATGTTAGTAATTCCAGCTTTTTTTAATATCTTCTTCCCTTGTACCTTGTGATTTATACATGATGGTTCTGAAAGTTACAGTAACTGCGAGATCCAGGCTTTCGGACAAGCAGACAAAGGCTTGTCTACCTGGCTTTGTGGAAACATATTGGTTTCTCTCTGGAACAATCTCCAGAATTCCTTGCTCACTGTTAGAGGTCTGCTGAAAGTGACTCAACTATAGATGAAACAGCTTGCTTAATCGTTCTTGAAACACGGGAAAAATTAAAATACATTTTTTTCTCTATAAAGCAATAAAAACAATGCCAGATTGCTAATGCCTCTTTTGTACCTTTCATTTGAAAGACCTCAAAAGAACACTGGGAAGAAGAAAGTCAGATTCGATTCCCCGATGGCATCATTATACGTGTTGAATCCTCTAAAACTAAAACTCTGAAGACATTCAGTGGGAGGGGAGGAATCCATGAGAGTAGGAGGAAGAGTGTCTCTCTAGAGTATTGTTCAACCCGCTTTGTTCAAATTCATTCAAATTGGATGATTACAAGCAAAGATCTGATTTGTTTCAACATTAAAATGCTAAATTAGTGTGTGGTGACTCACAAATTGTCCTATAGAGCTTTTAAGGTGCCCAGAGTGCCCTATCTCCAGTTTTAAAATTGCATTCTGGTGATTGGAATGCAAACATGTGAGGTGTCTTTTTTTTTAAATGAAGAATTCTTGTTTTTAATTATTTAAGTTGGTTCAGCTGAAACATATGCTTTGCTTCTAAAATACTTATCACAGTTCCTGGTCGGGATTTTTAGTTTTATTTTTTAAGATTTGTCAAGTTTTGCTTTAGAAAAGCAAAGATGCCTCATTTGCCTGAAGCTGAGGTGGGCTGCAAGGTTGGATGGCCATGACTGTGTTTAATCCCGGCTGCTTTCCACTTATTTCTTGAGTGTAAAATTAGTAGCTTCTGGTAAATTGTACTAAAGTTCTTGTGACCTTTTCTAATCCTTACTGTTTCATTATTTAATGGCCTGACCTTCGTTTTCTGCAGAATCACATTAGTGATAAATGTGGAGATTTAATAACTAGTACAGGCTGACAAGTGACCTTTTTTTTTTAAAAAAAAAAAAAAAAAAAGACCACCATTCTTCTTTGCTGGGAAAACCAGACTGTTTTGCAAGTTCTAATTCATAGTTTTTTAATTATCCTTTCCATTGTCTGTAAGCTTTTTCAGAAAAAAAGGAAGGTCAAATATTTCATTTTCCTTGCTGATTAAAATTAAATACTTGGCAATTGTTCCAATATATCATTCAAAGGGGATGGGACAATTTCAAAGCTTTCAAAGAGCATCCTGAAGAATTTTCACTGGAGGGATGAGAAATTCAGAGAATTCCAAGGGGTTAGAGTGAAGCCATCCTCACTGGGTATGGGATTTGATTCATTCTCTCAATCTCCCTCTTGACGGGTAATTTTAGAACCAAAAATTTGAAGGGTTCTTCAGTTATCTTGTTAGAAGAAAAGAAATGGGGAAAATGTGACCTGACCCCAACAAAGGGTGAGATTTGCAAATGAAGGATTTCATTTTTTTAAAAAAATATATTTTTTGGTATTTTCCCATTTAACAAGGATAGAATTATTGAAGGTTTGGTGGAAGATTATTTTTTTGTGTTAGGGAAAAAATACGAATTTTTTTTTTTACCCAGATAAAGTGAAACCAACTAGTTGTAAAACTACTCCTCTTGTATACATTGCCTAGAGATAGCACACTATGCATTTTTTTTTTGCAATAGTACCAAAAAATCATATACTTCCTTCCACTGAGCCTCAGTAGAAGGCAGAGCCTTTTCTAGTATTTTTCAGGAAAGATATGCTTCTCTGAGCTTGTGGGGAAATGCTCCTAGGATGCAATCTATGTAACAATTGAGTGGCTGTAAAAGTCTAGGTAATACTTCCATAGTAGCAAGGCCAGATAATGTCCAGGAATCTTAAATATGGAAAGCATAGTGATCACCAGATGTGGCTAAGATGAATTTCTTTGCATTCTTCCGATGAGGCCAATCCTCAAGGACTTGAAATCAGCCAACAAAGTGGTTTAACCATTTAATGGTCCAGATACGTGGACCATGGTGGTTTTAGCTCCAGGAAAAAGGTTAAAAAAATCTTATCAGGCACAGTGAAATTTTTCAGATGTGGACACTGATCTTATTGCTTAAGAAAGAGTCTCACTCTAGGGTAAAACAGATTTATGTAAAACAAGATGTCTTAGCAAGCATTGTTACATGATCATCCCTGGACCTGTTCTCATCAGGACTTTCTCTGATTTCACCTTTTATATTCTTCTTCTACACAATGAATGTATCATAATTTTTTATTTAAAAGGCTCCTAGAGACCATGTGGTAAAAGGACCATAGGTCTAGAGCTGGGAGAGACTTTTTAGTTTATCTAATCAAAGAATTCTAAATATTTTATGTGATAAAGTAAGGTGAAGCCCGTGGACTTGTGGCCAGAATAATGTTTTAATGCATAAAACAAAATACAAAGGGTCAGAAAGGAGGCAATTATGTCAGACTGCAGTAATTAAAAAAGTGAAGTTCACGGACCCTTGGCTAAGAACTTCTAATCTAGTCAAATCCTCTCATTTTTGAAGTAATGACTCGGAATCCCAGAGAAGTCAAGGCCATCAACCAACAAACAAATGTGTTTTTTTTTTGCATTTACTATGTCAGGTACCACACTGAGTTCTAGCAAGACCAATCCTGGCCCTCCATGAGCTTATATTTTGGTGGAGGAGACAAATAGATAGATACAAGATACGTGCAGAGTAGAGAGAAAACCACCTTTGAGGGTGAGGCATTGGTGGCTGAGGAGACCAGGTGTGGCTTCCTGGAGAAGGTGATGCTTGAGCAGAGTCTAGAAGGAAGTGAAGGATGCTGAGTTACAGTGAAGAGGGAGAGGGTTGCAGGCATGAGTGACCCTCAGTAACTCATCTGAAATCCTAGGGCTAGGAAGTGACCCAGCCTGATTGTGACACAAGGTCTTGTGTCTCTCAGTTCACCACTCTTACGTGTCTGACATACATCCACTGAAATGCCCACTGCACCTCTTATACAAGTGGATGGATACCCACCAGACTTAACTTGAAGAACTGCAATGAGTTGCATCCTGCCTGTGCCAAACATGCACTTCTGCATTGCCTTTTGGGTGACGTCTGCTGGAAGTTTTTAGACACTGTGGCTTGGCAATCCTGGTCACCATAGACCAGAACTGGAAGAATGATATTGACCCTTGGTTTGATAGAGAACTTGGGGGGAATTCAAAGGATGGAACTTCCTGAAGTAACTTCCCAAGCAAGAGTAACTATTGCTTTTCTTTAATTCTGTGGTTATGTTCATGGTGGCCTTTTTCCAATGTTTGTCATGAATACTGACACAAGATGACCAAGTGTCCATCAAATGATGTTTCTTGCTCCCTTTGAACACAACAGAAAATCACTCCATCATTAGCTTCTCCAGGAAAAAAGAGCCCCGTTTCTATTTACTTCTACCTTCCCTTTGATGCTTTTATGACAGGTACGGCAAGGTTTACATTCCAGGCACACGCCTCTTTGTTGTTAACTGGACAAGGACCTCACATCTACAGAACCAGTAGCTCTGTTGATAGTGACTAAGACTCCCAAGTCTGCTGCATCCTTTCTACCACCCTCCCCCTGCCATCCCTCTAGAAATCAAAGGGACTACACAGCACAGAGGGACATATTCTACCTTTCTGTCTTCTACAGGTTGCTGAAGTTAAAGAACTCAGTGGCAATTGACCACTGAGAAAATTACTTTTCTTCGTATAGAAGTGCCTATGTGATGCAGTAGATCGTGTGTGGGACCTTGAAGTCAGGGACACCTGAATTTGAGTCCTAACTCAGCGGCATATTAGTTGTATGGTCCTGGGCCAATCATTAAACTTTTTCTTGGCCTTAGCTTCTTCATCCAGAACATGGAGAAAATAATATCTCCTAAATCAGAGTTGTTGAGAAGATCCAATGAGATAGTACATATGAAGTGTCATGCAAACCTGGAAGCATTATATGAATGCAAGTTGTGTCATCCTCTTCATCCTCCTCGTAATCATTCTAATTTCCATCACCTGTCACAACGCCTGGCACTTAAGAATAGGGACTGGACTGATTTCATTATTATTAAGAACAATCAGGTGAGGAAGCTCTTCTGTAACTGACAGTCTTAGCAAGATGCCCAGAGCCCTGAGAGGTAAGAGCCTTGGCCAGGCTCACACAGCTAGTATGTGGCCAAGACGAGGATCTAACCCACGTCTCTTTGGATTCAAGATTTTTTATTCAGTACTCTATGCCAGGTGACAATAGTAATTTATTATGAAACGCTTGTTGACTGACTCATTTATTAGTCTCTTTGTGCTGGCCTAGGCTGGTCCTGACAAAGGCATAGTACAATAAACAATATACCTCAGGAAATAGCAGCAGGTATGTGCAGAGCTTGTGTCCCTCAAAAGCTATCAGGGCCACCTTGTCAGAGTCAGGGACATTCGATCTGGGCCTCGGAGGAAAGGGAGGATGGCAGCAGGAGGGCAATGGTTGCCAAGCCCTTGAATCTCTTCATCAGAATGCTTACATCCAGCTGTGCCTACAATAGAAGGTTAGAATCCTTCTCCTGAGGGATGGAAGACAGTAAATCAAAAGTAAGGCTGTTATTGAATATCAATACTTAGACATTAAATAAAAGAAGGTGTTTGATATCTGTTGGCTTTCCATCACAGGGACATAATTGCCCTAGAGATGGTATAGATCAACTTTGTTGAACTCCTGGATTTGAAGACATTTCTGAGTATGTGAAAGAAAAGGATGAAAAAGTTATGCATTTTAATGAAAATGGGAAAAAGAAAATGAGAGTCAAGTTAAGGAAAGAGTGGGTATCAAAATCAAGAAAGGCTCAGCAAATCTCTCCAAAGTTCTCAGAACATTGAAGGACTCCATCAAGAAAAAAGGTGTTTATTAGGGCAAAATAGTCTCTTACTCAGTAAGTTAGAAACTTAGAGAATAAGTCCAAAGAAGGCTGCCAAATCACAGAGTAAAGACGGGTTCAAGAGACAGTTTCAAAAAGAGGTGTTTTCAAAAGAGAAAGTCGCAATCAAAGAGGCAACAATAAACCCAAAAGATGAAACTGAAATAAACTTACAGGACCTGGGAGAGCTCATGGGCCAAACCAGTTGGAATTCTCTGCTCTCCACAGCAAATTCTTTGCTCCTCAGAATTCTTTGTTCTCCATTTCTTTTGGAGTTTGCGGGTGTATTCAAGAAGTTGTCAATGAAGCCTCTGGGACCTAGCATCGCTTTGTCCTACCTATACTGTGTGATAATTAATAGGCAGGTTTGCATTTATCCAAAAGTGTATGAATTTAGAGAAAATTTCTTTAACTAAATGGCAAACTGAGTGGTTACTGCCTTCAGATCTATCCGTGTAGATCCAGATTGGCTATCACAAAACCTCAGTGGCACAGTTCCATCCATCCACCCATCAATCATTCAGTCAGTTAATGAATTAATCAATTACCAAATCAAGATTGGGTCACCCTTTCACTCTTCTATTCAATCCATTCTAGTGTCTTCCTGGTGCCTCATGGAGTTAGCTTCCTGCCTTGGCCTTTAAAGACTTTATCTCTTGGCTCCAGGCTCCTTCTCCAGCCTTGGTAGATATTGCTCTCCCACTCAACTGTCCATTCCTCACCAAGGAGCCTCTAGCTTCTGTCTCAGGCCCTTTGCCCTGGCATTTCCTGTGCCAGGCATGCCCACTGTTCCTTCTGTGTCTCTCCTAATCACTAAGGTTCTTCAAAGCTCAGCTAGAGCTCAACTCCACCTTTCCCATGAAGCCTTCTCCTCCTCTAATCATGATGCTTCTCTCTCCCCATCAGAACTCTGGGCATGGCCCCTGGATACTGGGCTCTGCCCATGAGGTGAGAATTCTGTCACCTTCTCTTGCCCAGAATGAAGACTCATACTCTTTGGCCCTTCTCACTGCATGTTGCCTTTCCCAACCCACTCTCTTTTCCATTTCCCCTTTGTCTTCTTCTGTCTGAATGTCATCCTTGAAGGCAAGGGCTGCCATGCTTGCTTGAATTTGGATCTGCAGTGTTTAACGCAGGTCCTGGCACATGGCATTGATTGCTTTATCTATCTGAGCTACCTGTTTGTGAGGGCCACCCCTCCCCCATTACTTTGTAATGATTTTACGTATACTTCCAGATGCGTACTTTTCCTTTTTTTTCACTGAGTCTTTCATATCTACTAATGATTTAGCACTTAATAAATGAATATGGATTGATGGATTGATCAAAGGAAGAAAGGGATTCTAAGAAGTAGAAGTGAGAAAGGAGTGATTCCAGGGAAGAGGGGGAAAGGGCAAGGAGACAGATACTCCTGAAGACCGTGTGGTCAGGCTGAGCAGAAGGAAACTCAGTCCTGCCTCCCCTATTCAATGACTGCTTATGAAGCAGCTATATCGGCAGCCCCTGTTCAAGAGAGGATGAACCCGCCTGCTTTTTCTTCAGTTTGCCCTATAGTTATTTCTCAGCTGCTGACCTCCAAATCTGCCCAGCTGTGGCATTGCAATCTGCTGCCACCAAACAGATTGGGTTGTCTTAATTGATCACTTTCAGGGTTATGGTTGTCAAATGAAATGGCAGACTCATTCCATTTAGTGGAATTATGGCTCCTTATAGCAGAGCTGGCTGATCCTCCATCATGAACAGGTTAGCCACTATGGTGGCCAGTGGAAAGTTCTCTACCGGCTACATTAGTACTAATTGAAGGGACCTTTTTATATCTTGGAGACTCCATCAAACAAACTTGGTTTTTAAAACAGAGAATTGACTTCCTAGAACTGTACCAGCTCTTTTACCAAACTGTAAGGGACTGAGCAATGAGCTGTGATGTTAAACCAGGTGTGGATCTGCACAGCTCTTAGACCAAAGCATGATACTGATGTTGAGGATGGCCAAGATCAATGACAATCTGACCCTTCTTCAGTTGGGCAATGTGCCAACCACCTCCAGAGGAAAACGACCAGGGTTCATGCCCTACTCAGAAGCTTGCTACACCAGTGACGGTGGTCAAATGACATCATCTCCATGGACCTCAGTTTCCTCATCTGTAACATGAGGAGGTTGGATTAGTTGGACTCTGTGGGTCCTATCGGCTTTGGGTCTGTGAAGTTACACTCTTCCACAAAGGGCCACTTGTGATTGCTTCCATTTTCATCTGCTAGAGGGCCCGTGTTTGTTTTCACAATACAGTTTGGCATCAGATTGTTGTTGGCAATCCCCAATCCTCTGCCTTTGGGACCTCTTCCCTGCAAGTCTCCAGTGCAGTCTCCCTTTCAACTGGCAACTCCAGGCCAGGAGCCATGGCTATGCACTAATTGCCTGAGTTCATTACACTTTTTGAGTTGCATCCCACTTTTGAAAGAAGTAATCTAGCTTTGTACTGCTTTGCAGATAGGCCATTAGAAGCAACCTGCAACTGCTATGGGCATTTATAGAGCACATTCTATTTTTTATAGTGCCTTCAGTCTTTCAGGGTCCTTTGTAAATAGAATCCTATTTGATCCACAAAACAGGTGGATCTAGGAGGCAGGTGCTATTATCATAACCATTTTATGAATGAAGAAACTAAGACAGAAAGCAGTTAAGTGACTTGCCCAGGGTCACACAGCTTACAAAGTGTGAAGTTGAATTTAGACTCAGGTCTCAAAGATTGCTCCAGGAGCTGTGCATATAAGCACCTGATTTAACACTGCCTATTCCCAACACATGGACATATGGGGGTCAGTCTTACATGGTGGTCATGCCACTATCTTCTCCTTCATATCATCTCACACAAAGAGGTAGCTTTCTCCTTGCCAAGACAGGTTCCTCTACCTACACAGATGACTCCACTATATCCAGTTACCCTCTCCACCATCCTTACATCTTCAGTCTTTCCTTTTCTACTAGCTCCTTCTCTACTGCCCAGAAACATGCTCATGGCTCCCCCATCCTAAATGAATCCTTCCATCCCTCGTAATTGTGATCCTCTATTTCTTCTGCCTGTTGTGGCTAAATTCTTAGAAAACGCATCTTTAATTAGACTCCCTTACTCCCTCTCCTTTCACTCTCTTCTTAACTTCATACAATCCAACTGCTCTCTCTGAAATGACCAGGTATCTCCTAAATATCCAATTCCCCAGCCTTTTCTCCATCCTCATTCTCCCTGATTCTCTGCAGCTTTGAACACTGTTGGGCATTGTCTCCTCCTGGATACTCCTCTCTAGGTTTTCAGGACATCCTCCTGTCCTGGTTCTTCTCATATCTGACCCCTCCTCTGTCTTCTTTGCTGGATTTTCATCCAGGTCAAGCCCACTAACCATGAGTATCCCACAGGACTCTGTCCTGCGCCCTTTTTTCTTCTCTTGCTATATCCTACTTCACTTGAGGATCTCTTGAGCTCACATGGAATTAATGATCATCTCTATGCTGATGATTCTCAAATGTTTCCTGCCTTGACTTGTCTGCAAAACTCCAGTCTCATATCTCTTACTACCTCTCAGATATCTCCAACTTCATGTCCAGCAGATATCTTATACTCAACATGTTCTAAACCAAACCCATTCTCTTTCCCTTTACCCCTTTTCTTTCTCCTCTTAACTTCCTTCTTATTGTAGAGGTCACCACCATCCTCTTGGTCCTCCTGGCTCACCAGCTAGGGTGGCATCCTCGGCTCCTCACTATCCTTCACACCCCTCCCCATATCTAATATGCTACCAACACCTCTTGATTTGACTGTTACAATATTTCTCACATATGCCCCTCTTCTGCTCCAATACTGCCAGTACCTTTTAACAAGGCCTCATGACCTCAATAGTCCAATCTCCTGGCTGTTGGGGGGTCTGGCTGCCTCAAGGCTCTCCTCATTCCAATCCATCTTCCATCCAGCCACCAAAGTGATCTTCCTAAAGTGCTGGCCTGACCATGTCACCCCTCCCCGCCCTGCCCCCCCACACTCAGTTATGCCTGATTGTTCTCTATACCCCCAGGATCAAATACAAAATCCTTTGTTTGGCATTCAAAATCCTTAATAACCTGCTCTACCCTCTCACCTTTCCAATTTTCTTCTAACTCACCCCTCCTTCTGTGCTCTCTTTGATACAATCTCTGTCTCTCAACCCCAAGTATTCACTCTGGCTGAAATGCTCTCCTTCCTGTGCTATGATCACTCACCTCCCTGGCTTCTTTCAAGTCCCAACTGAAATCCCACTATCCACAGGAAGCCCTCCCCATCCCTTCTTCATTCTGGTGCCTTCCCTCTGCTCATTATTCTTTTGTATTTGTCCCACATGTAGCTTGTTGCTACACATGCTTGCACACAAGCTTGTTGCTATACAAGCTACATATGCTTGCATGTTGCCTCCTCTCTTTGATTATAGGCTCCTTGAGGTCAAGGACCTTCTTTTGCCTTTCTTTCTATCCCTGGGGCTTAGCATAGTGCTTAGCACAGCACCCTGGCATACATTAGGTGCTTAATAAATGCTTAGAGACTGACTCTCAGATCTCCCTAGCTCCAGGATCAGCACCACTTAATGGCCTAACAGTTTGCATGCATGCCGATGCTCTCAGCAGCCCTGGCAGGGTAAGGGCTGTCTCAAGGCTCATTTTTCTGAGGGGAAAACTGAAACTTATAGTAGCATGGCTACTAAGTGATGGAGCTGGGCTTAGAACCCAGGTTTCTTCTGACTCAGGTCCATTTTCTTTCTGTTGATCACTGAAGGCCCTGTCTCAAGGAGTCTGGGGACTGAGGGAGTATCACAGTTTAGCAGAAAGTATTGATGTTAAAGGGAGTAGAGCTGGTGCTGTTTTCTATGTATATTTGCATCTGGAGCACCATTGTCCAAGCAGTTCTGCTGTGTGTATGCATTTTGAAAGAATATCTCCCAATAAAAGTTTCAGAGCTTGGGGACAAAATGGAGATGGGGCACAGTGCTCACCAATGTCATCAGTAACACATAAAAATGATAAGAACCCAATAAAAATGGGAGGGCAGTTTAATGTGTTAGATAGCTGAGAGATCCATAAATACTTCACTAAATAATGATTCGGCCACAGCCTTGGGCTGATGCTGGCCTGTCCCTCCCAGTTCTCTGGGCCCAGAGATGCTACTGTAGCACAACACACACAATAAACATAGCCTTTTCACCTGACAGAGCTGGAATTGACTTGGGGAAGTCAGCATGGGAAGGGCTACAGCTCAAAGTTATTGGAATGTGGGACAGTTCTCAATGTTCCTGTTCTTTCTCAGGAAGAAATCTCACAGAAGCAAAGTCAAAATTCAAATTATGCACAAAATGTTTCCCAACATATAAATTGTGTAGGAACCAATTTATGTTTTCTAAACATTCCTTATAGCAGAAATGCTTTTGGTGTGATTGATTGATTAATGGACTAAATGTGCTTCAACAAATGGCCATTTCTAGGAGCAATACAACATCTCCTAATTGTTGAAATGGTTTTGTAACTTCTTTTTAGCTATTGTTGCAGAGCCTAATCTGTAACTGCAAGGACAGTAAAAATATATCTCTCAAGGTTCAGAACATTGTCAAGTGGATAGGGGTGTTTAAGAGACTTTGTGAAAGCTCCATTGCTGATTAATTCAGTGGATATGGCTGAGCACATCAGTGGCACCTCATTCTCAGTTTACCCATCTGTAGATTGGAAGAATTATCATGTCAATCATTCACTGACCCATCTTTTTGTCCCCACTGTGTAATGTATTCTTTCTAACTATTTTCTCTGGGTCTATTTTCTTTCTTTTGCTGTGCTGAAAACTACTCACAATGTACTGATGGGGAGCATGGCATAGAGGTTAGAGAGCTAGCCTTGAAGCTAGGAAGATTCGGGATTAAGTTATGACTTTGACGAACACTGGCTGTGTGAATTGGCCATGTCTCTTCCCTTCTTAATACTCTAATAGCTCTGAGAGTTGTAAGTTCTGGAGTGGTTGACATCTGCCTCTACATCATTGGTGATGGGGAGTTTCCACATTGAGAGAGTTCTCCACACTAATGAAGTCACATATCCAGACTTCCCACTACCACAAAGAAAAAAAGGAAAGTCAACCAATCATACAGTGCTTTAGACAAGAGGCACTCAATTCATTAAAAATAATGATATCTTTTTTTCTGAGCAAGGCAATGTAGCTTAGTGGGTGGGAGGCTACCCTTAAAGTCAGAAAGTCCTGGATTCAAATCATGCCTATGACACATATTGCTTCATCTGGCTCTCTTTTAATTTTGCATAGTGTGATCTTTAATATTTTGGTCACATATCCTTTTTTAACCTATTGAGGTATATCATATATGATATTTATCTAAACCTAATTTTTGCCAAGTTGTTTTCCAGTTTTCCCAGTAGATCAGATAGTGAGTTTCCCCCCTGCCCAAGTAATTTTTGCTTAGGCTTATCAAATAGTGGGTTGTAGATTTCAGTTATTTCTGATCCTTGGTTTTCTAATCAGTTCTACTGATCTCCATTTCACTTTGTTAAAAGCCAGCACCAGAGAGTTGGCGAATGCTGCTTTATGATATAATTTGATGTCTGGAAGAGCTAGTCCCTTTATGCTCCTACTTTTTTCCCCCATCATTTCCCTTGAGATCTTAGACCTTTTGTTCCTCCAATGGAATTTTGCTATTATTGTGTCTAGCTTTATAAAGCATCCCCTTGGTAGTTTGATTGGTATAGCATTAAATCTGCAAATTAGTTTTAGGAGGTTATATTATCCTTTTTAATACATTATTTTTAATTAACTTGCTTCTGCGGGATGCAGTAAAGATTAAGGATGGCACTGCAAAGGTTGGAAAAGAAACCATTCCCATTTTCACAGAGCGACATTAGGAGAGATTTTCTGTAGATACACATCATCTTCTGGGTCAAAGAGTCCAGGATATGACGCATGATTTAATGATTGGTTTTCTTATGTCTGCCATTTGTTAAAAGCTCTTTAATGTCAGAGAAGGGGAAATTGACCCACATTGATTTTAGAATGCTTTTGCCCAGGTTGGTTTCAATGGAACCTCTGCTGTTCAGGGTTGTTGAGAAAAGCATGACTCCAAAGGCCAGATGATGTCAAGGTTTAAATAGATTTATTCATTGATCAGCATTATATTGTCTAAGAACTTCCTCAAGATGCTGTTTATTATAGAAAAATTGCTACTTTGGAAAATCTTTGTACTTAAAATCAAATTTTTTGGAACCATCTATTCTTACAAATAAATATCTTCAATCAATGCCTGGATATATTTACCTTTTTCAGTAGTATATCCATGATGAATCCCCCTAGGTTACACAGAGCTGTAACTTGTCAATGTACTTTCCACATATTATCCTATTTGAATCTCACAATAACTCCCTGAGACAAAATCTAAGATCATAGGTATATAGAAGTCTGCCAAACATTGAAAGGATTCTAATCCAAGCTGCTCATTTTACAGATGAGGGGACAGAGGACCAAAGAGGTAGGCAGTAGCAGAACTGATTTTGGAAGCCAAATCTACAGTTATTATCATCCTCGTTTGACAGATAGGTAAACTGAGGCCAGACTGAGGAGTTAAGTGACTTGCCCATCTATGAGTACATAGATAGTTTGTATGGGAGGAGGGATTTCTTGACTCCTACTACAGCTGTCCATCTATTAGCGTAAACATCCTCCCTGAAGTAGAGAGCTGCCCTCAAAGAGAACAATTTTTAGCTTTAATTTCTCCGTTGGCAAGGACGAGAACGCTGGAGAACTTTATCCGTAGTCCCTGTCGACTGTTGCTGGAGACAGCTGACTCCCCAGAATTAACTCTCCCACAGGACCCGGGTACCATCACAGAGAGATTCTCCTCCTCCCCCTTAGCTCCAAGAATAGCAGACTGTTCTCCTCCTCCGAGCAGTCGGGATGTGTGAGGGTCACTAATTCACCCGACTGTCTCTTCCTTCTTTCTTTGCCAGCCTTTGCAGCTCGACTGTGACCTCTGCGCCATTGTGTCCAGCTCTGGTCAGATGACCGGCCAGAAGGTGGGCACCGAAATAGATAGGTCCTCTTGCATTTGGAGAATGAATAACGCCCCCACCAAGGGCTATGAGGAAGACGTCGGCCGTAAGACCATGATCCGCGTCGTTTCCCACACCAGCGTCCCTCTCTTGCTTAAGAATCCCGATTACTTTTTCAAAGAAACCAACTCCACCATCTACGTGATCTGGGGGCCTTTCCGGAACATGAGGAAAGACGGCAATGGCATTGTGTACAACATGTTGCGAAAAGCTGTTGAGATCTACCCGGGTGCCCAAATTTATGTGACAACAGAGAAGCGCATGGGTTACTGTGATGGAGTTTTTAAGAAGGAGACAGGGAAAGACCGGTAAGCCCTGACTATGCCTTCCTTCATGTCTTGTGGGTAGATCCTAGCTGAGGGAAGGTCCCTTTGCATGCCAGCTATAAAATGAGCACCCGGTTATTTTTCAAGTTGATTGTTATATGTTTTTGACTGTTATGAGTACTTGATGAGCCAGCAGCTAGGCCCCATTTAGCCCACCTACGCTACCTTCTGTTCATTCCGTTTTGATTGGCCTGGGGCCCAAAAAACACTGGATGCTTTCCTGAGACATCCTTAGAGCTCCCCCTCCCCCTTCCAGTTCAATTTGCTATTGATTAAATTAGAATTTTAGCTGAAGTGGGAAGCCCAAACAACAGTATTCCGAAGCACAGAAATGTTGGGAGACTTGAGGATGATAAATTGACCTAACTTCTTCTAGAAACCAGGAGAAACTTTACCTGAGGCTACCGACAGAACAGGTTATTGATTTTCTAACAAGTTGAGTAACTCCCTGCATGCAAATGTTCTGTGTGATCCTGAACAAATGGCTAAGCATCGTCTCACGTTGGAACAGAGTGCCATATTGAAATGCTGCCACACTTCAAGGCAGTAATGTTGGATGATGATAGCAAAGTGATAAAGGAAAAATGCCTTCAATCTTCAATTATCCAGGGACCAGGATGGGTAATTTGTGATACATGTAGCTCCTCTTCTTCCTCTAATTTCTCCTTATTCTTTATCCCCCTAATCAAAGGTCTTCTGCTATGGATACTACCAAAGGGAATGAGTAAACCTCCGTAAGGTTTCAGTCATGTGGAGAGCAGCTGAATGTGTTGGGTTTTCCCATGTAATAAGATAGTTGAGGTCTCCACTGCCATAATCTTAAATGCACATTTGGAATGAACCTAGGATTTCATTAGTTGAGGGAATTCCCAATGAGGAAACTTCTAGCAATGCAAGTTGATGTACCTTCTCTGAAATGTTGTCTTAGAGAATCGCTCAACCACTTGGAGGTGCAATGATTTGCCTAGGATCATTGGACTTTACATGTCACAGGTGGGACTTGCACCTGGATCTTCCTGGCTTCCAGGCTGCCTCTCTGCCCATACTCTCAGAAGCTTCCACCACAGATTGCACCAGCGTACTTGCTTCTCTGCCTAATGGCCATCCTAATGGTTGGACAGTCTCGAAATCATCAGTGGTGTATCACTCCTAAAGCCTGTCTTAATCATCTGTGCATAGTTACTCTCCTCTTCTGGAGTGGGATTTCCTGCAAGGACCCTCCGATACTTCCCTCTCATTCTATGCTGCCTGAAGATAAGATTGACAGGAGTTTTTGTTAGCCCCGTCCTTTTCGGTTCTCACCACCCCTCTCCTCCTTCCCACTTGGTTCTTTTCCCTTTCTGTCATTCCTCTACTTAGCACTGCCAGAATGAGATGACGTAGAGCAAAAGGGAGAAGAGTCAAAGTTGGAATGAGTCAGTGTTGTTTCTTATTTCTTTGGAAAAGGCTGTTTCAAGGGAAATATCGAAATCTGTAGCACAAAAGGACCTTTGAGTTATATGTAGGTTTTGCCTCTCTACAATATCCCATTTGCCTCTGTACAGTTGCATTGGATAATTTCTATATTAAAATCTGTTACTTGCAGAATGATTTTTCCCATCACCCAGTTTTAACAAACAAAACTTTTGATTACATTCAAACAGAGCTCTCTTCCATGACTTCCTTTGGCTCTCTGGGTGCTATTCCAAGAGCCGGTAATCATTTAAAACTGTTCAATCTGCCAGGTTGCTCTGCTATTGATTCCTGAAGTTGATTTGTATTTATCATTGATTATCCTTGAGCACCAAGAGACTGCTCAGCAGTATACAAAAGCTCAGGCAGATATAACTTGGCAGGTCCCTCAGCTAGCCAGCCTAGCTGGAAGGCTCTTACTCTTAGATGTGTAATTTTCAAGGCATAGGCTCTTTAGGGGAGATAGGCAATGGGTGTGGAGGGGAAGGGGAATGCTGAATTGTGCATTAAGATATATGCCTGTGCTCTGTTTGAGGATGGGTGTGAGTTAATGTGGCCCCATTTGGTGTTTCAGGGATACTTGGTTCTCCTTGAGGAGACAATAGGAAATGGGAGGGATCTCCAAGGGAAGAATGGGGAAGGGAAAAAATGACCCAGAAAAGCCTCCTGTAGAAGGGAGAATTTGAGCTGAGACTTGAAGGAAGTCAGGAGGCAGAGAAGGACTTCTTCCGGGAATTAGCCACCCTTTGTACATAGCAGCAGAAATGCTCTGTTTCACTTTCATTTTATGCACCAGTTTCAGAGGCCAGTGCAGAAGCTGGTGCACTTCTTTGGACTATGGGCTTTCGTACCTTCCTCTTTGTGCTCAAATTTATCCCCTTCATTGTCATGTTTACAGAAACACTGGGAGTTAGGTAAAAATTCTAATCAATCAATTGCACCTTGCTCTTACTTGTGTTGAACATCTTTGGACCAACAGACCTTTTGGAATAGGCAGACACATTCAAATTGTTTTGAGGTAGTCCTGTTTGGGGATGGAGATTTACTCTAAAAGTGTGAAAAACCTGACTGGGAGCTCTCTCTTTCCAAACCTGCTCTAATAAGGTAATTAGGTGAATTTCATGGGCTGATTTGATAACTTCAAATGAGGTATGTTAATGAGGAGTCTGCTGCTGGTGAAGTATTCAGTCATTGAGTGGATGCTGGTGTTCAGGAGAGTCTGGGGATGCTTTCTTCCCATTATAATGGTGGGCAGCTGGATGTATTCTGTGTGGGGGAATATTCTTGTCAATTTCCATTTCACTTGGAGGTCCTTGGGGGGGGTATGACTGATGCACAATGATTTGGTGAGGCCCCATTATTATCCACAAGTCTTAGTGAAGGATAAAGTCAGTGACACGATGGACATTTTACAGGACTTTTAAATTTTGTGTTGCAAATAGTTATGGTTCCAAATGATAGAAAATTTATTAACTACTCTCTCTATATATATATATATAAAACCACATTAATAACCACAACGAAAATGTGCCTTCACACATTTCTGATTCATGTCAAATTTTTATGCTAAAAAAGAAAAAAAAATCCTAAAAGACAATCTATAACTTATTTTTGAAGATTTCATTTTTTCTTCGTAGTCAGGATTCCCCTCTGGTACAGGATGTAGTGTTAACCTGTCCCATGTGGCAGCCAAAGAAAGGTAGATTGTGGCATCTTGGACAAAATGAAGTTGTTTAGACACTGTAGGAGACAACCCAGCCCAGTGGCCTGAGCCCTGGGGGTAGAGTCTGACACTTGGCTTCAATTACAACTCCTTTATTTTCTATCTGTGTGACTTAATCACTTAACATACCTGTGCCTCAGTTTCCTCAATGTAAAATGAGTACATTGGAGCAGATGCCCTTTAAGGTCTGGTTACTTGGTCTTTCTTCAAGTTGAGAAAGGGTGCCAGAAAACAATCAAAAAGATGAAGGTCCTGGCCCTTCTGCCTCTGAGGCCTCTTGTTCCAAAGGACCCAGGTTCCTTTGGATTGTCTCAGTCTTTCCCTTAGCTTCTATTTCCATCTTGAATTCTCTCTCAAGGTGTGGATTTTGCCTCCATGTCTGACTCTTTCTTGACCTCTGGCCATGATTCCCCATTGTTAGAGATGATTCTTCCCTTGACCAATAGA
The DNA here is from genome assembly GCA_023548195.1 of Bettongia penicillata ogilbyi. Lineage (NCBI taxonomy): Eukaryota > Metazoa > Chordata > Mammalia > Diprotodontia > Potoroidae > Bettongia > Bettongia penicillata. The sequence goes on from JAJHZJ010000218.1 coordinate 1,902,028, forward strand.
GATCCCCCTATCTCAACTGACTGTACAGCTAATGAAAAATTTATTCAAGGCTACCAATAGTATGACTAACCCTTCTGGCAGCTGAGAGCTGGTTACCTTATAGTTCTGTCAAGTTTTATGGACATAAATCCTGGAATAATGGCACCTGCCTGAGTCTTTGCTGCTTGGGAGGCTGGGATGGCCCATCTCCCAGTGCTGGGGTTATTACCTGCAGAAGTCCATGGCAGTCAGGTGTTCGTGTTGTTTGGCGTCAATATGGTGAGTGCCTATAAGTGGGTGCCATCTGGCCTTGGTCAGAATCCACATAGGTAAAATCTCCCATGCTGATTAGAGTCCCAAACTTAGAATTACTACAACTACTACTACCACTACAACTACAACTACAACGACTATTACTACTACTACTACTACTACTACTACTACTACTACTACTACTACTACTACTTTACTGGTGCTGGCAAACCACCAGACTGAGTCTGAATTCATATGCTGACATCTTTGGGAGAAATAAGGAAAGCAGGACATGGGCAGGAGTAGCTTGCCTCTCCCTCTATGGATATATTCGCTCAAATGACCTCTGGGGTTCCTCTCTGCTTATCTCCAGTGCCTAGAACTTCTTGGTACTTTGTCTACACAAGGTCTCCCCAACCCATTTGGCTAGGAGAAAGTGGAGGAAACGGATTGTCTTTTGTGTTCCCAGCATCCTTCTTTGTATCCCAAGCAAAAGGTCCGCATTTAATAAATGTTTTTTGGCCAATAGACTGACAGATTAACTGATACTCATGGAGTGCTTGAGAGCTGGCTAACCACCTCCTATGCTTTTTCTCCATTCTAAATCTGACGACAACCTTGAGGGAGAGGTGGAACATATTTTTATTCCCTTTTATAGATGAAGAAACAGATTAGGGCGAGGTCAGTGACTTGCCCACCCAAGGTCACACTCACATGGCTTGCAAGTGTCAGAGACTGACTTCAGATGAGACTATCTGATCTACTAGAACATATTGCCTCTCAGTAGTCCAATGATATCATTAATTCTGAAGATCCCTCCACCAAGGAAGATTGCCACCTACCAAAGGCTGCCCTTCCTATGTGATTTCTATCTACATCCTCTCATAAGGCATGTCAGCTCAGTGACCCAGTGGACAGAACTCTGAACTTGGAGTCAGGAACACCTGAGTGTCCATCCAACTCAAGACAGCAAGTCACTTACCCTCTCTCTGCCTCAGTTTCTTCATCCATAAAATAGAGATCATCGTATTACCTCCTCAGTACTTTACAATGCTATACCAATGATTGCTGTTAGCCCAAAGTGCACCACACCTACATACTGGAGGCCCTATTAGCTAGCCCCTTCCTGACATTGGGAGGGCAGCAGGGGTCTGCCCTATCCTATCCTCAGTGCCCTGCCCTATCCTGTCCTCAGTGCATTATCACTCTCATCTGACACAGAAAAAGAACGGACAATTGTGAAGTTTCTCAATTCAGCAAATGATTTACTTGTTGGCTGGTTTCAACTTCCCTGTGAGGAAAGTACTGTAGTTAGGATCATTCCTGCTCTATAGGTGAGAAAGCTGAGTCCCAGAGATATTAAAGGAATACTGGAGACAGAGAAAGTCTGTCTCTCTATTCACAGAACCTCAGGTAGCAGCCTCTTACTAACAATTAAACTTTGTGGGACCCTGGATGACTCAGTTCACCTGCCTGGGCTTCATTGTCCTCATCTGTATGATGAAGGTGGTTGGATTTGAGGGCCACTGAGGTTCCTTTTAGATCTAGAGCTGGGGTCCTATGATTCTGAACAATACACAAAGTCATTGAGGAAATCACCTCAGAACCTGGATTCAGACCCAATTCCACCCATTCCTAGTAGGTATCAGAAGCACAAGACCACCTCATTAATCACCAGTCTATCACTTTCTCCACCATGTCATTAATTAATTAGGACCTCTTATTGATTAATTAATAATAACTGAAGAAGTTGTAGCCCTTATTAGAACAGCAAAGCTGATTCTGGTCTGAAAAAGTGCCTGCGAATAGCCCTAAATTGACCTTAATTAGCTGGCACCAATGTGGCCCCCTTCTCAGAGATAGGTCAGCAATCCATACATCAGGGCTACACACTTCATGCCTCATGTGACAGGGATGGCCCTACAGAGAGGGGCTTTCAAAGATCCTACTGAAAATAGCCTGGTGAGGTCACTAGTGGTCAGAGCATGAAATGGTTCATGTCAAGGAAAAGAGGAGGTTGAAATATGTGTGTGTATGTACATGCGTATATAAATATGTATGTATATGTGTGTATATGTATATATGTACATATGTGTATAAATATAAGTACATGTATTTTGTATGCATGTGTACATATATGTATGTAAAATGTAAAGTGTATGAAGTAATCATTTCTCACTTTCACTGAAGATATGAATCATCTCTTCCTGAGATGGCCCTGAGACATTCCCTGAAATGGCCATAAAGACATAATGTGCTCTGGCTGGGCTCAGTCTCAAGGACCATTGCATTCAACCACAGACTTTCCCTCCCTTCCACACAGAGAACAAACACACACATACACACACACACACACACACCAGTATACTTTAGTAACATTAGGGGCTGCCTTATTTTCATTCAGCTGTGGTCAGAAAAATGAGATCCATAGTTTTTCTTAGCAGGGGAAAAATGTCCTTTACTTGCCTCAAAGTTTGCTAATCTTAAGAAATGTTGCTTCAGTCTATATTGGGGTCACTGTGAAGCCAAGCTAGGTAAGTTCTACCTAATTTAGGTTTCTGATGGAAAAGTTTCCGCAGCTCTGCTCATGGACACCAGCCCTTACTCCACTTTACCCAAAGGTTGGCCAATCTATTAGCTTCTTCGGAGTTTGAGTGACTGGGCAGCTGACTTTTAATAAGTCCCTGACAGAGCCATTCTTCAAATGCAGGTTTCCATTTTATTTTCACATCAGCAGACAGGTAGGTTTGGAGCCTTCACTCACAGTTCTGTTTGCTGTCTGTTGGCCTGTTCAGAGACCTTGTACAACCAATCCGAGATCCTCAGCACCAGTCTATACTCCTGGGTATATGGGTCACCTCCACTGAAGGCAGAAAAAAATGACCCTAGAAGCCTGGAGAGCTTCAGAAGAGGTAATGAATGGAATCATGGTAGGTAGAGAGGGTGTGTGCATGGATGTGTCTACCTGTGCATCTTGTGTGCATATGGGGACAGCCAGTCATCCCACACAGAGACAGTGTGGTGGGGTAAAAAGAGGGCTTAATTTGGAGTCAGAGGATTGGAGTTCCAGTCCTTGCACTGTCATTTTGTACTTGGTGACCACAGGCAAGTCAACTTGCCCCTCTGGTTCTTTTGTCTTCTGCTGTAAAGTAAGTAAGTTGGCTCAGATGACCATGGAAGGTCCTTCCAACTCCAACCCTATGATCATCCTGTCTACACTGGCTCCAGAATCCTGCTCTTTGTACCCATGCTTTCTTACCTTTGGTCCTTGGCTAAAGGCTGAGCTTTCAACCCAGTCTGTGATGGTTCAGCTTTGGATTTAATCCTCTTCCCCTGGCAATGCCGAACAGTCCTGCAGGCAATGTGTGTCCAAAGGTACCAATATAGGTGACACTTTCTACCCCACACCCATCCTTGTTCCTAATTCTCAGTTTCTGGCATGAAGATGTCAGGAAGTCAGGAAGACTAAGGATCCAATCACACTTCAGACACTGTGAGCTCTGCAAACTTCAGCAAGTCATTGAGTCCCTCTGACCCTAACCTTCCTGATCAGCAAAAGGAACTAGCAGTTCTGACCTCATGGGGTTGTTGTGAAGACCACTGGAGAAGACATGGAGACCAAACATTGGTCAAACTTCTCATTGCATCTCTCTCTCTGTCTCTGTCTCTGTCTCTGTCTCTGTCTCTCTCTGTCTTTCTCTCTCTGTCTCTGTCTCTCTCTCTCTATGTCTTTCTCTCTCTGTCTCTGTCTCTCTCTGTCTCTCTCTCTCTCCATTTCTCTCTATCTTTTACACACACGCACACATACACATGCATACTCACACACACACTCACATGTTGATATAGATTAGATATAGATACATATATGGCACTGATTATATTTTGTCATATGTGACCCAGGCTACCTCACTTTCAAAAAAGGGCTCCAACTGTGGTATTAGGCTTTCCTGTACTCTCTCTGGCTTACATTGCCCATCCTAGGTTCCAGGGAAAATTTGTAAAATTAAATGATGCCATTTCTTATTTCTCAGGTTTTTTTCTGAAAGGAATCATCCAAGTCTTTTTAGAAAAAGAACTCAGTGTACAAAGTCAATGTTGGGTGTGGAATAGTTATTTATTTCTTTTCCCACCAAGGAAAACATAAAGCCCCCAAAATTCACAAGTAATAAATTAACAAATGCTTAAAAGATGAAGAAATAAAAAAAGTCACCTAGTGAATAGACTGTTAGACATGGAACCAGGAAGAGCTGGGTTCAAATCTTACCTTTGACATTTATTTAACCATGTGCTCCTGGGCACTTGTTTTCTTAACCCTAATTGCTTCATCTGTAAAATGAGGAAATTGGATCCGATGACCTCTAAGATCTGTTTTAGCCCTAAATCTCTTATCTTATGACTCTCAGAGGACTTTTAGGGCTGCTGAACAGATATTTCCACATTGCGTTAAAATCCACACTTATTATTAATTTTAGCAACTCACGCAGTCCCTTTCTTCTAGTCAGCCAGACATGACTTGGCATCCCCACTGTGACCTCATATCCTCTAAGAATGGTATAATTGCAGCAACAGGGACAGGCCTGACTGGCACCATTAGTACAGTTTCAATGTGGAGGCAAAATGATGTGCTCATAGGTCACTGAACAATGATAGAAAGGATAGTTACTTATCCCTAATATATCATGAGTATGCAACAAGGACAAAGGAGAAAGTACTTGGTGTAGACCACCCGCCCCTCCCATTGTCTCCATGTGGATATGTGTCTGTTTGGAAGTGTAGAATATGGAAAACTATGGGGGCTTCTGGGATCCACTAAGTCTGAAGTTGCATTGATGCCACCTGGGTGATTGGTATATAGGAAGCATTCAGTAATGCTTTTACATTCACTCATTCATTTTTTTCTAATTAAATTTATTTTCAATTTTCAACATTCACTTCCACAAAATTTTGATTTTCAATTTTTCTCCCCATTTCTGTCCTCCCCCTCACCCCTGAATGTATTCTGGTTATCCTTTCCTACAATCTGCCCTCCCACCCATCCCCTTCCCTTCTATTTTTCTGTAGTGCAAGATAGCTTTCTATACTCCATTGCCTATATATCATATTTCCTAGTTACACGTAAAAACAATTCTAAACATTCATTTAAAGTTTTGAGTTCCACATTCTCTTCCTTCCACCCTTCCCAATGTTCCTTATTGAGAAGGCAGGCAATTCAATACAGGTATACATTTGTAGTCATGTAAAACACTTCCATAGTAGTCATGTGAAAGACTAACTCTATTTCCCTCTATCCTGTTGCACCTTCCATTTATTCTATTCTCTCCTTTGACCTGTCCCTCTACCAAAGTGTTTGCTTCCTATTACCCCTTCCCCCAATCTGTTGTCCCTTCTTTTATCCCCCTCCCTTCTGTACTCAATTAAGGGTATATTTTATTCCCTTCTGAAGCCAAATCTGATGAGAGGAAAGCTCACTTATTCCCTCTCACCTTCCCCCTCTTCCCCTCTTTTGTAAAAGCTCTTTCTTGCCTCTTTTGTGTGAGATGATTTATTACATTCTACCTCTCCCTTTCTCCTTCTCCCAGTACATTGCTCTCAACTTAGTTTTATTTTTTTAGATATTATCCCCTCATATTCAGCTCACCCCAAGCCTTCTGTCTCTCTCCAAAAATACACACACACATGTACATATGCATATACACATGAATACATACATGCATACACACACACATACATACACACACACACACACACACACACACACATATATATATTCTCTCCAACCACCCTAATACTGAGAATGGTCTCATAAGTTACAAATATCATCTTTCCACATAGGAAAGTACACAGTTCAACTTTAATAAGTCCCTTTTGGTTTCTCTTTCCTATTTTGCCTTTTCATAGTTCTGTTGATTCTGTATTTGAAACTCTGGTCTTTTCAACAATAATACTTGGAAGGGCTCTATTTCAATGAAATTCCATTTTCCTCCGAAGTATTATAATCAGTTTTGTTGGGTAGGTGATTCTTGCTTTTAATTTTATCTCCTTTGACCTCTGGAAAATCATATTTGAAGCCCTCCAGTCCCTTAGTGTAGAAGGTCCTGAATCTCATGTTATCTTGATTGTGTTTCCACAATACTTGAATTGTTTCTTTCTGGTTGCTTGTAATATTTTTTCCTTGACCTAAGAACTCTAGAATTTGACTACCATATTCCTAGGAGTTTTCCTTTTGGGATCTCTTTCAAGAGATGATCCATTTCTATTTTAACCTCTGGTTCTAGAATATCAGGGCAGTTTTCCTTGGTAATTTCTTGAAAGATGATGTTTAGGTTCTTTCTTGATCATGACTTTCAGGTAGTGCAATAATTTTTAAATCATCTCTCCTGGATCCATTTTCCAATTCAGTTTTTTTTTTTTACAATGAGATATTTCATACTGTCTTCTATTTTTTTTGTTCTTTTGGTTTTGCTTTATAATTTTTTGATTTCACATAAAGTCATTAACTTCCATTTTCTCCATTCTAATTTTCAAGGAATTATTTTCTTCAGTGATCTTTTGGACTTCTTCCATTTGGCCCATTCTGCTTTTTAAAGCATTCTTCTCCTCATTGGCTTTTTGGGTCTGTTTTGCCATTTGGCTTAGTTTAATTTTAAAGGTGTTATTTTCTTCAGCATTTTTTAGGTCTCCTTTAGCAAGCTGTTGACTTGTTTTTCATGACTCTCTTGCATCATTGTCATTTATCTTCCCAGTTTTTCCTCTGCTTCTCTTACTTGATTTTCAAAATCCTTTTTGAACTCTCCCATGGCCTGAGACAATTCATATTTTTCTTGGAGGCTTTGGATGCAGGAGTCTCGACTTTTTTATCTTCTTCTGGTTGTATGTTTTGATCTTCCTCATCACCAATGAAGTAAGAAAATACCGCTTTATAGATAAAAAAAAGAATTTATAGTCTGTTTTTTTCTCTTTGATTTGTTCATCTTCCCAGCCAAACACTTGACTTTTGAGCTCTTTGTTAAGTGGAGAGCTCCAAAAGTAGCTACATTTTCAGCCATGGCTACCACTGCCCTGGGGCCGGGACCAGGCTTGGGCTGGGGTTAGAGCTGGGATCAGACTCTGCTCTCCTCTCAGCCAGGTAAGAGATCTTTCCCACTGACCTTTAAAGCTGTCTTTTGTGTTTGTGGATTGAGAAGTTTGGAAAGAAGTGCAGCCACCACTAATTCAGTCCCCTAAGGCCTCCTCCAGCTCTGTTCATACTGGCATAGCCCATGCCAAACTGTACTATTCTCTCAGCAAGTGTGATAAACCCTTCCTGTTGACCTTCCATATTATCTTGGGCTTGAAATTTGCTTCAGTCTGACATTTTGTGACTTCTGTTGCTCTAGAATTTGTTTAGAGGCATTTTTGACAGGTTTTTGAAGGTTTTGGGGAGAGACCTCAATCGATTCCCTGCTTCTACTCAACCATCTTGTCTCCTCCCCCTCATTCATTATTTTACACAGACTTAGAGATTCAGTAATTCAGATAATTGGTCAATTCACTCATTTAAGCAAGGGCGGGGGCATGCATTTAGTCAGAAAGATCTGAATTTGACTGGGGCCCCAGACACTCACTAGCTGTGTGACCCTAAGCAAATCACTTAACTTGTGTTTGCCTCAATATTCTCACCTTTAAAATGGGGATAAAATATCATCTATTTCCCAGGGTTGTTGTGAATATTAAATGAAATAACATTGTAAAATGCTTTCTATAGTACCTGGTACCTTGTAAATGGTCAATAAATCTGTCCTTCCTTCCTTCCTTCCCTCCCTCATTCTTTCCTTCCTTCCTTGCTTCCTTTCTTCTTTCCTTCCTTCCTTCCTTCCTTCCTTCCTTCCTTCCTTCCTTCCTTCCTTCCTTCCTTCCTTCCTTCCTTCCTTCCTTCCTTCTTTCCTTCCTTCCTTCCTTCCTTCCTTCCTTCCTTCCTTCCTTCCTTCCTTCCTTCCTTCCTTCCTTCATTTCTTCCTCACTGAATCACAGTCAGCATCTCAGAGTTGGAAGAGATCTCAGTAGCCATCTAGTTTAATCAATATCCAAAAGGAATCCTTTGTTATAATATTCTCAACCAATAGTCATGAAGCCTCTGCTTGAAGACTTTTAAGGACAGGAGTCTCATCACTTCTTTAGCAATCCCAATGACTCTCATGGTCATCAGGTTTTTCCTGACATGGAACCTCAGTATTTGAAGCTCCCCCTCTGCTCATGGTCACTTCTTCTGGTATCAAGGAGAACAAGCTTGATCTCTCAGCTATATTCCCATTAAGCATCATAATAGTATCATATAGCCACAGCCAGACTTTCTGCTAATTACCCATTTGTGTATCAACACCAACGGTCACCAAAGACCAGTTCTGCCCCAGATTCATTTGTCATCCTTCTTTTCAACTTTTATACCTTTGTACTAGCTACTGCATCTGGTACCATTTGGATGTTTCATAATAGGTGATTATTGGCTCATTGGTTCAGGGATATCAATATAGAGGGGATGTTAGAAGGTGTCTGGGAAGGAAGGAAGGCAAAAAGGAAGGAAGAAAGGAAGGTAGGAAGAAAGAAAGAGAAAGAGAGAAGGAAGGGGAAAAATACATTTATTCATCTAGTATAATTATCCAATCCAAGGGGTCTTCACCTGGAGTCCATAAAGTTGTTTATTTTTACTATTTCAATATGGTTGATTTCCTTTGCAATCTTATGTCTTTGACTTAATGTTTTTAAAAACATTATTCTGAGAAACGGTCCAGGACACAACAATCTTTAGGATGCTCTGCCCTAGCCCAACTGATTTCTTTTTAACCTGAGAAAATTGAGGCTTACAAGAATTAGGTGACTTATCCAAAGTTACCCTAGTAGAAAGTGTCAGAGATGGGATTTGAACCCAAGTCCTCTGGCTTTGGAGCCATTCTCTCTCTATTGTACTATTACAAATTTGAAAAAGAAATGAAAGCATTTGAGGTTTAGAGGATTCTTTAAAAGTACATCCTGAGCAGTTCCTCATGTAACCCCCAAGTCTTTACCTGCCTCCCCTAAGAGCTCAGTCTCCTCTACCTTTCCATCAGATACTCTGTCAGTCCAGACAGAGGTGGAGTCACTACTCTTCCCTGCCCAAGGAGTAAATCCAAATTGGAGGGGAGCTTCACCCTACTGCTCCCTCCTGGGTTTGACTCATTAAGTATTTATTACCCTGATGAGATAGCAGGTTGTGTGTATGTGTGATTTTATTCTTTTTTTATTTATTTCTCACAAATTATATTCATTCCCAGTTCAGATTGACATTATTAGACAACTCCACTCATCACAGTTTTACCTTCATTCATATGCAGTTTCTTTTGTATCTGAATCATCTGGGCAAGGTGGGTGTGGACCACATTTATTAATGGAAGGAATATTTTGAGCACAAAATTCCATTCACTCAGTGCCTCACCTATGGCTCTAATTTAGGACTTATGCCTCATTCCTTTGGAATTTCTAATCATGTGAGAAGAATTGCTCACTTGTAAATAAATCATCTTCGAATTCCACCCCCATTCCTTCCTCCTTTCCTTGGAGAAGTGGGGGACTCTGCATGCAAAAGGCTAATTTCACTGTCAGAGCCGATCTCTGTGTTGGGTGGTTTTCTTTGTTGAATTTGACAGAAAAAGAAACTGAGAGATAGAGAAGGTGACAAACTTTCCCAAGGCCACAAAGAGAGCCCAGGCACTTTTCAACTTGCTTTTATGGGTGGAGCTAAAAGACCTGAGTTGAAACATCTGCTCAGACTGGTCACAAATGGAGATAAAGCTCAATCTTCCTCTCTGTAAAATGAGGAGGTTAGAGGAGGTTAGCCCTCTGAGGTCTCTAGGATCATGTGAAGTGACTCACACTGCAAGTGTCAAATACAGGACTCCCTGTTCAGGTCTTTGGTCTCAGAGTCTAAAGTGAGAGAATTGATGCAGACTGCCTCCAAGGTCCTTTCAGTTCCAGTAAACTTCTCACTGTCAATTCCATGAAGTTCCCTTGTACCATCCTTCTCCTTAAGCCTCTATTTCCTTATTTCTAAAATGGGAATGATGCTAGTGTTATTTATTTATTAATTCACAGGGTTGTTAAGCAACCTTACCCAATAAATATCAATACTTTGTACAGTAAAATATCCCATCCCCTGTTAAAAGTAGAAAACCCATCAAGAGGATATTTGCACTTCTTCATCAAATGATTTGTGTTTGGAGACCACAGGTCCACAGGTAGGGGCAAATGTAGACCGGAAGCAGACTTAAGAACAGCCCATGCCCTGTTCTCCAAGTAAATAATTACAGCTCGTTAACTCTACTCCTTCCTGCATCTTGCAGAATTATAGAATTTTGGAGCTGAAAAGACCTCAAAGGCCTACTAGTTAACCCTCACGTGAACATTAGCCCTCTTTTCATCCCATCTAACTAATGGTCCTTCAGCTTCTGCCTGAACTCCTCCAATGAGTGAGAGTCTTCCGGCTCCCTAGGTATCCTGTTCCAACTTTGGGAGAGTTCTGATCATTTGCACTCGTTCCTTTACATAGAGGTAAAATCTCCTGCTCTTTAACCTTCACCCATGACTGCTAGTCATGCTCTTTGGGGCTAAGCAGAATAACTCTTCCATGTGACAAATTCTTGCAAACAGCTCTCATATTCCTACCTAAGACTCCTACCAGTCAATCCCTCCTCCCCCGCTCCTTTAACTGATCCTTGTGCATCATGGTCTTCAGTTCCCCACCCACTACCATCCTGTCTGTCATACTGTTAGCATACTGCACTTGTTAATGCCCTTTGTAAAACATGGTGCTGGTGGCTTGTGAGAAGAGTAAGCTATTGGCGGGTTTTGGCCACCCATTGGAAAGAAGGATCAGGGAACAGTTTTGCTAGTGAGGAAAATAGTCAGGAAGGTAGTAGGGGCCCAATTAAGAACTGCGTTCAAGGCTACCTTTCCTTGTGGATGATATTCATGTGAGTTTTCAATCAAACAGTTGCTCAATGAGCAAGTCTTCACCCCATGCCTATTATGTGCCACTGACTTTGTCAGGTCAACATTGGAGAAATAAATACGAAAACTGAAACAGTGTCTCCTCACCAGAAACTTTGCCCCTGGCCAGGAGTAAAAGATGATTTCCCACCCAGAAGAAGGAATTCTGGATTAGCTGGAGGTGTGTGCCACCTTTGTTTCCTCCCTCCCCATATCCTGAGTACATACACATACACATACACAACCTGATTTTAGACCCCAGTGCTGAATATCATTTTGGAAAGATCTAGGATGCTCCAAACTCCAGGACTTTCCACACATCACACAGCCAAGAAAGAAGGACACTGGAAGCCAGGGTCTTTAGGGCAGCAACCAGTATCAGATATATTTACTTAAACCAAGTCTAGAGATACAGGGAAACTTAGCTCAATGGTTCCTACTTCCACCCCTTGGGTTCAAGCAGAGTAAAACATTTCCTGCCCTCTACAGCCTCTAGGACTAGAGAGCAGAGTCCATTTGTCTCCCCCCTCACAACAGAAGGGAAGGTAAAAGTAGCTAGGTTTTGGGGGTTAGGGTGGGCATCCACAATCCAGAAAGGTTTCTGGGGAATACTTGAAGCCTCTGTCATTTACTCCATGTGAGGACATTCAGTTCGGATGCTCCCTCCATCCACACACCTCACAGCCTCCTAACTTAATAGATGAATCCCAGGGCCTTGTTGGAAACACATGAAGGTCTTGCCCAGACACAGAGATGGGATTTGAGTCTAGTCCATTCTGATTCTTCTAAACCCAATCCTCCTGTGCTTTGCACATAGTAGGTGCTTTATGGGTGTATGCTGAATTGAATTGAATTCACAAGAAAGACAGTGAGCAACTGGCTAATCTTGTCCCTATAACAAAGAAGTCCTTAGCGGGTCGAGGGCATGTTTTCTGTTGGTGCCAAGAACATGGTAGGTGTTCCATAAATATTAAATAAGAAGTATTTCCTAATTAAGATGAAGATTTTTCTCTATTAGGCAGATGGTGCTCAATAGGGGTGGCCTATTATTTACCAGTATGACAGAAAGTGCTGGCAATTGTGTATGAAACATTGTTCTTGCCTCAGTTCCCCATTCCGAGGGAGAGCAAACACCAGCCACAAGCAGCTGGATCAGTATCAGCTCATGTTCTGTGAAAAAACCATCACTGGGGAAGGAGTCAGTGTATGTGAGTGTGTGTGTGTGTGTGTGTGTGTGTGTGTGTGTGTGTGTGTAATGATTTAGTCATCATTATTGGCTTAAGCCATGCAAGGAGTTGATATAAGCCAAGTTTTGACTCAAGAGTTTGCAATTTGCGTTAAACCTACTTTAACTTCAACTTTCAGTATCAGTTGGGTTGAAAGGAGATTTTTTCCATGAACTCTCTCAAATTACTCCACATAGTTATAGAAGCCAGATGTTAACACCACCCCTGTGTCTGCTGTGCTTGTGGTAGTAGCTAAAACCTCAGTGGAACCGAGGAGACTTAATTATGTGCTCCCAAAATACACATGGCTTTATGGCAGTACAGCTCACCCCAATGAAAATAAGAGTCTAATTTCATCGAGTCTTGTAAATTAGAGCAAGAGGGGTGATGAGCAGGCAATTCTCAGTTCTTGGGAGAAGTTAATTTTCTTGTCAGCACATCCCTGTTACGAAAAATCAGCAGACAGGGACCTCCCAGAGGGAGGGAGAAACTCTGTGATCGGATGTCATCCCTATTTGGAACATCTTGCTCTCCAAAGCTTCTATGCAAATGAAGCTTTTTTTTTTCAGGATGGAAAACTCTTATATTTCCCCTCCCAGATCGATGGGGCTTCACATGAAGCCCTTCTTCTTTGAAACAATAGAAGATACTTTGCCCACATTAAAAAAAAAACAACAACTCTATTTTGGGGAGACCTCAGTGAGCAAGATGAGGAACAGCCTTAGGAAATGGAGAGAGAGCTAAGCTGGAATCCAGAAGACCTGGGTTCAAATCCTGATCCAGTCTGAAACCTATTGGTTAAGAGACTTAACATCATTATGGATAACAGACACCCACCAGTTGGGAACAGCTGAAAACCATAGCAACAAAAACTATCGGTATATTGTGAAATATTACTGATATGAGAAATTTAAAGAAATATGTGAAGATTTGTATGAACCACTGCAGAATGGAAGAAGTAGACTCAAGAGAACAGTATAGGGAATGACAACCATCCTATTAATGAGGTCTGGGTATGTGGGGCAGGGTGGGGGATGGGAGGGGGGTTAGGAGGAGGTGTTGGCAAGAGGAAGCAAAGCAGTGCATCCCTCGGACTAGAGGTGCCAGAACAAGATCTGTGTCATCAGTCCCAGCCTTTGGAACCAAAGAAGGGGGTAATCCAGGCCAGGAGCAACTTTGCATCATTGAAGCAGGGGGAGGTCGAGCTAGATGGATCTAGAACTCCCAGAGGAGGGCACCTGCCGTACAAAGTGCAATCTTAAGCAGTGGCCTGGAATGTGGAGGGATGCAGTTACTCACCCAGGGTCCCACATCAAGAATAGGTCAGAGATAGTACTCATACTTGTTTTCTGGACTCTAAGGCAAGATCTCTATGCCCTCTGTCCCTTTGCCTCTTATCAATAAAGTCAATTTAAAACAAAGGCAAAACACCTCTGAGTACTGGGCTGTAATCGAAGACTACAATTCATAGACGAGTTACCGATCTGCGCCAGTGAAGGTGGTTTCCATACTGGGAGCTACCCTCGTCACCGGATCCCAGCCTTGTGCCCTCTACTATCCTGACCAAAAATGAAAACCAGTGAACAAGGGAGATCTGTGTGTTTTATTGGTCTTTAACTCAAGACTAGCTGAACTCACCCACAAGTATTCTGGCTTTCCTCATGCAGTGTGTAAAGCACGTTCTTGGTCCAGTTGGGGACCATCCAAGGTCTGGGAACGTGTTGGGATGTTATTCACAGCCTGTTTCAGCTCCTCATTTTTTAACATGTATAAAATGCTCTCTCCTCAGGAAGGCAGTAGGCAGGAAAGGAGAGCACAGACCCATCCTGCCAAGACAGAACAAACCTCAACTGCCACAAAAATCTGTTGGCCAACAGGCTGAGCGAAAAGCCAAGTGGGCTGGGCTCTGCAGGCAGCTGGCCCAGGCCCCATCCCTGAGCCCATGCTCTATCTAGGCATCCACACTTAGATTCCATCTGGTGATTGGCGAGGAAAGGTTTGAGATGCTTCCCTGTCTCACATCTGCCCTGACAGGAAACACAAGACAGCCACTGGACGCATTCTAGGAAGCAGTTGAGGGCTGGCCAGAAATGTAGATGAATTTTATTGGGAGCCTGGGTGAATCATCTCATCTCATGCCTAGCCCAGTGCCCTAAATGGAGCTGTTGCTCAAAAACATTCTTTTTTCTTGAATTGAATTGCTCATATATTACAAATGGCCCAGAGTTTGACGAGATCTCAGGCTACTGAGTCCCATGCAAGACTTGAGTAATACTTACTGTTAATTTGTAGTATCTCTGCTCCTCCAAGAGAATGTAGCCCTTTGAGGGTAGAGGCTGTGCCTCAAGGAGGCCATCACTCAGCACGGGGGTCAGTAGAAGGCAGGTGCTAAAGAAATGATGACTCATTTAGCCCTCAGTATAGTCAGTAACTCCCCTTCGCACCCAACAGGATGTAAGTCCTTTGAGAGCAAGGGCAATTTGCTTTGTGTCTTTGCCTGTGTGTCTTGCACACACGTGAAGAATCACTGATTATGTCAGTGTGGAATAATGTACAGTATTGGAAACCAATCCACCAAGACAGGCTACCATCCATTTATAACCTTGGAATATTAGCAGCTCACTTATGGCTAGAGCTTTGCAGCTAATAGAATGCAAGCCCTTTGGGATGGGGGGACTCTATCTTGCACACATGTGAAGGATCTGTGACTTTATCGTTATTGAGTAACTTCGAGTGTGGGCAGCTAGGCGGTGCAGTGTACAGAGCACTGGGACTGGAGTCAGGTAGACTCCTTTTCCTGAATTCAAATGTGGCCTCAAGACACCTCCTAGATATGTGACTCTAGGTGAGGCACTTAGCCCTGTTTGCCTTGGTTTCCTCATCTGTAAAATGATGTGGAGAAGAAAATGGCAAACTGTTCTAGTATCTTTACCCAGAAAACTTCAAATGGGTTCAGGGAGATTTGGACATGACTGAAGAACCACAGGTTATGGTGTGAAGATACCACCTGCCCAGACAGGTTATAGTCAGCTATAACCTTGTAGTATTAAGAGTTCAATCTAGCTAGGATTTTGCATCTGGTAATATGTAAGTTCTTTCAGTCTAAGGACCATTTCATTTTTGTCTTTGAATTCTCAGCTCCTGGTACACAGTAGGTACTTAATGAAAGCTTGTTCTTTGATTATCTCATTAAGTAATGAGAAATTAGTGGTCTGGAGCACACAAAGGTTAAGTCCCTTAGGATCACCTAGCCAGTAAATGTTGGAGGTGGAATTTAAAGGCAGGTTTCCTTAGTTCCAAGTCCAGGGCTCCAGTCTCTACCCTAGACTACCTCTAATGTGTATATGGAATGGGACAGGTCTGAACTAAAATTTCATTGCTATGGATAACTCCCAATGAAGAGACTCAGTTGAAGTGCAGATCACTCTTCTACAGTCTTAGACAGTGGCCTGGTAACAATTCTAGGTGAAGGGATTTACAGGGTAAAACAGTCTATGTAAGAGGCAGGCCCCCAAATCAGGACTTCCTACCTTGAAGCACAGCTCTCCCTCACTTTGCCACTTTGCCCCTCCCCTAGAACAGGTGTTTAATAAATGTTGGCTGCACAACACCCCCACCTGCCTGCCAAGAAGGAATTCAGCCTTGGTTGGGAGAAATCTTCAGTCCACATCTGGATGGTCCCAATTCTCAAGACCTTTTGATTTTCCCTCAAGCCTGAATCTGCCTTAATGCAACTTTTTTCCACCCACCCATCCTGAAACTTCTCAGCTGTAATTAGGCAGGTGAACGCACTCTTCTTTAATGACACATGTGACTTTTCAGTGCTGAACACAAATATTCTTCATTCATTCAGTTTCAAACACCAGTCATCTCTACATTTCCTCAACACCTGCTCTGTGCCCAGCAATGCGTCAGAGACAGGAAACAAAATGAAGTTTAGATACTAATCTGCTCCAGTCCCCTTCCTCAATGAGTTTGATGGTCTGGTGCTGCAGGTGGAAGAGGAAACATTCATTAATTACAGTATAAAATAATACAGAAGTAGAGGCAACATGGTGTAGTGATCAGAGGATCAAACTTGGAGGCAGAAGACCTGAGTTCAAGTTCTGCCCCTCACATGTAAAAGCTAGGTGTCTATGGGAAAGTCACTTAACCTCTTGATGCTCTCATATAACTCTCAAAGACCAGTCACAGATGAGTTTCTTATTAGAATTTAACTTATGGACTTTCCTACACAGGCCTTCATGACCAAAAATAACCCCAAAGTATGTCAGTAATAGATAAAATATTATGCCATCACTCACTGGTTTGGATTATGTGTTCATGCAGCAAACATTCGCTGAGACTATTGTGGGGTTATGCAAGGAGAAAATACTGTTCACCATCCTCACACATGACCAAGAATTTCAGTCAGATGGGCCAACAAGTCAGCCATTCCTCATGGCCAGTTCCTCATGCCTGCTCCTCCTAGAGGGATCATCAATTATATGCAAATTGGTTTGGATTCATTCTCCATTTAGTGACGCTGAACAGGGCAGGACTTACCAGGAAGTCAGTCAGTAGACAGAGGGAGCAGACGTGGCCAGATCAAGGTATTCAACCTAGAGAATGTGTTGTGGAGGAGAATGAAACTGGATTCTTCTTCTCAGAGTTTGTCAGGGAACAGCAGCATGTTGGCCCATGTCACCTACACCAGTGCTGAAAGAATGTAACTTGCATTGGCATCAAGAGTTGCAGAAATGGGAGGGATCTCAGAGGTCCAACTCTGTGACTAAATGTTGAATCCCACATAAAATATCCTCAACATCTCAGCACACTCCAGTGAAAATCCTCTGTTGGCTGTCTATGGTAGCAGAACGAGGTGGAAACCTTGGGGTCCCAAGCCACAGCTCCTGTGCTGCCTCAGATCATGTTAGATCCTGTCTGAGAATCTACATGAAATAGCCCCAGTTCCTTCACACGTTGTGCCTTCAATAATAATAATATATGCATTATAGTATATTTAATGATATGTTATAATATTATAATTATATATAGCTACATATGATTGTATATGATATAACATGTGATATGTTATATGTTATATAATAATAGCTAATAATAATAAACCATGCAAGGGAACTGTGCTAAGCTCTAGGAATCCAAATGCATGCAGGAGAAGGGCCCTCCTCCAAGGACCTTCCATTCTCATGGGGAAGGAGAATGCACAAAAGAAAGCTGAAAAGTGGAGGAGCAGGAGGAGGAATGAAGGTCCATGGGAAAGGGACATGGTAGAGAAAGTCCAGCATGCAGCCTGGAGAAGGATGAAGAAGTGGCTGGCCTGGGCAACAGCCTGAGAAGGAGATTCTGGGAGAAGGAAGCCAGTCTGAGGGAGAGGCCACAGAGGGAGAGGGTTGGCATTCAGGGGTGAGGAGGTCCTTATAGCCTGGTAAAGACAGTCCCGAAAGTCAGGAGAGCAGCCTGGAGAGTCAGTCAGTGAATAAGCATTTATTAAGCACCGATGTGTACGTGATGGTTAACATTTCTACAGTATTACCTGTGTGTATATGTGCCAACCAACGTAAATCAACCTTTGTTAAATGCCTATTCTGTGCCAGATGCTGTGCTAAGTCCTGGAGATAAAAATAAGGAAAAGCAAGGCCTTGTTCTCAGGGAGTTTTAAGTCAAATGTGGAGAGACAATATACAAGAGGAGGCTGAATGAGTAAAAGGAGGGGAAGATTCCAGGGGGGTGCGTGGAATGACATGCATGGAGCCGGAAGCCAGCAAAGCAGGAGATGGAACTTGGGGAGCGAGTATGGGTGTATGTATGTATGTACGTACATGTAATATATATGTGTCTGCGTGTAATCTGTCTCTATTTTCTCATTTAATCCCCAAAATAACACTTTCAAATAGGTGGCATTATCTTCATTTTGCATAGGAGGAAACAGGCTGACATAGGTCTAGTAATTTGCCAGGTGTGATATAACTAAGTCATGATCTGAGGCAGGATTCAAACTCAGGTCTTCCTGGCTGTGAATTCAGGGTTCTGTCTGCTCCTCTGAGCTGTTTCATCATCCTGTTCGCCTCCCATAATTCATACATCTAGTCATCCACATTTCCCTAACATGGAGCACCCAGCACTGAACACCAGTTATCTGTTGTCTCACCAGGCAGAGGGGCACAGGACTGACCCTTCCTTCTTCTGTGTCCAAGGGCTCTTAATGCAGCTTGAGAAAGCTTTGGCATCTTGGTCCTAAGGTCACTTTGGTTCTACTTTGCCAAAAAATTCACTCAGCCCCATCACATATACTCTCCATGCCCAGAGCCTTTGCTCTAACCATTATACTACTCTGTCTCACTCTTTGCTATCCTTCAGGACTGGATCCTAGAGAATGCTTCCCATTTCATTCAGCTCCTCTTGTGGGAGGGCCTGACACTTACTAGAGTGGTCTCTGCTGGACAATCCAAACAAGAGCCATGAGCCTTTAGAAGACTGGCTCGTTTTGTTCAACAGTGAAATCTACTTAAGGCATTTTCCAAGGGACAAATAAGTAAATGTATCTTAACTAGAAAAATCTCTCTGGAAGAAAATTGAAGTGTAAGGTATACCTTTTTAGTCAGGGCTTCTAAGTCTCAGGAGCTGTTGCAGTCAGAGACTCCGTGTGCGTGTTCTCCTTTTTCCTCTTGAAATGTCCTCAGGCAAGTGGCCACAAACCGGCTTTACTGTCATCACCCCTTTGTTCTCTGTATGTTGCTTTGCCAATCTCCCTGTAGCCATCATGTAGATTCTGACACTGGTCATCATTATGATCATATGGATGCATTAATAACTTGGTATCTATGGACATACTGTAATAGAAAACCTTATAAATAATTGCCTACTAATGGGAAAATTGAAAATATGTACAGTAGTCTAATGGTTATAATGTAATCATTAAATTAACAATTATGTGACAATGGAAGAGCACATCATGCATTAGTTTATCTTTACATAATGTTAATAGCTAATGAAATTGTGACAATTATATCTAATTAAGTTTAGGAGCATTATTACACTTCTTGTAAACGGGACTATCTTTTGCTCAAAACAGTGTATATGGGGCCATTAGTGAACTCCAAGTCCATCTCTATTATAGGTTGGGAAATGTAACTGCTCTTCCTGTTATCATGTGTAACTTGATTTGTTTTGAGTAAATGAACTGGAAATGTGAATTCTTTACCAAAGAGAACTTTTTAAGGGTATTTTGTAATGTGCTTTAGCTGTGGAGAAAGTAGGTCTTCCTATGCTGACTTGAATAAACCTTACTCGATGTTTTCCCCCGGGGTTAGAGTAGGAAATGTGTTGTTAGGAGAATTTCCTCACATCTTTAAAATGATCTTTGCCCAAGCATGTCAGTTATGAAAATAACATGTTGGATTTCTTACACACTTAAAAAAGTCAGTTATATATAACAGTTATTCACATTTCAGAATATTGAAAAAAATTAATGAGATATCCCAAATAATCCAGGAATTAGTCCCATTTGGCTCTGGACTGGTCAGAACCTACTGTCCAGCTCAGTCTTTCTTGTCCCCTAGAATCACTGGACCAAAGAATGTCACAGTTGGTAGGACCTCTGAGGTCACAAAAGGCAGGGCCAATGGTTCAGTGTGTGCTGAGTGAATTGGTGAATGGATAAAAATTATATGAAGGGAGATGTTACATCCATTTGTCGAAATCTTCCTTAACAGAGCTGCTTATCAATTAACTAGAAGCATCATGGTACAATGGTTAGAAAACCTCAGCCGCAGTCCTATTGCCTATGACACGTATTGACTGTATGTCCTTGGGCAAATTATGATGCCCCATATCAGTTGTCTAAGGCTGTAATTATAAAACAACTTAACATGCACTGGTACAAAACATATCCTTACAGGAAATTTGTCAGATTAATAAAGTCACATATCCAGATATAAACAAGCAAACAAATATATTTCATGGGCAACCTGAGGAGGTAGCAAGTTGTCCATCATTTCAAATATTTAACAAGAGGCTTGATGACAATTTTTCAGACATTATGGGGAGAAGGTTTGTGCTTCTAGGCAAAAATGCTCAAGGGGGGTTCGTGGGCAGTGTTTTAGGTGTCTGAGAACTTGGATGGGGAAAATCTATCTTTATTTTCATAATCCTTAGGTTTCCTTTTTAATTTTGTATAGTTATTTCTTTTTTTGAATTTTTTAACTATTGTTTTCAATTTTTAGAAATCACTTCCATAAGTCTTAAATTTTCTCCCTCTCCCTCCTCCGCCCTCCCTAGGATAGCTTGCAATCTTATATGGGTTCTACATATACATTCTTATTAAACACATTTTCATATTAGAGATGTTGCATAGAAGAATTAAAATGAATGGGAGAAACCATGAGAAAAATCAAACCAAATCAAATCAAAACATAACACAAGAGAAAATAGCCTGCTTCATTCTGTGTTCTGATTCCATAGTTCTTTCTCTGGATGTGGATGCATTTTTGCCTCAAGAATCCTTTAGGAATATTTTAGGTCCTTACCTTGCTGTGAAGGGCTAAGTCTATCAGAAAAATTTTCGTACACTGTGGCTGTTACTGTGTATAATGTTCTCCTGGTTCTGCTCATTTCACTCAGTATCAGTTCATACAAATCCTTCCAGGCCTCTCTGAAGTCCTCCTGTTTATCCCTTCTTATAGCACGATAATTTTCCATTACATTCATATACCACAAGTTGTTCAGCCATTCCCCAATTGATGGGCATTCTCTCTTGGCCATCACGAAAAGAGCTGCTGCAAATAGTTTTCTACATGTGGGTCCTTTTCCCATTTTTATAATTTCTTTGGGATACAGCCCTAAAAGTGGCATTGTAGGGGTCAAATGATATACACATTTTTGTAGCCCTTTGGGCATAATTCCAAATTGCTTTCCAGAATTATTGAATCAGCTCACAGCTCCACCAGCAATGGATTAGTGTTCCAACTCTACCACATCTTCTCTAACATTTATTATCTTCCTGTTTTGTCATGTTAACCAATCTAATAGATGTGATGTGTTACCTCAGAGTTTTTTTGATTTGCATCTCTCTGATAAATAGTGATTTAGAGCATTTTTTTCTTATGACAACAAATAGCTTTAATTTCTTCCTCTGAAAACTGGCTATTCATACCATTTGACCATTTATCAATTGGAGAATGATTTATATTTTTGTAAATTTGACTCAGTTCATTATATATTTTAGAAATGAGGCCTTTATCACAGACACTAGTTTGCAAAAATTCTTTCCCAGTTTTTTGCTTCCCTCCTAATCTTGGTTGCATTGACTTTGTTTGGGCAAAAGCTTTACAATTTAATCCAAGTTATCAATCAAAGTTATCCATTTTGAATTTTATAATGTTCTCTATCTCTTGTTTGGTAATATATTTCTCAATTCTCCATAAATATGACAAATAAACTATTCCTTGCTGCCCTAATTTGTTTGTAGTATCCCCCTTTATACCTAGATCATGTACCCATTTGGACTTCATTCTGGTGTACAGTGTTAGGCATTGATCTGTGCTTTCTCACCAAGATGTGTGTGTGTGTGTGTGTGTGTGTGTGTGTCTGTGTCTGTGTGTGTCTGTGTAAGAGAGAGAGATAGAGACAGAGACAGAGGTAGAGAAAGACATAGAGACAAAGAGAGATGAATAGGAGAGACACTATTTTCCACCACACTATTATCCAGTTTTCCCAGCAGGCTTTGTCAAACAGTGAGTTCTTATCCCAGAAGCTGGGGTCCTTGGGTTTATCAAACAGAAGACTTCTATAGACATTGACCACTGTGTCTTGTGTACTTAACCTATTCCACTGATCTATACCGCTATTTCTCAGCCAGGAACAAGTGGTTTTGATGCTTTCTGCTTTATAATAGAATTTGATATCTGGTACGACTAGACCACCTTTCCTAGCATTTCTTATCAATAATTCCCTTGATATTCTAGACCTTTTATTCTTCCAGATGAATTTTTATATTATTTTTTCTAGCTCTAGAAAATAAATTTCTCTTAGTTTGATTGGTATGGCACTGAATAAGTAAATTAATTTAGGTGAAATTGTCATTTTTGTTGTATTAGCTTGGCCTGCCTTTGAACAACTGATGCTTTCCCAATTACTTAGATCTGACTTTATTTGTGTGAAACATATTTTGTAATTTTGTTCATATAGTCCCTGGGTTTGTTCTGGCAGATAGACTCAAATATTTTATAGTGGCCATGTGTGATTCATTTTAAAAAAAGATTCTTCCAAGATGAGGTCTACAGGCTTCCTCAGCCCACCCAAGAGCTTTGTGACTCAAAAGATAATAGAGAGAGTAATTCTATATGATCTTACACTTCACTTCTAACTTCAAGACATTTTAATTCTAGGATTTCTAGAGTTTTCTTTTCCTCTCTTCATCTTTGGCTTAGATTGATAGAATTGGATGGGCTGGCTAGAGACCTCATCCAACAGTGTGTATATCTCATACAATGAATCATACTTGTCTGCCCTACTTCCCCATCTCTCTGTAACTTCTCTCTCCTACTCCACCCTCAACCTTGCTCCTAGTTTTGTCATCTGATGTAGAGCAGAACAAGCCTTCCCCTTCCCTGTGGCCATTACTCACTGTCAATCTGAAACCCTTTCACCTCTGGGCAGTGCCCTACTTCCCACTCCACAACCTTGGGGGGCTTTGTCTGTCTCTCCTATTCATCTCTCTTTGTCTCTATGTCTTTCTCTACCTCTGTCTCTGTCTCTATCTCTCTCTCTTACACAGACACAGACACAGACACACACACACACACACACACACACACACATTTTGGTGAGAAAGCAACCATTGAAAGCCCTCCATGACCCTAGGGAAGCCAAGAGACTGACTTTCATTTTAACCATGCTTATTTTGAATGGAATCTGAATTTAAAAATGTGAAACTATCCCTTCATTAACCACTTCCCCCCATTTCACCTATGGGTGATTTACCTGTTTTGAATTGTAAACACTGAGCTGTGTAAATGGAAGCACTTTCCCCTTCATTTCAACAGCTTTAAATGTCTTTAGAGTTGTGTGGATATGGGTTATTTTAATTTTATTTTTTTTTTAAGAAAATAGAAACTCTACTCCTTTTGGAGCTTCTCTAGCTGGTTTGTGAGGGTGAAAATATGGCCTGGCCCCCACATTCTCATTATGTTGTACTTTCTCTTCATGGTGAGGGCACTTCATCTTTCCTGCTGTCTCCTGCCTGTTATCTTTCCTTCTCCTGTTTTCCTTTTGGCTCCAACTCCCTCTGCTTTCTCTATTATCTCTCCTTGTTCTTTGACAGGGCTCATTCCTCTGACTCCTTTTATGCTTTTCTGTGGCATGTTTATGTAGTTTGGATGAGAGCTCTGTCTTCTCTCCTTTTGGAAAACTCTTTGTCCTCTGTGTGCTTCTGCCTGAGCTGGTAATACTTGTCACTTCTGGGAGATTTTTGTTCTTATTGTGATTTTGGTTTTCCTTAAGTCTGTTTCTTTTTAAATCAGAGATGGAAATGCAGACAGACAGACAGACAAAAACAGAGAAATAGAAGAGAGGAGATAAGAGGACAGGGAAGGAGAGGGAGAAGGAAAGAAGGAAAAAGAGGAGGAAGAGAGAAGAGAGATGGAGGAAGAAAAGAGAGAGAGAGAGAGAGAGAGAGCAAGAGAGCTGGAGCCTGGTTTCTTCTTCATTATGCATTAATGTATGTATATAATATGCACATTGTAAATCTGAATGCATCTCTGCCTTTGGTTCTCAGCCCTCACCCTTATCACATTTTCTATGCTCTCCATCTCTGGTCACAGAGATGGAGATAATAATAATAGCTTTCATTTACATAAGGTTTTATGGAAATGTCTTATATAAACCTTGTATATCCCTTACATAAATCTTCTCATTTGACTCCTACAACCCTAGGAAGTAGGAAGGTAGAGACTATAGCTTTGAGTTGCTTTATTTTATAGATATGGAAACTGAGACTCAAAAACATTAGGTGACTTTCCCATGCCCAGATGTCTAAAACTTTCACTTTGTCCCCATGCCCTCGGGTCATGGTTGTTCTGGTCACGATGGCTCCCAAATTCTCCAAGACCAGATCTCCCTAGAAGTTCTAGCCAAAAGGTCAGAAATCAAAGGAAAGAGAAGGAGGAGCCATGCAGGAGCCCAAGACATCTCACCCATTAATCCAGTTTGTACAAAGCTGCTCTTAACCTTAAACAGGGACACATGAAGATTATCTTTCATTATCACAATGCTGAAGCTTCTTTCTTGTGCTTTTCTTCACAAGGCTGTGGGCACTTTACTGCCATTCTCATGGATCCATGAGCAATCTTCTGAATTAGGTGGCAAATGTTTTCAAGATTTCCCTTCTCACAGATCAAAGATTTTTTGTAAATAGATGGGCAGCTGGCACACCAAGATCACCTGAGATGCTGGGAGCAGGGTCAGGACAAACTCCATGACCTCTTTAATGATGCCCCTCCAGCCAGTCACTCAATGATGCCCCACTGGTACAGCCCATTAACACAAGGTGGTTTCTTTCTTGCAAAGCAGCAGAAGTAGGAGTGGCACAGGAAATAGAGCATGATTCCTGCAGTCAGAAAGACCTAATTGGAAATTTGGCTTCAGTTAGGATAAGTTCACTTACCTTGGTAGTGCACTTTCCAGGGATGTACACATTGACAATGAGGTTGGTGCACACATTACCAGAGCTAGCTCAGTGTTTGGGAGGCTCCTAAGAAAGGTATGGGAGAGAAGAGGTATTGGACTGACTACCAAATGGAAGGTCGACAGAACCATTGTGCTGACCTCATTGTTGTATGCCTGTGAAACATGGACAGTCTACCAGTGCCATGCCAGAAAACTGAATCACTTCCATTTGAACTGTCTCAGGAAGATTCTGACCATCACTTGGTAGGATAAGGTACCAGACACTGAAGTCTTTGCTCGAGCTGAACTGCTAAGCACTCAAACCATGCTTCAGAGAGCACAACTCCAATGGGCTGGCCATGTTGTTTGAATGCAAATTTTGCCTAAAAGATTATTTTTTGGAGAACTTTTACAGGGCAAGAGATCACATGGTGGTCAGAAGAGGCAATACAAGGATGCTCTCAAGGTTTCTCTCAAGAACCTTGGAATTGATTGTGTGACATGGGATGCACTGGTACAGGACCTCTCAATATGGCATGTCCACATCAGAGAAGGTGCTATGCTCTATGAGCAAAGCAGAGTCAAGATAGTTCAAAGGAAGCATAGGATGCACAAATTTAGATTATCTACCCAAATGTTCACACAGACTATCTGTGACCAGTCTGTGGTAGGTCATTCCAAGCATGTATTGATCTGATCAGCCACAGTTGGACACACTGAAATTTCACTTTATCATAGTGATGTCATTTTGGCCGTCTTCCCGAATGAAGGACAACAACCAGCAATGATACACTGGGTAAGTGACTTAATCTTTGTCCAGTGCCTCAGTCTCATCTGTAAAATGGAGATAATGATGGCATCCACCTCCCAGGGTTTATATTTATAAAGTCCTTTGCCATCTTTAAAACACTAAGCAAGTGTTAGCTGTTGATTGTACCAGCAATAGGAACTGGGAGTGCATAAGCTAAAACCTGACCCAGAATGATCTAATATTGTTTTAAGTCAGGTTTCAGAATCCTGGAATATGTCATGAAAACACGGGTTGAGGAGGAGAAAATTAATGTTCATCAGGCCCCTCTTATGGGTTAGGCACTGTGTTAAGTACTTTACAAAGGTGGAATTTGATCTGCACAGCAACCCTGGGAGGTGAGTGTATTATAATTCTAACTTTATTTAGTTTTATTTTTACAATATACCATTTGTTTTATAGACTGAAGATTACAAGAATCCATTTGACTCAGAACCATAGAGTGCAGCCTTGAAGGATCTCCTCCATCCATGTAGCTCTCATGCCACAAGGTTTTCCAGGGCACACAAAACTCTAAGATTAGTGGAACAACAGAGATAGCTTTGTTCAGTGATCCTTCTCATATCAATGTTAAGTGAGCTGAAAACTAATAGTATAAAGCAAATGCTAAAAAAAAGGTATATCCCAGGATAATGAGGCATGTTTGTGCTAAATCCACCTTTGCCTGCTTGGAAAGGTTCTAGAAGTTGGTATTTGTGGGTGGCAGTATGCTGATTTCATCAACATGACTAGCTTTCTTTAATCATTATCCCCATTGTACTGCTGAGGAAAATGAGGCATGTAGAGGGTAAGGTATGTGGCCAGGGTGTCATAGACAGTAAAATTCTACTAGGTTTGACATATGCATGTTTTAATGAAGCGTCATGAATAACAAGCATCTACCTTGCCAGGGAAATGGCTAGATTGACCTGCTTGCGCTGCCTAGCAATAGAAAGAGTTTTCCCCATAATATTATTCCAAGTCCAAGCCAAAGACTTTGAAATGACTCCCCTAGAATGGGTCCTTCCCCCCAAGTAAGCAGTTTCCCTAGAGCTCAGGGAAGTAGCTTTCTGAGTTGCTTTCCAGTTCTGCCAACTCTGATGGGTTCCTCGTTAGTTGGCTTAATTATTTCCACATAATGGTTCACATCCATCCAGGATCTGAGCAAATCTCCCTCGATAACAAATCTCCCTGCATCCTGCTGCATGCACCTTCTGAAGTGTTCAGTGGGGACTTTGGAATGCAAAACCATCTTGTCCATTCCTGAGAACATCTCAACAGGACCAAGCACTTTGGCAAAACTTTAGTCACCAACTAGTTGCCAACTTTCTCTGTGCCATTCTGGAATTTCCTGAGCCTCTAAAATGCAGACTGACTATAAGAGCCAGAGTCTAGAAGCATTTCCAGGTGGGGTATACATAGGTGTGCATCTGGGGGAGAGGCACTAAATCACAGAGTGTGGGGGTAAGGGGATGTCAGAGAGGGACATTATTACAATGGGGCTTCAGGGAAGGAAGTCTGGGGGAGGATGAGGAGGTAGGAGTCAGAGAGAGGGGGAAAAAGGAGCAGAAAGTGCCCCCACTGGAGGTTGGGGCCCTGAGGTAAAGCACAGCTTGTATGGCTAGTTATATATTCCTGATAATGATCCAACAGGGGCCACATACCTCAGTAGTTTAATAGACCCCACTGGAAGAAAAGGGTGATAACTCCTCAAGAAAGACCTTGAACATTCATTGGAGGATCACATTTTGGAAGCTTAAGACTGACAAGAGACTCCATCCCAGAGGAAGAGAGCTACCTCCACGTTTCCATGGAAATGCCCATAATTGAAATGCCTTAATGGAACCAGGCTGCATAAATCTTGCTACTCCAAGCCTCTAATTTCTATTTTTATCTATCCCCAGTTCTGAAAGTATCCTTTCATCACCACCAATAGCAGAGATAGGTTCTTAATCATAAAAGTACCCTAATTGCACCAAAGTTGTCAATATTAGAAAGCTGTCCTATTTCTAAACGAGTCTAGGGCATCTTTTGGTTGTAATTACTTTGTAATGAGAGCAGTGTGTCATAGGGCATGGAGGGCCAGGATCTGTAAGGTCTGGGTTCAAGGTGTGCTCTGACACCCCCACCTGACCCCTCCTGACCCTAGGCAGCCCTAAGATCCGAAGTTTCAGACCAGTTGCCTTCAGCATGGTATTGTGATGGAAGTGAATTTCCCTGCTGGGACTTATCCATAGGGATGAAATCACAGGTCTGGGCCAAAAACAAACCAACCCAAAGCACCAATTACAAACTTTGGATGAGTCTGTCTGTGGGGTCAGAAATCTTCTCATGGAAGATTCCATCCACTAAGGTACAGTCTCTAGCAGGGATTATACCTGCCCATTTTTAGGGACTGCCTTCATGATGGCGTGTGGCCAGAAGGCATTCATAGTCATACAGCTAACCTGGTAATGAGCCTCCCAGCAGCAAATGAGGCCAGGATTATGAGGCAGGCAGATTGAAAGACATATACATACATATGTAGCCAAACATACATACAATGTATATAGAAATAACAGGAATGGTGATGATTGTGATGAGGTTTGCAAAGCACTTTACAAGATTTGCCAATGTTTGCATGACTAGTCTTCCAGGGATTATATGCATAGACATGTATACAGACACACAGACATATATATATTGTATAGATACATACAGTATTAATAATAAGCAGCCATCATCTATCTTGTGCTTACTATGTGCAGGCACTGTGCTTACAATTTTTATCCAATTTGATTCCTGCCACAAGGCTGGAAGTTGAGTGCTACTCTTATTCTTGTTTTACTGAGGAAGAAATGGAGGCAAATAGAGGTTAAGTGACTTGCCCAGGGTCACACAGCTAGTAAGTGTCAGTAGCTACATCTGAACTCAGGTCTTCCTGACTCCAGCCTCAGCAGTCTCTCTACTGTGCTCTGTACAGCTCCAGATCTATACATACCTCTAGATGCTTATATTCCATTTCTGGTTCATATAGGGAGCCTTCCTAGCTTTTGAGAACGTGCCAAGCCTTCTGTCCCCCTGGTATCAGGCTTGGAGACCCTGGAGTCTCCCTCCATTCTGTGGCACAAGGGCTTTAAGTGGTGGATACGCAGAATTGTAAATTCATCACCCATAGTATTGCCATTTTCTTCCAGGGCCAGAGCAGGGTGAGGGCAGAGTCTTATTCTTCACTGGCTCATGTCTTCCAGGGCCAGGAATTTTTACCCGCTTGGGCAAAGGGGAGGAATGAAGCCCCTGCATGAAGGGCATTTATCCAGCCTTCCCAGAGACCTGCCACTGTCCCTGTTCTGAAAGCCTGAATTCCCAGCCTGAGCAGCTTTGACTACTTTGCTTTGATAGATGTTCAGCGGTTTCTCTCAGGAAACTCTCCTGTTGTCTGATCTTACAATCCAGCGGCCCTTTCTGATTTCTAACCTCAGTATATTCTCTGATAAACAGTGTTCTTTGGGCTCCCATTAGAGTAAAATAGAGTCTCTTCCTTTTGTTTCCTGGAGAGGAAGCTGCAAAATTACACAGCCTAATATTGATTATTCAGTTTCAGTTAGAACCCCTTTTAAAATCCCCTGAGTTATTTTAAGTGAATGACTCTATCAATGCAGCTGATTACCTAACTATTTCAGAGTTGAGTTTTCCTAAAAGTCTTTTCAAAATCCACATCCAATAACCCACATTTTATGGTGCTGTAAGGTTCTTCAGCTATTTGCTTCACACTAACCCTGTGGAATAAGGGAGAAAGAGTGGGTGAAGATGACGAAGGCAAACAGCTTTTGCATTGGGAGTCAGAAAGAGCATCCACAGCCTGCCTTTTCACACCTGCTTGGCCTGGGCCCCTCACTAAGTTGCTCCCTCCTCCCAGCCACTATGGGTCCCCAAAGCTCAGCTCCAAGAATCCTTGGCTATGAGTAGAGGGGGCACAGAGAGAGAGAAATGCCTTCACCCAAGATTTGGGCTCCAAGTAGCCTTATTTACTAAGGGGCCCCTGAGTTGTGGCAGGCCACTTCAGCCAGCCAATGGTCGGCTGCCTTTCAATGCCACCAAGTTTCCTCTAGGAATTCTAACCACAGCTCATAAAAAGGTGGCAGAAGACTAACTCTGACTTGTTACTGTTCAGTCCTGCCCCCACAGACTATGGCACACCAATGCCATCCATGGCATTTTCTTGGCAGAGACACTGGAGTCATTGGTCATTTCCTTCTCTGACTCATTTTAGACCTGAGGAAACTGAGGCAAACAGGGTTAAGCAACTGTCCAGGGTCACACAGCCAGTCAGTGTCTGAGGCTGGATTTGAACTCAGTACATGAATCTTTCTGACTCCTGATACGGTGCTCTATCCACCTTGGGACCTGTGATAATTGTATTCTTTGCTGTTGCATGCCTGAGGTCTGTCATAGTGCCTGGCCTGTGGTAGGAGAATAATGGATATGTCAGTGGATTGTAGCAGATCAAGTCTTAGATGGGGGTGATTGCTGACCCCTGGAATAATCCTATGTCACCACAGCCCACTTTCTCCATCTCTTTCTGGTGGGGTAGGGGTGGGCTGGGGATAAGTGAATACATCTAATGTAGACAAAATAATGATGCATCCTGAAGGACCAGCATGTAGAGGATGAAGGAAGCAGACTTGGCGAACATCCTTGAGAGAAGTATCTGGGGTTCCAAAAATGGAGTCGAGAAGTGAGGACACGCTTGGTTTGGATCCACAGGGATGAGTAATGGAATATCTTCATGGGGGAGTCGTGAACTGCCATATTTGCCCAAAATGTCAAGGCCTGATTAGTGGTATTGGCCAGTGGATTGAAAGATCTGCTGGAGATGGATGGGGAAGGACTTTGAATGGTCTCTTCTCCAACAGGCCTCAGGGAGCAAAGAAGAAGGTGGCCACGCTGCTACTTTGAGAATCTCGTTTTATGTTATGCAAATAAATGATTGGGTTAGAGAGTGCAGGCAGAGAGACCAGCTAAGAGGCTGGTGTAATAGTCTGCATTGAATGGTTTTAGGCTTTTTTGTGACATGAAGTTCTTTGACAATCTGGTGAAGCCTACAGACCCCTTCTTAGGATAATGTTTTAAATGAATAAAATAAAATATGTAAGATTACAAAGCAAATCCACTATATCGAAAGGCAAGTTATCAAAATGTTAATAAAACAAGTTCATGGACCCCAGGTTAAGCCTTTCTGTTGCAGAGGAAAGAACCTGGATTAAGGTTGTTCTGTATGAACAGAAAACCCTGGACCCAGGAGAGATGTCAGGGAGGCATATTGGCTTAAGCTTGGTAGCTGGAAGAGTCAAGAGGAGGCATTGGATATGAAACTGAGCAGCTAGAAGAATGATTGTGCCCTTTGTAGAAAGGTAAGGTTAGGAAGAAAAAGACTGAGTTACGTTCTCATTGTGTAGAATTTGAGATTCCTATGGCACTGCTAGAGGCAGCTAGATAGTGCTGTGGATAGAGCACCAGGCTTGGGATCAGGAAGACCTGAGTTCCAATTTGACCTGACACTTACTGGCTGTGTGACCCTGGGCAAGTCACTTCACTCTGTTTACCTCCATTTCCTTTTATGTAAAATGAACTGGAGAAGGAAATGGCAAATCACTCCAGTATCTGTGACAAGAAAACTCCCAATGGGGTCATGAAGAGCCTGAAATGACTGAGCAACAGCATGGCCTATCTAAGAAATGCTGTCCCAGAGCCAGATGATACAGGGTTGGAACTCAGGAGAAAGATGAGGGTGGCCTGAAATTTTCCAGTGATCAGATGGTTAGCATTTGTTAGAATCAGAACTCACTCTTTGCTTTCTGTCTCCAAGGATGGCCTCTAGTGATCACTCTGCACATCTCTCAGCATTTGGCTGAAAAAATAGGTTTGGCGTTTGGGTAAAACTCCTATTTGTTTTTGGTGAGGAAACATACAAAAGACCAAGTAACAAAACTAAACAAAACCATTTCGTGAGGATATTTGTCTAATAACTGTGACTTAAATTCTGCCTTATTGAAATAAAAGTAACAAAAATAAAGACAAAATTTTGGCTTATTAGAAAGAGTGTGTGTTCCCGAGAAGTCATGCATTGTTGCTGCAGTGACTCCCCATGGCCTTCTCTCCTCTTCTGGATTTAGGAGTGCTTAGATTTTGGGAGATTCTTGATGGGGGCTGGTGGGAAAGGACTTTCTACTGTCCAGAACTTCAGGCTTCCTCCCTTGGCTCCTCCTCCTTCTTCCAGCAGGACTTAGACTTTACCCCTGGGTCCCTTGACTCCAGTGCATTAGCTCTTCTCCTTTATCTTCTCTTTTATAGTCAGGCCTCTTCATCACTTCCCAACCACTGCCACTCTTGTGGTCTCCCCTTTCTTGTCTCTTTTTATGTTGTCTTTGGCCTTTAGACTGGAGGATCCTTGAGGAGAGGTGCTGGGCTTGCTTTTCTGTCTTTGTATCCCTAGTGCTT
Source organism: Bettongia penicillata ogilbyi (assembly GCA_023548195.1). Lineage (NCBI taxonomy): Eukaryota > Metazoa > Chordata > Mammalia > Diprotodontia > Potoroidae > Bettongia > Bettongia penicillata. Next base: position 1,934,416 of record JAJHZJ010000218.1, read on the forward strand.
ATCACAGAGCTAGGCACGTATGAGCTCTTAATAAGGCACTTCTGTTCACTCCTTCACTTAGCATTCACTCTAAACCTGCATCCATGATCCTTCCATCCTCTATGCTTGCTTGTATTTATGTGTAACCTTCACTCAGTGCCTGGCACATAGTCAGTGCTTAATAAGAGCTTTTTCATTCACTTACTCACTTATTAATCTACATAACTGTTGGAGGCATTCATCCATCTTCACTTTCCCACTTTACTTTTTACGCTAGATCCATTTCTGGAAAATAGCTCTGAGAGTCTCTGATGCTCTTAGAGGGAGCTCTGCTAACCAGGAAGAGGGCACGGTCTTTCTGATAGATATTAATGGCTCTAGACTGAGTTAAGATCTTTCCATTACCCATATGGATAGCTTTCAATATTGATAGTTGTATGGCCATGTCTTTTGAAGACTGACTTTACAATAATATTGATGGGATATTTGTGTGCTTTATAGCAGTTTCATCTGCTGATCCTTGTTGAGTTGGGGATGGGACACTTGACAAGGTGATAAGTTGTGTACCAGTTCTTGTACACTCTCCTTTAATAAGTATATGAAGAACAATGTCCTTGAGCTGTTTTCCTAGTCTGCAGAATGAGATCAAAGCCTGCATCATGGTAACGTGTCTCTAATTCCTTCCTCTAGGGGTCTGAGGCTGGTGGATTGCAAGTGGTAGTAGAGAAAAGCTGCCAATGGGTTTCTGAGTAAAGCCTGGCATTGACATGGTGGGCCCTGGGGAGGGGAGGGATCACCAGGCTGCCTAAGAAAGAGTAAACTAACTGACTGAGGCCAGACAAAGAGCAGGGCAAAGTTCCTTGCCATTGGCAGGAAGATCTAGCCCATCAGTGGCCACCGAGTTTCCAGTCTGTGTGAGATAGGGAGACCCAGTGTCAAACAGCAAAAAACAGATTCCAAAATGTGTGACAGTATATGGGAGACACTGTAGACAGCTCAAACTCCTCTAACCCTTCTAGAGTTTTTTTTATTGGTGTTCAGTTAAATCCGACTCTTTTGTTTGGGTTTGGTTTGGTTTGGTTTGGTTTTGACAAAGATACTGAAGTGGTTTGCCATTCCTTCTCCAGTTCATTTTACAGATGAGGAAACTAAGGTAAATAGGGTTAAGTGACTTTCTCAGGGTCGCACAGCTAGTAAGTATCTGAGGCAGGGTTTGAACTCAGGAAGATGAGTTTTCCCAACTCCAGGCTCAGGGCTCTATGTCCTATGGCACCACCTAACTGCCTTCTAGGGTTTGGTATGATGTTAATTAGAAACTTGATTTTCACCAGATTCAATATTTCCCACCTTCTAGACTACACAATCCAACAAAATAGAGACATTTATAGTCACCCAACTCCTATAATTCATTGATTTTGTTACATAAACTATTCAAAGTAAATTTGAATCTGGAATATGGGTATCTTGATAGATTCAACCAAGTACAAACATATTAGGAAAAGGAGAAAAAATGTGGGGATTTTCTTTGTGTTGCTACTTATGGTTCCTTTGTTTTCATTTGTGCCCCTGTAATGAAGAAGTAAGAAAGCTTTGCCAACACCAGATGAGAGAGAAATGCCATGAAAAGATAGGTTTGTTCAAACTGAATGGTTAACACAAGGTGGAATTCATAGCATTGCATGTGTATACATATGTATGTGCATTTGTTCACATGTGTGTGTTCAGGAGTGTGTGTGAATGCGTGTGTGCCTGTGTGTGTGTGCATGTGTGTGTGAGAGAGAGAGAAAGAGAGAGAGAGAGAGAGAGAGAGAGAGAGAGAAGAGAGAGAGAAAGAGAGAGAGAGAGAGAGAGAGAGAAAGAGAGAGAGAGAGAGAGAGAGAGAGAGAGAGAGGAGAGAGAGAGAGAGAGAGGAGAGAGAGAGAGAGAGAGAGAGAGAGAGAGAACATTTTCAGTGTACAGAGAAGTACCGATCAAGGGCAATCTCACAGCAGTACAGTTGAACACCTGGCTCTGACTTGTGTTCCATCTCATTCAACATCCCATTGTTCTCCTGGACACCAGTGGCTCCAGAGCATCCTTGTTCCCTCTACAGCTTTTTTCATGTATTTGTCATCCATTAATTTAGCTAAGCCTTCTCTGAATCTCCTCATTAGTGGCTAGGTACATATAATCAACTCCCAATTCCCCAGCTGTAGAATCACCCAAGCGACTGTCTAATCCCAGGCTCATTTGCATTTGCTACCTGTCTCTTCTATTCACTACCAGTTGATATGTTTATAAGGGATTGCAAATTAATTTTCATATTGCTATAAACAAAATATAATCAGGAAGGTAAGCAGAAAGAACAAAAACCCATAACTATGGTGGAGCAATGGAGATTTCGTCCCAGGATGCCAACTTTAGAGGACCCTGATAGCACCTGACATTATTTAGCAGAGTAGAGCCCCCAGCACAGTTAGTGGAAGGATTTGTTTCAGTAGGATGCTACTAGACGCTAGTACCTAGAGGAAGGGCCAGGACAAAGGGCTGAGGTCCTCCCTTATTACACCCTTATCCACTTGTGGAGTGAAGATGTTCCAGCAGCAAAGTCAGGCTTCTGTCCTGCTCCCCTCTCCCTAGAGGCAGCAATTCTATTTATACCTCTCTCACCCTCCCCCCCTCCAAGTCCTGCCATAAGTTTTCCTTTGTGCTACTTGTCCCTTGGTAGTTTCTTCAGAAGCAACAACAAAATTTATAATAGCAACTAAACATGATGATAATAATGAGCATTCCCAGACTTCTCCAGAAAGGAGCACTGGATTTGCTTCCAGAGGGCCTGGGTCTGACCTTGAACAAACACCTTCACTTTTTTGAACCTATGGCCCTTCATCTACAAGTTCCTGTCTTTGGAATGGATCCCTGAAGTCCATTTGGAATCTAAACCTGGAATTCCATGAGCCCAGGTCTTTCTCTTCCCCATTCCAAGCCAATCACAGAATCAGAAACTGAATTCAGCAACTGGAAGGTGCCTCACCCACACCCTTCACTATGGCAGACCTGACAAAGGCTTGTGTTAGCTCTGCTCGAAGCTCTCACAGAAGGGGTCTCCACTGCCTCGAGGCAGCTTTTTCCTCTGGGGAAAGCTTTCATCGCTAGAAGTGTTTCCTGACATCAAGCTTAAGCTGGGATCTTTGCACCTTTGCACCCTCCACTGTCCTGCCTCCTCCCCCAATACTCCTAGTTTTGACCTATGGGACCAACAGAACAAACCTTTCTCTTTACATAACAACCTTTCAGACTCTTGAATACAGCCTTCAGGTGTCCGCACAACCCCTCCCCCCACCCAAATCTTCCGTTGTCTAGGTTAAGCGTGCCCAAATCTTTCATGTGGTCTCATATGTCGTAGATCTAAGACCCTTCTTCATCCTGGTTGGTGTCTTCTGGTCATGTTCACCTTATAAATAGCCTTCTTAGATTGCAGTGCCCAGAACCGAATGCACTGTTCCGACTTAGGTTTGGTGAAGGCAGAGGATCGTGGGACTATAGCCATGATTCTCTTGGAGAAGCCTAAACTTGCATTAGTTGTTGTTACGTGTTTTTGTGGGTGGGGGAGGGGGCTGACATATCCCACTGCTGACTTGGACTAAGCTTTCAGTTCACTTTTTCACCAGAACAAATGCTATCCCTCTATACCTGCCCCATGTGAGACTTGTAGAGTTCACTTTTCCATCCAAGAGCAAGACTGGAAATGGATCCCTATTGAATTTCATCTTGAGTCTGTCAGTATTATTTCAGATTCTGACTCTGCCATCCACTGTGATAGCTGTCTCTTCTTCATACCAACTGCAATTTGATGAGCTTACTCACCATCCCTGACTTTACTTGAGTCACTGATAAACATGTTAAGTAAGAACAGTCATAGTGGAACAGAAGCAAACAGCCTTATGATGAAATCCCCACTGGAGAGCTCCGGCCCATAGGGATGACTTTGTGATGGGATGTTCTGAATCTGAATTTCCCTAATTGTCTTCTGCTGCCTCACTCGCCATCTTCTCTGCCTTTGTACCCCTTTTCTGAAATCTGTCATCCCAGTATTGTAAGCAAAGATGCAGAAATCCAGGTCCCTTTCTCAGGGACCATATCCCCCTTCTTAACCAAATGTCATACAAACTTTCCCCACTGTGGGCTTTAGTTTCTTGCCGAATGCCTTATAATTATCCATATATTTTCTTTCTCAGCTGGTCATTTGTGCCCAAAGGAATCACTAGAAGTGGGTAGTTTTTATCTTTTGACAAATCTGTTGTATCTTGGATATAAGAAGTCAAGAATCTTTCTATTGTTGTTATCAGGTTGAGAAAGAACTGCCTCCCCATCCCTGGGCAAGGAATCACCGACTACTGCTACCTTTCCTATTTCCTGTCCCTTGATAGGTGATCTCTCATCTGATAGCCTCTGTGGGTCACTACTTTATTTTTGGGAGGCCAAGAAGTTTTTTGGTGAGAAACTTCAACTCTCTTCTCTTACAGAAGACCTCCAAGTCAGTTTAATTTTGTTTCAATTATTAAGCCTTTTTCTCTCTCCCACATTCTCCCCCATTCCCAACTGGAGGAAAAAAAATACAGCATCCTTGTATCAAATTAGCATAGTTTGACTCATACTGGCCAAGCCCTGAATTGTATCTCATCCTGCCTATCTGTGCATCCCCCTGTCAGGAGATGGGTAACATTTCTCATCACCATCCCATGAAATCATGGTTGATATTGTGTTAATGAGAACCTCAGGTGCCCATAGATTTGTCTTGCTCTCCCTCACCCCAAGATCCCCCTTTTCTTCCTCTTCCTCCTGTGTGTAACACTCTCCTATTCGCCTTCATCTCAACAAAGTGAAGGCTTGTCTCCACCATAATCCTCCTTTTGTTTTCCCCATTGAAATCATGCCTCTGTTTTCTCTAATAACCCTTTATTTTCCCCAGCCTCTTGAAGTGTATAAAAGCATTCTTTTGCCCCCTCAACTTCTCCTCCAGGAGACAGACTAGCTTTCACTGAGATTACAGTGGACAGTCACTCAGCTGTGACAGAAAAGCCAAACATAATACATTCCAGGTCAGTCACTCCCAATTCCCCTATTCTCTATTATGGTTGAGATTTTCAACTTTGCTTCTTGAAATTACTTGTGAGTGTTTATACCTCAACTCAAAACACTTGGTCTAAAGTTTATCCCTTCTTAATAACATGAAAAGCCCCACTCAAAATTCTGTTCTTGTTTCAACAATGTTCACAGTCCCAGTCTGTCCACCTTTCCTGCAGCTGGCTACCAGCTCCTATGTTTCACCCATCTGCCCCACCCACCAGTTCACTCTGTCAATTTGCTTATCCCCCAGATTGTGCCATTTCCTCTCTTATTTCTCCTACATTGTCCTGCCAACTCCCTTCTCCTTCCTGAGTCCACATCTAGAAATCCTTTTTGCTTTAATCTTCCTAAACCTCTTTAATTCTTTTCTACCCTTAATTATCCTCAATTCTGCTTTGCTTACAACTTGGAAATAGCATCTGGGCCAATGCTTGGGGCTGTGGATTGTTCTTCCAATAATCTACAGTTTATCACAATTGTGCCAGATTTCTTCTTTTCCAATTCAAACTCTGACCTACTTCTCTAGTATAAATCCCTTCAGATCATCTAAATGGTTTTGCTATTATCCTTCAACTCAAATTCTCTTGTCTCCCATCCCTCCTACAACCTCCTCAGGGAAGCTGCAGGCTCTCTCGGTGGTTTTATACACACACACACACACACACACACAAATATCTATTTATCTAATCTTTTGCCTTATCTATATTACTGCTCTCCTCCATTGGTGTGAATAATGAAGAGTCGTCTGTATCTATCTGCTTTATTCAGCACACTTCCATGCAGGATGCAATAAGAATGAGTTAGGGTTGTACTGTGAAGTACCCAGGACAGCTCCTGGCAGTGGGAATGTGAAATGATGGTGTTAGTTATTAGTGGGAAGCTGAGAAAAGAGAACGTAATGCCTGCAGGTCATTGTCATGTGAGGCAGAGTATTCCTCTTACCCTTCTACCTGTACCCAACAGTAAAAGTACCAGTTTCTTGGAAATGGAAGCAGAACCTCTGTTATCTGCAAAGAATCCACCCAACCGTAGACCTTGCTTTGTGTAATCCTCCTGTCTCTTTGGCTCTACATTCAATTTTCTCCTTCCTGAAGCTTACTTGTACCCCATCCACAAATTTATGTTTCCATAGCCAAGCTAAGCTGACTTAAAAATGCTGGCAGAGACTATGCAACTATTCCTTCCTCCTAGAATTAGGCAGAAGGTTTCTGAACTCTGTCCACCTGTTTTTAAATACAGGACCAATGAAAGTGATTCAAAATACCCCATCCAGCATTTAAGAGCTTTCTCTCTTGTGAAATTACTGGCTTCTGCAATATGCGTTTTCATTCTCAAGCAGCTGATGCGTCATCATGTATTCTTCAAGATTGTGTTTTTCCTCAAAGTTTCCATTTCAATCAGCCTTGAAAACTATCCCCTGCAGCAGGGGAATCAACATGGGCTATGGCGTCAGAACAGCCTCCATTCCTAGAACTTCTCCGTGTGGGGATGGCAAGTTGTTGTGTCTCCCTTTTCTCATCTGCAAAAGGAGGGGATTAGAGTAGGTGGTCATTTGGATCTTTCCAGCTCTGATTCCATGATTTCTGTAGTTTTACAGTAGCATACCTAATTAATGTAACTTTTGATCATAAAAATCAAATAGCATAATGAATGTTATGTCTTAGTCAAATCAGTTCCCTTAGAATCTGAGATCTGGGGCTTAAAGGGTCATCAGATGACATTTAGCTCTGCCCTTAACTTTACAGATAAGGAAATCAAGACCCTAGGCAGCAAAGTCACCAGCCCAGCATCACCCAGGGAGTAAGAATCAAGGTTGGAATTTGAACTCATGCCCTTGGACTCTTCCTTCTTACACCAGCACAGTCACTGTTTATACTGAAACTTGAGATGAATGGGCAGAGGGTGGCAAGGGCTTCATCTGTGTAGACCTTAATTATGCCAGATTGGACTTGATTATGAAGAGATGAAGCTCATTCCTGGTGGTCAGAACTTCTTCACTTGAAGTGCTGACCAGGGCAGAGAAGATAATAATAGCTGACATTTGCATCAGGATTTAAGGTCTGCAAAGTATTCTACATTCATGGCCATAGTGAGTCTGGTGATTTTGCACAGCCCTCCCTCACTTAAGTCCAATTTGCTTGCATGCCATGACACTACCTTCAGATGTCGGGGTCCTCTTTGAGAAGGAAGGACAAACAGCAACCCCAATCTTATCCTAACCCTGTGAGGTAGTGCTACAGATGGTTTTATGCCCATTTTACAGATGATGAAACTGAGTCTGAGAAAGGTTAGATGACTCCTCCATGGTTGCACAACTATTAAGGGACAGAAGCAACTCTTCCCGACTCCTCATCCCTTGAGCGCATTCACCCTTTGAATAGCTCCTTGCTCTCCAGAACAACAAGAATCTCCAGACTTTGAGGCCAGTGAACAGTAACTTTCCACCACCAAGAAAGAGAAGAAACTGAGGCCAAACACTACAAGAGGATGACTCTGATCTGGTCCTTCCAGAAGCTGGGATGTCACTGCTCACTCTAGCCCCTCCCTCCACCAATGGAATCCCCCGCTCTCTTTGATCTAAGGAGGAGATGGGGCTTGCAATGCACTCTACAGGCTACCTGTTTGAACCTCACAGCAACCTACCATTATTATCCCCATTTACAAAGGAGGAAATTGAGGCTGGCAGCAGTTAAGGGACTGGCCCAGCCCATTGACAAGTATCAGAAGCATAATTAGGTCTTGTTTCCTAACCCTGTCTACATTGTATCACCACCAGTCAGAGATGGCTTCTCAGGTGGATGTGGCCCCAAATAGTTTTCCTCATGATTCCAAGCCATTGATGAGTCTGCCTGGAGTGGGTTTAGCTGGGCCTCAGGTGACAGACCTACAGTGTCCTGTTAGCATGACCTTTGGTGTCTTTCCCACTTGTTAGAAGTGTCAAGGACTCAGACTTGGCTACCATGACTTTTGAGCATCTAGAGACCTTCTCATTCGGTCAGGGATGGACTCTAGTATGGATAAATAGAAAGGAAAGCTCTGTAGATTGGCTTCTCTTCTTGACACAGTTGGAGAATTCCAGAGAACTCAGGCTCTCTGTGGAGTGAGACCACCTTCTGCTATACCAAATGGCAGCAGGGATGGGGAAGGGTTCTTCTTTGTCTTCTCACTCCCTCAAGAAGACTACTATGTGTAGCAGTGGAGCTTTTTGCACAGTAGAAGATGCCTCATCCATCCATTCATGCATGAGATAATCCATTCTTGAGAGTAAGAGATAAAATTGAGATCCATCCAACCATTCAGCTGGAAACAAAAACCCACTCTCCAAACATATCCAACATTCCCATATATGGGGGGGAAGATTTATCAATATTAGCATTCCTGGTATTTTTTAAGTAATGGCAGAGGGGGACAGAGAGAGAAAGAGAGAGAGAAAGAGAGAGAGAGAGAGAGAGAGAGAGAGAGAGAGAGAGAGAGAGAGAGAGAGAGAGAGAGAGAGAGAGAGAGAGAGAGGGAGAGGGAGATAAGAAAGAGGAGGAGGAGGAAGAGGAGGAGGAGGAGGCACTTGTAGTTTTACCCTGGCATTTCGAAGAACTAAGATCTACCCAAGAAGGGAATCAAACTCATTAATGCCTGTCCAGGTGCATATCCTGATTTGTCCGTTTATTCTAGCTTGGTAGGATGCTCCAAATGTACCGAAAGGTTTTGAATGTAGCATGGAAAAAGCTGGTGTATGGACTAATTGAGTGTTTCAAAAATGTATATACTAGGTATCCAGTTCTCTCTCCATATTAATTTCCAGTCCATGAACCAGGACCAAATGCTTCAATTAAACAGAATCATCGATGGCTCAGAGAAGCCAGAAAGAAGAGTTGGTGTTCCTGCAGAGAATAGGGCTGAAGTCCTTTCTCAACTGAAATCCAACATTCTTGGTTGATCTTTCCACATCTGGTCTCTCCCCTCTCTAATCCACCTCACATACAGATGTCCAACTGATATTTCCAAAGTACAAGATGAACCATTCATGTCACTCCTGGTCAAGAAAGTGACCTTGCTCCCTGTTGCTGCTAGAATAAAGCACATCTTCCCCTATTTGGGATTTTTGGTTCTCCTCACACTCTTAATGTTCCCACTTAGCTAGCTGACATTCTGTTTTGCCTATGGGGCATCCATAGGTCTCCCACTTCTGTGCTTTGGCACAGACCATCCCTCTCACCTTGAATATTCTCCTTCCTCTTCTCAGAACCTAGGAACCTTTTGCTCCCATCAATTTTTTACTTCATTATTCCTTCTGACCAGCAGCCTGGTCTTTTGTTTTCTTCTACATAAAGGATTGGCCAGGTTCACTGGTCTGCTTCAGTACCTGAAGGTCACTTTTGAAGCAACTTTTTAAGGGGAGGTTCGTTTTAATGGAATCAGAGCATTATGTTAGCCAGGAAGCATAGAGCATTAGCTATTTAATTCTTTCATAGACATTAGTTGAGCTGATGAATGCCCATTATCACACCAGTCACGTAGCAGAAAGCCAAACCCTGAGGGAGCAGCAGAGAGGAAGAACATCGGGAGACCATGGAACCCCTTACACTTCTGGCCTGGGCTGGCCTCTGGTTTTTCCGGTTACATCTTCTGGAGCTATCTTTCAAACCATTGGTTTATTTTCTTTCAGTTTCTCCTTGGTAATGCCCCTGCTCATTTGTGTTTGGTCAATATAATAGCCAGATAAACTGAGGAGAGTGGGTCTGGGTGGCTTTGGGGAAGTTGCTTAGTGCCTTTAATGACTTGAAACAAGATTCACCCTTGTAACACAACGTTCTTTCAGTGAGAACTAATGGTTGGGGTTAATGGAAAACCAGTCTCTAAGCTAAGTGTCCCAGGGAAGAGAGGGAAGACTTGACTTCAAATCTTGCTTTAGTCACTTGCTAGCTGTGTGACCCTGGGCTGGTCATGTAACTCCTGTCTGCTTCAGTATCCTTATGTAAAATGGTGAAAATAATAGACCCTACCTCTTAGGGTTGTTGTGAGGACCAGATGAGATAATATTGTAGACACTTGACAAGCTTTAAATATAAATATACATATATATATATACACATACATATATATGTGGTGTATATGTATATGTGTGTGTGATTAATAGTGGCGGCAGCAGCAGCAGCAGTCTCAGCAGTAGCAACCCTAGGGGGAGAAGCAGCAGCAGCAGTAACCACAGTAATAACAGCAGTAGGGGCGCCAGTAGTAATAGGAGAATGAGAAGGCCATGGAAAGGACACCGATGACACAACAGGGACCATGGTGAGGATGCAAGGCAATCCATCTCTTTTGGGAATCCACAGAGAAGAAAAGCACCTTCCATTCTAAGGGGTGAGATGCCATGTTAATATTTAGGGAAACAGATAGGAAGTGTTCTGTGAGGGGAAAGGCCCCCACAGACCGGGGGATTGGGGTTGAACCTCAAGGGTGACCAAAAGCCCTGGACTTTTTTCCTCCTTTGTCCCTCTGACCTTTGACTCTTCATGCCCAGTGATCTTCAGCTCCTGTGGATAGACCCTGGAAACTAAATCTCTGTCTTTGGGAGATGAAAAGCTGCATCCCTTGGGACACCCAGGGATCATCATCTCTCAAAGACCATGGCTAATCAGTCCCAGCTGCGCCATGTGACATTTGCATTAGTAATGCCTCTAAGCAGGAACAAGCTCATAACCCCAAAGTGGCAGCATTTCTTTGATTTAATAGAGATGTGTCTTTTTAAAATAGCATTTACTTTTTCTTTAGCACATCATCAAAATCATTCTCAATGGAAACATTTAGCACCCTGATGTAGATTAATTCCTTTAGAACAACGTGACCAGAAATGAAGTCCAAGAATTTCATCTCTAATTGTTTCAGGCAGGTGGGACAAGAGAGAAAATGGTGACAAATTGCCTGTGGTTGCGGGGTTAGTGTCAGGATAGGCCTACTCATTTCTGGAGCTTTTCAGTCTCTGAAACAGGTGGACTCAAATGTTCCCATTTGGAATGGGTTTGGAAACTGTCAAGGTTTACACTAACACTGACGTCATGACCTAACATCAGCATCATGTTAACATTCTGGTGTTCTCTGTGCCTGAAACCTCAGGCAAATTCAAGCACAGTCCAGCGCACATAAGATTGTGGAGGACATTTATAGGGATACGCAAATGCAGATACAGAGGGAAAGCCATCCAAACCATCAAATTCCAGAGTCCAGAGTCTTTGCCCCAGTGATCCTGACACTAGCCGTGCCTCTGCTGTCAGCTCAATCAGATCTGCAGTCACAGGAAAGGAGCCTACTGAGGCTTAGTTTGATGCCAGAGAATGAATGTGGGGTTCTAGGCTCTCTCTACTTTAATGGGGTACCCATATAGAGAGTCACATGGGAGGGGAGTGAGGCCTTCTTCAGGTCACGGACACTCTTTACCCAGGCTACTCAGTAGCAGTCCTTCAGGTAGTACTCCAAAAGAAACATGATCTCAGCTCATCTTCATGACCTAGCTTCTCCCCAGGTTATCCTCATTTTCCAGAGGAGGAAGCTGAGGATCAGAGAGGTTTAGTGCCCTGAGTATGGTTGCCACAACTCTAGGATTGAGTGTCAGAATCGGGTTTGAACCAGGTCTCTGCCAACATGTTCAACATAGAGTCCAATACACCCCACTCCATTGCTTTTGGTCTTTTCTCATCTAAAATATGGATACTCCCATCTATGGACCCATAATTTTATTAATAGTTGGAATTTTTCTACCACCATTTCAATGAGTGAGATCTGTGGATAAAGGATCACTTGTGACATGAATCTCGGGCCAACTTTGATCAATGAACTTTTCTCTTTGAATTGTTTTTTTTTTTTTCTGTAGCATTGCTAGTGGCAGACTGTGGAGTCTTAATAACATTCTACTCTTTATTTTTCATTTCTAAGTAATTGCACTCTAAGCCTGAGGTCTCAAGGGCATGGCAATATTTAAAAAAGCAATGCTTACAATTAAAAGCCCCTATGATAATTTTAAAATACAAGACAAAACCATGCCCTTTCAAACTACATAATGTGAAGAGAGTGTTCTGATTTGCTTCCATTCCTCCCCAATGTGGGCCCTTCCCTGTCCTGACCTTCTGTGCAGGACACCATCCAGTACTGCAGAAAGAGCACTTGCCCCTTGGCTTTCACTGATGCAGGACACTTAGATGACCTTCGTGAGGTGGGTGGAACCAAGCCTTATCATGCCTGGCATGGGACAGGTTTCTAGGGACAACAGACCACCTTGCTCCATCCTTTCAAGAACTGAATTCCTAAGGATCATTCCCAGAGGCCACTAGACTCAAAGATGGCTAAGCTTGTTACCAGACCCAGCCCTTGTCATGTCCTCAACTGGGATTCTAATTGTCAGGGTTCCTGAAGAAGGAAGTTTGGCACATTCTCTCTGCAGTTCCCATGTGCCAAGTGCTGAGTTCCATAATGGATAACTTCCTTTAGACTTTGTTTCAGGGAAACTCCTGATGAGGAAAATCCCCCTAGCAATGCTGTTCAGCCCCTGCCTGCTACTTCAGGCTTAGAAGGTGGCCTGGGGCCATAAGAGGAGAAAGGATTTGAACAGCTTCAGAACTCTTGGGTCTTCCAGCCAAGGATGCCTCTCTCAGCCATGACTAACCCGGCTTAAACCAGTTCTAAGCTATGACATTGTCAATGTTCCTGTAAGAACACTTGCCAGAATATGTGATATTTAACTCTGGTGCAATTATTTTTAACAGTGACTGATTAAAAATGAAAATGCTATGGGGATGCTTAATAGAAAAGGAAGATAGAATGCTTTTAATAATGGTGGCTCAGTGCTGCCATTCATAGACTTCATTTTATCCCATGCCCTTCTTTGAAATCTTTTCTCCAGTGTTGGCCTAGAAACCACCATTGTTTTAGGTGACTTTTGAGGGTCCATTTGCAGCCCTTGGTGGTGGTATCAGCACAGGAACGAAATTGGAATTGGCTCCAAAGGAAAAAGTCTTTGAGGTGGGAGGCTTTGCTCAGCAGAGCTACCTTGGCCAGCCCATTTAAGATAAGACAGACCAGCTGGACTCCCCAAGTCCAGTCCTCTCATTTTGCTGGTGCATTCAGCCTCCTCTATAGCTCTAGAAACCAATATTTTTACAGTATTACTTTAGTATCAGTTAAAACTTTCTCTCCTTGGGCAGCTTGGCCTTTCAGACTGTCTCAGACCTCAAATCCTTGCTTTTCCAACCTGCTGGATGAACTACTTTTCAGCTTGCATGTGAGGTCTTGATAATACACAATGATAACCCTAATAGTGAGTATTTCTGTTGTACTTTGGATTTTGTAAAGCCCTATGCAAATATGAGCTCAGTGGATCCTCAGGACAACTCCATAAGATAGGTGTTATTATAAGCCCCATTTTAAAGATGAGGAAACTAAGGAGAACAGAGATTAAGTGGTTTGATCGGTGAGGTACCATCTGAAGCTACATTTGAACTCAGGTTGTCCTGATTCCAAGTTCAGTGCTCTACCCATTGTACCACCTGGGTTCCATAATTGGTGATGGTCAATATTTATTCCCATGAGTCACAGTTACATATATCAGTAAGAGACTAGTATCATGGGGCCCACTAAGGTTTCAGTGGGAAGATAACTGGTTTTTAAGGGGAACCTCAGATGCAATCGATTTGTTAAAAGAAAGCTTGGGTAATGAGAGATGTTTTCAGTTCTGTGAAGGGAAATTATATGGAATGGAGCTTGCCTTTACAGTCATAAATCTAGTCCTGAAAGTACCCTTAGCCACCCACTAGGCCAGACTGGACTTAAAAAGAATGTGGAGGCTGAATAAGTGCAATTCCAATGACTCCAAATCCAGCTCTCTTTAAGCTGTATCAGGTCCCCTCTAATTCAGAGGGCAGCACTGACAGCAGCTGATGGATCTCACAAAGGGACAAATTCAGGTGTGATGTTGGGAAAAACTTTTTAAAATAAGGTGAGGACTCGCCAGCACAGAAGGTGTGTATGGGGTCCCTTTCTGGAGAGTTCAGTTTTGCAAGACAGCCATGGAGGGTCCTTGAGTTCTGAGAATTGGTGAGTCTGTGGGTGAAATGTGGTGTGTGACTGGACCCTGCTTGCTTGCAAGGAAGCTTGATCTCTAGGGTACTAAGGGAGACATTGACCTTGCACAAAAGCCTACTGGAATAGGGAGAAGATGGAGGGAGGATTGTTATGCAAATGCAGTCAACCTAGCTGTGAGGAGGGAGTAGGAGCTTGTGGCCTTGGGTTGATACAAAAGGCACATCCTCCCTCAGTGTTGGGAGATATTTGCCCAATGGCATTGAGGATCGGGGTCTGCCCACTTTCGATTTTGATTTTGAATTCTCCATTGAACTCTTGATTTAATTAAAGTTCCACATTTCATCATATCCTCCTGGTGCTCCTCCTCATTCTACCTGCTCATTTTGTACCACACAACTCTACCATGTTCTGAAAGTCCTTTATGTTTCTGTGCATTTGCCGAAAGGGATTCGACTCAATTGGATGAGGGGGTTCAAAAAATCACTCTTCACTTTCACACAAAAATCTTCTGCTCATCTAATCATCCCTTAAATGAGTCAAGAAACGTGTATCATTATCAGTGCTAACAATTTGGCTCACATCATCCTGTAAAGCAAGGACAATGCTATTATGGACAAGACCAAGGGAGGAGAGTTTGAGGTAATGGCAATGGGTTTACAAAGGTCCAGTGACTGAGTTATTGTAAAGAAAGGAGCCACAGCTAGCACATACATTTGAGTGTCCCCATGCTTTTCCAATTCCCTTTAGAAATGCGCATGACAGCACTCTGATTGTCCAAGTGGCTGTCCAGGTGAGTGGGAGAGTCCTCCAGTGGGGCATTGCAGTATCTTACCTGGAGCACCACCAGCTCCCTTCCTTAGGGCTGCGACCCTCTCTGAGGGGCTGCTCTCCTTACAAACATTCATCTTGGATGATTTCAAGACCGTGGCCCGTAGAAGACCTGACTTCTGGCCTCATTTTCCTGGGCTTGTCTGATTTATTAGGGTGAAGTCCAGAGGCAGGTTTTTCTTTCAACAGGCCCTGCCCTTACCCCCTGACTCAGAGCAGTGAATATAGAGGAAGCAGTTTTGTCTTACTTTTATTCCAGGTAATGACTCGTGCCTAGCCCTGCTTGTTCATTCTTTCATTCTACCCACATTTGTTAAGGCCTTGCACTATGATAGCTAGTAGGAATAGGAAGATTCAAACCTAGAATTCCTGCCTTCAAGGAGCCTACGCATGGGGGGAGGGGAGGGGGATGTGACCACAGAGAGATATGTCCAGGATGCATTCAACTTCTGCATGAAGTGTTTTCTGCAAGGATCTGAGGAGGCTGATAAGGACCCTGGGCATCCCAATAGTCTCTCCTGTAGGAGGGGGCTGAGAGCTGAGTGTCTGTGAGTGGAGGTGGAGGGAAGGCCCAGCAATCACAGGAGGCAAAGGTGGAGGTGGGAATGGAAGGTCAAGGTTATGTCCAGGTTGTGTTGAATTTGACTGCAGTGTGGACTATGGGAAAGAGAACAGTATTCAGTAAGCCTAGGCAGGGGCTCTTAATGCTGGGAGGACTTTGGATTTATTTTTTGCTGCTTCCTAATTAGGGAAGGTCAGGGAACTGGGCCAGAGAAGAAAGGAAGGAAGGCCCCTTGGGCCCATGGTAGAAAATGATTGGGCCCATGGTAGAAAGTGATCGAGCCCAGGATGCCCAGGGCTTTCCACAGCACCACAGTGCCCCACCAGAGACTTGAACTCAGATCCTGGCAGATGGACCCTTATAGCAACATGGCATTTCCAGAAGATTAGACTTCAACCTCTTGGAAAGCCAACATTTGCTATTCGATCAGCCTGAGGGGAGAATCCAAGTTGCAGCCAAAGGCTAAGGAGCAGAGAGCTCTAGATGAAGTCTGATGCTGTTGTCTGAGTGTGGAGTCTTCACAAAGAAGGAATAAAGTCATCTAGCCTGTGATCTACTTAAATAGATAGGAAGTATTAGGAAAATAAATATGAGGAAAATAATGCCTCTGACTAAAATCATAAAGGCACCAAGTTTCATTGGGGAGCTGTCCCTGGTTTGAGACAGTGAACTCAGCCACATGCCACATCAGCCCAGGACAGAGAGGGGCGGAGGACCTGGGAACACACAGCCAACACCAAGCCTGGTAAGAAAGGGCTTTTCACTTGTTTGAGAGGAAAATGACCGGGATAACAACAGATTTCCCATTTCATCAGGCTTACCTTGGGATAAGTTTCTCTTCCACGGGCCTTGGGTTTTATCTGTAGAGGAGCGTTTCAATGCCAGATTTCACTGGATCTTAGCAACGGGTAAGTCATGATGTTCCAGGTCTGTGATCTGCTGTGACCCCTGAGATTGTTCCCTTAACAGACTTGTTTCAAAGCAGCCTTTACCTGCCAGGGAATGAAACACCCAATTTTTCATGGTAAACTTAAATAAACATTGAAAAATCAGCATCCTACAAGGCCCATTAGGCTATGTATCACTGGGAATAGTTTATGACTCCTGGTATAAAGGATGTTCAAGGGAAAATAAATTGTATCATAACCAGCATTTCTCCCTGTCATAGTTTGTAATGGCCCTTATCTCAGTGGACAAGTCTGTCTAGCTGGAAACTGGCCTTTACCTTCATATAGGTGGGTGAAAACGAAATCTCCTTCTAGCCAAGATGCAGAGAGACAAACCAGCATTAATTCTTCAAACTATCTTTTATCTGGGAGAGCAGCAACATCTCAATGAACTGTTACTCCAGCATACAGCTTCACCTCTCTCTCTCTCTCTCTCTCTCTCTCTCTCTCTCTCTCTCTCTGTTACTCTGTCTCTCTCTCATGTATCTACCTATCTCTATTTCTCATTCTATCACCTCCTTATGCCTATTTTTCTGTCTCTTTTTCTCTCTCTTTCCCCTTCCCTCCTTCCCTCCTCATCCATCCCTGTCTGGTCATTGATTCATCCTCTTTGATTGTTTTGTCTCCAAGATCATTAAATAAAGGCAGAGCTCACCAGGGTCTTTAAGTGAAACTCCAAAGGTTTCATTTACAAAAACATGTAATGAGGAAGTTGAGATTTCTTGGCAATGAGACGTTATTGTAGTGGCCAGAGTCAATAAGAAAGATGAAACTTATTCTGCTCTCTGGGGGGTGGAACTAAGATCCAAAGAGGCTTTGGCTTGATGTCAGGAGGAAAAAAAACTATTGAAATGTGACACAGAAGCTCACTTCCAAAGGACTTTGCACTTCAGAAGGTAGAGGCACAGTGTACAAATATGATCCCCTGTCATGGGGCAGGTGTGATGCCCTCCTCCACCTTGGCATTACCAAACCCCTAAGAAGGAGAGTGGGCTCAGGTTCATGGCTTAGTTGTTTCTATAGAGCACAAACCCAGTTTTAAGGCCCAGACCTCCATCCAACTCAATTTCCAGGCACTCTGACTTCTCAGGGCTTCCATACCAACCTTCTGGGGTGGGTTGCCCCATCCTGGAAGCTATGGCATATATAAATAGTGTATATTCTATTGTATACAAATAATGCAGTATATGTTATAGAATATAGTTTAGAGAATCCATTCTCTAAATTTACACATCTTGCATTTCTTTTGAGCTTCAACTCAGCTTTGTTCATAGAGCACAGACTCTTCTCTGATGTGGGCATGCCATGAAAAAAAGAGATGATATACAAGATACATCCAAAGTAGACAGAAGGTAATGGGAGGGGGAAGGTCTTAGCACTTAGGAAATATGAAAGTTTTCTTGCTGAAGGGAAGGTTTGATCTAAGTGTGAAAGGAGCCAGGGAGGCTAAGAGGGTTGGCATTCTAGGCATGGGGCATATTCAGTGCCAAGATGGAGGCAATAGCAGGAACAAATGTTTGGTGAGTGGGCATTTTGCTTGAAAATGTAGAATGGGCAGAAGGGAGTGATGTAGGAGAGGTCCAGAAAGAGAGGAAGGGGCCAAGCCAGGAACAACTTTAAATGCCAAATAAAGAATGTTATGATTGATCCTGAAGATCATGGGGAACCCCTAGAGTTTATTGAGAGAAGGAAGGAAGTGAACAGACCTGCATGTCAGGAAAATCCTGTTAGCACCACCTCTAGGGGGGTGTTACTATAGTTCAGGTAGGGTGGATGAGGCCTCAAAATTTTGTATGTCCTCTCAACAACAACCCTCAACCAAGCCCTGTGCTAAGCCTCTGGAACACAAAAGCTTGTAGCATTAGGGCAGGCCCTGCATTTAAGGATCCTACATTTCCATAGGGGAAGATAAAAGGGAAGGGAGAAGAGAGAGAGGAACCTCTCAGGAGCATCTGTGGAGAGTCCAGAGAGTCAGAGGTGGAGTAGATATAAGATATATATGGAGGTAGAGATAAATGGATACCTAGTTGGCCTGGGTCCTTTCCTTAAAATGGAGGGTTTGAAAGGAACCAGTCATTCAGAGAAAGGTCCTTCCAAAGGGAGGAGGTTCCTGTGGCTAGGGAAAGAACATCTGGAGTCAGAAGGGCAACTTGTGAAGAAATGAAGGAGTAAGTGACTTCTCCAGAGCTACTCTGTGGTAAGAAGTTGGAGGTGAGACTCAAACCCGGTACTCCCATAGAATGAGTGTGATTTCCTAAGCAATGCCTGGCCTCAAATAGGTTATATTCTACTGAGCAGTTGTAGGGATTCAGTATCAAGCCACAGGATCCACATGGCTTAGGGGAAGAAAGAGGTTGGTGACTTTGCATAGCCCTCCCTCACTCAAATTAAAGTTAGCTGCAAGTCATGGCATCATTTTGATGTCATGGTCCTCTTTGACACAAAGGACAAACTCAACAACAGCAAACACAGATCACATCAAAGACATTCAAGAAAATTGTCAACGCTGGACAGCGCCAACTCCAGGCTAAGTCAAAGCAGGTGTAGACGGTGACCACGGCATTTTGATTGAAGGAATTGGGGAGCTTTATGGGGTGATTGATTTATTTTATTATTTATAGACTTAGGGGATTTCCAGTAGCTACTACATAAATCAATAACATCAATTCAACTCCAATTCATCAATTCAACTTTTGATTATTTGGATAAGAAGGGAGAGAAGGAATATGGAAACTGTACATATCTGTGATGTCAAAACTTCTAGTTGCTTCTGAACTAGGCCTGTAGTAAAATGAATTTGGCAGACATTTGTCTGAGACCTTCATCCTGACCATCCTCTGGGCCCCTTTCTACACCAGACCAAGACTGAGACACCTGTTGATGGTCCATGGGGTAACGTCCCAAGCATTCTGCTGTAAACCACTCAATGCCCTTACCACTCATCTAGATTTGATAGAACCAAGGAAAGCAGAAACAGATATCTTTCAATTCACTTCTGTTCTTGTAAAAGTTTTGTCCAAGCGGCTGGAACACTTGTTTCTTAGGATGTTGATCGAATGTGACCAGAGCCAGAGAGACTCAATAAATAACATCAGAAGGTTTCAGAATGATGTATGAAGCCCACAAATCTAAAAAAGGTGAGTCAGAGTGTGGCAATTCCTCTGGCCTGAGGCAGCCCATGCTGTGGCCATGGAACCAGGCAGGGGAAGAGTGAGGAACTGAGACCAGTATGAGGGGAATTCTGAGCATTAAAATAAATGGGAAATGTGATGAGAGGGTCGATCTTTCTTCTGTGTTAATGAACCCAATCTCTTTAGGAGAGGAGGAGGAAAGGGGAACCTTTGCTTCACTCTGGACTCACTCAGCAGTGGGAACTGGCTACAAACCCCATGGGAACAAACCCCTGCTGAATTCTTCCCTCTTGCCCAAGCCTGGTTACTTCAATGTGGCACCAAACTCTCACTGTTGCTGTGGGAATCATGACTTGTGGGCATGCCTGGCCTTCTCTCTACAGTGTTAGGCCGACCAACACTATCTGTCATCCATCCATCAAGGAAGTGTGCAGAGCCTGCTGCATGTCCACAGCTGTGCTGCTTCAAAGGCAGTGAAGGACATACTGACTAGGCTAGAATTTAAAATACTTCCTGGATCTCATCAATGTAGGTACTCCTCCTAGGATGCAGAATGCAACCTTCTCATGCCCTACCATCCTGTGGGAACCCTGTCCAAGTCCTAAGAACTTTTCATGGGGGTGTGGGGGTTTGCCCAATGTGTTGGGAGCTCCCTGTGGACTCTTTGGTATTGTGTGGAAACAAATGAATCACATGGGTTGTCATGACTGACCCATGTCTTTTCTGGTTGTAAATCTCTCTTAGGAGTGTGACCCTGTGCAAACCACCTGGCCTCGTCTGCTTAGTTTCCTCATTCATAATATGGGAATGATAATAGCACTTACCTCTGCAGGATTTTCTGGGGGATAAAATGACATATGTTTGAAGCACTTTACATACCTTAAAGCACTATATTAATACTAGCTAGCTAGATAACTAGTAGTAGTGGTAGTGGTGGTGGTGGTGGTAGTAGTAGTGGTGGTGGTGGTGGTAGTGCTAGTGGGATTATTATATTCTTTATAACTAATATCACTCGTCCAGTTGTTTGCTGGGAATGCACTGAAATCTGCTATATTCTTCCCTGTGGTCTTTGAATACCTCAGTTTATAGGATTGTATGTGAAGAGTTGAAAGGGAACTGTAGTGTGCAGATGTTAACAAAGATGATGATGATGATGGTACTCTATAACATGTATAAAATGTGCTGCTTTGCAAAGTGATTTATACATTCTCTCATTCTGCCTTCTAGATAGTGATTAAGACCTAATATGTGCATGTAGGGGCAGTTAGGTGGCCCAGTGCTTAGAATGCTGGACCTGGAGTCAGGAAGATCTGAATTCAAATATGACCTCAGACTAACTATGTGACCCTGGGCAAGTCATTTAACCCTGTTTGCCTCAGTTTCCTTATCTATAAAATGAACTGGAGAAGGAAATGGCAAACCACTCCAGTCTCTTTGCCAAGAAAACCGCAAGTGGGGTCGTGAAGAGTTAGACATAACTGAAAATCAACCACAATGTGCAAGGCATCGTGGCACAGGAAATGCTGAGGCCATACTGTCCATCCTAGAGAGAGTAAAAAGAAGAGATACAAAGATGAAACCAAAACTCCCTGGTTTCAAGGGGGTGACCTCACCCCAAAGGGGCAAATGACATATACCCTGATTCCTGAATGCAAAGTATATTCTATTTGTTCGAGGGTTCCCACACTCAAGTCAAGAACATTGGGCTTCCCATCTAATGTCACCTGAACACACTGTGCGATTCCTTAGCTTTGAATTTCCCATGGTACCCACACAGTTCAATAAGTGCTCATAATGAATAAGCCAATGACTGCCTGTCTTCAAATTCCACTCTGCATTCTTCTGCATCTTCCCCTTGGCAGCGTGCTGTAGCAATTCACTCTGATCCCATGGGGACTTCTTCCTAGACACCCTTGACCCAGATAAGAGTTTCTTCTCTTTTATCCAGGGTTCATACATCTAGACCTGAAAAGTACCATTGAGGTCAAATAGTCCATTTTGTAAATGAGGAATCTGGGAAATTCCAGGATAGTTTAATGACTTTGAGTCCATGTATGGAGTGAGCATCAAAGTGAGATTGGAACCCAAAGCCTATGAGCCCAAATCCACAGTCCCATTTTATAACATAAAGAAGAAATCCTACTATAAAGAACTGTCCCAAAATGGAATGGGATACCTTGGGAGGTTGTGGGCTCTCCCTTGCTCAGTTT
Organism: Bettongia penicillata ogilbyi; assembly: GCA_023548195.1. Taxonomy (NCBI): domain Eukaryota; kingdom Metazoa; phylum Chordata; class Mammalia; order Diprotodontia; family Potoroidae; genus Bettongia; species Bettongia penicillata. Next base: position 1,956,251 of record JAJHZJ010000218.1, read on the forward strand.
CTTCAGATAAAGACTGGATGATTCCTTGTCAAGTCTGCTGTAGAGGAGTGAGATCAGTGAGCTGGAGGTCTGCTTAAAATCCTTCACAAATCTGAAATTCTGTTATTCTCGGTACCTAGAGATCATCTCCCATAACTCCATTATTTTATAGATGAGGAAACTGTCTTGAAAATAGGAAGTGACCATGCCCATGGGTGTTAAGCAGCAGGCTGAGATTTGAGTCAGGACCTATGATACTCTATCTGGGCTACGCCACGAGCTTCTGTATACTCACTTGGTTTCTTAGTAGTTTCATTTGGGAGATATCTTTCTGCCTAAATTATGATCTCTCAGCAGGTAAGAGCCACATCTACATTTCATCTCTGCTAGCATCTTTTGTGGCCCTCTAACAGTGTTGGTGACTAGCAAATTTCTGTCCATTGAGAAACCTCAAAAGACGTTCCATCACCTGAGTCACAATCAGCACTGGTCAAATAACCAAGTGTCCTGCTGGGCATTCCCCAGCCTCTTCAGAGGCTTTTTACTGTTGTGCAAAAATTAAAACAGAAGACTGCTTTAAAAGCTTGTTTGTTTTTTAAGGTGAATTCAATTCTGGTTTCTTCCTTGGATAAAATTTGGATCCTTATTTAGGTATAGAGAAGGCCGGAAAAATAATTCTTTTCTTCCCAAACTGCTGACCCATGTATGGAAGGACTTGTTTTTGTAAAAAGTCCAAAGGAATTCATAGATCCTCCTTGGGTGCTAATGTTGGTGAGTGGGCTTCCTTCTTTATCCTGATGGACTGGACTGTGTTCTATGGTCAAGGGTGCACTCACAGGGCCAGTTGGACCTTTGCCATCTCTTGTCCCTCCTCACATTTATGTTCCTAATTCAGAGATCACTTTTTAGAGGTTTGGCGCATGAATGGGGAGACTACCGAGACCATCAGTGGAAGAAGGCACTGCCTATTTCTGGGCCCCAGGTCTGTGATAAAGTGAACACCATGACATAACCCCTGCTTCCTTACTTCCCTCTCCTTCTCCTTCATCAGCCATTGACTCAAAGCTAACCCCTATTTCTGAAATAGCTTCTCTGCCAAGTTCATGTTCCCATTGTCCTTCTCTTCCTTCAAGTCACTTCAATTCAGTTCAGCATTTAGTTCTTCAGCCCTCACTATGTGCATGTTGCCAAATGAGAAATCAGTGTAACCCTTGATCTGTGCCCTCAGGATCTGACTATTGAGTGGGAAGGCCAGACACGCTCATGGAAGAAGCTAATAATATTACATGGCAGTGTAGAATATATGTCAAATGAGGGGCTGGCCACAATGTGCTCTTGATATCCAGAGAAAGGAGAGAGAGGCCTGCAGACTGGAGCAGTCAGAGGCTGTCTTGGAAAAGAGGAAATTAGAGCAAAGTTCACAGATGAGTTAGCTTTGGATCCACAACTTGGATAAGGACTTGGCCTTCCAGGAAGAGGAAGTCTAAACACAGAGGGCGAGTCAGAACAATCAAGCTACTCTGGTGGTGCTAGGAAGACACCTAGCCATGAGCTTATTCCTCATGAACAAGCTGGGCTTGCATGGAGAAGCCCTGTTGGGAAATAGGAGGAGAAAAGTGTGGAATCTCACAACTAGAAGGTCATTCAGAGATCATTAAGTCGATGCAGGAATCTCATGCACTGGGGACTGTCCTGATGGCCATTAAAACTGCCAAGACTTGAGGCTTGCTACCTGATGAAGGAGATTGTTCTACTCTTGAGCCAATTTGTGTATCTCCTTAAGTACTCGGTGAAGGAGTTTGAACTGCACGCATTAGGTAGTGGGAAACCATTGAAGGAAAGTGAAGTGGGAAAAGTCATGGAAAGAGCAATGAATTTGGTGTCCAAGACTCAAGATCAGATCTGACCCCTGTCATTTTCCACCTGTATAAACTTGGTCAAGTCCCTTCATCTCAGCTCCCTCAGTTCTAAAATGAAGAGGATAGACCCAGATAGATGACCTTTGAGGTTCTTCCTATGATTCCACGATTCATGAACAGTCATGTATGTCATGGAGAAAACTATGACATGTAAAGGTATATCAATAAGAAATGGGGAGATAGATAAAGTAAGCCTTCATGTATGTGAAGGGAGCAATATATAGTAATACTTAAAAGAGTAGTTGAGGACATATGGTGAAGGGATGTAAATGCTAGCTAGGAGTTTATATTTGATTCTAGAGGCAATAGTGGCCGACTGGAGTTTACTGGGGGAGGATGGATTTCGCCTCTTTTTTTAGCATAGGCACCCAGGAAAGGGCCTGGTACAAGGTAAATGCTTACTGCTAGGTACTTCCTGACTGACTGATCAGGGGACTGTCTGGTGAGGGGATGGCAGAGTGGATTGAGGGCCACACTTGGAATCAAGAACACTTGACTTTAACTTACTAGCTTTTTGAGTCTGACAAGGTCAGATGACTGGTCAGCATAACCCCTCTCCAACCTCATTTTTCATCTCTAAAAGAGGGGTCTTGGTGGCACCAGGGTCTCCCTTCCAAGGTTGGGTGGGACTCAAGTGAGATAATGCATGTAAAGCGCATTGCCAACTTCATAACCCTATTCAAAGGATGACAGCTCCTTCCCAGATATGGAAGTCTCCCTCTCCCATGCCAAAGAGAATGGCATTTGGAATAAAATCCTGAAAAAGGAAGAGGGGGTTATTTCCTTGGGGAATTTTAGAGTTTCTCTGGCTTGCCTCTTCATAGAGAGTTGTGTTTCCTGGGATAGGGGAAGTGTAATCTCAGGAAATGAGATCCCACTATATTTTATTAAACAAATTAAATGTAGCAGATGTTCAGTATAATATGCTACAAGGGAAGGTCTATTTGCATTTTACAAATGTCACTAAGCCAGCCTGCCTGGGTTACAAATCCTTTTGTTTCACTGATCATTATTTATATATTTTTGGATCTTTGGGTAAACAGACCTGTGCACAACATGCCAAGGTAGCATCAATCACTCAGCCAGCAGGCATCGAGGAAGAGTTCACTGGGTTCTGGGGATACCAATCCAAAGGAGAAGGCATTTTTTAAAGGTCTTTTGTTTTATTGGGGTAAACAAGTACACTATAATTATGTACATGCAAAATGAATAAATGGAAGGTAACTTCAAGGACAGGAGTTTTTAACCTGGATTTGATGAACTGTTTTTAGCTAATATTTTTGATAATTTTTCCAATATAATTTGTTATCTTGGTAATCTGCATTTTATTACATGCATTCACAATATATTCTGAGAAGGGGCCCCTGCCCCTTCACCAGACAGCTAAGAAGAACCACACATACAGGTGATGACCCTTCAATACTCCCCCAGTCCCAGGTGGAGTGGATAAGCACCAGTCTAGGAGTGGGGGAGACCTGCCAGTCTCTGAAACTTCCTGAATTGGAAGCTTGGGCATGTCTCTTAACCTCTCAATGCTCTAGGAATCTCCCCAGGGTTTGGCTGTGCCTGTCTGCATATATATGGCATCTCCTCATGCCAATGAAACCATAGATTCTGTCTAAAGGAATTGCAGAGTAACATACGGGAGGGGTGGACAGAGCATGAGCATTTGGAATACGGAGAGCTTTGAGCTCATGGATAAGGGGGACTGAACTGAATTTTGAAGGCACCTAAGGATTCAGTAGGGCTAACAGGAGGAGCATGTGTGGTTCTTAAGGACAGAGATCATTTCATGTTTGTCTTTGCATTGCTCAATGTACAGCGCAAAGTGGAATTTCTTTGATGTAGGTGATTTTCAGTGAGAAGATTCCTTCCACCATCACAGAGAGCAACTGCTCTGCAACTTTATTTCTAAAGAGTTGCCCAGGCAGAGACAGATCATGTGGCTGACTCTGGTCCACAGCCAGTATATGTTTAAGTTGGAACTTGAAGCCAGGTCCTCCTGACCCTGAGGTTGGTCCAGTTTGACAGTTGAACAGAAGAGGGACTGGAGTGGAGAGAGACTTCAGACGAGAAGACCAAAGAGAGCAGGCATGAGGTGATGAGCGAGCTTGAAGCTATGTCAGAGGAGAAAAGGGGACATAGAAGAGTGATGTTGGGAGTGTAGAAATGACAGGACCTTAACAAATTGGATGCTATCAATTAGATTGCAAGCTCCCTGAGAGAAGACTGTCTTAGCATGTTGCCTGGCACCTAGTAGGCATTTAACAAATATTTATTGATTGATTGATGAATATGAAAGTGATAAGAAAGAGTATGGAGTCCTTAATAGCATTTAGGGGCAAATATGATTACTGTCCCAATTTTATAGACAGGAGAGCTGAAGGACTCTTTTCTGTTGTAGATTTCTTTTACTAGCTTATCTCTCTATGCCACATTTCCCAGTTTTTCCCTTGATCTCATGATGTCAAAAGGTGGTAAAGTCATTGTCTACAAGTGGTTGATGAAGGAAGAGGCTTGTCAGTTCTAGTCTATAATTCAATGTGTAGAGCTAACAAAGAGGAATAAGAGGAAGAGGGAATTTTCATTTGTTGGCCATGTTTTGACATCCATTTGCATTAAGTGATGAGAGACATGAGCAAGAAGAAAAAAATAACTCGGAGGTTTTACTTTTCATTATGACAGAAATTAATGTTCAACTCTTGAACTGAAATGGGTGTGCATGACAATTGCCAGTATTCATACTCATTTGGAATTTGGTTCTGTCTAGATAAATGAGAACCAGGAATGATTCCAGGAAGGGCTTATCTTCTGCATTTCTGAGGCAAGATTGGAAGGGTCATTATCCCTTAGAGCTGAATCTTGAGATTAAACAGAAGCCTCTTAGATATGGCTTTCCTTATCTCATCTAACAAGTGAGCCTGGGTATTAATACAACATTAAGCTAAAAAATAAGGTAGAATGGGAGAGATGAAGTTGAATAAACGAAAAAAATAGAACAGGAGCAGCTTTTTTTAACACCAATTTTTTTAAAAGTTTATTTATTCATTTAACTTTCAACATTCATTTTCACAAAATTTGGGGTTCCAGATTTTCTCCCCATTTCTCCCCTCCCCCACCCCAAAACACTGAGCATTCTAATTGCCCCTATCATCAATCTGCCCTCTCTTCTAACATCCCTCCCTTCCCTTGTCCCCATCTTCTCTTTAGTCCTGTAGGGCCAGATAACTTTCTATACCCCATTACCTGTATTTCTTATTTCCTAGTAGCAAGAACAATACTCGACAGTTGTTCCTGAAACTTTGACTTCCAACTTCTCTTCATCCCTCTCTCCCCACCCATTCCCTTTGGGAAGGCAAGCAATTCAATATAGGTCATATCTGTGTAGTTTTGCAAATGACTTTGATAATAGTCATGTTGTGTAAGACTAAGTATATTTCCCTCCATCCTATCCTGCCCCTCATTGCTTCTGTTCTCTCTTTTGATCCTGTCCCTCCCCAAGAGTGTTGACTTTAAATTGCCCCCTCCTCCAACTGCTCTCCCTTTTATCATCCCCCCACCCTGCTTATCCCTTTCTCCCTTACTTTCCTGTATTGTAAGATAGGTTTTCATACCAAAATGAATGTGCATTTTATTCCTTCCTTTAGTCGAATGTGATGAGAGTAAGCTTCATGTTTTTCCCTCTCCTCCCCTCTTTTTCACTCCACTAAAAAGCCTTTTGCTTGCCTCTTTTATGAGAGATAATTTGCCCCATTCCATTTCTCCCTTTCTCCTCCCAATATATTTCTCTCTCACGGCTTAACTTCATTTCTTTAAGATATGATCCCATCCTATTCAATTCACTCTGTGCTCTCTCTCTCTCTCTCTCTCTCTCTCTCTCTCTCTCTCTCTCTCTCTCTCTCTCTCTCTCTCTCTCTTTCTCTTTCTCTCTCTGTATGTGTGTGTGTATGTGTAATCCTACCAACTACCCAAATACTGAAAAGTTTCAAGAGTTACAAATATTGTTTTTCCATGTAAGAGTGTAAACAGTTCAACTTTAGTAAGTCCCTTATGAATTCTCTCTGATGTTTAGCTTTTCATGCTTCTTCTCATTCTTGTGTTTGAAAGTCAAATTTTCTTTTCAGCTCTGGTGTTTTCATCAAGAATGCTTGAAAGTCCTCTATTTCATTGAAAGACCAGTTTTTCCCCTGAAGTATTATACTCAGTTTTGTTGGGTAGGTGATTCTTGGTTTTAGCCCTAGTTCCTTTGACTTCTGGAATATCATATTCCATGCCCTTCTATTCCTTAATGTAGAAGCTGCTAAATCTTGTGTTATCCTGATTGTATTTCCACAGTATTTGAATTGTTTCTTTGTGGCTGCTTGCAATATTTTCTTCTTGGTCAGGGAACTCTGGAATTTGGCCACAATGTTCCTAGGAGTTTCTCTTTTTGGATTTTTTTTGGGTGGTGATCAGTGGATTCTTTCAATACTTATTTTGCCCTCTGGTTCTAGAATATCAGGGCAGTTTTCCTTGATAATTTCATGAAAGATGACATCTAGACTAGGGGATCTGACAGAATTTCAACTGAGCTACTTAAAGCCCTCAAAAATGCTGCTGCTAAAATACTATATTCAATATGTCAACAAATCTGGAAAATACAACAACAGCCACCAGATCAGAAAATATCAATTTTGTCCCCTTTTGTCCCCATCCTAAAGAAGGACAATGTCAAGAAATGTTCAAATTGCTGAACATTTGGGCTTATTATGCTTAAGATTCTGCAAGCTAAACTTCAGCAATATGTGAACTGAGAATTACCGGAAAAATAAGCTGGCAGAGGAACTGGATACCAAATGACCAACATTTGCTGGATTATAGAGAAATTAAAAGAGTTCCAGAAAAATGTCTACTTCTGCTTTATTGACTAAAGTCTTTGATTATGTGGAGCACAATGAAATGTGGCAAGTCGTCAAAGACATGGGAATAGCAGACAAACAGCATCTTCTTCATCTCTTGAGGAACGTGTATGTGGGCCAAGAATCAACAGTCAGAACCAAACAGGGAATAAGTGATTTCAGATTTGAAAAGGATGATGACAAGGCTATGTATTACCACCCTATTTATTTAACTTATATGCAAAGTACATAATTTGAAATGCCAGGATGGATGAATCCAAAGCCAGAGTTAAGGTTGCCAGGAAAAGCATTAACAATCTCAGACGTGCAGAAGATACCACTCTGAGGGCATAAAGCAAAGAGAAATTAAGAAACCTCTTGATGTAAGTGAAAGAAGCGAGTGTAAAAGCTGAATTGAATCTTAACATAAAAAAGCCTAAGATCTTGGCAACTGATCTCATCACTTTCTGACAAATAATGGGAGAAAAAATGGAAGCAGTGTCAGATTTTATTTTCTTGGGCTCAAAGATCACTGCAGATGGTGACTGCAATCATGACATTAAAAGATACTTGCTCCTTGAAAGGAAAACCCTGGCAAATCTGAGCAGTAGACTGAAAAGCAGAGACGTTGCCCAAATGTCAATACGGTCCAAACTATAATTTTTCTAGTAGCAATGTATGCCTGTGAAAGTTGGATTATAAGGAAAGCTGAGCAACACAGTCAATGCTTTCAAACTGTGGTTCTGGAGAAGACTTTTGAGAGTCCCATGGGCAGCAAGGAGATAAAATAAGTCAATACTCAAATTAATTCAAGCTATTCTTTCAAAGGCTAAATGCTGAAGATAAATCTTAAATGTTTTGGCAGCATAATGAGAAGACAGGACTCATTGGGAAACCCCCTGCTGTTGGGAAAGATAGAAGTCTAAAGGAAAAGGGGATAGCAGAGGATGAGATGAACAGATAGTATCATAGAAATAATGAATTTGAACTTGGACAGACTTGGAAAGACAAGGGAGGATTAAAGGTCCAGGAATACTGTTGTCCATAGCTATATGACTAAGCAACAACAACATGAAAATGATGAACTATGTTTTTTTCAGCTCTGTCACTTTGTGGTTCCAAGTAAGAAATGAACCACATGACCTCTCAAAGTCTCTTTGAGTCCCAAGTCTTTCATATATTTTAAGTTCATTTCTAAATATTGTTTTCCCCATTAGTAGTTTAGGTCCTTGAGAGAAAGGTCAACTTCTTTTTGTTTTTGGTTTTTCCTTGTATCCTAATCAGTTGGCCCCACACATAGTAAGTCTTTATAAATGCTGATTCATTGGCTGATGGGCTGATCTTCAAATTCTTCTTTGAATGATTCTTATCACTTTGGAACATTTCCTAATATTCCAAATTACTTTGAAACTCTTGATCTCTCAAAAGATGATTCCAAACAAACCATCCCAAGTAGAGTTCCAAATGAATCACAGCCAGAGATTTCTGACCTCAACAATCATACTTTATTCATGTGATTTGTTTTTCTTCTGTTTGAAGAGGTTAAAGCAACAAAATGGTGTTTCTTTGTTGGTTGGTATTTTAATGAGCATTGTTCATATGACAGATAAGTTCTGATCGATGCATTAGACCTTTAATTTTCATATTGAGACAGATGCAACATTTCCAGAAATAGTTTGCATGCAAATGTCTGAGGCATCTCACCAGGGCCCCATAATAGAAATCCATACTCTAATGCCTTCAGTGCCTTCATCTCATCTCCTAATCACTGAGATATTTCTAAGGCAAATTTCTTCAAACAAATCAAAGACATTTGTCCTCTCAAAGAACCAAGTCCTTGGCAAGGTTGACATTTTAAAATCAAGCTGCTTAGTGAGATATTCATGCCCTGAAAAAGGTCCCCAGAACTCCTTTCAAGGGATGAGAAGCACCTCTTTTTCACATTTCAGTGACTCAGAAATTGACAAAAGGAAATTTATTAAACTTTCTTCACATATACAATCCACCTTTTCATAAAAGTGGAATATTTGAAATAATAGCCCAACAAATCTTTTTGTTTTAATTTTCTAAAAGGTTGTAAACACTGAAAAGTAAAAGCTAAGACTTTATGCCTCTCCTGAGTCATAATTACTGCTTTATTTCTGTGTTGTGACAATTGCCTCAATTATGCAAGGAAGGAGGTGAGCTGCTCCACATCTCAGTGCTGGACAGCTCCATAATCTGGGGGATGTTTGAAAGATCACCCCAGAGGGTGAAATGCCAGGGCTTATGGAAAGTGGAGGCAGAAAAAAAATTGCAGTGATATTGTGAAGTCCTGAGTGGAAAGGGCAGCCCTTAGGGCATCAGCATTGCTGGCAAGGGCAGATAGAGGCTGCAGACAAGAGCAACAGAAGCCCCAAAATGGGGTGAGATGATCAGATCACGATTTGAGAAGGAGGGCTGAAGCTAGAAGAACTACAGGCTCTTCACTAGGATTCAAGTATGTCTAAAGATGGTCAGGAAGATTAAGTGTGTGTGTGTGTGTGTGTGTGTGTGTGTGTGTGTGAGAGAGAGAGAGAGAGAGAGAGAGGGAGAAGGTATGAGTGTGTATAAATGTGTGTGAGTGTGAATGAGTGTGTGTGCATGTGTGTGAGAGAAAGGGTGAGTCTGTATAAATGTATGTGTGAATGAATGTGTGGGCATGTATGTGCATTGTGTATGTGCATGTATGTGTGAGAGTGTGTGTAAACATGTGTGAGTGAATGAGTGTGTGCATGTGTATGTGCACACATGTGTGTGAGGGTGTCAATTTTGTTTATTATACCCATTTTCTAGGTCAGGAAATGAAAGTTGAGGGAGATTCAGTGAGCTCTTAAATACAAGAAAACCAATTCAATCTCAATGTCCAGATGCTTGATTGGCTATGACTCACCTTGGTGTTACACATTCTGTGTAACTGTGAAACAGCCTTCCATGCCCAGGTACAAGGATTATATATTGAAGAACCATAAGTTCTCCATGAGAAGAGACATGAGCAAGAACATAGTCCTGTAGGACACCACTAAAAACCTGCCTCTGGGTGGACATTGCCCTGCTAATCATGCTTTTTTAGCATGATATTTTCAGCTATGTTGTCAAATGTTTTCAATGCTGTATGACTGTAAAACGTAGACAGTCTACCAATGCCATGCCAGGAAACTGAATCGCTTCCATTTGAACTGTATTAGGAAGATTCTGAAGATCACCTGGCAGAATAAGGTACTAAACACTGAGGTCCTTGCTCAAACTAAACTGCCAAGCATTTAAACTGTGCTTCAACGAATGCAACTCTGATGGACTGGCCATGATTTTTGAATGCAAAATGCACACTTGCCAAAAAGACTATTTTTATGGAGAACTTGCATGGGGCAGGTGATCACATGGTGGTCAGAAGAAGCGATACAAGGACACTCTCAAGGTCTCTCTGAGGAACTTTGGAATTGATTGTGTGACATGGGAGACACTGACACAGGACTACTCAGCATGGCATGCCCACATCAAAGAGAGTGCTGTGTTCTATGAGCGAAGCAGAACTGAAATTACTCAAAGGAAATATAGGATTTGCAAATTTAGTGTCCACCCCAAATGTTCACATGGACTATTTATGCCCAGTCTGTGGTAGAGCATTCCCAGCTCATGTTGGTCTGATCAGTCACAGTAATTGACTTTATCATAGTGATGTCATTTTGGTTCTCTTCAAGAACGAAGGACCACAACCAACCAACCAAGCTCTGCTATTCAGTGTTCGTTGGGCTTGATTTTTCAGCTTGTGTTGATTCCTTTTAATATTATTAAATGCAGCTTGGTGCTGCTAGGCTTGAAGTGAGGAAGACCAGAGTCCAAATACAGCCTCAGATTCTAAGCAGCTGTGTAACCCTGAGCCTTTCATTTAACCTCTCTTTGTCTGTTTCTTCAATTCAGTTAGCTAATCAATAAACATTTTAAGTGCCTACTATGTGCACTGTGTTTAGCAATGGGATGCAAAAGAAGGCAAAATGTAGTCTCTGATCTTTTGAAGATTACAATCTAATGGGGGAGACAACGTGGAAAAAATAATTTTGAAGTAGCATATATACAGGTGAATTGAAGACAATTAACAGAGGGAAAGCCCCAGAATTAAGTAGGTTGGGAAAACTTCCTGTAAGAAGTGGATTTTAATTGGAACTTGAAGGAAGCCAGTGAGTTAGTAGTTAGAGCTGAGGATGGAGAGTGTCCTAGGGATGGGGGACACCAGAGAGAAAGCCCAGAGCCAAGAGAGGGAGGGTCTTGTATACTGGATAGCAGGCAGCTCAAGTCACTAGATGGAACTGTCACATGGGGATCATAATAGTGTCTAAATCTTAGAGTCATTGTGAGTTTCAAATGGGATAATATTTGTAAAGTTCTTAGTGACACCTGGCACATAGGGCACTTGACAAATGCTTATTCCCTCCTCTTCTTCTGTTTCCATAGAAACCCACAGGTCTCCATCTTATTGACTCAGATGCTGGGAGAAACTTGATCAAATGCTTTACTGAAATACAGTTGCTGTTGTTGCCTCTGTCCACACTGTTCACTGAGCTAGCAGATGAGGAAGCTCACCATGATTTGGCCTGATGAATACCAGGCCTCCCAGTGGTCTCTTCTTCCCTTTCTACCTGCCTGCAGTGCAGCCCTTTAACAATGGATTCTAGACTGATGCAGACTATTTTCACTTCCATTATTTTTTTTTCCGTGTCCAAAATGCTATTTCATTCCTTTTTTTAATTTTTCATTTTTAACACAGTTTATAATAGATAAAACATTTTAAACTTTTGAACAGGTGACACTTCCTTTTAAAGCATTTACAATATGAACCACAAAAGAATTTTTTTAGACATTAACCAACTGAGACACAAATAATATTTAAGTTGCTAACTTCACAAGCTCTTGACTTAATTGTCTCCACAGTATTACTAAGAATTAAAGGACTCTAACAATTTTGTTGGTGTAAAGTCCTGTGCCTAACAGCTTAATTTTAGACTTAACCTTGGATGTTCCCCTGCCAATAATCTATAATTGAATAGATCTGGTATTAAGCTTACAAACCTTTTGAATATAGGAAATTGCCACCAAGAATAGGGACATTTTAGGGATACAATATCTCTTCAAATTCATGTCAATTCCAGGCAGGATTAGATTATCCACTTGCATTCAGTCAGGCTTCAGGTCTGCCAAGTGTCAGTGGGGAATGCTACCTCAGCCCAGGCTGAACAGCTGCTCTCCCACCCTTCCCATGAGATCACCTTTTGCAGTTCATACCAGCATCTCACAGGCTTACTGGCATCATGGGTTGGAGGTTCAGATTGCCTCTCTTGCTACCCATACCTGGAGTTAGACTCAGGAGAACAGTCACTTAACAAACCCATAGCAGCTAAAAATGGAAAGTTCCAATAACCAGGTTTCAAATATGATTCTAATTTTCACTTTGGCTAAGGAACATCTTTTGAGGCAAGTCTTAAGTGGCTTACATGCCTTTCTATACATGTTTGAGCTCCCAATTAAATAGCAATCATAAAATCAAATTTGCCATTAAAACCTTAAGTTTTCCATCAATGCCAAATTTTACCCCAGGGTACCTTTCTCTAGGAAATTTAGACTGAAATTCTTTTCCCCAAACTAAAGATGTCATTGATTTATCCTCAGTAATTAATTTAGTCAATTGTTTTGATACTAATTGCTTTTACATCACTTTGTAACATGTCTAATTTTTCTCCCCACCACTCCTCTCCGCCCACTTCCTAATATCTTGCATTCTGATCATTCCTTCCCTCAATGTACCCTCCCTTCTATCACACCCCACCCTTCCCTTATCCCCATGCTCGCTCTTTTATTGTAGGGCAAGATAAATTTCTATACCCCATTCCCTGTAGTTCTTATTTCCCAATTATATGCAATAAAAATTCTCAACATTCCTTTGTAATACTTTGAATTCCAACTTCTCTCCCTCCCCCCCTCCCCCCCAGCCCCACTGAGAAGGAAAGCAATTCAATACATACTAAATATGTATTCTTTTGCAAAAGACTTCCATAATAATCATGTTGTGTAGTACTAATTATATTGCCCTCTGTCCTATTCTATTCCCTCTTATTTTTCCCCTATAATTGACCTTGTCCCTTCCCAAAAGTGTTAATTTCTAGTGACTCCCTTCTCCCATTTGCCCTCCCTTCTAACAATCCCCTCACCCCACTTGTCACCTCTTCTCCTTCTTTCCTGTGGTGTGATATAAATTTTCATATCAAATTTAGTAAGCATGTTATTCCCTCCTTCAGCTATATGTGAAGAGAGTAGCTTTATTCCCCCCTCCCCCTTCTCCCTTATCTGCTCCACTGAATAAGATTTTTCTTATCTCTTTTATGAGTTATAGCCTGCGCCATTCCATTTCTCCCTTTCTCTTCCCAGAATTTTCCTCCTTCACCCCTTAATTTTTTATTTTATTTTTTTATGTGGATATCATCTCTTCTGATATAACACACCCTGTAGTCTCTATCTATCTATGTGTATGTGTGTGTGTGTGTGTGTATGTACAATCTCTCCATCTACCCAAATACTAAGAAAAGATTCCAGAGCTAAAAATATTTTTTTCCATGTAGTAATGTAAACAGTTCAGTTTTAGAGAGTCTTTTATGATTTTTCTTTCCTGTTTACCGTTACATGCTTTTTTGATTCTTGTCTTGGGAAGACAAATTTTTCTATACAGATCTGGTCTTTTCCTCAACAACAATGATTGAAAGTCATATATATCATTGAATGACAACTTTTTCCCTTGAAGTAATATACTCAGATTTGCTGGGTAGGTGATTCTTGGTTTCAATCCCAGTTCCTTTGACTTCTGAAATATCTCATTCCAAGTCCTTCAATCCCTTAATATTGAAGCTGCCAGATCCTGTGTTATCCTGATTTTATTTCCACAGTACTCAAATTGTTTCTTTCTAGCTCTTTACAGTATTTTCTACTTGATCTGGTAACTCTGAAATTTGGCCATAATATTCCTAAGAGTTTCTCTGTTTGGGTCTTTTTTCAGGAAGTGATTGGTGAATTCTTTCAATATTTAATTTGCCCTCTGATTCTAGAACATCAGGGCAATTTTCATTGATAATTTCATGGAAGATAATGTCTACGCTCTTTTTTGATCATGGCTTTCAGGTAGTCCTATAATTTCTAAATTATTTCTCCTGGATCTATTTTCCAGGTTAGTTGTTTTTCCAATGAGTTGTTTCACATTATCTTCTATTTTTTCAAATATTTGGTTTTGTTTACTAATTGCTTGGTTTAACTCAAAGTAATTAATTTTCCTGAACTCAATTCTCTCTTTCAATGAATTATTTTGTTCAGTGAGCTTTTGAACCCTCTCTTCCATTTGGCTAATTCTGCTTTTTAAAACCTCCTTCTCCTCGTTGGCTTTTTGGACCTCTTTTTCCAATTGAGTTAGCCTCTTTTTAAAGCTGTTATTTTCCTCAGCATTTTTTTGGTTCTCTTTTAGTAAGCTGTTAACTTGTTTTTTAAGATCTTCTATTGCCTGAGCCCAATTTAAGTTCCCATTGGAGGTAGAGGCCTTGACTTCCTCTGACAGTATGCCTTGTTCTTCCTCATCTGAAAGGATGGGGGGAGACACCTTCTCCCCAAGAAAGTAACCTTCTGTGGTCTTACTTTTTTCCTCTTTTTTGGACATTTTCCCAGCCAGTTACTTGTCTTCTGAGTTTCCTCTCCACAACCATCTGGCCTCCAGTCCCACCCAGGCATCACTTGGGGGCTAAGATTCAAATGAACTGCTCCCAAGCCTCAGGGGCTTTTGGTTGGGGAAGAGCTGCTATTCAATGTGAGATTAACATCAGATGCTCAGGAAAGGGCAGGGCCACCACCCCAGGGCTCAGTTCCCTCAGGGACTTTCTGATGAGACCTTTAACAGTGGATGCAGGCTACTGCCTGCTTTGGGAGCCCTGTCTGCTGCTGCCTCTACTGCTGCCATCTGAGGGGGCCTGAGTTATGGGGACACCCCGCTCCCCTCTTGGCCAGCCAAAAAGGCCCTCTCACTGACCTTTGACACCTGTGGGTTGAGGGATCTGTGCTGCTGCTGGACATTCTGTCCCTGAAGTCTGCTCAGATCTGCTCCTTCCAGTGCTGTGTGACCAAGGCAGGGCTGGGCTCTGCTCCACATCTGGTGCAAGACAGACCTTTCCTGTTGGTCTTTCAGGTCTCTTAGGGACAGAAATCTCCTCCACTTCATTGTTCTGTGGCTTCTGCTGCTCTAGAGTTTGTTGAGAGTTCTTTTTTACAGGTATTTTATGGACTATGGGGTAAGAACTAAGTGCTTGTGCTTTTTTCTACTCTGCTATCTTGGCTCCTCCCCCCTATTTCCATTACTTTTCCATGTTTTCCTCCTTTTGGTCTGTTTCTTCTTTCTTAACATGACTAATACATTTTACATGATTGTATATATGTGTGTATATATGTATATGTATGTATATATATAGTTTATTGTTTTAGAAAGAGGAAGGGAGGGTGACAGGGAGGAAGAAAAATTTGAAACTCAAAATCTTGTAAAAATGAATGTTAAAAATTGTCATTATATTTCATTGGAAAAAATAAAATACCATTAAAAAAACAAAAAAAAACCCCAATGCATTCTCAAAGTTTGCTAGGAATTGACTTCAAACTTGTAGGCCTGTTGTTTGAAGAATCTCTCTCTGTCTCTGTCTTTGGTTCTCTCTGTCTCTCTGTTTCTCACTTGGCAGGTGCCCATATATACAACGTATAGATGAAGCAGCCTCCTCAGGATATACTTTTTTCTCTCTTACCACTAAAACACCATGATTCCAGTCTAAGTGTATACTAAGGACTTGACTTGTGATTTCATTGGTAGAGGAAAGTCTTGGAGTCAGGAAGATCTGAATTCAAATTTAGCTTCAGATGCTTACTAGACCTTGGGCTAGCCATTTAACTGCTATCTTCCTCAGTTCTCTTACCTATAAAATAGGACAGAACATCAAAGGTGATGCTCCTTTAGAAGTGATCCAAAAGACAAGAATTACCAGCCTTGGGTAAGAACTATCCCAGGATATATTCAAGGATCTGATTTCCCTCTTCAAGAGCTTTCCATAAGTCCCTGTTCCCCTATGTTAGAATGCAAATGTCTCACCTTGGCCTTCAAAGCCTTTTGCAATCTTCACTTATTGCTTTTTCCATTGGGTCCTTCACACATTCTGTGTTCCAGGGCAAGGGCTCTGTTCACTGGCTTCCCCCCAGCTTGGCATCCTAGTTTCCTCTTCTCTAACTCTTCTTTGTGGCAATCCCAGCTTCTTTTCCCACCCTGCTCATGTGCCATGTCAGCTGGGAAGCCTTTCCTGGTCTGCCTTGTTGTTGAGTGTTCTTTTGACTTTCCAATTGGAATGAATATATTCATGTTCCCAGGCTGTGATACTGCCCTGGTAGAACATGAAGTCCTGAAGGACAGGAGATGTTTGGTGCTTGCATCCCCAGCATCCATGATGCTTGGAACCTGTGTTTGAGGGCAGCAGGGGATATGGTGTTGAGAGTATTGGACCTAGAATCAAGAAAACCTCAGCATAAATCCTGTCCTGCGTGACCCAAGTCACATCACTTCCCTATAGAATGTCAATCATAGTAGCACAGGGCTCTCAGACATACGAAGTGCTTTATAAACCTGAAAGGATCATCAGTGGAGAAGGGACCTCAGCAGTCATCCAAATCAGCTGCCTCACCTAACAGAGGAGGAAACAGAGGCCCACAGAGTATGAATGGTGTGGTTACTGTCATGTAGATAATAAAGCGCAATGTTGGAACCCAGGTTCCTACTTCATTTCTCTGCTTCCCCTGGGCTGAGTACAAGAAACAGCCCTGGCTGAGAGCAGAGTAATATGGCACCTAGAGATTTGACTCTGAGAACTGGTCAGCAGGAGAAATGATTGATCAATATCTGATTCCATAAGCTGACTAAGAAAAAACCAAGCCCTACTGGGTATTTTCTACCTTGCTTGCTTATTGACATCCCTCCCTTTCCAGCTTGGTGCATAGAAGGGGAGGGCAGAGGAATTAGAGTCCAATCTGTGGCCCCTAAAAATGGGATCATGAGAGAGCATAGATTTAGGGATGGAAAAGACTCTAGGGTTCATCTATTCCAATGTGATCGTTTACAGGGGAGGAAACTGAGGCTTAGGAGCATTTGAATGACTGGCCTAATGTCACAGAGGCAGGGGCAAACAGGATTTGAACCCATATTCTCTTGACTCCAAGGCTAGCATTGTGGCCATTGCAGCAATAGTGGTCTCTGTGGACCCCTCTGGAATACATTCCATGTTTTTGTTATTGGGGATTGTTCTTTTGGAGGTGGTGACTTGTGATTTCATTCTTCAGCGTAGGGAATCCCCAGTGTGGAAATGCCTTCTACTGATGTGGGTAGCCAAGTTTGGGTCAGTTAACAAGCGTTTATTAAGTACTTACTGTATTCCACTCACCAGGCTAAGCTTTGAGGAAAAAAAGAAGGAATCAAAGCAGATTTCCTCCTTTAAGGAGCTCATTCGTGTTTTAGAACCACCCAGCAGAAATGGCAGGTAATTGGGAAGCTTGTTGGTTTGGAGCGGGAGCTGAGGAGGCTTCCAGCGAGGAAGGACCGATCTGAATTTCTAGAGAGATGCCAGAGGGTAGTGAGGTTCAACGACTCTCCCAAGGCCTCCCTGCCAATACGGTTCTCTGTGTCCCCTACGTCGCCGCTGTGCGGTCCTGATGGGCGCCTTTTGGCAGTCGCGCCCCGGCCGGCCTTTCTGGGCGCTCGGTTTGCTTGTGCAGTTCCCGCTGTCTCACTTTCCCCCTCATTTGCGGAGCTGGAAAAGTCACCCACCTACCAAGAGGTGTAATTGAATCAGGTCCCGGCAGTGAGGCTTCCTTAATGATGATGAGCCAAAACTAATTGTATTGATTTGTTTATTACCAGCTTAGGAAGCTCATCAAACAAATGGTCCGAGACTATTTCCATATTCTTCTCTGTTTGGTAAATGAGAAACAAATAGCACTTCCATATGTCTGAGCACTGACACCCGAGGCCCGGACCTCGGAAGGGGCTTCGCCCAAGCCCATTCTACAGCTGTGGGGAGAATGCCGGGGCTCCCCTCCTCGGGTGTCACAAGAGGCTGCTAGACGCCAGACTGGGGTTTCAGCTTGTGGTGGCTGCTGTGGGGTAGAGCAAAGGCTTCGGAATCTTCGCCAGCTGTGCGAGCTGTGCCAGTTGGCGCTCCCGTATTCTGGAGGATGGCTGTGATCAAGGTCGGGCCAAGTCGCCCCTGAGGCGGGGGAGGGAGGGGTCAGAGTATTTCTGAGACCTGGAGGATGGCCCGTTCCCTTCTGTCCGGTAGCTGGCAGGCGAGTTCCCGGAGGGAAGAGACTTTCCTTCGTCGTATGTATCCTCAGAACTAGCGCCTTCGGACTGATTGAGTGATCGAGAATATTATGGATGAAAATAATGCGGAGGATAGTGACAGCCTGGATGCTGGAGGGGGTACAGGCTGCAGGAGAGGGGAATGGACATCGGACGTGGCCATCATTTCGTGCAACTGCAAGAGCCCAGATTGCATGCGATCTCGATTGCAGGCAAAGGACTCGAGTGTGCTTAATCGGAACAGCAAGAGGCTTGGATAGTCCTCAAGGTCCCTGACTGCCCAGATTAGAGGCCACCAGTACATTTCGAGTAGCCTGGAGGAAGCCCTAGAGATCGTCTGGTCTAACGCCCTGATATTTCAGGCGAGGAAACAGAAGCCCCAGAGGAGGGGCAGAAGTAGGATTCAAACCCGGGGCTGCCGAGATCCCAAGCAAATCTCTCTCCTCTTCCCATCGATGCCACGACAGGAGCGGAATGGGAAGAAGACAGCAAGGACAGTCTAAGTTAAGAGGCGAAAACAAGAGGAAAAGCAGAACAACGGATTCAGTTAAAAGAGCAAGGGATGAAAAGGAAAGTGTAGGCCTTTGAGGAGCATGGTGATGGCTCCCTTGGGA
Source organism: Bettongia penicillata ogilbyi (assembly GCA_023548195.1). NCBI lineage: Eukaryota > Metazoa > Chordata > Mammalia > Diprotodontia > Potoroidae > Bettongia > Bettongia penicillata. The sequence goes on from JAJHZJ010000218.1 coordinate 1,975,068, forward strand.
AGGACTGGACTCTACCGGCAGAGCTCATATGTAACTCTCTGCCCTCACACAGTTATATAGAAATAGGCCAGTCTGGAAAAGTCGAGGAATCCCTTCTCACAATAGTGTTTAAAAAGCATAATAGAGAATAGTATATAAATATACATAAAATTATATAAACTATATAAACCATATAACATTGTAAAAGGCATGATATAAAAGAAAAGTAAGATGACTATATATGTGTATATATACATATAGTGTATGTGGTATATAGTGCCAGTATGTATACCCACACATATAGTGTGGGTATAAATATGGTTGCTGTCCTTCATTCTCCAGGAGGACCAAAATGACATCACCATGATAAAGTGAAGTTTCAGTGTATATGACTGTGGCTGATCGGACCAATATGAGCTTGAAATGCTCTAGTACAGATAGTCCGTGTGAACATTTGGGGTGGTTACTCCAAATTTGTGCATCCTACGTTTCCTTTGTGCTGTTTCAACTCTGCTTTGCTCATAGAACACAGCACATTTTCTGATGTGGGCATGTCATGTTGAATGGTCCTGTGCCAGTGCCTCCAATGTCGCACAGTCAAATCCAAAGTTCTTTAGAGAGACTTGAGCATATCTTGTGTTCCCGCTTCTGGCCACCATGTGATCACTTGCCCCAAGCGAGTTTTCCATAAAACAATCTTGTTGGCAAGTGTATATTTTACATTTGAAAAACATGACCAGCCCATTGCAGTTGCATTCTCTGAAGCATAGTTTGAATGCTTAGCAGTTTAGTTTGAGCTAGGACCTCAATGTTTAGTACCTTATCCTGATAGATGGTCTTCAGAATCTTCCTAAGACAGTTCGAATGGAAGCGATTCAGTTTCCTGGCATAGCACTGGTAGACGGACCATGTTTCATAGGCATACAACAGTGAGGTCAGCACAATGGCTCTGTAGACCTTCAGTTTGGTAGTCAGTCTAATACTTCTCTCCCAGACTTTTCTTCGAAGCCTCCCACTCAGCTAGCTCTGGCAGGGTATGCATCAACCTCATTATCATTGTGTACATCCCTGGAAAGTACACTACCAAGGTAAGTGAACTTATCCACAGCATTCAAAACTTCTCCACTTGTAATCTATGTTCCATAGTATTCCGATGATGTAACTGATGTTCCACGTATGGATGGTGTGTTGGTGATTTTTAGAGCACCTGTGTTTTCTTGGTGTTAGTTGTTAGGCCAAAATTAGCACAGGCAGCAGAGAATTGATCCATACTTGGTTGCATCTTAGCTTCAGAGGCTGCATTAAGTGCACAATTATCTGCAAACAGAAAAAAAAAAAATCATGCACCAACACTCACTCCATTTTGGTCTTGTCTTATAGTCTTTTTGAATTGAAGAACTCACCATCAATACAGTAAGTTGATCTTGATGCTGTATTCATCCTTACTGAAAGTGTTTGTCAACATGGCTGAAAACATCATGTTAAAAAGCATGGGAGCAAGCACATAGCCCTGTGTCACTCCATTGGTGACTGGGAAGGCACAAGAGTATTGTCCACTACCCAGAACCTGGGTAAACATGCCATCATGAAATTGATGTACAATACTGATGAACTTCTCCAGACAACCAACTTTTGACATAATTTTCCATAAGCCCTCATGACTAACAGTGTCAAAGGTCTTGGTCAGATGTACAGACATTGTATACAGACCTCTCTTCTGCACCTGGCATTTCTCCTGGAGTAGTTGGACAGCAAACACCATATTTACTGTTCTGAAGCCACACTGGTTCTCGGGTAGATGACCATCTTGTAGTTGAAGTATCAGCTTATTAAGGAGGTCTCTAGCCAGAATTTTGCCAGCAATGACTAAGAGAGACCCCTCCTGGGATTGTCACAGAACAATATATTATTTTTATCTTTATAGATATGGACAATGGAGGCATCCTTGAACTCCTGGGGGATAAGCTCCTCTTGCCTTATCACCTGGAACATTCCAGTCAGTTTTTATATGAGCAATGGTCCCCCTACCTTGTAAATCTCAAATGGAATAGAATCAGCACCAGGTGCTTTGTCACATGAAAGGAGCCTAATGGCTCTCAAAGCCTCTTCTTCAGTTGTGGTAGCTGCTGAGTCCTTTCAGGGCTCTTTCCTGATACAGGTGCTATATCAGTATACAAATATATATAACTTGTTAATATGTACAGATACTTTACATATTAACAGTTTATGTGATTTTTATATATATACATATAATTAATATATGCATAAACATGTATATAAATATAGTGTGCATGCATATATACATATAGTCATATATAACATTACTGATTTTATGTATATGTATGTATGTATGTATATATGTGTGTGTATGTGGGTGTGACTTGCCCAGGGTCATACAGCTGGTAAGTGTCTGAGGCCGGATTTAAACTCTGGAAGAGGAGTCTTCCTGACTCTAGGCCTAGCTCTCTATTCACTGCACCACCTAGCTGCCCCTAGAGGACTACTGTTTCTGACTTCAAATATGGCCTCAGACACTTATTAGCGTTGGGCAAGTCACCTGACCATGTTCCTCATCAGTAAAATGAGCTGGAGAAGGAATGGCAAGTCACTCCAATATCTCTGCCAAGAAAACCCCAAAGGGAATCATGAAGAGGTAGATGTAGCTAAAAGAACTGATCAGAGAGCCAGCAGATCGAGGAGGAAATCCAGGACTCTCTGACTCCACCTCTCTCCCCACTCTATGACACTGATTTATCCCCATTTACCAACAGAAAGACCCAAAACCTTGGTGAGGTTGGAATTTGCCCTGGCTCCTGTGGACCTAAGAGGCAGAGCCAAACAAAAGAAGACTTTGTCTTTCAGTGCAGCTGTGTTTTTTTCCATTAGTTTAGTTGGTTCAGGAATGGATCAAGTGGGAATTGGAAACATGTCTTCTTTAGAGTTGAATCAGGTTCCCCTTTGTCCAGTCTCTTTTCTTCCAAATGGAAAATCATTGGTTTCAGGATAATTTATCCCAATTAACTCAGGACCCTTGTGGTAAAAATTGACTTAATCCATCTCCCATTTTCAGTCTCTTTGTCCATCCATTTCCAGAAGGCTGCCATTTATTGAAGATGTAGGACTAGTCTTCTTTGTTATTTATAAATTCCCAAGTGTGTACATGGAGCTTTACAAGGCATAAAACACAAGAGGCAAAGTCCTTGTCCCCAAGAGCTTATAATCCAAGTCACACACAAACAAAGCAGCAGGGAACAGTAAATCATTGTGTTGAGTTGATATGGAAGGGGAGGAGGTCAGCAGGAGGAAAATTGACTACGAGCTGGGTCAAGCCAGAGATGAGAATAGGTCTCATGAGCAAGAATTTCTAAGTAAATGAAGATACTAAAATGAAGATGGAGACAAAAAAAAGCACTGAAAAGAAGGTTCTAGGAGGAAAGGTGAGGAATAGGAATAATAACTAGAATGGGCCATGGAAACAAGAATGGGATGGGAAATTCTTTGTGAAGAAACTCGAAATTAATGGAGAGTCACAGTAGCAGGGAAGAAGGTTTGACATGTGCCATTACTCGTTATCCAACCCTCCTGATAGAGAGCTAGATGAATATCTATCTAGACTCTTTGTGACCTGCATTTGGGCTTTTCTTGGCAGAGATACTGCAGTCGTTTGCCCTTTCCTTCTCCAGTTCATTTTATAGATGAAGAAACTGAGGAAGATAGTTAAGTAACTTGACCAGGGTCATACAACTAGTAAGTGTCTGAGGTGATTTGAACTTAGCAAGAGGAGTCTTCCTGACTCCAGGCCTGGCATTCTATCCCCTCGATCTATATTAGTATAGTATATATGTAATGTACATATATACTGTCTCCATATATACATATATATACACATACATACTTAAATATGATATTTTATGATATGTGATGTGATGGGATATGTGGTATGTCATGGCATGATATGGTATGATATATATGATACAAAGTAACATTACTGGAACCACTGAAGCTCAAACATTGGCTTTCCTTTCCCTCATTTATCAGTAGGTCCAGTCAAGTCCTATATATGTGGAGCTGGGAAAGCTTGCCTGGTTGTTCTCCACTTGTTTTTCTGGCCTTGTAATGGTAACTTAAATGGGAAGCTGTTTCCCTTTCATTAACAGGCTCATGAGACCTGCTTAAATCACATGGAAGCCTAAGTCATATGTGATTTGAGGACGTTGCTGAACTGGTAGGGTGCAGCAGAGCTGGAAGGAAGTTGGTGAGAGCAGTTAGGGCAGAGAGAGAGGACACAGGCAGACAGATAGCTAGGTTACTGAGTGTTTGTGGGAAGGCCCTATTGGTGGGGGGCAGGGGTTGGGGATGGCTTTGTCCCCTGGAGTGTTAATGTGTATTGACTTCTTGGCTACCATGATGCATTTGGCTTTCTGGTTTGGGGATATGGCTTTCTGTTTTTCTGAATAAATGATTTTCTTCTGTCTTCTATACAGAGAATCTGTTATACTTTTGGATTGAGAACTATGCTGGCATATTCATAGTCACCACCAGTGCTATGCCTATTGCCTTGGCAATGCAATTCTCCATTCCCACCTCATTCTGTCTCTATGTCCCCATTCTCGTAAGGCCATGAGTGACTACTTTGACCTCCTCTGCTCTCATACTGGCCACTGAGACTTGGCCCACTTATTTTTGCTCTCTGTCCCATCACATTGATGTTCTTATGACCTAAGCCTAACCTGATCACCGTCCCTTTATAGCCTGGGCCCTTCCCACCTCTTCATCTTTTCCTCCCTATGCTCACTGATGCAGGAATGCTGACCCCTTGCTCTCTCTCTCCTGACACTTAATCTTTTGGCTTCAGGCAGGCTCTCCCCCAGGGATGGAGCACTCCCTCCTCTTTTCCACCTTTGAGATTCCCTCAAATCATAGTTGAAACCCCAGCTTCTCCAAGAAACTTTCCCCATTCTTCCTTAATCGTTCTGAGAATGTCCCAATTTATCCAGAGAGATTATATTTATACAGAGCTGTTTGCTACTGTCTTCCCCATTAGACCATGATCTCCTAGAGGACAGGGGCTATCTTTTGCTTTTCATTGTATCCCCAGGGATTAGCTCAGTGCCTGGAACACAATGGGTACTTCGTAAATGCATTAACTATGTCCATCTATCTATACTCCTATCAGGACCCCTTAGAACTTACCCTTAGTGAGTTGTTCCCTGAAAAAAAGAACAGAGAAATGACTTTATGCTGAGCTGGTACTGGAGAAATCACTTCTATCCTTCTGAGAGAATTTGTATTTTTGCTGGGAAAATCTTCTTAGCCCAAAGGAACGATTCTCCAATGTTGGCAGCTCAGTAATTAGGGTAACTGGCTACTGAGCAAACTGTTTCAGACTAGAGATAGCTTATTGCCTTTGAAACACACCAAAGAGCCACTTCTAAGTCCTTTGGGAAAGCAGCTGGTGGAGGAACAGAGAATGGCTGACTCTGGTCAGGATGCCTGGGTGTTAGCCACATCTTTGCCTCTTCCTTGCTGGACTGGTGTTACCTTCAGGACTCACTTGGTCTCCTGAAGCTTCTATTCACTTATCTTTATGATGATGGCAGCAATATCAGCATGGTCTACCTGAAATAAGATGATGTACTTTTTATATACATACATATATGTGTGTTTTTGTTTCTATATATACAAATATATATATATTGTTTTGTATATACACATAGATATACATACATATACATACACATATGCATACATACATAAACACATTACAATATATATGGTTTAACATGTGTGTGTGCGCATGTAGGCAGTTAAACAGCTCAGTGAATAGAGCACCAAGTCTGAAGCCAGGAAGACTTAAATTCAAATCCGGTCTTAGACACTTACTAGCTTAGTGACTCTAGGCAAGTAACAACTCTTATTTACCTGGGTAAATGGGGACACACTGGTGAAGGAAATGGCAAACAACTCCCATAACTTTGTGACATACTCTAGAAACAGATCAGTGGCAATATATACTGGAGATGGAAGTAACATAAATATGGACAGATGTTGCAGATGCAGAGAGACAGATAAAGAAAATTACCTCCAGAGAGCATCCAGATCTGTGACTGAAAATCTCTAGGGTGGAGGTTCCCTCCCAAATGCAGGTTGGTGCCTGGCCTATAATTGAAATGGTCAGAATGAATGATCTGGGGCCTGAGAAGGGAAGGACTTTTCCTGAGGTGTCACAGATACTCTATGTAACTGGCAGCCTCTGACGCCAAGTGTTAACTCCAACGTGAGGCTGCCCCAAGATGTGTGTGTATGTGTGTGTGTGTGTGTGCAGGTGTGTACATGTGGTTTAGTCTCTAGGAAAGACCATTCCAAAACACAGCCCCCCCACCCCTTTCCCTGACCCCTCACTTTCCTCTGGCCCCACCCAGACAGGTGGTGAGGTGGGAGTTTAGCAGGAATGAAGACAGCTATGATGATGCTGACATTTTACACCCATCAGGAATGGGAATGGTGGAGGGACACATGGGAAAGGGCCACTTCTGGAATTCCACAACCTTAAAATGGATGTTGTATGGACTCTCATGATTTTCCACACTGGAAACTCCCCTCTCTTTGAAATGCATCTACAAAGTCTTTGCCAAGTCCCAACCAAGCCTGATTCAGGGGCTTTGCATAGGGATGCTAGTGTCATGGGCTGGGGCTGCCACCCCTCCAGCAACTGATGCAGTTTTGCTTCAGAATTTACCTGTCACAGCTGCAAGGCTTGAGAGAGCCTCCAGGTGACCAAAGACAGGCCAAAGGTCTGAGGCATCTGCTATCATTTAATGAATGTTATATGCAAACAATCACAGGCAATGAGAGTTAAAGATCTTCCCAGCTCTTTAATAGACCTCTGATGGAGCCCATTAAGGGAAATTTGATTATTGGGGGCTTGCTTTATAGGAAGGTCCACACCTTTTGTTAATTTGTAATGAGGTACCCAGATGGGGGTAGTACCCTCTGGCTCTGAAAAGTGCATATATACTCTGAGGTAAGGTTTTGCTTTGGGAGTTTGGAAGAAGGTTAGTGTACCAGATGAGACTCTGGGAAGCCACTAAGGAAGCTCATGCCTTTGAAAATCCAGATGTGGGTGTTTCTCTCTCTGGTAACTATGTATGTATGTAATGATCAGGCAATCAGATCTTTCTGCTGATCTGTGATGTATGTATTGGTTATGGTCAGACAGTCAGAAACCCTGTCTGTTGGTGTTTATTTCTCTACTTGTATTTCCTCTGTAGTTATATGTGATAAAAGAAGATTGTTGACCCCTCAAAAGTTGCCTTCTTTTCAGAAAAGCAGGTCTAAGAACCTATGCTAGCTGCCATCCTGGATGTGTCAGGGTGCTTGTTGCTACAAAAGTCCACTGTGGATTGTCACCTTGGCTTCTGTTTTCCCTGCATAAGACCACCTATAGTATATGGGGTTTCTATATACTGGAGGAAGTTCTAGGATATCCCTCCCTCCCTCCATGGAGAAGTACAAGAGGATAGAGTTCAATAGGTACATCTCTGGCATAGCTTGGGTCTGGTCCTGCCTGAGACCAGAAGGAAAGTGTAAATGCAGTGTTCTTGCTTGGTCTTTCCCTAGGAGGTGATGGAGGCAGGAATCAAATCCATGCCTGACTATAGTCTAAGCCCAGCATTCTACCCACTGCTTGATTCTGCATGAGACACATGCCTGAGAAATATCTGTGTAACAACCCTGATCTCAGTATCAACACCATAGTCTATAAGGTTGATACACATGATCTGTGAGCTCTATATGGCCTGCATTACTCCAACCATGGCCTGCATCAGATTAAAAGGTAATTGGAGAAAATTAATTAAACTCATTATTTAAAGTGTAATTTAAGAAAATAAATAAAAATACAATACTATACAATAAAACATAAATAGCATTATATTTGAAAACTCAGGGGGCGGAGCCAAGATGGAGGAGTTAGAGCAGCTACTCACCTGAGCTCTGGGACAAACTCCTCCAGGTACCTCTGAAAGGAGAATCTGACCAAATTTTGGAGGTGCGGAATCGAGTGGGAGACAGACGGTGACGGATTCGGAGCTCAGGTGGGACTGGAAGGTCCACGGGAAGGATCTGTTCTGCGGGGGTGAGCCCACAGCGCACAGCGCAGCGTGGCCAGCGCAGCACGGCCAGTGCAGCGGAGCAGAAGAGATCCGAGAAACCTGAGTGGCGGGCGGAAACAGAGGAGCGGCACCCGGGGCGGGAGACAAGCCGAACCGAGTCAGTGAGAGCCGCGGAGCACCAGATATCAGCGCAGCTGCTCCTGAGACCTTCAGCCCGAAGATCAAACTTCGGTAAGTTACCTACTTGAACTTCCAGGAGCCAGGATGGCAGAGTGATCAGCTAATGCTCTCTCCTTCCCCCTTGATGACCTTGAAAGAACCATAAAATATCTCCCCAGAAAAATCCCAGATCAGTAGAATTAGAAGAAGGAGACCAATAGTCTCATAACACCTGAGACGAGGAAAATAGCTAAGGGGGATTCCTCATACGGTGGCAGAGGCAAACCGGAAGGACAGAGGACCCAGGGCAGAGAAAATTCGCACTAGGACCCAGGCAAGCCTCAGCACCAGGAGAGGAGCCCCAGGAGGGTTGGGATCACGCATTAGCATCTAGGCGTGCCTCAGCTGTCCAGGGGAATCAGAAAGACAATAGGGCAGTTGGGATTACCAGCCCCTGAGCTTGCCTTTGCCTCAATTCAGCTAAGGAAATCTCCTGGGACCAGACCACCCCTCCCCCACACTTAACAAGCTAAACCCAGGGCTGATCAGGGAAACACCAAACAAATACCTGCTTTTAGCTTTTTCACACATCAGTTCAGCAAAAAGTTCTCCAGCTTCTGACTGAAAGAACCAGAAGCCACAACACTCAATCAAAATCATGAATAGGAAAAAGAAGAGGGCCGAAAGAACCATAGAATCTTTCTATGGGGATAAGGATCAAAACACAAACCCCAAAGAGGTCACAGCTGAGACTGTACTTCCATCTGAAACTTCAGAAGGGACTATGAACTACTCTCAAGTACAAGCAGCTCTCCTGGAACAGCTGAAGAAGGAAATAGAAGATAAACTGGCCAATGATTTTAAAATTATTAAGAAAGAATTCACTGATGAGAACATCTCCCTGAAAAGGAAAATTGAACAAATGGAAAAAGAAGTTCAAAAATTAACTGGAGAAAATAAATTCCTGAAAGGCCAAATGGAAAAGGAAGTACAGAAATTAACTGGAGAAAATAGCTTCTTAAAAGGAAAAATTGGGCAGATGGAAAAAGAGATACAAAAGTTAACAGAAGAAAACAATGTGCTGAAGATTAGAATTGGGCAAGTAGAAACTAACGACTCAATGAGACAGCAAGAATCAGTCAAACAAAATCTAAAGAATGAAAAGATAGAAGAAAATGTAAAATATCTAATTGGAAAAACAACTGACCTGGAAAATAAATCCAGAAGAGAAAACTTAAGAATTATTGGCCTCCCAGAAACCCAGGATTGAGAAAAGAGCCTGGACAATATCTTCCAGGAAATCATCAAGGAAAACTGCCCAGAAGTACTAGATTAAGAGGGCAAGATAGTCATCGAAAGAATCCACCGTTCCTCTCCTGAAAGGGACCCCAAACTCAAAACCCCAAGAAATATAGTTGCCAAATTCCAGAGCTATCAAGTGAAGGAGAAAATATTACAAGCAGTCAGAAAGAAACAATTTAAATACCAAGGAGATACAATCAGGATTACAAAGGACCTTGCAGCTTCTACATTAAAAGATCGAAAGAATTGGAACCCAATATTCCGTAAAGCAAAGGAGCTGGGACTGCAACCAAGGATCAACTACCCAGCAAAGTTCAGCATAACATTTCAGGCAAGGAGAAAGTCATTCAACGAAGTAAGGGATTTCCAGAGTTTCCTGACCAAAACGCCAGAACTTAATAGACAATTCGATCTTCAAATGCAGGTCTCAAGAGAATCATAAAAAGGTAAACAGTGGGGTGGGGGGAACAACTTGCTACTCAATGAGGGCAAGTTGTTCACCTCCCTATAAGGGAAGATGATATCTGTTTATCTTGAGAACTGTGCGTCTATTAAGAAATATAAAAGGGATAAGCATAGGGGGAACGGGTATAAAGTAAATGATATCATGATAAAAAATGTGATTTAAGTATGAGAAGGGAGTGTAATAGGAGGTGTGAAAAGGAGGAAGCAGGAAATGGCAAATTACATCACAAGAAGAAGTACAAAATCATAGTAGAGGGAAAGAGGGGAGGGAGATGAGCATTGTGTGAGAGGTACTCTCATCGGATTTGTTTAAAGGACGGAACAATAAACTTAAGTAGAAAATCCTAACTAGCTCTATAAGCAGTGGGAGGGGAAGGGGGAAGAAAGGGGAGGGAGGCAAAAGGGAGGGAAGAAGCAATAAGAGTAAAGGGGAGTAAAAGTGAGGGGGGCTAAAAGAAAGAGGGGAAGGCGGCAAGAGGAGGTGGTGAAAAGTAAATGCTAGTGAGGAGGGGAAGGGAGACAGCAGAGCTAAAAGCACAAATGGTGGGAAAGAAGATGGAGGGAAATACACAGATTGTAATCATAACTGTGAATGTGAATGGAATGAATTCTCCCATAAAACGGAGACGGATAGCAGAATGGATTAAAAGCCATAATCCAACAATATGCTGCTTACAAGAAACACATTTGAAACGGGGGGATACACATAGGATAAAGGTTAAAGGATGGAGCAGAATATATTGTGCTTCAGCTGATGTAAGAAAGGCAGGAGTAGCAATCCTAATCTCAGGCAAAGCAAAAGCAGAAATAGATCTAATCAAAAGGGATAAGGATGGAAACTATATCCTGCTAAAAGACACCATAGACAATGAAGCAATATCATTACTAAACATGTATGCTCCAAGTGGTATAGCATCCAGATTCTTAGAGGAGAGATTGAGGGAGTTGAAGGAAGAAATTGACAGCAAAACTATACTAGTGGGGGACCTCAACCTCCCTCTTTCTGAACTTGATAAATCTAACCTCAAAATAAACAAGAAAGAGGTTAAGGAGGTAAATAAAACTCTAGATAAGGTAGATATGATAGATCTTTGGAGAAAATTGAATGGGAATAGAAAGGAATATATCTTTTTCTCAGCAGTACATGGAACATTTACAAAAATTGACCATGTACTAGGACATAAAAATCTCAAAATCCAGTGCAGAAAGGCAGAGATAATCAGTGCATCCTTCTCAGATCATAATGCAATAAGAATTATATGTAATAAAAGGCCATGGAAAGATAAAGCAAAAATCAGTTGGAAACTAAATAATTTAATCCTAAAGAAGGAATGGGTTAAAGAAGAAATCATAGAAACACTCAACAACTTCATTCAAGAGAATGACAATAATGAGACAACCTACCAAATCTTATGGGATACTGCAAAAGCAGTTCTTAGGGGAAGTTTTATATCTTTGAATGCCTACATAAATAAAATAGAAAAAGAGGAGATCAATGACTTGGGTATGCAGCTGAAAAAGCTAGAAAAAGAACAAATTGGAAATCCCCAAGAAAATACCAAATTAGAAATACTGAAAAACAAAGGAGAGATTAATAAAATTGAAATTAAGAAAACTATTGAATTAATAAATAAAACCAATAGTTGGTTTTATGAAAAAACTAATAAAATTGATAAACCTTTGGTCAATTTGATTAAAAAAAAGAAAGAAGAAAATCATATTACTAATATTAAAAATGAAAGGGGTGAACTCACCTCCAATGAGGAGGAAATTAAAACAATAATTAGAAATTATTTTGCCCAACTTTATGCCCACAAATTCGATAATCTAAATGAGACGGATGAATATTTTAAAAAATACAAATTGCCCAGATTAACAGAAGAGGAAATTGAATACTTAAACAACCCCATCTCAGAAAAAGAAATTGAACAAGCCATCAATGAACTCCCTAGGAAAAAATCTCCAGGACCAGATGGATTCACAAGTGAATTCTATCAAACCTTTAAAGAACAGTTAATTCCAACACTATATAGACTATTTGGGAAAATTGGGGAAGAAGGAGTACTCCCAAATCTTTCTATGATACAAATATGGTTTTGATACCCAAGCCAGGAAGAGATAAAACAGAAAAAGAAAATTATAGACCAATTTCTCTAATGAATATAGATGCAAAAATTTTAAATAAGATTTTATCAAAATGAATACAGCCTCCTTACACAAGAATAATACATTATGATCAGGTAGGATTCACAGCAGGAATGCAGGGCTGGTTCAATATTAGGAAAACTATTAGCATTATCAATCATATCAACAACAAAACCAACAAAAACCACATGATTATATCAATTGATGCAGAAAAAGCTTTTGACAAAATACAACACCCATTCCTATTAAAAACACTGGAGAAATAGGAATAAAGGGAACTTTCCATAAAATAATAAGCAGTATCTACCTAAAACCCTCAGCAAGCATTATATGCAATGGAGATAAGCTAGAGGCATTTCCAATAAGGTCAGGGGTGAAACAAGGATGCCCATTATCACCATTATTATTCAATATGGTACTAGAAATGTTAGCGGTAGCAATTAGACAAGATAAAGAAATTGAAGGAATAAAAATAGCCAAAGAAGAAACTAAGTTATCACTCTTTGCAGATGATATGATGATATATTTAGAGAATCCCAGAGATTCAAGTAAAAAGCTACTTGAAAGAATAAACAACTTTGGCAAAGTTGCAGGTTACAAAATAAACCCACACAAATCTTCTGCATTCCTATATATTAGCAACAAAGTCCAACTCCAAGAGATAGAAAGAGAAATCCCATTTAAAGCTAGAGTAGACACTATAAAATACTGAGGAGTTTACCTGCCAAAACAAACCCAGGGATTATATGAACACAATTACAAGACACTTTTTGCACAAATAAAGTCAGATTTAAGTAAGTGGAAAAACATCAGTTGTTCATGGGTAGGCCGAGCTAATATAATAAAAATGACAATTCTACCTAAATTAATCTACTTATTTAGTGCCATACCAATTAAACTATCAGATAATTATTTTCTAGAGCTGGATGAAATAATATCAAAATTCATTTGGAAAAACAAAAGGTCCAGAATATCAAAGGGACTAATGAAAAGAAATGCTTGGGAAGGTGGTCTAGCGCTACCAGACCTCAAATTGTATTATAAAGCAGCAATTATCAAAACCACTTGGTATTGGCTAAGAAACAGAGGGGTAGACAAATGGAATAGGCTTGGCACTCAAGACACAGTTGGCAAGGAATATAGCAACCTCCTGTTTGACAAACCCAAAGATCCCAGCTTCTGGGATAAGAACTCATTGTTCGACAAAAATTGCTGGGAAAACTGGTTAACTGTGTGGCGGAAATTAGGCATAGACCCATGCCTGACACCGTACACAAGAATAAAGTCCAAATGGGTACATGATTTAGGTATAAAGATTGATACCATGAATAAACTGGAGAAGCAAGGTATAGTGTATTTATCAGATTTATGGAGAGGGGAAGAATTTTTTTCTAAAGAAACGATAGAAAGCATTATGAAATGCAAGATGGATAATTTTGATTACTTTAAACTGAAAAGTTTTTGCACAACCAAACCCAATGCAACCAAAATTCGGAGGGATGTAGTAAATTGGGAAAAAATTTTTACAGCTAAGCTCGGGGATAAAGGCCTCATTTCTAGAATATATAGAGAACTGACTCAAATATATAACCATCCAAGTCATTCCCCAATTGATAAATGGTCAAAGAATATGAACAAGAAATTTTCAGGGGAAGAAATCAAAAATATCTATAATCATATGAAAAAGTGCTCTAAATCACTATTGATTAGAGAGATGCAAATCAAAACAACTCTGCGGTACCACATCACACCTGTAAGATTGGCAAACATGACAGAACAAGAAAATGATAAATGCTGGAGAGGATGTGGGAGAGTTGGAACACTAATTCATTGTTGGTGGAGCTGTGAGATCATCCAACCCTTCTGGAGAACGGTTTGGAACTATGCCCAAAGGGCTACAAAAATGTGCATACCCTTTGACCCAGAAATATCGCTACTAGGATTGTATCCCCAAGAGATTATAAAAACGGGAAAGGGTCCCACGTGTACAAAAATATTTATAGCAGCACTCTTTGTGGTAGCCAAAAACTGGAAGTCAAGGGGATGCCCATCAATTGGGGAATGGCTGAATAAATTATGGTATATGAATGTAATGGAGTACTATTGTGCCATAAGAAATGATGAACAAGAAGACTTCAGGGAGGCCTGGAAGGACTTATATGATCTGATGCTGAGCGAAAGGAGCAGAACCAGGAGAACTTTGTGCACAGCAACGACCACAGTGTGCGAGAGTTTTTTCTGGTAGACTTGGAACTTTGTAATAACACAAGAACTTACTGAGAAAAAAAAAATCCTAATGTCGGTCTTCTAAGGCAAAATGCCTTCCACACTCAGAGAAAGAAATGTGGAAGTCACTTGCAGAATGTAGCAGATCATGTTTGTGTGTGGGTGGGTTTCAGTGCATTATGTGTTGATTTGTTATATGATTTCTTCCATTTATTTTAGTTCGACTACATAGCATGAATATAGTGAAAATGTGCTCAATAAGAAAGTATATGTAGAACCTAAATAGAATTGTATGCTGTCATGGGGAGGGAGGGGGGTATTGGGGGAAGGGTGGGGGGGAATAAAATCTTAACTTTAAGGAAATGATTGTAAAACATTAAAAAAAAAAAACAAAATTCCCTGCAAAATAAAAAAAAATATTATAAAAAAAAAAAAGAAAACTCAGTCCATAAGTGCACCTTATAGGGATCCTCAAGGATTTATTATTGACCCCCATTTCTAGCTGAGTTTGACACCACACCTTTCCAATGCTAAGCCCATGGGCCCATGATCCCAGATATTAGGGTGACTCTGGACCAACCAGCAGGCTTTCATTCAGCAGGCTGAGGCTGCAGTGCTTGAGTGGTCAGTCCTGGTGCTGACCAAACAGTTGTTTGCCATGCTTTGCTGGTGATGCTAACACGTGGAAGTGAGCATTCTTATTAAATGGCAGAGGGAAAAATGAATAAAAGGGTCTAGTTTCTACTTTGAGTCATAATCATCATTAATATGATGCAGCCCATGAAATATGGCCATTATTTGACTTATCATATGTTAATAAGCACCCAAGTGGAGACAAACACTTCATCCAACGTGGAGCCCTTAAGGTGCTCATGCTCTTCTCCCAGTTCCATTATGTAGTGCCTCATTCAGCTGAATCCCAGGGCTCTTGCAAGTCTTTATCAGTTGATTTATTACCTGCCATGAGCTCTCTGTGAGTGGGATGGTGGCCTCTGGGTTGCTGACACATCACAAAGATTCAGTCATGGCAAGACACTCGGTGCATGATAATGTAAGAAATGAAGAACAGGTATCCTTAGTAGGGAGGGACCAGGTAAAGCCAGGTCTGACATAGTTGAGAAGTAGGAAAAGGATATATGGGGGTCCTCTTTTATTCCCATCTACCCTTTGGGGACTCTTCTCCTGCTAAACATCTGCCTCTTGCCATAGTTTCTCAGTGTCCTCATACTGATTTTTACCTTCTCAAGGCATCCATAATCCCAGAGTGTCCCATTATTCCAAACTCATCTTATCCTGTCTAAATATATCATTCCAGTGGTCCATGAATACCCAATCTTATAAGCTAATCACTTTCTGAGTTAGCTGCATTCACCAGGTATGTATTAAACATTTACATAGTTTTTTGAGATATGCAAGGCATTTTACATGGCATTTCCCTTGACCATCCTCACACCAACCCCATGAGAGAGATTTTCATGGGGTTTTCCCATCTATACCCTGTCTGATTTGGGCCATGTCACATAAGATCTTTGGGCCTCGGCTCCTTTGCTGTTGTTTGTTTATCCTTCCTTCCGGAAGATAGTCAATGACATCATGAGTGCAATGAGGGTGATGTCTTGACTTACACATGAATTAGATTTGAGTCAGGCAAAGCTATGCAAATTCAATGGAGTCCATCAACAGGACAAAGGTGAAGATGACTGAAGATAGGCCAGTTCAGTTCCTTCATAGATCAAGTGAAGGATTAGACTAAGTGACCGCTAGGCTCTTTCTCTTTCTGTCTGAGTTCCATGACCTTGTGATGATTGGTGGGTGGGTTTATTCCATCTATGAGATTGCAACATATTCCCATTTCAGTAAGTCTTGCAATTTCTGAACCCCAAGGAAGGACTGTAATGGTGGGAGTCTCAGCCTTTACATGACCTCATATAAGTGGCTGCTTACTTTGCCTAGGGAGAAATGATTGCAAACATAGAGAAAATATGAAAAATTCTTACACAATGGGAGCAGGCAAGTGGGGAAAGGTGATTAGTTACAAGTCAATTTGGGCACTTAGTAGGAAATAACAGAAATGGTTTACTAGTTTGGGGGAATAGTCTGGAGGAAAGCTGGCAGGAAAAAGCCAGAAGGTTTAAGAACTTTTATTCATTACTTGAAGAACTAAACAGTTCCTCCAAGGACTTGATAGGTCCAGCATAAAAAGCATCTTCCATCCCCCAGGAGCTGCTTCCTATATTTAATCCTTGTTAGCTCTCGTGGAGAGAGGAGTGAAGGTGTATGTAGAGTGGGGAGTAGAGGAAGGAAAGCTTAGGTTTTCTGGGAAACACAAATGCTTCCCTCCTCCCTTTCCAGACCAGCTCCTTCTGGGAGGCCCAAATGCTCTCTGATCACTGTGGGCACAGCAGACCGTGGTGACTGTACAAAGGGTCCCATTGTTAGCAGAAGTTTGTGCACACAGTAAGAATGACTGTCCCTGTAAACCAGGGCAATGGGCAGAAGAGCTCTCTCTCAGGCCTCTCTGTTCTCCCCTCATTATCATACAGAAGGGGAAAGTGTGGGCATTTGCTCCCCCAGGAAAGTACCCTCTTTCTTATTCAGTAGTAAATGTGAACTTTCACATTTTAATGACAGAGCACAGATATGTGGGTTCCTTGGTGTGGGGAATGCCTTGGTCCAGAGGCAAGTGTATTGTATTTAGACTCAGAGGACCTGAGTCTGACTCTAGTGCCTACCATAGAGTGAATTGCCCCCTCTGATTCTCAACTGTTTTTGTAAAATAAGCAGGTTGAACTAGGTCCTTTCCAACCCTAAACCTATGGTCCCATGATCCCAGATGAGTAAATTCTATTCCTGTAACTTAGCATATCAGAGAATTACCCAGAGCACTGGGAAGGGAAATGATTTGTCAAGGGTCACACAGTTTAGATCAGGGACTGACCTGAACCTAGATCTTCTTTGCTTGGGCCTGAGCCATGCTGCCTCTCTGATCTTTAAACAAGCCTTTAATAGCCAGTGTGGACAATATGGAGAGCTTAGTGGTTCCATTCATGTGGATACCAATGTAGAAAACATTCACTAATCCTGCTGTTAACAACAATCATGCTGTTAGGGTAGCAGGAAGTATCCAAGATCATGAGCCAGAGGGCTGAGAGAGGGGTAGTGTTCTGTGACAGGAAGGCCACCAACTTTAATGTTCCATCATTTGTCTTCCCTTAAATGATGTTGATGCTGATGGTGCCCAGACTCAAGGCCATGATGGCTTCTCCATTGTTCTCTCTTGTCTTACCACCTCTCATGAGCATTTAGCTGAGCCTTAAAAAAACACAAGGATGAAAAGAAAGAGGTGAAATGACTGGTATATGGAATCACTCACTTCATGTTGGAGAATGATTTCGAAGGGATTGACTAGCCAGTAAGAAAAGTTAATCTCCTGGAAGTTACAAGGGAGAATGGACTCCAGGAAATTGTGCTAGACTGTGGTAGTTCTGCTATTTGATTGGTGGAGGTGATAGCAATGCTCTTGGGTGGTGTATTAAAAGGAAGATGAGGATATGAGAGAACCTAGGGGGAGACTGGATGCTCTCAGAAAATGAGAGAGAGCTAACAGTCTCAAAATGGCCTGAGCCCATACCATTAGTTAGGGTTAGAATGACTTTTCCCATTCCTCCAAGGCTCTGCCCCAGAAATGGCGTAGTTTCTGTCTTCTGTGTGCCTTCACTTGATTCTGTAAGAATCTGTAATTCTGTAAGAAACATAGCAGGACAATTGGTAAATGATAATTGATGATAATACTGTGCAGCAGTTTGACATTACTTGCAGGTAACTAAATAGATCAGAGGATTCATAGTTGGATCATGCATGAGCAGGAGTCCTGTCCACTGTGTCCCCAACAAATTTGCTTTGAGATCAAGTCCACTGTATAGACATACATGTAGTACATAGGATGACAGGACCATCTATTCAAAGCTGATGAGGGGAGCTAAAAACTAGCCCAACAGCATGAAACTCTCTTCCAATATATAGTCATGGGAGGGAGAGATGTTTCTGGCTTCTCGAAGGCAATATCAAGAAACCCTCTTTCTAGAAGGTTGGTCCTAATTAGAAAAGCTGCAAGTTCAGAGCCAGTGATGCATTACAGCTGGGTACCATTTGAGAATCAGTCTAGGTAAGTTCTAGAAAGGCTCATTCAGTTCAACAAACATTTGTGAACCTCTTACTGTATGCCAGGTACTGGGGATACAAGACAAAAGAAATCAAGCCTGCCTACAAGTCCCTTTCATTGTGTGTCTCCTACTTTTGGACATTCTATTAAGCTGAAGGTTCTTATTCTGGAGCCCACAAACTTAAATTTTTTGATAACTATTTCAACATAATTGATTTCCTTTATAATCCCATATTTTATCCCATGTATTTTAAAGCATTATTCTGAGAAAGGGCCAGGTAGGTTAGATAGATTTCCCAAAGTCAAACAGCTAATTCATGTAAGAGCCAGCATTTCAAACTGAGTTCTTTAGGTCCCTAGTCCGGTGTTCTTTTCATCATTGAATGATGAAGTTCAGATATGGACAGGGCCCCAGTGGCCATATAACCCAGCTCCTAAATGAGAAAGCATTCTATCTAAACCATCCCCAGTGGGGGGAAGGGAGTGGTCATCTGACCCTGGCTGGAGGACCTGAAGTAGAGCAGAAGCCAATGCAGGAGGCTGACCTGTTCACTTTGACATGTCTCTCAACTTAATTTGCCTCAGAGCAGCTTCCACTCATTTCTCCAAGTCTTGTTTTAAAGGACCAAGCAGAATAGGACTTAACCATCTTTCATGGGCAGTGCACTAATTTCTTCAATGGCATTATCTCCTCCCCTGCCAAGGTTTATTTTATGCAGGTTAAACATCCCAGTTCTTTCAGTCAATCCTCAAATGACCTTGTGCTATGGTGGCTCTCAAAATATCATCCATCCCTGCTTGATGGAGTGGGTGGCATGCCACCAGGGAGAAGCACTGGGAGTCTGAATATTTGGAGGGAGTGATTTTTCCTTTTTATTTTATTTTATTTTTGCCTTTATCATTGCCTCGGGCAATAATCTGGACCAAGAGACTTAATTCCTTGGCTTCTGGGTCATTCAGGCAATATTAATGTGAAAATAAATGATTGGTGGATGCGTGACTATGAAAAGGGACTCTTAAATGAACTCACAGTGCAGCTCATATTAATATCAAATCAATGCATAATGGATTGTACACCAAGATAAGGTCAAAATGGGTACATTATTTACACTTAAAGGATACTACCACAAACAAATTAAGAGAGCATGGAATAGTTTATCTGCCAGATTTATGGATAAGGAAGAATTTGGAACTAAAGAAGACACAGAGAGCATAATAAAATGTAAATTAGATAATTTTGATTATATAAAATAAAAAAATTTTGCATAAACAAAACCAATGGAACCACATTTATAAGGAAAGTAGAAAACTGGGGAAAATTACAAGTATCTGATAACGGCATCATTTCTCAACTATATAGAAAACTGAGTCAAATTTATTTCTTACTTTTTTAATTGCAATTTATTTAAGATTTCAACATTCATTTCCATGAAATTTTGAGTTCCAAATTTTCTCCCCATCTCTCCCCTCCCTCCACATCAAAATGCCGAGCATTCTAATTACCCCTACCACCAATCTGCCCTCCCTTCCAGCATCCCTCCCTTCCCTTATTCCCATCTTCTTTTTGTCCTGTAGGGCAAGATAAATTTCTATATCCCATTACTTGTATTTCTTCTTTCCTAGTTGCATGCAAGAACAATACTCAAAAGTTGTTCCTGAAACCCTGAGTTCCAACTTCTCCTCCTTCCTCCCTCCCTACCCATCCCTACTGACAAGGCAAGCAATTCAATATAGGTTATATATGTGTAGTTTTGCAAATGAGTTCAGTGATAGCCATGTTGTATAAGACTGATATTACCCTCTCTCCTATCCTGCTCCCCATTTCTTCTATTCTCTCTTTTGACTTTGTCCCTCCCCAGGAAAGTTGACTTCTAATTGCTCCCTCCTTTCATTGCCCTCCCTTCCATCATCCCCCCCATCCTGCTTATCCCCTTCTCCCCCATTTTTCTGTATTGTAAGATAGGTTTTATACCAAAATGAGTGTGCATTTTATTCCTTCCTTGAGCCAAATGTGATGAGAGTAAGCTTCACATTTTCCCTTTCACCTCCCTCCTTTTTCTCTCCATTGATAAGTCTCTTTCTTGCCTATTTTATGAGAGATAATCTGCCCCATTCCATTTCTCCCTTTCTCCTCCCAATATATTCCTCTCTCATTCCTTAATTTTATTTTTTTAGATATGATCCCTTCATATTCAATTCAACTCTCTCTCTCTCTCTCTCTCTCTCTCTCTCTCTCTCTCTCTCTCTCTCTCTGTCTCCCTTTGCCTCTCTCTCTTTCTCTCTGTGTGTGTGTGTGTGTGTGTGTGTAATCCCACCAACTACCTAGATACTGAAAAAAGTTTCAAGAGTTACAAATATTGCCTTTCCTTGTAGGAATGTAAACAGTTCAAATTTAGTAAGTCTCTTATGATTTCTCTTTCCTGTTTACCTTTTCAAATTTTCTTGATTCTTGTGTTTGAAAGTCAAATTTTCTTTTCAGCTCTGGACTTTTCACCAAGAATGCTTGAAAGTCCTCTATTTCATTGAAAGACCATTTTTTCCCCTGAAGTATTATACTCAGTTTTGCTAGATAGGTGATTCTTAGTTTTAATCCTAATTCCTTTGACTTCTGGAATATCGTATTCCATACTCTTTGATTTCTTAATGTAGAGGCTACTAGATCTTGTGTTATCCTGATTGTATTTCCACAGTATTTGAATTGTTTTTTTCTAGCTACTTGCAACATTTTCTCCTTGACCTAGTAACTCTAGAATTTGGGTACAATGTTCCTACGAGTTTCTCTTTCAGGAGGTGATTGGGGGATTCTTTCAATATTTATTTTGCCCTCTAGTTCTAGAATCTCAGGGCAGTTTTCCTTGATAATTTCATGAAAGATGATGTCTAAGCTCTTTTTGATCATGGCTTTCAGGTAGTCCCATGATTTTTAAATTATTTTTCCTGGATCTATTTTCCAGGTCAATTGTTTTTCCAATGAGATATTTCACATTACCTTTCATTTTTTCATTCTTTTGGTTATGTTTTGTGATTTCTTGGTTTCTCAAAAAGTCATTAGCCTCCATCTATTCCATTCTAATTTTTAAAGAACTCTTTTCTTTAGTGAACTTTTGAGCCTCCTTTTCCATTTGACTAATTTTGCTTTTGAAAGCATTCTTCTCCTCATTGACTTTTTGAACCTCTTTTGCCAATTGAGTTAGCCTACTTTTCAAGGTGTTATTTTCTTCAGCATTCTTTTGGGTCTCCTTTAGCAAATTGTTGACTCACTTTTCATGATTTTCTTGCATTGCTCTCATTTCTCTTCCCAATTTTTCCTCTACCTTTCTTACTTGATTTTCAAAGTCCTTTTTGAGCTCTTCCATTGCCTGGGACCATTGAATATTTATTTTTGATGTTTGGGATACAGAAGCCTTGACTTTTATGTCTTTCCCTGATGGTAAGCATTGTTCTTTCTTGTCTGAAAGGATGGGAGAAGATATCTGTTCACCAAGAAAGTAACCTTCTATCATCTTATTTTTGGGGCATTTTCTCAAACAGTTAGTTGACTTTTGGGTCCTTTGTCAAGAGTAGGGTATATTCTGGGGATCTGTAAGATCTCAGTTTCTCTGAGGTGGCACAATCAAGCTTGTACATTGGTCTGGGAGAAACCAGAAGGTTCTGTGCTCAGAATCTGCAAGTAGTAGAGTTCCCTCTCCACAGCCACCTGGCCCTCAGTTCCTCCAAGTCAGCGCTGGGGGCTGAGATTCAGATTAGCTGCTCAATTCCCCCAGGGGTTTTAGGCAGGGGCAGGACTGCCATTCATTGTATGATTAAGATCAGCTGCTCAGTTCCCTCAGGAGCTTTAGGTGGGAGCAGGGCCACCACAAATGGCTCAGTTCCCCAAAGGCACTTTTTGATGAGGCCTTCAACAATGGATGCATGCTGCTGCCTACCTTGGTAACTCCCACCCTGTTGCTGCTTCTGCTGCTGTTGCCTGAAGCTGGAACTCTGGGGACACCCTGCTCCCTTCTCAGTCAGCTGAAAAAAAACTCTCACTGACCTTTGGTGCCTGTGGGTTGAGGGATCTGTGCTACCACTGGAGATTCTGTCCCTGAAGCCTGCTCAGTCCTGCTCTTCCCTGTGCCATGCCGTGTGGGCAAGGCCAGGCTGGACTCTGCTCCACGTCTGGTGTGACAGACTTTTCCCATTAGCCTTTCAGGTCACTCTGGGCTAGAAAGCTCCTCCACTCTGCTGTTCTGTGGCTTCTGCTGCTCTAGAATTTATTGTGAGTCTTTCTTTAGAAGTAGTTTATGGACTGTGGGGAAGAGCTAGTGTATGTGCATCTTTCTATTCTACCATCTTGGCTCTGCCTCCCCGGTTAAATTTATAAAAAAAACATACTTTAAAAAGCCATTCTCCAATTGATAAATGGCCAAAGAATATGAACAGGCCATTTTCAGACAAAGAAATTACAGCTATCTCTATTCATATGAAAAAATGCTCTAAATCACTATTGATTAGAGAATGCAAATTAAAACAGTTCTGAAGTATCACCTCACATCTAACAAATTGTCTAAAACTGATCAGAAAGGGAAATGTTGGATATTGGAGGGGATGTGGCAAAACTGGGATGCTAATTCACTGATGGTGGAATTGTGAACTGATTCAACCATTCTGGAGAGCAATGCTGTAAAACTGTGCATACCCTCTCATCCTGAAATACCACTTCTAGTTCTATATCCCAATGACATCAAAAGAAACTGGGAAAGGATCTATTTGTACAAAAATATTTATAGCAGATATTTTTGTGATGACTAAGAATTGGAAACCAAAGGAATGCCTATCATATGGGGAATGGCCAAATAAACTGTGGTATATGATTGTAATATCATTGTACTATAAGAAATGACAAGCAGGATGATTTCAGAAAAACCTGGAAAGACTTACATGAAGTCATTCATAGTGAAATAAACAGAATCAGGAGAATGTTGTACACAGTAACAGTAATATTGTATGATGATCAACTGAATGACTTAGCTATTCTCAGCAGTACAATGATCCAAGACAATCTCAAGGAACTAATGACACATACAATCCCTCTCTGGAAAAAAAGACCTGATATTGATTGAATACAGTATGAAGCATAGTAATTTTCACTTTCTCTCATTTTTTCCCCTTTTATTTGAGTCTTCTTGTACAAAATGACTAATATGCAAATGTTATACATAATTACTCTTAGGGAAGGAGTGGGGACAGAGGGAGGGAATGATAGAATTTGGAACCCAAAACTTTAAATTAAAATGTGGAAAACTGCATAGTAGAGTATAGGGCTGCCTCCCAAATGAGGCCATCTTGATTGCTTCTCAGTGCTTCTCCAACAGTGTGCTGTGGCCCCAAAGGGTTCCCCGAGTGTCTCTACAGGTGTCATGTAGTTTTGCATGATATATTAATTCAGATAAAAGAAAATTCAAAAATCATTTTTTTAATATAGCCCTTACCTAAGCAGCATTCTTCATATGATTAGGGATGTAGTTACATGCATACAAAACTTGCCTTTTACATGTTCTCAATAACCACAAAACATGTCGGATCTTGAACTTACCAAGAAGTGTATAAGATAATGACCCTTACAGAAGAGAAACTGTACACACTTGGGCCTCTTTCATGGAGTGTTGGGAGAAAGGAAAGAAGAAAATTAGTATTTATTAAGCACCTCTGATGTACCAGGGACTGTGGTAAACACTTTACAAATATCTCATTTGATCCCCAGTACAACCCTGGGAGGTATGTGCTTTTATTGTCCTGATTTTTACAGATGAAAAAATTGAGGCAGACATTAATTAACTTGCTCAGGATCATATAGTTAAGAAGTGTCAGAGGTTAGATTTGAACTCAGGTCTCCCTGACTTCAGACCCAGCATGCTATCCACTGCACCATCAAGGGGCATGTATTATCTTGAACAGTAACAAGAACAATTCCAGATCCTTTCCAAGTGGATTCTTTAAAAATAAAGAATTTTAATCATGAAGACCATCTATGTTTTAGTCATTCAAGGAACAGAATATGAACATGTTAATTTCTCTGCATCTCAGTTTCCTCATTTGTACAGTCAGGGGCTAAATTGATGACCTCTAAGTCTTCTTTCAGCTCAGTCTGTGAGACTGGTACAAAATGCTCCCCCAAACTCCACCTTTCCTCTAGATGAAAAAGTTGAAATAAAAAGAAAGTGGGAGGGGAATGTTCCCTAACATGTTAATAATTGCAACTTTTTGATTTTGTTTTTCCATTTCCCTATAATATGCCCACATTGTGGAGTCTTCAGTCCATCTGTTAGTGGTAACCAAGGCACATAAAGAAATGAGATGATGCAAACGACTTAGTATGAAACTGCAATGACTCCAGTCTAGGGAAAACATCCATTGGATCAGCTCCTTTAGATATTAATTAATTGTAATGATGAAGGCCACAATATAGGGAAGCAGAAAGCCAGGCAGTTTTCCCCTGGGACCATATTTGGGCTAAGCATGCTCATGGACAATGGCTCAGAATCAAAAGAAAGACAGACACTGTAGAGCAGAGAGAGCCAAACTGGTGGACTTGTGTGGACAGACTTGGAAGATGCCCCAATCTGGGGCTGCAGTGTAGAAGGGCCACAGTGTGAAGGTCTAGAATGGACTGCTCCACTCTTGGGCTTGGTCACTGGACCAATGGATGGTTCAGAGGAGGCAGGCCATGACTGTATTCTTCCCCACCCATCTCTTAAAGGTTAACAAGCACAGCTTACCTTAGGGCTCATGTCCTTTCATTTTTAGAGTTAGACTATTTTTGGGATAAAAGAGACACTGTGGAATAATAATAATTGATGATGATGATGATGATAGAGTTTTAAGATTTGCAAGGCGTTTACATATGTCAATTCATTTTTTCATCACAACCGCCCTAGCAGGTAGGTGCTGCTATGGATCCCACTTTACAGATGAGAAAACTGAGGCCCAGAAAGGTCAAGTGCCTTCCTTGAGTCACACAGCTCATAAGTCTGAGACAGGATTTCAGCTCGTAGCCTGATTCCACATCCGAGTTCTTGTCCGCCGAGCCGTCTAGGTTCAAGGATTGGTCAAGGCTTCGTACTGTCACCGAAGCTAACAACATGATCTAATGGCTCTGGGGTCATGTGATTTGGGTTCAGATGCTACCTGTGATGCTCCAAGTTACTTCTACGACCCTGGGTTTCGCTGGTCTCAGTTTCCTCGTCTGTACAAATGAGGGGCTGCAATCAGTAACCTCTCACGTTCCTTCTGGCTCCAGACAGATGATTCTCATTGCGAGGATTCCTCCGGGGTCGTCATTCTTCATCTTTCATTTAATGCAGTGTATTTTCTATGCCTTCTTATGGTCTCCCAAAGAGAGCTTGGCATGCTGCTTGGGACTACAGATTGTTTAATTGACTCAATTTTTGTCAGCACAATGCTGGGTGCACACTGTTGTTTAGTCTTTTTTCAGTCATGCCCTAGTCTTTGTGCCCCCTTTGGAGTCTTGGCAAACATACTGGGATGGTTGACCATTTGCTTCTCCAGCTCATCTTACAGATTAGGAAACTGAGGCAGACATGATTCTGTGAGTTGCCCAAGGTCACACAGCTGGTAATTGTTTGAGGCTGGATTTGAACTCAAGTCTTCTTGATTTCAGACCTGGCACTCTCCACTATGCCACCTAGCTGACCTGCCTGGTATATAGCAGGTACTTAATAAATACATCCTGATGGATTACATTTCCTGTCTTCTCTGTGCCATGATGAAAAAGTTCTTTTGTCTTTGTTTTAATTTTATTTATTCCATGGATTCACTAAATGATAATCATTATTAATTCCCTCCCCTTTCCCCTCTCACCCCCATCACCACTGAAAACTCTGCCTGATTTCTCCCTGTGTCCTTCTTTTGTACCTTTCACAGCCTGAGCACTGAGGCAGAACACCTGGTTCTTCCCCTGACCTGCTCCATGACGTTTGGATAAGACATTGCTCTTTGCTGAGCCATGGGCATCTTTTCTCCTAAAAGTCTCTTCAAACTCTGGGGTACTGTGGTTTTCCATCTCAGTGTCCTCCTCCAAAAGGGCACCATTGTTTTAATAAATGGAAGTTGTGCTCCCATGTAACTGAAGGGTGGAGGCCTGCCCTCACTGCCACCCTCTTTGTCCTGGACTGGTTCTTGGACTGCTAAATGTCATTGCCAAATGTTTGTTCAGGGACTGACCATTCTCCTGGTAGAATCCCACATGATCTATTCTAGGGCTATAGGGAAGTCATAAATTCTCTTTGCTCTTCTCCCCCCTCCCACAACTTTCAGGTCACTCTTCCAAGCAGGCCTGGAATTCCAGGCTAGAGGCTTATAGGTGAGAAACATTGGGTGTTCTGGAAGTGATGCTCTCTACTCCACTTTGTATCGTCCTAACAGAAGGTGTGATAGAATGAAAAGATCAGAGAACCTGGGTTCAATTCCCATCTCTAAACATTATTTTCTGCATGTTCAAGGGCAAGTCATTCAATATTCTTGAGTTTCCTAATCTGTAAAATGAATTTATTGGACTAGATGACCTTTGAGTTCTCTTCTAGCTTCACATTTCGTATCCCATTAACCTATAGCATGTTCCAAGCTGCATCCAGAAACAGCAGAAGGCAATGAGGTTTTGTCCTAGGGTGCCAGCTGAGGAGGAGACATCTTTGCTCCCTAGAAAGACTAGAAAGACTAGTTTCCATATGTCCTTCTCCTGGTCATCACATTTTCATCCCTCCCATCTTGGTCTTCTGGAGATTCATGTGCCCTCTCAGGATCTTCTAGCTGCCTCATCAGCCTTTGATGGTCCACTCAGACCATCCACTCTATCACCACAGCCAGTTGGCTACTTTCCCTTACTCTTCATTCCCTGTTGGAGTTCTCCAAGAGGAGTTTGGCTCCTTAAAGCTCTAATCACATTGCTTTCTACCTCTTAGTTTCAGAGCATTCCTGAATTAGAAGGAATCACAGCTTTTCTTTTTCTTTTTCTTTTCTCCATTTAAGAAACATGCCTTTTGGGAACCTGGATTATGATCCTGGGAAGACATTTTCTTTCCCTTGACCTCTCTCACTTAAAGTTCACCCGAAGGTCATGCTCTTCTCTGGGGATTGATGCCACAATTCATTTCAATCCAAAAGACGTGTATTAAGTTCCTATTATGTGTCAGGCAGTGAGAGAGGAAAGAGTTTAGATAAGACAAGGCCCCTGTCTACTAGTAGGATAGAATACTAACGCAAATAGCTGTGATACAAAATAAGCCATGATGAGTGCACCAGAGGGTGGGCAGCCCAGTGGGGTGTGAGGATTGGTAAGGACGCAGTTCTCCCCAGCTATTGCACATGTCAGAGAGAGGGCTGTGCTTCCTATACCTTGGAAAAATGTATTTAGAAACAGGGCTGGAAAGAAAGTGTATCCTCATCCTGTGTAAAATGACTAAGTGAACTGTGATGCTTGTGTATGAAGGAATATTACTGTGCTGAAAAATACAATGAATTCGGGGCCTGAAGAAAGGATAAGACTTATATGAACTGATGCAAACCAAAACTTCAGTATCTGGAATTATTCACTCAATGGAAATGGAAAGAGCAACAAAAGCCAAAAGCTGAAAGTGATCATGAACGAATCAGTCCCCAAAACCAGCCCCACGGAAGGGCCATGAATGGAAAGCCACCTCCCTCCACTTCTCTAAGGAGATGGAAAGCTATGGATATGGAACACTGACCACACCATCATATGTTTTAAACATGATCACTTTGAACTATTTCTTCTGTGTCTATTATTAGGTGTAGTTCACTAAGAGAAGGAAGGGAGGGATAATTTGGGAAATATAGCTGATGACATAAGGCATCACTAAAATGTATTTTTCTAAAGAGCAGGGATGGGACATATAATTGGCACCTTAATTAGTGGCTTTGTGTCAGGTGGTGGGTGGCATGCCTAAATTGTGAGCAGCTTCAGTCAGTTTCAAATATTCATGTGTGAAGTTCATTAATAACCCCTCCCCCAACTTTGGTGCAAGTAAAGATGAAATCTTTAATTTGAAATGGCCTCATTTATTCTTGAATCTTTAAAGTTGATTTCTTTATTGAGATAGAAATTAAGAATAGTTTCCATCACTAACATACATTTTCTAAAGCATCTGCTAGTAGGTGCAAATGAATCCATCCTAAATATTTATTTGTCTAAAAATGCCAGGGAGTGAACACTTCACTTTTTTTCCAAAGAAGCATTTTTTATAAACCTTCCATCAACAACATCATTTGCAATTTAGATGTCTGAAAAGTATAATCCTTCCTGCTGCGTCTCTGAAAGTTTGCTTCATATTTAATGGCTGTAGAAACGTTAGTACCTAATTAAACTTTATTGTTTATGATGTAGAAATTCATTAATTCATGTGATTTTTTTTTAAAATGGGAATTCTAGGCTGATTTTTTAAAATTAATTTATTTAACTTTATACATTCATTTTCACGACATTTTGGGTTCCAAATTTTCTCCCCATTTGTCCCCTCCCCCCACCCCAATACACCAAACATTCTAATTTCCCCTATCATCAATCTTCCCTCTCTTCTATCATCCCTCCCTTCCCTTCTCCCCATCTTCTCTGTTGTCCTATAGGGCCAGATAACTCTCTATTCCCCATTACCTGTATTTCTTATTTCCTAGTAGCAAGAACAATACTCCACAGTTGTTCCTAAAGCTTTGAGTTCCATCTTCTCCCCATCCCTCCCTCCCCACACATTCCCTTTCGGAAGGCAAGCAATTCAATATAGGCCATATCTGTGTAGTTTTGCAAATGACTTCCATAATAGTCATGTTGTGTAAGACTAACTATATTTCCCTCCATCCTATCCTGCCCCACATTGCTTCTATTCTCTTTTTGATCCTGTCCCTCCCCAAGAGTGTCGATTTCAAATTGCTCCCTCCTCCCATTGCCTTCTCTTCCATCATCCCCCCCACCCTGCTTATCCCCTTCTCCCCCACTTTCCTATATTGTAAGAGAGGTTTTCATCCCAAAATGAGTATGCATTTTATTCCTTCCTTTAGTCTAATGTGATGGGAGTAAACTTCATGTTTTTCTCTCAGCTCTCCTCCTTTTCCGTCCACTAAAAAGTCTCCTGCCTGCCTCTTCTATGAGAGAAAATTTGCCCCATTCCATTTCTCCCTCTTTCCTCCCAATACATTTCTCTCTCACCATTTAACTTCATTTTTTAAAGATATGATCCCATCCTATTCAATTCACTCTGTACTCTCTGTCTCTGTGTGTGTGCACGTGTGTGTGTGCGTGTGTGTGTGTGTGTGTGTGTAAACCCACCAACTACCCAGATACTGAAAAGTTTTAAGAGTTACAAATATTGTCTTTCCAAGTAGGAATGTAAACAGTTCAACTTCAGTAAGTCCCTTATGACTTCTCTTTGCTGTTTACCTTTTCATGCTTCTTTTCATTCTTGTGTTTGAAAGTCAAATTTTCTTTTCAGCTCTGGTCTTTTCATCAGGAATGCTTTAAAGTCCTCTATTATAGAAACACCATTTTTTTCCCCTAAAGTATTATACTCAGTTTTGCTGGGTAGGTGATTCTTGGTTTGAGTCCTAGTTCCTTTGACTTCTGGAATATCATACTCCATGCCCTTCTATTCCTTAATGTAGAAGCTGCTAGATCTTATGCTATCCTGATTGTATTTCCACAATATTTGAATTGTTTCTCTCTAGCTGCTTGCAATATTTTCTCCTTGACCTGGGAATTCTGGAATTTGGCCCCAATGTACCTAGCAGGTTCTCTTTTTTTGATCTCTTTCAGGCGGTGATTGGTGGACTCCTTGAATAATTATTTTGCCCTCTGGTTCTAGAAGCTCAGGGCAATTTTCCTTGATAATTTCATGAAAGATGATGTCTAGGCTCTTTTTTTGATCATGGCTTTCAGGTAGTCCCATAATTTTTAAATTGTCTCTCCTGGATCTATTTTCCAGGTCAGTTGTTTTTCCATTGAGATATTTCACATTATCTTCCATTTTTTCATTCTTTTGGTTTTGTTTGGTGATTTCTTGGTTTCTCAAAAAGTCATTGGCCTCCACCTGTTCCATTCTAATTTTGAGAGAACTATTTTCTTCAGTGAGCTTTTGAACCTCCTTTTTCATTTGGCTAATTCTTCTTTTTAAAGCTTTCTTCTCCTCATTGGCTTTTTGAACCTCTTTTTCCAATTGAGTTAGCCTACTTTTCAAGGTGTTATTTTCTTCAACATTCTTTTGGGTCTCCTTTAGCAAGGTATTGACCTGCTTTTCATGCTTTTCTTGCATCTCTCTCATTTCTCTTCCCAGTTTTTCCTTCACCTCTCTAACTTGATTTTCAAAATCCTTTTTGAGCTCTTCCATGGCCTGAGCCCACTGAATATTTATTTTGGATGTTTGGGATACAGAAGCCTTGACTTCTATGTCTTTCCCTGATGGTAAGCATTGTTCTTCCTCATCAGAAAGGAAGGGAGGAGATATCTGTTCACCAAGAAAGTAACCTTCTGTGGACTTATTTTTTTTCCTTTTCTGGGCATTTTCCCAGACTGTTACTTGACTTCTGAGATTGCTCTCCACCCCTGCCTTGCCTCCAGATCTGTCCAGCTAGTGCTTGGGGTCTGAGATTCAAATGCTGCTCCCCAGCTTCAGGGCTTTCGGTGGGGGCAGGGCTGCTATTCAGTGTGAGATTAAGTTTAGCTGCTCGGGTTGGGGCAAGGCCTCCTCACAGGGCTCAGTTCCCTCAGGGCGTTTATGCAGAGATCTTCAACAATGGATCGGAGCTCCTGTCTGCTTTGGGAACTCCTGCCCACTACTTCCCCTGCTGCTGCCTCCTGAGGGGTCCTGAGTTATGTAGACACCCTGCTCCCATCTCGGCCAGCCAAAAAGAGTCTCCCAGTGACCTTCGGTATCTGTGGGTCAAGGGACCTTCATGGCTGCTGGAGATTCCATCCCTGAAGCCTGCTCGGATCTGCTCCTGTCGGTGCTGCACGGGCAAGGCAGGGCTGGGTTCTGCTCTGGGTTTGGTGCACAATGGACCTTTGGTGTGTGTTTTTCAGGGCTCTCTGGAACAGATGTCTCCTCCACTCCGTTGTTCTGTGGCTTTCACTGCTCCAGAATTTGTTGGGAGTTCTTTTTTATAGTTATTTTATGGGCTGTGGGTTAGGAGCTAGCATATGTGAATCTTTCTACTCCACCATCTTGACTCCTCCCCCCACCATCTTCATCTTCTCTAGTTGATTTTGAACTGCTACTTTGCTATTTCCAGTCTTTATCTGAATGTGACAAGGTACTGATCATGAAATGCTGCTTTGGGATAGGATGGGAGAGGATGAGAAGAGGGGAAGTGAAGGAATGATGGTGCAGTGACGATGATGATGGTAGCTCATGTTTATATAATATTTAACATAGTTTCTCGCTTAAATTGTATAACCAGTGGTCTGGTAAATGTTTCACAACCAGCTCCCTGAAAACATGCATATAAGCGCCCCTTTAAGTATAATCGTCATCATGAACATTTTATCCCTCACTTTATAGAGGCTAGACCTCAACAAGATGGTAAGTGAGGGCCTGGCTTATAACATTTGCTGATTTCTGAAGTGTAAATGCTCACCCTGACAGTTTCAAAGTCTGCTCTGCCAGTCCAGTTCGAGCTCACTCCAGCACACTCCTGACATCATACCCTCTGAAATAAATGCTACTATTATCCCCATTTTACAGATGAGGAAATGGAGGCTCGGAGAACCTAAATGCTTTGCCCTGGGTAACACAAATGGTGGCTGTGTGAGGTGAGATTCAGACCTTAGTCTTTCCATAGCAGCCAATTCACTAAACTGTGCTGTTTCTCAAAATATGGCTCACTTATTTTGGAGGAGTAATGGGAAGTGGCAGACAGTACACCTGATGACCTCTCTCATTTGCTGTAAATAGCAGATGACAAATCACATTTCCATCACTTACAAGACAAGTGCTCTCATCTTTCAAAGCCCCCCATTTTTATTTTTCTGTCCCCAGGTTTTCATGAGATGACAGAGAGGAGCCAATATTGCATGCCATTAAGTGTGCTTCATTGGGAAAGTTTTAAAGGTCTTTATACTGAGAAAATGGAGACCCTTGATGGAGCTGATCAGTTCAGGTCATGGAAAGATTCACTCTGAACCATTGCACCAAGGTGGAAATGCCCAAGAGGCTGACAAGCTTATTGCCCATTTCAGAGATTAAATGGTTTTGGAAAAATTCTCTCCCCTGGCAGTTGTAATTGTGTTTGTGAAATAAGTGTTCATTCTGCTCTAACACACTGGTTTGATTGAATCTCTCTCTCCCTTCCTCCCTCTCTCTGTCTACCCCCTCTCTCTGTCTCTTTGTCAGTCTGTCTTTCTCTCTCCCTCCCTCCTTCTGTGTTCCTCCATCTCTCTCTGCCCACGCTTCCTCCTTCCTTCCATCTTCCCCTATCTCTCTCTCTCTTCCTCCCTCCCTCCCTCTGTCCTCTATGTGTCTTCTTTTTCTCTTTCTCCTTCTTTCCCCATCTCTCTCTCTCTCTGCATCTGTCTTTCTTTTTATGACCCCATTTGGGATATCATTGACAAAGAGTGATTTGTCATTTCCTTTTTCAGATCATTTTATAAATGAGAAAACTGAGGCTGACAGAGGTGAAGTGACTTTCCCAGGAGCACCCAGTTAGGAAGCATCTGAGTCTGGATTTCAACTCAGATCTTGTTGACTCCAGGCCTGGTGCTCCACTTTGCCACCCCAGAAGATTGCTTTTAACAAATATCTACAGAGTTTTAGTCATCTTGAAAGTTACCTGCCTCCCAAATAAAAGTGTGAGAGGAAGCATGAGGAAAGAAGAGAACACATTGAGTTGGAAGTAGGAGACATTCTTCTTCCTGATCATTTCAGCCTGTCATTTCTAGACTTCTTTCAAACATCTACTGCACTTTTAATCTGAACTGACCTCAATTTTCTTTAATTTGGCATTTCATCTCCCACCACTACACCTTTGCACTGATCATTCCCCCTTACCTAAAATGCTCCCCCCTTCTCACCTCCATCTCTTAGAATCTCTAGTTTCCTTTTGGAGTTGGAGACTGTTTCTCCTCCTATAATAAAACCTTTCCCTCATTCTGTTAGTTCTTGGTATTCTAAAGTAACCATGCCTATACTTATCTGCATATTCAGTGTTTCTCTTGATAGAAAGTAAGGTGCTTGAGATCAGAATTATTGTACCGTTTGTCTCTTATTTCCAGAGCCTTTGTCTGGGCCATGCAAAGGTACGAGTTTAATAAGTGCTTGTCATCTTGGATTGAAACTGCAAATACATCCTTCCTTTTCACACTTTTTCCCAGAGCCACATATGTCTATTGGTTCAATTAGTCTAGTTTGACAAGCATTTATTAAGCACCACTGTGGTCACTGATTAAAAGCATCTCTGCTTCTTTGTTCTCTTTGAAAAATAATAGAATTCAGGGCAGCTATATAGTGTTGTAGTTGATAGAGTATAGGACTTAGAATAAGGAAGACTCATCTTCCTGAGTTTGAATACAGCCTCAGACACTTGCTACCTGTATAACCCTAGGCAAGTTGCTTAACTGTTTACCTTAGTTTCCTCACCTGTCAAATGAATTCAAATGAACTGGAGAAGGAAATAGCAAACCATTCCAGTATCTTTGCCAAGATAGCCCCAGATGGGCTCATGGAGAGTCAGATATGACTCAACAACAAAGCAGGACTCAAGAGAACATTCAGTATGTGACTATAGTATGCAAATAGGACTAGACACCCTCCTATCTTCAAGGTCTCAATTACATTGGAGTCTGCCCCTGGAACCTGGCTACATTTTGTCTATGAGGAAGTTGCCCTAGTATTAAACATATGGCTTTAATGGAAGTAAGTCTAAGACTCTTGACTCTGTGAGTAAGCCCTGCTATCTGCCTCTGAAAGCCAGGACAATCTGAGTTCAACTTCTGAATCTGACATATTACTGATTATGTGACCTGGGCAAGTCCAATAATCTCTAAGCTACAGAAAAGATACCAACTTACATTGGTAGAAAGGACATGCTCATCTAATAATTCCTTATACCAATAAAATCACAGATCTAGTCTCCATCTCCTTGTTTATCCAGCATTTCTTAAACCAAACAGATGCTAGGGCTTTAAAGACCCAGAACAAACAGGAATGGTCCTTGCCCCTAAGGGATTTCCATTCTCTGGAGAGAATAGCATGTACACAGATAAAAACAAACTACATAGAAGGTAGTATTAGGGATGCCAACAACTGAGGAAATGCTTGGTAGTCCTGTACTAGGTGATGGTTTACCTGATCTATAAAAAAATACTCAGGATTCAGGGAGGCAGAGCTGAGAAGAGAGTATATTCCATGCATGGGGGACTAACCATGCAAAGACTTGGTGTCTGGAGATGGAATATAAAACATGGAAAGTATCAATGAAAATAGAATGTATGAAGGAAAATAAGTCTGCAAGGGTTGACTACAACTAGAGTGTGAGGAGTCATAAATCACAAACAGGCATTTGTATGTATTTCTTAAGCTAATGGGGAGCCCCTGACACTTCTTGAGTGTGAGAATGACCTGTTCATGCTGGAGTTTTAGGACTTTCAACTTAGAAGCTGGAGAGAGGGGAGGGATTGGAGAGGAGGCTGAAAGCCTAACAGCTTAGTGACAAAAGAAGTGCTCCATGAATCTTAGAATGTCTGGGGAGAACATAGGAAAAGCTGAATTCCAACCAAGCCCTCCCCAAGCCAAGGCTGGTCATGCCACTCTTCATCTGCAAAGAGAATGGGAAGGGAGACATGCAGTTGTGAGGCCCAGCCTCCAAAGAAATATGAGGAGCCTGCCATGGGACCCACTTATAATCCAGTGGCATTGACTTGAAATCATTGTTTAATACCGTTGTCACCTTCAAATGCCACCATCATGAGTCTTCTATTATAACAAAGGAAAAAAATTCAGCAAAGAAACCATCACACCTGTTTGATGTCTAGGCACCATTCCACACCTGTAGCATCCAACTTCCATCAAAAGGAGGGAGAGCCAAGTTTCATTCTCATTCTTGTGGGACCAAGGCCATTGCTTCCCTGCCTGATTCTTCAGTCTTTTCAAAGCCTTCCTCTTCTAATATTTTGGGATATTTAGAAAAGAGGCAGTTGCTGTCTTATGGGAAGAATGAGGAATGTGGTGTGACCCACAGGACTACTGTGAGGGTTAACCAAACAAGGTATGCTCAAAGGGAGTTAGCAGGCAAAGCTTTCTCTGAAAAGGAAGCGTGAATCTGCCTGAAGAGTGACCAGACATCTTCTCAGGATTGCTGGACCTCAGGGCCAAAGACCCCATTGCTGGAATGACAGTCCGACTCATCTGGGCCTCACCCAACCCTGATTACCTGAACATCCTTCACACAGGAGCCATTTTGAAGGTCTAATTGCCAAATATATAAGCAAGCATGTCCTTTCTTTGCTATTTTTCTCAAATCCTTCCAGTGTACCCCAAAGTCATTTTTTAAACCAGAAGAGGACTACTGTTTATTCACTTCACATGTTCTTGACTAAAAGTCACACTGGATACCAGGACTGGGGATGCCATCTACGAATGTTATATTTTGGGTTGGCAGAAGTCTCTGAAATTAGGAGAGAAGATCCTTGGCAAACCAGACTGTAAGGTCTCAGAAGTGGGCCATGTAGGGAAAGGCAGGTGGTCCTGGGGACAGAATCCCAAAGCCCACATCTGTCACTTAACTATTGCACATGACCTAATTATGATAAGGATCATGTGAGAAACTATTGGCAGAGGTGATCACACCTTCCATCATTCCCAGCCCTTTCTAATGGGGAAATGTGGTACAACAGAAAGAACATGGGTTTGGAGTCCAAGGACCATCAGCTTCAGTTTCCATTTGGCCAATTACCATCACTTTGAACTTAGTAAGTCACCCTCTCTAGCTTCAATTTCCCTTAATGTAAGAGGACTGACTGGCTGAGGGCTTCTGGGCACCCTTCAGCTTTTGATTCAATATACTAAGGTGGCAAAAGAGCAACACTAGCTAATAGTTGCCTGTCTGGGGCCTGAGAAAATAACATTCTCAACTTTGCTGATGAGGAAGAGAGAGAGAGAAAAGGGTACACAGAGAGAGGAAACTCCTTTCCCTGGTCACCACTCCGCTCTCCATCATATTCCCCATTAGTTCCTTAGGAGAAGGAGAAAGGAATAAAGATTTATATAAATACCTACTAAGTGCCAGGCACCATGCTAAGAAATTACAAATATTGTCCTATTTGCTCTTCACCATAGCCCTGGGAGGGAAGGTCTGTTATTATCTGGAGGCAAGCAAAGGGTTAAGGCAGTGAGTGTCTTGAATTTGAATTTGTGTCTTCAGAACCAATCAGGGTATAAGACAGACACATTCTAAGTGCCTAAGAATGTTTGTTGACTGATCAATTATTGAAAAGGGACAACTTCCAAAGGAGTGTCTGTCATATCCCTCAAGGCCCCTGAATGACAGATGGCAGAAATGGTGGTAGTGATGGTCTGGATGGTGTTTCTTGGAGGCTGTATGCTAAACATTGTCTCATTTGTCGTGAGCATCAAATGGATCATCGTCTTTGGAGTGCTTGGTAAACCCTAAAGCATCGTGTAAGCGTGAGTTGGCAAACACTTGTTTATTAAGCACATAGGATGTGGTGCTAAGCCCTGAGGACAAAAGTGTTAAAAAACAATCCCTGCCTTCTTGGAGAAATTACAGAGATGATGGCCAAGAAATGTGGTCATTTACAGACTAGGCACAGGAGGACAGATGGCGTCAAGGGAAATGTTCTGGGGTTTGGGCTGAGAGTAAGGAAGAGGAGAGGGGCAGACAAGGGGAGGAAACCTTCTGGACTGATGTGAGGGTGACCTCAGGAGATCTCAGGAAGTGAATCTTATCAGGTCTGCCCTCCAGAATGACTCAGAGCCTCTAACAGATCATTTGGGTACAGAGCATCAGCATTGCCCAGGATTTACCAGGCCAGACAGATGCCAATGATGTGTTCCTTGCCCCAAGCAGTCCCCTGACAGCTTCAGGCTCCCATCAGTCAGCTTGGGATTGAGTCCCCTTCCCCCATTCTTGGCAGCTGTGTGTTTGCAGGTTGCTACTCTTAGGTGTGGAGGCCATGTTGAATATGTCAAACACTTGGGCTTCACAGAAAATTGATTGCAGACTTGGCCCCATCCAAAAAAATAAATCCTTTTGTTTTCTTTAGCGCATATAAATATGGAATAACTTCTGAATGCAAATAGAGGTGACATTTTATTTTTCAGATGCATTTGGAAGCTGCCTGGGGCATGGTGGCGGTGAGTTAGTTGGTAAACATCATTCAGTACCATGTTGGGAATTCAGAAGCAGCTGGGGTCTGTGCCATGAGTGTCTAGGAAGCATTTCTGCTAACATGGGAGAAAGGCAACTAGTGTAAGACAGGGGAAAACATGCCCGATTTGGAATCTGAGGGCCTGGATTCGAATCCCAGCTCTGCTACTCATTAACTTGGTTAAATCAAAACCTCTCTGAGCTCCAGTTCTGCTTCTCTAAGTGAAGCTGTTGCAATAGACGGCTCCTCAGCTCGATCTACCATCCAACATGGCAAAAACATGACCAAATGACCTGGTCTGCCTTTCAAAATAAACAACAAGCTCCATTAGCCTGATGGATGGAATTCAGGTAGATTGTCCTTATAAAGACACTTTCACCTTCTCTTCCCCCACCCTAGCTTTTCTCCTTGACAGGAAGAAAATATGATTTGCCTCATTTCCGTATGATGCTGTGTGGGTGACATGATAGCCACCTTCATGCCAAGGAGTAGAGTTTGCACAATTGAGAAGACAGACTCACTTATAGAGATGTTAAAAATCACTAGTCAGAGGGCTGGAGCCAATTAACAAGATGGTGTTTTATGGAGCCTGGTCAGATATGAGTCTTAGGAGACTGGACTGGTCTTTTGGTTTCATCTGACTCTAAGAGGGACATGTTCATGATGGGAAATGAAGTTAGGCCAACAGCTTTGTAGTGTGAAGCTGGTTTCACTGTTCTCCTTAGAGCCAATATTATTGTGGGACATGAGAGAAGCGCTCTGTCAGCTAAGGATCCCCATAGTATATACCGTGTACAGTCCAGAGTCAGAACACTTGAGTTCATATCCAGTCTCAGACACTTACTAGCTGTGTGATCTTGGGTAAATCACCTAACCTCTGTTTGCCTCAGTTTCCTCAGTTGCAAAATGGGAATAATGATAGCTCCTGCTGTGAGGAAAATAAAAAAGAGAAATGCTCAGCACAATGCCTGGTACATAGTAGGTATTATCTAAACGGTAGTAATTATTTTCTAATCTCCCTTCATTTATCTCCTATTGATCTCTTTTGGTTTTCTTCCTACTTGTCTGACAACTGGCTTCTCAGTCTACTTGGCTAAAAAGTTTTAGAGTCTAGTGGGTAGAGCAATGGGCTTAGAGTCAAGAAACCTGGAATTTGAATCCTGCCTCAGACATTTGTTACATGTAAGTCTCTTGACCTTGCTGCCCTTATTAACCTTATCTGTAAAATAGCCTTGGACTTGGATGCCTTTGTTCCAGCTCCAATTTCTGGTCCTATGATCATCCTCCTCCTCCTCATGGATGTGTGTTAAGGCTCTGTCCTGTCCTATCTTCCCACAGTAGAATCATTAACTCTCATGGGTTCAACAAATACCTCTCTGCAGACCCCTCTGGGACCTGGGCAGCTGGCTTTTCAAGCCTAGCCCCATCCTCGAGCTCTGGTCCTACATCACCAGCTGCCTGTTGGCTGTACTGCATCTCTCACTCAGCATGTCTAAAAGAGAACTCCTCATCAGTTGTGCTAAACAGTCCCCATTCCATTAGTCTTATTTCTGCTGAAAGCACTGTCCTGCCAGTCCATCATGATTCCAAACAAAGACTCTTCTCTCAGTCTTCTTTCACACCTTCTCAGTTACCACAATGAAGCAAATCTACCCCAACAACATACCTTGCATATGCTCCTTTTCCCCACACATATATCACCAGCCAAGCTCAGGTTCCTCACTTCTCACTTGAACTATTGCTCCAACCTCATTAGTGTCCCAACCTCCAGATTCTGCCTATCTCTTCCCATCAGTCTATCCCGCCTTCCATCAAGCTGCCATTGTACGCTTGTCCTTCATTCTCAAAGAGGAACGTGACAATGGGGAGATGAGGGTATGATTTGCAGCTGACTTGGATTTAAGTGAGGGAGGGCTATGCAGAGTCACCAGCCTGACTTCCTCCTCCAGAGCCATCTGGGTCCAGTGACCAGATATTCATCAGGATGATTGGGTATGGCTGAGTCTACCTGACTGCCATATTGATTTTTGTAACACAAAGTTCTGACTTCATTGCTTCCTTTCTCAGAAAGTTGCAGTGATTGCCTCTTGTCTCTAGCACAAAATGCAAACTTCTCTGGCTTTTAAATCTCCTTAATATCTAGTTCTAGTGAAGCTCTACAAGGTGGTGAAGATTCCATCTCTCCAGCCACGTGAAAATCTTCCCCACCCTGACCTTTTGGCTACACCTTATACTAGTATACCATCCACTCCTGCCCTTTTACCCAGGATGGCCCATCCTTGTGAATCCTTTCTCATCTCTGTGCTATAGTGTCTAGAGTTTAGTGCTTAGCTCAGGTGCCCCCTCCAGAGGAAGCCTAGCCTTATCCACTAGGTTTTAATGCTGTTAATCCCCAAATTAGATAGATAATAGATAAAGTCTCATTCAGTACTTACTATGTACCAGAAGTCTTGTCAAATGAAGCAAGTTATACATCTGTTCAGTTATACATCCCTTCCCCTTTGAGATGGGGAATGACAATATAAAGAAGGGACCTAAAAATGGAAATGAGGGAGAGGGAAAAGGGTACTTGTAAGGGGGAAAAGTGATAGAGGAGGAGAAAAGAAAGAACCCAAAGCAGGAGTAGAGAGCTTGTGGCCTCGAGGTCACATGTGACCCTCTAGATCCTCAAGTGCTATCCAAACTCCACAGAACAAATCTCTTTAATAAAAAGAATTTGTTTCACAATTAATTACAGAGATGCAAATCAAAACAACTTTAAGGAGTCACATTACACCTATCAGGGAGGCTAACATGACAAAACAGGAAGATGATAAATATTGGAGAAGATGTGGGAGAGTTGGAAGTCTAATTCATTGTTGGTGGAGCTGTGAGCTGACTCAAACATTTTGGAGAGCAATTTAGAGCTAAGTCCAAAGGGCTACGAAAATGTGCATAATCTTTGACTCACCAATACCACTTCTAGGGTTGTATCACAAAGAGATCATGAAAATGGGAAAAGGTCCCACATGTACAAAAAAATATATAGCAGCTCTTTTTGTGGTGGCCAAGAACTGGAAATCGAGGGGATACTCATCAATTGGGGAATGGCCGAACAAGTTGTGGTACATGAATGTAATAAAATACTATTGCACTCTAAAATGATGAACAGGCAGACTTCAGAAAAACCTGCAAAGACTTACATAAAGCAATGTTGAGTGAAAAGAGCAAAACCAAGAGAACATTATACATAGCGATATCCACAGTATGTGAGGAGTGTTTCTGATAGACTGAGCCGTTCACAACAGTGCAAGAACCTAAAATATTTCCAAAGGATTCATGATGCAAAATGGCATCCCCATCCAGAGAAAGAACTATGGAATTGGAATGCAAAATGAAGCATTGTGTTATGTTTTTTGTGGTTTGGTTTTTCTCATGGTTTCTCTCATTCATTCTAATTCTTCTATGCAATATGATTAATGTGAACATATGTTTAACAAGAAGGTGTGTAGAGCCCCCCTTCAAAAATATACCCAATTATTCAGCTGACAAAAAAGGAATTTATTCCGCAAAACTTGGATTCAGTCAGAAGGTCACAACTGAGGACCTAGACAGCCACATGTGGCCTTGAAGCCACAGGTTCCCCAACCCTGGTCCAGAGAGTGAGTCCAGATGTGCGTGGTGTAAAGTATACTGGTTGTTGTTATTGTCGCTTAGTCATTTTTCAGTTGTGCCTAACTTTTCATGAACTTTTTGGGGTTCTCTTGGCAGAGATGCTGGAGTAGTTTGCCCTTTACTTCTCCAGTTCATTTTAAAGATGAGGAAGCTGAGTAAACAGTTAAGTGACTTTCCCAGGGTCTCACAGCTAGCAAGTATCTGAGGCTGGATTTGATCTCAGGAATCAGAGTCTTCCTGATTCTAGTCCCAACATACCAGAAGTATGCTAGGGTCCTTCCTAAAATTGTATTCCAGAAGTTTTCTAGGATGGAGGATTATCAGGCAAGCAATGATACCCAGAGAAGATGAACGACAATTCCATTAGACCCATATGTAACTTTTTTGGTATTTGTTATTTTTCCCACAAGTAAATGTAAACTTCCTGAGGACAGGGAATGTTTAGTTCTTATTCTTATGTCTTCAGTGGCTGGCATAGTATCAGGAACATTTAAAGTATTTAATATATAAAAAACCAGGTCTGACAAGCCAACCACACCTAGCTCAGCATCTTGCTGCACATGAATGATAGAATTCACCATTATGGCTGCACGACTTACCTTGTAATGACTGCCATACTTCTTGTCACAGTCTTGGTTACAAGCTCCGTCTCTCTATAAGACTATCATTTCTCACGCACAGATTTACAGAATCTCAGAGCTGAAAGGTATCTCAAAGGTCATTTAGTCTGTATGCAATGTACAGAAGCAAATGAACACAATACCTTAGTATTTGGAAAACCCA
Source organism: Bettongia penicillata ogilbyi (assembly GCA_023548195.1). Taxonomy (NCBI): domain Eukaryota; kingdom Metazoa; phylum Chordata; class Mammalia; order Diprotodontia; family Potoroidae; genus Bettongia; species Bettongia penicillata. The sequence continues at coordinate 2,017,441 of JAJHZJ010000218.1, forward strand.
AAGATCTCAGCTATTAGGGTGAGATCTCTCTTTTCAGCAAAATCTGTTGTGAAGAGAGGAAAGCAATATGGCAGTAAGTATATATGAATACCAATATCTCACACTACATACCATGATAAACTGCAAATGAGCACATGAATTAGGAAGACATTGTAAGGAAATCGGAGATACATGGAAGAAATTGCCTGTCAGATCAATGGATAGGAGAAGAATTCATAACCAAACAGGAGAAATATAGGTTCATGGAAAGTAAAATGGGCAAACTTTATTACAAAAGAAATGTAATTTCTTTTGCACAAACAAAATCAATATAGCTAAAATTAAAAGAGAAGCAAGAAATTAGGGGAAAGGTTTTCTTATAATTATCTTATTTCTAAGATATACAAGAAACCTAGTCAAATTTGTAAGGTCCAGTCCCCAAGTGAAAAATAGACAAAGAATATGCATGAGCAGTTTTCAAAGGAAGATATATGAACTACAAATAGCCACATTTTAAAACTACTCTAAATCACTAATCATTAGAGAAGAGCGTATAAAAACAGTTCTGGGGTACAATCTCACACTTATCACATTGACTAAGTTGAGAAAAAATGGAAAATGACAAATGTTAGAGGGGCTGAGGGAAAACAGGTACATTAATGGACTTTGGGTGGAATTGTAAACTAATGTAGCCATTCCAGAATGCAATTTGGAAGTGTGCCCCAAATGCTATTAACTTGTGCACGCCTTTGGACTCAGTAATGCTGCTCCTAGGTTTATATTCCAAAGAAATGGGGAAAAAAGAGGGAAAAGCTCCATTTGTACAAAGATATTTATAGCAGATTTTACTGTGATGGAAAAAAATTGGAAACTGAGGACATGTTCATTAATTGGGGAGTGGCTAAACAAGTTACGGTATTTTAGTGTGATGAAATATTACCGTGCTATAAGAAATTAGAAGTGGATGGTTTCAAAGAAACCTAAGAAAACCCCTATGAACTGATGCAGAGTGAAGTGATCAGAATCAGGAGAATAAGTGGTAAGTAAGGTATTTATAAATATTTATAAATAATTTATAAAATGACAGCTATATGATAAAGATAACTTGGAAAGATTTAGGAATTATTCCACACAATTTATTATTATCATTTAGCTGTTTTTCAGTCTTTTCTGATTCCCCATGAGTCCTTTGGGGGTTTTCTTCTTAAAGATATTGAAGTCATAGTGGAGATATTTCTTTCTCCAGCTTATTTTACAGATGGAGAAACGAGGAAGTATGGTTAAGTGACTAGACCAGGGTCACATAGCCGGTAAGAGTCCGAGACCAGATTTGAGCTCAGGAAGAATCTTCTCAACTACAGGCCTGTCACTCTATCTTTAGTGTGTCATCTATTTACCCCAATTCAGCACAACGACCCATTACAATTGCAAAGGATGCATGATGAAACATGCTATTCACCCCTAGACAGAGATCTTTTGGACTCCAGACTGAGACACATTTTTCTTCTTTCCTTTCCTCTTTCCCCTCCTTCCTTCCTTCTTTGCTCTTTCCCTTCCTTCTGTCCTTCCTATTATCTTGGATATGACTAATGTAGAAATTTGTTTTGCATGATTATGCACACACACGTGTGTGGTACAGCTTTTGTTTTTATTGCTTTCTTACTCTGTTTCATGCTTTGTTCATCCACCAAAGTGATTTTCTTAAGCATAGGTCTGACCATGTCACCTTCCTATTCAATAAATTCCATTGGCTTTCTATAGCCTTTAGGAACAAAGACAAAATCCTGTTGGGTGTTCAAGGTCCTCCCTAACCTAGTCCCTTTCTAAATATCCAGGCTTCTTGCATGTTTTGTCTGCCAAATACTCTGGTCCAGTGACTGGGTGCCTGGCAACTTCACAAGCAAGGCCCTCCATCTCTCGGTTCTGGGAATTCTCTCCCTTCTCTGCTCTGACCACTAACCTCCTTGGCTTCCTTCAGGTCCCACCTAAAATCTCATATTTTACAGGAAGCTTCCAATCTCTCTTATTTCTAGGGCCCTCCTTCTCTTAGTTATTTCCTGTTTATCCTGTGTAGGGCTTGCTTGATACGTGTGTGTGTGTGTGTGTGTGTGTTTGCCTATTAATTCTCCCATTGGACTGTGAGCTTTGAGAGGAAAAGGATGGTCTTTTCCCTCTTTTTGTATTCCTAGTGATTAGCAGAGTGCCTGGCACATAGTAGGAGCTTAATAAATACTGGAAGATAATATTTATTCAATGACAGATGGATGAGATGAGGAAGAGAGAATTAGAAAATGAAAACAAAATAAATTTGAATGGACAAAAAATTTTAAAAGGCCATCTAATCTAAGTCACGCCCAAGACCAAATTCTCTCTACAATGCATTAACATAGTTCTCAGGTACTCTCTGCTTGAAGTCCTCTAGTGAGGGAATCGATGCTGTCTTTTGCCCAGCACAGGCTGCTCCACTTTAGATGGCTCTATTTTTAGAAACTCTTTCCTGACCTCAAACCTCAGTGACCCTCTCTGCAGCTTCCCTCCCCCAACTCCTTTACTGTTACTTCTAGGACAGTGGTCAGGCAGAGAAAGTCCAGACCTGATTCCCATGTGGTAGAAGAACATCCACCTCTCAGGTGGTGCTTATTCAACTTAGTTCTCTCATCTATGATAGCACCTTGATCATTGTTGGCGTTCAAGTAGGAGATGGGTCATTTGCCACAGAGCCTTCTGAATGAGACAGGAGACAGAAGGTTCTCACATCCTGTTTTAAACTGGCTCATAACAGGATTTTCTGTCCAAGTTTCAATGTGGCCTTTGCATATTTTCATTGAACCCAGCCACTCAAATCATCTCTAAAGATCCTGCCTCTTCTCCTAGTGATATGGCAGTTGTATTGATTATCACTTTGCTAAAAATACATTTGCCAATCACACCTGAATACCAAATGCTGCCCTGGGCCCTTCAGATCGCCTGCAATGAAGCTCGCGATACTCATCCTGCAGTTAGCTACTGCTTTCAATTGTACTCTGTCTTTACTGTGAATGTGAATGGGATTTCTTTTCTCCAGCAAATTTGAAGAAGCTAATTCAGAACCAAGGTAGAATGGGGGAAGGGGCAGAGAAGGAAAAAGAAGAAACACTTTCGATCTTACCTGAAAATAGCCAAATGTGTCTGAACACAGTAAGATGTTTATTATTTGTTCATGATGATAAAACCGAGCACTTAGGTAGGACTGGAATGTTCAGAAAGCCCTTCACCTTCACTCACCTGCCTCGTCTGAGTCACTGAACAGCCCTGGGAGGGAAGGTATGTTATTCTCAATATACAAATAAGAATTGGACCCAGAGAGATTAAGTAGCTTGTTTCGGGTAAACTTGCTACTAAAGAAGTGTGTGAATCAGGATTTGAACTGAGATCTCCCTGACTTCAAGGTCAGGATGTATTACACCAGGTCATTGCCTTTGAAATAAATGGAAAGTCTTATACTTGGATTCAAGATAATGACTTCTTATGTTGGGAGGTGGGAAGAGGAGTAGTTCATCTGAGACAGATCTGGGGTTTTTAGTGGTCTACAAGATCTGCATGAGCCCACAGTAGAATATGTCCATTAAATGATCACTTGATCCTGCTGTGCCCTGGTCAGCTTAGGCTTGTTGTTTTGTGCTCTGTTCAGGCCACAGTTCCCTCTGTGTCTACGGCAAACCTTCAGTGAGTACTACATTACTGAAGGTTTGCAAAAAATGCTGGATTACCATTGCCAGGTATACTATAGTGAGAATTCTTTCTTGGGTATCATTTGGACAAGATAACTACTATAGTCCTTTTCAGCTAAAATCCATGATTTAGGGAAAGGAAAAGGGAAAGAAAAGGAGAAAAAAGGAAAGGAAAGGGTGAGAGAAAGGAAAAAGAAAAGACTTAAAAAGGAAAAAAACTAAAGAAAAGGAAAAATCCCAGATATGTGCTTTATTTTAAAAATATATTTCGTATTTCCCTCCAATTACATGTACAAACAGTTTTTAACATTCATTTTTTAAAAATATTGAGTTTAAATTCTCTCTCATTGAGGAAGCGAGCAATGTGATAGAGGCTACACATCTGTAGCCATGCAAAACATTTCCATATTAGTCATGAAACATAACAGAATCTCCTGCTCTGCGCACAAGAAAAATAAAGTTAAAAAAAGTATGCTTCAATTTGCATTCAGACTCCAGCAGTTCTTTCCCTGTGGAGAGGTACATTTTTCATTGTAAGTCCTTCCAAATTTTCTTGGATCATTGTTTTCCTGAGAATAGCTATTCACAGTTGATTACATACAGTGTTGCTATTACTATGTAAATTGTTCTGGTTCTGATCATTTCATTTTGCATCAGTTCATAGCTGTTTTTTTTTTTGAGAACATGTTTTCTCTGAGAGCATCTTGCTTATCATATCTTATAAGATAATAGTATTCCACCCTAACCCTAACCCTAAACCTAAATCAGCTGGGTCATTCCCCAATTGATGGGCATCCTCTCAAATTTTATTTTTTTGCCACCACTAAAAAAAAGTAGCTACAAATATTTGTGTATACCATATAGGTCCATTTTCATTTTTGTTTCTTTGGGACACAGATCTAGTTGTATTATTGCTGCATCAAAGTGTATGCATAGTTTTATAGCCCTTGGGCATAGTTCCAAATTGTACTCCAGAATGTATGAATTATAACTCCATTATAACTCTGTTTATAACTCCACCAACAATGAACTAGTGTTTCAATTTTTCTACATCCCTTCCAATATTTGTCATTTTCTGGTTTTCTCATATTAACCAATTTGATAGTGGTAGGGCCATACCACAGAGTTGTTTTAAGTTGCATTTCTCTAGTCAATAGTGATTTTATTTTATTTTTTGAAAAATATTTATTTATTTATTTAACTTTTTACATTCATTTTCACAAAATTTTGGGTTCCAAATTTTCTCCCCTTTTATCCCCTACCCCCCACCCCAATACACCAAGCAATCTAATTTTCCCTATCTCCAATCTGCCCTCCCTTCTGTCATCCCTCCCTTCTCTTGTCTCCATCTTCTCTTTTCTCCTGTAGGGCCAGATGACTTTCTATTCCTCCTTAACTGTATGTCTTCTTTCCTAGTAGCAACAGCAATACTAGACAGTTGTTCCTAAAACTTTGAGTTCCAAATTCTCCCCATCCCTCCCTCCCCACCCATTCCCTTTGGGAAGGCAGGCAATTCAATATAGGCCTTATCTGTGTAGTTTTGCAAATGACTTCCATGATAGTCGTGTTGTGTAAGACTAACTGAATTACCCTCCATCCTATCCTGCCCCTCAATGTTTCTCTTCTGTCTTTTGATCCTGTCCCTCCCCGAGTGTTGACTTCAAATTGCTCCCTCCTCCCTTTGCCCTCCCTTCCGTCATCCCCCCCCTTGCTTATCTCCTTCTCCCCCACTTTCCTATACTGTAAGATAGGTTTTCATACCAAAATGAGTGTGCATTTTATGCCTTCCTTTAGTCAAATGTGATGAGGGTAAACTTCTTGTTGTTTTTTTTTTTTTTTTCTCAGCTCTCCTCTTTTTCCCTCCACTAAAAAGTCTCCTACTTGCCTCTTAAATGACATATAATTACCCCATTCCATTTCACCCTCTTTCCTCCCACTACATTTCTCTCTCACCATTTACTTTAATTTCTTTTAAGATATGGTCCCATCCTATTCAATTCACTCTGTGCTCTCTGTCTCTGTATGTGTGTGCATGTGTGTATGTGTGTGTGCGTGCATACATGTACATGTGTGTGTGTGGTCCCACAAACTACCCAGATACTGAAAAGTTTTAAGAGTTACAAATATTATCTTTCCATGTAGGAATGTAAACAGTTCACTTATGGTAAGTCCCTTAAGACTTCTCTTTGCTGTTTACTTTTTCATGCTTCTTCTCATTCTTGTATTTGAAAGTCAAATTTTCTTTTCAGCTCTGGTCTTTTCATCAAGTCAATAGTGATTTTAAAGCATTTCTAATATAACTATAGATAACTTCACTTACTTCATCTGAAAACTACCTGTTTATACCTTTTAACCATTTATCAATTGGAGAATTACTTTTATTTTTATAAATTTTACTCAATTACTTAAATATTTGAGAAATGATGTCTTTATTAGAGAAATTTGCTGTAATTTTTCCCCTACATTATTTCCCACCATACTATTTCCCCTGCTTTATCCCACTCTCTCTCTCCTTTCACCCTATCCATCCTCAAAATTGTTTTGTTTTTGATCATTGTATTCCACAATCTGACCTCTTTTCTCTCAGCCCCTCTCTTATCACCTTTCTCACCTATTTTCCTGTAGTGCAAGATAGATTTTTATGCCTAACTGATTATGCATGTCATTTGCTCTTTGAGCCTGTTCCTATGAGAGTAAAGTTCAAGAGCTTCCTCTCAACTTCCCCATCTTCCCCTCTACTGTAAAAGCTATTTTTCTGCCTCTTCTATGTGAGATAACTTGCCCCATTCAACTTCTCTTTTCTCCCTTCTCCTAGGGCACTCCTCTTTCTCTCCCTTTAATTTAATTTAATTTTTTGATATCATCCCATCATATTCAACTCCCATCGATGCCTCTGTTTATGTATACTCTAACTGCCCTAATCATGTGAAAGTTTTGAGTTACAAGCATCATCTTCCCATGTAGGAATAGAAACAGTTTAACCTTATTGAATCCCTTATGATTTCTCTTAACTGTTTGCCTTTTTATGTTTCTCTTGAGTTTTGTATTTGAAAGTCAAATTTGCTATTCACCTTTGGTCTTTTCATTAGAGAAGCTTGAAAGTCTGCTCTTAAATTGAATGTCCATGTTCTCCCTGAAGGATTATACTCATTTTTGCTGGGTAGTTGATTCTTAGTTGTAATCCTAGTTACTTCACCCCTTTCCCTCCAAGAATATAATATCTTAAGCTTCCCAAATCTTTAATGTAGAAACTGTCAATTCTTGTGTGATTTTGACTGTGGCTCCATGATACTTGAATTGCTTCTTTCTGACTGCTTGCAATATTTTCTCCTTGATCTAGGAGCTCTGAAATTTGGCTGTAATATTTCTAGAAGTCTTCATTTTGGGATCACTTGCAGGAGAGGATCAGTATATTCTTTCAGTTTCTATTTTTGCCTCTGGATCTATGATATCAGGGCAGTTTTTCTTGATAATTTGTTGAAATATGACATCTACCAACTTTTTTAAATTGTGACTTTCAGGTAGTCCAATAATTCTTAAATTATCTCTCCAGGTCAGTTGTTTTTACAATGATACATTCCACATTTCCATCTATTTTTTTCATTTAAAAAAATTGTTTTATTGTTTCTTGATGTCTAATAAAGCCATTAGCTTCCACTTTCCCAATTCTAATTTTTAAGGAATTATTTTCTTCAGTGTGCTTCTGTACCTCCTTTTCCATTTGGTCAATTCTGCTTTTTTGTCCTTTAGTGAGTTTTCTTTGCCTCTTTAGTCTATTCTGTTTTTAAGGTGTTATTTTCCTCAGTATTTTTTGTGCCTCCTTTAATAAGCTGTTGACTTTTTTCATGATTTTTTTTGTATTACTCTCGCTTCTTTTTCAAATTTCTCTCCTACCTCTCTTTCCTGATTTTCAAAATCTTTCTTGAGCTCTTCTAGGAATTATGTTTGAGTCTAAGACCAATTCACATTCATCTTTGAGGTTTTGGATGTAGCAGTTTTTACTTTGTTTTCTTCTTCTGGGTTTGTGTTTTGATCTGCTCTGTCGTCATGGTAACTTTTTATGGTCATTTTTTTGTCTGTTTTGTTCTTTGCTCCTTTTCCTAGTCTCTTTATTTAACTTCATATTGAATGGAGCTCTGCTCCCAGGCTGGGAGGGGCACTGTCTCAAGCTGCAGGTTTTTCTTGCTCCTGTCCTTAGAGCTAGTTCTACTGATCTGCAAGTTTTCACATCTTCCAAGGCAGTATGATTTAAGGGAAGCTGGGGCTCGTTGATGTCCTGGACCAGGCTCTGGTCTGTGAATGACCACAGGTAATTTTTCTGCCCTGGAATTTTGACCAGGTCCCCTGCTCCTGCTATTGCTCCTCCTCACCCTGAGACTTCAACCTGGAAGAACACTGACCATGCAACAGGGCCCTGCACTCAGTTCCAGCCAAGCGACCCTTGTAACCTCCTTCTGACCAGTGACCCCCTTACCATCTGTGGGCTACAGCTTCAGAAGCCTCTGCTGCCTCTTCTGATCCAGTCTCCCACCAAAGCTACTGCTGGTTTGTTGGGGCATCACTTGAACTCCACTCTCCCTGATGAGACAGATCTGTCCTGACAACTTTCTAAGTTGTCTTGTGCTGGAATATTGTTTCACCCCATCATTTTGTGGGTTATCCTGCTCCAGAATTCATTCGGAGGCATTATTTAAAATTCTATGGAGAGGAATTTTGGAGAGATCATTCAAGTTCCTGACTTTTCTTCACCATTTTGGCTCTGCCCCACCTCAGGCCATATACTTTAAAGGAGAAATGGACACAAGATTGATGAAATAAAGAGGATATAAAAGTGTCATCAAGAAGAAAATGGTTTTGTGTATCCCTCTTGAATTGAAGTAAACAGCTATAAATATGGGTTCACTTATTTGGTGGGGGGGTCATTGTGTCATCCACAAATTGTTTAATTCTAGGGCTTCCAGGCTAACATGGACAGAAACCCTCTACTACACCAGGAATTCAAGGCAGGTAATGCCATTTGAAGTATTATTCAGTCTGCAATTATTCCTGGACCCTAGAGACTCTTCTTATTAGAATGGAATGAAATTATTAGAACAAAAGAAATGAAGTGAGCTCAGAGGTGACAGGGGTTAATTCTGCATTTGTCACGAGATCTAGCCTGATTTCCTTGTAAGATTTTTAATTTCTACTGGGCATAATCACTTGCAGCTGCAATGATGTGCTGTGTAATGGTGGTAAGTCCTAGTCTTTGGAGATTTATATAAGCTGTTATTTAAAAATAGAAATCCGGGGCTCACAGCTGGCTCAGTCACCTACTACTAAAGAAATCTAAGGAAGTGACCCACTTAGCAACTTTCAGGAACAGTCATTTTGGACCAAACTTTCTGAAAGGGTCACCCAAACCATTTCTGAAGAATCAACCAAATATATTTTTAAAAAAACACATCATTCCATAAAGAAGTGATTTGTGTGACCATCTCCCTAGTCAACCTTGCTGCTATTGGCCCATTCTCATTACTTTCACCCTAGCTTGGGACCTCATCACCCCCCCCCCCCCCCAATTATGAGTGGTTCTCTATTCCAAATCTGGCTTGAATAGAAATACCCTTCACAATATTCCTGGCAAGTCTTTACCTGAATACCTCTGTCTTGAACTTCTCAAACCAACCTACATACCTTTATTATGCTAAACCCCTTCACCTTTTGTTCAGCCACTTCTCTCCTTAATAATCTCCAATGGCTCCCTGATTCCACTGCATCAAGCTATTCTCAGATGACTTTCGAAGAACCTCCTCCAATAGTTTTCTATTACTTCTCAATACACACTCTTTTTTTGGAGTGCTATCCTCTTCTTTGTCCCTCAGATGCCCCATGCTTATTTCTTTCTCTGCACATTGACTTGTATCATTCTTTGTATCTGTTTTGGTTCTCCCATCATCATGTTGATGTACTTAAATCCTCCCTATCCTGAGGCTCATCTGAAAAGCCCCTCTCCTCTATGCCCCCATTGCAGACTAGTCTGTCCTTCATGGATGATCTTTCCTTGTTCTAAAGTCCTAGAGTGCTTAGGGACTGTGGATATCAGGGTCCATGGAACACCACCAGACATGCTTAGGGAGCATTCACTGATTGTTTGATATGTGATAGTCTTGGCTTTAGTTTTCAATATTAATTATATTTTCTCCAGTTAGTAACTTTTCATTTTCTGATCTCTAACTCCTTCCCCCCTTTCTGCTGAATATCATTTTACCCAAAGAAAGAGAAAAGCCCACATACAATATGCCATTAAGCAAAACAGATTCCCACATTGACCAAGTCCAAACTACATCTATTTGATGACCCTTCAAGAGTCAGGTAATGAAAGTCCTCATGGTCCTCTGGGGAAACAGTTGGGAGTGCACGGCCTCGCTTCTCCTCTGTGGGGGGGGGGTGTGGAGATGGTCATTGGATAAATCAGAGTCCTAAGATTTCTTCCAATTGTTTTCTTTCAAAGTTTTTGGTCACTGCTTCCTTTGTTATTCTAGTTCTACTTCACTGTGTCAGTTTTCTCTGAAACTGTCCATTTGGTCACTTTCCTTGGCACAATGATATTTTGTTACATTCACATGCCATCGTTTGTGTAGCCATTTCTCAGAGGTGAATACCCCTTTCCCTTCCCCTTTCATTTCCAGCTGTTGCTTCTGCACCAAGAGCTGGATGACCATTTTGTACCTGTCGATTCTTTTCCTATCTGTCCTCTGATCTCTTTGAGTAAACTTGTTCATTTTTTTTTTAACTAAAAGATATACTCCTTGAACAAAGAAGATAGAGGGGTTTGGGTGGGGAGGTTGTGGAATGATGAAAAAGTCCCAAATCTGGATCGAGGAGCGAGTTCAGTCTAAATCCTGCCCAATGACTCTTACTCAACATGTGACTAGAGTCAAACCACTCGCTTTTTTGAGCCTTCATTTCTTCATCTGCCAAATGGGGACAGAAAACCCTGCCTTGCCTACCTTTCCAGGTTGTCATAAAGATCAAATGAAATATGTCTGGAAAGTGCTTTTCAAACCCTAAAGCTCAAAATAAGTACCTGCTATAACTGTCTATACTAGCCAGATTGGTGGCACAGTGGATACCCCACTAGATTTGAAGTTAACCAGACATGAATTCAGATCTTGCCTCTTACCCTGACCAGCTGAGTGACCTTGGGAAAGTCACTGGACTTCTCTCACCTTCAGTTTCTTCATATATACGATGAGGAAAATAACAGCACCCATCTTATAGGGTTGTGGTGAGGAACACAAAGGAGAAAATAACTATAAAGAATCTGGCAAATCTTAAAACACTATATAAGTGATACTTGTTATTATCATCAATCAGTGGTAGTAGTAGTAGCACCAGTAGTGATGGTGGTGGTTAGAATATTGGACTCAGAGTCTAGAAGTATATAGCATAGAGTCTGGAGAACAAGTGATCATATCTGGCCTCCAGTGTCTACTAGTTGAATCATTCCAATCAGGTCATTAAAGCTCTAAACAACTCCCTAGGACTTATCATCTAAGTCATAGATAGGAGTTTACCATGGTGACAAAATCACATATCCTTCCATTTTCATTCCTTCATTCCTTCCTTCATTCATTCATATCATCCTCCATTTGTTAAGTACCTGTTATGTGCCCTGCACTGTCCTAATCACTAAGGTTACAAAGAAAACGGGGGGAATAGTTGCTGCTGTCAAGGAATTCACAATCTAATGGGGAAAGAACATGCAGACAAATCCATATGAGCAAGATATAGATAGAATAAATTGAGAAGGAGGTTGTTTTAGGAGAAAGTGCTATGATTAAAGGGAACTGGAAAAGGTATCTTGCAAAATAAGGTGAGACTTTAGCTGAGACTTGAAGGAATCCAAGGATCCTAAAAGGTAGAGATATGAAGAAAGGCAGCCCTATCATTCCAGATGTGGGGAAGGGGAGTCAATACTTAGAGTAGGGACATAGAGTTTCATGTGCAAGGAATAACAAAGTGTCTAAGGTCACTGGATTATGCTTACATAGAGGGGAGTAAAGTGTGAGAATATTGGAAAGGTAGGAAGGAAACACTTGAGTTTATTGAATAAGTGATATGGTCAAACCTACACTTTAGGGATCAACTTGATAACTGAGTGGAAGAAGGAATATAGTGGGGAGAGGCTGGAGATAGAGACCATCCAGCAGGCTATTATTTCAATGGTGCAGATGTAAGGTGAAGAGGGACTGCAACAGGTGGTAGTGTCCAAGGAGAGAAAAAAAGAGCTGACATGAGAAATGGTAGGAAGATAGAAATGAGAAGAATTGACAAATGATTTAGGGTTAAGGAGAGAGAAGGCAGTTAAGGAGGACACTGAGATCGCTGACCTGGGTGACTAGCAGAATGCTACACAAACTCTACATAATCACAAGCATGGAGAAGACACAAAAGGAATCCTTGGGAATTGAATGGTTGACTTCAGAAGTTTGAGTATCATGTTGTCCATGATTCCACTTAACGGTTGCATAAGTAAGTCCCAATTCTCACTGCTTGTATAAAACAAAGAAATATATATATATATATATATATATATATATATATATATATGTATATATTTCTGTCTATTTGAATGTACTTCCTCTTAAAGAGTGTGGACTGGTCCCTGCTGTCAGGAGCTACCACTCACCATACTTCTGAAAGAGGTAATGGATCCAATATAAACACTATACAGGCTCCTCTTGGCAGTACCCCCAGTCATTGTCCATGGTTCTGAACAAACTTCTGCTCTATGAGGAGAGTGATCACAAGAATTTTGACAGTAACTGAAGTCAGCCAGAAAATTAATCAAGGGGTTATTACTGCAAATGCATCTCACAACATTTAGCAAAATGTCATCCATAATAATTGCTTAACATAGAAATGGACCTTTGAATGTAACAAAATGTTCCACTATTCTTAAAAAGGTATGAATAATACATGAGTAAACCCTTTTATTCACCTGTAAATTGCAGAGACCTTTGCCCTCTCCCTAACTTTGTAAACATTTTCACAACTGGAATGACTTTCATTCACGGCTATCATAGTTACTGCTTTTTCAGGTTAACATGAGCACAACTGAAAAAATTCAATCTCAATATATATTTTTCCTTTTAAAATTTGTTTTTTTTTATTGCTTAAGTTTTCCATCATCCTCAAAAGTATAAATATGGACGTACATGCGTGCGTGTGAGAGGAGCCGCAGCAGCCCCGCGCGGACGGTTCGCTCTCGCCCGTTAGTGCCAGTCCCGCCGCCGACGCTGCCTTCGCCGCTGCCTCGCGCCCCTCCGCGCCTCGTGCCCCGCTCGCCACCGCCATGTCCCGCTACTTGCGCCCGCCCAACACGTCCCTGTTCGTGAGGAATGTGGCCGACGACACGAGGTGTGCGTCTGCAGATTTGCGCCGGGAATTTGGTCGTTATGGTCCCATAGTTGATGTGTATGTGCCACTTGATTTCTACACTCGTCGTCCGAGAGCATTTGCTTACATTCAATTTGAAGAAGTTCGTGATGCTGAAGATGCCCTGCATAATTTGGACCGAAAATGGATTTGTGGACGTCGGATTGAAATCCAGTTTGCACAAGCGGATCGCAAAACACCAAATCAAATGAAAGTCAAGGAAGGGAGAAATGTATGCAGCTCTTCTCGCTATGATGACTATGACAGATATAGGCGATCCAGAAGCCGAAGTTACGAAAGGAGGAGGTCTAGGAGTCGTTCTTTTGATTACAACTACAGAAGATCTTATAGTCCTAGAAACAGTAGATCTACTGGAAGACCACGCCGTAGCAGAAGCCATTCAGACAATGATAGATTCAAACACCGAAACCGGTCTTTTTCGAGGTCTAAATCCAATTCAAGGTCACGATCCAAGTCCCAGCCCAAGAAAGAAATGAAGGCTAAGTCACGTTCTAGGTCTGCATCTCAAACCAAAACTAGAGGCACTTCTAAAACAGATTCCAAAACACATTGTAAGTCAGGCTCAAGATACGAAAAGGAATCAAAGAAAAAAGAACCAGCCAGATCCAAATCACAGTCAAGATCACAGTCTAGGTCTAGGTCAAAATCTAGATCAAGGTCCTGGACTAGTCCAAAGTCCAGTGGCCACTAACAGCATAATCATAATGTTTTTAGGAATGTATCATTCATTTACTCATAGTTCAGTTTACTGAATTATCAGGAACACAATGTTGCAACAGTGCTTAAAAAAAAAAAAAGAAAAAAAAAGCCCCTCCAAAAAAACTTTTACTTTTGTCAGTTTTCCCTGTAGCAGACAATGGTTATTATAATTAAAATGATATACTGTTGAGAAGCCACTCTTAAGAGTCCAGTTTGTTAAATGTCATGGGCAGCTACCAATTTGATTGTGGTGTCTCTGTATATTTTTGTAAAGATTCTCTCTTTTTATGCTTGAAATATTGGTGAAAAGCTGTTAGTTCACCATAATTTGCAACATTGTCCTATTAGAAATAAAGTTCATATCCATGAAGCAAAAATGGTGTCAATTTGACAGAGCAACTGTTTTAAACTGGAAAGTTAAGTGGTTGTTCCTTAAAACGTTGTGAAACAAAATGGAAAACTAACCACAGTATAACACTGACTGCTACGGTATTTCAGGTGTACAATGGACCTGGGGGTAAGGGGAAAAGTGTGTTTTTGACACTTCTGTGGCTATAACATTCATCGGATCGGAGCACATGGTGTTAAAGTTTCTTGTCAACTGAACCATCTCGGGTAAGTGGTACTCACCGAAGAGGAGACAGGTGGGGAGTCTTCAGGGAGCTTGAGTGATGTCTTTTTGACTAGAACAGAAACTACTTTTGCCTGGTTTCTGAATATTTTGAAAAATGAAAACATCTGTAATGTTAGCTAAAATTTGAGGTCATCATAGCAGCAGAAATATTTTTAGGAGAAATGTGTGCTTTTTTGTAGCTATTCTGAATTTTAGAGAGCTGTTAATCATAAAATTGCTTAGTTTTCTTACTACTGTTAGAGGCAAGGAAGTTGTTTCAAAGTAGGTTTTGTGTGTGTGTGTGTGTATGTGTGTGTACATAGTGTTTAAGAACTCAGTTTTGATGCCAATGACATTCAGTTGTTTTGTTCATTTGTATCAGAATCTGCCCACCCTTTCCTGAGGGAGGCTTTCCTCTTTATACTTCAGTTCATTTAGTGAGACAAGTTTCACTGATAACACCCCTAAGACCGAATGTTATTTCGGTGCCATAAAATGGAAAATAATTAGAGGCAAGGGAGGCTTTAGGTGTAAGCAAGAGCTGCATCTCCAGGTTTTGAGTTGATCTTAAGTGCAGTATTCAGCTATATACAAGTGTGAACATGGTACCAGACCATCATGTGATGTCAATTGTTTCTCTGAAAGACAAGTCGTTTTGTTTTTATTTTTTCAAACAAAAGTCACTTTTGGCAAGGTCCAACTTCATTTCAGTACAAGAGCTAGCATCAGTACAGCACTTGTTAAATATAAGCATAGAGATGTTGGTGGGGAAAAGTTTCCTTTTAGAGACCTCCTTAATATTCTATCTTGGTTTTAGTTATCTAGGCCAGGCCTGTTAAAAAACAAGCAGACGATGGTTTTAAAATATTGTTTGTGGAACACACTTAAGGGATTGATTCTAGAACCTTTGTATATTTGATAGTCTTTCTAACTTTTATTTCTTTACTATTTGCAGTTAATGTTCATGTTCTGCTATGCGATCATTTATATGCACGGTTCTTTAATTTTGTAGACTTTCCTGGATGTATAGTTTCAAAACAACAAAAAAAACTGTAGCAGTAGCTGGCAGTTCTAGCAAAGAGGAAAGTTGTGGGGTTAAACTTTGTATTTTCTTTCTTATAGAAGCTTCTGTTTTATTCTATGTTCTTTTTAACAAATATTGCGTACAACCTTTAAAAACATCAGTGTTTGGATCAAAACAAAAAGACCCAGCTTATTTTCTGCTTGCTGTAAATTAAGCAAACATACTATAATAAAAACAAAATGAAGGACAAAAAAAAGTATAAATACATCCTTCATTTCTGTATCACAAGAAACCCTGACTTCTTCCTTGAAACAGGACATATAGGTTAGTGTGGGCAGGAGACAGTCTAGGTTAACATTGTCATGTGCCCTCCACCCCCACCAAAAAAAAAAAACAAAACAATAAGCAACTCTCACTTTCACCTCCGAGGCTCAATTTCAATAGGAATTAGTACTCATAATCCCAAAGTATAAGTGACCCAGGGTTGGTGTAACCCATGATAGAATGATATAACAGAAATAGTATTAGACCTTTAGTCAGGAGACTTGGATTTAAAAATTCTAGGCCTGACACTTCCTAACTTTATAACCATTTGGAAATCTTTGACCATTTCTGAGTTTTCACTTCCTCATCTCTAAAATGGGCAAAATAATTCTTCTTCTACTTAATCCATAAGTTGCTATTAGGAAAATTTTATGTCAATTTTAAAGTTCTATAGAAATGAAAATGATTAAAAATAACTTGTCAGCTCTGACATTTACAGTTAGTTGCTGGGATGGTTTGTTAGACCTAAGGGACAAGACAGAAAACTAATGTCAGATCATGGCATTCTCAAAGTGTCAGTCCTCAAGTTCGCTTTCATGAAAAGAGTGCTGTGTATGGAATCTAGGACTTGGTTTCAAGTCTCAGTTGTTGTACTCACTAGCCCAGTGATCTTGGACAGTCCCATAATGTTGAGGGATTTGGACTAGACATCCACCTCCAAAGCCTTTGTTCCTTTGAGAACTCCAGTTTTTAAGACAGAAATGAGTTAAAACCAAGATCAGGAATGAGCAGGGAACTTTAAAGAGACCTCTTCCTCAGCAGCTGTTCAGAAGGAGATCTGCAGTCTCTCAGCTGTATCATGTCTCCCTGTACACAAAGCAGTCACTCTGCCCAAGGCTTCAGAACCTTGCTGTTGGACCCAGAGAGATTCCTGACCACACAGACACATCCTTTCCAGTC
The DNA here is from genome assembly GCA_023548195.1 of Bettongia penicillata ogilbyi. NCBI lineage: Eukaryota > Metazoa > Chordata > Mammalia > Diprotodontia > Potoroidae > Bettongia > Bettongia penicillata. The sequence goes on from JAJHZJ010000218.1 coordinate 2,034,134, forward strand.
ACTTGAGCTCTGCTACCAATCTAGAGTTCATTGTCTGATAATGTGATTGGCCACTTATGGAAATTGTTTCCTTCATAGCCCAATATAATTATGCTAAGTACTACCTACTGTAATGCCTCTGCAGACAGTGGTGGATAGATAGGTACCAGACCTCCAAGCAGGGCTCTTTGTGTCATCACATTCAGCAAGAGAGCAGGGGCAGGGGAGAGGAAGCTCCTGCCAGGCCATTTCTTTTGTTCCTTGAAGCTTGTGTGGAAAGGGCCCTCAGAGCCCATCTGGTATAATAGCCCTCAAATGAGGTGACCAACATGGATAAAGGCAAAGGGATTTGCTTAGGGCTGCCCAGGCAGATCTGGGAAGTGAGCCCCACTCTCCAAGCTCCAAATGGAACTGGTTGGGTGGGCTGTCTGTCTTTCAACCCACAGTAGAGTTCATGGTCTGACTTTCTTGCCAGCTCCCTGCAAGAGAAAGGATAGAAGAGGGGGAAATTAATAGACTGGGGCAAGGCATAGAAGGGCAGACCTCAGGAGTGAGGCCCCAAGCCTTGGCTTGAGTGAGGTAAGTGGAGAGGCTAGCTGTTGGAGAAGGTGTCCCTCCATATCAATGTTCTAGACCAACCCTGGTTACTGTAGCCTGGTTATGTCTTGGTACATATACATACATAGATGTTTGCATCTATGTATGCAGGGAGGAATGCATTAACCTTACTTTGTAGGTATGCTTTCTGCAAATCCAAGCTGTAATAATGGGCAGCCACGCTCTTGTTCGTTCTGAAGGATAATCATTAAAGACAATGCTACTCACAGGTGGTAATGGGATTACAGAGTCCAATTAGGGAATTCCAGTGATGTGGCAGGCATGTGAAAGGTTCTGATTGCTCCTGATGGGAGAACATTAGCTGGGCAATCTTTGTTTTTATCTTCCAGGCCTTTGAAAGTTCAGGGTCTGGGGCTCCCACCTTCATCCTCTATCCTTTCATTCCATATCTCATCCTGTGGTCTACTTTTCTCCACATTCTTGGACCTCATTTTGGAAATCAGCCATTTCCTAGAGGCTGATGGGACTAGAAATTCTAAGCAGCTTGCATTTCAGTAGAACGATTCATGCCTGAAAAACCTGGTAATGATTTCTGAATTTCTTTTAATTGAGTTTTTAATTACAACACAGATATCCAATTTCCCCATCTACGTGTAATTTTGACAATTATGACAGACCATTCTGTATTCTTTGGAGATCATCTGACAAGTGGAGGAAATTCTAGTCAAAAGATGATGACTGTGTTTGCCCAGGACTGACAGGAGACCCTCTAACAAGAGAGGGCCAGGGTCTGGGACATCTGGATCTTAACAAAACATTCGTCATTGCCTTTCAGTTGATGTAATAGAACTCACTGCTTTGAAGATTTGTTCTGACTGCATGACTCTCCGGCCATCACTCACAAGGGGAAGCCCAAGCTTTCTCGGAAGAACCCAGTCTGCCTGAAGACAGGGACTGTCTCAACTTGTCTTTACAGCACCGTGGCTAAGACAGCTGGCATGTAGGAGATGCTTAAGAAATATTTGTTGGGTGGTCATTTGTGCAGTCAAGCCATCACCGTCCTCACTTTGAATATTATCTTTCAATCAAATAGGAATGTAGGGGCAAGCTCCATGTGGTTATGAACTTGTACCTTGGATTGACAGAGAAGCCTTGTGCATAGCACCCAGCCCATAGCAAGCCCCTAATAAAGACTTACTGGCTTTTTATTTTATATGTTTATGCTTATCTAAGTTCTCCCCTCCATGCTTAAATGAAATTCACTTCCAGAATTTAAGGCTAGATCATAAGAACCTCTGTCATTAATAAAACTGTCAAAATTATAAAATACTGTTTGTACATTATCTCATACAATCCTACGATGTGGAGACTCCCAGTGTTTTATACCTATTTTACAGATAAGGAAGTAGACAGATATATTAAGTGGCTTGCCTAGCATCATACAGCTAGTAAGTAACAGAAGTCAGATTTGAACCCCGGTCTCACTGACTCAAAGTTCAATGCCTTCCCCACCATGCAGCTTTCCCTCATACAAGATTCCTTGAGAGCCATAAGAGAAGAGGTGACTTCCCTAAATGATCCCCATGGACTTTGAACCATCAACTTGATTCAAAAACGAGCCCTGCTACTTCTTAACTGGGTGACCTTGGGGAAGTCACTCCCCCTCTTTTTACCTCATTTGTGAAATTCAGTTGGAGGGTCAGATAATTTGGGAGGTTCCTTCCAAGCCTGAGTCTTAGGAAGTCCAGGTTCAGTTGAATCCTTACCTCTCACTCTGAGTGAAGATGGCTCATAAGTATCTCACCCTGAACCTTGAGCTTGACCATGCAGAAATGGAATGTGCCTTGTGACCACACTCCTCCTTCACAGGTGACTGACAGCTATCTCAGCTTTCCTGCTCTGCTTTAAGCTCCTTTAGGCCAATGACTGTGTTCCATTTTTAGAAGGGTCCACATGCCTTAGTTTCCCCATACTCCATTGTAGTATTCCTTGTATAACAAGGAATCCTAACAAAGTTGTGAACAGTCTATTCCTTTCTGTATTAGGATGAGTCAGGATAGAGTGGGTCATGAACAACAGCTAATTACCAAGGGACACATCTCAGAGAGACACACAACCAAGAAAGGATGTGGTACAATCTACCAAGAAGAAGGGGCAGCCAATCAGCAGGATATGTGTTCTACAGGTGTCCAAAATACCAAGAGATATTCAGGAAATAAAGAAAACAAAACAATAGCAACACATGGGGAGGAGACCCACTGAGAGCAGTGAAAATGACCAAAAATCCATCAGCATGAAGGGACAGGGGTGGGGTTGTCCTGGCCAATCTTTCCACTGGATCTACCCCCCTCCTCCACCAATGAGCTCATATTCAGTTGCATCAGAGTATTGATGGGTCAAAATGCACTCCCCCTGAAAAATATCTAGACCAGGACCATGAGCAGGATTTAAGTCAAGCATGGGGAACTCTCAGCTTCGAGGCAACACATGCCCTTGTAGGTCCTTGGATGTGACCTTTTGACTGAGTCCAAGTTCTAAGAACAAATCCTTTTCTTAAGGAGATTTATTCTGAGAAGTTTGGATTCCATCAAAGGACTACCCTTGAGGACCTAGATGACCACATATGACCTCAAGGCCCCAGATCCCACACCCAAAGGCTAAGTTCAGTTGAAATTCGTTGGTTGAGGACATTTCAAAGTGGCTCATGGGCTCAAAGTCATGGAAGTATGTCATCTGCTACATATGAGTGTTTACTCACACCAGATCATGTAATTACTCCTAATAATTGCATGAGTTTAGATTCTGTGGGTGAAGGGACTGAGGAGCAGAGAGGAAAGATGAGGAGGCAATGAGTTGGCATGTGTGTGTGTATGTGTGGGTGTGTGTGTTCATCTAGGTAGGTTGTGTGAGCATATGTTCATTGTGTTTGTGTATGGAGGTATGTTCATTGTGTGCATGTGTATGTCTGTGCTTGTGTGTGTGACCAGGGGAAGAATTAGCCAAACGCTCAGAAAGATGTTGCTGCCCACCCACCTAGCACAGTGGAGGATTGTGTAATCATCCATCAAGTCCTGGCCAACATGGATGGACACTTCAATATAAGGATTTTCCTCTGAGTCCCTGGTGTTCTGCCTAGATAGGTGAGTTTCCCCATATCTCTGGGTCCACCCATGGAAGACCATTGTAAAAAGTAAACTGGTCTTTTCTTGGGCCTGCTGACCCCAGGGCTGGCTTCATAGGATCTGCTCTTTGATGCTATTACTGCCCTCTGGAGGGAGGTGACTCAGTTGCTTATATGTAATCAGAAAAGATTGGACCAGATGGCCTCTAACCACCTGTCAGCTCACATTCTGTGATTTGAAGATAGAATTCCAGTCCTTGCATTTAGGGCGGTCTCTCCTTCAGGGTTCTCCAACTGAGAGAGAAATAAATGAGGAATAAACAGGTGATTTCTAGGCATGGTCTGTAGAGGAACATTTCCATCTGATCATTTCAAACAATTTAGTGACAAAGAGAATTTGTTGCTTGTATTTTTTTTCTCTAAAGGGGTTGGAAGAGCTTTTGTGATAAAAGAGAGTGTGTTATACTAGAGAGCTTGAGAGCTGGAGTCAGGAAGACCTGGGTTCAAATCCTGTTTCAGAGATGGAGAAAGCAAAGGTGTCTCAGACCTTGTGCCAATCCCTTAATGGACCTCTCATGTCATGATTGTGGACATTTTCACATCTGGCAGACACTGTGACCCATATGTCCTGCATAACTTGTGACTGCTGGAAGGTCAGAGTGGATTGGATTGACTGGAAAATCAGGGAATTCCTTTACTCACTCCCAGATTCTTCCTAAAACCAAGGGCCTCTCTACACTCCCAACACTCTTTTCAAGGAGGCAATGGATGGCTGTGAGTCAGGGAATTGGCTTACCAAGAACTGCAACTGTCTGAAAGGGCAGTAGAGTGATGCATGCATGGCACAGAGTGAGAAGCTGGCAAAGCACGATCCACAAGGAATTAGGGACGGGAAGCAGAAACGATTTCAAAGACGTCAGTCAAGAAATGCAAGATTCAAAAAGGAGATGACGTAGTCATAAGGGAAGAGAGTGAGGGTCCCTCGAGGAATGGCCACAGTATTGTGTGACCCTCCAGTCCCTCTTGAAAACCAGAAGCTATCTAAACACCAGTTGTAATTGTCCTGAGCTGAGCTGACTTTAAACGAAAAATTCAGGCTTCACTAAATAAGGAAATTGGGGAATGATCTCTTGATTTGTACAGAAATCCTTTGCCTTCTAAAGAATTCACTAAAAATAGTGGCTTCCCTTGGGTAGAAGTAAGCATTTGTTTACAGACCATTAACTGCACTCCACTTAGACCAGAGATGGAGGAAGACAGCAAAATATCAGGAGCTGTTGCCAATGGAAGACCCATGCTAAGCCAAGCTAAAGCTTCCCCACCTTTTCATGTATATTCTGGAGCAGATGAGATTTGGACTATCCCGGGTGCACTGACATATTGCTTTTTCAGGAGTGAGTCTGTTCTTTGCAGAAAAGAACATTTATTTATTTAAGAAAAGGCAAAATTTCATTTGCTTGCCTTCCTATAAAAACGGGGTGTTCCTGTGTTTAAATAAACCAACAAAAATCCACCCCCCCTTTTTAGAGTAAGAGAAGCTTGAGGAAAGAGGATTGGAAAGGAATTCATTCTGGGGGTAGGAAGAAATTGATTTGTTTGTTTTTTCAATTAAGAAACTTTTTTTCCTCTCCTTCCTATCTTGCCAGCCCCATTGGGGAAAAACCCAAAAGCAGAAGTACAACTCTTATAACAAATATGCACAATCAAGCAAAGCACACTGACTGGCCTTCTGTACTGAAGTCTTTCACCTTTCGTCAGGAGGTCGATCTTCTATGGTCTTCTGGAATTGGGGTTGGTCATTTCATTAATCAGAGTATTCATGGAGAGAGAAGTGAACCATGGCATATATGATTCAAAGTCTGAAGGAGCAGGAGAGACTGTATAGTGCAACCCCTCAATTTCTGCAGATGAGCTCACTGAAAAAAACAGAAGTGAAGAGACTCACCCAAAGTCACAAGTAGCAGAATCCAAAGTAGAACCCAGTCTCCAAATATAATGCCTTTTCTGCTTGTGTGTCTGAAAGCTTCTGAAGCTCTTTGGTCACACCCAGGATCCAACTGAGGAGATCCCATGGTTTACTGAGATTATGTGTTATTTTCATGCCTAGACTATTTAGCGCAATAGCTCCTCCTACCTCAAGTGACTCCTCAGCTGTGAAAGTGACCTTTCCAAAACCCAGGTCTGAGCACATCCTCTCTACCACCCCCCAATCCCACTCACTAAGCTTCACTGGCTCTTTATCGCCAGCAAGATCAACTAGAAAATCCTTTGTGTGGCATTTAAGGCCTTTTACAACTTGACTCCTTCCTACCTTCCCAGGCATGGTATATTTTGCTCTCTTCCAAATACCCTAGGATGACATCATTGGTCTTCTCCATTTTCCTTGGGCATAGCAATCCTTCCTCCATACCTTTTCATTAGCTGACCACCATTCCTGGAATTTGGTTGGGAGTCTCTCTCTCTCTCTCTCTCTCTCTCTCTCTCTCTCTCTCTCTCTCTGTCTCTGTCTCTCTCTCTCTCTGTCTCTCTCTCTCTATATATAAAATATATATATATATACATATATATGTATACATATATGTATAGATATGACTAGACCAGTTATTTTGTCTGTATAGGGAACCTCTGATTGAGGAAACTCCCTCTATCAAAATAGAGTAGCAGCTTTTCAATTTATAGTTTGAGAGAATTGCTTCAAGCACTGAGAGATTGTTTCTTGCCCAGGTCATATAACCAGTATAGGTTGTAGTGGTGATAGATATATAGACGATAGAAAGATAAATAGATATATGATAGATATCAGAGGTAGATAGATTGATGAATACATACATCTGTAGATAAATACATAGATAGATGGTTATAGATCATAGAGTCTTCTTTGATGAGGGCATGCCATGCCATGCTCATCAGTTCTGTGCCAGGATCTCCCATGCCATGCAGTTGGCACCAAAATATTTCAGAAAAACCTTGAGAGTGTCCTTGTTTCGCTTCTTTTGACCTCCATGTGATCCCTTGCCTTGTGTGAGTTCTCAGCAAAATAGTCTTTTAAGTAAATGTACATTTGTCCCTTGAATAACGTGGCCCGCCTTTAAAAGTTGGACTCTGTAGTAAAGTTTGAATGCTTGGCAGTTTAATCTGAGAAAGGACTTCAGTGTCTGGTATCATACAGGGAATCTTCAGAATATTCCTAAGACCATTCAAATGGAAATGGCATGGAGCTGGTAGACTGTTCAGGTTTCACAGGCACACACCAATGGGATCAACATAACAGCTCTGTAGCCCTTTAGTTTTGCAGGCAGCCTATTGCCTATTTTCTCCCAAATTTACCTTTGGAGCCCCCCAAATGCTGAGCTAGTTCTGGCAATGTGTGTGTCAACCTTATCATCTATGTAGACATCTCTGGAAAGTATACTGCCAAGGTAAGTGAACTTATGCACAGCATTTGAAACTTCTCCATTTGCTGTAACTGATGGTTCCATGTATGGATGATGTGAGGGTGGCTGAAGGTGGCTGGTGTGTTTTCTTGGTGTTAATTGGTAGACCAAAATTAGCACAAGAGGCAGAGAATTGATTCATAACCTATAGCATATTGGCTTCAGAGGTTGCTTTGAGTGCACAGTCATCTGCAAACAAAAAGTCTTGTACCAACTCTCCCTCTCTTTAGTCTTGGCTTGTAGCCTCTTAAGTGATAATTTACTATTAGTATGGTAGCTGACCTCAATTCTATCTTTATCCTTGTTGAAAGTGTCTGACAACATTAAATGGTAAAATGATGTAGGTGATGTCTTTTGATTTGCATGTAAATTGGATTTAAGTGAGGAAGAGACTGGTGGTGACTCAAGAAGCAGTGAATGACCTTGTCATATTCAACGTCTAACCAAGCTCTAAGTGCTCCACAGTGCCTACTTTAGCCACCTTCATGACCTTTGGAACAAACGATTTTCATCCATTCATTCCACCAGGAAAAATCTTTGATTATACAGGCTACAACTTGTATGCAACTAGGGTACTATAAAGAAGAACTCAGATAAAGGGCCCCATCAAAGACATATATGGCCATAAAGCTAGGTCCAGGATTCTAAAAGGATGCCCTGAGACTACTTGTATGTTCACAGTGTCAAGACAAAATGAGTAAAGTCCCCTCTGACCCAGCAATACAACTTCTAGGGCTGTATCCCAAAGAGTTCATTAAAAGGGAAAATGACTCACATGTACAAAAATATTTATAGTAGCTCTTTTTGTGGTGGCCAAGAACTGGAAATCTAGGGAATGCCCATCCACTGAGGAATGGCTGAAAAAGTCATGATTCATGAATGTAATGGAATATTATTGTTCCATAAGAGGACTTCAGAAAAACTTGGAAAGACTTATATGAACTAATGCTGAGTGAGGCAAGAACAACCAGGAGAACACCATACACCATAACAGCCATGGTGTGGGAGGACTGTTCTTGATAGATTTAGCCCTTCAAAACAATGCAAGAACTGAAAACATTTCCAAAGGACTCATGATGCAAAATGCCATCCACATCCAGGGAAAGAACTATAGAGTCTGAATGCAGATGGAAACGGACTATTTGCTCTCCTTTTCTTTGTTGTATTGTTTTGTTTCTTCTTTCTCATGGTTCCTCCCACTAATTCTAATTCTTCTTTACATCATGACTAATGTGAAAAATGTTTAATATGAATGTATAAGTAGAGCCTATATCAGACTGCATGCCACCTTTAGGAAGTGGGAGAGGAGGGTGAGGGAGAAAACTCAAAACTCAAAATTTTATAGAAGTGAATGTTGAAAACTAAAGCTTAATTCATTATATGCAAGGAAATAAATGAGGTAAGTCCTTAGCATAATGGAGGATCCCTCTGTGGCAGAACATGGGCAATGGTCATATCAGGATGGGTTGGGCTATATTGTGGCAATCTCCTGCAGTGGATGAATGCTACCATCAGGGAGATTTTGAACCCATGGGAGTGTTTGAGACCTGTCTTTGCCTGCAAGGCCAACAGAGGTACTCTATGATTCAGTCAGGGTTCACAACATCCATTCAAATGATGAAAGGGTTTAAAATGCTCTTTGCAGGAGCCTATAGTCCAAAGCAGCATGGAGAGATGGTTCTGATTGGCACTTTCTCTGAATGTCTGATCTAATAAGTGGTGTGTAGTCATACAATACCAAGAAATTACTTTACCAAAGGACCTGTATACAAATAATAACCACGATAATAATGTGATGTTCCACTCTGTTGGCTTTAAATCAGTTTTCAAAAATTGATTAAAACATTCAACAGGCTGCTGGGCTTCATCCAGGGCCATGTAGTGAATCTACTGCCTTCCTGGCAGTTGCCAAGGGTTCCAAAGAGAAGGTGCCTGTTCATTCCTCCCATCCTGGGGAACACAGAGAGAAAGATGCCAAACTCCTGGGAGTTCTCTCCTCCTTGATTAACTGTGAAGTAATAAACAGGAAAACAGCAACAATTCCTGCGCAGGGGCATTAAATCTCCACCTTTATGGCCTGCATTTGCCAACTGTCTCTGTCTTTGACAGATAAAGTGCATCCTTGAATGTTAAACTTCTTAGGTTACAGTTAAGAGATGTAATTAGATTTCAAGATATACATCTTCCCCAAATTTCTCCTTCTAGGGAGAGAAAGGGAGAAAAAAGCCAATTAAATCAGCTTCCTTCAACTTCACAAAAACCTGACAGGAATTGACGTAAAATCCTAGCAAAGGAGAGCAGGAACATTTCTCTGCAATAGATTAAAAGTATCTTGAGGGTGGGGACTGTGTCTTCTCTTGGTCATGGTGTCCCTGGTCCACAGCACAGTGCTTGACCTAGAGGAGATGCTAACTAGAGGTGGAAACCATGCGCTTGCTCACAGTACTATCAGGCTGGCAGAAACATCTCTTTCTTCTCTCAGGGAGGGGGATTGGCAGCCTGACTGAGTTAATCCAGTGTCCTGCCATTCCTGAGGTCAAGAATAGTATCCTTCCATTGTCTTCTTTCTTGGCTTTCTTATAGCAGGTGTCCTGTACCAGATGGGTCGTGAAGAGCTGGACATGACTGAGCAACAGGAACAAAAACTGGGAACCAGAGTGAAAGGCAAGGGGGAGACAGTCACTTCCCCCAAGCAGCGCACAGTCCATTAGGACAGATAGCATTTCTGCACATTAATTTATATACCCCTTGTGTGTGCGCATACACACACACACACACACACACACACACACACAAAGATGCTTTCCGCTGTCTGAGATAGTTTGTGCTTCATAAATGACTTTTGAATGAATGAATGAGTACTCTCACTTTCTACATCCAGATGGGAATCTGATTGTTTCTGGAGGAAGTATTTATAACGAGACTGTGCAGACGAATTCTTAAATTTGAGTTGTCTTTTGGGAAAAACCCAATAACAACAGCAACAACAGAAAATCAGATACAAAAGTCAAGAGATCCTGTCTCCCACTTCATGTTGGTCCAGTTCTCTGGCCATAAATATATTTGTGCTATGAATAAAAAAGCACATCAGCCTTGGCATTCTGTTTGGGCTTTTCTGAATGGCATCTTTCTGGAATACTAAGGAGGGGCCATCAATACCCCTGACATCCAGCTTAATCATAATGTGACCCCCCCCTTACACAGCCTAACAATATGTTTACATTACCTAGACAGAAATTTTCTCTTAAAATTCCATTAAATATTTAACTAACACACTGAAGAATAACACAGCCAGCAACGTCTCTGTATCCAAATGGGAAATCAATCAGTTTTCAATCTAGTTGGGCAGCCTCTGACTGGGCAGGGGAACAGCAGGAAGGGAAGGGAGGGGAAATTTCAGGCCTTGAGCCAGGGATAAAATGAAATCTGCATTAGTGTGTCCATGTTAAAAATTGCATCATTTACAGTGTGCTGCCAAAGTGAAGGACCTACAGAATCCAAGTATTCAAGCTTCTCTTTTAGTTTTCAGGATCAAGAGAGATTTTCAGCTATCTGTCACTCATACCATCACCTAGATTCCTTAACTTACTTCCTTTCACAAAGTTGTGAGGTGGGTGGGGTGCTAAGTATCCAAGAGTTGGGTGGGGTACTAAGTCAGAGTTTCTGTGTACCTTAGTTGACCCCCTGTTCCTCTTAGGTATGTGGGGAAGTTATAATGATTTCCATATCCAAATAAACTTAGAGGAGGTGTGCTGATTTACTCTTAGGGCCTATTTCAAATATATCTTTATATAGGGAGATGAATTCATGAGAAATAAGCTTTTTCCACTCACTATTTGTACAATTTGTTTTGTGAATCCATGTATAATTCTTTACGTTCACCCTATTAAATTTTGATTAAATGAATTTTCTGACCTCCTAAGACATTCTTGGCTCCCAATTCTGTTGTCCAACATATTCCCAGTTTCTCTGACAAGCTTCGTGAGGGTCACGGTTGTTGTCCGTACTATTTAGAAATGAGGAAACTGAGACTCAGATGGTCTAAACGGTGTGACAATAGTAACATATGTAGAAAATGTCTGAGATGGAATTTAGATTTCGGCCTTCTTCCATCTGCTTCAGTGTTCATCCCCCAAAATCAGGGTGCCTCCCAAGAGGGCAACAAGGAGTTGCATTGGGGAGAGAAGAAAGTCCTATGGTTTTAGTACTGATTAGTTCTGGGTACGAAGGAGAGTGAAGAGATCATGTCTTGTGGTACGTGTGCCTATGTCAGGCAGGGGTGATCTATTTAGATAAACCAAGGACCTGGTTGATCAATAGAAGATGGGGATGAGGGGTACTGTTGCAAAAGTTTTGCTGCTTTACTAAAAATCTAGAGGAGATCCAGAAATAGCAAGTCAAGAAACTCATGCAGAACCTTCTGGTGAGAAGGACACATAGTGCAGTTTAAATAGAATGGTGACCAAGAAATTATTAAGGAATTTATTTAGAAGGAATATTTAGAAGGTTATGGCTCCTGGGTCAAGCACTCTAGCTTCTTTAATTTATTGTTCGAAGTGATATTTCCTTTTTTTTCTTATGTTTCTTAGAAACTAGTGATCTAAGCTGATCAGTTTGATATTTGAAATAAAAGTTGTTTTATTAATCAAGGAAACCATCAACCAGACAGTATTTGCTAAGTAATTACTATGTGTAAGTTTCTGTGCTAGACGTTGGAGATACAAGGATAAAAAATCCATCACTACTCCCCAAAAACGTACAGTCACCAGGGACATCTAAACTATCAGAGCCTCAGGAAGGAGAGAGTAACTTCTCCTTATCACTTTCAAAGGAGTAAAAAAGATTTGTTTCCTTTTCATGTTACAGCAAGCAAGACACCTGTTTTGTGTACACAAAGCCAGAGATTGGCCAGACCCACCTACAATGCAGTAAGTCAAGTGTGCTTGCCTTAGTCATTCATATTGCAGCTATTAAGCACCTACTGTGGACAGGAAGCATTGGGGGTACAAAGAAAGACAAAAAACGGCAAGCCCCCAAAATCAGTCTTTGGTAGTGTGAGGAGCTCCCAGTCTACTGGGGGAGATAATATGCCAACACCAGTCTACAAAAAAGCTATAGGCAGGACCCACTGAAAATAGTCCTCAGAGGGAAGCCATTAGCACTGGGTGGGTGGGTGAGGATCAGGAAAGACTGCTTGCAGACGGTGAGATTTTAGCTGAGATTTGAAGGAAGCCAGGACTTCAGAAGAAGAGCAAGAGTATCCCCAGCATGAGAAGCAGCCTGAGAAACCACATGAAACTAAGAGATGGAGTGCCCTGGATGGGAAGTGCAAGGAGGCCAGTGTCACTGATCCAAGATGTATGGAGTAGAAAAGTACAAGAATATTGGGAATAGACCAAGGAGCCAGCTGATGAAGGGCTTTAAAAGCCAAACGGAGGATTCTATATTTGATTCTGCAGACAATGGGGAGCCACTGCAGTTTACTGAGTAGGGGCAGCACCATAGTGCAACCTGCATTTTAGGAAGATGTTTTTGGTAGCTGCATGGAAAATGGACTGGAGTGTGAGGGACAATTGGAGGCAGGCACACCCTCCCCCAGCAGCTACTGTCATAGTCAGGCGTGGATGAGGGTCTGCACCAGGGTGGAGGAAGTGTTAGAGGATAGAAGGGGCCAGTAAAGTTTGATTGATTTTCTCACTTCCATTATGACTGTCTTGAACATATTTCCCAGTTTTTGCTGACTTCACGCTCCATAAGTTTTCTTTGGCTTCTTCGTAGTCTTCAAATTCATACCTTCTTTCAAGAAGCACACACTTTGTTCCTATTTTTCTCTATTTAAAGTGCTGATATGAATATTTTGTTGTATCTAGGATTTTTGTTTTGTTTCAATTTAGCATAATTTCAAATTGCTTTCCAGATGAGTTAAAGCAACTCCAAAGTCTCCAACATGTAGCAAATCCCTTAGAACAGTTTCTCAATTTGAAGGCTAGGGGCAGCCAGATGATGAGTCAGGAGAGAGTAACGGATGTAGAGACAGGAAGAACGAAGTTCCAATCTGCCTCAGGCACACACTGGTTGTGTGACCACTCTCTCAGCCTCAGTTTTCTTCTCTGTAAAATAAGGATAAAAGAGCACTTGCTCCACAGTGTCAGAAGGATCAATGGGATAAGTTAGACAAATGTTTGCAAATTTGAAAGTGCTCTAGAAATCCTAGCTTTGATTGCTGTTGTTAGAATCCACAATAATGAAAGACTGGCTAACCTGTGACTGACAAAGACACTAGAGCTTTGGACAAGGCTTGCAAGGAAGTTAGGTGAAAGTTGATGCTGCAACAACAGTCAGGAGAAGAAGCCATTTTTTATTTATAGTTAGTATTTTGCCAGGAAGACCTAAGGGAAACAAAAACCTCTATTTCCAATGATATGTCTGCTAAGGAAATAATGTGGCAAACTTTCATTTTTTTCTCCTTTTCTTTTACACAGTAAGTTTTTTTTCCTAAACCTACTTCAGTAGGTGGTGGTTTCAGCAGTTGCAGTGACATGGAAATTGGAAAGTTCTTAATAATGTTGAAGCCATGGTTCCTCTGAAGCCTTAGAGATGCCATGTTGAACAAACCAAATCCAATCTTTCTGGGGCTTCTTGGGAAATGAAGATCTCTGTTGGGTTCTTGCATTGGACTTCCCACAGAGCACACTGCTACCACCAATCCCTTCACCTCATCAAGGGGCCATTTAATAGAAAGTTTTCATCCTTATTTGCAGAAAGTCACAAGAAAGAAATTATTTCCTCATGCTCAGAGCTGAGTATGATGTCTCAGAACCTTAGCCCCTCAGAGTTGTGTGGATCTTAAAGACCATTTTGTCCCACCAACCCCTGAATAAAAATCCCTGCTACAGAGACTGGAAAAGTGCTCCTCTAGGCACTATCTGAAAACCTCCAAAGGAGGGAAGCCTGCCTCATGGGGCCTCTTCCTCTAGAATGTCAGCATCTTGAGGTCAGGACCTTGGTTTTTAACTTTCCTGTGTCTTCAGTGCTCAGCACTGTACTCCAGTACCTAAGGAGGTAAATCAACAAGCATCTATTAAGTACTTACTATAAAGTACTTACTATAAAGTACTTAATAGATGCTTGTTGATTTACCTCCTTAGGTAATCTATTCCACCCTTAGACATCTTCAGTAGTTGTTATTCTTGATAGCAAGCTTAAATCCATCTCTACCTGAGCCTAAACAATCCTAGGGCCTTCCATATGACCTTCCTTCATATACCTGAGACCAGCTACCATATCCTAGCTGCACACCATTCTCCAGGCTAATGTCTGCCTACTTCATTCACCTGGTCCTCCTAGGGCATAAACTAGACCCTATCTTCCTTTTTTTCTATCTTCTCTGAGGGCTCTTCAGCTTATCTCTATCATAGAGTCATAGTGCAGAACTGGAAAAGACTGGAGAAGCCATGTAATGCTGCCCCCTTATTGGACAGATGAGGAAACTGAGACCCAAAGATCTTAAGTGACAGCCAAACAGTCACAGGTTGTAAGTGGCAGAAGCATCCCTCTTCCCACCCCACTGCACCACACTACCCTTCCTGAATGGCTCACTCCAGACCAAGGATGCTACTGGAGGCTGTGTGTGTCTCACATTGTCCCCTATCACATGAGTGTCTGGTTAGCTGTCACTTCTCTATATCTTGTTCAAAAGGCATCACGTCTCAGTGTTTTGAGGAAATAATGAGCAGGTACCTACAGAGAAGAAAAGGTCAACCTGAGAATTTGGGAATCCCCCAGTGCTCAAGGCTATGTATGTGTCAGCACCTTGGAGAGTGCCTTCTTTATGTTGTCTGTTGTCTGGCATGGTAGAGAGGATACTGGACCTGTTGTCAGGAAGGCCTGGGTCAAAATTGGCTATATGATGTTAAGAAAGTCACTTTGCCTTTTTCTGCCCCAGTTCCATCATCTTGGTAATGAGGAGTTGGATATAATTGTCTTCTAAGGTCCCCTTTAGCCCTAAATATAGTCTTGTATAACTTCTTTTCTACTTAATTTTTTTTATTGGTAAGTAGTTTTTTTTAATTTTTCCAATTACATGTAAAGATAGTTGTCAATATTCATTTGTTATAAGATTGTGAGTTTCACAATTTTTTCTCCCTCCCTTCATCCCATCCCTCCTCCCCAACATGACAAGCATTCTGATACAGGTTACACATGTGCAATCATGTAAACTTATTTCCACATTAGTCATGTTGTGAAAAGAAAAATCAGAACAAAAGGAAAAAAAACACAAAAAAGACCCAACAAAAAAGTCAAAACAGTATGATTTAATCTATGTTCAAATAGCTCTTTCTCTGAATATTGTCAGCATTTTCCATCATGAGTCTTTTGGAATTGTCTTGGATCACTGTATTGCTGAGAAGTCAGTCATATTGATCATAGTACAATGTTGCTGATACTGTGTACAATGTTCTCCAAGTTCTGCTCACTTCACTCAACTTCAGTTGAACTTCAGTTCATATAAGTCCTCTTAGGTTTTTTTCTGAAGTCCACCTGCTTATCATTTCTTATAGCACAATAGTATTCCATTCTATTCATATACCACAGCTTGTTTGGCCATTCCTCATGGATAGACATTTCCTAATTTCCAATTCTTTGCCACTACAAAAAGAGGCACTGTAAATATATATATATATATTGTGTATGTAGGTCCTTTTCCCTTGTTTGTGATCTCCTTTTTCACTTTAAAAAATTAATTTATTTGTTTTCAGTTTTCAACAGTATCTTCCATAAGTTTTAAATTTTCTCCCTGCCCTTCCCAGAGATGGCATGCAATCTTATATGGGTTCTATATATACATTCTTATAACACACATTTTCACTTTAGTCATGTGGCATAGAAGAATTTAAAAAGTGTAAGAAACCATGAGAAAAAAAACCATAACAAAGCATAACACAAGAGAAACTAGTCTATTTCATTCTATGTTCCTATTCCATAGTTCTTTCTTTGAACGTGGTTGGCATTTTGCATCAAGAGTCCTTTGGGAATGTTTTAGCTCTTTGCATTGCTGTGAAATCTATCAGAAACAGTCCTTGCACATTGTGGCTGTTACTGTATATAATGTTCTCCTGGTC
This sequence comes from Bettongia penicillata ogilbyi, assembly GCA_023548195.1. Classification (NCBI taxonomy): domain Eukaryota; kingdom Metazoa; phylum Chordata; class Mammalia; order Diprotodontia; family Potoroidae; genus Bettongia; species Bettongia penicillata. The sequence continues at coordinate 2,050,348 of JAJHZJ010000218.1, forward strand.
CTACTCATTTCATTAAATATCAGTTCATATAAGTCTTTCCAGATTTTTCTGAAGTGCAACTGTTCATCATTTCTTATAGTACAATAGCATTCCATTACATTCATATACTACAACTTGTTCAGCCATTCACCAATTGATGGGCATTCCCTTGATTTCCAGTTCTTGGCCACCACCAAAAGAGCTGCCACAAATATTTTTTGTACATGTGACACCATTTTTATTATCTCTTTGGAATACAGACCTAGTAGTGGTAGTGCTGGATCAAAGGCTATGCACAGTTTTATAGTCCTTTGGGCATAGTTACAAATTGCACTCCAAAATTATTGGATTGGTTCACAGCTCCACCCACATTGCATTGGTGTCCCAGTTTTCCCACATATTCTTCATTTATCACCTATCAGTCAATCTGATAGGTGTGAGGTGGTACCTCAGAGTTGTTTTAATTTACATTTTTTTAATTAATAGTGACTTTGAGCATTTTTATATGACTATAGAAAGCTTTAATTTCTTCATCTGAAAACTGCCTTTTCATATCCTTTGACTTATATTTTTATAAATTTGACTCAATTGTTTATACGTTTAAGAAATGAGACCTTTATTAGAAACACTTGCTATAAAAATTGTTTCCCTTCTTTCTGCTTCCCTTCTAATCTTGGTTGCATTAGTTTTGTTTGTGCAAAATCTTTTTAATTTAATGTAATCAGAATTAACCAATTTGAATTTTACAGTGTTCTCATATTCCTTGTTTGGTGATAAATTCTTCCCTTTTCTATAGATCTGATAGGTAAACTATGTCTTGCTGATTTGTTTATGGTATTACTTTTTATGTATAAATGATGTACCTATTTTGACCATATCTTGGTATATGGTGTGAGATGTTGGCCTCTACCTAGTTTCTGCCATGCCATTTTCCAGTTTTATCAGCACTTTTTTTGTCAAATAGTGAGTTCTTATCACAGAAGTTTGTAGCCTTTGAGTTGACTGGACAGTAGATTACTATAGTCATTTGCTATTATGTCTTGTGTAGCTAATCTATTCCATTGATCCACCACTCTGTTTCTTAACCAGTAACAAATAGTTTCGATGATTATTGCTTTACAGTATAATTTTAGATGTGGTAAGGCTTGGTCACCTTCTTTGCATTTTTTTAATTAATTTCCTTGATATTCTTGACCTTTTGTTCTGTCAGATGAATTTTGTTATCATTTTTTCTAGCTCTATAAAATAATTTTGGTAGTTCAATTGGTATGGCACTGAATAAGTAAATTAATTTAAGTACAATTGTCATTTTTATTATATTAGCTCAACCTACCCATAAGCAATTGATGTTTTTCCAATTACTTAAATCTGACTTCATTTGTGTAAAAAGTGTTCTGTAATTGTGTTCATATAGTTTTTGGGTTTGTCTTGGCAGGTAGACCCCCAGATACTTTATATTGTCTACAGTTATTTTAAGAAATATTTTTCTATATCTTCTTGCTGAACTTTGTTGGTAATATATAGAAATGCTGATGATTGATATGGTCTTATTTTATATCCTGCAGCTTTGCTAATGTTGTTAGTTATTTCAGGTAGTTTTTTTAATTGATTCTCTCGAGCTCTTTAAGTGTACCATCATATCGTCTGCAAAGAGTTATCGTGTGTTTCCTCATCTCTTCTACTTTAAAAACAAAAGCCAGCAAAGGATAGAGGCAGATATAGGGAGATGGTGGGCCTTGCTCTCCCCCTTTCTGCCGTGTTTATTTGAGGGCCAGTGTTCCATTTGCAGACCATCTCCATTCCAGCATGAAAGTTGCCTATAAACTCTGTGCAATCGTATTGTCATTTGGATTCTCTACAGGAGACTGAGCCTGCATTGAAACAGTGCATGTATTAACATCTATCTGCACACACATACACACACACACACTCATTCATATAAATGCACATATACACAAACACTCATACACATATATGCACATGCACACACACATACACACAGGCACACTCACACATGCACAATCATACACACACTCACACACAGTTGCTCCCCATGGACAATAGCATTTTTTCCCATTCATACAATGACTGACTGAGAATTTCAACCACTAAGAGGAGACAGTGGTAAGCAGCATTGTAATGAGTGTCCCAGAAGTGCATTACTTAGCATGGAGTGGCTTTAATGAAGTCTTATTTCTAACGCCAGTCCTTCCACTCCCATGTCATCAGATGTTTACCCAGCAGAATCATTTCAGGTGGGGGTAAAAACACTGCCGATGTTCTGTTCAGTTCTCCTGCACTCACCATTCCTAAGAATCTACCACACAAGCTCAACCCTTGCTTGTCTTTTCAGGCCTAGAAATTAGAAGATGTATTTTGGCGAGTAAAGCGGGTCAGTCTCCTGCTGTGGATGAACTTGTCAAAAGACCAGATCTGGCAGTCACTACTTAAAGTTGTCCTCGTTTGCCAAACAGTTGCTAGATAAGACCTTCTCCCTGAAGGGCCATATACCCACTTTCCATGTGGTGCAGACACTGAAGTATAAAGAATTATTTTTTAAGAAAACCTGTTTTTCTATTTTCAAATTCAGTCTTCTTTTCATGACATACTTTGATGTATTTGAACAAAATAAGTTCAATAAATCCACAGAGAAAGAATTTGCACCTGAAAATGAATTTCAGCCTTGGCCAGAATAAATTAATTGATATATACCAAGTCATACAATGGTTAAAATTCTGGTCTTAGAGTCAGGAATTTAGGGTAAATTTGACAACTCAGTGTTGGTTAGTCATTTCAGTTGTGTCCGACTCTTTGTGACCCCATTTAGAGTTTTCTTGTCAGAGATACTCAAGTGGTTTTCCATTTCCTTCTCCAGCTCATTTTGCAAACAAGGAAACAGGCAAACAAGGTGAAGTGACCTGCCTAGGGCCGCACAGCTAGTAAGTGTCTGAGGATATATTTGAATTCAGGTCTTTCTAACTCCAGGCCCAGTTCTCTACCCACTGAGAGCTTCAGCTGAGATGTCAATGGTCATTATGTGTCTACTAAGCACTGGAGAAATAGTGTCAAAAAGGAAACCAGTCCCTGTCCTCAAGCAGCTTATATGACACTGGAGTGGGAGTCATATACAAATAAATTAAAGAAAACATATAAAATATACATGAGAAACTTGGGGAGGGAGCCTAACTAAGGGAGGGAGTGGATCAGTAAAGTCCCTGTAGAGGAGATACCATTTAATCTGAATGTCAGGTATAGTTAGGAATCCACGGCGGGCAGGGAGAAGAGAAGACTCTGGGCCATGAGAGGAAGCCCCCTGCTTAGCAATAATAATCCTAATTGATAACAATAACAATAGCTCAGATTGGAGTTTTGCATGTGTTATCACATCTGTTACTCACAACAACCCTGAAAACTCAGGGCGATTACTATCCTCATTTTACAGATGAAAAAAAGGAGCCTCAGCATTTAAATGCCTTTGCTGGGTCAGAGCTGGGGAGTGCTGAAGTTCTGACTCTATGTTCAGCCTTGTTCTGTGTAGTTACCACCTACCTGCCTAAACATCAGTAGCTGGCTTGCTATTACTCCCAGGACCAAATGGCGTGCTCTCCTGGTTCTGCTTCTAGGAGCCAAACAGAAAAGGGAACGTGACGGACTTGGCATCAGGAATACCTGGTACAAAGCCCCCTTCAGACACTTGATAGCTTTGTTCTTAACAACATGGTTGCATTTTCCTTTTGCTGTCTTCTCCCACATGTCTCCTCTCTGTGCCCTTGATGGCCCAAGGAGTTTACTCCAAAATCATCTCCTTGCATTTGGATTCATCTTCTCCCAAGTCTGGAATGTTACCAACCCAAACATTCCTTTCTGAAGGAGATCTTCCCAATCCCACCCACTTCCTATGCTCTGTCTTGTAACGTTATCTTTCTTCTACTGTATACATACAGACATACATATACATATATACACACATACCTACATATATATATATATGTCCTGTAACACATTTGTCTCCCCCATTTGCATGTCAGTTCTGTGAGGGCAGGGCTTATTTTGTGGATTTGCCTTTCTTAGTATCCTCTTTGCTTGACACAGTTCCTGGCACATGGAAAGCCTTTAAAAAATGCTTATAGCTGATTCAAATCCCACCTCTGATACTTTCCAGCTGTGTCATGTGGGCATTGGCTGGTGTACAACCAATATATGCAACCCCCTAGGATCATGCAATCATAGACCTAGATTTGGGAGGGATCCCAGGAATCACCTTTCCTAATCCTCCCATCTTACAGATGAGGAAACTGAAGCCCAGTGAGGTCTAATGGATTACCCAAGGCAGTAGATAGTATGCCTGTGCTAGACCTGCACAAGTTGTATCTTTCAGAAGAAGGATCTGAAACCATGTCTTCTGACCTCAGAGCAAGTGCTCTTGGGTTTCTCTTGGGACAAATGGAAGGACTTTCCTCACTGGGACACCCTGACACTTCAGAAACCAAAGCTCCTCCACATGTAGAGGGTCACTTATTCATCCAGGTGTATGGATTTGTAGATAAGTCCTGTATAACTTGAGACAACCAAAGGCTCTGTTTGTGTTCATTCCCCCTGGAAAATGGTCACAAGGATATCAAAACCAGATTCTCAGGCAAATCAGAACAAGTTTCAAGCAAAATCATGTTGATGTGGGCTGAAAATGCAACTTTATTAGCAAGTCAGGTTTCTACAGACTCAGAGCTGAACATCTGATTGCTTTCAATAATATCCCCTCATCCAATCATTATTCTCCTTCCAGGTCTACAATTGAGGTCAGAAGGGCAGGGAGTGTCCCCTAAAGCTCACAAGTCCACCCTTTTTTGGATACATACACACATACATGCATACATACATACGTATATACATACAATCTATATACACGTTATTTTGCAGTAGGATGTGTTCTTCCTGTGAATATCAAATTTCTCACCAGAAACAGGACTGAGTAATTGGGTGCCACAGGGCTTAATGTTCAACACTGACTCATTTTGATTAGACCCATATTTTATCACTGGTGCTATTAGCATCAAAAGTTGTTTTTTTTTAAAGCCTTGAGACTTCTGTATGCCAGGTTTTTGATGCACCAAAATTAGGGAAATCAGTTTCAAACGTCTACTTTCCTCTTCAAGAATCAAGTGATTTGGTGTCTCGTCCATACCGAGGCAATCTAAATCCCTAATGACATTCCGTCTGAGATCTGTGTACAGTCTCAATCTGCTCTCCTTGAAAGAAACGGCTAGAGTTCAAGTAACCCCATGCCAAGCTGAGAACGAGTGAAGGCATGAATCTTTCAGGACAGATAATCAAGTCTTATCTGGAAAGAATTCAGGCAACTCACTGGCAACATTCCTCAATGTTTGTCACTCAGAGATTGCAGCCTTCAGGACCTCTTGCTTCCAAACATGGTGATTGCTTATTAAAAAAAAAATGTAGAAGCTCAGGAGTGGGCATCCCTTTTCTAAGATTTTTAGAAAGTCTGAATTGCGAGTGATCTAAGAAGCCTTTAAATCTAGACTGATGCTAAACAAAAATCCAAGATACTCTGGAAAATATGCTGGCTTTAGAATCCATGGGCAAATCCAGTTTCTACTCCTTATTGCCCGAGTCATCTGGAGCAAATTACTGAACATCCTTCAGATTGCTAATCTATGAAATGAAGGAATCAAACTAGGTAGCCCTGGAAGGCCCTTCCAGTTCCAAATCATCAGTCCTAGTATCACTGTCCAATTGCATTTTTGACCAAATGGAAGCCTCCTAAGGATAGGGAACTAGGTGGTTTTCATTTTTTTTTTTATCCACTGTATTTGGCATAGTGCCTGTAACATATTAAGTGCTTTCATCGATTGATTAGTCACCCAACCTGTGCTTTAACCTACTTCCCAAGGCAGCTCATTCTACCTTTGGATGGCCTTCTTTGCTAGAACATCCCCCACCCTTTTTTTCATTATTCCGTTCATTATTCCACCTTTCATTCTTTATTTTGCCTGCTGGAAACAAGCTGAACAAGCCAATCTTTCTTCCAAGTGAATTGGAAGATGACTATCATGACCACCATATGTAATTCTCCATTTCTTCATCCAATCCTGGGATGGCCTGCTCTTTTCTCTTCTCAGCATCCCTGCTGACCTCTTTGGGCTGTGCCCTCACTTGATCTACTTGAGTTAGAAAGTTGCCCTGTCTTGCTTTCTCTTGGGTATTAAAAGAGGCAGTTCACACACACACACACAGGCACACACACACACACACAGCCGTTATGCTCACCTCATTTTTGTATGCCTGTGAAACCTGGACAGTCTACCAGCACCATTCCAGGAAATGGAATTGCTTCCTTTTAAGTTGTCTTAGGAAGATGCCAAAGATCACCTGGCATGATAAGGGACCGGATAGTGAGGTCCTTTCTTGAACTAAACTGCCAAGCATTCAAACCTTACTGCAGAGAACGCAGCTCTCCCCCAGGGCAAGGGCTCAATAGAAGTCAGAAGAGGTGATACAAAGACACTTTTGGAATTGATTGTGAGATATAGCAGACATAGGCACAGGACCTCCCAGCGTGACGTAGCCTCATCAGAGAAAGTGCTGTGTGCTGAGTTAAGCAGAATTGTAGTACCTTAAAGGAAATGAATAGAGCCTTGTGAGAAGACTAACATGAGGGTGGAGAATGTTCCAGGTCCTGGGAAATATCTATAAAAATGCCCACTGAGAGAAGATGGAATGTGTGCTTTTAAGGATACCAGGAGGCCAGCGTCACTCAATCACAGAATCTGTGGAAGGGTGGCAGGTATAAGGAGACTGGAAATATAGGTTAGGGCTAGCTTACGGAAGGCTTTGGATGTTCTACAAATGATTTCCCATTTGATCCTGTGGGCAGACCCAAGACCATAGAGGAGCTGGTGTATCTGTCAGTGAAGTGAGTTTCCACACGAGGCTTTCCCTGTAATAATGAAATCGTGTATCTGAACCAAACTCAAAACAATATCTCATCCACTGCTGGCTAAAGTGAGGGGACTGGCACTTCCTGTGTTTGACTGGAAAGCGAGGGCTGATTCACTCATTCCAGCAAAAGAACGTCCAAATGGATTAATTTGTACATAATGGAGAAGTTAGCCAGGAACTGGACATTTCCCCTCTCTTGAATCAGTTCTGCTGTGTAGATACAGGCATGACTTTTGCCCAATTTTTATATTTCCAACATGTGAACAATTTCATTTCCTATTCTGACCTGTCAGCGTCTGCTTTATTTTGTCAAATACAAAAACAAGGTTTTCTAAGTCTTATGACACATCGCTTTTTCAAATTAAAGAAAATGACTTTCCCTGAGGTGAGTACTCAAGTCCACATACAAATAATAAACAAGAAAAATATCTAAAGAGAGAGATTAGAATCCTTTGAGTCTAGGAGCCTCAACCCAGGTCTTGGCCCTGATGCTCATTACGTGTCCTACCTTGGAAAGCAACTTACCCTCTTGGACCTGAGTTTCCTTGTCTATCAAATAAAGGGATTGGCCTAGCTGACCGATCAAGCACTCTGTGATACGCGATAGGCACCATGGAATGGAGGATTGAGGGGCAGCTCAGGAGTCAGAAAGACCTGCTTTCAAATCCTTCTTCTGATACATACTCTCTGTATTACCATGGGAAGGTCATGTAACCTCTTGGGCCTCCCAGGGAACTCTCGAAGACTAAATATTTCAAGCAAGTTGCCAATTTTTGTCAGTTGATGGATTGTTCACAAATACAAAAATCAGGCTAAATCCAATTTTAAAGGTTCTCTTCCTATTTCCCCTGGAGATAGTTGTCTGTGCATCCTTATGTCAGCCCAGCAGGCCCCATGGTGGAGGCAGCATGGATCAGGGCCCCAAATTCAGGAATGCTGAGTTGGATGACCTGAGTTAGAATCTCAGCTCTCACTGCCTCTCTTGGCCTCAGTTTCTCTTCTGTAAAATTAAGGGGTTGCATTTGATGACCTCTATGTTTTTTCCCAGTTTCATGTCTATGATTCTATGAGGGTCAGATACAGGCTTTTTGCCAAAGAAGTCCCACTCTGGCTTCCACAACTCAACAAATGAGCAAATTTCTACATTTATTTAAAGTCAATTCTTGGCTGTAATTGTGTGTGGTCTTCATTAAACACTCATGGAACAAGGCACCTGTTCTTAGTCATTAGCTGAATCCTAGAGAAGGTCAAAATGAGTGGATTAGTGATTAGGCAAGTGAGGAGGCATTCCTCCCCGCAACCACCACCACCACCACTACCATCGCCCCAGCTTGTCCAAAGCATCCTAGAGCAATCTGGCTCTTAGCTTGACCAAGGGAGCAGCAGACAATTTTAGCCAGGCCAGGTAGAGGCTTTGTAGCTGAAATTCACTAGAGAAGAAAATTAAATTCCTCTTCTTATCAGTTAAAGTGGAAAACGTTGCTGATTCCTGCCTCTAGCCAGGAAAGTTAACTAAGTTTTGGAGAAGTGGATAATCTTTTCTAAATGGAGGCCCAGGATCGATGGGACTCTCTTGAAATGTGCTGCCAGAGAGCAGTGCTGTGTAATCTGGGATTGCATTGGAGGTGGGGGCTGGGGGAGGGCTACCTGGGTGGCATTGCTGATGGTGACCTCCTATGCCTCTAGCTGGGCCAGATACCTTGGACAAAGACATATCAGTCAGTAATGATTTATCAAAGGGCAGAAACTCCCTCAGTTTCATATATTATCAAGAGAGCCAAGGGTCCTCTAAAGCCAGGATGGCCTTTGTGGTCTTTTCAATCCCAGGAAGCCATAGGGGGAAGGTCCAATAGCCAGGAGATCCTGCCTCCACCTCACTGACCTTCTCCAGAAGACTCAGATCTTGGATTCTTCCTCTCAAGTCCTGTTCACCAGCGATGTCATGCCTACCATTACCCCTTCCATGTTTTAAACAACGCAAAGGCTGAGTTCTCTGTCCCAACTCTGTGCATTGTGAAGTGCCTAAATCACAAGTGTAGAATCTGTAGAGAGGGAGAGCCTGCAGCTGGGGAAAGGGCCTTCATTGTTTTCCCGGGCAGGCCTGGATTATCTTGGGCGTGGTACTCGTTAGTGGGTCCCTCTTCAACTTGCAGCTTATACAGTTGGGATGGTTCCTTCTCACGGTGCTTAAAGCTTGATAGCACAGACAGTGCTGGGCATCCCCTTTTCTGCCTCGCATTCTTACTCATATAACTTGGGAAAAGAAACTCTCCATCCCAAGGGAGATTCCTAATGAACTCCAGGGCTGTTACTCATAGAGTCTAATGAAGGTATAAAAGAGTTCAGAAGAAAGTTTTGTGGCAACTGGAAGAGAAGTCAAAGACTTAGAAAAGGGTCCCTCCTTCCCTCCTCACCTCCCCCCTCCCCTCCTCACCTTCCCCCTCCCCTCCTCACCTTCCCCCCTTTCCTCCCTCCCTTCCCTCCTCTGCTCCTGGCCCCTAGCCTCCTTCCCCAGAGTTGTTCTCTTTCCCTTCTGGGGAGAAGGCATCGGAATAGCAGAAAGCTACTATTTTCACCTGAGAAGCTGGTGGCTGGTGAGCAGCAGAGCCAGAGTGAAATATGGGGCAGGGAGAAGGAGGAACATCAAGGGGAGAAGAGACTAAACAGAAGAAGAGGGAAAGAGAGAGAAACAGAGAGGAGAAGAGGAGAGGGAGAGAATAGCTTTCCCTTTTCATTTTCCTTTGAACAGGTGAAGGTTACCTCATCAGCGCTAAGGGACAGGCGCCTTAGGTGCAGCCAGAGTTGGGACTCGCGGACTCCCATGGTGCTGCACTCCATGGTGGGGAAGGAGAGCAGGCATTCTTTTGGAAATCAATAGTGTTCATTTTGCAAATGAAAGTTCCTGTTTAAAACCCTCTGTCAGACCCCATATGGGGTCTCTAAGATCTGATTTCACCAAAGTAGCCAGAGGCACTGAGGCTGACCCAGATTCTGAGAAAACATCAAGAAAGATCTCTGAGCCAATGAGAAAAAATTTTCCTAATTTGAAAGAGCATAGCATCCTATCCATCACCATTAGTCAGAGACAAGGAACAGAAGGTATGGGGGGCAGGGAAGAACACTTTCTGGGAGCACAGAACAGGTGGTCACTATCATAGGGGTTAACTAGGGATACCTTGGGCAACTTTGCTGGGAGAAATCCTTTCCATCTCCCCTGGGTCCTGTCAGATGCAAGGAAAAAAAACAGGATCCTTACTTATCTAGCAGCTGGTGTATGTGTAGGAATATTCCAGCCAGAGTAGTATAATTTTTTATTTTAAATCTCAGTGGCTGAGAACTAGACCCAAAGATGCCGGCTCCAGAAACCAGGCAGATATCCTGGTTAAAACAAGGGCTCAGCTTCAGTTAGCATGGCTTCCACCGAACCAAAGTACTGGGGTTTCTTTGTGTGTGCATGGGGCAAAATTCAGCTTTGTTCTCATTGACTCCTCCCTGGAAAGTTAATTGTTTGCTGCTGATCTATAATTGGCGAGTTCCTTTCTCCACCACAGATATACCATATAATTCAAGCAATCTCCTGTTCAGGAAGGAAGACACAAATAGGTAATAACATCCCAAGAAGTGCTGAAATATTACTCCCTCGAGATCCAGGCTGTGCAAATTTCTTTGGCTTACAAAAGAGACATCCATCACACCTCCAAGTCTGTCTTGTAGACTTAGTTTCATAAAAGTTGTATAATAACTCTGGAGGGGGATGACATGTCAGGGAGAAATACTGGAAAGATGAGCCCTGGGGAGCTGGACTGAAACATTTTCAGTGGTAGTCACAGGGAGTGGGGGGAAAGAAAGAGACAAGTCTGAGAAGATGGGCTGCCACAAAGAATTGTCCCCAAAGATCCATCCAGTTCGCACCTTGTGCAAGTCTCACCTGACCTAGAAGGTTTGTGTTATTCATCAGAGCTGGAAGCTAATATTGATCCAAGAAAACCATATCACTCTTTTTTTCTTGAATAGCCTCTTCCCTTCTTTCTGAATTCAAGACTTAACCCATCTCTCTTTGAGACCCATCTCAAATCTTGTCTCTTCAATGATACTTGTTTATTTTTTCCCCTGATAACTCTAGGTCACACTAATGTCTGTCTTTATTGAAATCTACCATTAAATGGGGTTCTTTATAGGCACATATAAGTATATACATATAATATGTTCATATGAATGTCAACATATGTATTTACATGTATATATATTTATATACATACAATTTATATTTGTTTAATCCATAAAAATATATTTTGGGTAGAACCTGACCTTTCATTGGCACAAGGAGCTCCTTGAGTGAGGTAATCACCTGCTAGACAACTGAAAGTCCTCTATTCCTGTCCTGAACATTGAGAGGTCAAGTGATTTGCCTTAGGTTACTTGGATCACACTGACAATAGGAAAGAGAGAGAGGATGCTCACTCATGGATAAGGAGAAGATATTAATTTAAAAACTGATTTTCCCTTCCCAAGTGCTCTCCAATGATGAAATCACAGGTCTCATCCAAATTGCCAAAGCTGATCTTCAGATTCTACTTGTGCAAACATCATTATATTCATTTTACAGCCAATAAAACTGAGGTTCAGAGAAATGAGTGATAATCTGAACTCCTAGAATTAGCAAATGGCAGAATACCAAACTTTTGTTCTCTGAGGGATGAAAGAAACCTGGATATCTACCTAGTGATGCCCATGTGTACCCAGAGATCCCCCTGTGGCATGTCTGGCAAATGGTCTTCCAGCCTGTTTGAAGACCTCCATAGAAAGAGAACCTACACCCTTCCAGGCCACCTGTGTCCTTGAGGAGACTTTCATTGCTGAGAAAGTATCCCCCAGACACCCAGCCTTATCTGCTTTTGAAACTGCCCCCATGGCTCTGGGCTCTTCACTGTGGGGCCAACTAGAACCAGTTCAATCCTCCATACACTTGAAGAAAGCCTTCATAACCACCCAGTCTTTTTTTGTTCTTGTTTGTTTTCCCCAGGTTAAATATTCCCAATTCCTTTGACCAATTAACTTAGATCTCCTGGATTTGAATTGACACCTTCCAGTATGTCAAGATTCTACTCCTACTCCTCCCGAGAATATGTTTATTTTATTCTATTGGTTTGACCTACCCATGAGCAATTAAAATATTTTCAATTGTTTAGGTCTGACTTTATTTGTCTGAAAAGTATTTTGTAGTTGTGTTTACATAGTTCCTGGGTTTGTCTTTGCACATAGACTCCCAAGCATTTTATACTGTCTAAAGTTATTTTAAATGGACTTTCTCTGTCTCCTGATGCTGGAGTTTGCTGGCAATACAAAGAAATGCTGATGATTTATATGGGTTCATTTTATAGCCTGAACACTTGCTAACATTGTTAATTATTTCAATTAGTATTTTAGGTGATTCTGTAGGATTCTCCAAGTAAATAACCATATCATCTGCAAAGAGTGATCGCTTTGTTTCGTCATTGCCTATTCTAATTCCTTCAATTTATCTTTCTTCTTTTATTGCTATAACTAGTGTTTCTAGTACAATATTGAATAATAGTGGTTAATGGGCATGCTTGCTTCACCCCTGATCTTATCAGGAAGGCTTCTAGCTTATTCCCATTACAGATAATCCTTGCTGGTAGTTTTAGGTAGAAACAACTTATTTTACAGAAAGTTTCATTTTTCTTATGCTTTCTAGTATTTTAATAGGAATGCATGTTGTGTTTTTTAAGTTCTCTGTTTCCCCTTGTCTCAGAGTGTCTCTTTTCCTCACACCTTAATTTTTTTTTTCTATATCATTTTATCATAGTCAACATATACCCATGTCTTCTGTCTATATATACTCCTTCTAACTTCCCTGATGATGAGCATGTTCCATAGAGTTGCAAGCATGATTTCTCTATGTAGGAATGTGAAGTTTAATATTATTGAATTCCTTATGATTTCTCTTTTTTTTTTTTTTACATTTTTATGCTTCTCTTGAGTCTCATATTTGAAAGTTACGTTTTCTATTCAGCCAGCTTTTTTCATCAGAATTTCTTGAAAGTCCTCTATTTCACTAAATATCTATTCTCTGCCTTCCTCTCCCCGCCCCCCAAAGAATTGACTATACTCAGTTTTGCTTCGTAGGTGATCCTTGGTTGTAATCCTAGCTTCTTTGCCTTCCAGAATATCATATTCTAAGCTCTCAGATCCTTCAATCTATTAGCTGGTAAATCTTGTGTTATTTTGACTATGGCTTCACACTATTTGAATTATTTCTTTCTGGATGTTTATTTTCTCCTTGAGGGTGCTGAAATTTGTCTATAATATTACTGGGAATTTCCATTTTGGGAACTTTTCAGGAGAAAATTGGTAAATTCTTTCAATTTCTATTTTGCCTTATAGTTCTGGGATATTGGAGAAGTTTTCCTTGATAATTTCCTGAAATATGATATCTAGGCTCTTGTTTTATATCATAACTTTCGGATAGTCCAATGCTTCTTAAATGATCTCTGCTGGATCTATTTTCCAGGTCAGTTGTTTTTCCAATGAGATACTTCACATCTTTCATTTTTTTCATGTTTTTGATTTATTATTTTTTTTTTATGTTTCATGGAGTCCTAAGATTCCACTTGCCCAGTTCTATTTTTAAGGAATTATTTTCTTCAGTGAGTTTTTATACTTCCTTTTCTGTTTGGTCAAGTCTGCTTTTTTAAAATAATATTTTATTTTTCACCAATTACATGTAAAACAATTTTAACATTTGTGTTTCTTTTTAAATTGAGTTCTAAATTCGATCCCTCCCTTCTGCTCCCCATTTCCCAAGCTAGGAATTATTTTCTTATAGGTTATACATAACAATCATAAAAATAAAACATTTCAATATTAGTTGTTTGGTCCAAGAAAACTGAGAGAGAGAAATAATATGCTTCTGTGTGTGTTCAGATGTCATCACTTCTTTCTCTGGGGACAGATAGCATTTTCATCATGAGTTCCTTGGGGTTGTCTTTGAGTTGTTATATTTCTTATAACAGCTAAAAGCTTCATTGTACAACATTGTTATTTCTATTACAAAATTCTCCTGGTTACACTCACTTCACTTTGCATCAAATCATGTAAGTCTTTCCATTTTTATGATATCATCCTGCTTGTAATTTCTTATGGCATAATAATATTTCATTACAATCATATACCACAACTTGTTTAGCCATTCCCCAAGTGAATTCTGCTTTGTAAGGAGTTCTTTTCTTCAGTGGAATTTGGTGCTGTTTTTACCATTTCTCCTTTTTAAAACATTAATTATTTGTTTTTAATTTTCAACAGTCACTTCCATAAGTCTTAAATTTTCTCCTCCTCTTTCTCCCCTCCCTCCCTGAGATGTTATGAAATCTTACATGGATTCTACACATACCTTCTTATTAAACACATTTTAACATTAGTCATGTTGCATAGAGGAATTAAAATGAATGGGCAAAACCATGAGAAAAACCAAAACAAAACATAACACAAGAGAAAACAGTCTGCTTCATTCTGTGATCCTTTTTCTGTTTTTTTAAGGTGCCAGTTTCTTCAGTAGTTTTTTATTCCTTTACCACGCCATTGACTTTTTTCATGATTGTTTTGCATTGCTTTCATTGCCCCCCCCACTTTCCCTTTACTCTATTTGATTTTTTTGAGCTCTTCCAGAGTCTGAGATCATGTGACATTTTTCTTTGAGGCTTTGAACGTAGCTGCTTTGATTTCACCGGCTTCTAAGTTATGTGTTTTTCTTCCCTATTACTATAGTAACTTTCTATAGTTAGGTTCTTATTTTGTCTTACTCCTTTTTCCAGCCTATTTCTTGGTTTTTAAGTTGATATTAAAGTTGAATTCCACTCCTAGGGTGGCAGGGGCATTGTTTTAAGCTGCAGTTCTTTTTGTGGTGCTGTTTTCAGAATTAATTCTGGGGACCTATAAGTTTTCAGTTCTTTCAAGGTGGTAGAAGCTAGGAAGAGGTGTGGTCGCTGTTCTCTTGGCTGATGCTCTAGTCTGTGAGCAACCACAAGCATTGTTTATTGCCCTGGAACTGTTCCCAAGGTCCCTGTTCCTGCCAACCTTCTTCCCCCTTACCCTGGGATGTCAGCTTGGAACCACATTGTCAATGAAGAAGAGTTCTACACTCAGGGCCAACAAAGGATCTGCAGGAATCCCCTTCTGGTCAATTGTTTCATCCTTTCACTATCTGTGAGCTGAAAGTTCTAGAAATCACTGCTGCCAATTCAGTTGTCCCCAAGGCCTGCTGCTTGGTTTCTGGGGCCTGTTCTCTTCTGCACGGTGTTTCACTTTTGCTCCAGTTAGACAGAACTTTGTGGCCAGCCTTCTAGTTGTCTTAGGCTAGAAAACTGTTTTGCCCCATCCTTCTGATGGTTCTGCTGCTCCAGAATTTATTTTGAGTTGTTATTTTTACATTGTTTGAAGGGAAATTTGGGATAGGTCTAGCGAATTTTTACTTTTCTTTGGCCATCTTCCAAACATTTATTTTCATATAAATATTCCTGTATACTTGATTTTTTGTAAGATTATGCATTTTATGAATTTTAAAAGGTAATTCTTTGAAGTGTGGGAGTATAGGCTTCTCTTAACTTTCCAATCTTCTTACACCTTTCTCTCAGACATATTCTTTGATTCAGTAACACTGGCTGTTTCACAAAGAAGACACTCCATTTCTTGGCTCTAGGATTTTTCCCTTGCTATACCCTGTACCTGGAATGCTCTCCCTTTTCCATTCTGACTACTAACTTTCCTTGCTTCCTCTAAATTCCAAATAAAATCTCACCTTCTAAAGGAAACCTTCTCCAACCACTGTTAATTCCATTGCATTTCCTATTTTAATTATTTCCTATTCATCTAGTGTAGAGTTTGATTTGTACATATTTGTTTGAATGGTGTGTCCTCTATTAGACTGTAAGCTCCCTGAGGTTGTTTGACTCTTTTTGTATCCTCCTTTCTTATCACAGTGCCTGGCACATAGTAGGTACTTAATAAAAGTTTATGAAATTGAATTGGATTGACTTCCCAAGGCGTTCATGAAGCAAACAAGCAAACACAAGGTGAGCCCCTGCATTGGGCCAACTTCATCTCCCCAACTACACTGTAATCTTTGGTAGGGCAGGGATCAGACCTTAGACTAAGAATTCTACTCCTCAAGAAGTCCTTGTAATTTCATTAGTTTATCAAGAAGTTGGAAGAAAAGTGGAAGGCAGGGCTTCCTTAGTTAGCCTTGAAGACATTGCTTTCTACTAAAGTCCTTTCTTTTCTTTTCTTTTAACCTATAGCTCATCATTGTACAGTAAGATAGATATTAAGGAAAAGAGACTTGGAAAGGGGAGCGAGGGGGGAAGCATCACTTCACATCTGTAAATGTCTCCACTTTCCTTTCAGTAATGTCCTCCTCTGTCTAATTGAGGCATTCTTTTCTTACATTTCCCCCTCCCTCCCTCTGTACACTCTCTTCAGATTCCATAAGAGGCATTGTTGGGGATGAGAGGCAGTGCTACCCAGCTCCCATCAGCAGGAGCGGGGATCTTTCACAAAGCTGGCCCCTTAGTCTTCCAGTGATGCTAGTCTCTGAAAAGGGGGATAGAGCCCAGTCCATTCCACTACTTCTCACCATAGAGACCCAAATTTAAACATTATAGTTTCCTAGGTGTAATACCACTTATGATTCATGTTATCAAGAGTTTCCTTTTCCCTAGATCTGGAAAGATATTTCTTTCTCTTTTCCTCCTGCTGCTGCTTTTCCTACTCCTCATTCGAATGGTATGTAGGAAAAACCCAGTTGCAGGAAGGCAGGGCCATATTAAGGACCACCATTCTCCTCAGCATGGAGGGGCCATTGTCTCATCCCTGGGCACATGTAACTCCCATTAGTGATAATGGAAGCTATGGGCATGCTTCAGTGAGATAATGGACCCCTGCAGGATTGTGCCAATGCAGTAGGCCACCCAGAGGTCATCATTGTCATTTTTTAATGCCTGAATTCTGCTCAGGCTAAGAAATAGCTCTTAACTCCCAGCTGTTTACCAGTTTTTCCCAAGATTCTCCTCGATAAATGTCAACCTACTCACAGGGCAAAGGCAGTGGACTATTTAAGTATATAAGACCCACTTCCTCTACCTGGAAAACATGAAGATGATGGGTGCCATTGGAGGCCTTATGGTAGACCAGGTGTTGGGCTTTTTTAGGGTTTACTGTTGTTCTTAAGTCAAGTCAAAAAGGTTGTACTCATCTCCTATGACGTGATGAGCACTGAGGCTATGAAGGCAAACAAATGAAACAAGAAACCGTACTAGTGTTCTGGAAGCTCCCTGCCTCATTGTTAGAGTGAGAAGGGAGCTAGATTTGAGAAACTCCCTCTCTCCATGAAATTCAGCCTCTTCTCTGAAGCATGGTCTCAGAAAGTTCCTTGAGTCCATGGGTAGGTTAAGGGAGTCCCTGCGCATGGACACACGCAGGTCTAAAGACAGATGTCACGAGCTTTAAATACCAAACTGAGGGTTTGCATATTATCCTAGCAGTGATAGGAAGGCCCTGGGTCAGAGGAGCCCAGGAGCCAGTGGCATGGTCAGGGGGTGCCTGGGGTCACCCAGCCAGTATGTATATGTATAGAGGATCACCCAGTCATCACCTACCTGCCTGAGATGACATCTACATCAGAGAGAGCCTAGGGTTACCCAGCCAGTGCATGTATTTTGGGGTGATGTATACATAAGGGGGCACCCAAGGTCACCCAGTCAGTACATATTTGGCAGGGGTGACTTGAACTCCAGTCTTCCTGACTGCAGTCAGTGGTTTCCCCTGTATTCCATTACCTCTCTTGTAGAAGCAACGTTAAGAATTTGCATGAGTTCCATGCTTACCTTCCTGGTTTCATCCTTAAAGAGATATGAAATGACCAAATTAGATAATGGAAATAAATCTAAAAAGAATACAGTTGATCAGATGGGAGGATACAAGTGAAATCCTTTGTAAGCTTTAGAGCATTCCATGAAGGCTACTCATGACTTTACTTTGAGGGAAATGGTGAAATATAGCCTCTCAACGGTTGAGCTGGGTGAGGGAGAGATGCAATGTGTATTTGCCTGACTCAGGAATGCTAATGGTGATGTGATTACATTTGCTAGCTCTCAAAACCCTGTTGGTAAAAGTTTGTCATCCTACAGAAATCCTCTGCCCTCCTGAAACACTCTAATTTGCGCTAATGATCAAGGGGCCCTGTGAGGATTTCTGAGTTCATTAACACCACCAGTTTTGTCAGTCATCAATAAATGAGAGAAGGCTGCATTATGACCTCGAAGTTATTCATTCCTTTGGAGAGGGAAGTTTTTACTTTGGCATGCAGTCATTGCACAGTGGAGAGATGATTTTGGCATTTTCTCTTCAACACAGCTATACCTAAGGCCGGACAGCCCTGCCTTTGCTTCAGGATGCTAAGACTTAGAAGATTCTGACTCACTTAAACTGCTTCAGCTGCCCAGAAAAAGAGGAGCCAAATTCGAGTCAGAACATTCCAGATAGCATACTTTGCCCCCACCCCCACAGCCTCTCAGATCCACCTCTGCCTTGACTCCCAGACCAACTCCCACTCCTGTCTCCTCAGCACATTCAGGGTTACCTAGCTGTGTCTTGGGTATCCCAGGCATCAGAATGGTCAATTATAGCTCTGTTTCTGGAAGCCGGTAAGGCTCCTCTTCATCTGAGTCTTGGGGTGGAGGGAGGGGAAGGAGATGGTTGCATTTACATAAGCATCAGATTTGAAAATTAGACTCTGAATCCATCTATATTGAATTCTAATCTGAATAATGTGTGGAATTACTAGATTACACAGACTATTCCAAGGATAAAATAATGTAATCAGACAGACATTCAAAAATGGAAGATTATCTCAGTGTTCTCAGCAAATGGTCTGCACTGGTGAGCACCCAGAACATAGCGCATTCCCAAATCATCCATAATTGTTCCCTTTATTGACCGAGTTGAGCTGGTGGAAGCTTTGGTTCACTGTGGTATGGATCGTATCTGATCAGCTACCACATCTTGCAGGTTTTTCCTCCATGATCTGCCTTGTGACTCTCTCTAGGGGCTTAACCACCCACTAGGCCATTTCCACAGTTTACATTGTCATCACCTCTCACCTAGACTGTTCTAAGAGTCACCTGTTTGGATTCTGGTTTCCATTTTCTCTCCTTTGAGATCCATTCTTCATCCAGCTGCAAAATAAGCTTCCTAAAGCACAGTTGTGACCATGCTGCTGGGTTCAAAGTGCTATAGGACTCAAACTCATTATTTATTAATATGTGCCATGCACTGTGCTAAGCACTGGGAATATACATGCAGTCACTGACAGCCCTGCCTTCAGGGAGCTTACATGCCAATGCAAGAAGAGGCTGAAGTGAAGTTGGGGGTGGAAGATGAAGGACCTTAGCTGAAAACATGATGAATAAGGTGTGAGGACATAGGTGTCTTCCTTTCACAGAGATTCATCCCTCCCATCAGAAGGAAAGGTCGTAATGGTAATTATGAAAGTTAAGAATCTTCCCCACATATTAATGGGCCTGTTCATTAAGGGAAGTTTGATTAGGGATTGTTTTGTCTATCCTTCATTGTTGAAGAAGACCATGACATCAAGATGATGACATGACTTGCAGCTGACTTTGATTTGAGTGAGGGAGGGCTATGCAAGGCCACCAGCCTCACTTTCTCCTCCAGAGCCATTTAGGTTCAGTGGCCTGATAGTCATCAGGATGACTGGAGATGGCTCAGGATGAAATGGAAAGCTTGATTAGGAGAGATTTGTTTTGTAGGAAAGCCTACACTTTTTGTTAATCTCTAAGGAAGCACTGGTTCTTCAGGGTTGTGATGCCCTCTGGCTCTGAAAAGTGTATAAATGCTCTGAGTTGGGGTTTTACTTTGGGGCTTACTCATTGAAAGTGTTTGTTTGGCCAGACAAGACCCTGGGCAGGCAGTAAGGAGCCCTCAGCTTTGAAAACCCAGATTTTGGTGCTTCTCTCTGGTAACTATGTATGGACGGTCAAGTAGTTGGTTGGATCTGTCTGTTAATCTGTGATGTATACATTGCTTATGGGCAGACAGTTGGAAGTCCTGTTTGTTGATCTTTATTACTCTGTATTCCCTCCGAAGTTCAGGGTGCTGACATTTTCCCCTGGACTAAGTGATATGTGCTTGATTAAAGTGATTGTTGACCCTTCAAAAGTTCCCTTTCCTTTAAGAAAAGCAGATCAAAAACCTGTGCAGCAGGTCCTTGCTGGGGTCCTTGCTGTTACAGAGGTAAGGTGGCAATTCCAGGCTAGGGTGAACTTCTGGAACAAAGAAGGTTCTGGGAGATGGTGAAATCTGGAGAAATGCTCAGTGAGAAATGAAGCTTGGTGTCTATTTGGATCTAAAGGGTATGGGGCTTGGACTCATGGGTCCAGTGGTATATGGAACTCCTGAAGAAGAAAACTCCATAGCTGGTGACACAGTGAACAAAGCAGACCTACACAACACACAGCCCATGGGCCACTTGGGGTCCAACCATCATCCGTGCAACTTTAGTCTAACCTGTCACATGACCTGTGGCCACCACCCCTTGTCCATCTGTCTAGTGTAACCTATACACGGACTGAACCCACTACTGAGTTGTGCAGGTCAGGGGTGAAGCTTTGAGCCTAGATTCAGACAGATCTGAGTTCAAATCCAGTCTCAGATACTTCTTAGTTGTGTAACTCTGGGCAAGCCACTTATGGTTATGGACACTAGTTTCCTCATCTGTAAAATGGAGATAATAACAGCTACCTGCAGTGTTGAAAGGATTCAATGAAATAATGCATATAAAACAAATGGGGGGATGGGGCAGATAGGTGGTGCAGTGGATAGAATGTCTGACCTGATGAGAAAAAGACAGCCTCAGGAGGTGAAATCTGGCCTCAGACACTACTAGGTGTGTGACTCTGGGCAAGTCACTTAACTCTGCTTGCCTCGATTTCCTCATCTGTAAGATGAGCTAGAAAAGAAAATGGCAAACCACCCCAGTATCTTTGCCAAGAAGACCCCAAATGGCTTCCCAAAGAATTGGACTAGAATGAAAACCGACTGAATGACAACAAGAAAACTTTGGAAACTTTCAAGTTAGATTCTAGTTATTGTCATGGTGATCGGAGCCAAGTGGCCATTCATGGCATGAAACTGAAATCGCTCCTTGAAATGCTCAGTCCTTGCCCTTGACCCCGTTCTGGTGGAGCCTCGGCCACCCTCTGCCTGGTCCGCATTGATCAAATGGGAATGAGAATGGCCTCTACCTCACAGAGTCATTGTGAGGAGACTACACAAGTAAGATTTTCCCAGTGCAATGGTGCTCTGGACAGTGCATTTACTCTTCTTGTTCCTGGCCATCCCCATTTGGATAAGCTGCAAATATGTGTGTGTATACATATATATGCACATATTTAAATGAGAGCCTATGTACGTGCATATGTGTGTGTCTATAGCTGTAGTCATGCTTATACACTGAACTAGAAACTGGGCATCCAAAGGCAAAACAGAAAGCAGCCTCTGCCCTCTTTGAGGGTCACAATCATAAGGTGTGTGGTGAGGGGAGGGTGTGCATGTACCTGCAGACATGCAGAAACACATATACATGCAGAAAAGCATGCCAACAAGTATACATGCACACTTACACAACACACAGCATGCACATCATACCCACATCCATAGATGCCTACACACATTAATGATTAACAGTCCTGATATAATTTTCCTTAACAGTAACATTAATGTTCTTCTGGTGAACCAACCTCTGACTATCTGGGTGTCTACTTATTGGATTTAGGATGATGGAGTGTGATGGAGTGGCCATCTCTCCCACTGGTCAGTCTTTTCTTCCTTAATTTGGGCAGCTGAGATTCTGGGCTGCAGCTCAGGGTTTAGATTGGGTGACCTCTGATGTTGCTTCTAGCTCTCCAATTCTGTGAGACTACAGCCACATAGGGACTTTCTAAGTATTTCGTTATCTGCCCTCAATAAATGAAAGTTCCTTGAGTGCAAGATTGTTTGATTATTTTCCTCTTTGCATCCCCAGCATCTAGAACTGGGCCCTGCACATCATAGAAGCTTAATAAAAGCATGTCAAATGAGTTGATGGTCCCTTCTAGTTGAGACTGCCCAATGCTCCTCCCCTCTCCATTCTCCATTTTTTCTCCTGTGATTCTGACCTCTATCCTATAATTTGAATTTGGGGAGGATCTGAGGGGAATTGACTGGATGGGCTCCTACCTGGAACCATTTGGATTCCTTTGTATTTTCACCTTTTAGAATTCTAGCTGGCATGACTCTGGGCTGGTGTTCATTGGATTTGGGGGAGGTGGGCATCCTGAGCATCAGATCAACACTTCTCCACGCTGATATCTCCATCGCTGCTTTCCAGGGATAAACTCACATGTGGGGTCAGAGGGTGTGAAGAGACCTCCAAGCATATTGCAGGTTCTTCTCAATGGAATACGAAGTGATTTCTGGAGGCATCGGGAGCATTTCCTCCTTGAAAGTCCTTCCCTTTGAAATGGATTCCCTTAGCAATTTCTTAGAAATTGACTTTGACAAGCACCAAAGCAAGACACATGCTTTGGACTGATGTGGAGTATTATGGCTTGTGTTTCTTCCCTTCCAAGTGGGTCCAATAATTGAGTGAATTTAGAGAGGGCAGGAGTAGGAAAGAATTCTGGCTGTTCTATTCTTTCCTTCTGATGTTTATTCAATTTATCTGTTCTGATTTCCGTGTATTGTTTAGTGCTGGGATTTCATGGGAAATAGGTGTTCTCCAAGCCACTAAATATTGTTTTTTAATTACCTTACAGTCTCTGAGAAACAAGTAATCCTCATCTTCTTTTTATTGGCACTAAAAATCTCGACAGCCACCCGCTCTCAT
Organism: Bettongia penicillata ogilbyi; assembly: GCA_023548195.1. Lineage (NCBI taxonomy): Eukaryota > Metazoa > Chordata > Mammalia > Diprotodontia > Potoroidae > Bettongia > Bettongia penicillata. The sequence continues at coordinate 2,073,242 of JAJHZJ010000218.1, forward strand.
AAAAATCCTTCCTTTTAAAGTCCTGTGTCTTCCTGAGGAATGTTGATGCACTCAGTGGCCTGTCACTGATGGAGCCAGACACAGGCAGTGTAGGCATCCTGTCTTCCCAATGACTTCCTCATCATAGATCTCAGTGGGAACAAAGTCACCCTAATCGATATGAGCCTGGGAGATATAATCACATGATTGATCCCCTAGCATGGTAAGCAAGGTTGTGAGGGGAGTCACGTGCTGGCCCCCACATCTCCAGAGCAAAGACCCAAGGTCTCTGTGGAAAATATTTTCCAATACACAGACAAAATCTCTGCTGACTGCCACACTAGGGAGAGAAAGCTTCTATCATTTCTCTATATGTACATATGTATGCATGTATATGCACATGTATGCACATAAGTATATGCATATATATTGTATACACGTATACATACTATATACATACACATCTCTATTTTCCCCCAACATTCTTTCAGTTGGATGATTTGTGAATCGGCAACTGATGCCTATTGAATTTATAGAATGTTATGCCTCAGCCTAACTCTGATTGTCGTCATGAAGGAATATGAGTTATCTATTCAATAAAATTCAACAAATAGGAAGGGACCTTAGGAGTCTTTTAGGTCAACTTTTCCCTCCCCCAGATGAAGAAACAGGATCAGAGTGATCAAGTGACCTGCACAGGTAATAAATAGCACAGCCAGGATTCAAATAAAGCTCCTTGCACCTGTAGACTGTGGCAAGAAGCAGAATCTGAACCCATGTTTTTCTGGTGAGATCAAGAAATTTGTTCCAGCTCATACAGCTCATTACTGACCACGCTGGGAACAGAGCCCATAGAGTCTCCCTCTGTCCACACTGAATGCTTTTTACCCCAAAGTAGTACTCCCTATAGGATAGGACTTAGCTTTTCTCAAAACTCTTGGAAGACTTCTTTTTTAATCAGACTTACAGTTTCATCAGTGTTAGGAACCTCCAGAGAGGAAACTTAGTCTGAGACTTTACAGCCTTAATGAGTGACCTAGAGGTAAAGAGGTGGATTCAGGTTCATACGACAGTAGGTGAGAGAAAGGACTAGAATACAGATTCTCCTGATTACAGTGCTGGCACTCTACATATCATATCTACATATCTACATATCCACATGGCTCTTGAAACTAAACTCAGTGTTCGAGTCATAGATTGGATAAGCAAGTCTCAAAGCTGTCAATCCATATTCATAGCTAACAGAAGATCCAAAGAATGATGGGGACTTGTGGGGAAAACAGTTTAAGACCCATTGCATGAGCTACTGAAAATTGGATGGTTCAATCCAATTGCCTTTGGCAGAGTTGTGAACTGTGTGACCTCATTGGATGTAATTTTGTGAGAGAAGGCAAGGCAGGACTGTGTCCTGGGGTTCCCTTTTAGGTACAGAGCTTTATTTAGAGTCAGCCCTGCTCACCAAATAGCTGCAAGCCCTTATTCTGCACCAGGAACTGGGCTAGCTTTACAGATAGAAGAAATACAAAAGCAGACCAACACACTACCCAGTCCCTGCCTTGTAGGATTAGGAAAACGTGGCCTGAGAGGCAGTAAGGTCATCCCTGCAGGCTACACATCTTATGAGGACAATATGGCTCTTGCTCTGTGTCCCACAGCTAGTGGCATTTCTGAGCCAGGATTGGAACCCAGTGCTCTCTCCATTCTACCAAACTCAGCAGGGCTACACCGAAGCTTATGTCTCCTCTGCTGCTCTCTCTGTTTTGCCTCTTCCTGACAACATCCCTAGTTATCTGCTCTCACACATGAAAAGTCTTGCGTTTCCCTTTGGATTCTTCATTGCCCTCATTCCTGGATGCCTGAGCTTGTTTCCCCTGCTCTATCTCTTGGACGCAGACACCCTTTGCTCCTCATTTCCTCTGTTATTACCTGCCCAAAAGGATTGCGGCCCAATGTCCATCCATCTGAACACTTGCATGAGTCTGCTAACATATGCCCAGTGATTTCTCTGTCTCTTCTCCACCGCGTCACTGCCAAACAAACCTTCTGTATACTTGGTCATAGTCATTCCACTCAAACATCAGCAAGGGCAGTATGGGCCAGTGGAGGAAGGACCAGGTAGGTGTCACTGGTCCTGGGCACCAGTCCTCACCCTGCTGCTCATTTGCTGTTTGATCTTGGGTAACTGAATTCATCCCCCCCTTTTAGATTCCTTAGCAATATAGAGTGGGGGGGGCAGGGAGTGGCATGAACCAAGCTCCTCTGACTCCACATCTAACATTTTCCTTGCACCAAATAAATCCAATGAAAATTTCTTTTGCTACTAGTTTCAGGCTACATAGTTTCAGGGGACATAGACTCAGCCCGTTCTGAGCCTCCAGGCTTGAGACAAACTTCAGAGCAACCTCAACAAACATTCACCTGGGCCTGCTATCCAAACTCTTCAGAACTATGAACGTTGAGATTTATTGTGACAATGTGGGAATTTAATGACTGAAATGGGCCTCGAAACTGTGTCCCTCCTGGGCCCCCCCAGTGCCTATTAACTTGTGTCTTTGTTCTACTTATCTTGCACCCTTAATCTGTTTAACCAGCAGAGCCCACTGGCCCCTCCCTACTAAGCAAATGAAATGGACTCTCAGCGTTAGGACTGTTTGTATTCCCCAAAGAGAAATATTGTCTCACTAAACTCCCTGGCCATTTCCCAATATGCAATGCCTCTTAATAAGCTCTATTATCATTCATTCTTAACACTAAACAGCCATGTTCAGAGCCAGGGATCTGGGAGAGCCTGCCAGGTTTGGCCATTGTGTTAGACTCAGGCCAAGTATCAATATCCTCATATCAGTTCTAGGAGCAGCCTAGAGTCTTCATGTGCGGTATCAAAGGCATTTTCCTTTGTCTGCCTGTGTCCTCCTGGGATTTCTCATATTCCCTGAAGGAACATTCATAAGTATTTTCATGTCTTTACAAGACAGATCTCCTCTCTGTGGGCTATTTACTGCTTTTCTCAGAGCCTATGAACAGCAGAGGGGGTGGGGGCGGAATCAGTATCTACAAGACTCAGAACCGCTGTCTCCACAGCCCTTGTGCAGGAGGTAACCAGATGCATTTAAGTAAGCCTCTTTGGGCTATGCCTCCCTATTCATGTCGAGGATTTTGATTTCATTTGAAATGAATGACATAAACCCCAGGTCTGAAAACTAATAGAATTTCTGCATTTACCTGCTGATCCATAACCTTTTGGTGAGACTATGTGTCAGCTGCCAGTCCGTTGGCTGAATAAAGGAATGCTTTTAAAATGAAAATGAAAAGGTTTCTGTGCTATTCAGACAGAAGGCAGATATGAAGGCCAGTTGGGGAGGATTATTATTAGGACAATTTTATATTAGGTCTGATAAGGGGCACAAAATAAACTTGGGATGGAGATGTGGTCCAATGAATCAGAGAAGACAGAGAAAAGCGTTGGCCTTGATCCTTTCTCTCAAGCTCTAGGCTAAGTCAGAGACCAGGAGATTCCTGGGAGATGCAGGAACCCCAGGCAGTGGGCAGACTGTGTTTACACTGCCTAGGATAATCACATTCTACACTGTCCACTCAGTTGCCTGCAGTACATGCTGGTGGACTGAGGTGCTACCATATCCTCAAGCTACCATCCTCAGGGTCTGAGAATGAGGATTACCAAAGGCCAATCAGGCAGCACCTGCCTGAGTGAGGGCCTCTGTCAGAGCTGTGGTCACTGTCATCAATGGCCCATTGTTGAGGAGATAGCTATGAAGGGCCCGCAGAAATGTAAGGAGGAATTGAGTTAGTGGGGAGAAGTCTAAGGCATGACCTTTCCTACATGTTACTGAAGTAGTTGGGAGATAGAAGTTTTTTTTCTTTGAGGAGATTGAAGAACTGGGAGGCTTGAGTATTCAAAGCGGAGGATGGGGGGGAGGGGAAGGACACTGTGAGTGAGAAGGCAAAGTTGGTGGGAAATCAGTCCATGAGTCAACAAGCATTTATTAAATGTGCTAGACAACGGGGCTAGCACTGGGGATACAAAGAAAGGCACAAAGCACAGAGCCTGCCTTGGGGAGTAGACAGGCCAGTGGGGAGATAAAATAGAATTATGTAGAAGTACATCCACAGTTTCAGCAACAAAGATCCAGACAAGGAAACATGACCTTTAAGGATTTAGTTGTAGTGTGATGGAGACACAGGGAGACCATTGCAAAGTGAGAGTGGAAAAGCCTGGGAAGCTGGCTCTTCCATTGGCCTGGTGGGAGAGAGGGGGAAGCCTGCCTTGTGGGCAGTGCCCAGAGATATGAATGTGGCATCTCATGGAAGGCAGTAGGCATGACACAAGATGGAAGGAAGGTAAGAGCAGAGTCCTGGGAGCACAGATTTGTGCCAAAAGGGAATGTAGAAGTCACCAATCCCAAACCCTCATTTGTCAAATGAGAAAATTGAGGTCAAGAGCATTGTCTAAAGTCACACAGTGTTAGTTACAGAGCTGGGATTTTGTTGGGAATGTCAGCATGAGCCTTCATAGCCCCAGCCATTCTACCTGGGGAACCTCAGACTCAAAAACCTAAGTGACTTGCTCAGGGACATATACATATAAGTTCTGGAAATGAGACTTGAACTCTGGGCTTCATGGTTCCATTCTGTCCATTCCATAACACTGCCACTTTCAAATGGAGTTCCTAATTCCTATCCTTCCTTCCATCATTTCTGGGATGACAAAATGGGAATACAGTCTGTGAACACCTTCACAAAGAGACTGTGTATCACACCAGCTTTCCTTTAGGGACTCACCCAAGTTCACACCTTTACTATTACCCTTGACTGTTCTCTCTCACTCAGTCCACACATGCAGTCAGGTGCAAGTCTTGCGCAGCCACCACATCATTGTGAGTCCCCCTTTCTTTTTATCTCTCCATATGGACATTTTCCCCTCAATAGCCACAACCCTAGCTCCTGCCTCCAGACTCTCCCCACCTTCATCCACTCCTCGAAGAACTCTACAGGATGGGATTTCCCCTTACATTCCACCAGGCACTTGACAGTCCACAGCATTCTCATCTTCAATGGGATAGGTTGAGCCTGGTGGCTGCAGTCAGTCAGATCAGGGGAATGACGAGGCAAAAAAACCTTGGAGAACTTGTTTGTCTAGCTCCAAGTAACCTTGAAAATGTGTCCCTTTGGTTGGTTCAACTGGCTGTTGTCTGTGGGAAATTCAGTACTGACCTGGAGAAAGCTTGCTGGCAAGGCCACTTGGTTACCCAACCCAATCCAGCTCCATGGGCTTGTTTTCGTTTTGCAGTGTCTTCAGCGGGGAAAACCACAGAAACAACCCTGACATTGTATAAGAAAAGGATATAGACCAATCAGCCCTCAGTCACTGAGGATCTGAATGTAGAGAGGCGGTTACCTGGTTTGATTGTTTATATATGCATAAATGAAATACATGCATGCATACATACATATGCATGCATAGACATATATATATATACACACATATATGTTTATGAACATTTATTTAATATATAACTTTCCACTGGATTTGAAATGCATATATATATATACATATTCTCTTTCTGTATGTATGTGCATGTATATATATATATATATATTTATGTATATATATATTTCAAATCCAACGGAGAGTTCTTGAAGTCCCAGGAGGGAGATTATAGAAAGAGTGCAAAGCAAGTTTTCTAGAACAGAAACTGAACAGAAAACAGACTCTAAGCATCCCTGCTGATCTGGGAAAGGGTTGACATTTCAGTAACAGAATGCAAAGCAGACATTCCTAACCATAATGGAAGGAGCTAAAATGGGACTCTCCGTGGATCACCACATGGTTTTAACTCCATTTTAAAATTCCTCATTCTGTTAGGCTTGAAGCATCAAATGATGAAAAATGGGCTGATCCAGTCAGTGTTTTAAAATAACTGGAGAGCATTCCAGAAGCCTGATTTGGGACAGTTAGGTCGCATCCTAGTGACCCTGTGGTTAGCAGGCAGCCCCCAGCCATCTGTCCCAGCTGACTCTTCGGACTGACAGCAGAGAGGTGTAGACGGAGACCTGGACCAAGTCAAGATGACCTCTCTGCTCCAGGCCTGACTGATGCTTCCCAGCCAGGGGACCCTACAGAAATCACTTCATCGCTCTCAGCTTTGGCTTTTTACTCAGGAAAATTTGACTGGAACAATTGCAATGCCTCCCTCATCAGAAGAGGAGAGATGCGCTTTGCCAAGAGCTGTAAAACATTAATGGTGATTGCCAATTAGTCTCAGGCCCCATTTTATTTGCCATTTGCCTGGCTTGCCAAGGCTGCTGAATGGAATGTTGCGGCTGTTGTCCTGACCTTCATTTTATGTGACCCCCCTGGACTTTTTGTCCATGAGGTTTTCTTGGCATAGACGCTGAAGTAGTCAGCCATTTCCTTCTCCAGTGTGCCACCATTTTACAGATGAGAAACTGAGGCAAATAGAGATTAAATGTCTTGCTGAGGATCACACAGCCAGTAAGTATCTGAGGCTGGATTTGCATTCAGACTTTCCTAACTCCAGGCCCCATGCTCTATCCATTGTACCATCTAGCTGCCTCTTAAATAGAATGCATTAATTTTTATTATTTATTAATTAATATTATATTAGAAAGAATGGCCAATGCCAAAATTTGCCAAGTTTCTGAAAATTTTAGAATAAATTTTAGAATCCTTGAGGTAATTAAAGATGACCTTGAACATCCCCAGATCAGAAGTGACAAGTATCTGGCTACACAGTTGTCCAGTTAGCAGAGGCCTGGGCCCATTAAACTCTAAGTAAATCAGTTCTATTGATAAACAGGTGCACTAAAAAAGAGAAAGGACGTTAAAGATCTTACTGGATGCCAATCACTGGGATAAGGGCTAGGGACACAGATACAGCATTCAAGAGGTGTCTGCTCTCAAAGAGTTTGCATTTTAGTGGGGAGAGGGTGGTAGCAGTGACCCTTCTTTAAGCAGACTGGGTGCTCCATTAAAGGATGAGAAGGCCATAGTGCTTCCTTGCAGCCTAAGGCATAAAAGGTCAACCTCTAGGGAACTGGTTTTTCAGTGGAATTTCCACTGCCCTAGAGGGCACCTTTCTGACCTAGTGACTCATTTTTGGTGAACATAAAGGTAGAGGGGAGTTGTGTCTTATTTAAATTTAACTAGAATGCATTTCCTTTCTAATTATATAATCATGAAATTGCTTTAAAGTTGCATTTTAGGACCCATGAGCATCTCATAGGCTTTAAATCCTCTGCCTGAAGGACTGGGTCAGTGATGTGCCAGGGACTGGACTAAGTTCTGGGGGGACATAAAAGGTCAGGAAAGTCTCCTGCTCTCCGAGAGATTGTACTCTGGTGGGGCCTGGCTTCCTCTCCCCTGAGGCAGGTAGGGGGCCCTGTGAACATGGCTCGTTAGCCACTCTGTTCTTTACCCTAGGTGAAGGAGTGGTTTGAAAGGTCAGGAGAATAAACCTTTGGAAGTTGGGAAGCGGGGGTCTAAGACTCTCGACGTCTGAGTCCATGCCCAGCACTGACGCCCTGAAGAGTAATAGCGACCTTCAGGACACAGTTAACATGTAGCTGAGACATAGACTCAAGCATCAGTGAGGGCATCTTTGGAGTAAACTGAGTTACATCACTGCATCTTAAAGACTGGGCTAAGTCTGAGGCCACACTCCCTAGAGACCAAAGTGGGGTAAGAGGGACTGCGCTAGATGTTGAGGAGAAAGATTTGTTCTTTTGTTACTGCTCTATCTTCAAAGGGAATATTCTTTGCTAAAAGCTAATTGGTGTTGAGTGATTAGATGGAACTGAGCACTAGAAAGCAGCGGGTTTGAGCCAAGAGCAGGAGAGAAGAGCAGTTCGCAGCCTTTTGTCCATTGTACCTCCAGAAGCTTCAGCAAACAAGGGGGCATCTGGCCCTGGGGCAGTGGCTACAATCTATCCCCTGCCCTATGCAGTTGCCAGTGTGTATTTTCTCTCTATTGACTCTTTTGCATGCTGTAGCCCCCAAACGAAAACCAAGTTCATTAAAGTTGGGTAATGTTTGTTAGCGTTTCTTCTCCCCAGTACTCAGCCCAGTAAATAGCACAGAGTGGGCCCTTAACACATGCTTATTGGATTTAACTAAATTGAAGGAAGGGTTTGCATTAGAGAAATTCTAAGGAACCCCTTCTGGCCCCACATACAAGGATCCTCTGTTTTGCCCCCACTGCAAGATAGGCCATTCCTCCTCTCTGTCATGAGATGTGAGACACAAATAAGACAAGCTCTAATGGCCTTAGAAGTCTGGCAGTGTGGTACAGCGGACAGAGCTCTGGCCTTGGAGCCAGAGGACCTGGATTAGAATTCTAATTCACTTCACAACCCTTGGCCTCAGTCTCCCCATCAACAAGATAAGGAAGTTGAACTAGAAGACCTTGAAGATTTTTTTCAGCTCTCAGTCTGTGACTGTAAAGATCTTGCCTCCAGTCAGAAGGTTCTTGGGTACTCCTAGACATATTCCAAGGCAAGGGAAGAACTTGGAACTGGTTTCAGGATCTAATACCCACCTTCTCACCAGCCACTTCCCTTAAATAAACCATCAGTTGAAACATTCAACATTGTCTTTTTGAGTGGAAATAGCTCTATCTGGAGCAGGGGCAGGCTTAGATAAAATGGGAGGCGAGGCTTCTAGAGGAATGGGGAGACAAAAAAATTTCTCTTCTTTTCCAAATCCTCTTTCCAAAGGTCCATTCTATGGAATATATAAAGTACAGGCTATTTGTTTCTAATGGCTACACATTAATGGTGGCTCAGAGTTAAGCATGTCAACATGATTTCTCTTAAGTAACTCCTTGGGAAAACACTCAAGACTTCCATTTATTTCCACATGTGTGCTGAGGACAAGAGAGAAAAGAGTTATTCCCAAAGCAGGATGATCGAGAAATCATTTATCAGTTTTCTTGCATGTCTGTATAACATTCTAATTAGTGGGATGTCTTTGTCAGCAAGTGCTTATTGGACAAATAACAAGACAGAAGTGAAGAAAGGGCCCCATAAAGAACTCTGATGCTTTGAGAAACTAATTGTGGTATTATCGCTGGAATTTTATGGGATTAAGCAGTTAATTTTAGATCTGGGATCCCTAATGGCATGGCTCCTGGTGGTGCCTCCCCAAAGTTCTGAGCCTTCTGATGATATGACAAAACCCAGTGAAAACTAGTGAGCATGAGGCATGAGGCCTGGAACAGGAGGCAGGTGTTGTTGACTGGACAGGGGCACACAGGGCTATGATCCTAGACTAAAATATGTGTTTGTTAAATGAGAATAATCCTCATCCAACTTTATTTTCTGCCATAAGCTATAGAAAAAGTGCTGCCTAGCCTGGGAGTATTGGGTCTCAGCTAGAACTGGAAAGCTACTGAGACCATGGAGAATGGTGGGCTCATTTTATAAGTAAAGAAACTGAGGCTGAGGGAGGTAAAACTAGTGGCCCAATGTCACGCAGGTGATAAATGGCAGAGGTGGAATTTGAGAAGCCTGGTCTTCTGGTTCCAATGCCAATTCTCATTCCCAGGGACCACTAAGGGGCCAGAGGAGGGTAATAGGGTTGGTCAAAAGGCCTTAGTGTAAAGCTGTATAAGGATGAGGTAAATGAGATGGCCATAGTTAGATAAGAGAGAAAAGTCTATGAAAGCTGCCATGGACCTCTACTCTTCTAAATGGCATCCCATCTGCTGCCATGGGACCATCTTATTCTTTGTGCCAGAGATAAGATTGCCAGATCTATGTGTGTAGTCCAAGTCTCTCTCCTAACAACAGTTCCAAATCCCTAGGTCTTCTGAGACAAGATGTCATGTAAGCATCTTTAATTCATGTCTGAAATCATTATCATCCTTCCTGAACCTTCCCTTTGGCCAAAGTTCCTATTATTGTGGAAAGCACCACTGTGATCTCAGTCACCCCAGCTCACTACATAAGGATCACATTCAAATTCCTCTCACCACATATACCATACATTGTTGTTGTTACTGATACTGGCTAGCATTTCTATAGCAAAGGTTCTATTGTTATCCTCATTTGCAAATGAGGAAACTGAGACTTGGAATGGTTAAATGACTTCCAGGTTCACACAGAAAAATAAATACCTGAGGAAGGACCTCCTGGCTCCAAATCTTGTCCCATCCACCCTTCTAACATTTTTAGTATGCATTCTCTCCTGTGGCACCACCCTGGAGCAAGCTCTCATGCCTCTCAGATTTACTTCAGCAGTTCTGGTCTTCCTGCCTCAAGTCTTCCCCCACTCCAATCCATTCTCCACGCAAGCAATGGCCTGGTCATATCATCCCTTTGCTCAGTAAACTACTCTGGCAGCTCCCTGTTACCCCCAAGATCAAATACAAACCCCTCTGGAATATCAAGCTCTTCACAAGTGGTCCCCTTCTGCCTTCCCACCCCCTCTAGCATACATCCATTCTCCTGTTCCTTATACACGACAGTCCATCTGCCATCTTCCTTTGCACCGTCTCTTCCCCAGCCTGAGGTGTTCTCTCTTCTCCTGGGAGCGTTTTATGTTCCCTGGGCTCCACGAACATTCAGTTCAAACTTGGCTTTCGGAAGGAGTCTCTTCTTAGTCTCTTCCATGCTAGTGATTTTAGCAGTGGTAGGAATTAGCATCCATTCACTTTATCTATGTCGTGTATCTGTGTGCTTGTTTCCATCATGTCTCCCCCATTGCACTGGGAGCCCTGAAGAGTAACATTTGGTCTTTCCTTGTTTCTTCTGAACTTAGCCCAGTTTCTGACATATTTTAGATGCTTCAAAAATGTGTGGTGATTGTTTGATCACAGAGGAACCTCATGCTACTTAGCTCTAGACTAAAGCCTGCAAGGTTCAAGAGGAACATTTAGATTTAATGCCGAGGGAAACTCCCTACCTCTTGGTGTTGTCCAGGAATCAGATGAGTCACCCCAGGAAACAATGGGCCCAAGTCCCTGAAGGTCTTCAGGCAAAGACTGGATGAGCTATGTGTGAAAGGGAAAAGACTACAGGCACTTGTCCAAGTGACATAGGGAGTTTCTGAGGCTTCCTCGCAGCCTAAAATCCTGTAGTTTGAGGCCTTTTAACTCACAGAGGGCTGGATTTCACAGAAGACTCCTGTATCTGCTGAAGCAATCATGTCATTTTCTTGTAATTGATATAAAGTGTTAATTATCTTCATTTTTTCCAACACATTTTAGGAAAGACATTGGGGATTGGAGACAACATAGTACAAAGGAGGGGTGGGCAGGTTGGTGAGGGACTTTGGGACCATGCGATAGCAGAATGAGTAGAATGAACTGGGCATATTCAGCCTGGAGGCAAGAAAATTTAAGGGAAGCATTGCAACAGACATCTTCAAGCATTTGAAGGGTTGCCATGGGGAAGAGAACATAGCTAGGAGTAGTTGGTAGAAACTGAAAAGTAGAAAATTTAGACTTATCAGGAAAAGTTCCCTGACAGATAAATTTGAGGTGCAGTGGATAGAGCATTGGACTTGGAATTGGGAAAGATTCATCTATGGGAGTTCAAATCCAACCTCAGATCCTAGCTGTGTGATACTGGGAAAGTCACTTAATCATCTTTGTCTCTGTTTTCTCATCTGTCAAATGAGCGGGAAAAGGAAATGGCAAACCACTTCAGTATCTTTGCCAAAAAAAAAATCCAAATGGGGTCACAAAGAGTCAGATACAACTGAAACAACTGATCAATAACAGTAGCAATAGTTCAAAAGTGTAATGATATTCCTAGAGAAGTGGTGGGGAGGAAACAAACATTTTTAAAATACTTATTGTGTTATCAGATACCAGGCTAAATGCTATATATATTTTCCACATTTCAATTTATTTATTTATTTTAGTAATCAACATTCAGTTCCACAAGACTTTGAGTTCTTGCTTTTCTCCCCATCTCCCCCCTCCCTCATCCCATTATGCCATGTACCTTGAGTACCCCTTCCCCAATCTGCCCTCCCTCCTATCACACTCCCTCTCCACTTCTCTTATCTCCTTCCCCTTCTATTTTGCTGTAGGGAAAGATAGATTTCCATACCCCATTGCCTGAGTATCTTATTTCCCAGTTGCATGTAAAAACAAATTTTAACTTTCGTTTTTCAAAACTTTGAGTTCCAAATTCTCTCCCTCCCTCCCTACCCACTCCACTGAGAAGGCAAGCAATTCCATATGTTATACATGTCATGCAAAACACTTCCATAATAGGCATGTTGTGAAAGACTATATTTCTCTCCATCCTATCCCCCACATTTATTCTATTCTTTTCTTTGAACTTGATCCTCCTCAAAGTGTTTGCTTCTGATTAACCCTCCTCCAGTCTTCCCTCTCTTCTATTACATGCTCCTCTCTTATTCCCTTCCCCGCTACTTTCCTGTATGGTAAGAGATTTCTATACCCAATTGAGTGTCTATGTTATTCTCTCCTTAAGTTAAATCTAATGAAAGTAAGGTTCACTCATTCTCTCTCACTGAGCCCTTTCCCCCTCTATTGTAAAAGCTTCTTCATGCCTCTTTTATATGAGACAATTTACCCCATTCTACTTCTCCCTTTGTCTTTCTCCCAGTACATTCCTCTCTCACCCACTTATTTTTTAGATATAATCCCTTCATACTCAACTGACCTTGTGCCCTCTATCTATCTATCTAGCTATCTATCTATCTATCTAATAGATATCTATATATCTATATCTATCTATATCTATATCTATCTATCTATATCTATCTATCTATATATCTATATCTATATATCTATCTATCTATCTATCTATCTATCTATATATATATATATATATATATATATATATACATATATATATATATATATATATATTCATTCCCTCCAACTACCCCAATGATGAGAAAGGCCTCATGAGTTACAAGTATTATTTCTGTGTAGGAATGTAATCAGTTCAACTTTAATAAGTCTCTTATGATTTCTCTTTCCTGTTGACTTTTTCATATTACTCTTGATTCTTGTATTTGAAGTTCAAATTTTATATTTAGCTATTTAGTCTTTTCATCAGGACTGCTTGAAAGTCCTCTATTTCATTCAATATCTGTTTTTTCTCCTGAAGGATTATACTTGGTTTTGCTGGGTAGGTGACTCTTGGCTTTAATCTTAGCCCCTTTGACCCCCAGAATAGCATATTTGAGGCCCTCTGACCCCTTAATGTAGAAGCTGCTAAATCTTGTGATATCATGATTGTGTTTGCACAGTACTTGAATTATTTATTTCTGGCTGCTTGTAATATTTTCTTCTCGACCTGGAAATTCTGGAGTTTTTGGCTTTAATATTCCAGGGAATTTTCCTTTGGGAATCTCTTTCAGGAGGTGATCAGTAGATTCTTTCAATTTCTATCTTACCCTCTGGTTCTAGAATATCAGGGCAGTTTTCCTTGATACATTTTTGAAAGATGATGTCTAGGCTCTTTTTTGATCTTGGCTTTCAGGTAGTCCAATAATTTTTAAATTATCTCTCCTGGATCTATTTTCCAAGTCAATTGTTTTACTAATGAGCTATTTTCCAATGAGAAAACAACATCTTTGTCTATCCTTACCCCCTTCTTTTGGTTTTGTTCTGTGATTTCTTGATTTCTCATAGAGTCATTACCTTTCATTTGTTCCATTCTAATTTTTAAGGAATTATTCTCTTCAGTGAGTTTTGGGACCTCTTTTTCCATTTGGCAAATTCTGTTTTTTGAAGCATTCATCTCCTTTTGGCTTTTTGGACCCCTTTTGCCATTTGATCTAGTCTATTTTTAAAGTCTTATTTTATTCAGTATTTTGGGGGTCTTCTTTAGCAAGCTATTGACTTGTTTTTCATTATTTTCTTGATTCACTCTCATTTCTCTTCCCAGTTTTTCCCTCTGTTCTCTTACTGGATTTTCAGAATCCTTTTTGAGCTCTTCCATGGCCTGAGACCAATTTATGTTTTTCTTGGAGGCTTTGGAGGGAGGAGCTTTGACTATTTTATTCTTCTGGATGTATTTGATCGTCCTCATCACCAGTGTAAGACTCTATAATCTGACACTTTTTCTTCTGTTTGATCATTTCCCCAGCCAATTATTTAATTTTTTTTTAAATTCCTTCTTAAGATAGGCCTCTGCTTCCAGTATGTAGGGCACACAGCACTTCAGGGACCCTGTGCAGTTGTTTTCAGAAATACCCACAAGGACCTGTAAGTTTTTAGTTCCTCCAGGGTGGCATGATCTAAGGAGAGGTGTTTACTACTCTCCTGGCTTGTGCCCTGGTCAGTGAGATACCACAAACACTTCTCTCTGCCATGAAACTGTGATAATGGCTCTCTTTCCACCACAACCATAAACTTCACCATACCATCACCATGCCAGCACTCTCCCTGACCCCAGGACCACCACCTAGGACCATAACTCAGATCCCAGTGTGGGCAAAGCAACATAATCATACTGCAGTGCCTGCAAAGAGACCCCCACAATCTCCTTTTGATCAATTGTTTCATCCCTTACCATCTGTGCACAAGAGCTCCAGAAGCAACTGCTGCTGCCACCATCACCACCCTGGGACTGTGCTGGGCCTCTCTCACCCAGGTCTGATAGACCCTCCCCACCTACACTGACCCTCTGAGTCCTCTTTGGTGTTTGTGGGCTAAGAAGTCTGGAAACCACCCCAAATGCCAAAAACTTAGTCTCCTGAGACCTGCTCCAGATTTGCTGGGGGCGCCGGTCTAGGCCAGGATGGAAGACTGTGCTCCTCTCTAAGCCTGGCACAACAAACCTTTTTCATGGATCATTCAGGTTGTCCTAGCCTGGAAATATGTCTCACTCCACCCTTTTGTGGGTTCTGTTGCTCTGGAATTTGTTTGGAATCATTTTTACAGGTATTTGGACAGGTTTGGGGTATAGTTAAAGTGACTCCTTGCTTCTACTCTGCCATCTTGTCTCTGCCCCCATGCTATACAAATATTAACTCATTTTACCCCCATGACAACCTTGGGAAGTAGATGCTATTATTATCTCCATTTTACAATCAAGAAAATCAAGGCAAAGAGAGACTAAAGGACTTGCACAGGGTCACACAGTCTAAATGTCTGAAGCCAGGTCTGAAACCAGGTTTTCCTGACTTTAAGCCTCATCCGCTGTTCACTAGATCATCTAGTTAGTGTGTTCTTTTTGTGGGAGGTCTACAATAAAGATTGTTTGGCTTCTTTTTGAAGTACTACTAGGAAGAATTCTTATCCCTATGTGATTTGGACTAGAAAGCACTGAGTGGAAGACATGTAATGAGGAAGATCTGGATTTGAATCTTGCCTCAAGGTATTGAGCTATGTGAGCAAGTCTCTTTACCACTCTCAGTTTACCACCCTGAGTTTCACTCAGCCTTAATTTCCTTATTTCTAAAATGGGAATAATAAGAATAACTATTTCAAAGGGTTATTGTAAGGATGAGATAACATGATTCATTTTTTATTTTTAATATTAATTGATTTAATTTAGTTTTCAACATTCACTTCCATAAAATTTTGAGTATCAAATTTTCTCCCCCTTCCTCCCTTCACTCACACCAAGACAGCATGCAATCTGTTACAGGTTCTGTATATACAATCATATTAAATATATTTCCACATTAGTCATCTTATAAAGAAGAATTGCAACCAATGGGAAGAGCCACAGGGGGTGGAGCCAAGATGGAGGAGCAGAAAGATGCACATGTGCTAGCTTTTACCCCACAGCCCATAAAATGCCTGTAAAGAAGAACTCTCAACAAATTCTAGAGCAGCAGAAGCCACAGAACAATGGAGTGGAGGAGATTTCTATCCCAGAGGGACCTGAAAGACCAACAGAAAAGGTCTGTTGTACACCAGATGTGGAGTAGAGTCCAGCCCTGCCTTGGCCAGGCAGTACTGTAAGGGGCAGATCTGAGCAGGCTTCAGAGACAGAATCTCCAGAAGCAGTGCAGATCCCTCAACCCACAGGTGCCAAAGGTCAGTGAGAGGGTCTTTTTGACTGGCTGAGAAGGGAGCAGGATGATCCCTTAACTCGGGCCTCCTCAGGTGGCAGCAGTAGAGGCATCAGCCAGCTCCCAAAACAAGCAGTAGCCTGTATCTATTGTTGAAGGTCTCCTCGCAAACCCTCTTAGGGAACTGAGCCCTGTGTGGTAGTGCCCCGTCCTGAGCAGCTGATCTTAATCTCACACTGAGTAGCAGTGCCCCCACCAAAAGCCCCTGAGGCTGTGGAGCAGCTCATCTGAATCTCAGCCCCCCCAGTACTGGCTTGGTGGAACTGGAGGTGAGGTGGTTGTCGAGAGGAAACTCAGAAGTCAAGTAACTGGCTGGGAAAATGCCCCAAAAAAGAAAAAAATAAGACAATAGAAGGTTACTTTCTTGGGGAACAGGTGTCTCCCCCCATCCTTTCAGATGAGGAAGGACAAGGCATATGGTTAGAGAAAGTCAAGGCCTCTGTCTCCAGGGCCTCCAAAGGGAACTTAAATTGGGCTCAGACGATAGAAGATCTTAAAAAACAAGTTAGCAGCTTACTAAAGGAGAACCAAAAAGAAAAAAAATGCTGAGGAAAATAACATCTTTAAAAAGAGGTTAACTCAATTGGAAAAAGAGGTCCAAAAAGCCAACGAGGAGAAGGAAGTTTTAAAAAGCAGAATTAGCCAAATGGAAGAGAAGTTTCAAAAGCTCACTGAACAAAATAATTCCTTGAAAGAGAGAATTGAGTCCAGGGAAATGAATGACTGTGAGTTAAACCAAGCGGTTCGTAAAGAAGACCAAAAGTCTGAAAAAATAGAAGATAATGGGAAGATCCATGAGAAAATAAACAAAAGGAACAAAAAAAAATGAAAGCCAATAGTCTGCTTCGATCTGCATTCAGACCTCTTCGTTCTTTCTCTGGATATGAATGGTATTTTCCATCATGAGTCTTTTGAAGTTGACTTAGATCCTTGCACTTAGAAGAGCTAAGTCTATCAAAGTTAGTCCTCTCACAATGAATCTGTTACCATGTACAGTGTTCTCCTAGTTCTGCTTACTTCACTCAGTATCAGTTCATGTGAGTTGAGGTTTTTTTCTGAAGTCTACCTGTTCTTCCTTTCTTGATGGAACATTAAATTTGTATACCACAACTTGTTCAGTTATTCCCCCAACTGATGTACACCCCCTCAATGTTCAATTCTTGGCCACCACAAAAGAACTGCTGTGCATATTTTTGTACATGTGTGTTCTTTTCCCATGTTGGTATGCAGACCTAGAAGTGGTATTACTGGGTCAAAAGGTACACACAGTTTGTCCTTTGGAAATTGTTCCAAATTGCTCTCCAGAATGGTTGGTTCAGTTCATAACTTGACCAACAATGCATTAGTGTTCCAATTTTCCCACATCTCCAACTTTTATCATTTTCCTGTTTTGTCATGTTAGCCAATCTGTTGGTGTGATGTGGTACATAAGAATAGTTTTGATTTGTATTTCTCTAATAGATAGTGATGTACAGAATTTTCATATGACTATAGATAGAACTTTAATTTCTTCATCTGAAAACTGCCTCTTCATATCTTTTGACCATTTATCAATTTGAGGATGACTTGTATTCTTAGAAATTTGACTCATTTTTCTTTATATTTTAGAAATGAGGTCTTTATCAGAGATACTGGCTGTAAAAATTGTTTCTCAACTTTCCCTTCTAATCTTGGTTGCAATAACTTTGGCTATGCAAAAACTTCTCAATTCCTTGTAATCAAAATTGTCCATTTTACATTTCATAATGTTCTCTATCTCTTGTTTGGTCATAAATTCTTCCCTTCTCCATAAATCTGACAAGTAAACTATTTTTGTTTTCCTTGTTTACTTATAGTATCAACCTTTAATAACTAAGTCATGTGTACATTTTGACTTTATCTTGGTATATGGTATAAGATACTGGTCTATGCCTAGTTTCTGCCATACTATTTCCCAGTTTTCCAGGAAGATTTTTTCTTAAATACTGAGTTCTTATCATAGAAGCTGGAGTCTTTGAGTTTATCAAATAGTGTACTATAGTCACTGACTACTGTTTCTTGTGTATCTAAGTTATTCCACTGATCCACCACTTAACCAGTACCAAGAAATTCTGATGACTGGATTGCTGCTTTATAATACAATTTAAGATCTGGTACAGCTAGACCACCTTCCCTAATGTTTCTTTTCATTAATTTCCCTGATATTCTGAATCTTTTGTTCTTCCAGATGAATTGGGTTATTACTTTTTCTAGATTTATAAAATAATTTTTGATAGCTTGATTGGTATGGCACTGAATAAATTAATAATTTATTTTAATTTATATTTATATTATATATATTTAATTTATATTAATAATAAATAATTAGGTAGAATTGGCATTTTTATTATATTATCTCAGCCTACCCATGATCAATTGATGTTTTTCCAATTATTTAGACCTGACTTTATTGGTGTGAAAAGTGTTTTGTAATTGTATTCTTATAGTTCCTGGGTTTGTCTTAGCAGGTAGACTCCCAAATATTTCAAATTGTCTACAGAAATTTCAAATGGAATTTTTCTATTTCTTGCTCTTGGACTTTATTAGTAATATGTAGAAATATCGATGATTCATGTTGGTTTATTTTATATCCTGCAACTCTGCTGAAGTTGTTTATTATTTCAAGTATTTTTTACTTGATTCTCTAGTATTCTCTAAGTATACCATCATATTGTCTGCAAAGACTGATAGTAAAGCACATGATTCTTAAACTACTGTTATTCAGTCATTTTTCAGTCATGTCCAACTCTTTGTGGTGCCATGGGGGTTTTCTTGCCCAAGAAAATGGAGTGGTTTGACATTTTTTTCTCCCACTCATTTTATAGATGAGAAAACTCAGACAAAAAGGAGGAAGTGACTTACTCAGGGACACACAGCTAAGAAGCATCAAAGACCAGATTTTCTTCCTTACTCCAAGCGTAGTACCGATGCACTGTCTCACTGAGCTGCACTACATCAATGTGATATTAATAATGATAACAATAATGACGATGATAATATCCCTGCCTTGGTTGGTTGGTTGTTGTCCTTCATCATCAAAGACGACCACGATGATATCACCATAATAAAGTGAGGTGTCATTGTGTCCGACTGTGGCTGATCAGATCAATACAAACTCGGAATATTCTACCACAGGTTGGGCACAGATAGTCCTTATGAATATTTGGGATGGATATCCCAAATTTGCTATGCTGCATTGACTTTGTGCTGTCTCAATTCTGCTTTGCTCAAACAGCACAGCACCCTTTCTGATGTGGAGATGCCATGCTGAGTGGTCTTGTGCCAGTGTCTCCCATGTTGCACAGTCAAATCCAAAGTTCCAGAGACAGACCTTGAGAGTGTCCTTGTATCATTTCTTCTGGTCACCATGTGATCGCCTGCCCCATGCAAGTTCTCCTTAAATTAGTGTTTTTGGCAAACGAATAGTTTGTGTTTGAACAATGTGGCCAGCCCATTGGAGTTGCACTCTCTGAAGTGTAGTTTCAATGCTTGGCAGTTCAACTTGAGCAAGGACTTCAGTGTCTTGTACCTTATCCTGCCAGATGATCCTCAGAACCTTCCTAAGACAGTCTAAGTGGAAGCAATTCAGTTTCCTGGCATAGACTGCTGTAGACTGTCCATATTTCATAGGCATACAACAATGAGGTCAACATAATGATTCTGTAGACCTTCAATTTGGTGGTCAGTCTAATACTGCTTCTCTCCCAAACCTTTCTTTGAAGCCTCCCAAACGCTGATCTAGCTCTGGCAATTCATGCATCAGCCTCATTGTCAATGTGTACATTCCTGGAAAGTACAATACCAAGGTAAGTGAACTTACCCACAACATTCAAAATGTCTCCATTTGTTGTAACCAATGGTTTCATGTATGGAGGGTGTGGTGGTGGTTGACGGAGCACCTGTGTTTGCTTGGTGTTAATTATTAGGCCAAAATTAGCAGAAGCAGCAAAGAACTGATCCATACTTAGTTGCATCTCAGCTTCAGAGGCTGCACTGAATACACAATTATCTGAAAACAGAAAATCATGCACCAACACTTCCTCCACTTTGGTCTTGTTTTGTAGCCTTTTCAAACAGCAGAACTTATCATCAGTTTGGTAGTTTACCTTGATGCCATGCTCATCTTCGTTGAAAGTATTTGGCTGAAAATATCATGCTTAAAATCATGGGAGCAAGGACACAGCCCTGTTTCATTCCATTGGTGACTGGGAAGACACAAGAGCTTTGTCCATTATCCAGAACCCAGGCAAAGATGCCATCATGAAACTGATGTACAATATTGATGAACTTCTCTGGAAAACCAAATTTTGACATAATTTTCCATAAGCCTTCATGACTAACAGTGTAAGGCCTTAGTCTAATCCACAAACATTGTGTACGTCCGTTCTGCTCCTGGCATTTCTCCTGGAATTATCGAGAAGCAAACACCATATCGAAGTCACACTGAAGTCACACTGGCTCTCAGGTATATGCCCATCTTCCAAATGAAAGGTCAGCCTATTAAGGATAACTAGCAAGAATTTTGCCAACAATGACTAGAAGCAAAATCCCGCTGTGATTGTCATAAGACAATCTATTCCCTTTACCGTTATAGAGATGGAACACAGAGGCATCCTTGAGCTCCTGGGGGATAACCTCCTCTTCCCATATAACCTGGAAAATTTTAGTCAGTTTTTGTATGAACAGTGGTCCCCCTACCTTGTAAATCTCAACTGGAATAGAATCAGCACCAGGAGCTTTGCCATATGAAAGGAGCCTTATGGCCCTCAAAACCTTTTCTTCAGATGGAAGTTCAGCTAAGAAGGGATTGACTTCAACCTGAGCTAAATGATCAATGACCTCATCATTGATTGATGATATTCTATTGAGAAAACTATGGAAGTATTCAGCCCATCTCTCTAGGATCATGTCCTTATCATTAATCAATGTAGCTCCATCAGCACTGAGTAATTGTGATGCACCATAGGTTTTTGGTCTATAAATAGCTTTCAGGGAATCATTAAAGCTCTTTGTATTATTATTATCAGCATAAAACTGAATTTCATTTTTCTTATTGAACCAGGAATCCCACATCTCTCTAAGTTTTGCTTGTACTTTGCTTTGGATGAAATTAAATGCTGCCTTCTTAGAGGTGGATGAACTATCCTACTGGTAAATCCTGTGGAGTTCTCGTTTTTCATTTAGCAGCTTCTGAATTTCCCCATCATTTTCATGAAACCAGTCTTGGCATTTGTCAGTGCTCTGACCCAGATGAGCAAATGCAATGCTGTACTTCAAATCTCTGAAAGCTGCCCACTCCTTTTCTGCTACATTTTTGTCAACTATGTGTTGGATCAACTTTCCTCCTGTTCACACTCAGAGAAGAGCTCTAATTTGCTGACATTAATTCTTCTGGTAGTCATTTTGCCTTGCGGGTGACACTTTTGATGAATCTGAATATTTAGCTTGGAAAGGATAAGTCTATCATCAGTCCAGCTCTCTGTACCATGCATTGCTTCTGTCAGTCTCACTTCTTGTCTTTTTCTTCTCCTTACAATCACATAATCTAGTAGATGCCAGTATTCGCTGTGAGGGTGCATCCATGAAGTGTTATTGCATTTAGGTAAATGGAAGACAGTGTTGGTGATGAGAAGGTCTTGTGGTACACAAGTCTTCAGCAGTAAATGACCATTGCTGTTGCTGTTTCCAACTGCTTTTCTCCCAAGGACTACCTGCCAAGTCTGAGTCTACTCCAGCATTAAAGTCACCCAGAATTATAAGCTTGTCCTCTTTTGGCTCATTGAGGATAAGGGTCTCTAGGTCTTCATAAAATTTTTCTTTTGACTTCATCAGGATTTATCATGGTGGAAGCCTAGGCACTGATGATGGTGGCATGGCATTTTCCTGCGAGTGGCAATCGCATTGTCATGAGTCTGTCATTCACTCCTTTTGGCAGGCATACCAGCTTGATTATTAGATTAGTTTTTATTGGGAAACCCATGCCAGCTTCACAGTGCTCCCCTTCACTGTGCAAACTTCAGAGAAATGTGTATACAGCTCCAACTTCAGTAAGCTGGTCTTCATTTGCCAACCTTGTTTCATTCAGTGCTGCTATTTGGATGCGATACCTGTTGAGTTATCTTGCAACAAGAGCTGTTTATTAGTGTGCATGTGTTCCATGTGCCAATGGTGAGTGGATTTGTCTTTGCAGATGTTCTTGTATATTTTGTACTTTTCTTTGTGATTCTACCGCACAGTGGGATTCCCTGCCTACTGCGGTAATCAGCCCAGGGTTGGGTAAGCAGGTAATGTTTAGGCCGCCTTTTCTAGCACCCTTCCTCACACCAGGAGGTGAGCAGTGTGATCCTTAAAAGGCTGCTCAGACACCCAGGGGACAGCCAAGTCCCACTGCTGCTTCCAGCGAGAAACAACTCTGTGTCCTGGGCCGCCTGTGTCCAGGATTGTGACTACAGCTCCCATTGTGTCTGCACCTGCTGCTTCATCACTTGCTTGTCATCACAGGAGTGTGAGGCATAGTATTAAAACGGTATAAGTGATGTCTTTTGATTCGTACATAAATTGGATTTAAGTGAGGCAGAGTTGCATGAAGTCCTCAGCCTCAGTCTCTCCCTGGTGTCATCATAGTCCAGTGGCAGGACAGAGTCAAGACGACTAGCGATGGCTCAGGATGCAGTGGATGGCTTTGGCATCTTCAGTGTCTAACCAAGCTCTAAGCACTTCACTTCTCCTGCTTCATCGGTCTTCATGGCTATTGGAACAAATTGTTCTCATCAGCCCATTCCGCCAGATTAAATCTTCACGTCCTTGGGGTAGGCAACCCCTAACTAACCAATATGTTAGAGATCCCTTGGTTACCCTCAACCTGGTTTGGCCCATCTGCCGAAGTGGTTTACCAGGGTGTGGCCACTGGGCATGCTGCAGTTTCTTGGACCCTCAAGTGAGAGTTAGAAAAAAGCCCCGAAAAGGGTTCAGCATCTATGACACCAAAGATATTGGTCCTCCTTGAATACACCCTACACCTTTGTAGACTGTCCTTGGTCTGAGCTTTCATGATTCCATTAGTCAGATACAACAGTGCTCATGTGCAATTGATCATTGTGCATGTGTGTGTGTATGTGTTTGTGTGTGTAGATGTGGATATTTAATTATCAGCAATTAGAGGTATATGAAAGTGGCCTGGGTTTCCCAAGGAGCTTCTCCCTCTCACGCCCCATTATTAGAGTTATGGAAGCAGAGACTGACTGACCACTTCCAACTAAAGTTTGAGTTAGGATGCTTTTAAGGTCTGAGCTGGACTGGGTGGACTCTGAGGACCTTTCAGCTTTAAATTCTGTGACTAGAAGCTCTGATTGGGGCTGATTGTACTGTAATCATCTGGAAAACCTCATTCCAGTATGTCCTGGGGGACTCAGCTCCATTTCACTTTTTATCTATAGATTTTTTTTCCCAAGACAGAAAAGTTTCTAGTCTAGTAACAGACCCTGCCTATTGTGAAAGGGTTGCCCTACAAAATATAGAGAGCCTAATTGCTTCTACTCCAGATACTTGGTGATGAATGACTTCATTACAGTCCCCTATGGAAGAAAGAAAGTTACCAAATGAGTCTCTATCCTGTGTGGCTCTTTCAGCTTCCCCAGGGATGGGTGAGCAATGACAGAAGATGGATCAGAGAGTTCTAAGATTACTTGTCCTTTAGGCTGCCTAGAAACATTAATTCAACCATTGGTATTCTCCATGGAAGCCAGAAAGCTACTAAAATTATTGGAAAAAAACAAATCCAAACTAGATCAAAATAAAACAGAAAAATAGAAGAAAAATAAATTATCTTCTGCCCCAGTAAGACCTGGATAAAGACCTTCTGTCCATTGGTCAGGACCAAAATCACGAAGAATGAAGAAATGTGATTGAGTCTTAATGGGTGTCTACATCCATGAGATCATGTTCCTATTGAAATAGTGAAATTAAATATTTATCTGTCCATCTATATATGTATATCATGATTTTTCTATCAATGATCTATCATCTATCAATCCACCTATCTAGTGATTCCGGAAAGGTGATCCACATAAATCCCTTCTTATCATTCCATTCTATTCCTTATATTTGAGGTGAGCATAAAGTGGACATGACTAATTCAGATGAGAAAAATACCTTACAGTTCACTTAGCTAGAGACTTTCTTCAGAAGTGCAGAAAGAAATAGCTTAGAATGATGGATGCTGACTTTAAAAACAAAGGGGGGTGCGATTTATAATGGGCAATATATTCTATGCCTAATCTAGTCGCATACATAAAATGTTGCAGAAACCACTCAGTATAGTTTAATTGAGCCAAGAATTGTTTCAAGCACTTAAAAGCCCAAAGTTTTCAGTAAATAAGGTTCATTAATCCCACAATCTCATTGACAGTCAGGTTTTATTTATAATTCTTGATGCCAAGTCAGTGAATATCAATAAACATCATTTATATACACTGAATGGCTTTGGATTTTTTCTGAAGACTTTAGTTTGGGAGTAGAGAAGTGAAATACAGTGTTCCCAGTACTTAGGTGTTTCTACTCTGGGGTTTTCTTTGTGTATTATTTTCATGGGCCTACTAGTTTCTATACTGTCCTTCTACACACTCCCCCCACCAAAACCAATGACAATCTTGATGAGCAAGAGATTTATAATCAGCAGTTTGTACAAAAAAGAAGGGATTTTTTTTCTGGGAATGGAGGTAGAGTTGGACTAGACACCCCCAAAGGTGCTGTTTCATTCTAGGATCCTGTGACTTTGATGCAGCCACTTCCATGGAAAGGAAGCATTTGTGTGTTTAACTATGTGGTCTTCGAGTGTGGTTTTTCTTGGGGATCCATGCTTCAGGGTGTGGAGGGCTGGCACTAGATGATGTAGGGACAATCACTCCTCTGTAAGATGAGAGGGTCAGGCTCAGTGACCTTGGAGGTCTCTTTTGGTTGTCTGACTCTATCATCCTCAAGTCTCAGTAGAGGACCCTGTGATTCTGTAAATGCTGTTAGATCTGTTTACCAACCAGGGACAAAAGATTAGGAGCTTTCTTTTGAACACAGATGAGCCATATCTTTTTGTCTTTAATGGATTTGTCTTCAATAGAGTAGAACCCCATTTTTCTGGAATTTGGTTTCTCTTTTTTATGAAGAAGAAATAACAAATGTCCTATTGATGGAAAGAAGTTAATCTAGAGTCCAATGGAGGACTAGACCAGTGTACAGGATATAGGTGGAAACCAGGGGGTCCTCACAACTGATAGAATGACAGCAGGTTCAAGCACCAGCAACAACAAACCTTGATTACCTTAGAATCAGATAAGTAATAGGGAAAAAGCCCACATCTGTTTTTCCACTACCAAAAAACAATTACTTGGATTGTTGCTAAGAATGGCTAGTAGACAACACAGATCATACATTTAGGTTCTGCAAATAAAGTGAAATATGTGATATGATTAGTTTCTTCAGACCTGAATTCAATTTTGACTGAACATGTTTATACTTGTGAGCTTATAATTGAACTTGATTCCATTGTAAAAAAAAATGGGTTTTTTAAACAGCTGCTTCTTGGAGGGGGAGGGGAAGAGTACAAAGAGGGTGTTACTAACTACTTAAACTGGTGCCCTGCATTTAGAAAGACATCAATCATCCACAGACGCCTGAGGACATTCATCAGCTTGAAGAGCAGGGAAAAGGAAAAAGGACAGTTCTCCAGCAGTTCTGCCTTGTGAATTCTGAGGACTAAAGGGTGGCTCAGAAGGCTTCTTTTTGTCTGTTTATCTAGGATTTTCATGTGCTGTCTGGGATAGAGCCAACGCCATGGAGAAACTTCAGAAGTTTTTGGTGACATTGGAGATAACTTCCAATCAAAGAAATTTCAGATTCTAGTGTTTGGTGGATGTGGATGTGAGTGTGGGTGTGGTTGTGGAAATGAATGTGAGTGTAGATCTGGATATATGGGAAGATGTGGGTTTGGGTGTGGATGTTGGGAAGATGTGTGCAATGAAAGTGGGCAAGGGAAAGACTGAAGTATTTGTGTTTGTATTTCAGAGATAGCCATGGTCAAAGCCAGCACAGATCCTTGAAGATCAAGTAATGTTTGATTTCCTCTTTTTGGCACACTGACTAGTATAAATCCATTAACTGCTATGGCATCAGTTAGAGACATAGCATTTCTATTTGTCTTCCAGTTTCTGTGTGAAGTCAGAAAATTTCTGTCCCTGTGGAGAAGGCAGAAGATGACAGAATGGTTGATATGGTTTGAACACTGCCCAACACTCTTGGATTGTAGTTCAGAGGGGCAAGCATTGATCCTGAGAGTTAATTGAACTCTAGTCCTATTTGAGCCAGAAAGGCATCTTGAATCTTTGTCAGGAAGCTTGAGAGGGATACACAGGCTGAAAGAGAGTACCTTGAGAGGAATGACTGGGAAAGTCAAGCCTCACAGAATTCACAAGCCAAATGGAAGTATGGAGAACTCTGGGCCCACCATTAACAACAGAAGCCTAAGCAAACCAACCAAAACAATGGAGATGAGCACAGAGGTGTTGTGCTACAGAGGGGTAGTGCTGCAGAGGGGGTTTGCAGTTAGGGCAGTGGGTGTACCTTTCTGAGAATTTCATAACAGACTTCAAGAGTTAGCAGGAAATAAATCAAGATTTAAATTAGCACTAAGAGACAGTATCAGGGAGTGTCCAGCTGTGAAGATTTGTGCTTGTAACTCAATAAAAAGCAAAGAAGGACACCCTGTAGACCTAAGAAAGCATCATATTGCTCCTCAGTAAGAAGTAAGATGATGGTTGTAATAGGAGGGGATGCAAAGGGAGAGGAGAGGGCAAGAGCTAGAGAAAAGAACACACCTATGACAAACAATCCACCAGGCTCAAAGTGGGGGCCAGGGGTTGAAAGCATTTAGCTTCACCACCATGCTGAAGGGAGCAGGAAACAGAAAGAATCAAGTAACTGTTATAACGGCCCCCAACTGTCTAATCCATGAGGACACCCAATATGTGACATTAGAGTTAGTTGGGGAATGATCAGATATGAAAGATGCATTCACTGATCCTTGATGGTGGAAAGAATTCACTTGTCTTGTGCCCACATCTCTGTCCACAACCTTGATCAGCAAAATAGGCAAAAAAAACCTCACAGATGTTAGATTACAGATATTAGATTACAGATGTAGGGAAGGGGAAAACTAAAAATTCATCAAACAGCAAAATCAGGATAAAATATGACTTGGAAGACTGCAATGATAGAGCAAATTGGATGAGACATTAATAGAGATGCATGTGAAATCCTAGTCCTGGGTTTAAAAACAAACAGTTAAATGAGTCCAGAATGGGGAAAATGTGACCATAAATAATTTCATTTTTAAAAATTTATATAAAAATATATAATATAATATATAATATTAAATTATATATAATATATAATAGATGATAAAATATAATACTATATAAAAATAAAAATTTTTATTTAAAGTTTTGAGTTTCAAATTCTATTCCTCCCTCCCTCCTCTCCCTCCTCCCAGAGATGGCAAGCAATCCAATATAGGTTATACCTGTGCAATCATGTAAAACATTTCCCTATTAGTCATTTTGTAGAAGAAGATTCCAATAAAAGAAGAAAATGTAAAAAACATTCTTCAGTCTGCATTCAATCAATATCAGTTCTTTCTCTGGAGACAGATAGGCTTCATCATTATTCCTTTGGAATTGTCTTGGATAATTATAGTCCTAAGATTAGCTAAGACACAATTCCTCACTGAGCAATATTGCTGTTATTGTGTACAACATTCTTCTGGTTTTGTTAGTTTCACTTTGCATCAGTTCATCTAAGTCATTCCAGGTTTTCCTGAAGTCATCCTGCTTATCATCTCTTATAGCAGAATAATAATATTCCATTGCATTCATATACCATACCTTGTTTAGCCATTCCCCAGTTGATGGGCATCCCTTCAATTTCAGTTCTTAGCCACCACAGAAAGAGCTGCTGGATCAGAGGATATGCACAGTTTTATAACACTTTGGGCATAGATTTTAATTTCATTTTAAAAGAAAAAAAGTCTAAAGGATTTAGTGGATAGCAGAGCTAGTATGAGTCAACAGTGTGGTATTCCCATCAGAAAACTGCTAAGATGTTGAACTAAATTAAAGGAAGTATCAGGTACTAAACAGAGGAGGTCAAATTCACAATGGTTTTCATCCAAGTAAGAGACCTTCTTCACTATTACGCCCAGTTCTGGAGCCCACATTTCAAGAGACTTGGGTAAAGCAATACTTACCCAGAGGAGTATAGGAATAATTATAAAGACCTTAAAGTCTTATTATGTGAGGAACAATGGAAAGGAACTGAAAATATTTAGCCTATCAAAAAGCTGTGGGACAGGATGGAGTGGAAAGGAGGAACTATTAGTATATTCCAGGCTTGCATCAGGCTGGTGGAAACAGAGCGGGAGTTTGGGCAGCTCCCCACCCCGCCCCAGATCACATCATATTGCCTCCTCCATAAATATGGATGAGATGAACCCCTTAAGGTCCCCAGGAAGACAGTGAAGCATAAGGCAAACTGGTCTACTTTGAAATGATGACAACTTTGTAGGAAGTATTTCAGCCAAATACTTTGAGGGATCCCAGTCAACCCCAGCTTTCACCTTGTATCTCCATGCAGAACTGCACTGGTACATTCGTTATTAAATGACATCTAGATTTAGACATTGAAGGCATCACCAGAAAATGGAAAAACTATGAGGATTTGTCAGGACGTCCCTCCTTTCTTATATCTAAGTGCGTCTTTATACAACATTCACTTATACCTACTTATGAGGCAGTGATGTCTTTGAAGAGAACGGAACACAGTGCCTCTCACACGGAAAGAATCTCTGGAACTGAAGTCAGGAAGTTGTTCCTGCTCAATCATGTCCAACTTTTCATGATCCTGTAAAGTTACTGGGGGGTTTTGCTGTTTCCTGCTTTAGCTCATTTTACAGATGAGGAAGTTGAGGCAAACAGTGTCTGAGACTAGATTTGAACTTGGGTTTTCCTGACTGCAGGCCCAGCACTCTATATTCACCGCACCACTTAGCTGCCTGAGTCAGGAAGATCTGAGTTCAAGTCCAGTCTCTGGCACATCCCAGCTGGGTGACCTTGGGTGAGTCGCTTAAGCTCAATTTGCCTCAGTTTTCTCATTTGTAAAATGAGGATGACAGTAGCACCTAACCTCTAGGGTATTTGTGAAGATCAACTGAGAATATTTGTAAAATGCTTAGCACAGTACTTGGCACATAGTAAGCATTAATAAATGATAATTAAAATGATGAAGTATTTTGCAAATAATAAGTGTTTTGTAAATGGCAACTATTATTTTTATTACGCAGTGTAGTGGATCAGTACTGCACCTGGAATTAAGAACAGCTCAGAGATGGAAGAGCTATTTAGCCCTTAGCAAATGACTTCCTCTGTCTGAGCCCCAATTTCCTCATCTGTAAAACAAGCTCTAAGTACATGGACCTATACCATCCATGTTCATTCTAGACGCTTTGGAACTCCTCCAGAGAAGGTCCAGCTAAGACCCTGGAGGCCTTCCCTGGCTCCTTTAATATTGTGGTACAGCATCACTGCACTCAGGTTATCCATCTTAGTCCTTATTTTGCTACATGATCATCATCGTGTGCATGTGAATACTTAGGAAATCCTCCCAGATCCCCATGGATGTGTGGTCTCATTACTTGGGATATTCTGTTCCAGGAGATAAACCCCAAAGACTTCATCCTGTGCACATTGTGCCTATTGTTCGCCTTCTCCAAGGAGATCCCTCTCTAGGGTCCTCCCACTAGGCAAGAGGATTTCCTCCTTTTTGGTGATGTCATCTCCCTGTTGGGCATCGTCTTTTGCTGCGTCCTACTCCTGCTACATGACTGACTCCTCTCTTCTGATCAGACACTTTTCAGATGACTTTCTCTCTCTTCTTCCTTCTGTATGACATACATACCCATTTTTTCCATTGCCTTCTGAGTGATGTCCACTTCAGCTCTTCAGATACTAGTCTGTGGCATGAGGTGTTGCCATATCATCGAGTAGAAGATTGGCCCTAACATTTACCTCAGTAAATGAGCCAAGAAACATGCATTTATTAAGCACTTTCTTGTGTCAGACATTCTGGTAGTTTCTAGGAATCCAGACATACGAATGAAGCAGACCCTGCTTTGGAAGGGCTGACATTCTGTGAGGGAGCAGAGGACACAGTTCATACACATATGAGGCAATAGATCAGCAAGCACAAGTCGTTGCTGTGTGCCAGGCACTGGGCTAAGTACTGAGGATACAAAATCAGGCAAAAAACTCTCCTCGCCTTCTAGGAGTTTACATGCCAATAGTAATAAACATGTGATAGCTTTTCTTGTTAATGGAAACAAAAAGGCGGCATGACCAGTGCTCTCCAGCACCCCAAAGACGGCAGATGTTTTCAGGGATTTTTCAGAACATGAGGCTCCAGAAGAGCATGAGTCCATGTTATCTCTGTCCAGTAGCCCTTCTATGCTTAGTGGCTTACTAGGGCACTGGACACTTTATGCATCCTGGGATTCCGGAAGCCATGAGAGGAGAAGGTTTTGCAAAGTGTTGCTTAGGCACCTTGAGTCTAAACTGCATGACCTTAGCAAGTGAAAGTAATAGGAATACAATACAATTTCAATCTTTATGTATCAGAAGACCTTTCTATTGTCTACCCTATCTTGTTCAAAACTGCAGAGAAGCAAAATTCATTTTCCAACCACTGCTAATCCTTCTTCTGATTGTTTTTAGACTCAGGCATTAGGTGCGGTTTGTAAAAGTCAGTGCTCGATTTGCCCCAGTCATTGAGCCCCAAGTGGACCTCAACTTAAAGAGTAAAGGTAAAAATGATGAGGCAAGGCCAGGGAGCGCACTGGAACCCATTTGTTCTTCTTAAGCTGAAGGACATTGAGAGCTCTCTCCTGCCAACCCCCAAGGGCTGCCTACATTGTTTATTCTAATCTGGGCAGAAATGTGTGTAAACTAAAGATGGTGGTGGTGATGGTGGTGGTGGCCATTTAATTCTTCCAGGGGATCCTGGACCAGCCTTTCTCTTTGCCTTCTATGGAAGGATAAAAGATCTGAAAAAACTTAACAAAAGCATAAAAATGCTATTTGTAAAATGCAATTCTCCTTTATTGATATTATTGGCTTCATTTTTCATAACTCTAGGTACTTGTCCTTAGTTTTATTCTTACAGGGATTGTTGATGCAGGCTGATTTCCCTAGACTTCAGTGAAGAAATACTCCAACTAATACTTTGTCATTTATTTTTCATCATATGATCACATCTAGACAGATCATCCTTTAAACAGGCTCTTATGTTGACAAATAAGTGAAAGACGTTGACAAGACTTTCAGAGGCCCAGGAAGCTGTGTTTGGGCTTTGTATAGTTCAAATGAAATATTCATGAATAATGGACATTTAAAAATACACAAGCCATTTAAAGCAACATTTTCATGAAGAAAAATGAATGAAAAAATGAGACAACTTTCTGAGTAATTCAGGATCCAAGAACTTTGTACAAGCAGAAAGAGGGCAGGATAGTGCTGGGGACCCAATGGACTTGGGAGGGAAGACCCCTGGATTCCAGTCCTATTTCCAACAGTCATTACCTCTATACCCATGAGCATCACTTACCTTTTCTGAGACCAAGCTTCCTCATCCCTAAAATGGGTATCAAAATGTGTGCAGTAACAATCTCATGGAGTGATCATGAGGATCCAATGTGATCCAATATGGAAGGCGCTTGGCATCCTTAAAAGTTCTTTGTGAATAACATCCCTGGTTTTACTTTGTTGAAATAGCCAAATAATTGAGGGAAAGAGATCTGTTCCAGAGTATTTACTTGAAGATCAGCTAGAATCAGGTAAACGTTATGCTGTGGAGTAGGAGTTCTTTCCCCCAAAATTTATTCATTGATTTGTTTTCAGTTTTCAACATTCACTTCCATAAGTTTTATATTTTCTCCTCCTCCCTCCCCCTTCCCTCCCCAAGATGGCATGCAATCTTATATGAGCTCCACATATACATTCCTATTAAATACATTTTGTCATTAGTCATGTCACATAAAAAAATTGTAACGAATGGGAGAAACCACGAGAAGAGCAAAATTAAATGAAGCATAACAGAAGAGAAAATAATCTGCGTCATCCTTTGTTCTGATTCCATGGTTCTTTCTCTAGATGTGGATGGAATTTTGCATCATGAGTCCTTTGGGAATGTGTTAGGTCTTTGCCTTACTCAGAATGGCTAAGTCTATCAAAATCAGTCCTCATGCACTGTGGCAGTTACTGTGTATAAAGTTGTCCTAGTCCTGGTCCTGCTCGCTTCACTCAGCATCAGTTCATACAAGTCTTTTCAGGTTTTTCTGAAGTTTGCCTGTTCATCATTTCTTATAGCACAATAGCATTCCATTGCATTCATGTACCACAACTTGCTCAGTCATTCCCCAATGGATGGACTTTAGGGTAGAAGTTCTTTAACCCTTTATGTCCTCTGGTGCCTGAAGGACAATATGGCATCGGTAGAGTGCTAAGTACCAACTATGTGACAGGCCCTGAGCTACACACTTTACAATATTATTTAATTGTATTCTCACAAAAACCCTGTGAGGTAGGTGCCATTATGACCCCCAATTTTATAGATGAGGAAACTGAGGCAGATAGAGGTTTAAGTCACTTGCCCAGGGTCCCACAATTAGTGTCCGAGACTGAATTTGAACTGAGGTCTTCCTGATTCCAGGTTCAGTGTTCTATCCACTGCACCACCTCACTGATTAATAAGCATAATGAATCATTAATTCTATTGAATTGAATTTACTATCTGTTTGTGTTCCTTGCTTCTCCATTTCAGTTATTCTGCTTTTCACATCACAATTTTTTATATTCTCCCCAGAGAACCTTCCATGTGCATTCCCCAGGTGGGACCACCTCAGGTCTAAGGTACTCTGCTCATCCACATCCACTCAAACCATGACTCATTACCTCTCCATCTACACCTTTACTTTCCCTTGTCATTCAGAGGACAAGAAGTAGTTCAAGACTGAGGTGTTTGATGGCCTAATAAGAAAAGCAGCAGCAACGCATTTCCCCATCAGCCTGGGAGTACATTCTGCTTCACATTTACCCACCATCAGAGAAATAATGGATGTACACAGAAAGTGCATTTAGAGTTTTGCACTTTTAGAGAGGGCAGCTAGGTGATGAGGCAAATAGAGCTCTGGGCATCTAGAATACCTGAGTTCAAATCCAGCCTCAAACACTTACTCACTATGAGATCCTGGGCAAGACACTTAAACCCTCATTTGCCTCAATTTCCTCATCTGTCAAATGAGTTGGAGAAGAAAATGGCAAACCACTCCAGTATCTTTGCCAGGCAAATCTCAAATGGGTTTCTGAAATCACTGAAATAACCAAACAACTACCACCACCACAAATAACACAAATGAAGACATGCTTACCTGAGTCCACACATGGATGGTCCACATATATAGGAGACACTTGTGGTCTTTTCTCAGTCTTTTTCCTACCTGACATTTGACACCACTGACTGTTCCCTCCTCAAGTCAAATCCAATCAAGTCAACTAGCATGATCAAATACCTACTATGTGCCAGGAATGGTGTTAATCGATGGGAAACACAAAGACAGGCAAAAGACAA
Organism: Bettongia penicillata ogilbyi; assembly: GCA_023548195.1. Taxonomy (NCBI): domain Eukaryota; kingdom Metazoa; phylum Chordata; class Mammalia; order Diprotodontia; family Potoroidae; genus Bettongia; species Bettongia penicillata. Next base: position 2,107,011 of record JAJHZJ010000218.1, read on the forward strand.
ACAGACTCTACTCTCAGGGAGCTTCCACTCCAGTGGAGGAGACAATATTCCAATAACCATGGACAAGCAGGGTAGGGATGAGATAAACTTGAGGGTGGTCTCTGGGGAAGGTGCTAAGCTTCTGGACTGGGAAACACTTCTGGCAGAAGATGGACTTTCAGCTGAGGCTTGAGGAAAGAATCCTCCTCGATGCTCTTTCCTTACCAGATGTTGGTAACATTGTTACATTTTTATAAGAGGATGGTCCTTCCCTTCCCATTGTTCTTTGTTGTCTCTTCTTCCAAATCAAGTTGCCTCACCATGGGTATCCCCCAGGGTCCTGTCTGAGACTGCCTTCCACTCTATCTATTCACTCGAGCCCAGTGACGTTTTGAATTTCCATGATTTTAATTACCTTCCCTGTGCAGGTTATTCCAAAATCTGTGTATTTAGCCATAATGTCTCCCAAGCCCCAATCCCTCACCACCAGTTGCCTAATGGATAATCCAGTTAGATATTCTGTAGGCAACTCAAGCACAACATATCCCAAATAGAACTACTTATCCCTCCACAAGTGACTCCTCTTATCCACCCCTGTCCCAAATTTCTCCATTAGTAGCAAAGGCACCCTACCCCCAACCCACCAGTTGCCCATATTTGAGCCTTGATGTCTTCCTTGACTCCTCAATTCACTCATCCTACAGACTCATCCAGTTAGTCAATCTTATTGTTTCTGACTGTACATCTCCCCCAAGCGTTCCTTTCTCTTCACTCACACAGGTACCATCCTAGTTCAGATCCCCATCACATCTTGCCTGATTTTCTGTAATACTTTTCTAGCTGATCTCCCTTCATCCAGTCTCTCTTCACTTTAATTATCCTTTATAGAGACAACAAAGTCATTGAACTCAACTCCAGGTCATTCCCCTATAGTAAATAAGCTCCATTGACTTCCAATTCCCTCTAACATATCTCTAGGCTTCTCTGTTTTCAATGAACCTCTTCCAAAATAGGTCCCAGCTGTCCTGTGCAGCCTTATTTCTATGTCACTGTTTTTCACATACTCTGTAACAGAGTCAAACTTTTGTGAAGAGCACCTTGTCACTCACTCCATGCCTTTTTGTGGCCATATCCTCCTTTTCAGTGGCTTTACATCCCTGACTTCTGCCTCTTAGAATTCCAATTGTCCTTAAAGAGTCAACTTGATTACCACTTATTTCAGGAAGCCATTTCTGATTCCCTAGTCAGGCTTCCCCATACTCCATGACCTTGTATCTATTGTGTGTGTGTGTGTGTATACATACATACATACATACGTACACACATGCACACACTCATATATATATATATATTCAGTATCCCTACATACGTACAGAGGCATCTAGTGACTCAATGGATAGAGCACTGGGCCTGGAAGAAGGTCTGATTGCAAATTCAACCTCAGACATTTCCTAGATGCGTGACTCTGGTGAAGGCACTTAGCCTCTGACTGCTTGACTAAAAAGGCAATAGCAAATCCCTCCAGCATTTTTGCCAAGAAAACCCCAGATGGTGTCACAAAGGGCTGGGCATGGCTGAGATGACTGAGCAACCAAAAATGTACATCCATGTTGGCTCTTTCGATGTATTGCAGTTTCCTTGAGTGCGAGGACCATCTCTGGTCTTTGAGTGCTTGAGACATGAGCTGGCACATAACAGATGTTTATGATTCTTCTCATTGGGTTGGCTGGTTGGCTGGTTAGTATGTGTAACTAGGACACACACTGGGGCATGAATAGCTAAGATGTACATGTATGGAGACGTGCTTGGGTAAGGAACATATGTGACCAAACCATGGAATTGCATAATCAGCTAATGCTTCTCAAACACCAGTGGCTTTTAGTGTTGTCCCTCTGCTGCTCCCACTAAGCTTGCCCCGTTCTGGTCTTGGGGTGATGATATTCAGTTTCCGTCAGGAGTGTTGTCTCTACCAGGTGAATAGTTTTCAGACATTCTTTTTCTCCTGACCTCATGCAGTGATTTCTCAGCATTGTCTCCTGATCCCTTGTTTCTAACTGGTCTAATAGAGGTACAGGTCTAGTGAGCCCAAATTTAGGTGATGTTTGTTTCTAACGTCTGGTGTTACGTGGACGCCTCAGTGGACACGCTGCCTTGTCCTTGTTGGCATACACACCACACACACGCTAAACTCTCTTTTCTTTTTTACCTATACATTTATTTTCTTTTTAATTTATGGAAAAAATAAACATTTCTATAACACAGTATAATAAAAGATGGTTGTACATGAAACTGCAAATCTGCTATGTATAACTTGCACTTCCTTTCACATCTATAACAGTGATCATGTAATCATTTCCTTTTTTTTCTTTTTTCTCCCTCCTCCCCAATTGACTAAAATAATTGAAGGGGAAAGCTTAAATCTATTTTTACTTTGACTCTTTTGTCACATAGGACAGTGTCTCTGTTAGATGTCTTAGCCTGATTTAGGGTTAGGAAGTATGGCAGGTAATCAATTTCCTCTAAAGTCAATGCAATACCCTGATTAATATCTACTTGCTAAACTACTCTGAGTGAGGTTAGAGGCTACCCATGCAGCAAATTTTCAAAGGCTTTCTGGGCTCAGTACCTCTATATTTCCGAATCTCCCAAATTCTTTTGTTTTTTCATGCAAATGAATGGTAGTAGGAAGTATACAGATGCAGTCTAAGAGTACAGGGCAAGTTCTTTCTGTTTCCATTGGCTGACCCTGTTCCTAGTCCTTCTATGTGTACATGAAGCCAGAAATGAGCTTCATTTGCACTTCTAATATACATTTTATTAAGCAATTATTGTGAGCTCCATATAAAGTGAGGAGTAGGTCTGGGTAGCAAAAAAACCCAAAATAAGCTCTTCAATGTAAGTCTCTTGAAAGCAGGACCTTTCTCTTGTCTTTGTAACCCTAGAAGCTAACACTATGGCCCAGCACAGAGGAGGCCTTAACGAATCAATGAAAAACAATAATTTTTTGATTGGCTAGAAATTCAGAGATTTCCTTTGAAGTCCTGATTTTTACCACTAGGTAGTCTTTTGGCCTCGCATAAACCATTTACCCTGAACTGTCTTGATTAATCTACAGTATCTATGCTATAGGAACAATATTCTACCCCCTTCTCAAAATTGTTGTAAGCAAACTCATCTTCAAATACAAAGCACCATGTACTATTGCTAAATGACAGCCCATCTACAAAGATAAATGACAGGGTCCCTGCCTTCAAAGAGCTCAGCCACGCTGAGCACCTGGGAAAGGTCACAATTTCCCCCTCTTGGATATGTTCTTCTGGCCTTACCCAAGCAGGCTGGAACTGAGGCTGTTGTGACCCTTCATGGCTAGAAAGCAAATTGGGTGAAGAACTCTTGTTACAGAGGGCATACATCTGGGCTTTTTGAATTTGGGCCAGTTTGATGAAGGTTCATCCTTCATGAATATTCATAGACTCTCATCCTTACATTAGAATTCTACTTCAGAAATTTTTTATCTAATGCATTTTCTCACCTCCTGTTTCCTGGAAAAGTCTTATAGGAAAGTCTTCTGATGAATTGGAAAGGCAGATTTCATCTATATTATATTTTACTACTGCTTAAAACTTTTATCTTAGGACCTGAAGCAATGAACATGGAACATAATTTGTGTGCGTATATGTATATGCACACATATATATGTATATATACATATACACACCTGTATACATATACATATGCTTTCTCTTTATAAAAGTGGAGAAAGTCATAGAAATGTAAACTTAAGAAAACATAAAAGTTAAAAAATTAGCTGGAGACTATGAAGAAAATGCTACTACTCTTCTAGATCCTAATGTGCAAAGGGAATTAGGATGTTCATCCAGAAGATGGGATTTATTTAGGGCATGTCCGCTCAGGTTAGAAAAGTTGATCTTTGCTGAGCAAAAAAGAAGCAATTTAAAAAAAGAAAACAAAAGATCATAGGACCTCAGATCAGGAGACCAGGATCCAAGTCTTGACTTAATGACTGACTAGCTGTATTGGGATGGGCAAATTACTTAATCTCTGAGTCCAATTTTTGTCATCGAGAACTTTTTTGAGGGGGTCACACTGTGATATCATTGATGTAGGGAGCTCCCATTGAGGATAGACTTTTATTATTGAATATTGAGAGCTTTTCTTGGATTGATAGCCTTAAGAATGACTTGTTCCTTAGGGGCATTAAGCAGAAGTTCATGTTGTCACTATTCATTAAAGGCAGGATTAATGCCTAGATCTTTGTGACTTAAAAAACAATTCTCTATTCACTATAGCATTCCTTGCCTCCATGTGTGAAATGAGGAAAATATTATCTGTACTATCTCCCAAATAAAGCAGCAATGAAATTCCCTTCCCCTCTTTTTTCTTTTCCTCTCTTCCTTGTTTTGCCTCCCCTTCCTTTCTTATCCCTTCTTTTTCATTCCTTTCCCTTCCCCTCCTTTTCCCCTTCCCTTTCCTTCTTTTTTCTTTTCTTCCCATCCTTTCTTTTGCCTTCCCTTCTTTTTTCTTTCCTTCCCTTCCTTTCCCATCTCTTCTTTTTTATTTCTTTCCTATTTCTTCCTTTTCCCTTCTCTTTCCTTCTTTCTTTCCCTTCCCTTTTCCATCCCTTCCCTTCCTTCCTCAAGATATCAGAATGTGAGTTCTTGCTCTAAGACATGAGCCCTCAGACAAGCCATCTTTCCTCTTAGATGCAGTCCCCTCCCCTGTGAAAAAGAGACATTGTGCTTTCTGTCACATGCTCTAGTATTCGAAGTCTCTGATTATGTGGTTCTGAAAAAGCACCAAAAGCCAGCTAGTAAAACACCCTTTTGGAGAGCATGGTGGAAAGCACACTGGGCAAGAGCAAGCCCTATCTGATGAAGTTGAAGTTCTCCTTGGACAAAGTGAGAGATGGGCACTCAACATGGGATTAAACATTAGGATATGTTGATTCAAACAAAGCCTAAGATTCTCCCTCTATTCCCCTTCCCTCCCCCCAACCCCGCTATTGTAGCCTCCTAAATCTATAGCCCAAAACGAGATTGTCTCTATGACATAACTCCTAGACAATACAGAGCCAGAGAGTAAATTATACTCAAAGAATTGTTCTCATAAGTTCAATGCCAACCCTAGGGGATGGGCCAGAGCACATTAAGTGAAGTCTTCCACTAGAAATTAATTTAGTCTAAGTGCTATTTTCATCCCAGTCTTTGGCAATGGAAGAGGATTCATACTTATTAAGCTCCTGAGTATCATCAAGATGGAAGCAGTGAACAGTCTGTTTGAGAAGAGAGTCAGATTTAAAATGACATCAGCCATCATTCTCCAGTAGTGTCCTGAGGGGATGCCTCACTGGGCTGTCAGTATGACCAGACCTTAGTTCCTGAGGGTGATCCTAATGGTACATAAGTTGGGATAGGGCTTCCAAAGGTGAAAGGACCAGGGAAGGTTCATTGCCTAGAGCAGCTCAGGTGAGTTCAGAGTACCTCAGCAGGAGAAAACTGGCTTCAAGGTGAGATTTGTTGATTCATTTGTTTGGGGCTGCCAGAATGCTTACATCACATTGTATAATTACATTATATTACAGAACTCATTTATTTCTCCCTAAACCCACTGTCTGTATCCAGGGCACTACCATTCTTCTGGTGAACCAGGTTGATGACCCAGGAGCCATCTTCAGCTCTTACCCTTCTCTCATTAACTCCTAGCCCTTCATCACATACAACCAATCACGAATTCTTTTGGATCCTGCCTTTCCTCATTGGGTCTGTTGTTGAATAACAGAATTTAAAATGGTTTTAGAATGAAATGTATGAGGTAATTTGGTAGAGGAGAGCAGTCTGGAAAGGGGGTCGCTCTCTCTCCCAAGGCTCTGAAAGATTTGCAGGATACAGGAGTTTGGCAAAGCTTTCCCACATAAGAACCCCTCACATCCCACATGCACACTCACACACAGTAAAACAAAGTATATTGAGATAGATATAAGTAACTGTAAGTCAAAAATGAAAGGTTAAAGTGGACCTCTCAGATGTCCTGGGATGGAGCAACCCAAAGAAAAAATGCTTTGGGTGGAGTGGGGATAGGAGGAATCATAAATACCTTGTAGCTATCTCTAGCATTCCTAGAGGGTTACTGCAGTCAGGCAACATTCTGGGTATGGCAACTTTTAATAGCATAAGGCTGAACTTAAAAAGTACATTCTATGTTTTCCTGAACAGTATAGTAAATCATTGTCCTCACAAGTTCAGTGTGTTTCTATTCCCACTGTAGAGACTATCAGTAATGAGCTTCAGTTCTTCTAGTGATGATGCTAGCTACATACTAATGGAAATATAATAATAGCTTATAATAGTTGGCATTTATAGAAAGCTTTATGTTGTGCAAATGACTTTGCAGACATCATCTCATTTGGTCTTTAGGACATGATATATATATACTATTATTACCCCCTTTAAACAGATGAGGAGATTGAGGATGAGAGAGGTTCAATTATTTGCCCATTATCATGGAGAAAGGAAATGTGTGAGGGAGGATTTTAATTCCAGTCTTCTTGATTCCAAGTCTTGTACTTTTTTTTTTCCCCAAGGCATTCCACTCCAATTTTTCCAATTTTTTTTTAAAATTTTTATTTTAAGTTTTGAGTTCCAAATTCTATTTCTCTCTCCCTCCCTCTTTTCCACCATACCCGAGATGGTAAACAATCAGATATATGTCTTACACATGAAATTATGTAAAACATTTCCATAGTAGTAATTTTGTACAAGAAGATTATAATAAAAGAAGATAAATGAAAGAAAGAAAATGAAAAATGGAATTCTTTAGTCTGTATTAAATCAGTATATGATATTTTTTTCTCTGCAGGCAGATAGTCTGCTTCATCATTAGTCCTTTGGTATTGTCTTGAATCATTGTATTGATGAGAATAGCTAAGTGTTTCACAGTTGTCCAATATTGTTGTTGCTGTGTACAACGTTCTCTTTGTTCTTTTCAATTCACTATAAACCAGTTCATGTAAGCCTTTGCAAGTTTTTTTTTTTTCTGAAATCATTCTGTTCATTATTTTTTACAGCATAATAATATTCTATTAAAGTACCATACCACACCTTGTTTAATCATTTCACAGTTGATGTGCATGCCTTCAATTTCCAATTATTTGCCACCACAAAATGAGCTACTGTAAATATCGTTGTATGTGTGGGTCCTTTCCCTGTTTTTATTATCTCTTTGGAACATAGACCCAGCAGTGGAATTTTTGGATGAAAGGGTTTACCTAGTTTTATAACGTTTTTGGCATAATTCCAAATTGCTCTCCAGACTGGGCGCATCAGTTCACAACTCCACCAACAATGCATTAGTGTTCTAGTTTTCCCACATCCGCTCAAACATCCATCATTTCCCTTTCTTTGTAATATTAGCCGCTCTGATAGGTGTAAGGTGGCATCTCAGAGTTGTTTTAATTTGCATTTCTCTGATTAATAGTGTTTATACTTAACTTTAATTTCTTCGTTTGAAAACTGGCTTTGACCATTTTTCTATTGAAGAATGACTTGTATTTTTTATGACCCAATCCTCTATATATTTGAGAGATGAGGCACTTATCAGAGATTTTTTTTTTATTTTTAGTGTTTATTTATATTTAATTTTGTACACTCATTTCCACAAAATTTTGAGTTCCAAATTTTCTCCCCATCTCTCCCCTTCCCCCACCCCAAAATGTAGTGCATGATGATTAACTCTTTCCCAATCTGCCCTCCCTTCTATCACTCTCCTCCTTTCCCTTATTCCTATCTTCTCTCTTTTCTTGTAGGGCAAGATAGATTTCTATACAGCATTACCTGTATTTCTTATTTCCCAGTTGCACATAAAAACATTTCTCCACATCCATTCCTAAAACTTTGAGTTTCAACATCTCTCCCTTCCTCCCTCCCCACTCATCCCCACTGAGAAAGCAAGCAATTCAATATTGGCCATATACATGTGTATGTATGTATGTATGTGTGTGTGTGTGTGTATAAAACCTCCACATATATGTACTTTTGCAAAGACTTCCATTATAGCCATGTTGTTTAAAACTATGTTTCTCTCCATCCTATCCTGGCCCCCATTTATTCTACTCTTTCTTTTGATTTTGTGCCTCCCCAAAAATATTTACTTCTAATTACTCTCTTCTCGCATTTGCCCTCCTGTCTATCATCCCCGCCAACACCCTCTTATCACCTTCTCCCCTACTTTCCTGTAGTGTAAGATAGATTTTCATACCAAATTGAGTGTGCATGTTATTCCCTCCTTAAGCTAAATGTGATGAGAGTAAGCTTCATTTTTCCCTCTCACCTCCCCCTTTTTTGCCTCTATTGAAAAAGCTTTTTCTTGCCTCTTTTATGAGAGATAATTTGCCCCATTTTATTTCTCCCTTTCTCCTCCCAACATGTTCCTCTCTCACCCCTTAATTTTATTTTTTTTAGATATCACACCTTTCTACCTAATTCATCCTGTACTGTCTGTCTCTCTGTCTCTCTCTGTCTCTGTCTCTCTCTGTCTCTGTCTCTGTCTCTGTCTCTCTCTCTCTCTCTCTCTCTCTCTATATATATATATATATATGTGTGTGTGTGTGTGTGTGTGTGTGTGTGTGTGTGTGATCCGTGTAATCCCTCCAACTACTCAAATACTGAGAAAAGTTTCAAGAGTTACAAATATTGTCTTTCCATGTAGGAATGTAAACAGTTCAACTTTATCAAGTCCTTATGATTTTTCTTTTCTGTTTACCTTTTCATGCTGCTCTTCATTCTTGTGTTTGAAAGTCAAATTTTCTATTCAGCTCCAGTCTTTTCCTCAAGAATGATTAAAAGTCCCTATTTTCCTTGAATGAACATTTTTTCCTCTGAAGTATTATACTCAATTTTGCTGGGTAGGTGATTCTTGCTTTTAATCCTAGTTCCTTTGACTTCTGGAAAATCCTATTCCAAGCCCTTTGATCCCTTAGAAGCTGCTAGATCTTGAGTCATCCTGATTGTATTTCCACAATACTAAAATTGTTTCTTTCTAGCTACTTGTAATATTTTCTCCTTGACCTGGGAACTCTGGAATTTGGCTACAATACATTCTTAGGAGTTTCTCTTTTCAGACCTTTTTGGGGAAGTGATCAGTAGATTCTTTCAATATTTATTGTACTCTCTGGTTCTAGAATATCAGGGCAGTGTTTTTTGATAATTTCATGAAAGATAATGTGTGGGTTCCTTTTTGATCGTGACTTTCAGGTAGTCCCATAATTTTTAAATTTTCTCTGCTGCATCTATTTTCTAGGTCAGATGTTTTTCCAATGAGATATTTCACATTGTCTTCTATTGTTTCATTCTTTTGGTTTTGTTTTGTAATTTCTTGATTTCTCATAATGACATTTCATCTTCTCCATTCTAATTTTTAAATGACTATTTTCTTTAGTGAAGTTTTGAACATCCTTTTCCATTTGGCTAATTCTGCTTTTTAAAGCATACTTCTCCTCATTGGCTTTTTGAACCTCTTTTGCCAATTGAGATAGCCTATTTTTAAAGGTGTTATTTTCTTCAGCATTTTTTTGGGTCTCCATTAGCAAGTTGTTGGCTGACTTTTCATGATTTTTTTGTATCACTCTCATTTCTCTTCCCAATTTTTCCTTCACTCCTCTTATTTGATTTTCAAAATCCTTTTTGAGCTCTTCCATGGCCTGAGACCATTGCATATTTATTTTAATATCTTTTGATGCAAAAGTCTTGACTTTTAGGTCTTCCTCTAATGGTATGCATTGTTCTTCCTCATCCAAAAGGATGGAAGAAAATATTTTCCCATTTTGGGGCATTTTCTCAGCCAGTTACTTGATTTTTGAGTCTTTGTCAAGAGGTGGGTATACTCTGGGGACCTGTAAGTTCTCAGTTCCTCCAAGGTGGCAAAATCAAGGGAAGGAGTTTACTCCTTTCCTGGTCTGTGCTCTGGTCTGGGCATAACCACAAGCATCTTCTGCTCAGGATCTACTAGTAGAATTCCCTGTCCAGAGCTTCCGCCAGCTCCACCAGCCAGTGGTCCTCCTCACCCCAGGACTACCACACAGGACTGAGACCCAGATCAGCTGCTCAATTTCCCCAGGGTCTTTAGATTGAGGACTCCAAAAATGGACACTGCCACTGCAGTCGCTGCTGCTGGAGGTGGGGGCAGGGACAAGACCACGTTCCCTTCTCACCCAGGTGAAAGAGTTTTCTCATTGACCTTTGAAGCTATCTTTGGCATTTGTGGATTGAACAATCTGGGAGCTGCTGCTGCCAGTGGCACCCTGAAGTCTTCTCTGGTCCTGTCCCTGCTGTGCAGCACAGTCATGACCAGGCTGTGTTCAGCTCCGGGTCTCATGAGATCAACCTTTCCTGTTGTCTTCCCAGGCTGTCTTTGGGCTGGAAATCTCTTTCACTATGTCGTTTTGTGGCTTCTGATACTCTAGAATTTGTATAGAGTCATTTTTTACAGGTATTTTATGGGCTCTTGAGGGGAGCTTCCACAGGTCCATCCTTCTACTCCACCATCTTGACTTCACCCCTCTCTATCAGACATACTCGTTACAAATGTTTTCCCCCAATAATCTTGGTTGCATTGGTTTTGTTTGTGCATTGGTTTTAATTCTATATAATCTATATAATCAAAATTATCTATTTCGCATTCATTAGTGCTCGCTATATATTCTTTCATCTTTAATTCTTCCCTTATCTCTAGATAGAGGAGAGAAGGTGAATAGAGAAGAAGGGAAATTTGAAGAGGGGAAAAAAGGAGAGGGGAAGTAAAGGAAAGGAAAGGGAGAGGAGGGAAGGGGAGGGAAGGGAGGAGAAAAGAGGGAAAAGTATGGATGCTCTTCAATTCTCATTGTCAGCACAAAGTGGTCAGTTTTGAATTCTTACTTTACTAATTATATGGAGAGCAGGTTTTCATTTCCCTTTAACAAAGGAGCAGCAATAAACTGTGACTTCCAACTTTCTGACTCTTCTTGTCCCTTCTCTTCATGGTTAATTGGAGCAAATCTCCAAGAAAATGTAGCCACCTTCCCCATGTGACCTTTGTCACCATCTTTTCCCAGACAAGATCATGTTTGCTTCATGGAAATTCAAATTATTTTCTTTACTGAAATAAACTTCCAAGAAGCTTTCATTATGTCTCCTTGAACTGGTGCCAAGTCAATGTTGCTGTTAACTGTCCTGGCGTTTTAAGTACACTGCAAATAGGAATAATTGGAAAGCACATTTAACAATTTTCTCCAATCATAAACTACCTGCATTTTGTATCCTCTTGCCCCTTGAAGAGGGCCAAAGGGAACCCTGCAGCTAGGTGCCCTAGTGAGTAGAGTACTCTTGATAAAGTGCTGGGTCTCAAGGTAGGAAGACCTGATAACAAGTCTGGCCTCAGACATTGAGACCTTGGGCAACTCAGGTCCACTTAGTTTGTCTCGGTTTTCTCAGCTCTCAAGTAGAGACAATAGCACACACCTCCTGGGTGCTTGTGAGGATCAAGTGTGATGATATTTGCAAGGTACTGTGCAAACCTTAAAGCACTATCGAAATGCTACTTACTATTATTATCATTATTGTTGCAGTTTTTCTTGAAATAACAGATTGTAGAAAGGAAGAAACATGTTTGAGAGAAATGAGCACTAGTTCTGGAGTCCAAACTCAGCATCTGTGATTTCCAACCTGGGCTACCTGGAGCAGGTCACCTCTCTGAACTTCAGTTCCCTCATCTGTAAAATAAGGGAGTTGGAATGGGTGATAACATGGATAGATTTCAGGAGGTCTGTGAAGATGTATGGTGAAAATGAAATCTTTATTTCCTAGATAAAATGAATAAAATCCTTCAATTATTAAAAAAACACCAACAAACCACCAACATACTTCCAAGAACAGATCTGATGTTCCTTCATTTCCCTCAGGCAGTCTATAGTATCCCACAAGTGAAACCCCTCTGAACTCAATGGTATTTGGGGCCTTCCCACCTTTAGGTGTGGGATCCCATGTCAGTAGGTCCTGGAGGCATCCCTTGAGAACCTCCAGAGATTTGTAGTCAGAAGCTCTTGGTTGACATGTCAGCTTTGTTCCTTCCTCCCTGGGCAAATGTACCTAAGTCACTCAGCCTGGTTGGGTGTGGGTTTCTTATATATAAACTGAATGCATGGATTGGATAGCTCCTAAGGTCTTTACCAGTTCCTCTCCATCCATGAACAGGGCTGAATAAAGAGCTGAAATTCCCAATTTGATTCTTCCTGCCAAAAAGATGAGAATTCTCATGGGACACTGAAGGAGTTTAGAAACATAAAATTGAAGTTGGAGTGAAAGTCCAAATGTGAACTTTAAACCCCAGTTCCACAGCTCATACCTTTTTCTTCCTTTTCTTAATCTCACTCACTGTTCAATAAATCAGGGTCTTTTGAATTTGCAGGACAGTCACTGTGATGAAATCTGATTGCTTTTTATCATCTTGTCCACGTTTATGGAGACCTGCTCTAAGCAGAAAAGGAATGCTCCCTTATGAGCATCACTCCCATGTTCCTGTGAACAAAGAGAGGTGCACAGGGAGAGACCCAGAAAGGAAAGGCAGCCCAGCTGTGAGAGAGGAGGATAACATATGCTATGATGAAGGCATTATAGGCCTGGTGGGGTGTTAAGTGAGCTTGCGGCCTCCTTTAGATCCTGGCTCTGGCACTGCTAACTCTGTACATTATTTCACCTCTTTTGGCTTCTGTGTCCTCAGGGAGGACACTGTACAAGGAGAAGGAGACATTAAATGACTTTATTCCTGATACAAGTCCCTCACTGAACTCTGGAATCTAACATTTCTAATGCTAACATTGATGAAATGGTAATGGTGGAAGGGATATGTGCGTGTGCATGCACAAATGAGGGTATGTGTGTAGGTGTCTATGTGTGTTTGAGCATGTGTGTATGTGATGTGTGTGCAAGAGTATGCCATGAGCACATACTTTAACTGTAAAATCCTGCATAATGTATCATCACTACCACCATAATCACCATTACTATAAGTATCCTTCCTTTTTCAAAGTAAATCATTGCTCTCCAATCAATATGTCTTCATTTTCATACAAAAGATCTTCTAAAACTTAGACACTCTGGCAAAGACTCCAATTACATGTTCTTGAAATTTGTGTTTGGAGAAGATAATGTCTAGGGTCCTTCCCTGTGTTCACACCTGCCATCTACTATAATGTTCCTGATTTTACAGGTGAGAAAATGGAGGCCCTGAAAGTTTGAATGTGTTGACCAAGGTAAAAATGTAGCCAGTACTGGGCTTGGGATCTAGAGAGAGGTAACCCTCAAGGATAGTGTCAGTAGGGTTGAAAACATGGAATGGAAAAGACCCATGTTCAATGAGAAGACTACAGTGTCTCCAGCAAGATTGGGGGAAGAAGAGGTACTCAACAAATTACTTCTAATTTTTCAATTGAAGAACAATCTTTCCGTGCACTACTGGAGAGGCCTTGGTGTCTGGCAAGGGCTGAGAATGTGTGTCTCCTCCATTGTCCTTATCTCCTTAGCTCCTGGATCTCTCTGACCACAACAAATTCACAAGCCTGGTTAGAGGGTAAATGTTGGTTCCAATGAACAAAGAAAAATCATAGAGCAGGAAGAGACTTGAGAGGTCATTTCATTGAATGTCTTCATTTCATTTTTACTGACAAGAAAACCAAAGACTCCAAAGTTAAAGGACTTATCGAAACTCATGAGAAAATTTATTGGAAAAGTTATTCAGTAAATTATAATTTGGTGCCTACTGTGTACCAGGCAGTGTGCTGAGTGCTGGGGATAGAAAAAAAAGGCAAAGGCAGTCTGCATTCTCAAGCAGCTGAGCCTATTGGACAAGACAGCCTCCAATCCCTAGGTACAAACATACTATATGCCATATACATTGGAAGCAATTTCCAGAGAGAAGGAAACCAGAGAAGCCAGAGGCAGAGATGAGGAGGGAGAGCATTCCAGGCATGGGGAACGTGCAGAGCAAATGACCAGAGCCACAACTTGGAGGATCTCGTTTGAAGAAGAGCCAGGAGATCAGTGTTATGGGATCAAAGATGCCCTGGGGATGGAGGGTTGTAAGGTGCAAGAAGATTGACAAGGTTAGAATAGAAGACTTTGTATTTGATCCTCAGTGAGGGAGAGCCAGGGAGGCTTAAAGCTGGGCTTTAAGAACCTGGCTGTAACAGCACATTCATCATGGGAGGGGGAGTGAATATGTAGCAGGGAGATCCATATTTCCACATGTACAGTTTTTCTTACATTTGGACCCTTCTCTCTCCTCACATCCACTGCTTTGACAGAGATGTTCTCTTCTCCCCTGCAAATTATTGCTACACTAAGCTCTCCTTGCCCTAAGGCCACCTCCCCTCAGTGCATCAGGAATCTGGCTCCTTGAGTACAGAACAGGCTGTGTCAGTCTAGCCAGCCATCTCCCGGGACCCTTCTCTATTGTCTCTAGGATAAAATGTAAACTCTTCTTTTATCTCCTAAAGCCCCTCACCACATAGACACACATGCCTATATTATAATATATATACTTAATATTATATTGCAAATTAAATATACACATATAAATATATAATATAGACATTTACAAATCATATATGTATACATGTGCATGCATGTAAATGTTGTGTGTGTCCTTTGTTGCCAAAGAAGACCATGCCATCAGAAAAATGATGACAAGACTTGCACTTGACTTTTTTTTGAGTGAGGGAAGGCTGTGCAGGTGACCAGCCTCACTTCTCCTCCAAAGCCATCTGAATCCAGTGACCAGATATTCATCAGGATGACTGGATATGAGCCAGGATACACTGGGAGACCTTGGGCCTTTAGGCAAAGATCTTTGCAGGTACTCACTTAGGCTGAGGCAATGCCCATTCACTGAATAGACTTGTTTAAGAAGGAGCCAGGCCATGATGCTTTTAATGAGGCCAAGACAAAGAAACTTCAGGCTGGGAGGGAAGCAGTATGTAGGTAAGATAGATGTATATTATTTCTATACACCCGTGTTTGCTTGAGTACAGTAAATTGAATTTGACAAAGAGAATTGTTTTGATTGGCTTCAGTGAGCTCTGAGGTTCTTCCAGTGCTGAGATTCTGTGTCCTCTGTTGAAATCCTTGACCTTTTTTAAACTTGACCACCATTCCTACAGTCTAGTGCAGCCTCTCCTCTCCCCATACTGATTTTCACTGCATGAAATAAAATACATACAATTACAAAAAAAAATTCTATTGAAATGCTGTTACCAGAATATGAATAACAAACACACAAAATCTCTGAGTCTCGGACCCCAGGAAGAGAACCCCTGCTCCTTCTGATGGATTTCTTAGGAGGTATAAATGCAGAAACAGCTAAGCTGACATTCCTCTCGTGCTACTTTCTGGAATTTGATGAATGGCAACAAACAGCTCCCCTGTATTCAGTGCAGGGTAATAGCCACCAATAGGATTTCTTTAAAAAAAATAAAAAAGAAAGAAAGAAAGAGAAAAAAAGCAAAAGAAAAAAGTCCCTTTGGTTGCTGAGTTTCCAAGTGGAAATTATGGCCTATCCATCCATAGAACAATCCACTTAATGGTTCTGGGGCTCGGCTCAAAGTGCTTATAAAATAATGAAGCGATTACAGGGGACCACAAATAAAACCCAAGAGCTCAATGGAGTTTTTTGATGAAAATCAGGTTGTGGAAGGAGGTCTGCATGCAGTATTTTAACCATCACTGTATGCTCCCAGAACACTTCATTAGAACAAAGCTCAGATCCCCTTCCTTGTGTCTGATTAGAGAAAAACCCAATTTTCTTTTTTTGTTGCTAAAATATAAGTGTGAGGAGAGAGCCCCACTGAAGAGGAGAGGGGGCATCAAAGAATATTGACTTCAGTGGCTCACTCAGCTGGGGCTTTCTCTTTCCTAACACCTACCCTGAAAATGTACTGAGACTGTTTTCAAAACAAAATCACTGATGAGAAAAGAAAATTATTGGGTAAAGAGACAGACAAACATCCCTTTCACAGCAGCAAGTCTTGCACATTTTCCTTCTTTTTTCTTTTCACATTTTGTAGAGAAAATGTTACAATAGTGGAAGAGCTAAGCCTGGATCCTACTGAGCTTTTCCCTGTTCCCACACTACTTCCCTCCCCATCCTCCATTTCACTGGGGATAAATGGAGTGGCCCTCAGAGGAGCTCTTGCAATGAAAATGAAAGACTTCATCCTTGAATCTCAGAGTTGGAAGAGATTTCCTTGGTCCCTTATTTCAATCAATATCTGGATAGGAGACCCTCCAAAAATATTCAGGGAAACTCAGACTGTGTCTGAAGATCTCTGTCATAACCACAGGAAAATTACTTAACTTCCATGAGACTCAATTTCTTTATCTTTTAAATGAAAGATGAAAAACATTTAGGAGGACAGGGTTCAAAGTGAGCAAGTAATGGCGGTAGTCCAAAACTGTCAGGCTATCTTAGACAGTTGGAGACTACACTGAGAGAGACATAGTTTCCACCTATGGATGAGGTGATTCTCCCAGAATTTGTCCCCATCCTTTAGCTGCCTTCTGAAGCATCAGGGCACCCTGAGGGAAAGATAGGAGGCAGTACATGCCAGGTAGGTCAAAGCACCTCCATCTTGACCACTTTGATGGAAATAGCCCACCATTCAGAACCAAAGTGCTCTGGGAGAACTACTGCCCTTCTATCATCAAACTACAAGCCCTTCTTTCAGGTCAGTACCCTCAAACCCTATTCTGAGAAGCAGCTCCTGTAAAGATGCAGGCTGAGTACTGACTGCTTCTGCAGAGAGAGTCTACAGAGGTGGCTACTGGAGACCCAAAAAATAATGCTATTGTTACCCAAGCCCTTGGCATTGTCATAGAAGTCAATGCTAGAAACTAATATCATCTTCTCAGTGGAAATGACATCAGAGAAGAAATCTGACCATCTGCTTTGCCTTTCTGGTCCAAGGCCATAGAAAATCCCATGTGACCTTCTGAAACCTACTCCATAAGAATTGGAGTTCCTGGAGAGTAGAAGCTATCAAACGCCTCCATTTGAATCTCCAGTTTAATCCAGTACTTGGCATAGTCATCCCTTAATAAATGCGTTAGTTATCATTCGTTGTCACCCTAGAATTTCACTAAATACTAAAGGGCCCAGGACAGAGACCCAAGGGTCACTATGTTTAGTGGGCATAATCTAAATGAGAACTCAGGGAAGGAGACTGAGAAGGAGTAGTCAGAGAGTAGGAGGAGAATAAGGAGACTGCGGTGTCCTGAAAACCTAGAGAATATAGGATCGAGAGAGACTACAAAGTCTTAGGAGAATGATGATCATTGAGAAAAGGCAATGGAGAAATCACTAATAACTTTGAAAAAGTGACTTTGGTAGAATTCTAAAGTCAGAAGCTGAATTGTAAGGGGGTTAAGAAGGAGAGGACAGAAAGTAGAGGCACCTATTGTAGGTGGTGCTTTAAAGGAATAGGTAATGAGAATGGAAAGGTCAAGGGAGGGGTTTTTTTTGGCGGTGAATAATATTTTTCTTTTCTTTTTTTATTTCATCTTTTTTTTTAGCTAAATTTATTTATTTAACATTTTACATTCATTTTCACAAAATTTCACAAAATTTCACAAAAAAATTTCACAAATTTTCTCCCTATTTGTCCCCTCCCCCCACCCCAATGCACCAAACATTCTAATTTCCCCTATCACCAATCTGCCCTCTCTTCTGTCATCCTTCCCTTCCCTTGTCCCCATCTTCTCTTTTGTCCTGTAGGGCCAGATAACTTTCTATTCCCCATTACTTGTATTTCTTATTCCTAGTAGCAAGAACAATACTTAACAGTTGTTCCTAAAGCTTTGACTTCCAACTTCTCCCCATCCCTCCCTCCCCACCCATTCCCTTTGGAAAGGCAGGCAATTCAATATAGGCCATATCTGTGTAGTTTTGCAAATGATTTCCATAATAGTCGTGTTGTGTAAGACTAACTGAATTACCCTCCATCCTATCCTGCTCCCCATTGCTTCTATTATCTCTTATGATCCTGTCCCTCCCCAAGAGTGTTGATTTCAAATTGCTCCCTCCTCCCATTGCTCTCCCTTCCATCATCCCCCCTACCCTGCTTATCCCCTTCTCCTCCACTTTTCTGTATTGTAAGATAGGTTTTCATACCCAAATGAGTATGCATTTTATTCCTTCCTTTAGTCGAATGTGATGAGAGTAAACTTCATGTTTTTCTCTCAGCTCCCTTCCTTTTCCCTCCACTAAAAAGTCTCCTGCCTGCCTCTTCTATGAGAGAAAATTTGCCCCATTCCATTTCTCCCTCTCTCCTCCCACTACATTTCTCTCTCACTGCTTAACTTCATTTTTTTAAGTTATGATCCTATCCTATTCAATTCACTCTGTGTTCTCTGTCTCTGTGTGCGTGCACGTGTGTGTGTGTGTGTGTGTGTGTGTGTGTGTGTGTGTGTGTGTGTGTGTGTAGTCCAACCAACTATCCAGATACTGAAAAGTTTGAAGAGGTACAAATATTGTCTTTCCATGTAGGAGTGTAAACAGTTCAACTTTAGTAAGTCCCTTGTGATTTCTCTTTCCTGTTTACCTTTTCATGCTTCTTTTCATTCTTGTATTTGAAAGTCAAATTTTCTTTTCAGCTCTGGTCTTTTCATCAAGAATGCTTGAAAGCCCTCTATTTCATTGAAAGACCATTTTTCCCCTGAAGTATTATACATAGTTTTGCTGGGTAGGTGATTCTTGGTTTGAGTCCTAGTTCCTTTGACTTCTGGAATATCACATTCCATGCCCTTTGATCCCTTAATGTAGAAGCTACTAGATCTTGTGTTATCCTGATTGTATTTCCACAGTACTGGAATTGTTTCTTTCTAGCTGCTTGCAATGTTTTCTCCTTGGCCTGGGAACTCTAGAATTTGGCCACAATGTTCCTAGGAGGTTTTCTTTTTGGATCTCTTTCAGGTGGTGATCGCTGGACTCCTTGAATAATTATTTTGCCCTCTGGTTCTAGAATATCAGGGCAGTTTTCCTTGGTAATTTCATGAAAGATGATGTCTAACCTCTTTTTTTGATCATGGCTTTCAGTTAGTCCCATAATTTTTAAATTGTCTCTCCTGGATCTGTTTTCCAGGCGAGTTGTTTTTCCAATGAGATATTTCACATTATCTTCCATTTTTTCATTCTTTTGGTTTTATTTGGTGGTTTCTTGGTTTCTCATAAAGTCATTGGCCTCCACCTCTTCCATTCTAATTTTGAGAGAACTATTTTCTTCAGTGAGCTTTTGAACCTCCTTTTCCATTTGGCTAATTCTGCTTTTTAAAGCATTCTTCTCCTCATTGGCTTTTTGAACCCCTTTTGCCAATTGAGTTAGCCTATTTTTCAAGGTGTTATTTCCTTCAGCATTTTTTTGGGTCTCCTTTAGCAAGGTATTGACCTGCTTTTCATGCTTTTCTTGCATGTTTCTCATTTCTCTTCCCATTTTCTCCTCCATCTCTCTCACTTGATTTTCAAAATTTTTTTGAGCTCTTCCATGGTCTGAGCCCATTTAATATATATTTTGGATGTTTGGGATACAGAAGTCTTGACTTCTATATCTTTCCCTGAAGGGAAGCATTGTTCTTCCTCATCAGAAAGGAAGGGAGGAGATATCTGTTCAAGAAAGTAACCTTCTATGGTCTTATTTTTTTTCCGTTTTCTGTGCATTTTCTCAGGCTGTTACTTGACTTCTGAGATTACTCGCCACCCCTGCCTTGCCTCCAGATCAGCCCAGCTAGTGCTTGGGGTCTGAGATTCAAATGCAGGGCAGGGTTGCTATTCAGTGTGAGATTAAGTTCAGGTGCTCAGGTGGGGTCAGGGCCACCTCAAAGGGCTCAGTTCCCTCAGGGAGTTTATGCAGACACCTTCAACAATGGATCTGAGCTTCTGTCTGCTTTGGGAGCTCCTGTCTGCTGCTGCCTCTTCTGCTGCCTCCTGAGGGGGGCTGAGTCATGGGGACACCCTGCTCCCCTCTTGGCCAGCCAAATAGGCTCTCTCACTAACTTTTGTGTCTTTTGGTGGATGGACCTGAGCAGCCACTGGAGATTCTGTCCCTGAAGCCTGCTCGGATATGCTCCTCTGGGTGCCATGAGGCCAAGGCAGGGCTGGGCTCTGCTCTGGGTCCAGTGCACGATGGACCTTTGGTGTTGTTTTTTCAGGGCTCTCTGGAACAGAAATCTCCTCCACTCCATTGTTGTGTGGCTTCCACTGCTCCAGAATTTGTTGGGAGTTGTTCTTTACAGGTATTTTATGGGCTGTGGGGTAGGAACTAGCATATGTGAATCTTTCTACTCGGCCATCTTGGCTCCTCCTCCTGCAAGTGAAAGTTTTTTGAGAATGGAGCAAACATAGACATGTCTGCAGGCAGCAGAGAGGAAGAGGTTGGAAAGAAGTTATGGATTGTAGGTGACAGAGGAGCGATCTATTGGAGGAGATAGAAAGGGATTGAGCTGGGAGAGGGGTTATTCCTTTGTAAGAAGTAAAGCCTACAGATAAGGAGTAGGATTTGGTAAGGGAAGGCAGGGAGAGAGGTGAAAATCCAACAGATTGTGATTGGATAAGGGTGTGTGTGGAGGTGGCACATTTTTATGTGACAAAAATCTAGAGCATGAGCCTTGTGTGCAACTGAGGTGAACTAGTAATTATGTTAGGGAAAGTGACTAGACTGAACAGCAGAGAGGTTAGGATGATTGAAGGACAGTTTCATATATGTTAAAATTCCCTAGAAAAGAAAAATTATGAGGGCAAGAATTGTATTTCTTAAGCATGGTAAAGTTGGATAGTAACCTGGAGTTCTGGAAATATCTTTTACAGGATTTGATTGGGTAGTAGAATTGAGTAGCATGAACCTCAATGCTCAAATAGTGGTCAGAAGAAGTGATACTCTCAAGGTCTCTCTGAAGAACTTCAGGATTGATTGTGAGACATAGGAGACACTGGGCACAAGACTGCCCAGCATGGTATGCCTGCATGAAGGAAGGTTCTGTGCTCTGTGAGCAAAGCAGAATTGCAGAAGCTCAAAAGAAATGAGAGATGAGCAAATTTAGAGTTTGAGATGCAGAAATCTCACTCTAAATCTTCATAAAAATTATTGGTGCCATTTTGTGGTAGAGTCTTTCAAGTTCCCACTGGTCTGATCAGCCACAGTCAGACACAATGAACCTTGACCCCAACATAATGGTGTCATTTTGGTCCTCTTTGAGCACAAAGAGCAATCAACCTTAATGAAGGAGAGAGAACCTGAAAGTAGCAATGGGGAGCAAGGAGTATTCTAACTCCTCCACTTGAGCAGCGTTCCAAGACAAATGACTAAAGCTGTGGCCAGTGCTTGAAAGGGTGACCAGGGAGACTGCCAACAGGGGGACTGCTTTTAGTAATAGCTAAAACATGGAAGTAGTGTGAAAGAAAAAGTTTTGGGATGAAAGGATTTTTGTTGCCTATGAAACAGACATTTCATAGGGCACAATGGAAGGGGATGCTGGTGTTTATTTGGAATTTTGGGCATAAGAAGGAAAGTACATGGTCAGATGGTCAGATGAGAAGCCTCATTTCATTACTTCTCTTCCTCTAAAGTATGGACATTGGGTAGAAAATGGTGCAGTAGGAGATGGAAGTCCAATCTATACAACAGAAGGAAGTCCCAATTCCCATGTTCTTTCCTCTTCCTTTTCGTCTTTACTCAAGGAACAGGTGCAGCAAAAGTAAAGCAGTTGCTCTTTGCACTTGTGGCTCTCCACATCTGGGCTAGTAGATCTCTCTGGTAGCAGAAGAGGGGAGTCACCTTGTGCCAGTACAGCTGGAAGTTGGCTTGGCTTGGTCCCTCACTGTCTTTGCTCTTGTAATGATGAATGTCTAAAGATCACAAAGTCTAGGAAAGTAACCAGGTGGGAGATAATGAGGCAAATTCTTGGGGGTGCTCTCCTCAACTTGAGGATGTAAGAAGACTGGCCAGATATCAGCTCTCACCCACAGATGGGGATTTTTTGTTTGTCTTCTGAGAAGTACCTAGGGGTCCTGGAGATTACTGCTCAGTTCTTAAATCCCCTTTCTCATTCAATAAAGGAATTTATTCACACTTTGTAAAAGGATCCTTAGCAGAACTAGACCTTGAAGTGACCTCAGGGACAGTTCATCGAAACCATTTATTTTATAGATGAGAAAATTGAGGCCCTGAAAGATTCAAAGACTTTCCCAGAGTTACAGAATCATCAGGTAGAAGAGCTAAAGTTTGGACACCAGATCCAGCACTCCTTCACTCCATTACATCTCTCCTAAAAACTTGTATGGCATAAAAGATTTCAAGTCCCAGCTCTCCCTTTAAGTAAATTATGTTGACTTAGGTGAATCACTGTCTCTTTAAGGTTCAATTGTTTCATCATTAAAATGGTGATAAAAATACTGTTACTACCCATGATGCACAATGGAAAAAGCTGTAGGGAGACAGTTAAGGGGCAGAGTGGATAGCTTTTGGGGTCCGAGTCAGAAAGACTCAAGTTCAAATCCTTCTTCAGACACAGGGAAGGTCACAAGCATCCTGGTTTTAGTTTCTTCATCTGTAAAATGGAGTTAGCTACGGCATCTACCTTACAGGGTTGTTGTGAGGACCAAATGAGGTAATATGCACCCAGCAGTTTTCAGATCTTAAAGCTGGATATACAGGCTGACCCTTCTTCATCATCTTCCTCTTCTCTCCCCTCTGAGTAGAGGGATGAACTGTAAAGGGCCAAGCTACTTCCATTTCCTTCCTTTATCAAAGACAGAGCTTGACCTCTCAGATCACTTCTGTTTGCATCTGTTGCTCTGTATGATTTCAAAATAACCCTTAGCTAGCTCCCTTGTGTCCCATCCCCCAAACCCTCTTTCTGTTTTCTTTTGTGCATCATTCCCCTTTAGATTGAGACCTCATTTAAAGAAGGGGCTATTTTTCTTTTAATTAATTGTATCCCCAGTGTTTGGCAGAGTGCCTGGCATGTCATCACAGATGCTCACTAAATCTTTAGTGGATTAGATTATTGGATTGGATCCTAGTCATCACTCTCAT
Source organism: Bettongia penicillata ogilbyi (assembly GCA_023548195.1). NCBI lineage: Eukaryota > Metazoa > Chordata > Mammalia > Diprotodontia > Potoroidae > Bettongia > Bettongia penicillata. Next base: position 2,130,115 of record JAJHZJ010000218.1, read on the forward strand.
TAAGTGACTTGATCACAGTATCCATCATAAGTGGAAGAGCAGGCATTCAAACCCAAGACCCCCTACTCAATATCCAGCACTCCAAGGAGGACCTGAGTTCAAGTCTAGCCTTGGACACTTACTGGCTGTGTGAACCTGGGCAAGTCACTTAACCCCAGTTGCCTCCCCACCCCCAAAAAAGCTCTAGAACTCTTTCCCCCTACCCCTTGGCATTTTGCTCAAATTCTCTGCTCATAATGTTAACAAATGTCATCCTCAGACACACTAGGGGGAAAATCCACCTCACCTACATCTTATAAAACTTGGCTTTTCTGCTCTCACAATGCATGACACAGCAGCTAGCCACAAGTTTGCATTTTGGAAACCTTTTTGAATAGGTGGAGAAATCACCTTAAATTGGTTCTATTATCTGTGAGTGGAAGTAATGGAGCCATCGGAGTCAGGTGCCCTGGAGATGGGAGAAGATACTGCAGTGGAATAGAGACTCTGATTACATATAGTCCCTGCCCCCTCCCCAGAAAGGAATTGCTTCAGACTCACGGTCATCCCTGGGAAATGATGCTAAAGCGTCTATAGAAAGCATAGCTGCTTGGTGGCTGGATGCAATTGGAGTAACTGAAATGCTGGTAAGACATGGTTGTAGACAGGTCACTGATGAACTGGAGAGTGTCCAGAGAGGTCTCTGTGGGTGGAGATGAGCTAGAAGACCATGTGACATGATGGGGGGACGGTCAATGATGGCTGCTGTCCAGCAGCATTAGGCTTGACTTGCTTGGTCGGGGAGACAGAACTATGGGCAATGGTGGAATGACAGCAAGGTCATAACTTAGATCATAGACTCATAGATCCTAGGGCTGCAAGTGACCTCAGAGGTCATCCACTACAAAATCCTTACTTAACAACAATGGAAACTGAGGTCCAGAGATTATAGGTGACTAGGAGGTAGGAGTCATCAGAAACATGCCTGGAACTTAGGGACTCCAAAGCAAAAAAAGGGAAAAAATTAGCATAGTAAAAATAAAATGAGAATAACAAAAAAATGCCTGTATGGTGCAAAGCACTTTGTACATTATCTCATTTGATTCTTGCAACAACCCTGCAAGGTAGATGCTGCTATCATCCCCATTTTACAGATGAGGAAGCTGAGGCAGAGAGAAATTCAGTGACTTGTCAGGGATCACACAGCTAGGAAATATCTGAGACTGGATTCAAACTCACATCTTCTGGAGTCTAGGCACAGTGCTCTACACTGCACCCCCAGCTGCCTCTAACATGCTGCTTTTCATAGATCACAAAATGAAAACTGGAAGAGATCTCATGCAACTCTCGATTCTAAATGCGCCTCAATCCTAATCTTAACCCTAAATGTGCTCAACCTCTTCATTTTGTAGATGAAGAAACTGAAGCCTCTTGTAGTGGCTTGGCTAAGAAAGTGGTAGGATTCAAACTGAAGTCCTCTGACCCCCGACCTTGATGTGTTACCCTTAGGAGAATCATCCTATTGAGTGGTGCTGTCCAAAAATTGAATACCTACAGGCATCTGTGTATTACATCTGTAGATATAAGGACCTCCTCCCAGGCCCAAAGCAGAGGCTGGATGCTGCCTCCTTGGGCAGACCAGAGACAGGATTCTTGCTCAGAAATGGGTTGGACAAAATGACCCTGAGGTCTTTTCTGACACTAAAATCTCTTTACTTTCCTCTGGGAGAAGGGCCTGTGTGTCAGCATCACTAGACTTTCCTGCTTTGTTTAGAATATGAAGGCCAAACCATGGATGAGACATCTCCCACTATCTTGAGTCTGTGGAAGAGAAAGATGTCTGGTTGGCTCCTGAGACTTTAACTGTGGCCAGGTTCTGTGTAGTCAAGACTTTATAACCATAGAAAGGTACAAATGACATTTCTAATTAACAGAGATTTCTCTTCCCAGTGAAGATTTAAGAGACTGGCATAATTTAGCCAAATTGATATTTTACCTCATGATTTCAGGGAATTAACAGCAAATAAACCTCTTGGTCTTGATATATATACTATGGGATCCAATAAATCAGAGGAGGCAGTTCTCCACCTCCTAGTGCATGGGCTGGTCCCATGATAATTAACTCTGCTTGGGGTGCCAGGGCCTACCCTTGGCAGTAAAGGCCTTTATTCCTGAACAAGACTAACACATTGGGTCTGCTTCATTCAGTCCATGTGCCTTTGGAATTCTGTTCTGGATCTTGGTCAGAAGACAAAGAGTGTTGGGTTCCAAATTCCATTCATATGAGTCACAACTCATTCACCTCCAATTGGCTGTTGGATTGTGAATGTCATTTAGCCCTTGTTTGCCTCATTTTTTCATCTGTGTAATTGGAATAACCACAGCATTTACATCTCAAGGTTACTATGAGGATCCAATGAGATATTTATAAAGCACTTAGCCTAGTGCCGGGCCCATAGAAGGAGCAGTATCAAAGATTGTTGACATGATTTGACTCTTTTGTCATTGTTGGTGAATATCCTTCAGTCTGCCCCAGCAGAGGAAATGCCATTGTGGCTGTAAGAAGGGATGCCATGTGTGGGGGTGCAGAGCCAGCAGAGGCTGGGGTGGATGGCAAGAAGATCCCAAGTCCTTGGATTTAGTGCTGCTGCTTGGGCTGGCTAAATCTATGAAGAAAAAATCCCATGTCAGAAGGAAGTCCTCCACTGTCTACTGGAATCTCACATTTCTGAAGAACTTTATGATGGACAAAGCCTTCTTCACAATAACCTTGGAGTGGTCATAGAATAGGCATGGATTTCTGATTTGGTGTCAGAAGGTCTGGTTTCCAATTCCAGTTCTGTCATTGATTACATGGGGGGCTTTGGGCACCTCTCTGGAACCCAGTATTCACATCCTTTTTAAAAAGCACTTATCAAACAACTACTGTGTGCTGGCATTGTGCTAAGATCCCTGTTTTACAGTTGAGAAAACCAAGGCAAGTCAGAGGTTAAATGACTTGCCCAGGGTCACACAGACAGTTTTTGTGGCCAGGATGAAACTCACTTCCCTTGACTCCAGGCTGAGGGTTCTGTGTCTGTCTAAATGGGAGGTTGAATTAGATGATGTCCAAGGTTTGGGGGACCAGAACCCCTTCATCTATTGGAACCTTAATTCACTTATCTATAAATATGTGTATTTATATATTATACTGATGTTCACACTGTCTGCCTTGATTAAAAATGGGTTTTATGACTCAGTCAATAAGTGCGGTAGAGGCAGAAGACCTGGGTCCCAATTCTGGCCTGCTGCCCCCTATGTTTGTGATCTCTCTGGATTTCAGTTTCCTAATTTGTAAAATGAATGCACTTGGACTTAGCAGCCTCTGAAGTCACTCTCAGCTTTAGACCAAGAATTGATCCAGTGACATGCCTTGTACAGATTGGAAAACTGAGGGGCAGGGAGCAGAAAGGCCTTACAATCAGCAAGTTTCCAATCCTTTCACACCTCAGGTAGAAAGGATGGACATGTACAGTTTGTGTAGTGAGGACAGGAATTTCCATGTTCGGGTATCCCTGATGCCTTAATGCCTCTGAAAGGTGCTTCAATGTTTGTGGGGTTGGATTGAACAAGGGAAGCCAGGTAGGCACTAAGGGTGAACTGAATCATGGAACCTTGAGCCCAAAGAGTCCCCAGAGATCGTTGCGTCCAACCTCTCCTTTATGCCTGAGCAGAGTCAGGTCCAGCTAACCGGGTCAAGTCAACAAATCAGGTGATTTGTCCGCGGTCACTGAGGAGGAAATGGAGCGGCATCATGGAACCCTGCTTCTCCTACTCCAGAGCCAATGCCCTTCCCTGTACCATGGGTCAGGGCACCCCAAGGACAGGGAGAAGCACTGAATCAGGGGCCCCCGATTCATCAGCAAGCTTAAAGTTGGGCACAATTTATCTTAGCCTCAGTAGCCAAGAATCTGCTAGCTTAGAAGTGTTCTAGGTCCCCAGGAACCTCTTGAGGCAGAAGTGCAAAGTCTACCAGGAGGCATTTTTGCCAACATGGCTAAGTTCCTTTGTTAGCTAGTTATGTTACTAGACTGGGAGCAAAAGTCCAGGCCTGAGGATCCATTCTCCTTTGTTCCTGTTCCTGATGTGTGGGCCCCTGACACTCAGTCAGCCCATGGGGGAGGGTCCAACCCGAACCCTGCCCCGCCCCACCGGGGCAGCCACCCCTCTGAGAGTCACTCTGGGTGTTAGCAACTGTGAAAGATGGACTTTGACTTGTCATGGTGGTCAGATTTGTTTCTTTGTTTTCTCAGATCCCAGGGCCCCATAATGCAGTCACTGCGCCTGACCTTTCCTGAGTAAATCAGCATTCTTTCATCAGCCACATTTAAATACATTCACACACACATGTGCACATACTCTTTTCACAGAAGGAAAAATGTACTAGCAAGCAGGGGAGGACGGTTGGGAAGGAGAGGCTGTAAATGCTTTAGCCTTACCTTGAAAAAATAAACATTTCTCTTTCAAATAATTTATTTCAAGAATTATTGAGGAATATAAACTACCCAAAGAGTGCTACTGGGTCTGGATAGAAAGAAAGCAGATGCAAAATGGGTCTTTCTAATCCAAAGGTCAAGTATAACATAATAAGATATAATACAATCCAACATGATGTGATATGTCACACAATGATACAATAGAATACGGTGCAACATATGATAAGATGTAATATGATATAATGTCATGTTGCTGCTTAAGGACAGCTAGGGGGCACCATAGTGCACAGAGAGTCAGGTCTGGAGTCAGGAAGACTCATGTTCCTGAGTTCAAATCTCACCGGGACACTTCCTACTGGTGTGACCTAATGTGATAGATGATGCGATAAAATATAACATAACGTGGGATTTATTGTTATTGTAGGACATATTTGATAATGCTGTATTATATTTGGTATGATATGATATCATATTCTGACATGATACTAGACTCTGCATCAAAAGATATCAGAATTGAGAATTCAAAGTGTGCCCAGTCCCTCTGTTGGTGAATAGGAACTCCCTTGACGTCATACAAGAGAGAGAGTCATCCTACCTCTACTTGAAGACATCCACCAATGAGGAGCTTACCACCTTCTGAGACACTCCACTGCATCTTGGGATAAGAATAATTGTCAGGACATTTTCCAGACAGTTTGTTTACTGGGCATTGGTTCCTGTTGACTTCTTACTTCCTTTGATGCTTTGGCTCAGTGTTTGAATCTGCTCAGTTCAATTCCTTGAGATTCTACCCTTTGACCCAGATTTGGGGGCATTGTCCAAGTAATAGGTTCTGTCCCATCCAAGCCTTTCCACCTCCTCAGGAAGTCACCAGAGCTGCCTGGGCCCTCATGGCCCCTTGCCTAGGCAATAGTAACCTTCTCTTCACCAGGCTCCTTGCCCCTGCTCATCCCTCTGCTCTAGCCTCCAGAGAACTGGCAAAGTGGCCTTTCTTCAGTAAAGATCAGACTCTGGCCCTCCTACTTGACAAGTTCCAGTGGCTCCCTATCACCCCTAGGAAAAGGTGTAAACTGCTCTATTTGGCTCTTCAAGTCCTTCATGGCCTGACCCCAACATCCTAACTCCCCTCCCTGTAAAATCCAGTCAAACTGTGCTTCTCTCAATTCCTCAACCAGAACACTCCATCTCCCACCCCCATGCCTTTGCTGTGTCTACCTCCCATGCCTGGCATGAACTTCTCTTTACATAGGTCTGACTGATTTCTTGTCTTTCTTCCAGACACAGCCCAAGCATCACCTTCAACAAGCCTTTCCTTCTCTCCCTCCCCTACACCTTTGTTGTATTTAACTCTTTCGTATTTATTTGCTTAACACTAGTTAAATCACTAACATTAATAAAGTGATTTCAAGTCAGTAAATTGCTTGACTCATGCAGGTCCCCCAAAAGTTTGTACTGACCTTGGGGGCACCTTGCATGACCTTTTCTGATCCCCACAATCACCTGGTAAGGCAGGTGTTGTTATTATCTCCACTTTACAGACAAAGAAACTGAGGCAGAGGGAGGTCCAAGAACGTGTCTCTCTCCTCTCCAAGTACAAACTCCCTGGGAGGAAGGCTTTATCTCCAAATAAATGGCTGCTCATCGACTGATTTTATTTTATTTTTAAACTAACCAACATGGAGCCAAGCCTTGATCCCTGGGACAGAGCAGAGGAAGCTTTCTTCCTTCTATATTGTAATTGAGACCAGGAACCTAGAATAGCACCCAGAAAGAAGGGAGGCACAGCAGGCAAGCACAGGAATTAAGGGAGATGGCAGTCTGTAGTTCTTGGGGAGCAGAAGGGGGAAGGCAGGGAGAACTCTCAGAGGGCAGCAACTTGTGCCCTCAGGAAGTGGAACCTAGGGCCTTCAGAGCAGGGCCTGCTGTGATGCTATGGGAAGGATGCTGGACATTGGAGGCAGGGATGAGTCTTGACTCTGGCACTTCCTATACATGCAACTGTGGCAAGGCTCTGAGCTTATCTGGGCCTCTAGACCCCATAGAATAATAACCTGTTTCACAGGATTGATGGGAGAAAAAACACTTCATAAACTTGAAATTGCTATATAAAAATGAGCTATTATTATGCCATCTCAATGATGGAAGGCACCTGAGGGCCATGGGCAGAGCATTCTCTCTGCTTTCTGCCTGCCAAAGCCTCCTTCAGTGCATGTTCAGAGCCCTCTCCTGGAGGGCAGCCCCTGATGCCCGCACAAAACCTTTTATTTAGGGAATACTTTTGTTTCTGGGAAGATTGTCCTCACATTGTCTGCTCTGAAATCTCCTCGGAGGACAGATGAAGCTGATGTCCTCGCTTTTAGGCCTCCAATGCCTCATGTTCCCCTGAACCTTCTCTTCTCTCTGATGAGCATCCTCAGTTCCTTCACCTGGTTCTCATCATGCCAGGAGCTGGAAACCTTCACCAGCCTGGCAGATCTTAGCTGGCTTTTCTCCAACTCATCAACTGACCACAACTCTCTGTGTCCATCTGACCAGGGAGAGGACTGAACCGCAAGCACTTCCCTACTCTTGGATACTCCATCTCTCAATCTAGGGTAGCTGATCACCCAACAAACTTGAACCATGCACCAGAAATCACATTAGCTTTCCAGTCTGTCATAGCACATGCAACACACTAACTCCACCTTTTTTATTTTCACACACACCAACATTAGTCATTTTTTTGCTGTATTATATTTGTGAAGTTGATTTTTTGAACCCAAATCTCTATCAAGAATTTGAAATGTGGTCATGTGGAGGAATAATTGGATTTCTTTAATGTAGTCTCGGCGGCAGGCCCAGGAAGAATGAGGGCAAGTTGGAAAGAAGAAAATTGAGGCTAAATGCCAGGAAAAAATCACTTAGCATTTAGAGTTAGAACAAAGTCTAGTGATCAGCCTTGAGAGGAGGCAAGATCAGCTGCCCAGGAGGGTCTACATGGAAGGCCAGGTATATTACTGTGGGGATTGTGTTCAAGGTTAAGGTGAAAATCTCAGTTACTTCCAAAGCCCAGATTCTTCAGTGATCCTGAGATATTGCATTTGTCTATATTGAATGTGAGCCTCTAAGAATTGCCACAACACTCTGGCCTGTTGAGAGTTTGTTTTGTGTCCTTTAATTTGTTGGAGTCCAATGGTCATCAGACATGTTCACCTTGCCTCTCCGCTTTGTGACTCCCAGAAATTTACCAAGCATATCACTTGTGCTTTTCATCAAACCATTTCATATAAATGTTAAAGAGCAGAGGGCCATGGCAAAGATTCCTGGGGCACTCTAGCAAAAGTTTTTTCTAAAGAAACAGTGGTGGAGCCTTTAACGAGGGATCCTTCATCTTTCTGTGGAAGATACTTTTTTTTCTACCATTCACCCATAATGCCATCTAAGAGTCATCCTTGACTCTTGTCTCTCTCTCATTCTCAGTTCCAGACTTACCATGTTCTGGTGATTCAGTCTCCCTTACTTATACCCTTCTCTTCACTCCTGTGGTCTCTCACCCAGTTCAGACTCCTCATCTCTTAGCTGTCCATTGTAATAGATGCTTCAGGACCACCTGCTCACTCCCTTCTCCAGGATCTTCTCCACTCAGCTGTCAAACTGAGATTACTGAAGTACACATATGACCACGTCACTCCCCTACTCAAAAGTCTCTCCTGGATCCCTTTGGTCTCCGGTATAGAATGCATTGAACTCTTAGTCTGTATTGCTCTCTTAACAGTTACATGATCTGTAAGCTGCTCCCACCCCCCATACATGACAGTCCATGGCACTCCTCTCCTTTGCCTTTCAGAATTCTCTCTTCTCAGGACAGTTCAGGTATGAACTTCTTTGTTCAGTCATTTCAGCACCTGACTCTTTATGACCCCAGTGGAGATTTTCTTGGTAGAGATACTAGAGTGGTTTGCTTTTCATTTCCCAGTTCATTTTACAGATGAGGAAATGGAGGTAAACTGGGTTGAGTGGCTTGCCCAGGGTCACAGAGCTAGTGATTGTCTAAGGCTGGATTCGAACCCAGGTGCTCCTGATACCAGTCCCAATTCTCTATCCACTGATCCATTGAACTGCCCGACTTCTACATAAGGCCCTTTCTGATCCCTTCAGCTCTTAGCATGGTTTTCAATTTCTCTTAAAATCACTTTGCAGATGTGATGGCTTACTCACCTACATATACATTTTATCTCCCTTGGTAGAACGTAAACATGTTAAGAGGACTACGTGATTTTTATCTTTGCTCTCCACTCCTCACAGTGCCTTACACATCACATATTCTTAATAAATGTCAGGAGTTAAACTGAATTAACCATTCTTACATTCCATCCAAGCGGTGTCAGATCCGCCAAATGGGGATGTTTTTCAATTCACATCTCTCCAACCACAGGAATGGCATGGCAGACTAGGGCAAATGCTTCACTGAGTCTCAGTCTTCCCTTGATCTACCCATCTAGAAACCCTGTCGAAAAGCAAATGTGCTTCATCTGCTCTTGCTGAAATCATCTTGTTTAGTTCTGATGGCTGCTTCCGTTTCTAGATCTTCACCCAGCATCCCTTTAATAATGCTCTTGTTACTTATCCGGGTTCACAGACCTAAAGGCATCCTACGAGGATATCTCTTCCCTTATTTGAAAATCAGGACATCGTTTTTTCTTTTCCCAATGTGAGGCATTTCTGCTGCTGTCCATGACCTCTCAAAAGAAGTCAATGAATATTATATTTGTCTCTCACTTTCTCTCTCCTTCCCCTTTTCCTATCCTCTCCAGGACCTTGTACACAGGGAGATGTTCAATATCTATTTGGTGAATGGATTAAATGAATGAGTATTGAACTAAACCATGGAGAACAAATAGAATCTGGACAGGCCTAGAGAGGAAAGGAGAGCATGGGAGAAAGTGGGGATGACTTCAGGGGAGGAAAATATGACAGACAGGCTAGATAAGTGGCAGGCCATGGAGGGAGCTGAGGGGAGGGGAGGATGGAAGGGCACTTGGAGGCTAGGTTGTGGAGAAGGATGCCCAGAGCAGCCCACCTCTCCAGGTTTAGGGCAGGCCTTCCATAATGAAGAGGCTGAAATGGATTTTCCCCATCTATTCCTGCCAAGTCCCTGATTCGATTGCTCATTTAGGAAAGTGAATGAAATCCTGGAAATCAACATTTCCAATTTGAGAAGCTTTAAGTCCCAGGGGCAAGAGCAGAATAACCTTTTAATTTCTGAGATGAATGAACAAAGTAATTCTTGTGAGTGGTATCTCCTGTTTCTACAGCAGCCATAAATCATACCTTTGGGAGCTGTAACATTTCACTTTGAAATGTGCATTTGGAAAATAACACCACCATTCGTTATTATTCTTCCTTTGTGCAATTTCAATGAATTCATGACCAGTCACAGATTCCTGCTGATTCTGTGGCATGAGAACTAGCTATTATATTGCCAATGCCTGGACCCACTGATTAGGCTGAGATGTTTTATATCCACTGATCCCAGCTAGAAAGGCATTCTTTCTCTAAGCAGAACTGACTTTTTCATTAGCATATAGTTCATTTTTCATTGTTTGACTGTGTCTTCCTTTATCTGGGCAGCTTCTCTCAGAAATCAGCCCTAGAATAGCAGTGACATGATTTTGCCAATCTGAAAACTTTGTGGCCTTTAGCCAAAGGCCTGATCTGTTGGCACAAGCTTGGCAGGTGAATTCATCGAAAGCTGTCACCATCTGAAAACTTACAGGGCATATTCTGTTGATATATGAGACAAATTGTTGTAACCAAGATAGGGTGACAAGGGCTTAATTCCCTAGTGGGAATTTTGGAGGGGGCATTCTTTTCTGAGCAGCCTGGTCACATGGGAGTGACCCCATCTAGGGGCATGCCCTCACACTCAGGCAGCTCATAAACCTTGTGGGACCCTAGGGTATGGTACCATATCAGGGTATGGTATAGAACTCATGGGTTCTTCTCTCCCAAAATTTCATCCAGTCTTAGGGGCCTCACAGCCACACATGCAGATAGATACACACACATATACAATACACACACATACAGACATATACAGTCCTGACAATTGACTCTTGACCAAGTGCAAAAATATTGTTAGAACCCAGTAATTATACACAGCGTGAGACTAACGGACAAAGTTCAGAGGATTGCCAAAGTGCTCACGCAGAGAAGAAGCTCCCAAAGCATGTGACTCAGGGCCAGCACAAAGTATCTTCCTGCCTTTGCATCCAGCTTCTCTTAGCATATCACAGCTCAGGTTTGTGTTAGAAAATTGCATCCCAGATCCTTCCCAATCATCGCCAGCTGTTCCTCCTCCCTAGGCTGTTGGCTTAAATGTACTCTTTTTCTTACTTTTAGGTGTTGTATTAAGAAAGGGAGCAAAAAAAGAGGATTCTTCTAATTGAATAAATTTGTATTCTGTCAGGAATTTCATCTTCCTAGGAGGATGTCTGGAAACTGGCTATTTTTATTTATCATGGTGAAACCATGTATTGAGAAGAGGGCCAGGATCCAATGGCATTCAAATAAGGCACAAAATACTGATTAATTCTACCTTTTTTCTTAAATTTATTCCTTACTCCCAAGGATAATATATTTCGGGAGCTATTGCCAATGTAGTATTCTCCAATATATCTCTATTATTGACAGGGCCTTGATTGTCCCTTGGCTCTGATAAATGATTCCATAGTGCTTCAGAAAGACCAGTGTTAAACAATCTAGGTCCATGTGTTTTGACCTGGCTATGGTGCTGGATAAAGCAGTTATGCTCAGACTATAGAGGTGGGAGGAAGGAAAGAAGGAAGAAAGAAAGGAAGGAAGGAGAGAGGGAGAGAAGAAGGAAGCAAGGAAGGAAAGAATGAAGAAAAGAGGGAGGCAGGAATGAAGGAAACATTTATTAAGTACCTACTATGTGCCAGGCATTGTGTTCAGCACTTTGTATAGGTTATCTTCTTTGAATCTTACAACTACCCTGGAGGGAGGTGCTATTATTATCTCTATTATTATGTTCATCTCCATAATTGGGGAAACTGAGGTAAACAAAGTTTAGGTGACTTGCCCAGAGCCATATATCTAATTGTTAGGGGCAGGATTTGCACTCTGATCTTCCTGACTCTGAGCCCAACACTAGATGGAAGATGATTAGGAATAGCATTTTAACTTGGGCAACTGCTTCTGTCATGAGAAGATTTTTTCCTGTGAAGGTTTGGGAAGACTGCCATGCTCTGGGAGTCAGTGGCTGGACTCCTGCTAAGAACAAAATTGTAAAGTCTGTAAAGTGAGGGAATTAATACTAGGTGGCCTTGGAGGTCCCTTCCCACCTCAGAGCTAGGACCCAATGGGTTGTGAGAGGCACATAAAATAAATTCTTAATACCTCCTTTTCCTCCACTGGGAGTGAGCACTCCTTTCTCATGGGTTTCACAGCCCTCTGCCTGACACTCTCCATTTCCTGTCCTCCCTAGTATCCTGGTGGTGATCATTGTTGAGGCAATGACTAATGTTGATTAAATGTTATTGAAGGGGTAGAAGATGGTAATCATTTTCAGGTAATGGAAGGGGTGCCCTATGGAAGAGTTTCAGCCTGTTCTCCTGGGTCAAGGACCAGCTGGTGACATGAGGGACAGATTGCTAGAATTACAGTCAGGAAAACCCGAGTCCAAATCTTACTTTAGAGACTTCTGAGCTGTGTGACCCTGGGTAAATCACTCAATATCTCTCAGATGAAGGGTTCTCCTTTATCAAATGAAGCTGATCCCAGCACTTCCCTCCTGAGGTTATTGGAAGGATTGAATGTGATGGCTTGTAAAGTGCTTTGCAAACCTTGGAGTGCTCTGTCAGTGCTCGATTTTCAGAGTAGTCTCAAAGAGCAGAATGTCTCTTTCAGCTCTTGGCTCATTTGATTGATGGGTCCACCCAATCCAACTTCAGCTTTTACTTGAGCTCTTTCCCACTGGATACAGTTTCTCATCAGGTGCCTTCAAGGTGAGAGGATACTTTAGACCACCAGAAGGCATCAGACACCAAATTGCTCATCTTCTCATGGAGGGGGAAAGACAAGAACTGAGAACTCAAAATTTTAAAAAATGATTATTAACTGTGTTTACATGTATTGGGGAAATAATTAATAAAATAAATAAAATATGGTTTTAAAAGGAAGACACCTAAGTGGCCCTCAGGGAAGTCATCTGTATTAAAAATAAATCACATAGTTCAACGAGAAGAGCAATGTTTCTGAAGTGAGAGGATCAAGCCTTGTACCTTAACATGTGGGTGATCTTGGACAAGTCCCTTCCCCTCCCAGGGACAGGGAAAAGGAGATTGGATGAGGGGATGGTCCTTTCAGCTCCAAAGGTCTCATGAGTAAAGTCACCAATGTAGCTTACAATTCTGAGCCCTACCACTCATTCTTGGATGTCTTTCAGAAAGGAGCTGTAGTTCACCGGAAGCTTTAGGAAATGGGAGAAACCAAATGGTAGGGCAGATCTGGATAAGCAGGGCAGCAAGTGAATCAGTCAGCATTGATTTATTGCTTATTGTGTACCAGGCACAGTGCTAAGAGCCAGAGATACAAAGAAAGGCAAGTATAGGTGTGGTATGAGTCCAGGGAGCTCCTGTTCTAATAGGGGAGACTCAATACAAGTATGAAAACACAAGAGACAGACAGTGTACTTGCGAGGGTATACCAATGAGAATGAGGGAGGTCTGGAGGTGGGGGATGCAGTTCACTTGCAGAAAGCTGGATTTGATCTGAGTCTTAAAGGAAACAAAGGAAGCCAGAAGGGGTGAAAAGGGAGAAGATTTTAGGCATGGTGGGGAGGAGAGCCAATGCAAAGTATGGAGCAAAGAGCAAGAAGAAGATCAAAGTTGCTGGGTCAATGAGTATGAAGAGGGAAAAGCAGTGCAAGAAGCCTGGAAAGGAGGGAAGGATGGAGACTGTGAATAGTCTTAAGTCTAAGGCAGGATAGGATGTGGCCAGCAAGTTTGGGGCAGGCAGCAGCAGAGTGCCCAGGCCAGGGGCCAGAGCCCTGGTTGACAGCCACCTGGTGGCCCCCAGACTTCCCAGAAGAGAGTAGGGGACTTAGCCATCAGAGTGTTAGCGAAATGAGAGCCAAGTAGTTTATATTTTATCAGTAATAAACTGGATGAAAGATCATATTTTAAATGATATGCCTCCAAGCATGCTCTACATCACACTGTTGACAGCATCATTTTTCCAAGATAGAAGCTAGGAAATTTAAGTAGTTTCCAAGTGGTAAGTACCTTGATTAGCAAGGTGCAGCAATATGCAAACCTGCCCAATGAAAACTAGTGATTGATAGCCTTCCCTGAACACACCAGGCTTTTCTGCCTGAGCATTCGTTATTCGGCAGCATTGACTGAAGCATGTCTGTTCCACTGACCTAGGGGATTCACGTCTCTCATTGGCCCTTGGGGACTTTCAATAGTTTATTTGTACATGGCCATAATCAGTTTCATGGATCCCCAAATGTGGAAGAAATAGACATGCTGAGCTGACTGGCAGCCTGTGAGCACATAGCCAGAGGGAGGGCACCTTTGTGCATGAGAGACAATGTAGGAGTTTAGGGTAGGGGATAGTTCCCCCCTTCCCACTTCTGTCATGTGGGAAAACACAAACACAAAACATAAAAATGAGTCACACGAGATATTAGAGATATCTAAGGAAAGGGAAGTCAACAAACACTCATTAAGCACCTACTATGTGTCAGGTGCTGAGCTGAGCAATGGGGATACAAGGAAAGGCAAAAGCAGTCCCTGCCCTCAAAGAGCTCACACTGTAACGACAGAGACAAGGAAACAACAAGGAGCACACAACATAGGGAATGCATACATTAGGGATCAGTTAAGAGGGAAGGCACTAGCCTTGCAGCATCAGAATGGACTGCTTGCAGACGATGGGATTTTAGCTGTTTGATGCTAAGGAAGCCAGGAGGCATAGGTGAGGGGGAAGAGTGTCCACAGCAGTAGGCACAGCCAGAGAAATGACCCGAAGGCAGAAAATGTTTTAGTTAAAATATTCAAAGTTTGTTAAGTTGGGTCAATTTATTCTGAGGATAGAGGATCAACTCATTTCCAAGCTGGACAGTTTTGTAGGTGCCTCTAGATTTGGGCTAAAGGACATAGAATGCAAACATTTTTAACAACCAATACCTAGGAAGAATCTCAGATACCAATAAAAAGTCTAGGATCCCATCATTTCCAAATCCCTCCACTGAGGCAGATGACAGCCATGACTTCCTTTCCTATTCTGTGTGACTCCTGCCTGTGTTCTCTAAATGTGATGTGGAGCACCTGGACCGAACACGGAGTGGGGGGGGAGGGTGAACGTCCAAAAGAAATCACGAGGAATCAATCAATCGTCAAGTACTCATTGAATGGACTCTGTCCCAAGTTCTGAGCCTGGGGATGCTCTGAGGATACATATCCTTCTCTCAAGAAGCTCACATTATAATGGGCAATGAGGACATGTGTGTACACACACACACACACACACACACACACACGCACAATGTGTGTCGTGTCTGTGTAAGCCAAAGTAAAGAAAGTGAATAAATACAAGAGAATTGCAGGAGACTCCATGAAATTAGGAGTATGGAAGTCATTGGCAACTAGGAAGAAACAGGGGAAGTCATGTGAAAGATGTAGCCCTTGAACTTTGTCTTAAAAGGGAGGTAGGCTGTTCAAGGGGTGGCAGTGAGCATGGAATAAGAATGGGCATGGGAGCATAGTAGCACAGGTCCTGGATAGAGGCTAGCACTTTTGCAAACAGTTAGGAAACAAGGGCCAATTTTGCTGAAGGTCTTTTTCCACCAGCCAAGTCCTCCTGATACAAAGACCCCTTCTGTGTGGTGAACATAACTTTTCAATGAATTCCTCCTTTTCAGTGTATCCCCCTTAATTACCTCCCTTCTAATTATCCCATTTCCCTCCTCTATCAACAACCTACCCCTAATTGCTTTTAAACATTCTGCTGGCAAGTTTCCTGTGTGTTTTGGTTATTTAGCAGATGCTTCAACAGCTAATGAAGAAAGAAGGTTTTTCTATCTTTATTATGGCATAGAGTCCAGAGGAGTTGGCCTTTGGCTGTGTCTCCATGAGAGTCTTTCTGAAGGCATTGTGGGCAGCATGGGGAATCTAGACACTTGTAAATAACTGTACGTTAACTGCTTATGATCAGACAGGAAGGACCTCAGAACTCAGTAGGTCCAACTTCCTTGTTTCTCTGAAGAAGATTGGTGCCCAGAGTACTCAATGATATGCATACAGCTACATTGGTAGTAACTGGAAAGGCTAGGATTTGAATCCAACTCCTTTGTCTCTTATCCAGTGCTCTTTGTACTATGATACTCACAGAGAGGTTATATTCTTAGGCACACAGATTTTCTAGCATGGGAGAAATGCAGGAGGCCTTTGATTGTCTCCTCCCCTCCCACCTCTCAATTACTGTTACCTTCCCTTTACACCAGATACATGATATATGTATATATTCATTGGCACAGTGTCTCACCCTTCAGAATATGAGCTCCCTGAGCGAAGGGACCTTGTCTTTGTCTGTCTTTGTACCCAAGTGCTTAGCACTGGGCCATAGTCAATGCTTGTTGATAATGGCTGACTTACTAGAAATCCAAAAATTGAAACCAAGTACGTTACAACTGTAGAATCACAGATGTAAACATAGAAGGAAGAGCTAGAGCTTCTCTAGTTCAACACGCTACTATACCTGTGAGGTAACTGAAGCTCATGCTGGGATGGCAAGCTTGCTTCCCTGGAACTTAACCCTGATTCCATCCCGTCAGCACCATTCTTTAGGCCCAGTTCTCCCACTATGACTAATATGATGTAGTGGAAAGAAGACTGGATTTAAAATCAGAGAACCCAGATTCAAATTCTAGCCCTGACTCTCACTACCCAGGTGACCTTGAACAAGACTCCTCAGTTTCCTCAAGGGTTAAATGAGGGATTTGGACTAAACAGTCTCAGTGGATCCTACAGTTCCCTTGAGCTGTTTCAATTCTGCTTTTCTTGTACAGCCCAGCACCTTCTTTGATGTAGGCACGCCATGCTGAGTAGTCCTGTGCCAGTGTCTCCCATGCCACACAATCAATTCCAAAATTCTTGAGACCTTGAGAGTGTCCTTGTATCACTTCTTCTGAGCACCATTATTGAATGGCATTAGGTTCCTTTTGTATGGTAAAATATCTGATGCTGATTCTATTCCACTGAGATTGATAAGGTAGGGGGTATCTTTCCCTCACAAAAAAGCTGACTGAAATTTTCCAGATTATATGGCAAGAGAAGGTTATCCCCCAGGAGTTCAAGGATGCCTCCATTGTCCATCTCTATACAGGTAAAGGAAATAAATTGTCTTGTGAAAATCATGGGGGGGTGAGGTTCACTCTTAGTCATTGCTATCGCCTAGTAGTTCCTTACTAAACACTCACTGATTGCCTGGATTATTGATTCCCTTACCTTATGGAATTTTTGATTTTCTGACCGAAGGGGGAAGGAATTGGACACGTATTACCATGAACACAGCCCCTTCCAGTATGACAAACAGCAATTCCTCTATAATTCACAGTCTCCGGGGCATTCTCTATAACTCATGTTGAATGACTTCCTCTATGGTCACACATCTAGTAAATATAAGAGGAGAGATTTTATCCCAGCCCGATGTGACTCCAAGGTGATAACCTTGCCACATCACATTGCCTAGTGTGAGAAATAGAATTCAAAACAGAACCAGTGACTGGGTTAAGGGAGGCCCAAAGACAGTGTTGTCCATGAATGGTCTGAGAAAGTCTCCACAGAAGGCAAATTAGCCAGCTGATGGTTTGGTCATTAACCTTGACATAGGACTGCAGTACTTTGGCAAATCAAGCATCACATATACTGCGCTCATCTGTGTCTTTCAGATATAGTAGAAATAAATGATGCCTCACCTAAAGGATCAGGATTATTTGACTTCAGATACTTGCCATATGGCATCTCTTCTATACATCCTAGCTTCAGGGCTCTCCATGGCAATGGGGAGCATATATATGAATGAGTCCAAAATTGTTAAGAATAGCTGTCTGTCACTGATAGATTGTCAAATGTCTTACTACTTGGTCCAGAAAACAAATATTGTCATTTTGATCAAGTGTCAATGATTTCTCACCAAAATGTTGCTATGTGTATATGTTGTCTCTTGTGTGTGTGTGTGTTGTGTGTTTGTTTTGTTCCGTATGTGTGTTTCTTTTCTTTTTCCAGAGTCCAGTCAGGTACTTATCTCAGCACTGGTTGGTTTACCTTAATCCTGGCAATGGATGCCTGTTATGGCATCCATGTCTACGGCATGATTAATGACACCTACTGCAAGTAAGATCCCTGGAAATCATTTTCATGTGTCTCTTGTTCCAATCCCTTGTCAAAGTTTTCTGATTCATTTTCTTGTCATAAATCCATGGAATGGATAAGGTAGTGATCCATTGCTACCTTGCTCTGTGATGATGAAACACTCTAAGATTGGTGTAAGAGAAGCAAAGTGCCACAGGAGAGAAAATGCTGATCCTGCGCTCTGAGGACCTGGTTCAAACCCTGCTTCAAACGCTAATGGCCTGTGTGACTTTGAGAAAACACCATCTCTGGGCCTTTGTTCCTTCTCTGGAAAATAGAGACCAGACTTGAGGGTCTCAGAGATTCCTTGTCAGCTCCGAAAGAAGGATCCTTAAACCCTCTGCCATTGTATCCCCCAACCCTTCCCAAGTTGAAGGTCTCTTCTAACCCTAAATCTGGAATCCTGCCCCTCTGCCAGTGAAAAGCAGTAAAATTTGATTGCAATCTGAAGACTTGTTGGGTATCCTGAGGGCAGAAGGACCTCATCCAGCTTGTGAGTTAGAGGAGCACGAAGATACCTCCAAGGCTTGCTCACTCAAGCTCCTCATTTGGCAGATGAGAAAACTGAACTACAGTTGGAGGGTGACTTGCTCAAGGTCATACAGGTCAGAAGTGGTATTTGAATCCAGGTCTTCCAATTCCAGAGCCATCCATTGTACCACCCATGCTGCGATTGTATGAGAGGGAGAACTTGAGGCCTACTTTCTGTCTCCTCCTCTGTGCTGACTCTCCTCAGTCACAGACTTGGTTTACAAAACAAAACAAGACCAGGGAATCAACCACACTGGAATGCTAAAAGGCCCAGAACTTGCTTTTTTTTTTTAATCAAGGACTGTTCAGGAACTTAAGCTTGGAAAATTCAGTGGCTATTTAATTTGCAAAGCAAGTTCAAGTTTTATCATTTCTATGGGCTCTGAGGGCCCTGTAGATGACTATCTCCTCTGTGGTTGTAGTCGATCACAAAGGACAGAATGTCCTAGAGACTCTGATAAAGCTGACAGCTTAACCACAGCGCCTGGAAATGATATTTCAAGAAGAAGTGAGTGACCTGTCAGTTCTATTTAAAATGAGCAAGGTTAGCCACAGGACATCCTTGCTTATGAGACTTCTTTAATTAGATAATAAAACAAATCCTTCTCATTTTATCAGGGAAACGGAATACACATACACACATATGTATGTGTACACATGTATGGCATATAAGACAGTATATATATGTGTGTGTGTTATATACTCATATATATGCATGCATGTATGTGTACACACATATACATACATATATATGTATATATGGTTTTAGATACCAGTACATGGTATAATCTAAACGATGTGGATTTTAATCAGATCGTCAAAAACAAACAAATCCAGCAACTCTTGACTGTGGTCTTGGAAACTAATCTCTCCATTCTTGTCATAAGCAGAGAGGAGCCAGATCCCTCAAAGTGAAAACCATTGGAGTTTATTCAAGCTCTACAGAATACTCCAAGTAACTGAATCAGGCCTCATCTCCTCCTGCAAAGGATGGCTGTATGTCAGAATTTAATTGGTGTGATGTGTAAATGTCATTTGAACTCTTTCAGGCACATAGGCTTAGGATGTTAGCTAAAAGCACTCATACTTAAAAGCTTTTAACTGAGTTCATGGAGGAGAACCATGCACAGATTTGCAAGTCGGTGCATTTATTGAATGTATAATGGATTCTTTTAAGAGAATGCTTTTTTACTCATTTCCTCTCTTTCTCTCTCTCTCTGTCTCTCTGTCTCTCTCTGTCTCTGTCTCTCTCGCTGTCTCTCTCTCTCTCTCTCTCTCTCTCTCTCTCTCTCTCTCTCTCTCTCTCTCTCTCTCTCTCTCTCTTTCAGGTCAGAAGGTTTCAGAAAAGTCCCCTACCATTACTATGAGCCAGGCAGAGATGAATGCGATGAATACATTCTCCACGAAAATGCTCCATATGGAGGTCATAGGTTTATCACAGAAAAGAAAGTGTTTGCTAAGTGGGCCAAGAAACACAAGATCATGTTTACACATCCAGATTGGACAGTGTCTTGATGTTGGTTTGCCTCATCAGTACAAATGAGCATGAAAGAATGACAGTGCCTCAGCTCTGATGATGATAAAGATGAACAAGTAGTTGATTTATTCTTGTACTAAAAAGGGCCCTTCTCAGTGATTGATAAATTTGGGGATCCATTTGGGGATAGCCAAGGGAATGGGGGAAGTATTTTGTTTTTTCTCTTAGAGTTCTACACTCTTCATTGCACTTTTACAATTTAACTAGAATCCAGTCCAAGGTCGATGGAACTCATCTGATAGCAGTGACCTAAGAGACGGAAAGGGTACGTACCTTCAAGGTAGGAGTGCTGCACTTCAGGGGTAACTTCTAAAAGCTGTAGTAGTTGTCCCTTAGAAAGATAATCACCAAAAAAGGCAAGGCCATTTAAGCCCTTCCCAACTGGCTATTTCTTCCATCTTGAAGGTGAGTTATTCATAAAAGGCTGAGCCAAGGCTAAGTTCCTGGCCTTGATACTGTAGCCATGCTAGTTGATTACCCCAGAAAAGTATGGGAAAGACAATGGGACCTTCGGTTTTCCCAGAGTAAAATATTTCTAACACATTCCCCTGATAGTTGATCAACTGAACATTGCAGGAAAGAGAAATGACCCACAAGGATCCTAGGAGTCCAGGCACACTGCTCCACCTCTAAGACATTTCAGAAAAGATTGCTGAGTATGAAACCTCATCCGTCGTGAACTTCATCTTGCTAGTCAAAGCACGGAAGCCAACCCACTTCTTTAGAATGGTCTCAGTCAATCTGTCAGTCCTTTCTCATTGAGGAGCAAACACGTAGAGGGGATGCTTTAACACCAGGAATATTGACTGCAACATTGTAATAACAAATACTGTGAAAACTTGTGAGACATGTTTTAACATCACCCAAGTGGTTGACTAACCCTGCCTAAACCTACAATGAGAAAAACTCAGTTTTGTATACTTTTTAAACTCCTGAAACATAGAAAGCAAAACATATTTTTCATAGATTTGTAGGCTATCATACTTCATAATATATATATATATGTATATTCCAATTTATATTTGATATGGCCAAGATGTTTCCTCTTTCTCCCTTCCCTCTGCCCTCTCCCTCTCCTCCCCTTTCCCTTGTCTGTATGTCTCTGTCTTCTCCCCAACACACATATGTATGTATATGTGTATACATACATATAATACACAGGCACACACACATATATGCATGCGTGTATGTGAATATCTTTGTCAAGTGACAAACACCACCATCATCCTTGGGAAAGGCAAGATTCTTTGGACCACATTTCCCCACCATCTGATTTTTACCAACTCAGGGCTGCCACAGCTTCCCACCTCCCTCACTCCATGGGTGTCCCAAGTACACTGTGTGCTGTAGTTCTGTCATGGAGGAATCTTTTGACCAGATGGCAGCTCATCTTGCTCAGTATTTCTGTAGCTCATTTTATCTTACTATTTTATTGGAGCAGAAATTGGTGACTTTCACTGCTCTACAGGATATTCTCACCAGAATTGAAAATTGAGCAGTTAAAAATGAACCCTAACCCTAAATGTGCTCTCTAAGCCAATCCCCTTATTTTACAGTTAACAAAATCGAGGCTCAGGGAAAAGGCTGAATGGCACTGCCAAAGTCACACAAATGGTAAATGGCAGCGGTAGGATTTGAACCCAGGCCTTCTGACTCCAAACCCAACACTTCCTCATGGTCCTGTGCTGTCTCAGAGATAGAGATATGTTAAGTATATTCTTGGCCATACAGTAGGTTACTTATTTCTGGAGTGTTTCGCAAGAGGCTAAAAGGAAGAGAAGAGAGAGAAGAGGATAAAGGCTGTGGAGTATGGTCCAGTCATGTGTTTAGGAGTACTCTACTCTTTCTCTATGTAAATATTGAAAAGATATGGGATTCCATAAGCATATGGCATTCCCACTATAGGAGCTCTCTCCTCCAAAGATCAAGATCCATTCAGTAAGTAGCTAAATCCCAGCAAGTTGCCTATGGCAACATATGAATATTGAGTCTTGCTCAGAGTCACGTGTCAAGGTGGGGTTTCTTCACTGAGAGCTGTAGAAAATTGGAGTGGTTCAATGTTACATGTTTCAGATTAGAAAAATAAGGATCCACAAGGTTAAATGATTTCCTCAAGGCCAGACAAGAGCCAGAATCCTAGTTTTTCTGATTTCAAACCCTACACTCTACCCTCTAAACCAGTGATGTCAAATTCATATAAAATTCATATAAATTCAAATTCATATAAAAATGAGTCCTGTGGGCCACATATTTACTTAGAAACCACAGATGAATATTATCTGTGATATACTGTACTTTTATTTATTTTGTTAAACACTTCCCCATTACTTTTTATTTTTATCCTGGCCACACCCATGAGTTTAACACGTCTGTCTAAGGCACTCTCCTTCTTAACTTCTATTCCACATGGTTCTAATTGAATATACCCTGAGATAAGTTAATGGAGAGATTAGCTGCCATCTGGAATGGATATACATGTGTCCCTGAGACATTTTTTAAATCAGCGCCAACCCAGACAGCCCTGAACATGAAGCCTGGTCTTTGGTGACTTCCTCCAAATGCCAACCCCCACTCTTCTTTGACTCACTTTGCATGTTTGAAATTGGGGCCCTTACCTTCACAGGTGGAAAAACAGAATCACACATAAGAAGAGTTAAGTGGGTGGTGGTAGTGGTGGTAGTGATGATGTAGGTGTTGTCAGCAGAGTGATTATTCAACTAGTAGCTGACAATCCTTTTTACCTTTGGAACACTTGCTAATTCTATCCAAGGATGAGAATTCTTTATTATTAAGACCTGAAATCTTGGGCACATGTGTCTTTCTCCTTTTAATCTCCCCTTTATATAGCCTCATTTTCACACCTCGGAATCACAAAGAACCACTAAAGCTACTGCTTTGATAACCCTAATTCTGGGATCTTCAGTGGGGGTGAACAGGTAGCTCTTGGTTTCCCTTCAAGTGATTTTCATTTCTACTTTGAAAGGACAATTGCTTTGGGGTAAACACAATGTCTGCAGCACTATATTCCACTGATGGGCAAGTCCAAGCAACCTCATGCCAATGATCGCTAGCCTGAAATGATCAAGGATTCCAAATGGAAATGAGCTGTTGTTGTTTTGGGAAAGGTCTACATTCATGATGGAACCAGAGCATAGATATTGTCTTATATTTAAAGCTGGAAAAGACCTTGTGATCCATCTCCCCTCATTTATAAATGAGGAAACTGAGACAAATAGAAGTGAAGTATCTTGTGCAGTCACGCAGCTAGTAAGGTTCTGAGGCAGGATTTGAACATAGATCTTCCTGATCACAAGTTGAGCACCCATCACCACTCCACATGCTCTCAGTGAGAATTTGGGAAATTATAGGGTGTAAATTCCTGGAAGGGAGGACTTTTTCAGTTTGGAATTCATGAGTCACCATGTGCTTGGCACGTAGTAGGACTTGTTGTTGTATGTAATGTTCTGCTTAAATGGGGTTGCAGCCAGTGTTGAAGAAGTGAAACAGTTCAGCTGACTTTTGGTCTTTTCTGAGTACAGTGGATACAAGAGGCCCCTTCTTTGGCTTTTAGAGAGATGGCAGGGTCCTAGAATTCTCATTCGGATGTCTTTTCTCCCATTCATGACGAGATTTAAAAGGTACAAAAGATGGGGTTTGATGTGTGCTGCACCCAGTCAGACCTTGAAGAAGTCTTCTGGGGTTTGTGTTTGTTTGAACTGAGCTCCTATAAGTACTTTGTTATTGTGACATTTTGGGTCTTTTTTCTAAAACCACCACTCAAAAGAACCCATCTGGTTCAGATGAGAAATCTTGTTCAGCTTTGATTCTAATGGCATTCCTTACTTTTCATTAGAGTGCCTCAGTTATAAATCTGTGCTTCCCATCCCCCTCCCTGCTGCACTTATGGATCTGTGCTTACTGTCCCCTTCTGATCCATTTTTCTCGTCTCTTAAGTAATATGTTTGAAGTCAAGTTGATGACATTTAGAGAGAAAATTCCATTTTTCTTCAAGTGTTTGGCCTTCACAGCAGGAAAAAGTCCTGATCAAGCAGATGAGATCTGGTTCAGCACAGAAGCGTGGTGGATCCAAACCAAAGATATTCTTACAAATTGGTGAAGTTCATTCCTCCCACATATGGAGATAGCTATGCAGATCACAGGAATTTGCCAAGAAGCAAGGACAATATTTCACTGTCATTCCAGCCTGTAGGCAAATATGTCATCAAAGGTGACTGTGACTTGCTGAAATCAGCATGAACCTGTCCCTCTCTGGCTGCTTGCTTCCACAGAATAAATAGTCTCTATTTTCTAATTTGTATGGTAGCCTAAATAAAAAGCAGGGAATCAAAAACTAGACGCATCTGTTTCTAAAGCTGGTCCCATATTATGTTAGCCTGGTGATAAGTAGCAATGCTTTCCATGTTTGTTAAAAAGTAAAGTTAGCAGTGGTGGAATAAGATTAGCTTTTAAAGTATGCATTTCTACACTGGAATCAAATCTTATATTTCTCTAGCAGGCAGCATTTTTCAGACCATAAAAATGCATACACATACATATACAATGTGTGCATGTGTACATTACATACACACGCACACATACACATTCACATATATATACACACATCGACGGAAGGATACATATGTATGTATTTTTATATATTCATGTATCTAGATATGAATCTCCATCTTTTCCCCTGAAATATATGAATCACAGGAAAACCTATTATAGATTGCCTTTGAGATTTGTTGAGTTGCATTCTAAAAATCTTGATGAAAGAATAAATTCAAATTAAAATGTGGTGTTTAACTATTTCCCTGATTCAAGGCTTTGGGGTTGAGTGCATCACATCAAGGGCAGTCAGAAGAATTAAAGCAAGAAAAGTCACTAAATGAAGAAAGCAAAGTACTCTCCAAGGTTCTCATCACACATGAGCCTCTGCGCAGAGCAATCTGCTTGGCAAAGGCTCAAGGATTGTTCCTTGGCTGAAGTTACATCTAAATGCATGGCATCGAGTTTCATTCATACTGGAGCAAAGGAATGAACAGTAGTTCCATTATTTAAATCAACTTTTATTGAGCATAGGAGAAGCACAGATCTGCCATGTTTGTTTGTTTTTTAATTATCATTATTTTACAAGACAAGATCTGTGACCAGTGTGGAGAGAATATCCTAGTCAGAAACTGATTTCCCCAAAATTTCTTAAGAATTAGTGATTGTACATGGAAAGGATAGAGGAAGTAACAAGTGGTCTCTGAGATGACCCTTTCAATAGGGTAAACACATCCAGAGGAGACTGACTCTTCACTTCCTTGAGACAAAGGCACTCGAAAGCCCTTCCCTAGTGGTGCTAATTGGATGTTAATTATGAGTTCAGCTTAATTTTGAAAAGCAACTCAAATGCAATCAGACTTTTTTTCCCTGACATCATGTCCATTTAACACTTAATGTGGCATGCTAAATGCGAACACAAATCATATTCTCCAGATCCAACTTGCTTAGATGACTGAGAAGAATGGATGGCTTATAATTTTAGGACCATAGGGAAATGAGTTTTTCTACACCAGGGTTTCTCATAGGGGAACCAAGTCCTAAAATAAAAATAAAACGAGGAGGATCCACAGAGTCCGAGCTGAACTTCTGAAGCCATGTCTCTTGAAAATTATTTCAATGAAGAAATCCCTACAGACTTTGTGATAGACTGAGGATCTAGACAGAAGCCAAGATAAAACAACATAGAATGGAATTTGGAAGGAGAAATTCTTTCACTTGAGTCAGGTGAGGGAACACATGAGGTTGTCTGCCTAGCAAAGCCCAGAGGAGTTTTCTGCAGGTCTGGGAAGATCTCCCCGATGAATCAAGGACAGAATCCCCATAAACAAGAAATGTCTGCTACAGGGGACCCTTACTGGAGGTTGTAGCTTTTATGGGGCAATGCCTTTGTGACCCTTGCCTAATTATGTCCTGTTAAGATTAAAAAGAGGTGGAATGTCCAAATGTGAAGCCACACAGCCTGTGAGGGAAAATGGATTGCGGGGAAAAATACTTTTCTAGAAATAAAGAAATTTGCTCCCATTGGCCAGATTCTTGCCCACAGCAAGTCTCACAGGGAGAGTAGGTCTAGATTAGGTGTGGCCTTTATAGCTAATGCTGCGTAGTAGATTCTGTTAAATGCTTCCATTCTTCAACCCTGCAGCTGGTTGCCATGTTTTATTATTGCTTGTTCTTAAGAAGACAACCAAATGCTGGCAGTTATGGGGAGATCACCTGATTCACCTGCCAATCAATTCAACATTATGACCTTTTAGGCTGAGTTGCCCACAAGCCTCTGGCTATCTTTGTTGAGAAAGCCAGTGACATACCAAGCTGGATGGTATAGAAATATTTGTATAGTGCATAATACACTATGTGTGTTGAGAGACAGAAGGAAAAAGTCAGCATTTAGATGACGCCTACTCTGCCAGTCATAGTGCTAAGCACTGTACAAATATCTCACTTGATTCTTACAACAACACTTCAAGGGAGGTCCTATTATTATCCCCATTGTACAGTTGAAAAACCTAAGGCAAAGAGTGGTAGAGTAATTTGCCCAAAGTCACATAGCTAGTGATATGTCTGAGGCTGTATTTGAGCTCAGGTCTTCTGACTTCAGGGTCAGTGCTCTATACGTTGCACCACCCAGCTATCTCTGCATGCTCTTGATGATTGCATCATAGATTTAGAGGTGGGAGGCCGGGTATCCCATCTATTTCAATCTTTGAATGTTGTAGATGAGAAATTAAAGCCTACAGAAGTCAAAAGACTTGCCCAAGGTCTTATAGATATGGTCAGAGACAGGATTTAAGCCTAGGTCTTTGGACTCCAAAAGTAGTGTTTGAGCCACTGGACCACATTGTTTTGTGTTCATATAGCAGCATAGATTTAGAACTAGGAATGACATGATTCCCTTGAGTTACTAAGTCCAAACTCCCCATTTTACAGAGGAGGACAAGGAAGCCCAGAAGCATAAGTGACTTATCGAAGGTCACACAGATTGTGAACAGCAGAACCCAGCTTTCAACTCAGGTCTTCTGGCTCCAAATTCTAGTATTTCCAACTTGAACAGCAGCTCAGGGACCATCTACACCAGCATGTACCTCCCCAGGCATCTCCTTTACAACTTTCCCCAAGGTGCACCTCCCTCCAGGCTTCGTGTATGCTCATGGAGACTGCACAATCCTGGAGGAAGGAACCCTTGCAATGGTTAGGAAGGTTTTCCTGCCACTGAACCTGCACATGCCTCTCTGTGACTTCCCCACATTCTCCTTATTCCTCCCTCTGAGAGTAAAGACAGTAAGTGTGAGCAGCCTTCACCAATCCCAACTCTTTACCTGCAAGAGGCCAACCAGAATGGCGATTGATGGACTGACTGATGATGATGTCCCCTTGCTCCCAAGCATCTTCTTTTCTCTAGCATGGGTACTCTGGATTCCTTCCATTGATCCTTTTAGCCAAAGATCTTGGGGTCCTTCAAATTTTTTTTTGGAATTGCACTGAATTCCTCGGTGTTTCAGTCAAAACACTAAACTCAGTCCTCCAGATGTGACCTAGTATGGGCTGAGTACTGGGAAATGTATTCACTGAAAGGAATCACTAAAGGATCTACAGGGACTTGATTTAAAACCAATGGGAACAATGGATTACCTCTAGTTTAACCTCATTTGAGAGATGAGGAAACAGGCTCAAAAAATTAAGTGAGTTAGCCAAGATCAGACAAGACAGATCATGAAGGGGGAATTCAAACCCATGTTATCTGACTTCAAATCCAGTCCTTTATCTGCTGTCCCACTCTTTGAGGAGCCCTGAGAGCTCCTTACACAAAACTGTCTGCAAATGATGCAAGATTCACATGGCAGTAAAAAAATGTTCTTTTGATTGTTTTACTGAACCTTGTAGAAAGCACTGGAACATAATGCCATGGATATTGCAAAGGCCCTAGGTTGAAACTGGCCTTGAGCAGAGAAAGAGTGCAGAGAACTCTCATCCTCTTAGGCTTTAAGCTGTTTTCTCTTTCACATTTTTCCCCTTTCAGACTAGGCATAATTTATCTTTAGAGAAGTAAGTACCTCTTTCCCTTCCAATAGATCCTTTGTTCATGCCTTGGAGATTTCAGAAAACAGTCCTGAATTTATGAAGGTGAAAAACCCCTTGATGAATAAATAGCCAAGTGCCAAATTAATGTATTTGTCTGCTTTGCCAACAGTTTCCTGGAAGTAAAAACTCCAAGGGAAGAAAAACAAGCCATTCTCCAGCACCTCCTTGTTACTTACCCTGCGAAATACAAATTCCCTTTTGTGTAACTTGGTTGTAAATTCCACAGAAGATCTATTTTTAGAGAAAGGCCATATGAGACATGACTTTGTACACACAGGCTCGACTTAAGCCAATGGGCAGCACCATTTCTAGAAGGGCCTGGAGATAAAGGCCCATATATTACTCCTTGCTTTCACTGCCTCCCTCACAGGAAACATGTGGAGATCATTCCTGTGCTCACGTACTTCCTGCTGAAAGGCTGCTGCCATCGATCAATTTACTTGACCTTTGCAGTAAGGTAGATGGTAGAAGAAAGGAGGGCTGACCTATTCAGTCTCAGGAAGACCTTGGCAGAATTGTACCTCCTGACAAAGATTGACTGGTCAAGACTGGGCAAGGAGCTTAACTTGCCAGTGCCCCAGGCAACTCTGAGTCTTCACCTTCTGGGTGGGCACCAGTCTAGGTAGGTTGTGTTGGTGAGATCTCAGATTTAGAAATCAGAGCCTACCATCTAGTACTAATGTACTCAAGGGCATAGAAGTAGTAAGTGACCAGCTTAGCATTCCAACACATGTCTGGGGACTTCAGTACCAACTGTTATCTCATTGCCCCATGGTACTGCTATGTCGGGAATTCCCTACTCAGGAAAACACCAGGCTGTTCCTCTTACCAAAAAGGGGGGAGGAGAGATGAAACCATAGAATACTAGAGTTGGAAGGGCTCTCCAGAACCCCCTGACCCTGCCTCTCACATCAAATGACCTTGCAGCAGCTGCTTAGAGGAGACCAGGCCTCCAAAGCAGTCTGTCAGGGTTGATTTTGCAGAGGGCAAATCCTTAGGAAAGTTTTTCTAGCAGTCAACATCATATGTAAAATAAAATTAGAGAGGGGAAATTTTCAGAGCAGCTCAGCAGTTCACATTTGGAAAGGAGTTCAGTGGTCACCCAGAACCAAAGAATTTCCAATAAATTTTAAAACTTATTCACTGTCCAAGCTGTAAAGATGAGGGTCAAATCTGGATGCTATTGGCATGAGATAACAGAAAGTATGGTTTGGGGGTGGATTATAATTTGCTTTGTCCATATTTTCCATTGATAGTGAAAAGAGTATTTTCTATGCTGTCTCTACTCAATATAATTAACAAGCTTTGTTTGGGCAACACAATTTGCTGTCATTAAGAAAATTTTGCAAAAACCTAATCATGACATTTATTTTCATGAAGTTTAGATTTAGTGTTATGACACCATAAGAGACCTCTGATTAAGACACAGACACAAAAGGGTCTAGAAGATAGTGGGTCAGGCTTTGAGAGAGACTTTTAATTATTCATTTGTAGAAATATGAATTTATGTTTTCTTCAGTAAAGGACCTACTGTGAAAAAACCTTACAAAAATGCAGCTTACATCTTAGTGACTTAGCCAGGAAGAACTGGAAAATGATGAGACATGGAAAGGTTAACTGACTCATCGAAGGTTACACAGTAGTGAGTTCTGGAGGCAGGATATGAACCTAGATCATTCTGACTCCAAGTCTAAAACTAAAATATTCATTGCCATCATGCTGCTTCTATTTTATAAATGTATCAATGTTAAATTTAAATAAATTTAAATCAATTCATGACATGTCACACTTAATTTTGAGAGAAGTTAAATCACATATTATATTGAATTTTCAAAGTCTCCTTTGGACTCCTATATTGGGGGCCTAACATTCAGACCATGCCTAGGAATTACAATTGCCTCTTCCTGGCTCCACCTTAGAAACATTCTAGGACAGCCCTATATTTTTGTTCACAAATGGAGCAATTGAGGTCAAGAAAAGACATGTAGCTTGCCTGTGATGATCCCTTTTTTAGTGCTAGTTCTAGGAATAGAGCTCAGGCCTTTAGACAATTTGGTCAGTACTTCCCCATGAAACTATGCTGACTCTTTTGCTTACTCATTTTTTTTTCCATTCAGCTATCAGTCCTCTATTCAGTTTTATAATACTCCTACATCTGACTATGACCCCAGAGGAACACTGATTATAGAGCTAGAAGGGACCTTAAACATCATCAAGTATAACCTCATTTTCCAGACAAGGAAACCAAGATGCACGTAACTTCAAAAACTATACTCAAATTATAGTCATGATTGGGTCCAGAGAAAGGAAACAAACATGAAAAAAGAGAATTCCTATACACTCAAGAAGGCAAGTCTGTGTAACAGAGTTAGTGAAACATTAGAGGCTACTTCTTTTGCCTTAACACCTTGATGATCCTGCCTTCCATCCTTCTGTCTATGGAGATCACAACCCTCATAACTTAACATAGAAGTTAAAGTATCTGAAAGATATATTGAACCTGTGACCCACTTGGTTACCAGTCTCTCCAACTTGAGCTTGCCTGACCTTTAGATGACAGGCATGCATCTATTGCCAAGCCTAAAATGGAAGCCTTCTCAACTTGTTATGACCGTCTAATTCTCAGATACTATGACTCTACCCCAACCTATTTTTTTATTGAACTCATTATTTAATTGGTATATTCATCATTGGTATAACCTTCAAGAACCCAGAGGCATTTCCATGACAAAACATCCCTTAGAGTGTGACTTTCACAGAATATAGTCCAGTAAGGTCAAGGCAAGCCCAAGTCTTGTTCTAGAACACATATTATTTTTCACTGTACTACAATATGAAGCTAAGGGCTATTGGCAAATAAGATGAAGGTATAAAATAACTCCTTCTCTACTTCCTACCCAGGGTGCCAGACTCTCTGGAGTCACGCAGACAGCTGATTCTAATCTGTAACTTTCTTTGCTAGATATTCATCTTGACATCTTGACTTCCAAAGAGGTCATTGTATTTCTGAATACTGAATCATTCTCCCTTGTTGCTGCCATTTTCCAGAATCCCAAAGTAAAACTAACCCATTCAACATTACATGCCAATTTGTTGAGTGTGAAATCTGCATCTCAATACCTCATATCACTTCTTATTTGTAATGATATGGAGCATGCTTTCATATGGTCATTAAAATTTGTGATTCTTGCTTACATATATGTACACATGTGCATATGTGTGAAATGCATATATGGGTATGTATATATGTCATGTGAACATAGATATTGAGAAGTGGCGGGAAATTGCTCTTGTTTTGTAGCTTTGTGTCAATCTGTCTAATTTGGATATCTTGCTCTTATGTGCATTTGATGCAAAGTCATATCCACTTAAGGGTTCCTCTTCTTATTTTCTCTTCATTGATGTATTTTTGTGCGAAAAACTTAAGTGAAAATGACTTGATGAAACTGTTTCTAAATGGCAAAGTTGCTTCCCTTGCCTGTTTTCTATGATTTGTTTTAGGGCCCAAGCACACTTCTAAACTTTTTCCCTTTTACTTCTTGGTCTCACTTTTCTTATCTTTTCATCCTGCCAAATACAAATTCTCTTAAGTCTTTGGTGTATGCTTTTCTTGAAGCATTCTTCAAGTCACCTTTTCTCTTCTGAATAGAAACTCATGTTCCTCTCTTTCTCATACCACAGGAGATACAATTTTGCTTTGGTAAAGGTATTACAATATGGCAAGTAAATTGCATTGACTTTCCCATTGATGGACTGGTTTGAACATAAAAAAATCAGGAGAAAGAAATGGTTCATGTGAAACATCTTCAAGGTCAACATAAAATTCTTTTCAATATAAAAATATTTACTTTGTTTTACAAATGATGAGAAGAGAATTTGACTATTTGTTGTAGGTGACAAAAGGTTTACAAACTGTCAGAAATCCATCTCCAAGTAGTTTAAAAGACTTTCTTGAACTTAGATTGTTGTGGTTCGATTGTATCTGCCTCTTCATGACCTTGTAGACCATAGTACACCAACAACATCCATGGAATTTTCTCGGCAAAGATACTGGAGTAGTTTGCAATTTCCTTCTCCAGTGGATTAAAGCAAATAGGTTAAGCAAGTCACTCAGGTTCACAAAGGTAGTATGTGTCTGAGGCCAGATTTGAATGCAGATGTTCCTAACTCAGGCCCAGAACTCTATCCACAAAACAACATGGCTGCCTCTTTGACTTGTGCTACAGAACAATAAAGCTCTGCCTGTGCTCCATTAATGAGTGCACACAAATCAGGAGTAGAAATAAAGAATTAATTTGTCAAGGATCTGTGATTACTTGAGTATGGGGACTGCCTCCACTCCACGAGTCTGCAGCTTGGTATAGAAACCTCTGAGAGTTGCCTGAGAGTTAGGAGGTTAAGTGAATTGGCCAGGGTCACAAATCTAGAAGGTAAATAGAGCTGGAATTTTAACCCAGGCCTTTCTGAATTAAGTTCCATGGCTCTAAACACTTAATGTGCTGCCTTTTGGGACTGTCTGTCCCCTTCTATATCGCTCATCACTGAGTTTTTCCACACATCTCAGCATGTGAACCCCTTTGCTAGATATGATGTATACCAGTAAATTAAGGCAACATTCCTATGCACACATAGTGTTCCAAAATATGTTGGATGACCCTGCATCCCTCAAAAATGTTCCTGGAAACTCGGAAACACTAAGGAAACCTCTTAGGTACTCTTCCCTTCCAGTGGGAGTTTGACTTTTCGTGGATGAGGTTCTACTTGCATGCTTATGGAAAACATCGATGGGTTGAGGAGTGCATTGGTGATGCATGAGATCATGGAGCTCCTCTCCCCTGAGTGCTTCCTGAGAGGCCACCTTTGGGTACTGACCCTTGCCT
Organism: Bettongia penicillata ogilbyi; assembly: GCA_023548195.1. Taxonomy (NCBI): domain Eukaryota; kingdom Metazoa; phylum Chordata; class Mammalia; order Diprotodontia; family Potoroidae; genus Bettongia; species Bettongia penicillata. The sequence continues at coordinate 2,163,065 of JAJHZJ010000218.1, forward strand.
GCCAGATGTCTGTAGACTGTATACGCATATTCTCCTGTTTTTATGGAATTGTTTGTTCTTCTCTAGCTTTGAAATGAAATGACCTGAGAGATTTACATTCTGTTTCATAGCATTCCTCACCAGAGTAATTTATGCATAATGGATGTCACCATAGATTTAGGGGCCATTTATATTGTCCACCTTTTCTTATTTATATTAGATTGAATAAATTCTTAATATTCAAGTTTGCTATGATTTTCTGTTTTCTAGTGTGTCTCTTATTTTCAATGTATTTATAATATTTTTATGTGTTCTTTGTATTTTCAGAGTGATGACTTGGATACTTTAAGTTTTCAGCAATAAACACCATTTTCTAATTTTTTGTTTTGAGCGTTTCTTAAAATTACATATGATCCAAGTTGGTCATTTGTATTTTTTACATGCAATCCAGGGAGGCTCACTATTTAATGATGGTCTGATAGAATGGAAGGCAGCTCATTACATGAATATAAAAACATAGACTGTGAGTCTAGCCATGTCCCCACCAATGTGGCTGTATGCATTATGGCAAACAACAAGTACATTGATACAATTCCCCAAGGCCAATATCCATTCGTGCACTGTCTACAGAGTGCCTCTAATGGGTGAGGTGTTGTGCTCAGCTCAGTAAGGAAGGGAGGCTAGATTTAAAACATAACTACTCTCCCTCATGGAGATTACTATTTAACAGAAGACACAATGTGATTCATGTCATGCGATATGAATAAACACTTATGAAAGGGGTTTAATGTTACCATCACTAATGATGATCCACAAATGAAAGTTCTGACTAATTATGTTATGATATGCAAATGGGCTAAGCTGGGCCTACTCAACACATGGCCATTAAGGTAGTCCCACATTTCAAACCAAGGGTATTGGGGCTAAGGTGAATGATCAAAGAGGGGGGGAGGGTGAAGGGAAAGGGAGAGGGAAAGAAGAAAGGAGAGAGGAAAATGGAGAGATAGGGAGTTTTCTCTCTGTCTCTGGGAGAGAGTTTTGATTCTCACCCTCCTTTCTAGAGGATCACCATTACCTTATGTTGATTGCACTGGGAAGACAGATGATAGAATGCAGTTAGCTGCTACTGTCCAGCAGAATACAGTGAAAGAAAGCTCAACTCCAAATTCCTATAATCCTTGGTACCACTCCTGGTCTGACCATGTCACTTACCATTCTCATTCTTTCAGCCGGGTTCTAATACCTTCTCCTCAGCACACCTAAAGGTTAAAGGCAGCATCATGACTCCTGGAGGCTAAGCTCTTTCATGGACTTGAGGACAGTAAAGGTACCTCCCTTTTGGAAAGATTAATGTTTGGGATCAGGAAGATACTGGACAGTGATCAAGGGACACCTGCCCTTGCTCCTCATCATTCCTTCCCTTTTCAGATATTTGGTCATCAGTTGACTGGACCTCTGTGTGTGTAGGTGTGTATGGGGGAGGTGGAGTGTGGCAGTTATCATGCCCCCCCCATGCTCCAGTGCCACAAACACCGCCTGCTAAGTGAAGCTACTGCCAAGGTTAACCAAGTGAACCAGCTCTGAATGACAAAAGATGGCATATGCACTTTTAATAGAGCATTTCACCTCATGTGACATCTTGACAGTGACATCCTTAAGATGAAGAATGTTTATTCAAGAAGCTACATTTCAAAATAAGGAACAAAAATGTCCTTTGCACAGTCTGGTAATGGTAGCTCTGCCAAGCTGCTTTGAGATCCCAGAGTGGAATCAAGCCTCCAATACTTGGTATAAAAATAACCACTGAGCCAATAGTTCCTTTCAAAAACATTGCAAAGGGAGCTAAGAACTAAAATAAAAGGCAGAAGCAGAACGGATTGAGGCATTAATATGGATTCATTTGATCCCTCATATCCATGGCCTTCAATGAGTCTCATCTTAGTCCTCTCCATTTCCCTTCCTTCTGAGTCTTCAGGTGTCACTGGGATTGGGAATTGGCCTGATTATGCTTTCTCTTGTAACAATGCCACTTCTGCTTATTTCCTGTATATCAACAAAAAGTTCTAATGTAGTAGAAGATGGAAGATTGAAGTTGACCATTTAAATATTGTTAGGACATTGTTGGGGGAGCAAGGAATCATTTGGCTGCTCTCAGATTTCCCTGTTGTCCGTCTTCCTTGAGAGAACTTCAGGTCACAACACAGGATGCAGATTCTTTAACTGTTTCAAGGACTCTATGCATCTCACAGGGGTCACTGGGGCATTAAGGGTGCACTGGTCATGGTACTCAATGCCTGAATTCACTTCCTGTTTTAATACTCCCCTGCTGAGCTCCACCAGCAAAGTTATGTAACCACTCCAAGTTTACAGTGCCCTTTAGGTGTATTGGGAATAAAAATATTTATTACAAATATCATAAGTTAGACAGATATATAGATATTGGAAGCCTTTCTTAATCTCTCATGATGTGCTGGGTAAGTGCTGAGAACACAAAGATCAACAAACAAGACAATATCTTTCTTCAAGGTAGTTACATCATCATGGAAGGAGACAACAATGATAGAGAAACTGGAAAGACAGGTAGGAAGGCAAGAAGTGCAGAATGGCTGTGGTCCTTCCCAAAATGGTGGTAATGAGGAAGGAGACACCATCAAGAGAGCAGGGCTTCAAGGCAGGGATTTCTCTAAAAGGAAGATTACGCAGGTCAGGAGAAGGAGGAGGCCAGAGTCTAGACTTGATTTCAAATGTCAGCACCTGAGAGCATTGTAAGAAATATGGCTTTGTAAATTAAAAAAATACCCCAAATAAAAGGAGAAAAACCTTCTTATAGCAATAGAAACAACTCATATATCTAGAGTGCATTAAGGAAGTGTGGTAGCAGAGTGAAAAGTGCACTGGATTTAGAGTCTAAAGACTTGTATTCCAATGCAGGGATTTGATTTGTCAGACTATACAAGTGCGGACTATGTGGGACTTAAACATTTATTTTTGAACTTTATTTTTGAATTTATTTTTGAATCATGGGTAGCAGCTATGGTTCCAAGAGAGGAGGAGGACAGTGGAAGGAACACTTGCCACTGCCTGCCTCCATTTCTTCATCTGTTAAGTGATAACAATAGTGCCTACTTCGCAGGATTGTGAGGATGAATGAGTTCATATTTGTGAAGAGTTTTGCAAACCTTAAAGTGCTATATAAATGTTACCCACTATATTAGTATGCAATATATATAGTATTTTAAATATATAGAGAGAGCTTACCCTACATAGAACTGTTGCATAAATTGTCTTGCTATCTATGTCATTTTTACATAATAGATGTGTATACATATGAATTTTAGATTTGTGTTATTGTTTATTTTCATTTTGTTATGATTATTGTCATCATCATCATTATCATTATACCACATCATAATTTTGAGAAACTCTGAGCACTTGACACTAGCCCAGAGTGGATTTCTCTGTGGCCACATGGTGTTGACAGAAAAAGAAGACACCCAAGGAAAAACAAAGAAAAAGAAGTTGTCTAGTGGGCACACAGCATCTTGTGCCAAAGCACAATCCTAAGGAATCAACATGGAGCTTGAATGATTTAAAATTCACCCATTTTGACCACACCAAGTGCTCCCTCTGTCTAGCTCTTTGAATTATAGCCTGTAGCTAGGCTGTTAGGAGCATTAGATTGATTTTGTAGGTAAATTAAGCAAGATTTGGTCTGTGTTTACCCTATAGCAAATATCCATTTGGAAAAGAAAATATTCAGCTGAATCAGCCAAAACTTTTCACCAGCCTGGGGAATTGACTGCTCCTTCTTTCTTAGACCTTACCAAATCCACTTTGCACTCAGAGAACATGATCACCACCCAGGCAAGAAAAGCAATCTGGATCAACCAAATATCCCAAACACTGTACTTCTAGGAGGGTTGAGGAACTGACTGGTGGCTAGACCAGAGGGAGAAGCAATTCATCACCACAAAATCAATTTTAAAATTACAGCCCTGAGACTTCAGGGTGTCAGAATCATGGGTAGCAGCTATGGTTCCAAGATTTCTTACCCCACAAAGACCAAAGACAACTTCAAAGGTCAGTGAGAAAGCTCTTTCACCTGGGTCAGAAGGGAACAGGGTCCTCCCCTAGCTCTGGCCCCAGGCAGTGGAAGTGTCCATTTTTGGAGCCCTTGGCCTAAAGACACTGGTGGAATCAAGCAGCTGATCTGGATCTCAGCCCTGGGTAGCAGCCCTGGGGTGAGCAGGAGCTCTGGTTGGTGGAGCTGGTGGAGACTCAGGAGAGGGAATTCTACTCATAGATTCTGGGCAGAAAAGCTGGTGGTTTCTTCCAAGGCAGAGCCCAGGCTAGGAAAGGAGTAAATTCCTCTCCTTTGACTGTGTCACATTGGAGGAACTGAGAACTTACAGGTCCACAAAGGACTTCAAAAGTAAAGTAACTGACTGGGGAAAATGCCTAAAAAAAAAAAGAGGGAAAAAATAAGACTATAGAAGGTTACTTCCTTGGTGAAGTATTTTCTTGCATCTTTTCCAATGAAGAACAACAATGCATACCATAAAAGGAAGACAAAAAAGTCAAGACTTCTGCATTCAAAGCCTCAAAAATAAATATGCAATTGTGTCAAACCATGGAATAACTGAAAAAGGATTTTGAAAATCAAGTAAGAGAGGTGGAGGAAAAATTGAGAAGAGAAATGAGAGAGATGAAAGAAAATCATGAAAGGTGACAGCTTCCTTGAGGAGACTCAAAGACATGCTGAAGAAAATAATACCTTTAAAAGAGACTAACTCAAATGGCAAAAGAGGCCCAAAAAACCTATGAGGAGAAGAATGTTTAAAAAGCAAAATTAGTCAAATGGAAAATGAAGTTCAAATGTTCACTGAAGAAAATAGTTCTTTAAAAATTAGAATGGAGCAGATGGAAGCTAATAACTTTATATATACAGAGGGCACAGGGTGAGTTTAATAGGAAGGGATGATATCTAATAATAAAATTAAGGGGTGAGAAAGGACTATATTGAGAGAAGAAAGGGAGAAATGGAATGGGGCTAATTATCTCTCATAAAAAGGCAAGAAAAAGCTTTTTCAGTGGAGGGGAAAAGGGAGAGATGAGAGGGAAAAGTGAAGCTTACTCTCATCTCATTTAACTTAAGGAGGGAATAATATGCACACTGAATTTGGTATGAGAATCTACCTTACACTGTAAGAAAGTAGGGGACACGGTGATAAGTGGAGTGGGGAGGGATGATAGACGTGTGGACAAACAGGAGGAGGGAGTAATTAGAATTAAACACTTCTAAGGAGGGAGAAGGGCAAAAGAGAGAATAGAATAAATGGGGGGCAGGATAGGATGGAGGGAAATAGAGTCAGTCTTTCACAACATAACTATTATGAAATTATTTTGCAAAACTACACATATATAGCCTATATTGAATTGCTTGCCTTCTCAGTGGGAATGGGTGGGGAGGGAGGAAGGGAGAGAAGTTGGAACTCAAAGTTTTAGGAATGAATGTTGAGAATTTTCTTGCATGCAACTGGGAAATAAGAAATACAGGTAATGGAGTATAGAATTCTATCTTGCTCCACAAAAAAAGAGAGAAGATGGGAATAAGGGAAGGGAAGGGAGGTGTGTGATAAAACGGAGGGAAGACAGGGGAAGGGGTAATAAAAATGCACAGTGTTTTGGGGTGGGGGAGGGGAGAGATGAGGAGAAAATCTGAAACTCAAAATCTGGTGGAAATGAGTGTTGAAAATTAAAACTAAATTAAAAACAATCTTACCAGGAAATAAAAAATGATAACTCTAACATTTACCAATCAAAACAAGCAATGAAACAAAGTTACGCAAGTAGGGAAAACTATCTCAGCCCTAACCTTTAGTTTGGAGTTAGGTAGGTGGTACATTGGTTAGATTGCTGGAGCTAGCATCATAATAACTGAGTTCAAATGCTGCCTGTGACACTTAGAAGCTAAGTGACTTGGGCTTATCACTTCATCTCTGCTTCAGTTCTTCTGTCTTAAAAATAAGGATGGATAAAATAGTAACTACTTCACAGTTTTTTGGGGGCGTACAAAAAGAGATGCTACTTGTAAAGCACTATTCAAACATTAATGAACTGTATAGAAGTATAAAATGGATAACTTCAATTATTTTAAATAAATTTTTCTTGTATAAATAAAACTGATGCAGTCAAGAGTAGAAGGACCTCAGAAAACTGGGGGGAAAATTTTCATAGATAATCTCGCCAACAGAACATGATTGCATTCGACTACTGTTGTGGTATAGGAAATAATGAGTTTGTTGATTTAGAAAAACTGGGAAGACTTTAACCTGTGAAGGAAGATGCTATCCATCTTTAGGGAAGTGAATGACACATGGAAATAAGCATATTATGGTCTTACATATATGTGTATGAGAGCATACCTTTGTATGTATGTATGTATATGTGTATATATATATATGTATATAGTATATATGTGTTTATAGATATCTGTGTATATGTATATATGTTTAATCCTAGCCATCTTTAGGGTAGGGGTGGGGGCAGGGAGGGAGAAATAAAGTAAAAAGGGCACAGCAGAGAGCAAAATAAAACCTAAAAGGGAGCAAAGTTGGGCAGTCTTGAAAATAATGTGTAGTATCTATTCTATAGGTTTTTTGAAATGAAAATTGTGTTTTATACTAGGTCCTCTCATGTTCTGCTGTGTCCGTGGTAATGTGCTTTTTATTTTCTTTTCCTATTTTGAATTTATGTTTAAAATAAATAATACAATTTACCAAAAGAAAAGGACGATAAGCATTACTTCTGATTTCTACAAGCATTGTGCAAGGCAGAATTCAATAAATCCATAAACAATGAAGTAGAAAAACCTTTATACCAAGATAAGGTCAAAATGAGATACAAAGATAGATATAAAGAGAGATAGTACAAGAAAATTAGAAGAAAATGGAACACTATTTATCATACTTGTGGATAGGTGAATAGTTTATGGAGAAACAAAATATAGAGAGCAGTTAGATATAAAATGGATAATCTTAATTAACATTAAATTAAGGTTTTGTACAAATAAAACAAATGTAACCAAGACCAGAAGGAAAAGAGAAAACTGGGGAAAAATTCATAGAGTTTCTCAGATAAAAGTTTCATATCTCAAATATATAAAGACCTTTTTCAAATCTAAAATAATATGGTAATTCCCCAATTGATAAATGATCAAAAGATATGAACAGGAAGTTTTCTGATGAAGAAATCAAAACAATTTCTAGTCATATGAAAAAATGCTCTAAATCATTGTTGATTAAAGAAATGCAAATCAAAACATACTTGAGATATCATTAAGCATCTTGATTGACCAAATTGATTGAAAGGGGAAATGACAAATGTTGAAGGTGATGTGGAAAAACAGACATTAATTCATTGTTGGTGGAATTGTCAACTGATGGAACCATTTAGGAGAAGAATCTGAGATTATGCCCAAAGAGTTATTAAATTGTCTATGCCCTATGACCCAACAATAGTATTACTAGATTTATTTCCAAAGACGATTAGGGAAAAAGAAAAAGAACCTATATGTTCTAAAGTGTTTATGCTATAGCAACTTTTTTGTAGTAGTAAATATCTGGAAATTTCAGGGATGCCCATCAATTGGGGAATGGCTAAAGAAAGGGCAGTATATGGTTGTTATGGAATACTACTGTGGTATAAGAAATGATGAACTGACTGATCTTAGAAAAACATGGATTAGGCCTGCATGAAATAATGAAGAGTAAAATGAGCAGAGCTAAGAGAATGTTGTGCACAGCAAATACAGTGTTTTAAGAACAAGTTTGTGAGCAAATTAGTCACTTTGACTATTATATTTGACTATTATAAATATCCAAATTAACTATAAGGGACATATGAAGAAAGATACTATTTGCATCCAGAGAAAGAACTGACAAACAGAAGCATGTGTAGAATAATTTTACACATGTGTATATATATATATAGATATAGATATAGATATAGATAGATATAGATATAGATATAATGTATATAATAGGTATTTATATGTATAACAGATATATATATATAAGAAGTATGCACATATATAAGCATTATAGATAACATATATGTATGTATATATACATACACCAATTTCTGTCTAATACTAGCTATGTGGGAAGAAAAAAAAGAAATTTACATGCTAATTTTATTATATATTTGAAAAGAATAGCGAGTTGTACATAATAGATTTGCAGTTTGATGTACAACGAAAATGCTTATTTTATTCCATAAATTAAAAATAAAATAAATGTAAAAATAAGAAAAAGTCTTTAGTTATTTGTCTCCTTCTAGACCTGTCCAAAATTGTATCACCTTTGGATCTATTTTCCTTCCATCATTTCTTGTGTGTTTTTTTCTCTTTTATTTTCTTCTTTTGTCTTTTCTGTTTTTCTCTGTTCTCATAGTCAGTGCAGTTTGGGGAAGTGTTGGTTTTCTTAGATATCAATTTTTTGTCTTTATCATTTTGACAACACCATAGCATACTCCTTGATTCATATCCCATCATTCTTTTGGTTATTCTCCCATTGACAATCACATGTAGATTGTATTAATTTTTTTTCTGTTCAAAAGAGTTATCTGTGATTATTATTGGACTTGTGTACTTTTGTTTCTTTTCTATGACTTTTTTGGAGGGAGATTACAGTCTGTCTGTTCTTTTGTCAAGGATGCCCTTTATATGTGTGTAGAATATTCCACAAATATTTCAAAGAGATGAGAAAGTAAGCCTTTGGAATGGCTTTATTATATTTTCTTCATTATTTAGTAGCTCTGTCTTTCAGATAACTTGAATAAAAGTGATCTCTTGATCTCCTAGAAATGTGTCCTCTGTATATACCTTGTCTTCCCCAGTTATTTTTTTCTTACCCTTCTTTCCTTTATTGCTATTTCTACTCTCTCTTATGGCTGAAAGGGGCAGTGGTTTTCGAAAGCGCTAGCTCTGATGTCACTGCTGAAACCTGCACCATTTTGGAGAGATCTTTTCCACTTTTAATCCTCTCATTGTCTTCCTTTTACTCTCATTCTTTTACAAGAAATATCTGGCTAAGGGGCAGAGCCAAGATGGTGGAGTAGAAAGACGCATGTATACTAGCTCTTCCTGCACAACCCATAAAATACCTGTAAAGACATACTCTCAACAAATTCTAGAACAGCAAAAGCCACAGAACAATGGAATGAAGGAGATTTCCAGCCCTGGGTGACCTGAAAGGCCTATGGGAAAGGTCTGCTGCACCAGTCACAGAGCAGAGCCCAGCCCAGCCTCGGCTTCTGGGCATAGCACCGGGAGGAAGACTTGAGCAGGCTTCAAGGGCAGAATTCCCAGCAGCAGTAGTAAAGGCTTGCAGATCCCTCAACCCACAGGTGCCAAAAGTCAAGAGCTAACTGAAGGAAATAGTTTGTCAAAAATTGGAATGAAAAGGTCGATGCTAATGTCTTTATGAGAAACCAAGAAATTACAAAACAAAGCCAAAAGAATGAAAAAAAATGGAAGATAATGTGAAATATCTCATTGGAAAAACAACTAACCTGGAAAACAGATCCAGGGGAGGCAGTTTAAAAATTATGGGACTATCTGAAAGTCATGATCAGGAAAAAAGTCTAGATATCATCTTTCATGAAATTATCACGGAAAACTGTCCTGATATTCTAGAACTAGAGAGCAAAATAAATGTTGAAAAAAATCCACCAATCACCTCCTGAAAGAAATCCAAAAAGAGAAACTCCTAAGAATATTTTAACGAAATTTCAGAGTGAGCAGGTCAAGGAGAAAATATTGCAAGCAGCTAGAAAGCAACAATTCAAGTATTGTGGAAATACAATCAGGATAACAAAATATCTAGCAGCTTCTATATTAAGGGATTGAAAGGCATGGAATATGTTATTCCAGAAGTCAAAGGAACTAGGACTAAAACCAAAAATCACCTAACTAGCAAAACTGAGTATAACACTTCAGGGAGAAAATGGTCTTTCAATGAAATGGAAGACTTTCAAGCATTATTGATAAAAGGCCAGAGCTGAAAAGAAAATTTGACTTTCAAACACAAGAATCAAGAAGCATGAAAGGTTAAACAAGTAAGAGAAATCATAAGGGACTTACTAAAATTGAACTGTTTACATTCCTACATGGAAAGATAATATTTGTAACTCCTGAAACTTTTTTCAGTATTTGGGTAGTTAGAGGGATTACACACACACACACACACACACACACACACACACACACACACACACTATATATATATATATATGAGAGAGAGAAAGTGAGAGGGAGCAAGGTGAGTTGAATAGGATGGGATCATATCTAAAAAATAAAATTAAGGGGTGAGAGGGAATATATTGGGAGGAGAAAGGAAGAAATGGAATGGGGCAAATTATCTCTCATAAAAAAAGCAAGAAAAAGACTTCAATGGAAGGAAAAAGAGGGGAGGTGAGAGGGAAAACATGAAGTTTACTCTCGTCACATTTGACTCAAGGAAGGAATAAAGTACACGCTAATTTTGGTATGAAAATCTACCTTACAATACATGAGAGTAGAGGAGAATGGAATAAGCAGGATCTGAGGGATGATGGAAGGGAGGGCAATGAGAGGAGGGCACAATTAGAAGTCAACACTCTTGGGGAGGGACAAGGTCAAAAGAGAGAATAGAAGAAATGGGGAGCAAGATAGGATAGAGGGAAATATAGTTAGTCTTACACAACAAGACTATTATGGAAGTCATTTACAAAACTACACATGTATAGCCTGTATTAAATTTCTTGCCTTCTCAATGGGGATAGGTGGGGAGAGAGAAAGGAGAAGTTGGAACTCAAAGTTTTAGGAACAAATGTTGAGTATTGTTCTTGCATACAACTGGGAAACAAGAAATAGAGGTAATGAAGTACAGAAATTTATCTTGCCCTACAGGACAAAAGAGAACATGGGGATAAGGGAAGGCAAAGATGTTAGAAGGGAGAGCAGACTGGTGGTAGGGGTAATTAGAATGCTTGACACTTTGAGGTGTGGGAAGGGAAGAAATGGGGAGAAAATTTGGAACTCAGAATTTTGTGGAAATGCATGTTGAAAAAGTAAAGCAAATTTTAAAAAATGCACAGAATAAGAAGGCGTTGATGGATATCAGTGGTTACAGTACTTACATGAATGATATCACAATTACATTAAAGTATAAATAAATTTTAAAATAAGATCACCAAAAAAAAAAAAAGAAAAGAAAGATCTGGTTTCCTTTGGTCTCTTGCCAGGCTTTCTATAAAGATTGTCTCCCCACATTATTTCTGCATGTTTATGAGATGATGCCATTCATGACCCTTTCCCAAGAGCCTCTATGGGATGTTTTAGGTACATTTATATTATAAACCTGTGCTGCTCCTGATTGTTAGAGCTATCAACTTAGCACAGAGACCATGTGTGAGAAGGTTTCTAGAATTTTGGTCTTCTTGTGCTAATTTACATGTGTCAAACTTCCTTAGGGACTAGTAAGAACATGTGTTCATATCTATCATCTGAGCTGCTTCCCTTTTATGTTTTTACACAACAGCTTGTTTAAATGGACCAGTTTAGAGTGGTCTCAATCAAGCACTGCATATTCCTATTTTAATCATTCACCAAAGGTGATATGGATCGCCGAAGCAGAGCTTTCAAGTCAGAAAAGATGCTTCAAATTCAAGCTACATATTTCCCAGTGGATGAAGTGAAGGACCAGAGAGGTTGACTTGGCCACGGTTACCCAGGGAGGAATATCTGAGGCAGGATGTGTCTTCATTTCAGGGCTCCAGGGGGAGTCTCAGGGGGTCAGGTTATCCACTTTTATTGCCATCAGTTCAAGTGCCCACTGAGTGTGTTCTCTGCACATTTGGTACCAGGACCTAGCCCCAAAAACTCTAAACAGAACCAAAAATGGAGGCCTGTTGGGGGTCGGTCCTGACTGCCTGGGCGGAGAGGGGCTTCCCCAGGAGTGGCCACCAGCCAACCAGGGGAGGACACGACCCGGGATTAGGGATCGTGCCTCCCTAGGATTGGTCTGGAGGGGCTTGCTCCAATGGGATGTAGGCCTCTCCCTCGGGGTGGATCAGGATGGATACCTAAAAATAGAAACCTATTTAAACAGTAGATGGCTACCCGGAACTAGAAACCTACTTAAACCAACGCCCTTAGCTGTTCGGGGGACTCCTCTGCACTTAATAAAGTATATGCCTCCTGAAGAAGTGTCCGACTGAGTCCCTCCGCCGAGTCCCCCGGGGAGGGAAATCCGGAGACGTCCGAAGCAGAAGCCCACTGAGAGAGTGTCACCTGAAGGACCCGGACCCGGGTCAATTGGCGCCTATCGTGGGGCACACGATAGACGGGACCCCGCCAGGTGACGTGAGTATCCCGCTCGCTTAAGGGCGGAAGAGTCGGACACCCTAGGTAGACGGGGCTACCTAGGAGAAAATGGGCAATAGAATTGCTAAGCAATTGCAGCCAGAGGATTCAGGAGTATTGGCGTGCCAGCTTTATAAAGTCTGCCGAGAAGCGGGCACAAAAATTCATATAAAGGAATGTAGGGAGTGGGTAGTAAAAATACAAACTATATCACCATGGGTTTGCCATGCAGAATTAACTCCTCAAACATGGCAAGTAGTGGGGACACAAATGGCCTCTTATGTGGATGCCACCCCTGGGTTGCTCGTTGAGACTGATTTTGTCATGTACGGGGTGGAAAAAGCAGCCCTTGTGGGCACCCCACGTCCAACTTGCTGGGCTGCCGCTTGTGTGATACAAACGGGAGACTCCCTAGTGGAGATTTCTGACAAGGAGTCGAGATCCCCCTCTACTGCCCCCCTTTTTTATCTTTGGAGCATTGGCGGTCTGGGAGCTCAGGAGACAATCACAACCAGATAGGACCGAGAGGAAAGAGGGAGTTGGTGCAGTCAGAAATTCAACCAGAAAATACATCCAGAGTTGGCCCAGGGCCTGGATTTGTGGCACAGTGGCAAATTCAGCAGCCCGGATGTTCTTCCAGCCCTGGCACTCGGCACAGATCTATGGTTCAGTAAAAAGTTGCAGGAGTAAGTCTAAAAAAGCAATCTTGTACGGGAGAAAGCTTAGAGAAGGAATCTTATGCAAGGCTTAGTTACACAGTGATAGAAATTAAGCCAGAGTTATAATGTGTACAGAGGATTTCTGACAATTTTTTCTCAGTTTTTTGGATTCTTTTATTGTCTGTATATGTGTTCTGTCTTTACATGTTCTGTGTGCGTGTGTTTGTGAGTTATTACGGTCAGCTCCATGGTAGCTGGACCTTGGAAAGTTATCTCTTTTCCTCCCCCTCCTCCCTTCTCTCTGATGGCTGCAGCATCGGGGAGAAGTATGGGAGAGAGAAAGAGAGGAACTAATCTTATATTATTTAGTTTATGTGATTGCAAGGTGTAGTCTTGGATGGGAAATGCAGGGACGTAGTGTCTGTGCAGTTTTAAAAGGGGCTTTGATCAAAGCCCATTAGGAAAACAACATGGATATGAAGTTTAAGGAAAGCATAAAAGTTTTGGAAATTATTTGAAGGTTTTTGGTTGAACTCTCTCTCTCTTGCCTTCCCGATCCTGGCCAGATTGTGAGGGTGGAGAGACAGACGAGAGATCTGGGGCAGGCTGATCAGCATTTTCATTATCTCATGCCTCACCTAAAAGAAAAGTATTTTGTATAATGAGAAGTAACCAAAAGGTAGTTATTCTGTTCACATATTAAGTGAAACGTGTCACTCCTAATTGGATGTTTAAAACAGATCAGGATTTGTTATATTATTTGGCACTAGGCAAATTGGAAATATGCATAAATCTTAAAGGGACACCTCAGCAGAGATAAAGCTTTTGAAACTCTCCAGCAGAATGGAATAGACTTGGCGCCACTGGGCAGTTGTCCAGAAGTCTCCCTCCCTTCAGCTGAGGAATTCAAAACCCTCTCATTCAAAAAAGTCCTTAAGGAGTGGACACAGAAATAAAATTTACTTGAGTAAAGGATGGAACCATTAAGATTTTTGCCCTGCACTCATCATTCAGCTGGGTCTACAGTGAATTGTAACTTTTATCATTTCAGATTAGATCAAGAGAAGAGAACTATTATTTTGAAGGTTTTCAACTACATTTTTTGTAAAAGTTTAATGACTGTCAACAACAGGACAAATTTTAAACGGTTTTAAATTTTCATTTTCAAGACAATGTATTGGTAAATTAATATGTAATGGTCTATGAAGCAGAAAAGATCTTGCTCTTTTAATCTGAACTTGTAGTCATTCCTTGGCTTAAGCAAAAGTTAAATTTAGTGTTTGAACTTATTAACAACTTAATTTCTAAAAAGTTTTTTTTTCAGAGTAAATGTAATCAGAGAAGGAGAAACTACCCTGTGAAACAATGATGTAAGGTGGTAAGGCTTAAGTTTGAAGTCACCTATCATAGATTCTACAAAGGTTACAACTTTAAATGACTTTCAGAAATTGATAGGAGTAATTCAGTGGTGTAGGCCACAGTTGGGAATTACAACTGATCAAATGAAACCATTATATGATTTATTGAAAGGTCCTTCTCAATTAAACTCATGCAGAAAATGGACAGATGAAGCACTGGAATGTTTGAAATTAGTGCAGAAAAAGATTATGGGGTGTACTATTAGCAGGATATTAGAATCACAGGACTTGGAAGTAACAATTTATTCACTGAAAAAATACCCACTGGAGTTTTATATCAAAAACAAGGGATTATTGAGTGGGTACATTTGGCTCAGATAAAGAACAGAGCTTGTGTGCTTTATGCTGTGCTGGTAGCCCAAGTCATACATAAGGCAGTGAAGAGAGTAAGGATGTTAATAGGACAGAAACCTCACACAATATATACTATGTATACAAGTCAACAAATAGAGAACTGCATACAAGAGTTTGTGGAATGGCAGATATTGATTAATCAGAATTTCCAACACGGGCTCCCAATTCCTTTTGGGCAGCAATTTGCCACGTGGCCATGATCTTGGGCCAACAAATGCTCTTCCTCACTGGTAGAGGGAGTTAATGTTTTTACAGATGCAACAAAAATTTTAGGGCATCTATGTATATTCCATCTAAAAGGGAGATGCATAAATTTAAAACAACATTTACTTCTACACAACAAAATGAATTATATGAAGTATTGCAAGCATTATTATATGTGAAAGAACCTTGCAATATCATCACAGACAGAAAGTATACAGTACCATTGATACCTAGAGTAGAGTCAGCCTATATTCCTGATAGGGCAGATAGTATTAAACAGATAACTATGGAAGTTCAACTACCAATAAGGGCCAAAACAGCAATATTTTATATCACACACACTCGGTCACATTCTAAATCATGCAGTACCAAAAAGCATTAAACCAAACAATGGTCCAGCTTATGTCAGTAAAGCCATTGAACAGTTCATGGTGGAATTTTCCATTTTACATGTCACTGGAATCCCCCATAATCCCATTGGTCAAGCTATAGTGGAGCGAGCGAATCGCTCCCTGGACACCTACTTGCACAAACAAAAAGGAGTAGTTGCACCAGGAATTGATGACAAATTCGCAATTGGCTGTTTATACTCTAAATTGATGATAAATTACAATTGGCTGTTTGGCTGTTTATACTCTAAATTATTTAAAATTCTATAATGATGGCTTATTGGCTGCTATGAAATTCTTAACATTTCCTAATAAGGAGTCTGCAAAGAATGAATCAGCAATAACAAGTGCCCTGAAAGTAGCCAGTAATGTGGCACGATGAGAATAAAAATTGGTTTGGTCCTCATACAATGTTAACGTGGGAAAAAGGGTATGTTTGTGTTTTAACAGATGATAATAAAGAAGTTTGGGTTCCAGTGAAAAGGATAACAGTGATAGAGGACAACCGCCAAGGTGAAGTGGTCATAGGGAGTGAGGAGGTGCTATCAGTGGCAGATGAAAAAACTTCTGGAGAAGCTTAATCAACTAGGTCACAATGACTCCTTTGTACTTATCATGACACTCAAAGAACACTGCACCTATATCCAATGAGTTAATGTGACCGCTTTACCAAATTTTGAGAGGACCCTCTGCACTTAATTCCCCTAGAGACTGGACCAAAGAGGCTATGCAGGCTATGGATGCTATAGAGCGCATAGCTAACGAATCCACTGTCCAACGCATAGATCCGCTACAGCCGGTTTATATAACTGTTGTGTCAAACCCATCTTTAGGTATAGCTGCCTCAATATTTCAACAGGCTGGCCCTTTGGCGTGGGTCTATCCTTCCAAACCCAACAAAAGTGTCCCCTCTAAGCTAGAGACACAGAGACTGCTGCTAATGAAAGCCTCAGAATTGGCTCAAGGCATTACCGGTAAGGTTCCTATCATATTAATAGAGGATTCTGTAGAGATATTCACACAATTAGCACATGAATCAGAAACTTGGGTGGTGGTCTTAACTACCCACCAGACTGTTCAAGGTCATCTGCCTCCATCGCTCAGGGGGTGGGCTTTATTGCCCTTGTCGATTCCAAAAAACCTAGTGCAATCGACGCCGGTTGACGGCATTAACATATTTACAGATGCGACAAAGAAAAATAAGGCCTCAGTTTATATCCCAGCCAAGAAAATTTTGCAGATCTTACAAACACCATATACCTCTGCCCAGAAAAACGAACTATATGCTGTTTTATAAGCTTTACAATTATGCCCCTCTGAACCCTTTAATCTAATTACAGATAGCCTTTTTTGTTACCACCTCCTTACTCATATTGCCACTGCAGATTTTTCGCAGTCCTCTTCGGCTATCTTGCCGATGTTGGTGCAGTTACAACAAACACTTGTAGATTGGAAACACCCTTTATATGTTTTACCTATCAGGATTCCCAAAATCACCCTTACCCGCATGTATACCTACCCCGAATATGTTTGATGTTGTCCAAGTTTGCTCTACAGGTTATCCGGTGATAGGAGAGATGATAAACAACACCCACCTGTATTTCATGGATGGCATCCCAGGACCCTACTTCACTGCACCTGTCCCTCATGCGGTATCCGGCAACCAGATCAATACCACGGTGGTATTGCAGGCACACCTATGGAACGCCGCAGCGGCGTTCGGAAAGGCCATACACATGATGGACAATAGTGTGCCCCTCACAGACAATGCCACACTGAACAAACAGTTGTTTAACCTTCTTACGGAACGTGGGTACCACTGCGATGAATCTTCTAGCTCAGGACATTGCAACTCTTTTGAGGTAGTGACACAGACAACTACAGACACCGAAATGTTCCTGATTTGTAGGGACGGGAGCATCACTGGCACCCATGATTTTAACATTATTTGCCATAATGGGTCCCTATCAAACACCCTTCAGAGTAAGGACTTAACAGGGAATGGCACCTTTGTAATATTGCTGAAAATACCCCTGGTAACCTTTTGCCGGTAGGATCTTATAGACCCTTCGCGGACTCAGACTATTTTGAAATGATCACTGCCCGAGTGGCACGAGTGAGACGGGGACTGGACATTTCTACAATGGATATCATTGGACTAGCCGTGAGTGTTTTACAACAAATAGAACTTGCGGCACTGCAGAATGAGGTTAAAGGTATGGCACATGATCTGGCCGACTTTATGGTCTATTCGGAAGCGGCATGGGTGAAGCAACAACAGATAAATAGACAGGTGGCACTTGAGCTAGCCGCGCTGACCTCTGTGGTAAAAGCATTGGCCACGATGGTACAGGTAGAATCAATGCTTCAAGGGCTATTGTGCGATACGCAGCTGTTACGACCTGCATGCATGACTGCCCTCATGCTTAACGCTAGCACAGAGCTTGAAGATGCTATTGCCAGACTTGATGACTTCCAAAGTTTAGATACTTATATATTAAAGTTAGGTGAGATAATTAAAGGCATACAAAATGCCACAGACCATTATAAGAGGGATATGAAAAATCAGCATGGACTTTTCCCAGATTAGTTGAGAAATCTTAATGTTACACAATGGCTTTATACATTTTTTGTTACTGGATTGGGAATTGCCCTGTTATGTGTGATTTGTCTCTGCCTACCTTGCCTATTGTCATGTATTATGAAATTGTGGATAGGTACCCTGGAACAACTAAAGGCTGATATACTTCTGCATAAACAAAAAGGGGGAGTTGAGGCGCAAGTCGCGCAAATACCATGAATTTTTTTTGCAATTTCGGGATGACGGCCTAACACCGGCCATGTTCAAAAGTGTCCCTGTACCCCGCTATAATCAATAATGGGCTTTCGCTGTGACTGTGCCGATGACGGGAATATTGTGGCCCCATGACCTGGATAATCATGCCATTGGCTGCAGAGGTACCCAATGACGGGATTATTGTGGGTCCACCTACCAGAAATGCTGGAGGTGGGGGCCACCCACATAGCCTAAGACAGGGGCCCTGCCCACTCTCGGTACCAGGCATGGAGACAGGCCACATAGCCTAAGACAGGCCTTTCACCTGCCCTTATTAAACAAAAAGGGGGAGTTGTTGGGGGTCGGTCCTGACTGCCTGGGCGGAGAGGGGCTTCCCCAGGAGTGGCCACCAGCCAACCAGGGGAGGACACGACCCGGGATTAGGGATCGTGCCTCCCTAGGATTGGTCTGGAGGGGCTTGCTCCAATGGGATGTAGGCCTCTCCCTCGGGGTGGATCAGGATGGATACCTAAAAATAGAAACCTATTTAAACAGTAGATGGCTACCCGGAACTAGAAACCTACTTAAACCAACGCCCTTAGCTGTTCGGGGGACTCCTCTGCACTTAATAAAGTATATGCCTCCTGAAGAAGTGTCCGACTGAGTCCCTCCGCCGAGTCCCCCGGGGAGGGAAATCCGGAGACGTCCGAAGCAGAAGCCCACTGAGAGAGTGTCACCTGAAGGACCCGGACCCGGGTCAGAGGCCATTTATTGGAACCACTTGACCCCAGAGAGGGAGGTCTCGTGACCTCTCCCTGTAGAGATGCTGTGAACAAAGGAATCACCAAGATTCCCAAAGAGTTCAATCCCTTCACATAGAAGTAGGCTTCTCAGCATCTCCTTGGGGAAAACTCCATGGGAGGCACCATGTCTGTGCATGATCTGTGCACTGGTCCATCTTACACTCAGCTGAAGGAACAGAGTCACAGAAATGTTAAGGGACTTACCTAGAGTCACACAGGTAAGGATGGAAATATGAGAATGTTTGCAGGAGGAAACAAATAGTGACAGAAAAATGAGAAGAACACTGACACCACAAAGAATCATGGACATAGTCCTGCAATAAGGAAGGAAGAGTTATAATGAACTCAATGCCTGTCATAGAGGAAGAGTGAGTAAGTAAGTAAGTGGATACCCCAAGGTCTGCGCTGCTCCCATAAAATACTACAAAGACTAAAGAAATGACTCCTCCTTTTACTAGGAGCCATGAGGAGAAAGTGTAGCTGGCTTAGGTTACCTGGGCCATTGCTGTTTCTCAAAGAGGACCAGGGCATCACTAAAGGTAGGAACACCCACATTAGAGAGTCCCTGGAGCCAGCAAAACATTGAAGACCTTCAGTGAAGGAGAGGATTTGATGAGTTACCAGGTGGGAGGAGCATCTCACTTACTTACAGGTAATTGCCCCTGCTGGATAAGAAGATTTCTTAGTTGAATATTCCAAGTCTCTACTAACACCTGACTTTTGCTTTTCTAGCTTTTCTTCCCACTGGACTGACCTGTGAAAGTTGTCACTTCCATAGCTGTCCCTATTTTTCCAACCATATGGAATTTCATCTCAATGATTTATTGAATGTGAGGGCTACTCCTCTCCCCTTTCTGGGTGTGCATTTCTTCTTTATCTTGCTATGGTGTGAGCTACCAGTGCTAAATTTCCCATAGTTTTTCAATTATTATTAATTAAGAATAATTTGCATATTTTTCTTTGAACAAAAGGAAGCTAGATGGTACAGTGGATACAGCACCAGACCTAGAGTCAGAAAAGCTCAACTTCCTGAGTTCAAATATGACCTCAGACATTTACTAAATGGATGACCCTGGACAAGGTACTTCACCCTGTTTGCCTCATTTTCTGGTCTATAAAATGATCTGGGGAAGGAAATGGCAAACCCCTCCATTATCTTTGCCCAGAATAATATCTTTACCAAATAAGGTCACAAAGAGTTGAATACTGCTGAACTGACCAGATAGCAAGAAAACTCTGTACTACAATTTCCCAAAGTAACTAATGCATAGCTTAATCACATGTATCTAAAATGCACTTCTTTTGTCAAAGGACCTTCATTAATGCATACTACAATCCAATATACCTAGAAACTCTACTATTTTTATATTTCAAAAAATCTGATCTCCTCAATGCGAGTGATCTCTTCAATAATGCAGGCTAAATCTATCCACATCTGCCTATCCCACACAGCTCAAGTCCACCAAGAGGGCACAGTACACTCCCCTCTTTGGTACTTTCTAGATCTCATCCCATTGTGTGGGGACCACTGTTTATACCTCTCTCAAATAGGTTGAGTCCATCCAGCTACGCATATAACTTTTAATACTGATATGCTTTCAGCAAGAATGTATATCTGCAAAGTATGAATATCATAATTTCCTGAGATCTAACCTTGTATCTTGGGACTTATGTAAGAAGTGCACATCCATGGCAAGAAGATCAAGAGTCTTTCTGGGTTCAAATGTTAGATCAAAAACAATAACTTTGAGTACTATTCTCCTGGTCTCAGTTTATTCATTTGAAATATGTCCACAATTCCCCTTCCAGAACTAAAATTCCATGACTCTGCAGTGATGAGTGACATCTTCCTATTGTCTATTTTCCTCCTTGAGTACTTAAACTTTGATTCAGTAAATGTTTATTGAATAATAAGGACTTTAGTACATATGGATAGAGGGAAGAACAATAATTTCTCAGGTATAAAAAATACTTAGGAAAGGAAAATGAATGTATTTGCAATGATCAAAACCTTATAACCACAAAGTATACCACCTAGAATAGGGTTTTGTCCAGAGCAGGTGTTCAATCGATGCTTTAATTATTGAATTTATTTATTCCAGTTTGATTTTTATGAAGATATGAAATTTATTTGATAAATATGGGTGATCTAAAAAACATATAGCATAACAAGCAGGGTGTGTTCAGGGAGGACTAGTACCTTTGGTGTGTTGGCTGCCGAGCCCTTTTCGGGGTTCCTTCAACCTTTGATGTTCTGCTTAACTCTCACCTGTGGCTCAAAGAAGCTGTAGCATGTGCAGCAGCCACACCCTGGTAAACCTTTTTGGTAGACAGGCCAAACTAGATGGAGTGTAACTAAGGGTTCTAAAACCCATTGATGAGTTAAGGGGGAGTGTCTACCCCAAGCATGTGAAGACTTCATTTGGTGGAATGGGTGGATGGGAACAATTTGCTCCAATGACCATGAAGGCAGATGAAGCAGATGATGTGGATGGCGCAGAGCTTGGTTAGACACCAAAGACGCTAAGGTCATCCACTGCATCCTGACTCTGTTCTGCCACTGGACTATGGTGACTCAAGGGGAGAGAGAGAAGCTGATGACAACGTGCAACTCTGCCTCATTTAAACCCAATTTACACACGAATCACAAGACATCACCGATACCATTTCACTAGTATACCTCAGACTCCTGTGATGACAGACACATGTGCAGATACACTGGGAGCTCTAGTCAAGACCCTGCACAGAGGTGGCCCAGGCCATAGGGTCATTTGTCACTGGAAGCAGCAGTGGGACTTGGCAATCCCCTGCGTATCTGAGCAGCCTTTTAAAGATTGCACTGCTGACCTTCTGTTGTGAGGAAGGGGGCTAGAAAAGGTGCCCTAAACATCGTCTGCTTACCCAACCCTGGCCTAATTAACACTGCAGGCAGGGAATCCCACTATGAAATAGAAACACAAAAAAATGTACAAAAACATCTGCACAGATGA
The DNA here is from genome assembly GCA_023548195.1 of Bettongia penicillata ogilbyi. NCBI lineage: Eukaryota > Metazoa > Chordata > Mammalia > Diprotodontia > Potoroidae > Bettongia > Bettongia penicillata. The sequence goes on from JAJHZJ010000218.1 coordinate 2,185,043, forward strand.
TACTACTCACCATTGGCACATGGAACATGCACACACTAATAAACAACACAAAATCCAGTACACCTGAACGAAAAACTGGTCTTGTTGCAAGAGAATTCAACAGGTATCACATCCAAATAGCAGCCCATCCTGAAACAAAGTTGACAAATGAAGGCCAGCTCGCTGAATTTGGAGCTGGGTACCTTTTTCTGGAGTGGGCTCAGTGAAGGGTAGCATCGTGAAGCTGGCATGGGTTTTGCAATCAAAATTAATCTAATCAGCAAGCTGGTATGCCTGCAAAAAGAGTGAATGACAAGCTCATAACAATGAGATTGCCACTCACAGGGAATCACAGGGAAACACCATGCCATCATCACCAGTGCCTATGCTCCCACCATGACAAACCCTGATGAAGTCAAAGAAAAACTTTATGAATAACTAGACTCTTATTGTCAAGGTGCCAAAAGAGGACAAGCTTATAATTCTGGGTGACTTTAATGCTGGAGTAGACTCAGAACACCAGACTTGGCAGATAATCCTAGTGAGGAACGCAGTTGGAAACAGCAACAGCAATGATCATTTACTGCTGAAGACTTGGGCATCCCACGACCTTCTTGTCACCATCACTGTCTTCCATCTATGTAAATGCAATAAAACTTCATGGATGCACCCTCACAGGAAATCTTAGCATCTAATAGATTATGTGATTGTAAGGAGAAGAAACAGACAAGAAGTGATACTGACAGAAGCAATGTGTGGTGCAGAGTGCTGGAGTGATGATAGACTTATCCTTTCCAAGCTAAATATACAGATTAATCAGAAGTGCCACTCTCAAGGCAAAATGACTACCAGAAGAATTGATGTCAGCAAATTAGAGCTCTTCTCTGAGTGTGAACAGTTTGTGGCTAACTTGGAAGGGAAGTTGAGCCAACACATAGTTGGCAAGAGTATAGCAGAAAAGCAGTGGGAAGTTTTCAGAAATTTGATGTACAGAAGTGCATTTACTCATCTGAGTCACAACACTCACAATCACCAAGACTGGTTTCATGAAAATGATGGGGAAATTCAGAAGTTGCTAAATGAAAAAGCACTTTTAGGATTCTCTGAAGGCTATTTATGGACCAAAACCCTATGGTGCATCACAATTACTCAATGCTGATGGAGCCATATTGATTAGTGATAAGGACATGATCCTAGAGAGATGGGCTGAACCCTTCCATAGTCTTCTCAACAGACCATCATGAATCAATGCTGAGGGCACTGACCGTTTACCTCAGGTTGAAGTCAGTCCCTCTTTAGCTGAACTTCCAACTGAAGAAGAGGTTTTGAGGGCCACTAGACTCCTTTCATGTGGCAAAACATCTGGTGCTGTTTCTATTCCAGCTGAGATTTATAAGGTAGGGGAACCATTGCTCATACAAAAGTTGACTGAAATTTTCCAGGTTATATGGCAAAAGAACGTTATCCCCCAGGAGTTCAAGAATGCCACTATTGTCCATCTGTATAAGGGAAAAGGGAATAGGTTGCCCTGCAACAATCACAGAGGGATCTCTCTCTTAGTCATTGCTGGCAAAATTCTTGCTAGAGTTATACTTAATAGGCTGATCCTTCAGTTGGAAGATGGGCATATACCTGAGAGCCAGTGTGTTTTCAGAAAGGGCTGAGGAACAGTCAATAGAGTGTTTGCTGCCTGACAACTCCAGAAGAAATGTCAGGAGCAGAACAGAGGTCTGTACACAACATTTGTGGATCTGACCAAGGTCATTGACACTGTTAGTCATGAGGGCTTATGGATAATTATGTCAAATTTTGTTGCCCATAGATGTCACAATTTGGTTGCCCAGAGAAGTTCATCAATATTTTACGTCAATTTCATGATGGCATGTTTGCCTGGATTCTGGGTAATGGACAAAGCTCTTGTGCCTTCCCAGTCACCAGTGGAGTGAAACAGGGCTGTGTGCTTGCTCTCATACTTTTTAGCATGATATTTTCAGTCATATTGACAAATGCTTTCTGTGAGGATGAATATGACATCAAGGTCAACTACTATACTGACAGTAAGTTCTTCAATTGGAAAAAGTTACAAGCCTAGACCAAAGTGGAGGGAGTGTTGGTGCATGATTTTGCTGTTTGCAGATGACTGTGCACTCAGTGCAGCCTCTGAAGCTGAGATGCAACAAAGTATGGATCAACTGTCTGCTGCCTGTGCTAATTTTGGCCTATTAACACCAAGCAAACACAGGTGCTCCATCAGCCACCACCACACCATCCATATGTGAAACCAGCAATTACAACAAATGGAGAAGTTTTGAATGCTGTGGATAAGTTCATTTACCTTGGTAGTGTGCTTTCCAGGACTGTACACATTGACAAGGAAGTTGATGCATGCATTGCCAAAGCTACCTCAGTGTTTGGGAGGCTCCGAAGAAAGGCTTGGAAAAAAAGAGGTATTAGACTGACTACCAAACTGAAGGTGTACAGAGTCGTTGTGCTGACCTCATTGTTATATGCTTGTGAAACATGGACAGTCTACCAGCGCCATGCCAGGAAACTGAATCGCTTCCATTTGGACTGTGTTAGGAAGGTTTACAGGATCACCTGGCAAGATAAAGTACCAGACACTGAAGTCCTTGCTCGAGCTGAACTGTCAAGTATTCAAACTATGCTTCAGAGAATGCAACTTCGATGAACTGTCCATGTTGTTTGAATGCAAAATGTATGCTTGCCAAAAAGACTATTTTATGGAGAACTCTCGTAGGGCAGGCAATCACATAGTGGCCAGAAGAAACGATACACGGACACTCTCAAGGTCTCTGTCATGAACTTTGGATTTGACTGTGCATTATGGGAGACACCGGCACAGGACCGCCCAGCATGGTGTGCCCAAATAAGAAAAGATGCTGGGTTTTTTGAGCAAAGCAGAATTGAGATAGCACAAAGTAAACGCAGGATGTTCAGATTTGGGATATCCACCCCAAATATTCACATGGACTCTCTGTGCCCAACCTGTAGTAGAGCATTCTGAGCTCATATTGGTCTGATTGCCACAGTCGGACACACTGAAATTTCACTTTACAATGGTGATGTCATTTTGATCCTCTTCAAAGACAAAGAATAAAAACCAAAAAACCTGCATTAGAAAAACAGAGGGTGCCCTCCATCTTCCTATTAGCACCCTCTCCTAGTTGAAATTACTTTGTAATATTGCACATGTAGCATGTAAGACCAGAAGGTGGTGCAGAGAGCAGAGCGCTGAGCCTGGAGTCAGGAAGACAAGAATGAAAATCTAGCCTCAGACATTTACTGCCTGGATGGCCCCAAGCAGGTCACTTAGTACTGTTTGCCTCAGTTCACTGTTAAATCAATTGGAGAAGGAAATGGCAGACTGTTCCTCTGTCTTTGCCAATAAAACCCCAAATAGGGCCATGAAGAATTAGGCATGACTCAAGTGCTTCAACAACAACATATGTATTCATGTATACATTTATATAGGTTTATATATGTATTTATAGTATATATTGACTATTATCCCTCATCAATAGAAAGCAAACTCTTCTATTTTGATTTTCACATTGTCCATTCCAAACCCACCACAGTGCCTGGCTCAGAAGACGTACATAAGATAAGAAGGTTGGATTGAATTGAATTGAATACAGATCTTAATGTGCATTTCTCTTGACTTTTTCAAAGTTCAACAAAAGTACAAACTGTGAACAGATGCCTCTAGAACTCTACCTTGGGTCATGTAATATTACAATCACTTTACTCAAGAGAGAATTGGAGTTACATGTTCTTAGATGTACTGATACCAGGCCCCTCTGTGGAGGAGCAGAGATGTCTACAGGGGCTGCCCTCCTTCTGCCATGCTCCATAATTTGGCATCATGAACATTGTTGGACGGATTTCAGAAAAGTAGTTTGACCTTTACTGTGTATTCCATTTTTATTAACATGTTTTGTACTTTCCCCCTGCATATTTTTTTTTCATTTCTTTGAGACCCTGCATCCGTGCGCCTTCATTGATTTGCATGTCTAGGTTAGAGGAAACTTGACCTTGGTGATAATTAGTAACTAAGCCAAGACAAGAATGTAAAACAACTTCATTGTCTATATTTGCTAGGAGCAGGACAGAGCCAAGTCAGCAGAAGAAAAATGGTAAGGAAAGAGAGTCAGAATGGCAAGATTTATGTGATGTAATAGGAAAAGATTAAGAAAAGTAAAGGTTAAAACTTAAAAAAAAAAAAGACAATCACATGTTTCAGGCATCTGATGCAAAATGAGCACAGACTCCAATTCTAATAGAAGTCGACTGCTCGTGGATTCTTGCTCTCAATTTTCTTGTAACCCTTAACGACTTCGTTTTCACAGTTCTGTTCCAGTCCTAAATGATAGATACGACCTGAGTTCTCCACGTCTACACAGGAGAATTGGGTTCTTCCTAATATTCTAAACTGAAGCATGTAAACTTTCTACCAAAGCTTCCCTTCCATTTCCAGGCTTTAGCTAACTGGTAGTGTAAGAGATGAGATCTTTCCAACCCTCATCCCTCCATTTATTAGCCCATGCCCATCCCCTGGGACCCTTGGCAAGGCTCTATCTTGCCAAAGTAGTTGTCTTGCCAAATTAACTCTCACTTTGGTCAACCAGTCCCAATTTGGAAGGTTATGGGATAATAATACCATGGAACTTTTATTGTTTCCAGGGGCATTAATTGAATGAATGAGATACATTAATACAAAAAAAGAAATATTTATTCAGGTCCTATTATGTACAAAGTTCTGTCCAAAGTTCTAGGGATACAACAGAAGGTCCTGTTCTCAGGAAACATACACCCTGATCCTCTAATTGAGGGAGATAATATGGAAGACACATCTTAGGTGCAGAGGAGATGGAAGACTGAAGAAGTCCTATGGGCACAGGAAAAGTCAGATGGCAATGTTCAGGAGTCCTTAAAGTGTGCCAGCTGGTCCTATGACAAGTCTCTTGGGTCTCGAGGGCACAGAGGTTGAGCAGATGATAAAGTCTGAAAGATGGAGGGCCCTAGTGGTAGATGACCTGCTCAGTTCCAAAACTATTCCCTCTCCCTAGAAGATTGGAGTTGTTGACTCAGAGCTCATCTGAGTGGTCACTGTGAATAGCCATGCAGTTCTTCCCTAGACACATGGGGTCTGGATGATTAAAGGGTATGGGGAAAGGATGAAGGGAAGGGAAAGAGGAAAGATGGACATCATACAGGCATCTTGAAGATAGGAAAGGTTTCACAATGCAGAGGAAAAATATCTCTAATTGAATTCTAGTAGGAAAAGGGAGAGGATTTTTGTGTATATTCCTTTCTATCCCCTTCAATTTTCTCCATAGATCTATCATATCTACCTTATCCAGAGTTTTATTCACCTCTTTACCTTCTTTCTTGTTTATTTTGAGGTTAGATTTATCAAGTTCAGAGAAGGGGAGGTTGAAGTCCCCCACTAGTATAGTTTTGCTGTGTATTTCTTCCTGTAACTCCCTTAATTTTTCTAAGAATTTGGATGCTATACCATTTGAAGTGTGTGTGTTTGGTAATGATATGGCTCCATTGTCTATGGTGCCTTTTAGCAGGGTATAGTTTCTTTCCTTACCTCTTTTGATTAGATCTATTTCTGCTTTTACTTTCTCTGAGATTAAGATTGCTGCCCCTGTTTTTTTTTTACATCAGCTGAAGCACAATATATTCTACTCCATTAATACCCTTTTTCAAAGCAAATTGGTGTTAAGCAGTTGCTAAACACTGGGTGGCATACTAGATGGGGGCTTGTGAGCAATGGTATTAAAAGATTGAATCCCCCAGGGATAGCAGCAAAACTGTTAGAGGACAAGGAGCAGGCACCTTGGGGGCACCTAACCTGTAGGAGTGGAATCTGGGAGAAGGACCCCAGGTGGAATATTGAACTTGTTTTTACTGTGCCTCCAATAGCAAGCACCCAGGCAAAGATCTTTATCACGGGTTAAGGGCAAAATAATGGTACCATTAACAAAATTATGGAAGTCCAAGTAGGAATTTGTTCTAAGTGAAATAAAGTAAAGGAATTTTCTGGTTTTTAGTCTGAAATATGGACTGTATAGTCAAAAGCAAATATGACAAGCAGGTGCACATATAGAGAATAGAAAAGAGATGAGGGCTGGAGGTACAAGAAATTATCTCAGCAGTGTACAAGGGAAGGCCATCCATTGGTGGACAATGGCTGATATCATTGAAAAAGAGAAGAAACAAAGTGAAGACAACGCAAGGCAGAAGCTTGGATAATGATCACTTAGAAAGAAGAGCAGAGACATCTTGGGAATTAAGAACATTGATGCATTGTTGGAAGAGCTATGAATGAGTAAGCCATTAGGGAAATCAATCTGTACCCCTAAAAGTTACTAAAGTAGCCCTTTGAGTAAGTGACTCCACTATTAGGCCTCAAATGCTTTAAGCATTTAGCACCATGTCTGGTACATGGTAAGCACATAATAGTCTATTTGTTCATCTATACACCAAGAAAATCAAAGCAGAAGGAAAGAAATCCACTAAGTACAGTATTATTCAAGCAACTATTTTTTTGGAGACAAAAGAACTGCAAATTAGTGGGATACCCATCAACTAGAGAATGTCTGGACAAATTATGATGTATGAATGTGATGGAATGTTGTTGTAACATACTACATTGGAGAAATAGAGTAAGCATTTAAATAGTGCCTACTATATTGCAGCCTCTGTACTAAGTGCTCTCCCACACACATACACCCCCCCCACACACATATGCACATAATTATTATCTCCTTTGAGTCTTACCATAACCCTGTAAGGTAGATGCTATTATTACCCCTATTTTGATAGAGAGGAAACTAAGGCAGACAGGGGTTAAGTGACTTGTCCAGGATCACATGGATAGTAAGTGTTTGAGGTCAGATTAGAATTCAGATCTTCCTGATTCCAGGTCGATCATTCTATGCACTATACTACCCAAGTGATTAGCTGATGAAACAAAAGGTTTCATGGAAACCTGAGCAGACTTGTAAGTACTGATGTCCAGTGATGTAAACAGAGCCAGGAGCACAAGTTACACTTGAATAATATCATTGTAAAAAAAATAAATACACATCTTTTAAAGAGTTAAGAACTCAGAACCATACAATGATTGTCCATGATTCTATATGATTCCTGATGAGGAATGATGCTACCCACTTCTGACAGAGAAGTGACAGACTCAGGGTGAAGAATGAGAATTAAAGAAATTGAAGAAATGAAGAATTGGGACAAGGGCAATCTGTGCATATTTGTTACAAGGGTTTAGTTCTTGGTTTTATTTTCTTCCCATGGTGAGGTTTAGATGAGGGAGAGAGATGGAAAAAATAAATGCTTATTAATCTAAAAAAAAAAATTAGCAAAAAAAAGGAAAAGGAGTCAGTTTACCTAGCATAGAAAGAGAAATCACATAATTAGAATGGAAACCAGTGCCACAAACAGCAAGCAAGAAGACAACTTCAACAAGTAAGTGATGGTTGATGGCATCCAATTGCCCAGAGACTTCCAGAAGAATGGAGACTAAGAAAAGGCCATCGCATTTGCAATTAGAATGCTGTTGGTCTCCACACATTTGTGGGGACAAAAGACCATTGGAGGTACTTGAACAGGTGATGAGGAAACAACAACCAATCTGAGAAATGGTAAATAAAAGGGAGAAAAGATAGGAGGCAGAAGTTTGGGGAAGTATCAGAGTAGGAGGAATGTTCTGTTTGGTTTGGTGAAATGGACAAACGAACAAATGAACAAACGAACAAATGAATGACAAAATGAAAAAAGCCTTTCTATGTATCAAGCATTGTGCTAAATACTAGGGATTAAAAAAGGGAAATCATTCCCTTTCTTTAAGGAATTATATTTTCATAGGAAAAATAAAAAAGACGATATCTCTAGGGGAGGGTGAAGAAAGAGAACTAATTGGGTCTGGGAAGATGTAGGGAAGGTTAGTGGATACTGGCAATTTCACTAATGAGAAGGGAAGGGAGCAAGCTGTAAGTGACAACTAGGTTAGAGTAACTGTGTAAAGCTCTTTACTGAGTGTGTCTGCAGACAGAGGGAAGGGAGAAGGCAGTATGGAGGGCACATCATTTAAACTTAGTCCAAAGATCCCAGATCCAGGCAATGAACCTCAGCAGCCAGTTAATCCTAACTTCTGCTTTTCTGGATAAGGAAACTGAAGACTGAAGAGGATAAATATGATGGGAGCAGCTAGAATGAGAAATGAGGTTTTTCACTGGGGAAAGAGGAAAAGTCCTTGATGATTAAAGAAATCGTGATGATGGAAGAAATGACCTGCATTTACATAGCACCTTAGAAAATGCTATCCTCACAACAGCCTTGAGAGAGCAATGTTTTTACTTTTGAGTCTTCTATAGATGAGGAAGATGTGGACCATGGAAGTACAATGACTTCCCCAAGGACTCAACAATGATGATCTTAATTCTATGGTCAGAGTTTGTGTCAGGTCAGTGAAGCAAGGCCACTGAGGAGCAAAGGTAGGCACTTGTTTCTCAGTGAGACAAAAGGGTAAGAGAAAATTAGGAGCAAAGACAGAGGTATTTTAATTCAGAGAAGAGGATGAAACAAGGAAAGCATTTGAAACTGAAGATTAGGAAAATTGAAGAAAGTTGTATCTTAGTCATCTCCAGAAGATCAATGCATAATAATTAATAATGGCAATAATAATTTACATGGTGATATATGGCTTAGGGCCCTGCACATGTGAAGGCTCATACAATAACCCTGTAAGGTCCATGTTGTTATTATCCCCATTTTGCAGATTTGGGGAGAATAAATGATTTGCCCAAGATCATTCAGCTATGTCAGAGGCAGAAAAATCCAGGCACAGCTAGCTGTCTCACTTTCTAGAAGGGAGAGAGATGGGTTGTGGAGTGAAGACTAAGAGGTTCGAAAAAAAACATGAACAGCTACTGTGGGTAATGAGATAATTATAAAATATAAATGAAAAGACAACTGATATGTTTTGAGGCTGACTCGGTGAAGGTTCAAGGATCCATAAAACTCAAGTCAGGTTTTGTATTCTGAAAATGAAAATGGGGAAAGCAGATAGGAGACAGTGAGGGGGACCTGGGCTGGGGAATCAGATGACTTGGCACAACAGATGCTTGGGGATCCTTCAATGCCAATGGGAAGAATTTAAATGCTCCAAGCTCCCTCCCCCAAGTCTTTGGATCCAGGCTAGAGAAAATGGCAAAGAAGTCAACAGTCAGGGAATAAAGAGAATCTGAGGGAGAAAACAAGTGAGGGTGGGGTAGAAATGAAAAAGAAAACAAATGGGGACAGAGAGGGGAAGCTTTGACTTTGAAATAATTGCCGGCGGTCTTGTCTTGCAGAGTCAAAATAGAACAGAAGTGAGTGGGTTGAGCAAATGTGAGACCAGGTCTTGATATGACTCATCAACATAACTCTAATAATTTCCTTTGCCCCAGGGTGTGCACTAGGAGCAGAGAGTGGAAGGCACAGCAAGACAGATTTAGGTGCAATGTCTGAAGAAAGTGAAAAAGGATTTCTAACAATGAGAAGTATCCCAAAGTGGAGCTGGATGGCTGAAGAGGTAGTGGACTCCCTTCCTTTGTAGGTCTAGCAGAAGGATACTTGACCTGCTAGATGTATTTTAGAGGGCTTTATTTTATACATCTTATTTGAATGAAATGGTCCCTGTGGTCCATTTCAATACTGAAAGAATGATTTCCTTATTTCATTCCAAAATTCTCCTAATACCTTTGTGTTTTTGGGCTATTCCATTATCCCAGCCTTTCCCCCCATTCCAAGACCAACAATAATGGCTTCTATCCATGTATTTCAGACAGATAAAAGGGCTCCCTGTTGAATTCATGTAGGCAAATCTGGAGCAAACACATCTCCCAAGTCCTTTCCCACTTTGTACTGTGAAGTTTATAAGTTCCAGGTAATCATTAGCTCATCATTCTCTTTGAACTGTGTACCTTTAAAAATATTAACCCTGGGGTTTTTAGAAGCATTCAGGCTGAGAGTAGGTATATTATCCTGGAGTTGTTTAATAAATTCCTAGAACATTGATTCCTGTTTTTCTTGTAGGTTGATCAGATAGACAAATGATGCTCATGCCAAAAATGCTGAGCAAATGCCACTAGCCTGTAAACAGTTGATCCATTTTATATGATGTAACAAGTTTCATCTGAGAAACCACTTGATCTCCAACTTTCTTCCCTTTCTCCCTCTCTGATCACACTCATCAATTTGATTTTTGTTTGGAAGAGCCTCTTATTTATCATTATTTATATTTTCACATCTACATCCTCCCACAAAAGAATCCATTGAGTTGATACTAGCCAGATTCATCTATCAGTACACCTCCAAGAGAGATGACCTCTTTTGTCACACTCTCTTATTCAAATGCTTTACACAATGGCCTCCTTTGTCTCATTAATAATGTGATTGACAGTGATGGAAGAGAGTCTGAAATCAAATTTAAATATCTCCAGGACTGCTTTCTGGTGATTCCAATTAACTCCAGATGTTTCCTTGACCTCTTCACCCTCAAACGCACACAAGGGACAACAGAAGCCAGTCATAATTCACTGTAGGTCTGTCATAGTATTTTAGGAAACACACCTGTTTCCAAATTTCCAGATGTTTCCTGGGTCTAACCCCTTTCTCAGCTTGAAAATAATACTTATAGGCTCAAAGAATGAAAGCATTGGCAAGGATGGTTGAATCATTGGGGCTCCTCCACTATAACACACACACACACCTAAATCATAGTTATATGGCCTTCACTTGAAGGCCTCCACCGAAGGAGAGCTGGCTCCTCCCCATATAACCGAATACACTTTGGGATTGCTCCAAGTTGCACTGGAGAACTCCAGACAAAATTGCAGGATCTGAGATGCAAAGCCCAAAGGAATTTCAGATGTCACCTAGTCCTATCTCCTTTCTTCACAGATGTACAAACAGACTCAATGAGATGAAGGGACTTGTCCAAGGTTATAGAGGTATGAGATTAGAAAGGTTGGATAGAAATCCAGGTCATCTGAGTCTATAGTCAGATTTCTTTTCACTGACCCAATTGTTGTGAAATTTTTCCTTTAAATGAAGCTTACCTCTTTGCATCTTCTACTTATTTTCGCCTCATTCTGTCCTCTAAGGCCAAAGAAAACAAATTTAATCCTCATGCTACATAAAAACACTTCAAATATTTGAAGAGGTCTATAATACACCTCTTCACCCTCTCATCTCTTTTTTTCCAGTCTAAAAATCTTTCATTCCTTCAAGGGATTTTCCTATGCCGTAAATCACCGTCTTGATTGCCTTTTTCTGTAAACTCTATAGTTTATAATGTCCTCCCTAAAAAATGGTGGCTAGAAATGAAGGCAATATTACAGAGAATAGAAAATAGAATAACTAAAGGATTTCTCTTCTAAAGGAAATGATTAATTCCAATCTGCCTAATACTGAACAATAGATCAGTGTCATGGAGACAGCCATCATAAACTCCATGACCTATTTTTTTCTTAGTAAACTAAGAGAGGCTAACACAATGAGTCTAGCCTCAGTGAACTATACCTACAAAGAACATTTTAAATTCTGGGTTGCCAAAATGATGCTCTCCATCCTATCCTCAAAAACCTCTGAATATTGGAGAACCACCTTCCCAAATAAAGTCTGCTTCAGTATTTAATCATGTATACCAGAAGACTAACATTTCAGGAGCCTTTAATTGGTGGAAATCAGCAAACCTGTCTCTCTTTAGTTTTTAAGGATTTTGGATAGCCTCTTCTCTTTTATCTTCAATCACCTTTGTCAATTAAAAAGAGGCCTCAAGAGTTCTAGAGAGTTCCAAGGATAGCAGGGAGAATTAAGAAAACCCAGAGCAGATTGAGGAAGACTGATGGGATTTCTGGCTCATTCTATAATTCTGTGTTTTATCCTCATTACTGCTTTGCATTACTAACAGTAAGTTTCCCCAAAGATCACTTGCAATAGTTATTAAATAAGTTCAATAATATGGAGAATTTGGAAAGCAAACAAGGAAATCTAAGAAAGAGAAACTAGAAGAAAAAACCCTTCAAGTATGAAGGGACCATGGACTTTAAAAACAATGTCGAAGGTATTTGGGGCTTTAATGGGAGGGGAGAGAAGGAAAGTGATTTCCCAAGCATAAATTAATAAGTTTTAAGATTGAATGAAGGAGGCAGAAAGGAGGAGGAGGAGACAGAGAAAGAACTCAATCTCTCTTAATTTAGCACCTGCTAAGGTTGGACCTTACAGACAAAACTTGTCATATTTGCCAATGACTGAATTAATTTGATTTCCCAGAGAGCTTGTACGAGTGAAAGAATTTAACTGAAGAAGTAGAACAAGAAAATTAAACCACACCTTCTACTCTTTGAAAGGAACTGATGTTTCCTCAAGTTGAAAACAACTTTCAGAATAGACTCACTGCTTTATTTTTCTCAACAGGAAGTTCTTCAGCCTAAAACATATATTTTCCCTCATAAGTTGATTAAATAAACAGGAATTTTGAAAATCATTGTTCAGTCCAAAGCTACATTCTTATTTGAAGATGTGTCATAATGAAATGAATGTTTGCTTCATATTTATGCTCTCCCCTGAAAGGCCATGTGACATGGGAGATGGGACATGTGACATGGGAGATGGCTAATCAAGGGTTCAGTCCCTGCTGCTCACAAGTATTCTACTAGCTGTGGACAATGAGCTATGATAAGAATGAGTGACACTTATGTAGAGCTTCCAAGTTTTCCAATTATGTGTTTTACATTATTTTCTTTGAGCTGATAGCAACCTTGAGTTTGGTACCGTAAGCATAATTATTCCTATTTTGTGGATGAAAAAACTAAGGCTGAAAGAGGTGAGGCAACTTGTCAGAAAGGGAATCATCCTCTAATTTGGACTTAACCCCTAGCTGGGTCTAAACCTGCCTCTGCTACTTGTGCAAGCTTGACACCAAACTACATAGTCTATAAATTCCACAGGAAGAGGGAGTGTTCACCCCTGAAGTCCCCACCAAATGTGGGGCCCAGAGGACCTGAACCCTTTGCCTTAGAGCCAGTCTTTCCCAGGCTCCTGTGTTTCTGTGGCATTGCCATAGTCTTTTATCTTATAAATAGTTTTGGACACACAGACCATGGGATTAATTATATACTGCGTGCCACAATTCATGAATATTTAACATGCTCATCTATACTTAATGAATAAATTTGCATTTTGACAGTATTATTTAATGTGCTTTAAGGAAATACTGCTCATTACCTTTCAATTTTGGAGATTAGTTGAATGTAATCAGAATGATAAGGCAGGAGAGATATAGCATTATTTAAATAACATTGTTTTTATGGCTGCTGCTGTGGGTTTTTCTTTCATTGCTTTCCTCCTTTTTTTTTAAAGAAGCTCAGGTTCTTTTATTCCATTTCAGGTTATTCTGTCCTAATCATTTCTCCTCAACTCTTATTAAGAAGGGGTTTCTGGAGATGGAAGGAGAAACAATGGAAATTAAATGGTCAGTGTTTGGCCTCTCTCTGGGTGCACTGGAACGGGACATCCTCTCACACAAACTATCCTATTACAACTGGAAATAAGCAAAGTTGGCACTAGTGAGCTGGGCACGGCTTTGGAGGCTGGAATGGGGGAGATGTTGGATTGCTGGGTTGATGGCTTTCCTCGAGCATTTCTTGTGATTTTTTAGGGGACAGCTCCATAAACCAAGGCATTCCATGAAATTCTGAGGAGGATATCAGATGGATAAGGAGGATCCAAACAGATTTTCTCCTTTCCTATTTCTATCTCTCTGTATCATTGTCTGTGTCTGTGTGTGTTTCTCTATCTTTGTCTTCCCCTCTCTTTCTGTCTCCGTCTTTCTGTCCCTGTGTGTGAGTTTCTTTTAACTATCTTTGTCTCTATTAAGATCCCTCAATGCATCCCTTTAGTCAGCACATCCTCAACCCTTTCTGTATCCTCATGACTTCTAAGGACTAATGGCAAAGCATGCTTCCCTTTTTTCAGGTAAGACATGGAGAACTAGAGGTGGGGGATGGGACCTGGTTGTTAGAAGGCCAAATTATTTCTTAGTTTTGCTTAACTCTACTTCTGTGATACCAGGAAGACATCTTCTGGGAAAAGTGATTAGGACATAATATTCCCTTGTTGTCTTCTTTTTAAAGCCAGTTCCAATGTACACCGGTCCCTGATAGTTACCTAGGGACTCCATAAAAGAAAGTGAGGGCATAGTTTCTCATTCTCAGAGAAAAGTTTGTGATACTGAGATTTGTGATGGATCTGATTTAGAGAAAAATTATACAGGAGAATATTTTTCCTAAAAGGAAAACCAACATTCTGCTTTCTTCATACAAAATCAGGTGATGCATAACTTTTTCACACTTCGCTGAATTCCTTATTTTTAAAAAAGAGTTTTGTTTTGTTTTTTACTGTGAACTTAACAATCATCTCCCAACACAAACATTTCACCTTTGTTGTGAGAAGCACAGCAGAAATGAAAGTGAAGTCAAAGCAAAAAGCATCACTAGAGCTTCAATGAGAAATTTTTGAAAAGGAAAGCCTACTGTAACATCCTCCAAACCTCTATGAGCCTCAGTTTCTCTATCTATGAAATAAGGAGTTTGCAAAAAGTGACCTCTAAGGTCCTTTCCACCTCTCATTCTAGGCTTCTATGACCCCCTCCAAATTTCCAAATAATAGAAAATACCTGGTATGCATTGAAAGTCAAATACTAAGGAAATGGGATTTTTCAATGAGGCTTGAATGATTGTGATTTGATAAATTCATTACAAAATTACAGAGTATGGTCTTCACTTGTTTCCCTTTCTCCACCCTCCAATTAAGCATCTGGTTCTAAACACTCAGAAATTTCTTCATTCATGACAGGAAAGGCCGGGCAGAATCACCCAGGATACCTGACCTTTCATTCAGTCTAGACTGTCCATTTTCATCCATGAGATTAATTGGAGAGGAAAAAATGAAATGTTATCTAAATTTGTCCTACTACTCCAGAATGTAATGGTCACTTCCTTTCCAGGAGAAAACCAAATAGAGATGCAAAGGCCATACCCTGATCTCTCCCTGGATTTTACAAAAACACAGAAACAAAATGTGGTTTATGGCCACAGCCAAATATGTTTGCCTGAGCACCTGCTGCCCCGACTAAAAGCTTTCAAATGTATTTGGATGGAATCCAATCAACCCATATGTGGCTATATAGGGGAGGATGGACCCCAAAACTTATACTGATAAGGAGGAAAAGCAGAAAGAGGAAGAAGCATCCTAAGTGTCTCAATATGGAGCAGTCTGGTGACAAAGACCAAAGGGAAACAATTCCTGTGCTCATGAAGTTTCCAATGGGGAAGACATATTGGTGATCTCTAATATCCCTCCTAATAAGATCATGTGTGTGTAGAAGGATAAACAGATAGATAGATAGATAGATAGATAGATAGATAGATAGATAGATAGACAGACAGATAGGCAAATACTAGTTAACTTCAGAAGGGAAGACACTAGGACTTAGGGGACCTGGAAATACCTGCTGCAGCTAGAGGGAAATTTCTGACAGCTCTGAAGGATGGACCAGAAAGGGGAGAAATGTAAAGCATGGACACTTCTAAGGAAGCTTTCACTATAATGCAGGAGGGATGATGAGAGCCCTAAGTAGAATGGTGGCTGTGAATGGAGAGTCAAGAACATTTTTGGGGGACATTATAAAGATAGAAACAACAAATTATCGCAACTGATTGGGTGCATGGGATGAATGAGAATGAGAACTTCAGAATAACTTAAGGTTTTGAGTGTGGGTAACTACGAAGACAGTGGTGCCATTAACACAAATTTAGGTATGAAAGTTTGCAAAGTGGAAAAGTTAGAGGATGGGATGGTTCTGTTTTGGACATATTGAGATTGAGAGGCCTATAGAATACCCAAGGGGCATAATACCAGAATGTGAGGCTTAGGTAGAATTTTGGCCTTTGATCTCCCAAATTAAGAATGAGTCAATGTGCCCTACAAGCAGCTGAGATCATTGTTTTGAGATCAATGAGATCTCTGTGATTAACACGGAATTCACTGACCTTAGCCCCCAAAGGTGAGCTCCACAGCTTAAGAATATGTTGTCTTAGGTAACCAACTTGCTCATAGCAGAATCAATATTTTCTTAAAAATTTAATATTTATGAGAAATTTTACTTTAATAATTTCAACAATCCAGAAATTGATTGGTAGGATTTCATTCCACCAAGTTAGATCGTAACCTCTCTATACTTTAGTTGATGGAAGGTCCCGTATATGGTTTCTGAGGAGAGAGACCATGGCTAGATATAAAAAAATCAAGTTTTATTTGAAAAGTCATAATAATTGAGCTCCCAATAGCTAAAGAGTTTATCAGGTGAAAGAGCAGAGATTGAGTAAAAGATTAAAAGGCCAAAGTAGAGCTTTGGGGATGTACAGTGACTATGAGAAGCAATAGTGAAGAGAAAACTCCGAGAGAAGAATGTGGTCAACATGACAAAAGTTCCATAAAGAAGGATGAAGACTGAGAAAAGGTCGTTAGATTCAGTGACTAAAATTTAGTTAATTACTTTGGAGAAAGTAGTTTCAGTTAAGTAAGAGAATCAGAAACCAGAATGCAGAGGATTTAGAAGAGAACCAGAATGTATGGCATCAAGATGATTTTTTCAAGAAATTTAGTTGAGGAACAGAGGAGAGATACATGATAATAATAGTCAGGGAGATGGTAGTATGATGGCAAAGGTTTTTTTAAGAATTAGGCAGGTTTGAGTGTGCTTGTAGGCACTGAGAAAGGAACGAGGAAATAGAGATTGGAGATGTTAGCAAAGAGAGCTAGAAAAGAAAAGATGGGTGGAAGCAAAGGAGTCTGTGGAAAGCAGTTAGCCTTGGAGATGAGTCCACCTTGTCTTTGGAGACTGGAATAAAGGACAAAGAAGAACAGGAATCATGATTTCATAAGGAAGAGAGTGTAGGTGGAAGGGTTTCTATGGGGGGCTTGAGAGGTTTCAAACAGCCACTGTGGTGAGTAGGATAAAGCTTCGACATCAGAAGTAGAAGGAATTGATTGCTGCTGTCAGTTGATATTAGATAACAAATTTGTTTCTTCTAAAATGTAAACTCCTTGAGGACTTGAGGACAGGGATTTATATATATATATATATACACACACACACATATATATATGTATATATGTATACATATGTATATTTGAATATGTTTAAATAAATATTATATATCTCAATATAGATTACTATATGAAAGAGGGGAACAGTCCCTGATCTCAAGAAATTTCCATTTTAGAAAAAAACAATTTTCTGTTATCATATGTATGAGATATATTAGATAATACGTGTATGTGTGTCCCCAGCATCAGGGAATGGCAAAGTTCTATCTCCCTAACACTATTCCTCTATCAGTGGCATGAGTGTTTCTTAGATTGAGGACTCACAGGTAAACTGAGTTGCCTAGGGTCACACAGTCAATCTAAGCCAGCGGTAGGATTCAAATCCTGGTTTCCCTAGTTTCAAGATCAGCTCTCTAACCAAACGCTGCAACTGCTTCTGAAAATATAAATGCAAAAATGGTTTAGTGCCTTCCTTTAAGGAGTTTAAATTTAATTGAACTAAAGAACAAGGAACTATCATGAAGAAGCAGTAAAGAATATTATGGAAGAAATGTATGATCAAAACAATAGCTGCACCTGACCACACAGGGCAAATGAAAGCTGTCTTCTTGTTGGCCCATTTAATACGCTGGTATGCTTGCAACACAAAGAAGTGAGGAAAACTTCACTCATTGGGCCATTGGGTGAATCACCACAGTGAAGATATGAAGAAGATCCTTAAGGATGAGCATGAAGACATAGGTTGTGATCTACCTCCATAGAGATTAGATCTATATCAATGAGGAGTGGGAAGTAGTGGGTGGAGTGGTGGGTATGGAGTTAGAAAGATCTGTGTTCAATCCTTCCTCAGACACCAAAGGCGATTCATCCCTCTGAGCTCCAGTTTTCTCATTTGGAAAATGAGGAATTAGGACCCAAAGACTTTTGATCTTCACTCTAGCTCTAACTTCATAAACCTGAGATATAGTTTCATATTTGAATATGCCTGATACTTAGGACAGTGTCATGACCATGCTAGTGATGAAGGTAAAGACACTTGAAGAAAACTCATGTAACCCATTGAATTTCCATCTTGGAGGTCCACAATCTTATCTCCCCAAGAGTGTGATCTGACCTTACCTTATCACAATAGTCCTGATCCCTTGTCCCCTTATCTGAAATTAATGGTTGGGAATACTGAGTGCAGAGGATTTACTAAATAAGTTCATCTCAGTGACACTCAAGAGTTTTCCTGAATTTATATAAATCTCTCAAATTAGACTTTGCATTTGTAGAATATGGAAGAGTCATTTGAATAAATGAAACAGTTAAAAATATTTTACCTTTATTGATCCAACTTTCTGAATATCTTTTAGATCAAAATGTACAATCTCTGTATATATTAAAAACAAATTATTGAACATAGGAGAAACATGGCAACAAATGGAACTTTGTCTCCAACAATACAGCCTTGAAATTATATACGTCTCTACTGGGCAGCAGAATATCAGACTTCCTGGCTTAAGTAGTGTTAGTTATAGACTTCAAAAAAAGAATGCTCCCTCTTATAATGAAGATCAGTTTGTCTTCATGCAGCCAGAAGGTAATTGTCCACAGATCTGGGAGGTGCCTGGGGTTAGAACAATGTTCAGTGACCCAAGGCCCCAGTGGTGAGCTCAGCACCTGAAGAATGTGTTGTTCTTGGGAATTAACTTACTCAGATCAGAATCAGTATTTTCCTTAACAATACGGTAACATGAGGATTTTTCATTTAATGTTTGAAGTGATAGATAAATTCATTGGCTGCAGCACTTATTAGAGTCCCTCTCTACCTTAATTAATGGATTGAAAAATCAAAGCCTAGTTGTATATGGCTTGAGCAAAGCATGTGTTTTTTTCATTTTAAAATAAAGTATTAATGTATTTAAAAATATAAAATATACCTATTCTTAGCTCCAGAGCCTTATGGGGCATTGTTTGCTGAACTCTGCTTTAGTTGATGGCCCTCATGTGAGAATTACAGAATTTCCAAGTTGATAGGAAACTTAATGTTCATCTACTCAAATGAATCCCCCCACCAAACCAAGAGTCCCCACTCCAGTACTTCTGACAATGGTTATCTAGACCCCCACATTGTGAAGAGCTCCAGTTGTAAGGAGGCTCTTCCTTGCCCTTGGCCCATGCCAAATATTACTCCACATTCTGCCTTCCAAGATCAAAATTCTAGACCCTTTCCTCACGACAGTTGTCACCTCCCACTAAATCTTCCTTCCCTCAGATTCTACGTCCATTATTCCTTCACCGGATGCCCCAGGGGCATGGCTTGTAGGCCCTTCACTGACCTAATTGCCTTCCTCTGGCTGCTTTCCAGCTGCTTGAGGTTACTCCTAAGTGGGTTGCTCTCTGTCTCCTGGTGGCCCGCTTTCCTACATTTAGTTCCTCAGATGACAAAATGTACCTGCTATCAAGTCCATGTGTCTCCAGACTGGCAGGATCAGTGATTGTCTGCCCTTTACTGGCATGGCCTTTGAGACCTCAGGGTTATTTCCACAATATCATAGTGCATCAGAAGTTGGCTATGCCTCATTTAAGACATTCTGTAGAAAACAAAGCATGGGTGACTTTGAGTTCATCAGGAAGTGATTGTCTAGTATTAGGTGGATTCTAGATGTCTCCTTACCACCAAGGTCATTTATGTCAATGACTTCTAATATGGCATGGCTCTTAAGTGACCTGGTCACCTGGTGCAGTAGATAGAGTGCTAGACTTGGAGAAGAGGACCTGAGTTAAAATCCATCCTCAGACAATTACTAGTTGTGTGACCCTGGGCAAGTCACTTAACCCCATTTCCCTCAGTTTGCCCATCTACAAAATGAGATGGCATGCATTGTAATTACCCCTTTCCCCAGTCTTCCCTCCCTTTTATCACTTCCCCAATTCCCTTCCCCTTTACTTTCTTGAAGGACAAGAGAGATTCCTATATCCCATTGCCTGTATATCTTATTTCCCAATTGCATGTATAAACAACTTTTTAACATTTGTTTTTAATGGGGGCAGAGGCAAGAAGACAGAGTAGAAAGATGTACATACTCAAGCTCTTCCCCACAGCCCATAAAATACCTGCAAAAAGTGACTCAATAAATTCTAGAGCAGCAGAAGCCACAGAATGACAGTGAAAAAGATTTCCAGCCAAAGGTAACCTGGAAGGCCAAGAAGAAAGGTCTACTGCACAGAGCATGGAGTGGAGCATAGCTCAGCTTTGACCACGCAGGCACTGGGAGGAACAGGACCAGAATGGGCCTCAGGGGTGGAATCTCCAGCACCAGGAGAGGTTTACAGATCCTTCAACTCATAGGCAACAAAGGTCCATGAGAAGGCTTTTCCAGCTGAGCTAGAAATGAGGAGGGTCCCCGCCCTTGGCTTTGGTCCCAGGCCACAGTAGTAGCAGCAGCAGGGGTGGCAACAGCTGCAGTGTCCATTTGTGAAGCCCTTAGCCTAAAGCCCTTGGGGAAATTGAGCAGCTAATCTGAATCAGCCCTGAGAATGGTCCGGGATGACGAGGAGCACTGGAACTCTCCTCTTCACAAAGGACTCAAAAGTCAAGTAACTGGCTGGGAAAATGCCCAAAAGGGGCAAAAGTAACACTATAGAAGGTTGTTTTCTTGATGAACAGGTATTTATCCCATCCTTTCAGATGAGGAAGAACAATGCATACTGTCAGAGGAAGTCAAGGCTGCATCCAGTACCTCCAAAGTAAATATGCAATAGTTACAGGCCATGGAAGAACTTGAAAAGTGAATCAACAATTTGCTAAGGGAGACACAAAAAATGCTGAAGAAAATAACACCTTTAAAAGCAAGCTAACTCAATTGAAGAAAGAGGTCCAAAAAACCAATAAGGAGAAGAATGCTTTAAAAAGCAGAATCAGACAAATGGAAAAGGAGGTTCAAAAGCTCACTGAAGAAAATTAGAATGGAGCAGATGAAAGCTTTTTGAGAAACCAAGAAATTATAAAACAAAACCAAAATAATGAAAAAAAGAAGATAATGAGAAATATCTCATTGAAAAAACAACTGATCTGGAAAATAGATCCAGGAGAGACAATTTAAAAATTATGGGACTACCTTAAAGCCATGACCAAAAAAAGAACCTAGGCATCGTCTTTCATGAAATTATCAAGGAAAACTACCTGGATATTCTAAAACCAGAGAGCAAAATAAATATTGAAAGAATCCATCATTCACCTCCTGAAAGAGATCAAAAAAGAGAAACTCCTAGGAATATTGTAGCCAAATCCAGTGTTCTCAGGGCAAGGAGAAAATATTGCAAGCAACTAGAAAGAAATAATTTGAATATTTTGGAAATACAATTAGGATAACACAGGATTACATTAAAGGATTGAAGGGCTTGAAATATGATATTCCAGAAGTCAAATGAAGTGGGATTAAAATCAAGAATCACCTACCCAGCAAGACTGACTACAATATTTGAGGGGAAAAAATGGTCATTCAATGATATAGAGGACTTTCAAGCATTCTTGATAAAAGATCAGAACTGAATAGAAAATTTGATTTTCAAACACAAGAATCAAGAGAAGCATGAAAAGGTAAACAGGAAAGAGAAATCATAAAGGACTTTCTAAAGTTGAACTGCTTACATTCCTAAGTGGAAAGATAATATTTTTAACTCTTGAGACTTTTCTCAGTATTTGGGTAGTTTAAAGGATTATACACACACACACACACACACATACACACACACTCACACGCACACACGTACACACAGAGACAGACAGAGAGCACAAGTTGAGTTGAATAAAAAGGCATGATATCTATAAAAATAAAATTAAGGGGTGAGAGAAGAATATATTGGAAGGAGAAAGGGAGAAATGGAATGGGGCAAATTACCACTCGTAAAAGATATAAGAAAAATCTTTTTCAATGGAGGAGAAAAGGGAAGAAGTGAGAGGGGAAAAGTGAAGCCTATTCTCCTCACATATGGTTTAAGGAGGGAATAACATGCTCACTCAATTTGGCATGAAAATCTATCTTATCCTACAAGAAACTAGGAGAGAAAGGGACAAATTGGGTGAAGGGGATAATGGGGGGGGCAAATGGGAGAAGGGAGTAATTAGAAGTAAACGTTTTCAGGGAGGGACAAGATCAAATGAGAGAATAGAATAAATGGGGGACATGATAGGATGGAAGGAAATATAGTTAATCTTACACAACATGACTGAAAATCATGGAAGTCTTTTGCAAAACAACACATATATAGCCTGTGTTGAATTGCTTGCCTTCTCAGTGGGGATGGGTAGGGAGTGAGGAAGGGAGAAAAGTTGGAATTCAAAGTATCAGAAACAAATGTTGAGAATTGATTTTGCATACAACTGGGAAATAAGAAATATAGGCAATGGGGTATAGAAATCTATCTTTCCCTAAAAGAGAAAAGAAGGGGATAAGGGAAGGGTGAGAGTGTGATAGAAAGGAAGGCATATTGAGGGAAATGGTAATCAGAATACAAGATGCTATGGGGTAAGGAGAGGGGAGGGATGGGGAGAAAAATTGGAACTCATAATTTTGTGGAAATGAATGTTGAAAACTAAAAATAAGTAAATATACATTAAAATTTCAAAAGAAAAATGTTTATTTTTAAAACTTTGAGGCCCAAATTCTCTCCCCTTTTCACTCGCCACCTGCCCCCATTGATAAGGTAAGCAATTCAATATAGGTTACACATGTGCAATTATGCAAAACACCTCCATAACAGTCATGGTGTGAAAGATTAACATATTTCCCTCCATCCTATCCCGCCCCTCACTTATTCTATTTTCAACTTTGACCTTGTTCCTTTTCTAAAGTGTTTCCTTCTGAAACACCCTCCTCCAATCTGTCCTTCCTTCTTTAATTCCCCCTTATTCCCTCCCCCATACTTTCATGTAAGGTAAGATACTCAATTGAGTGTGTACATTATTCCCTCCTTAAGTCAAATCCAATGACAGTAAAGTTCACTCATTCCTTCTCACCTCCCCTCTCTTCCTCTCCGTTGAAAAATCTTTTTTTTACGGGCTCTGAAACCAAAGCCCATAGAATTAATGTAAAAAGAGTCCCCCATAACTTCTGGGTCAATACAAGGTGTGCAGAAATGGAATGGAAGAGATTTCTGTTCCAGGGAGCCCTGGAGACCCGTCCCCAGGGTCTGTCACACCCCGGAAAGTGGACCCCACCCCCAGCGCTGCCCTGGCCGCTGCCCCAGAGAAGCGGATCCAAGCAGGCTTCAGAGACGGAAGCTCTGGCAGCCAGGAAAGTCCCTCCGCCCACAGAAGCTACAGGTCAGTGAGAGAGAAGGCCGGGCTGGAGGAGAGGAGGAGCAGGGTGTCTCCGTGACTCGGGCCCCCTCGGGAGGAAGCGGCGGCAGCAGAGACGGGGGCAGGAAGCGGCAGAGGCAGAGGGGTGGGCGGCGGCTGAGGCGGCAGTGGACCGGGACTCAGGAATCCCTCAGCAGCAGGCAGGACCTTCATTACGGAAGATTCCTGCATAAAACCTGAGGGAGCTGAGCCTGGGAGATGGCCCTGCACCCACTCCGCTCTATTACTGAAGGCTTCTGCTTAAAGCCCCCGAGGGATCTGAGCCTGGGAGGTGGCCCTGCCCTCACCCCAGCACCTGAACTAAAGCTCACTGATTGACAGCTGGCAGGAGGAAAGCCCATTTAAATCTCAGAGGCCAAGCACTAGCTGGGCAGATCCAGGCGGGGGTGGAAAGGAATCTCAGAAGTCAAGTAACTGGCTGGGAAAATGCCTAGAAAAGGGAAGAAAAATAAGACCCTCCGCCAAAAGAAGCTACAGGTCAGTGAGAGAGACGGCTGGCCTAGCCGAGAGGGGGAGCGGAGTGTCTCCGTGACTCGAGCCCCCTTGGGAGGAAGCGGCGGAGGCAGAGCTGGGGGCAGGAAGCAGTGAAGGTAGAGGCAGGGATGGGAAGCGGCGGAGGCAGAGGCGGGGGTGGCAGTGGAGGCAGCGGTGGGGCGGCTGTGGCGGCCTGGGACTCCCCCAGCAGCAGGCAGGATCTTCATTACTGAAAGTCTCTCATAAACCACCTGAAGGCGCTGAGCCTGGGAGACAGCCCTGCCCCACCCGCTCCATTTCTGAAGGTCTCTGCATAAAGACCCTGAGGGAACTGCACCTGAGAGGTGGCCCTGCCCCAACCCCAGCACCAGAACCAAAGCTCTCATTGAATAGCAGCCGCTTGCCGCAGAAAGCCCATTTGAATCTCAGACCCCAAACACTAGCTGGGCGGATCTCGGCGGGGGTGGACAGGAATCTCAGAAGTCAAGGAACTGGCTGGGCAAATGCCTAGAAAAGGGAAGAAAAATAAGACTATAGAGAGTTTTTTTGAACAGATGCAAATGATCCCGACTTTCGGATCTGACGAAGACGAGGACATATTTTTGCCATCAGGGAAAGACGTGGAGGGTGGGGCCTCGGTACCCCAGACATCCCAGGGGGATGTCGGGTGGGCTCAGGCCTTGGAAGAGCTCAAAAAGGATTTTGAAAAGCAAGTTAGACAGGTGGAGGAAAAACTGGGAAGAGAAATGAGAGAGATGCAAGAAAAGTATGAAAAACGGGTCAATACCTTGGTAAAGGAGACCCAAAAAAATGCTGAAGAAAATAACACCATGAAAAATAGGCTCACTCAATTGGCAAAAGAGGTTCAAAAAGCCAATGAGGAGAAGAATGCTTTCAAAAGCAGAATGAGCCAAATGGAAAAAGAGGTTCAAAAGCTCACTGAAGAGAATAGTTCTCTCAACATTAGAATGGAACACATGGAGTCTAATGACTTTACGAGAAACCAAGAAATCACCAAACAAAACCAAAAGAATGAAAAAAATGGAAGAGAATGTGAAATATCTCATGGGAAAAACAACTGACCTGGAAAATAGATCCAGGAGAGACAATTTAAAAATTATGGGACTACCTGAAAGTCATGATCAAAAAAAGAGCTTAGATATCATCTTCCATGAAATTATCGAGGAAAACTGCCCTGACATTCTACAACCAGAGGGCAAAATAAGTATTGAAAGAATCCATCGATCACCACCTGAAAGAGATCCAAAAAGAGAAACTCCTAGGAACATTGCAGCCAAATTCCAGAATTCCCAGGTCAAGGAGAAAATCTTACAAGCAGCTAGAAAGAAACAATTTCAGTGTTGTGGAAATAAAATCAGGGTAACTCAAGATCTAGCAGCTTCTACCTTAAGGGATCAAAGGGCGTGGAATAGGATATTCCAGAAGTCAAAGGAACTAGGACTCAAACCAAGAATCACGTACCCAGCAAAACTGAGTATAATACTTCAGGGGAAAATATGGTCTTTCGATGAAACAGAGGACTTTCAAGCATTCTTGATGAAAAGAGCAGAGCTGAAAAGAAAATTTGACTTTCAAACACAAGGATGAGAAGAAGCATGAAAAAGTAAACAGCAAAGAGAAGTCTTAAGGGACTTACCAGAAGTGGACTGTTTACATTCCTACATGGAAAGACAATATATGTAACTCTTAAAACTTTTCAGTATGTGGGTAGTTGGTGGGACCATACACACACATGTACATGCATGCACGCACACACACATACACACATGCACACACATACAGAGACAGAGAGCACAGAGTGAATTGAAGAGGATGGGACCATATCTTAAAAGAAATTAAGGTGAATGGTGGGAGAGAAATGTGGTGGGAGGAGAGAGGGTGAAATGGAATGGGGTAATTATATGTCATTTAAGAGGCAAGTAGGAGACTTTTTAGAGGAGGGAAAAAGAGGAGAGCTGAGAAAAAAAACAACAACAAGTTTGCCCTCGTCGCATTTGACTAGAGGAGGGAATAAAATGCACACTCATTTTGGTATGAAAATCTATCTTACAGTACAGGAAAGTGGGGGACAAGGAGATAAGCAAGGGGGGGATGATGGAAGGGAGGGCAAAGGGAGGAGGGAGCAATTTGAAGTCAACACTGGGGGAGGGATAGGATCAAAAGACAGAAGAGAAACATTGAGGGGCAGGATAGGATGGAGGGTAATTCAGTTAGTCTTACACAACACGACTATCAGGGAAGTCATTTGCAAAACTACACAGATATGGCCTATATTGAATTGCCTGCCTTCCCAAAGGGAATGGGTGGGGAGGGAGGGATGGGGAGAATTTGGAACTCAAAGTTTTAGGAACAACTGTTTAGTATTGTTGTTGCTACTAGGAAAGAAGACATACAGTTAATGAGGAATAGAAAGTCATCTGGCCCTACAGGAGAAAAGAGAAGATGGGGACAAGAGAAGGGAGGGATGACAGAAGAGAGGGAAGATTGGAGATAGGGAAAATTAGATTGCTTGGTGTATTGGGGTGGGGGGAGGGGACAAAAGGGGAGAAAATTTGGAAACCAAAATTTTGTGAAAACGAATGTAAAAAATTAAATAAATAAATAAATATTTAAAAAAAAGCAGATATGGTCCCCTCCTATTCAATTCATTCTGTGCTTTCTGTCTCTGTATGTGCGTGCATTTGTGTATGTGTGTGTGTGCGTGCACGTGTGTACATGTGTGTGTGTATGTGTATAATCCCACCAACTACCCAGATACTGAAAAATTTTAAGAGTTACCAATATTGTCTTCCCATGTAGGAATGTAAACAGTTCACTTTTGGTAAGTCCCTTCTGACTTCTCTTTCCTGTTAACTTTTTCATTCTTCTTCTCATTCTTGTATTTGAAAGTCAAATTTTCTTTTCAGCTCTGCTCTTTTCATCAAGAATGCTTGAAAGTCCTCTGTTTCATTCAAAGACCATATTTTCCCCTGAAGTATTATACTCAGTTTTGCTGGGTACGTGATTCTTGGTTTGAGTCCTAGTTCCTTTGACTTCTGGAATATCCTATTCCATGCCCTTTGATCCCTTAATGTAGAAGCTGCTAGATCTTGAATTATCCTGATTGTATTTCCACAACACTGGAATTGTTTCTTTCTAGCTGCTTGCAATATTTTCTCCTTGACCTGGGAATTCTGGAATTTGGCCACAATGTTCCTAGGAGTTTCTTTTTTTGGATCTCTTTCAGGTGGTGATCGATGGATTCTTTCAACACTTATTTTTCTCTCTGGTTGTAGAATGTCAGAGCAGTTTTCCTCGATAATTTCATGGAAGATGATGTCTAGGCTCTTTTTTTGATCATGACTTTCAGGTAGTCCCATAATTTTTAAGTTGTCTCTCCTGGATCTATTTTCCAGGTCAGTTGTTTTTCCCATGAGATATTTCACATTCTCTTCCATTTTTTCATTCTTTTTGTTTTGTTTGGTGATTTCTTGGTTTCTGAGAAAGTCATTAGCCTCCATGTGTTCCATTCTAATGTTGAGAGAACTATTCTCTTCAGTGAGTTTTTGAACCTCTTTTCCCGTTTGGCTAATTCTGCTTTTGAAAGCATTCTTCTCCTCATTGGTTTTTTCAACCTTTTTTGCCAATTGAGTGAGCCTATTTTTCAAGGTGTTATTTTCCTCAGCATTTTTTTGGGTCTCCTTTACCAAGGTATTGACCCGTTTTTCATACTTTTCTTGCATCTCTCTCATTTCTCTTCCCAATTTTTCCTCCACCTGTCTAACTTGATTTTCAAAATCCTTTTTGAGCTCCTCCATGGCCTGAGTCCACCAGACATCCACCTGGGATGTCTGGGATACAGAGGCCCCGTCCTCCACGTCTTTCCCTGATGGGAAGAATATTTCCTCATTATCAGAATTGAAAGGCGGGAACATCTGCACCCCATCAAAGTAGTTCTCTATGGTCTTATTTTCTTCCTTTTTCTGGGCATTTTCCCAGCCAGTTACTTGACTTCTGATATTCCTCTGCACCCCCGCCTAGATCCGCCCAGCTAGTGCTTGGTGTCTGAGATTCAAATGGGCTTTCCCCGGCAGGCATGGGTGCTATTCAATGTGAGCTTAAGTTCTGGTGCTCAGGTGGGGGCAGGGCCGCCTCCCAGGATCAGTTCCCTTAGGGGCTTTATGCAGAGACCTTCAGTAATGGAGTGGGTGGGGGCAGGGCCGCCTCCCAGTCTCAGTTCCCTCAGGGGGTTTATGCAGAGACCTGAACTTCTGCCTGCCTGCTCGTGGAGTCCCGGGCCGCCGCTGCCTCCGCCTCTGCCTCTGCCACTGCCTCTGCCTCTCCCTCTGCCGCTGCCTCCGGAGGGGTCCTGAGTCACGGAGACACCCCACTCCCCTCTCGGCCAGCCCAAATGTCTCTCTCACTGACCTGTAGCATCTGTGGGCGGAGGGACCTTCCCAGCCACTGGAGATTCTGTCCCTGAAGCCTGCTTGGATCTGCTCCTCTGGGGCCTCCTGGCCAGGGCAGTGCAGGGGTGGGCTCTGCTTTCTGGGGTGCAACAGACCCTGGGGATGGCTCTCCAGGGCTCTCTGGAATGGAAATCTTTTCCACTATGTTTCTGTGCACCTTGAAGTGATCCAGAGTTCGTGAGGAGTTCTTCTTGCAGGAAATATATGGGCTGTGGTTTCGGAGCTAGCATACGTGAGTCTTTCTACTCCGCCATCTTGGCTCCACCCCCAGAAAGATCTTATGAGTTACAAATATCATCTTTTCATGTAGGAATGGAAACAGTTCAACTTTAGAAAGTCCCTTATGATATCTATTGCCTGTTTACCTTTTCACTCTTCTCTTGATTCTCGTATTTGAAAGTCAAATTTTCTATTTAACTCTAGTCTTTTCATCAAGATTGCTTGAAAATCCTCTACATCATTGAATATCCATATTTTCCCTGAAAGATTATGCTCAGTTTTGCTGGGTAGATGATTCTTGGTGGTAATCCTATCTCTTTTGCCCTCTGGAATATCATATTTCAGGACCTCTGATCCTTTTAATGTGGAAACTACCAAATCTTGTGTCAACCTAACTATGATTCCATTATATTTGAGTTGTTTCATTTTGACTACTTGCAATATTTTCTCCTTGATCTGGGAGGTTTAGCACTTGGCTATAATATTAATGAGAGCTTTCATTTTTGGATCTTTCTGGAGTGGATTCTTTCCATTTCTATTTTACCCTCTAGTTCTGGAATATCAGACCAAGTTTACATGATAATTTCTTGACAGATATTGTCTAGTCTCTCTCTCTTTTTATAAAATCATAACTTTCAAGTACTCCAATAATTTGTAATTTATGTCTCCTGGATCTATTTTCCAGTTCAGCTGTTTTTCTAATAAGATATTTTCACTTTGTCCTCTATTGTTTTTTCCCATTCTTTTTATTTTATTTCTTTTTTGATTTCTTATAAAGTCATTAGTGTTACCTTATCCAATTCTAACTTTTAAGGAATTCTTTTCTTCAGTGAGCTTTTGTATCTCCTTTTCAATTTGTCTGATTCTATGTTTAAAGGAGTTCTCTTCAGTGGATTTTTGTATATCTTTTTCCATTCGGCCCATTCTGCTTTTCCAGGCATTCTTTGCTTTATTGGATTTTTGTGTCTCTTTTACTAATTAACCTATTTGAGTTTTAAGGTGTTATTTTTCTTCATTTTTTTGTGTCCTCCTTTACCAAGCTGTTAACTCGCTTTTCATGATTTTCTTGCATTGCTCTCATCTCTTCCCCATTTTTATTCCACCCCTCTTACTTGATTTTCAAAACCCATTTTGAGCTCTTCCGTGTCTTGAGACCATTGCATATATTTTCTTGGAGGTTTTGGATGCAGAAACCTTGACTTTCATGTCTTCTTCTGTCCTCCCCCATTGTTCCTGATCCAAAAGGAAGGAATAAAATACTTGTTTACCAAGAAAGCAACCTTCTGTAAACTTATTTTTTTTCCCTTTACTGGGCATTTTCCCAGTCTGTCACTTGACTTTTTAGTCCTTTGTCAAGTGGAGGATATACTTTAGGGATGTCTAAGTTCTCAGTTCCTCCAAGGTGGCACAATCAAGGGAGAGGACTTTACTCCTCTCCTGGCCCGTACTCTGATCTGAGAGCAACCACAAGATGTTCTTCCAAGTATCTGTGAGTATAACTCCCTCTCCAAAGCTTCCATCAGCTCCACCATGCCAGTGCTCCTCCTTACCCCAGGGCCACCACTTAGGTCTGAGACCCAGATTGGCCTCCCGATTCCCCTAGGATCTTTAGGCCGAGGACTCCAAAAATGTTTGCTGTGCCACAGTGGCTCCTCTCACCCAGGTGAAGGAGCTTTCTCACTGACCTTTGAAGTTATCTTTGGCATTCGTGGGTTGAGAAATCTGGGAACCACAGTTGTTGCCCATGATTCTGCAACCTGAAGCTTGCTCCAGTCCTGTCAAAACCCTGTCATGCAGCCAAGACTGTGCTGCCCTCCACTCCAAACCAGGTGTGACAGACCATTCCTGTTGGCCTTCCAGGCTGTCTTGGGCTGGAAATCTCTTTTACTTCGTTGTTTTGTGGTTTCTCCTGCTCTATGATTTGCAGAATCATTTTTACAGGTATTTTATGGATTATGGGAGTAGAGCTAGAGCTCATCCTTCCTTCTACTCCACCATCTTGGATCTGCCCCTTTTCATTATTTTCTTGTGTCACTCTCATTGCTCTTCCAAATTTTTCTTCTGCCTCTCTTACTGGATTTTTAAAAATCCTTTTTAAGCTCTTCAATGGCTTAAGTCCAATTTCAATTTTTCTTTGAGATTTTGAAAGCAGGAATTTATATTTTGTTGTCTTCTTCTAAGTGTGTGTTTTTATCTTCCTTATCACCATAGTAATTTTCTATGGTCAGATTTGTTTTCTGTTGTTTTCTATCTTTTCCAGATTATTTCTTGACTTTTAACTCTATGCTAAAGTGAAAGGGCACTGTCTCAAGCTTCATGTTTTGTGTGTGTGTGTGTGTCTGTGTCTGTTTTCAGAGGTAATTCTGTAGAATTGTCAGGTTTTCAGTTTTTTCTTTTGTTTTTTACTTTTCCAGGGTGGTATGATATAGGGAGAGGTGTGTTTACTATTCTTCTATACTAGCACTGGTTTATGAGCAACCACAAGCACTCTTTTCAACCCTGGAACTGTGACTAGGGTCCCTGCTCCCTTGTAGTCTCAAATTCTCATATACTAGTTCTCCTCTTGACACTGGAACTGAGACTAGGGACTGAAACCCACACCCAAGTATAGGCAATGCAACAGAGTCCTACCCTTGATGCCATCAATGGTACACCTGTGAATCCTCTTCTGACTCGTTGACAGATTCTTTTATCATTGGTGGACTAAGAAGTCTGAAAATAGCCACTACTCGTACTGATTCAGTCACTCCCAGACCTGCTCCTGGTTTGCTTGGGCCCAGTATGCACTGGTGCAGCCTGTGCTGGACCATACTCCTCTTTCTCTCTGGTCCAACAGACCTTTCCTGCTGACCTTGTAAATTTTCTTGGGCTGGAAAATAGTTTCATTAGATCTTTTTGTGGATTCTGCACTCTAAAAATTTGTTTAAAGTCATTATTTGCAGATATTTGAATGGTTTGGTGAGAACTAAGGAGAGTCTCTGCCTTTACTTTACCATCTTGGCTCCATCTCCAATGTCCCAATTTCAAAGGGTCTTTTGGACACTAGGGGCTTTAAATTACCTATAGCTCTCTCTACGTGGCTAAAATCTTGAATTTCCAAATGGCAGAAATTGAGCTGTTCACAAGGCTGTCTGCTGATAGACTGAATAATTGTCTACCACTTGTTATCTGGTAACTCCTGTCAGCAGAGGAGATTGACTCCCAGGGCTGTGCATCATAGTCAAGTCAACACAGGGAGCCCAAGTGGGGTTCATTCTTTCTTATAGTTCTCAGAACCAATTTTAGATTGGATTTGTATTCAGTGGCAAACCTGAATAAGAACTGGCAGGGCCATGTCTGCTACTTTACTTCCCACCAGAGCTGACAAAGACAGGCTCAGAGTACCAGGGAAGGCCAGCACCTCCTACTTCACTTTATCACATTGCTCTGATAGTTTTGTTTGGAGCCTTAAAAAGAGTGTCTATGTGGGAAGGAGGGAAGTAAAATAGGCAAAAGCTTCATACTCTCTCAAAAGTGGAAAAGAGGATTTAAAACCCCCCCAACATTTTTTGGTCTACTTTACATTTAATGACTCTTTACAGGACTGGGTATCATTATCCCTGGAGAAACTACAAAATCTAATAATAACTCCAAAATTCATGTAATAGCAATTTGTGTAAAAAAAAGAAAAACTCACTTAGGAGTCATCTGATGGAAATGGCCTTGATCTTACAACTCAGTCAAGCTTTGAGCTCCTGAACAACTGATCTCAAGGACTTCACCCCCAGCTCCATCTAGTCAAATTCTATTACTTAAACTCTCATGCCTATTAATTGGTGTTCTATAGTGTTCTCAAGCAGCTTGAGTCATGAAAGATCTGTGTTCAAATCCTTTAGTCATTGTGTGACCTTAAGCTAATCACGAAATTAATCTCAGCTTTGATTTGCTCATCTATCAACTAGGGATAAAAGACATAGCATGTTCTCTTCACAGGGTTGTGGTGAGGGTGAAATGAGAAGAAAGAGCAGGGTATTGAGGAAGGAAGGGATCTGAGAGTACATTCAGATGAACCAATGAATGACTATATAAGGCCCAGAGAAGTGGATGGATTTCCTCAGTGTCACATGGGAAGCAATAGATTGAGAATGTAAATACAAGACCACCTATTCTAAATCAATCAATCAACACTTATTAAGTGCGTAGTATATTATTGGCCCTGTGCTAAGCAGTGAAAATACAAAAAAAGATAATCCCTTCCCTCAAGGAGATTACAATCTAATGGGAGAGGCAAGCAAATATCTGCACAGCAAGTATATATGAGAATGATTAACAAAGAAGGCACTGGAATAAAAAGGGAATAGAAAAACTTCGTGGGAGGAGCCAAGATGGTGGAGTAGAAAGACTCATATATGCTAGCTCCGAACTCACAGCCCATAAATTTTCTGTAAAAAGAACTCCCCACATATTCTGGAGCACTGCAAGCCACGCAGAGACACAGTGGAAGAGATTTCCATTCCAGAGAGCCCTGGAGAGCTATCCCCAGGGGTCCATCGCAAACTGGACACCGGAGCCCACCCCTGCGCTGCCCTGGCCGGGTGGCCCCAGAGGAACAGATCTGAGCAGGCTCAAGGGACGGAACCTCCCGTGGCCACAAAGGTCCCTCCACCCACAGGCGCTACAGGTCAGGGAGAGAGACTTCTGGGCTGGCCGAGAAGGGACCGGGGTATATCCATGACTCGGGCCCCCTCAGGAGGCAGCAGCAGAGGCAGCAACAGAGGCAGTGGCAGAGGCAGCTATGGCCCGGGACTCCCCAAGCAGGCAGGAGCTCAGGGCCATTACCAAAGGTCTGCGCATAAACCCCTTGAGGGAACTGAGCCTGGGAGGTGGCCCTGCCCCCACCCTAGCACCAGAACTTAAGCTCACATTGAATAGCAGCCACTCTTGCCACTGAAAACCCCGAGGCTGGGGAGCAGCATTTGAATCTCAGACCCCAAGCACTAGCTGGGCAGATCTAGGTGAGGGTGGACAGGAATCTGAGAAGTCAAGTAACCGGCTGGGAAAATGTCCCAGAAAAGGGAAGAAAAATAAGACCATAGAAAGCTACTTTCTTGGGGGACAGATGTTCCTGCTTTTCAATTCTGATGATGAGGAAATATTCTTCCCATCAGGGAAGGACGTGGAGGATGGGGCCTCTGTATCCCAGACATCCCAGGTGGATGTCTGGTGGACTCAGGCCATGGAGGAGCTCAAAAAGGATTTTGAAAATCAAGTTAGACAGGTGGAGGAAAAACTGGGAAGAGAAATGAGAGAGATGCAAGAAAAGTATGAAAAACGGGTAAATACCTTGGTAAAGGAGACCCAAAAAAATGCTGAAGAAAATAACACCTTGAAAAATAGGCTCACTCAATTGGCAAAAGAGATTCAAAAAG
Source organism: Bettongia penicillata ogilbyi (assembly GCA_023548195.1). Lineage (NCBI taxonomy): Eukaryota > Metazoa > Chordata > Mammalia > Diprotodontia > Potoroidae > Bettongia > Bettongia penicillata. The sequence goes on from JAJHZJ010000218.1 coordinate 2,219,137, forward strand.
CCAATGAGGAGAAGAATGCTTTCAAAAGCAGAATTAACCAAGTGGAAAAAGAGGTTCAAAAGCTCACTGAAGAAAATAGTTCTCTCAAAATTAGAATGGAACAGATGGAGGCTAATGATTTTCTGAGAAATCAAGAAATCACAAAACAAAACCAAAAGAATGAAAAAATTGAACAGCATGTGAAATATCTCATGGGAAAAACAACTGACCTGGAAAATAGATACAGGAGAGACAGTTTTAAAATTATGGGACTACCTGAAAGCCATCCATTATCAAAAAAGAGCCTAGACATCATCTTTCATGAAATTATCAAGGAAAACTGCCCTGAGATTCTACAACCAGAGGGCAAAATAAGTATTGAAAGAATCCATCGATCACCACCTGAAAGAGATCCAAAAAAAGAAACTCCTAGGAACATTGTGGTCAAATTTCAGAATTCCCAGGTCAAGGAGAAAATATTGCAAGCAGCTAGAAAGAAACAATTCCAGTATTATGGAAATACAATCAGGATAACTCAAGGTCTAGCAGCTTCTACATTAAGGGATCGAAGGGCATGGAATAGGATGTTCCAGAAGTCAAAGGAATTAGGACTCAAACCAAGAATCACCTACCCAGCAAAACTGAGTATAATACTTCAGGGGAAAATATGGTCTTTGAATGAAACAGAGGACTTTCAATCATTCTTGATGAAAAGACCAGAGCTGAAAAGAAAATTTGACTTTCAAACACAAGAATGAGGAGCATGAAAAAGTAAACAGCAAAGAGAAGTCATAAAGGACATACCAAAGTTGAACTGTTTACATTCCTACATGGAAAGACAATATTTGTAACTCTTAAAATTTTTCAGTATCTGGGTAGTTGGTGGGACCACACACACACATACACACACACATGTGCACACACACATGTACACACATGCGCACACATACAGAGACAGAGAGTACAGAGTGAATTGAATAGGATAGGACCATATCTTAAAAGAAATCAAGGTAAACAGTGAGAGAGAAATGTAGTGGGAGGAGAGAGGGTGAAATGGAATGGGGTAAATTATGTCTCATTCAAGAGGCAAGCAGGAGACTTTTCAGTGGAGGAAAAAAGAGGAGAGCTGAGAAAAAAAAACATGAAGTTTACCCTCATCACATTAAACTAAAGGAAGGAATGAAATGCACAGTCATTTTGGTATGAAAATTTATCTTATAATACAGGAAAGTGGGGGAGAAGGAGATAAGCAGTGTGAGAGGAGATGATGGCAGGGAGGGCAATGGGAGGAGGGAGCAATTTGAAGTCAACACTCTTGAGGAGGGACAGGATCAAAAGACAGAATAGAAACAATGGGGGGCAGGATAGGATGGAGGAAAATACAGTTAGTCTTACACAACACGACTATTACTGAAGTCATTTGAAAAACTACACAGATATGGCCTATATTGAATTTCCTGCCTTCCCAAGGGGAATGGGTGGGGAGGGAGGGATGGGGAGAAGTTGAAAGTCAAAGTTTTAGGAACAACGGTTTAGTATTGTTCTTGCTACTAGGAAATAAGAAATACAGTTAATGGGGAATAGAAAGTCATCTGGCCCTACAGGACAAAAGAGAAGATGGGGACAAGAGAAGGGAGGGATGATAGAAGAGAAGGCAGATTGGTGATAGGAAAAATTAGAATGCTTGGTGTATTGGGTTGGGGGGAGGGGAGAAATGGGGAGAAAATTTGGAACCCAAAATTTTGTGAAAATGAATGTAAAAAGTTAAACAAATAAATTTATATTTTAAAAAAAGATAAAATACAATTTAAAAAAGAAAAACTTCGTGTGAGAACTGGGATTTAGTTGAAACTTAAAAGAAGACAGGAATGTCAGTAGTTGGACCTGAGACATGATAACATTACAGGCATTCCCACAGCAGGGCTGGTCTGAAAACCAATAAAATAGATTACCCATTGTTTAATTCAATTTTACAAAAGAAAGAAGAAGACCAAATTACCAGTAACAAAAAATTAGAAGTACAAATTTACCCCCAATCTAGGTGAAATTAAAGCAATCATTAGGATCTATTTTGTCTAATTATATGCCAATAAATCTGACAATCTAAGTGAAATGGATAAATATTTACAAAAACATAAAAATGCCTAAATTAACAGAAGAGGAATTAGAACATTAAAATAATACTATCTTTGCACAATCAAACCCAATGCAACCAAAATTCAGAAGGATTTAGTATATTGGGAAAGAAGTTTTACAGCTAATCTCAAGGATAAAGGCCTCATTTCTAGAATATATAGAAAACTGAGTGAAATGTACAACAATACAAGTCATTCCCCAATTGATATATGGTCAAAGGATATGAACAGGCAATTTTCAGAGAATGAAATTAAACATATCTATAATCATATGAAAAAATGCCCTAAAACATTTTTGATTAGAGAGATGCAAATCAAAACAACTCTGAGGTACCACATCGCATCTATCAGATTGGCAAACATGACAGAACAGGAAAATGATAAATGTTGGAGAGGATGTGGGAGAGTTGGAACACTAATACATTGTTGGTGGAGCTGTGAGCTCATCCAACCATTCTGGAGAGTAATTTGGAACTATGCTCAAAGTGCTACAAAAATCTGCATACCCTTTGACCCAGCAATATCACTTCTAGGACTGTATCCCTAAGAGATCATAAAAATGAGAAAGGGTGCGACATGTACAAAAATATTTATAGCAGCACTCTCTGTAGTGGCCAAGAGCTGGAAATCAAGGGGATACCCATCAATTGAGGAATGACTGAATAAATTATGGCATATGAATGTATGGAATACTACTGTGTCATAAGAAATGATGAACAAGAAAATTTCAGAGAGGCCTGGAAATACTTTTATGATCTGATGCTGAGGGAAAGGAGCAGAACCAGGAGAACTCTATGCACAGCAATGACCATAGTGTGCAAGAGTTTTTCTGGTAGACTTGGATCTTCATAGGAATGCAAGGACTTAAAAAAAAATTCCCAATGATCTTCTAAGGCAAAATGCCTTCCACACTCAGAGAAAGAACTATGGAATTCAATCACAAAATGAAGCAGATCATTTTGTGTGTGTGTGTGTGTGTGTGTATTTAATGTTTTGGTTTGTTATATGATTTCTCCCATTTATTTTAGTTCTTCTACACAGCATGACTATAGTGAAAATGTATTCGATAGAAATATATGTGCAGATCCTATATAGAATTATATGCCATCTCAGGGAGGGAGGGGAGTGGTGGGGAGTAAGTAGAGGGGGAAAAGTCTAAGTTTTATGGTAGTGATGGTAGAATGCTAAAAATAAACAACATTAATATAAAAGTAATGCTATCTTAGAAAAAGAGATTGAAGAAGCCACCGATGAACTCCCAGGACCAGATGGATTCACAAGTAAATACTATCAACCATTTAAAGAGCAATTAATTCCAAATGATAAAAACTATTTGGAAAAACAGGAAAAGAAGAAGTCCTACAAATTCCTTTTATGACACAAATATGGTGCTGATAACTACACCAGGAAGGGCAAAAACAGAGAAAAGTTATAGAACAATTTGTCTAATAAATATTGGTGCAAAATTCTAAAATAAAATAATACCCAGAAGATTATAGCAGTATATCCTAAAAATCATGCTTTATTACCAGATGAAATTTATAACAGGTATTCAAGGCTGGTTAAATATTAGGAAAACTCTCAGTATAATTGACTATATCAATAACAAAACCAACAGAAATGATATAATTATCTCAATATATGCATAAAAAGCTTTTTACAAAATGAAACACCCATTTCTCTTAAAAACACTAGAAAGTACAGGAATAAATGGAGCTTCTTTAAAACAAGTGTTATCTAGTTAAAATCATGAGCAAGTTTTAACTGTGACTTGCACTTGACTTTGTTTTGAGTGAGGGAGGGCTGTGCAGGTCACCAGTTTCACTTCTCCAGAGCCATCTGGATCCAGTGACCAGATATTCATGAGAATGACTAGAGATGACTTAGAATGAAGTAACTGGGGGTGTGCCTTGCCCAAGATCACACAACTAGTGAGGGTCAAGTGTCTGAGGTGAGATTTGAACTCAAGTCCTCCTGCTTCCTTCACTGGTGCTCTATCCATTGCACCATCTAGCTGCACCTTTTAACTGTAAGAGGGATAAGCTAGAAGCCTTCCCAGTAAGATTAAGGGTGAGGCAAAGATGCCCATTCTCAACACTATTATTCAAAATTACAAAACAACAACAGCAGCAATAAGAGAAGAAAAACCAATTAAAGGAATTAAACCAGGCAATGAGGAAATAAATCTTTCACTCTTCGGACATGACATACTGACATAATTAGAGAACTCATAAGCCTCAACTGAAAAATTATTTGAAATAATTAACAACTTCAGCAAAGTTGCAGAATATAAAATAAAGCCAAATAAATCATCAATATTTCCATATTTCACCAACAAAGTCCAGCAGCAAGAGAGAGAAAGAGAAATTTCATTTAAAATAGCTATAGACAATAGAAAATACTTTACAACCCACTTGCCATAACAAACACAGGGGCTATAAGAACACAATTACAAAACACATCACACAAATAAAGACAAATTTGAATAATCGGAGAACATTAATTTTGAGTGGGAAAACTGAGTCATATAATAAAATTACAATTCTACCTAAATTAATTTATTCAGTGTCATATCAATTAAACTCCTCAAAATTGTTTTTGAGAGACACAAAGTATCATAACAGGATTCATCTGCACAAACAAAAGGTCAAGAATATCACTCAAAAAATGTGAAGGAAGGTGGCCTAGCACAATCAGGCCTCAAATTGTATTACAAAGTGATATTCATAAAAGTAACATGGTACTGGCCAAGAAGCGAGCGATAGATCAGTAGATGAGATTAAGTACATAATACATAGTAATGAATTACCATAGTAATCTAATGTTTGATGAACCCAGAGAGTCAAGCTTTTAAGGAAAGAACTCACTTAAACAAAAAATACTTTGACAGAAACTAGATATAGACCAACATCGTACACCATATACCAATATAAGGTCGAAGGGGACGCATGATTTGGACATAAACATTGATATTGTAAGCAAATTAGGGCAACATGGAAAATTTTACCTGTCAGACCTATGAATAAGAGAGGACCTTATGATCAAACCAGAGATAGAGAGCATTGCTGTTTAGGCATGCAGTCATACCTGATTCTTTGTGACCCCATGGACAGTAGCACTTTGATATTGTCTATAAGAGTATTTTTTTTTAGCAAAGATAATAAAGTGGCTTACCATTTCTTTCTCCAGTGGATTGGAGCAAACAGAAGTTAAATGACTTGCCCAGGATGTCACAGCTAATAATTATCTGAAATTTTATTTGAACTCAGGTCTTTCTGACTCCAGGTCCAGTGCTCTATCAACTGAGCTATTTAGCTGCCCATAGAGAACAGTACAGGGTGTAAAAATGGATGATTTTGATTACATTAAATTAAAAGGGTTTGCACAAACAAGACCAATGCTGCCAAGACTGGAAAGAAAGCAGAAAACTGGGGAGAAATTTTATGGGAATTTTCTCTGATTCATTCTTCAAATATATAAAGAAGTGAGTCAAATTTGTGAGTATATGAGTCATTTCCCAATTAATAATGGTCAGAGGAAATGAACAGTCAGTTTTCAGAAGAAGAAATCAATTCAATATTTGTATAAAAAATGCTGTAAATTACTATTGATTAGAAAAATTCAAATTAAAACAGTTCTGAGGTAATATCTCGTGCCTATCAGATTGGCTAATATGACAGAAAAGAAAAATGAGAAATGCTGGATGTAATGTGAAAAAAAATGGGCTTTTAATGTGCTGTTGGTAGATTTACAAACTGATCCAACCATTCTGGAGAGCAATTTGGAATTTTGCCAAAAGGCTATAAAAATGGGCATACCTTTTGACCCACCAATACCATTACTAGGCCTGTATCCCAAACATATAAAAGTGGGGGAATGGAAAGGACCTATTTGCACAAATCTATTTATAGAAGTTCTTTTGTGGTGGCAAAGAATTGCAAGTTGATGGGATTCTCATCAACTGGGAAATTGCTGAACAAGCTATGATTATGGTAGAATATTATTTGCTTCAAAAAATGACAAACAGCATGGTTTCAGAAAAGTATGGAAAGAAATGTGAACTGATGTAAAGTGAAATGAGCAGAACCAGGAGAATATTGTACACAGTAGCAACAATATTGTATTATCACCAAATGTGAATGACAGCTAATCTGACCAGTACAATGATCCAAGATAATTCCAGTGAATTTGTGATGAAAATTTGTATCCATCTCCAGAGAAAGAACTGGCAGATTCTGAATGCAGATCAAGGAATATACTTTTTTATTTTATTTTATTTTTTGTTTGTTTGCTTTTCTTGTTCATTGTCTTTGTTGTTGCTGTTGTTATTGGTTTTTTTTAAAAAATTTTTTTCAACATGACTAATACGGAAGTATGTTTTGTTTGATTTCACATGCATAATCCATTTTAAGCTGCCTTCTCAAGGAGTAGATAGGGAAGGGAGGGAGGGAGAGCATTTGAAACTCAATTTAAAAAGAAGAATAAGAAAAAATTTACATGTAATTGAGAAAAGTAAAATGAAACAAAATTAAACTGACCTAATTCTTTTGACTGAACTTACTGTCTGGGAATTGCATAGACACATAACTTGTAGAGAGCAAGAATGCTTGTATCACACTACCAAGGCAGTCATTTAATTTGCCTATCAAAAAGACCAACTCTTTTATCATATTGTTCTAGGCAGGGATTTGGGGAGCATTTGCCTTCTCTTCCCCATTAGAGATGCCCAAAAGTTGAATAGGGAATCTTAGGATGTTTTAACTTTAGCTGTATACTAAATCAATCATTGTCCTAATATAGTACAGATAATTCCCCTTTTGATCACTCAGTCCAGAATACAATATAAACTAATTTCTGGTGCAACCCTTGAGGACTCAGGATATACTGGAAATCACAGAATTTTAGATTTGGAAGAAATGTTGATAGTCATCTAGTTCATCCCATACATGGAATAAATTTCTAGTAGAAGGTACCCAATCTGAAAATGTTCAAGGGGGAGAAATTTTGTACTTCTCTAGGCAACTCAGGCCACTCTGGATAGCTCATATTGGTAGAAAATTTGTTTTTCCTGTCACTAATCTGAAATGATCCCCTTAGCAATTCCCACCTATTCCTTGATTCAACCTTGCTTAGATAAACAAGATAAATCAAATCCCTTTCTAGATGAAAGTTCCTCAAATACTTGGAGACAGTTACCATGTCCCAACCTGAGTCATCTCCAGTTTCTTGAAATGATTTTGGTGTCCCATGTCTTGATTGATTCCAGAATGAGTGAAGGAGGAATAATATCCAATAAAGATAGAAAAATAATGTGGTTTCATCTTGTGAAGGACTTTAAAAGTTGAAAGTTTGAATTTTATTCTAGAGGCCACAGCAGTTGGTTGAGTAGGGGAATTACATGGTCATATCTGCATTCAAGGAGACTTACTTCAGAAAGAGTATGTGGTATGAACTGAATGGGGAGAAAGTTGAGTCAGAGAGAAAAATGGAAAACTGTTGTAATAATTTAGGCAAGAGGTGATGAGCTCCTGGACTAAGGTGGTAGGTGTGTGAGTGGACAGAGGAGCCCAAAATAAAAAATGGTAGACACATAGAGATGCCAATATTGGCACCTGATTAGATTGATGGGATGAGAGAGACGATGCTGGGGCTATGAATGTGGAAGAAATAAAGGAAAGTGCTGCCATTGGTAGAGATGGGCAGATTTTGAAAAGGGTAGGGTTTGATTGGGTAAATAGTGAGTTCAGTTTTGGGCGGGTTTAAGGTATCTCTGTGACATCTAGCTTGACATGTTCAATATGTCATTGGTGATGTGGGACTGAAGCTAATGAGAAAGACTGGGTTTACACAATGCACACATTCACATACACACACATGCTCACAAGCACAAGTATGCTGAGTTAACTATATAGAATGATAGTGAAATCCATGGAAATAATAAAGCTCTTAAGAGAAAGTTTATTCACAAAACATTATTAAAGCTTACTGTTAAGGGAGGGAAAAAATCCTTTCTAAAAGAAAAGGCTGTCCTTGTGTACTGGGGGCTACCTTGGGAAGCAGCATCTTTTCTTCCATGAAAATTTACAAGTCGAGGTTGAATGACTCTTTCCCAGATCTATAACACAAAAAGAATCATTTATGAGTATGGCCTTTCATCCTCTTTCAACTCTGAAATTCTATGATTTTGTGATCCCAACTAAACAAATAAACATAGAAAGCTTTATTTCTCAGAAAGCATTCTCAAGATGCTTGATTTATCCTCAGAGGACACCCATTCATTTGAATAGTCCTAATAAGGATGTCTAACTGGGTTTGTTTCTCCCAAAGATTGCTGGTCAGTCTAGTAAAACTGAAAACCCCCTTTCCTTTCCTGAAAAAAAAATGAGAGAGAAAGGGTACCATGGCCCCAGAAATAAATATTTCCTCAGCTACTAAGTATGTGCTGATATTCAATGTTGTGTGGGATCAATTGCAGCAAGCAGACTACTTTTCCATCTGCCAAAGAGCTCCCCAAACTCCCAACATTTTAATTGCTTGTTAGTCAAAACCTCAGGGTCCCTTGAGCATGAGAAAAGGATGGTGCTGGCTAAATCCTAGCATGATTTCTCTGCATTCATTAAATTGGTCTGCCACCTTGGGCACATTTTACTTTGGATTTCAAGAAGCTGCTATTTCAAGGAAAGGTAAATTCTATGGATGGTTCCAAGGGTCTGAGTTTATATGGACCATATTCCCCAGAGTGCTTAGATCGTCCAATATTTACAAAGAAGTGTCCTGTAAGTCCCCCACATAAAAAATTAAAATAAACAAAAATCCTTATGATATGGCCGATGCCCAATACTGTAAGATTTTCTGCATTAGGAAGGTCTGATGCTAATTATTCAACATGGTTTTGAGCTCTGTTCTATCAGCTAGATAATGGCATCTTTAATTAACTCCTTTCTATTGCTTCAAGTTCACTGTAGAAAACAATAAATTAAGAGCTTTATGGTGAAACCTCTCTATTTGGCCCTCATTTCAGAGTGAATGTGTCTCCCCTAACAATCTCCATCGAATTTGAAAGATCAAGCATGCTAATTGTGATAGAATGTCAGATGCAAGACTCCTAAGCAGTTCTCCACTGGCATAGCAAGGGAGATTGGCATTTCCTTTCCAATGGTTAAAATCTATTCAACAAACATTTCTTAAGTGCTAACTGCATACAAGGAATTGCTCTAGGAAATTCAGATACAATAATTAAAAAAAAATACATTTGACTCAATTCCATAAGCCGTCATTCAAAGCACACTCTGTGACAGATACTGTGATAATTGTTGAATGTACAAAGGCTAAATTGAAAAAGTCTCTATTTTCAAGGGGCTTATATTTTCCTGAGAGATGTATAGATCAATCACCATACAGAAAATTAGATAGAAATGAAAAAGTAATTTCAAAAGGGGGAAAGCAATAGCAAATTGGGAAATGGGGATTGAGACACAATTCCTGTAAAAGATGATAACCTTTCAAGGTTCATGATTCTATTAGTGATCATTATGAAATAAAAATTATACGTAAAAAAGGCCATGAAAAGATGGATCAAAAATTAATGGGAAATTAAATTATCTAATCCTAAAGAAAGAGTGGGTTAAACAACACATCATGGAAACAATCAACAACTTCATTCAAGAGAATGAAAATAATGAGACAACCTACCAAATCATATGGGATATTGCAAAAGCATTTTTAAGGGGAAGTTTGATATCTTTCGATGCCAAAATGAAAGAAAGAGAAAAACATCAATGAATGGGGCATGTAGCTGAAAGAGCTGGAAAAAGAACACATTGAAAATCCTCAAGTAAATACCTAATTAGAAATGCTGAAAACCAAAGGAGAGATTAATAAAATTGAAATTAAGAAAACTATTGAAATAATAAAAAAACTAAGAGATGGTTTTATGAAAAAGCCAACAAAATTGATAAACCTTTGGTCAATTTGATTACAAAAAAAGAAAAGAAGAACATCAAATTACCAATATTAAAAATAAAAGTGGTGAACTCACCTCCAATGAGGAGGAAATTAAAACAATAATTAGAAATCACTTTGCCCAAATGTATGCCTATAAATTCGATCAAACTAAACGAGATGGATGATTATTTTAAAAAAAACATAAATTGCCCAGATTAACAGAACAGGAAGTTGAGTACTTAAATAACCCCATGTGAGAAAAAGAAATTAAACAATCCATCAATGAACTCCCCAGGAAAAAATCTCCAGGGCTAGATGGATTTACAAGTAAATTCTATCAAACATTTAAAGAATAGTTAATTCCAATACTATGTAAATGATTTGGGGAAATTTGGGGGAAAAAAGTCCTCCCAAATTCTTTTTATGATACAAATATGGTTCTGATATCTAAACCAGGAAGAGCCAAAATAGAGAAAGAAAAGTATAGACCAATTTCCCTACTCAATAAACATGCAAAAATTTTAAATAAGATTTTAGCAGAAAGAATAGAGCAATTAGTTCCGAGAATTATGATCAGGTTGGATTTATACCAGGAATTCAGGGCTGGTTCAATATTAGAAAAACTATTAGCATTATTGATCATATCAACAAAAAAAAAAAACTAAGAGAAACCACACGATTATCTCAATACATGCAGAAAAGTCTTTTGACAAAATACAACACTCATTGCTATTGAAAACACTGGAGAACATAGGAATAATAGAGCTTTTCATAAAATAATAAGCAATATGCAGTGAAACCTTCAGCAAGCACTATATGCAATGGGGATAAGCTAGATACATTTGAAGTAACATCACGGGTGAAAAAAGGATGTCCATTATCATCACTATTATTCAATTTGATACTGGAAATATTAGCTATAGCAATTAGACAAGATAAAGAAATTGAAGGAATTAGAATAGGCAAAGAAGAAACTAAGCTATCACTCTTTGCAGATGACATGATATACTTAGAAAATCCCAGAGAGTCAAGTAAAAAACTACTTGAAATAATAAACAATTTTGGCAAAGTTGCAGGTTACAAAATAAACCCACATAGATCTCCTGCATTTCTATATATTGGTTAAAAAGCCCAACAGCAAGACACAGAAAGAGAAATCCCATTTAAAGTTACAGTAGACACTGTCAAATGTTTGGGAGTTTACCTGCCAAAACAAACCCAGGGACTATATGAACACAATTACTAGACACGTTTGGCACAAATAAAGTCAGATCTAGTAAGGGGAAACACATCAGTTGCTCGTGAATAGGCAAAGCCAAGATAATAAAAATGACAATTTTACCTAAATTAATTTACTTATTTACTGCCATACCAATTAAATTATCAGATAATTATTTTCTAGAACTGGAAAAATTAGTGTCAAAATTCATCTGAAAGAACAAAAGGTCCAGAATATCAAGAGGACTAATGAAAAGAAATGCTAGGGGATGTGGCCTAGCCCTACCAGATCTCAAATTGTATTACAAAGCAGCAATTATCACTTGGCACTGGCTAAGAAAGAGAAGGGTAGACAAATGAAATATGCTCGGTACTCAAGACGCCAAAGACAATTAATATAGCTATCTACTGTTTGATAAACCCAAGAATCCCAGCTTCTGGGATAAGAACTCACTGTTCAACAAAAATTGCTGGGATAACTGGAAAACAGCGTGGTGGAAACTAGGCCTAGACCAACACCTGACACCATACATGGGAATAAAATCCATATAGGTACACGATCTAGATATGAAGATTGATCCTATGAACAAATTGCTGGGGCAAGGAATAGTGTAGTTATCAGATTTATGGAGAAGGGAAGAATTTTTGACTAAAGAAGAGAAAGAATTATGAAGTGCAAGATGAATAATTTTGATTACATTAAACTGAAAAGTTTTTACACAACCAAACCCAATGCAACCAAGATTTGGAGGGATATAGAAAACTGGAAAAGAATTTTTACAGATAATATTCGTGATAAAAGCCTCATTTCTAAAATATATAGAGAACTGAGTCAAATGTACAAAAATACAAGTCATTCCCCAATTGATAATTGGTCAAATGATATGAACAGGCAATTTTGAGAGGAAGAAATTAAAGATATCTATAGTCACATGAAAAAATGCCCTAAAACACTTTTGATTAGAGAGATGCAAATCAAAACAACTCTGAGGTACCACATCACACCTATCAGATTGGCAAACATGACAGAACAGGAAAATGATAAATGTTGGAGAGGATGTGGGAGAGTTGGAATACTTATTCATTGTTGGTGGAACTGTGAACTGACTCAACCATTCTGGAGAGAAATTTGGAAATATGCCCAAAAGGCTACAAAAATATGCATACCTTTTGACCCAGCAGTATCACTTCTAGGACTGTATCCCCAAGAGATCATAAAAATAGAAAAGGGTCCACCATGTACAAAAATATTTATAACAGCACTCTTTATGGTGGCCAAAAACTGGAAATCAAGGGAATGCCCATCAATTTGGGAATGACTGAATAAATTATGGTATACAAATATAATGGAATACTATTGAGCTGTAAGAAATAATGAACAGGAGGGTTTCAGAGAAGACTGGAAAGATTTATGTGATCTGATGCTGAGAAAAAGGAGCAGGAGCCAGGAGAAGCTTATGCACAGCAACGACCACAGTGTGGAAGAGCTTTTACTGGTAGACTTGGATCTTCATAACAATGCAGGGACTTTAAAAAATCCCCAATGGTCTTTTAAGGCAAAATGCCTTCAACATCCATAGAAAGAACTATGGAATTTAATTGCAGAATATAGCAGATCAGTGTGTGTGTGTGTGTGTGTGTGTGTGTGTGTGTGTTATGTTTTGGTTTGGTATATAATTTTTCCTGTTCTTTATCATTCTACTACACAGCATGACTATATTGAAAATGTATTTAATAGGAATGTATGTGTAGGTCCTATATAGAATTATATGCCATCTTGGGGAGGGAGATGGGGAGGTGTGGAGTAGGTAGGGGAAAACAAACAATCTAAGTTATATGGTAGTGATTGTAGAACAGCAAAAATAAATACAATTCATATTTAAAAAAATAATAACAAAGTCCATCTGGAAGAAAACAGGTCAAGAATATCAAGGGAATTGATGAAAATATGCAAAGGAAGTTGACCTAGCCATATCAGACCTAAAACAATATTATAAAGTGGCAATCATCAAAACTATTTTGTACTGGATAAGAAATAGAGTGGTGGATCAGTGGAATAGATTAAGTATGTAAGACACAGTTGTAAATGACCATAATAATCTACTGATTGATAAACCCAAAGACTTCAGCTTCTGGGATAAGAACTCACTATTTGAAAGAAATTGCTGGAGGGAGGGGAAAAATCTAACATATATGGGAGTGATTGTAAAACACTGAAAACAAATGCAATAATTTAATTGGAATAACTCAAAAAAAGATTCTAATACATAAAGATGAAATGGAATATATCCTAGTGCTGAAAGTCAACCTGAAGTATCCCTGATGTAAAAGGATTCCCCTTCCACTGTGGAGGATACAATTCATAAACAGCAACTTGATAGCAGGGACCTTGTAATTTTTCATCTTCAGAAGTCCAGCACCTAGCATAATGTCTTGTACCTAGTAGGTGCTTATCAAATATTTGTAAATTTTAGTACATGTGCTGAAGAGTGATGAGAACCCAGGAAAGAGCCAGACAATATGTTCTAGGAATAGTTGAAGAAAAGGGAAAAAGCTCACAGCTGAGCCTTCTGAGTTCAATCAGGGAAAGCTTCATGAAAGAGGTCTCACCTGAGCTGTGAAGGACTTTAAAAAGTCATAGGGAGCAAGTGGTATGCCAGCTCCTCCTCTCTGCCTTCCTGTCTGGGGGTCCATAGCACCACAGTCCGCACTAGACCTGGAAGAAAATCCCAAGGCTGTATATTCCAACTCACTAATTTTCCATAGATGAGGAAAATGAGGATTCAGGAAGGTTGCAGATGTTCTTAAGGCCACACACGTAATGTCAGAGGCAAATCTCATTTCTGGGAGCTTCCTGACTCTAAGGCCCTCAATCCAAAGAGGCATAGTGTATAGTGCCTTGTGCCTGAGGACCAGAAGAACAGTGTTAATTCTTCCTCATATACTTACTCGCTGTATGATCCAGGACAGGTCTCCGAGACTGTTTTCTCATCTGAACAATGGGACTGATAATAATAACCCCCTGTCTCTGGCTTAGCGTGAGAGCACATGAGATGTTATTTGTAAAGTTTTCTGAATTCCTTAGGTTGCTATAAGGAGGCATCATCATTATGTTTCAGTCACAATCAATAAATATTTTGAAAATTCCTACTATGTGGCAGGAACTATTCTAGGCACTATCATTTTCATTGTCATCATCATCATCATCATCATCATCATCATTACTTTTATCATGACCTACTAGATCTGTTTTTCCCCTGGTGCAGAGAACTCCCTAAGACAAAACTCCTGCTGGTGATGCCAATCATCTGTGGTCTATAACTTACTGTGTTACAGCATTCCCTGGGGCACTGACCAATAAAGTGACTTCCTGGGGTCACACAGCCAATATGGTGGAGGCAAGAGTTGAATCCAGTGCTTCCCAATGCTGAGGCTATGTCTCCATCGACTACTCTTCAGTGCCCACCTCAGCTATTCTTACTACCTCCTGCTTTTGGTCTTTGATCATATCCAGAGTCTCTGTGTGTCCAGCCATGTATTCCTGCCTTTGTTCCTACTTAGCCTGCTTTGCATTAGTACTTGAGATTCCTCTAAATTGCCAGGATGCCCTGGAGATAACTCTTTTGAGCAAGCTGCCATCTGAGGACAAGTCATGATTATCATATCTACAGTCACACTCAAATTTCCAGTGCGAGCTCTTTCAGGTTGGCAGATTTCGCTCAGGGGACTAGCTTGTACCGCAATCAACTGGCATGTTGCTGGAGGTGACTGGCCCCACAAAATAAGACCTTGTCAGGAAGTTGCTATAACTACTATCTTAGGCTAGGAAAGATAAACCTCCCCCTCTGCAGGAATTATTTTAGTTTGGTTAGATGAGGCCCCAGGAGAACAATGGCCACTGTTTGCTGATGATTGTAAAGGCAGACTAGGGTATGATGGAAAGCACAGGGATCAGCTGATTACATTAATGTGCCCATGCATTAGCTTAATGCATTCAAGGTCAAGAAGCCTACATCTCAGTGGTGCTAGACAGGAAACTTTCCAAATATTATGGATGCCTACAACAAGCTCCATGATTGATTTCTGTTATGGAATTAATCTGTCAAGAGCCCTGATTTCAGCTTTGCTGCTCTGAGTTATTTCTTCAGTTCAGCTGCTAGAAGCTGAGAGCTCTCAATAGAGGCTGGTCCTCCTGAGTAACTTCATTTTCCTAGGGTGTATCAGGGATCTGACTGTGGTGGCTGCTGCTATCCCTGCACAGGGAAGGTCCCTAGGTAATTTGGAAAAAAAGTCCCCAGAAAAAAATAGAAACAGCTGTTGAACCAAACACTTACAGTCCTAATGGAGCATATTGAATGCCTGCTATAAAATGAGATCATCCACTTTCAACTCCTGTAGTTTGGATGCCAAAAAGAAAGCTGGTCAATAGATGGCAATGTTAAAGATAGCCTTGAACAGATTTGAGGACCTGGTCATGGTGACTATGTGCAACATCTTCTTTTGAAAGTACCATTTCTGAATTGAGGTCCTCTCCTTCCCGGTAAAATGTGAACTCCTTGAGGTTGGGCATGGTATGTTGCCTTGGCTTTGGATTCCTCTAGGCAGTTACATGGGATGGTAGGTAGAGCACTGGGCCTGGAGTCAGGATGATTTGAGTTTAAATCCAGTTTCAGCCACTTGCTAGTTATGAGACCTTGAGCAAGTCATTTAACCTCGGTCTGTCTCAGTGTCCCCAACTATAAAATGGGTTAATAAAATGGAATATCTCTCAGGGCTGTTGTGAGAAGAAAATGAAGCATATAGCACAGTGCCTGGCACATAGTGGGCATGCAGCAAATGCTTATTTCTTTTCCCAGTGTCTCCATAGTGGATACATAATAAATAAAACTAATTAACATTTATATGGTACTTTCAAGTTTGCACAGTACTTTATAGAAAGTCAATGAATTTGAAGGTCGATAGGGCCCTTGGGCCCTCTAGGTGAGGGGATTCAGACAAAAAGCCACACTTAAGGATCTAGAAGTCCACATGTGGCCTCAAAGTCACAGGTTCACCCCTTCTGCTCTAGGTCAATCCATACACAAAAGGAATCCCCACTGTAATCTACCCAACAAGTAATAGTCATGGAATTCTGATTTGAATACTGGTAAGCTGCCCATTCAACTCCTGGACAGCTCCGCCTAAATGAGAGACTTTCTTGACATTGAACCTAAACCTTTCTAACTTCTTTCTATTGCTCCTGGTTCTGTCTCTGGGGGTGAGCAGAATACATACAGCCCATCCCCCACATGGCAGTTCTTCAAATGCTTTGAGTCAGCGATGCCACACACACTGAGAGACATACTTATAGACATAGATACATAAATACATATGCATGTACACACAGACAAAGTTATCCCCAACAAAGACCTGGAAAATGGGTTCTCATGAAGAGGTGGTATCAGAACAAGAAGGGAACTGGGTCAAGGTAACAAGATTCAAACCCTGTTCCTGCCACTCAGTAGTTGTGTGACTTTTGGTTAGTTAACCTCCATTACATCTTCTATCAAAGGAGGGTTTAGATTAGACAGTTTCTGAGGTACCATCCTGCTTTGGAGCCATGATCCATTGATTGTGAAATGACTAAACAAAGAATTGTGCGTGAATCTAATAGTATGTCATGACACTTTAAGAAACAATGAACAGGGCAGCTAGGTGATGCAGTAGATAGAGCCCTGGCCTTGATGTCAGGAGACAGACACTGGTCTTAAACTCTTGACGCTTTCTGTGTGACTCTGAGCATATCACTTAACCCTCATTGCCTCACCAAAAAAAGAAAAAAGAAACAATAAATATGAGGAATTTGGAGAAGCATGGGAAGATTGATATAGAGTGAAGAAAGCAGAACAAGAAAAACACAGTGTGTCCAAATGCTACAATAATATAAATTAGAAAAACTTTCAAGATGGATATAATTATACTTAATTACATTTTGGGTTTTTTAATCAATCCATATGCACCATGTAAGTACTAGATATGAACCAGGCAATGTAAGCACCAACACCTGCTTTCAAAGATCTTAACATGTAGTCGAACATACATGTCATTAAGAAGAGAACATGTATTACAGATAATGAATATCCCAGCAGCATCCATAGCTTATTAGGAATTGGTGCCCAAGGTTGTAGGAGAGCTTCTATTACCCTGTAGAAAACACCTTTCTGAATTATAGTTACCAACTGCCACGATGAATGTGGAGACATGAGGGAGCATTCATTTTATCTAAAATACTGTCTTCTATATTTCCAATTAAAATTCCTCTTTTAAATTGACAAACAAAATTTATTTTTCTATCCCTCTCAACCACATCTCCCATTTAGATAAAACAAAAACCCAATAAACTTACTAGCTATGTAACTGGGAAAATCATTTCAATTTCCTCATCTAGAAAACAGGAAAAATAAATAATAGTATCAATGTCACAGGGTTGCTGTCCAGATCAAATGAGATGGCATATGTAAAGTGTTTTGCCAACCTTAAAGTACTATATAAATGCTAACTAGTATTAGTAGCAGCAGTGGGAGCAACAGTGGTGGTGGTGGCCATGACAGTGCTGGCAACAGGAGAAGGAGCAGCAGCAACATCAGGCAGAGGAGGAGGAGGAAGAGAAGGAAAGTTATGATTTACCCTAAATTTCTTTTTTCTCAAGCAGTTGGGGATTGGCTGTACAAATTATTAACTTATAAACCTTAGGAATTTAATCTTTTTTCATCCTTTTATCACTAGTCATCACTTTATGACATTTTGGAGTCCACAAGCATATTCTAATCCTGATTCTGAGGTGGGATGCTGACAAACGTTAGGCTTGGCCCAGAATGAGAGTAGCTTTAAGAAGAAAGAGCCTGGCAAAGAATGGGATATTCTGGAAAGAATCCCAAAGGCTAGCAAATGAAGGAAGGGATTACATCATTTTATTTTGCTTTTATTTTTAATAGTATTTTCCCCAATTATATGTCAAGATAATTTTTAGCATTTATTTTTACAAGATTTGGAGTTTAAAATAGTTTTCCCTCCCCTCATCTCCACTCTTGCTAAAATGGTAGGCAATTTGGTTTAGGTTTACGTGTGGTATCATGTAAAACATTTCCATATCAGTCACAGTTGTGAAAGAAGAAATAGACCAAAAGGAAATTAAAAACACAAAAAGGAATAAAGTAAGTAAATAACATATATTCCAATCTACATTCAGAATACATCATTCTTTATCTAGATGCAGACAGGATTTTCCTTCGTGAGTCCTTTGTATTTGTCTTGCATCATTTTGCTACTGAAAAAATCTGAGTCATTCAGAGCTGATCATCACATAGTGTTGCTGATAACTGTGTACAATGTTTTCCTAGTTCTGCTCATTTCCTTTTGCATCAGTTCTTACAAGTCTCCCCAGGTTTTTTTCTGGAAATCTGCCTATTTATCATTTCTTACAGCACAATAGTATTTCATTACATTCATAATTACACCTTATTCAGTCATTCCCCAACTGATGGGCATCCCCTAGTTTCCAATTCTTTGCCACCACAAAGAGGAATATTATAAATATTTTTGTACATGTAGATCTTTTTTTTTCCTTTTTCATGATCTCTTTAAGATAGGGACCTAGTGGTGGTATTGCTGGATCAAATGGTATACAGTTTGGTTGCCGTTTGGGTATAATTCCAAATTGCTCTCCAGAATAGTTGGATCAGTCCATAACTTCATCAACCATGCATTACTGTCCCAATTTCCCCATAGCCTCTTCCATATTAATCATTTTTTCCCTTTTTGTCATATTAGTCACTCTGATAGGTGTGAGGTAGTACATCAGAGTTGATTTAATTTGCATTTCTCCAATCAAAAGTGATTTAGAGGACTTCATATACCTGTAGATAGCTTTGATTTTTTTCAACTGAAAGCTGACTATTCATATCCTTTGACTAATTATCAAATGGGGATTGGTTTGTATTCTTATAAATTTGACTCATTTATCTATATGTTTGAGAAATGAGGCCTTTATCAGAGACATTTGCTATAAAGATTATTTCCCAGCTTTCTGCTTTACTTCTAATCTTGGTTGCATTGGGATTGTTAACAGAAAAACTTTTTTTAATTTAATATAATCCAAATTATCTATTCTACATTTCATAATGATCTCTATCTCTTGTTTTGTCATGAATCTTTAACCCACTTAACTTCTTTAAGAACCTGGATGCTATACAATTTGGCGCATATATATTTAATATTGATATTACTTTCTGGGTCGCGACCCACAACTTAAGAAGTGCTAAAGGAGTTGCGAGTGGAAAAAGTTTAAGAATTCCTGGTTTATGGTACCTTTTACCAAGATATAGTTTCCTTCCTTATCTCTTTTATTTAGATCTATTTTTCTTTTGCTTTTTCTGCAATCAGGATTGCTTAAGCCCAGTGTTTTCTTTTGTTTTTACTTCAGTTGAAGCGTAATAGATTCCACTCCAGCCCCTTGACTTTACTCTGTGTGTGTCTCTTTGATTCAAGTGTATTTCTTGTAAACAACATATTGTAGAATTCTGGGTTTTGATCCACTCTGCTATCCACATCCGTTTCATGGGAGAGTACATCTCATTCACATTCACAGTTATGATTAGTAATTGTCTATTTTCTTCCATATTATTTTTCCCCCTGTTTAATCTTCTCTCTTCTTTCACCCTTTCCCTCCTCAACAGTGTTTTTCTTGTCTACCACCTCCCCAGGCTGCCCTTTCTTCTGTAGATCCCTCACTCCTTTATCTAATTTCTTCCCATTCCACTTCCCTATTGGGTAGGATAGGTTTATCTATTCAACTGATTGTGTCTATTATTCAATCTTTGAGTCAATATTGATGAGAGTAAGGTCCAAGCAATTCCCATCATCCACACTCCCATCTTTCTTTCCACTGTATTAGGATTTTTTTGTGCCTCTTCATGTGAAATAATATATCCCACTCTGTCTCTTCCTTCCTTCTGCACCTAGTGTACTCATCTTTCTCATCCCTTAATTATTTTATCGCATCACCTTAAATTCACCTTATACCCATCTGTCTATTTATGTCCATTCTAGCTGCTCTATTAGTGATATATTTTTTAAGAATTACAATTATCATCTTATTTGATGATGTATGTAAACAATTGTATGTAAACAATTCAGCTCCGTTGAATCCTTTATGTTTTCTTTTCCCTTTTGCCCTTTTTCGGTTTCTCTTGGAACTTAATATCAAAGATAAATTTTTTTGTTCAATTCTGGTCTTCCTATAAAAGCTTGAAATCCTTCAATTTAGTTGAATTATCATTTTTTCTCTTGAAATACTATGTTTAATTTCACTTCACTGTAGTCCTAGCTCCTTTGCCTTCCAGAATATCATGTTCTATGATGTTTGATCCATTAATGTTGGCAGCTATGAAGTCAAGTGTAATCCTGATTGTGACTCCCTGATATTTGAAATGTTTCTTTTTGGCCAATTGTAATATTTTTTCCTTGAACTGATAGTTTTGTAATTTGACTATAATGTTCCATCCAGTTTTTATTTGGGATCTCTATGCTGTGGTGATTGGTGGATTCTTCCAATGCCTATTTTGCCCTCTGGTTCCAGGACATCGTGGCAGTTTTCCACGATAACTTCCAGAAAGATATTATTCAGGTCCTAATTTTTATTGTGGTTTTCAGGTAGTCCATTGATTTTGACATTGTTCCTCCTGCATCTGTTTTCCAGGTCAGTTGTTTTTTTCTAATATGGTATTTTACATTGTCTTCCTTTTTTTTTCATTCTTTTGAATTTGTTTGATTGATACTTGCTGTCTCATAGAGTAATTACCTTCAACTTCCCCAAGTCTAACTTTTAAGTAGCTGTTTTCCTTAGTTAGCTTTTGTACTTCCTTTTCCAATTGGGGAATTCTACTTTTTAAAGAAATTGTTGATCTTTCCTAAATTGTTAATTTTTTTCCATAATTCTACTGCATTGTTCTCATTTATTTTCCAAACTTTTTCTTCTACCTCTCTTATATGATTTTTAAGTTTCTTCATGAACTCTTTTTTAAAACAAATTATTTTATTTGTTTTCAGTGTTCAACAATCATTTCCATATATCTTAGATTATTTTCCCCTCCCTTCCCCTTGTTCCCCCTCCATTTATTCTCCTTCCCTGAGACAGCATACAATCTTATATAAGTTCTACACATATATTCCTACTAAATCTATGTTGAACAGAAGAATTAAAATGTATAGGAGAAACCATAAAACAAAATAAAACATAATACAAAATACTCTGTTTCTATCTGAGATCCAATTTCACAGTTCTTTCTTTGGATGTGGAAGGTGTTTTACTTCAAGGGTGCATTGGAAATTTTTTTAAGCCCATGCATTTCAATGAGGTACTAAGGATACCAGAAAAATTCCTCTTGCACCGTGGTTATTGCTGTGTACAAAGTTATCCTGATTCTGCCCCTTTCACTCAGTGTCAGTTCATATAAGTCTTTCCAGGCTTCTCTGAATTCTTTCTGTTCATTGTTTCTCATAGCACAATAGTATTTCATGACATTTATATACCACAATTTGTTCATCCATTCCCCAATTGATGGGCATCCCCTTGATTTTCAGTTATTGGCCACCACGATGAGAGCGGCTATAAATATTTTTGTACATGTGGGACCTTTTCCTATTTCTATGATCTCTTTGAGATGGAGTCCCAGAAGGGATATTGCTGGATCAAAGGATATGCACATATTTGTAACCCTTTCGGCATAGCTTCAAATTGCTCTCCAGAATGATTGGATCAGTTCACAGCTCCACCAACAACGAATTAGTTTTCCAACTCTCCCACATCTTCTCCAACATTTATCATCTTCCTGTTTTGTCACATTAGCCGGTATAATAGGTGTGATGTGGTTCCTCAGAGTTGTTTTTCATTTGTATCTCTCTAATCAATAGTGATTTAAAGCGTTTTTAATAAGATTATAGATAGCTTTAATTTCTTCCTCTGGAAATTCCCTGTTCATAACCTTTGACCATTTATCAAATGGGGAATGACTCGTATTCTTATACATTTGATGCAGTTCTCTCTATATTTTTAAAAATGAGACCTTTATCACAGACGTTAGCTGCAAAAATTATTTTCCAGTTTTCAGCTTCTCTCCTAATCTTGGTTGCATTAGGTTTGACTGTGCGAAAACTTCTCAATTTTATATCATCAAAATTATCCATTTTGCACTTCATAATGTTTTCTATCTCCCCTTTAGTCAAAAATTTCTCCATTCTCCGTAAATCTGACAAATACATTATTCCTTGCTCCCCTAATTTGTTTACAGTATCAATCCTTATACCTAGATCTGGTATGCATTTGGACTTTATTCTTGTGTACAGTGTCAGACATTGGTCTATGCCAAGGCTCCGCTGCACTATTATCCAGCTTTCCCAGCACTTTTTTTTATCAAACAGTGAGTTCTTATACCAAAAGCTAGGGTCCTTGGTTTTATCAAACAGTAAATTCCTATTTTCATTAACTTCTGTGTCTTGAGCATCTAACTTATTCCACCAGTCTACCCTTCTGTTTCTTAGGCAGTACCAAGCGATTTTGATGATTGTTGCATTATAATGCAATTTGAGATCTGGTGGGGCTAGGCCACCTTCCCTAGCATTTCTTTTCATTAGTTACCTTGATATTCTGGACTTTTTGTTCTCTCAGTTGAATTTTGATATTATTTTTTCTACCTCTAGAAAATAATTATCTGGTAGTTTGATTGGTATGACACTGAATAAGTAAATTAATTTGGATAGAATTGTCATTTTTATTACATTAACTCGGCTTACCCAAAAGCCACTCATGCTTTTCCACTTACTTAGATCTGACTTTATTTGTGCGAAAAGTGTTTTGTATTTGTGTTCATATAGTAGATGGGTGTATTTTGCCAGGTAGTCTCCCAGATATTTTATAGTGTCTACTATAACTGTAAATGGGATTTCTCTTTCTACCCCTTGCTGTTCGGCTTTGTTAGCAACATATAGAAATGCAGATGATTTATTTGAATTTGTTTTGTAACCTGCAATTTTGCCAAAGTTGTTTATTATTTCAAGTAGTTTTTTTACTTGATTTTCTGGTATTCTCTAAGTATATCATCATATCATCAGCAAAGAGTGATAACTTAGTTTCTTCTTCGCCTGTTCTAATTCCTTTAATTTCTCTTTCTTCTCTTATTCTTACAGCTATCATTTCTAATACCATATTTAGTAACAGTGGTGATACTGGACATTCTTATTCTTAGAAATGCCTCTATATTTTCAGCATCGGATATAAAGCTTACTGATGGTTTTAGGTAGATAATGTTTATTATTTTATGGAAATTTCCACTTATTCTTATGCTTTCCAGTGTTTTCAATAAGAATGGATGGTGTATGTTGTCAGAAACTTTTTTTGCATGTATTAAAATAATTATACGGTTTCTTTTAGTTTTGTTGTTGATATGATCAATAGTTCTAATAGTTTTCCTAATATTGAACCAGCCCCGAATTCCTGGTATAAATCATATCTGATCATAGTGTATTATTCTCCTGATAAGTTACTGTATTCTTTTTGCTAATATCTTATTTAAAATTTTTGGCATCCATATGCATTAGAAAAATTGATCCATAATTTTCTTTCACTGTTTTGGCTCTTCCTGGTTTAAGTATCACAACAATATTTGTATCATAGAAAGAATTTGGGAGGACTACTTCTTTAGCAATTTCCCCAAATAGTCTATATAGTGTTGGAATTAACTGTTCTTTAAATGTTTGATAGAATTCACTTGTAAATCCTTCTGGCCCTGGAGATTTTTTTCCTAGGTCTTCTTCGATATCCTTTCCTGAGATGGGGTTATTTAAGTACTCAACTTCCTATTCTGTTAATCTGGGTAATTTACATTTTTTTAAAATATTCATCCATCTCATTTATATTGTCGAATTTATGGGCATACAGTTGGACAAAGTAATTTCTAATTATTGCTTTAATTTCCTCCTCATTGTAGGTTAGTTCACTCCTTTCATTTTTGATGTAGGTAGTTTGGCTTTCTTATTCTTTTTAAAATCAGATTGACCCTAGGTTTATCAATTTTATTGCATTTTTCATAAAACCACCTCTTAATTTTATTTATTATTTCAATAGTTTTCTTAATTTCAATTTTATTAACCTCTCCTTTGGTTTTCAGTATTGCTAGTTTGGTATTTACTTGGGGATTTTCAATTTGTTTTTTTTCTAGGTTTTTCAGCTGCATGCCCAATTCATTGATCTCCTCTTTCTCTGTTTTATTTATGTAGGCATTCATAGGTATAAAACTTTCCCTAAGAACTACTTTTGCAGTATCCCATAAGTCATTATTGTCATTCTCTTGAATGAAGTTATTGATTGTTTCTATAATTTGTTGTTTAACCCATTCATTATTTAGGATTAGATTGTTTAGTTTCCAATTAATTTTTGGTTTGTATATGCATGGCCTTTGATGACATATAATTTTTATTGTATTATGATCTTAAAAATATGCATTGGCTATCTCTGCCTTTCTTCACTGGATTGTGAGATTTTTATGGCTTTGTACATGGGCAATTTTTGTATATATTCCATGTATCACTGAGAAAAAGCAGTATTCCTTTCTGTCCTCATTAAATTTTCTCCAGAGATCTATTATATCTACCTTATCCAGAGTTGTTATTCACCTCCTTAACTTATTTCATGTTTGTTTTAAGACGAGATTTACCATGTTCAGAGAGGGGGATGTTGAGGTCCCCTACTAGTACAGTTTTGCCGTATATTTCTTCCTGTAACTCCCTTCACTTCTCCTCTCAGGATTTAGATGCTATACTACTTGGAGCATGTATGTTTAGTAGTGAAATTGCTTTGTTGTCTATGGTGCCTTTTAGCAGGATATAATTTCCTTCCTTATCTCTTTTGATTAGATTTATTTCTTCTTTTGCTTTGTCTGAGATTAGGATTGCTACCCCTACTTATTTTTACATCAGCTGAAGCACAATATATTCTACTCCAACCTTTTATCTTTGGCCTCTGTGTATGTCCCCATTTCAAATGTGTTGCTTGTAAATAACATATTATTGGATTAGTTTTTAATCCATTCTGCTATCCACCTCTGTTTTATGGGAGAGTTCATCCCATTCACATTCACAGTTATGATTATTATCTATGTCTCTTCCTTCATCCCCTTTCCACCCGTTGATGCTTTTAGTTCTCCCTTCTCACTTACCCTCCACGATAGTTTTAATTTTTAACTACTGCCTCTCTCAGTCTTCCCTCCCTTCTTTCAGCCCTCCTTCTTTTTAATCCCCTTTTTCCTTACTACTTCTTCCCTCCCTTTTAGCCTCTCCTCCCTTTTCTTTCCTCCTTTCTCTCCTATAGACTCTAGAGCTAGCTGTATTTCTAAACCTAACTGAGTTTTTTGTTCCATCCTTGAACCAAATCAGATGACAGCACCTCTCCAACAAAGTTCATCTCCCTCCCCTCTTTCCCTCTACTTTAATATACTTTTGTGCCTCTTCCTGTGATGTGATTTATCTTTTTATGACTCCTCCTTTTCATTTCTGATATCAATCCCTTCTCATTCTTAAATCACATTTTTGTTGTGACATCATTTACTTTTTTCTGCTCCCTCTATCTTTGTATATCCCTTACATACATACATATATATATATATTTAATATATACATATATGTGTATACACACACACACACACATATATATATATATATATATATATATATATATATATATATGTAGGTATGTATTACAATTCTCAAGATTAAGAAGCATCATCTTCCCTTATAGGGAGGTAAATAGTTTGCCCATATTGAGTAGCAAGTTGTTTTTCCCCTGTTTACCTTTTTATGCCTCTCTTGAGACCTATGTTTGAAGACTGAATTTTCTATTGAGGTTTGGTCTTTTCCTTATGAAGGTCTGGAAATCCTTTATTTCCCCTAATGTCCATCTCCTTGCCTGAAATATTTTACTCAACTTTTCTGGGTAATTAATCCTTGATTGTAGTCCCAGCTTCTTTGCTTTATGGAATATTGTATTCCAATTCCTTCAATCTTTTAATGTAGAAGCTGCAAGGTCCTGTGTGATCCTGACTGTAACTCCTCGATATTTGAATTGTTTCTTTCTGGCTGCCTGCATTATTTGCTCCTTCACTTGATAGTTCTCGAGTTTGGCAATGATATTCCTTGGTGTTTTCACTTTGGGATCCCTTTCTGGAGGTGAATGGTGGATTCTTTCAATAACTATTTTGCCCTCTGGATCTAGGACTTCTGGGCAATTTTCCTAGATTATTTCTTGGATGATATTGTCCCGGTTTTTTTTTTTCTATCATGATTTTCTGGTAGATCAATAATCGTTAAATGTTCTCTCCTGGATCTCTTTTCCATGTCAGTTGTTTTTCCAATCAGAGATTTTACATTTTCTTCTACCTTTCCATTCTTTTGATTCTGCTTTACTGATTCTTGATGTCTCATAGGGTCATTAGTTTCTGCTTTCCTGATTCTAATTTTTATCAAATTGTTTTCTTCAGTTAACTTTTGCATCTCCTTTTCCAACTGTCCAATTGTTACTTTTAAGGAGTCAGTTTCTCCAGTTACTTCCTTTGCCATTTGTCCAATTTTCCTTTCAAATTCTTCTGTGATTCTTTTCTTCATATTCTTAAAATTATTTATCAGTTTTTCTTCTGTTTTTCTAATTTGACTTTTAAAATCCTTCCTGAGCCAAGATGACAGAGGAGAAAGAGGGAACATAAAAGCTCTTCCATCACAGCCCATAAAATACCTGCAAAAATGACTCTAAACAAATTCTAGAGCAGAAGAAACCACAAACAGACAGTTAAAGAAATTTCCAGCCCAAGGAAACCTGGAAGGCCAACAGAAAAGGTCTATCACACAGAGCGTGGAGCAGAGTGCTGCCCACAAAGCCCAACTTATTCTTGCCTGCATGGTGCAGCAGGAACGTGACCACAACAGGTCTCTGAGTTGGAATCCTCAGCAGCAGCAGCAGTTCTCAGATCTCCCTACCCACACATTCTAAAGACACTTCAAAGATCAGTGAAAAAACTTTTTCTCCTGGGTGAGAAGGGAGCAGGGTACTTCCCTAGCCCTGGCCCCAGGCTTCAGCTGTCACAGCAGCAGGAACAACAGTGTCCATTTTTGGAGTCCTCATCCTAAAGTCTCTGGGGGGATTGAGCTTCTGATCTGGATATCAGTCTTGAGTGGCGGTCCAGGATTGAGGAAGAGTACTGCATGGTCTGGTGGAGCTGGGGAAGGCTCTGGAAAGGGAATTACACTTTCAGATCTTAGGCAGAAAAAGCTTTGGTAGCTCCCAGACCAGAGTGCAGGCCAGGAGAAGTGTAAGCTCCTGTCCATTGATTGAGCTACCTTGGAGCAACTGAAAACTTACAGGTCCCCAGAGAATAACCTGCTCTTTGACAAATGATCTAAAAGTCAAGTAACTGACTGGGAAAATGCCCAAGAAAGGGAAAAAATAAGAATATAGGAGGTTACTTTCTTGATGAACAGGTATTTTCTTTCATCCTTTCACATGAGGAAGAATAATGCATACCTTCAGAGGCCTCCAAAATAAATATACAATGGTCTCAGGGCATGGAAGAGTTCAAGAAAAAGATCTTGAAAATCAAGTAAGAGAGGTGGAGGGAAAAATAGGAAGAGCAATGAAACCAAGGCAAGAAAATCATGAAAAGGAAGTCAATAGCTTTTTAAAAGAGAAGCAAAAAAATAGTGAAGAAAATAACACCTTTAAAAATAAGCTAAATCAATTGGCAAAAGTGTTCCAAAAAGCCAATAAAGAGAAGAATGCTTTAAAAAGCAGAATTAGCCAAATGAAAAGGGAGATTCAAAAGCTCACTGAAGAAAACAGTTCTTTAAAAATTAGAATGGAGCAGATGGAAGCAAACGACTTTATGAGAAACCAAGAAATTACAAAACAAAACTAAAAGAATTAAAAATAGAAAATAATGTGAAATATCTCATTGGTAAAACAACTGACCTGGAAAATAGATCCAGGAGAGACAATTTAAAAATTATGGGACTACTTGAAGGCCACCATCAAAAAAAGGAGCCTAAATATCTTCTTTCATGAAATTATCAAGGAAAACTGCCCTATATTCTAGAACCAGAGGATAAAAGAAATATTGAAAGAATCCACTGCTCACCTCCCTAAAGAGATCCAAAAGGAAAAACTCTCAGCAATATTGTAGCCAAATTTCAGAGTTCTCATGTCAAGGGGAAAATATTGCAAGCAGCTAGAAAGAAACAATTCGAGTATTGTGGAAATACAATCAGGATAACACAGGATCTAGCAGCTTCTACATTAAGGGATCAATGGGCTTGGAATAGAATATTCCAGAAGTCAAAGGAAATAGGATTAAAACCAAGAATCACTTACCCAGCAAAACTAAGTATAATATTTCAGGGGAAAAATATGATCATTCAATAAAATAGAAGACCTTCAAGCACTCTTGATGAAAAGACCTTAGTTGAATAGAAAATTTTACTTTCCAACACAAGAATCAAGAGAAGTATGCAAAGATAAACAAGAAAGAGAAATTGTAAGGTACCTACTAAGGTGAACTATTTACATTTCTACGTGGAATGATATTTGTAACCCTTGAAACTTTTCTCAGTATTTGATATTTGGAGGGATTATACACACGCGTAAACATACATACATACATACAGATATATATATAATTAGAGGGCACAGGGGGAGCTGAATATGAAGGGATGATACCTAAAACAAAAAAAAAATTGACAGATGAGAGAATATATTGGGAGGAGAAAGGGAGACATGGAATAGGACAAATTATCTCTCATAAAAGAGACAGAAAAGCGTTTTCAATGGAGGAGAAAAGGAGGAAGGCGAGAGGGAAAAAGTGAAGCTTATTCTCATCACATTTGACTTAAAGAAGGACTAACATTCACACTCAACTTGGTATGACAGTTTGTCTTATACTACATGAAAGTAGGGGAGAAAGGGAAAAGTGAGGTATGGGGGGGAGTTGATAGAAGGGAGGGCAAATGGGAGGATGGAGTAATTAGAAGGTGGCACTTTAGAGGAAGATCAAGGTCAAAAGAGAGAATCAAATAAATGGGGGGGACAGAATAGGATGGAGAGAAATATAGTTAATCCTTCACAACATGACTATTATGGAAGTCTTTTGCAAAACTACACATATATAGCTTTTATTGAATTGCTTGCCTTCTCATTGGGGATGGATGGTGAGGGAGGAAGAGAGAGAAGCTGGAACTGAACGAATGTTGAGAATTATTTTTGCATGTAATTGGGAAATAAGAAATACAGGCAATGGGGTGTAGAAATCTATCTTGCCCCAGAAGAGAAGAAAGAAGATGGGGATAAGGGAAGTGAGGGATGTGATAGAAGGGAGCGCAGATTGGAGAAAGTTGTAATCAGAATGCACAGTGTTTTAAGTTGGGGGGAGGGGGAAACGAGGAGACAATTTGGAATTCAAAATCTTGTGGAAATGAATGTTGAAAACTAAAAATAAATTAATTAATTTAAAAAATTAAAACAAATTAAAAAATAAAATGTGAATTTCCTTGCGAAAAATAAAAAAATAATCCTCCCTGAGTTCTTCCCAGAATGGTCTTTGTGCTTCAGACCAGTTTATGCTACCTTCTGAAGTTTCAGATGGAAATACCATCTCAATGTGGACTTCTTTGGTATTTGTGTTTTGGTCCTTGTCTCTATAGAAAGATTCTATGGTCTTTGCTTTCTTTTTACTCATGGTAATCACCCTTTTCCTGGCTTTTAAAGTAGATTTCTGCATCTGTGTCACAGAAAGCTCTGTCCCAGAGTTCTTGCACCTAAAACTTGAGGCTTTGTTTGTTGTGGCCTCTGGTTCTTTCAGCCAGAAGCTAAATGCTGCAGCTTACCTGGTGCTGAGCTGACTGGTGTTGGAAAGCAGAGGCTCGCTGAGGTCTTTCTGGGTTTCCCTGGAGTTATCCTGGAGCTATCTTGTTAAGTGTGGGAGAGAGGTGGTCTGGACACAGGAGGTCTCCTCTGCTGAGCTAGAGCATAGGCAAGCTCAGCAGTTGGGTGATCCCATCGGCTCCAGCATCTTCCCAATTCTCCTGGGGTGCTGAGGCATACCTGTGTTCTTGGTGATGATGGTTGTGGACTTCGCCCCCCTGGGGCTCAGGCTCTTCTCCTAGTTTGCTGAAGTGGAGCTGTCCTACACTGGTCCCCTTCAGCCATAGTAAGAGGGCCCCTCCTTAGTGAATTTCCTAGCCTCATGGGCTAAGACTCTGTTTATCCTTCTGCTGCTGCACACTGTTCCAGGGTTTTTCTCAGGGAGATATGCTCTGAGTTCTTCAAGGTCAACAAGGGGAGAAAGACAGCAATTACCGATCACTCCACCATCTTGGCTCCCAGAATACCTTCATGAGCTCTTCCATGAGCTCTTTCTGGGCCTGAGACTATTCCCCCTTTCTTTTGGGGGTTTTGCCCACAGGTGTTTTGATGTCGTTTCCCTCTTCTGAGTTTGTGTCTTGTTCTTCCCTGTCACCACAATAGCTTTCTATAGTATCATTCTGGTTGTTGTTGATTTTTTGCTTATCTTTTTTTTTGAGGGGAGGGGAATCTTTTTCTTTTCTTTTAAATTTGAGCTCTTCTCTCAGTGTGGAAGGGGCACTGTATCAGGCTTCTTTTGCCAGTGGCTACGGGACCTGTTTGTTTACCTGTACTGCGCTGATGTTGCTCTGAGACTCATGGGGGACCTTCATGTCTTGTGCTGTACTGGGGGAATAGTGTCAGGGGGATGTTGGACACTGCTATAGACCATAGGTGTCTGGTAGCTTGCCTGATATGAGACAGAATCCTAGTGCTGGTATTGGTCATTTGCTGCAGCTGGTAAAGTGTTTCTTGGTTCGCTCAGGGCTATGTGAAGCACATGGAGCCTGTCAGAGCTGGAGTCTACTCACTACCCTGGCTAGGCTGAGGCAGGGTGGGAGGCTGGTATTGGTATTTGCCTACTACACTGCACTGGTTCTCAGGATCTCCTGCTAGTTTGCTAAAGTGGGGCTTTGCTGCTGGCTTGAGGGATATTTCTTGTTCCAGATTGCATTCCCCTTTTACTCTTGTGGGATAAACCTTTCTTGCTGATATTCCAAGTTTATTGGGCTAAAAGATTGTTTTATCCTGTCTTTTTATCAGTTATACTGTACCAGAATTTGCTTGGGGTCACTATTTTATAGTTGTTTGGAGGCAAATATGGGAGAGTTGCACTCAGCCATCTTGGCTCCCAGAATTAACCACATCATTTTAGAGTTTGTGTTAGATCAAATCATATTAACATCATGAAACTTTTGAATGGGTTAATAGACTGGTAGGTAGATTAGGGAAATGCTATACCTGGATTTCTGCAAAGTATTTGAAGAAACCTCTCATAATGTCCTTGTGGAAAAGAAATAGGGATGAAGACCACATGGTAATGCAGTTGGGTGGATTTGAACTGGCTGGCCAACTGATGTATGAATTAATGACTTGATGTTAACATGAAGGGAGTTCTTTCATGCAAAGCCTTAGGCCTCTGCCCTTGACCCAATTTTTGCTATGTTTTTATTAATGACTATTTTAAATGAAAAAAGTCAATGATTTGAATGAAGACAAAGTGGCAGATGCATTAGATTTGTGGATGACAGCAAGCTGGAAGGTTAACTAATACTTTGGATGATGTAATTGGCACCCAAACAGATTTTGACACCACAATAACAGCTTGAGTCCATGGATTTTAATATAGACAAATGATGAATTCTCTACATGGATTTTTAAAGATGAAAGTATAGCAACTTTGACATTCACCTTAATAAATCTGTTGTGGGAATAATATAGAGCCTACCTTCGAAGAGTTTATAGTCTAGAAAGTATGGGAGTGGGTTGAATTGGATATCTGAAGAAATAAATATAATACATGTCACTCTGTGTTGAGTCACAAGAGAATTCAAACAAACTAGAATAGAAAGCTCAAGAATAGAGGGATTATTTCTGGATGGTGAAGACTACCTAGAAGATGTGACATCTAGATAAGCTCATTGAATGAAGAGAATGACATCACTGGAAAAAATAGAAAAGAATATGTTTCAGGCAGTGTGGCATATTTATTTTCAGTTTTATATATTAATTTAATTTATTCAGTGTGAAATATTGTCAAGTAATTTGTGGAGTCAGGAAGACCTTGGTTCATTTCTTACCTTTGATACATCCTGGCTCTGTGACCCTAGGGAA
Organism: Bettongia penicillata ogilbyi; assembly: GCA_023548195.1. Taxonomy (NCBI): domain Eukaryota; kingdom Metazoa; phylum Chordata; class Mammalia; order Diprotodontia; family Potoroidae; genus Bettongia; species Bettongia penicillata. The sequence continues at coordinate 2,251,717 of JAJHZJ010000218.1, forward strand.
GTTCTTTAATCTTTCAGTGTAGGGAAGTAGAAGAACAAATGCTCACCTGTATTGGAAAAAAATGCTCCTTCATGGATGTTCCCTATAAAAATAAAATCACAGGTCCAGAAAAAATCACAAAAAGCTGTGGTATCAAGAAATTCATGAAGAGGGAGTAGTTTAGTTTGACTGGAGTATAGAGTATAGTAAAGGAATGAAAGACAAGTAAGGTAAGAAAGTTATCTTAAGTCTTAGGATTGAGAAGAACCCAAGATTCCATTTTATTCAGGTAATGGACTGGAATTTCTTCTTTAACAATTCCTGCCCCCAACGTGGTCTTTTCTAGATGGCTTCTTGTGAAGGGGGAATTCATCATCTTCTGAGATGTCCATTTCACTGTGGTTTAACTCTAGTATGATGGATATTTTTGTTGCTTTATGTTCTGAACACTGAGTCAGAATGTTTGAGTGATTTCCACCTACTGTTTCTAGTGTGCTGCTTTCTGTGGCCAACTCAAACAGGTCTGATATGTTTCCCTGCACATTAGCTTTTTTAGAACTTGAAAATCCTGATTATGGCATTCTTTCAGTCTCCTCTTCCCAAGGCCAATCATGCTTAGGATTCAATAATCTCTCTGAAACATAATCTGAATTCCCTTCACAATTCTGGTCCAGCTACCCCCAACCAGATGCTCCCCAAACCAGCAGTGTCACTCCTAGAAGGATGTTGGTTCAATTGTGAGAGGGACTCAAAGGGTTTTGATGTCCTTTCTGTGCTCATAAGTCTCTGATTTTCATAAAGTTTGGTTTCCAATCCCTTTGCCCTCCTTCCTACAAGTTCCTGCGTGGGCAAGGTCCTACAAACATAGAGAATCCAGAATTAGATAGAATTCTTCAGATGGGATCTGTTCAACCCCTCAATGTAGTGGGTATCTCTCTTCTCTCATCCTGGCCAAGAGACTTCTATAAACACAGCCAAATATCTCATCTGATTTTCAGGGAATATCAGAGTGCTATCCATGCTTTGGATGGTGGTAGGACAATAAAATACTTCAGAGACCATGAAATTTTGGAATTCTATAATTCTGGAACTATGGAGTGAAGTAAGGTACATTGTTGGAGGTGAGAATTGATATATGGGAATTGTATTAAAGGAAAGCAGGGAATAAGGTATTCCAGCTTAATGATACAGTGTGAGCAAAGGCTCAGAAATGATTGTGTTAGAAGAATGGTGAAAAAACAAACATGAGTTCAGCAGAAGATTCACACTGAGGGCCGAGAGATGATGATAGAAAGTTAGGTTGAGACAGATTGAAGAGTGCATTAAGATGTTGGAAATTTTCCATTTTATTAGGGAGGCAAAGAGAAGCCCATTGACACCCACTAAACCCAATATATTCCTCAAAAACAGCTCTGTGTGCCCTTTATGCAGTGCTCTTAATCCCCGCAGTTTCAGGGTAACTTTTCCTTTTCATAGCTGGAGAAAGGCACTTTACATTTCTTTTATAGATGTATCATAGCATATTTTGTATTACAAATGATTGTGTGCATTCGGTATTTCCCCTACCTATTTTCAGCTCCAGCTAAAACATGATATGATGGGCACCCTTCTGGCCTCAAAGCCAGAAAGCTTTGTGCTCAAGCCCTGCCTCTTCCACATACTGGTTATGAGACCCTGTCAGAGAGTCTCAATGTCTCAGGCAACTCTAAGTCTTTAACCTGCAGAACAATGTTAAGTGGCAATAAAATTGTTGAACTATACTGAAAAAAGAACATAAGCCTTTATGGGGCACTAGGAAAGATCTCACAAACAGTAAGAAATGTTCCTTACATACATGTAGTTTGTATTTAATATTCTTCCAAAATTTCTGATCTACATTGGTAAAGGGATTTTCCTCACTAGAATTTCTTTAATAATGAAATCATGGGTCCTGAGAGAAAATCTATCAGTTCTATGTCATCGAGGATTATGTCCTAGTCAACATTGTATCTTCTCCAGTACCAAGAAGAGTTCTCTGGTTTTTCTTCGGCACTTTATTCGTTGCTCTCTCCATCCTATCCTCAATCTTTGTACTCCCTACACACCTCAGAGACAAATTCATTCACTTAGTGGCCAAATTTCCAGTAACAAGTTTCTCTGAATTTGGTAAGATTATCCTTAGGCAGACATACAGATGACCTATAAGGCTTTTGGCAAAGGTTTTCTAGCTTGGGCAGCCAGACGAAGTAGTAGTGCAGCCAGGAAGGAAATGATATGTTCATGCCAAGCCTTCTCCTTAAGTAGAGGTTTGGGAACTCCTAGCTCTACTCTCCAAACAGAGGGGCAGAGGGCAGGGATGAGGCAAGTGCCAGACTCACTGGATCTTGCAGGACAATGAGGTTTTCCTAATAATGAGCTTCCTGGGCATGGGGAAGAAGTACTTGTAGACAGCTGAGTAAATGTCTAACAATTTATACTGATGAAATTGAATTGAAAAGAAAAGAGCTTCTGCTTGAGCTATGTGCTTTGGCTTCTTCAGGAACCAGGCACCTCACCCCAACCCCATATCCAATAACTTGCCAAGGCTTGGCAATCTTTTTTTCCTCTGAAATGCCTCTCTCATCGATCTACCCCTTTTGGTTAGAAGCATCCTGGCATAGTGAATAGTGTATGGGAGATGGAGTCATAAAGACCTAGTTTCAAATATTGTCTCAAACATTTGAATAAATAAATGAATGAATAAATGAACATAATAACATTTATTGCATACTATATGCTAGGAATTGTGGTAGAGAGGAGAATACAAACTTAAAATAGTCCTTTCCCTTGCAGATTCTATATTTTAAGAGGGAAAGACAACTTAGAGTTTCAATGGCTGCAAAAGGAAGTTTTGGTCCTGTGAATCGCTAAAGGGAAAATGCAGCCACAGGACAGTTGATTGCTGTACCCTTTCCAGAAGAAATGAGACAATTGGTGTAAAAGTTATTCTTAAAGCAAGAGATGGAAAATGGGGTAGGTGGGGTGATATTCTGTGTGGACAAAAGGGTAACATTACGGTCCTCTGAGATGTGTGAAGCATAGTCCTGTATGGATACCATTTAAAGATATATAGATTCAGTTAGATGAGTTTAGAATTGCTCATTTTCCAGTCATAATAGCTCAGCCCTATTCAATCTGTAAGACTACACAAAAGTCATTTAACCATTCCAAGCCTCAATTTCCTCATCTGTAAATAAGGCTAATGGTACTTATAGAACCACTACCTCACAGAGCCATTGCAAGGTCTGAAGAGATAACTTATGTAATTAGCTTTGTTATTATTAAAGTACAACTAAAACATGAGTGGTATCAAGTAGGCTTATATTTTCAAACAAAAATTACTTGGCAGCTCATTGCCTGTGAGGGGCTGAAGAAGAGTGAAATGAGGTCACGAACTCGAGTGACTGTCATGCCCTCAACAGCAACAAAAATGGAAGTTAGAGGGAGAATTGGGAAAGATGATGCTTGGTCTTTGATAGACTGACTTGGAGATAACAATGGAGCATCCAAGGGGAAATGTGCTGAAGATGGAGGTGGGGAACTGTGACCCAGGGGAGAGATGATTAGGAATGTACATCAGAATTGTCGTTTCAGGTACTGTTCTTTAAGCCAACATTGGAAGATCACAATGAGGTACATGTAGAGAGGTTTTCTTTGGGGAGCATGAGTTGGAGTATATGGCTGAAGAGTTGCCTGTTCTATGATTCTGTGAATTATTTTCATAAATTATAAAGTCATCTCATATAATACCATAGACTTTCGTATGAAAATAATCTGTGTATTTATGTAGAAATGTTAGAAATAAACATTGAAAAAAATTAGAGGAAATAAACTTGAGATTTAAACAATTGAAGTAAAAGCATTAGCATTTATTATTATTTTGAAGACCATGGCTGAAAGCTTCATTTGTTCTCTCCCTGATGAGTGAAGTAACCTCCTAATGGTAAGTGATATGAAGCTCATGAAAAGAGGCAATTCCTTAGGTGCCAATGACAGTCCAAGGAAATCTCAAAAGGTCAAACAATGAACCAAACCTATTGTGAAATAGCAATGAATGGAAACCTTCTACATATGGTTTTCCAACGTCAAATGCACACAGACAGCATAGAGGAAGCAAAACTACACAAGAACTTGATGCCAAGGCTCGTAATAATAATAGCAGTTAGTGTTTCTATGGCATCATAAGGCTAATAAACATTATCTCAGTTTGTCCTCATAAAAACCCTGGGAGGTAAGTGTGATTATCACCTCCATCTTACAGATGAGGAAATAGAGGCAGAAAGAGATAAGTGATTTGCCCAGGGTCATTCAGCTGTTAAGTATCTGAGGCTGAATTTGAACTCAGGTCTTCCTGATTCTGGCCCCATCACTCTATGTTTTGTGGCACCATCTAGCTGCCCCTAAAGGATTCTGGAGTTGAGTGGATTTTAAGCTCAATATGTGTCAGTCATAGGAAAAGGTAGCCTCCTTCCCCTCCAAAAGAAAATGTCTACAATTGAAGTCTACTAGAGAAAGGCCCAGGGTCAATCCAGAAGGAGGGAGCTGATAACCCTCCTCCACTTCGTCTTTGTCAGTCACACAGAGAGTACTGTGTGTGCTCCACTGTGAGCACCAAATTTTTGGAAGGACATTGACAAAATAGAGCACATTTAGAAAATGGTGCCAAGAATGTTGATAGACACAGAGTCCAGGTTTGGTAGGGGTTAGGGGAAGGCTGACCGAGGAGGGAGAAAAGTAGAAGGGATGCGGGAACTGGAGGACTGACTTCCAGTACTGGAAAACCTTTCATATGGAAAAGAGTAAAGGGTTATGAAGAAACCAGGAGGAATGAGGATTTGTTGCAGAGGCAGCCTTGGGTTTAGTAAAAAGAAAAACGTTCTCATCATCGCCCAGCATCTAGGTCAGCATATTGTACATAACAAGACTCACAAAGAACACAGATGAAGCATGAGAAGGGACCCTATAGACCTTCTTGTCCAATCCCCTCATTTTACAAATGAGCAAAGGGATGAGCTGCATTTTAAGTGCTACACCCAGGATTCCATTGGTGGGGTGAAATGAACAAGGGATTTTGTGTCCATTCTCTTCATGATACAAAAAAGAAACAGAAGAATTTGAGAAATTTGGCCCAGGTCACTCAGATAGTGAGTATCAGGGACAGGATTTGAACTTGGGTTCTCTAATGTCACGGTTCTTTCTACTGTGCTATACTAATTCGAGATTCATTAGGGTTATAGGGATTTTTATCTGAAAGACATCTTAGTTCAATCCTCCATTTTACAAATAAGGACCAGTGAAGTAAAATGACTTTGTCTGAGTCATATGGGTGTTAAAAAACCAAAGTGACACCATCTGCCACCCATGATAAAACCCTTTCTTCTTCACCAAGCTATGATGACTTCTTCCTCTGGGGAAATCTTCAAGGAGAGGCAGATGACCATTTGGCAGGAAGGTCTCAGGTAGTGTTAGACTTCTGGCACTAATGAATTCTCTTCCAATTTTGAATTTTGGGGATTCCATGATGCTCTCTGCCAAGTTTTAATGAGCACTTTGGTCTATGAGTCAGAAAACCTGTTTCAGGTGTTATCACTTATCACAGATGTCATCTTGTACTGAGAAGTAGTGAAGCCTAATGGATAAAAAGGTGGTTTTGGAGGTGGTAAGGTGCATGACAATAGGCAAGTCAGTAGTCTCTCAGTGCCTCAGGTAGTTGTCTGATATGATCATTTGAGGAGCAGGTATTGATCTAAATTGATAGAAGTCTTCCCTTGCAGTTCCCTATAACCAATAAAAACACAGGTGTGGTGAAAAAAGTCAATGAGAAAGCAAATAAACTCTTGCACTTTGCCCTAAGTTCTATGGTCTCAGTTTTCTTATATGTGAATAACAGAATCCTGCTAGAGCAGGGGAGTGCTGGGAAAGTTTGCCCCTGATTTTCTTGAAAAACAAAAACTTTTAAGCACCATACACTTTTGACTTTCATCTTCATTAATAACATTTTTCTGTCGCTTTCTTAAGTCTAGACAATCAATAAAACAAAAAGTCGAGCCCTGATGTATGTTCTTGACCAATTTATGAGGTGTACACACACTAACTTTTTAACCTTCTCTGCCACATCTCCCTCATACATAACCTGTATTTTGGATGAGCCATACAAGGCACTGTTCCCCAAACAAACTCCATAATTTCCTGCTTCCTGGATATAACAAGCAACATTTTTTCCTACCTTATATTCCCTTCACTTTCCCAGTTCTAGTTGTGTCAGAATTCTGGCAGTCTTTGCAGACTCAGATAAAATGCTCCCCTTTTCCCTGAAACCCTCCCCGAGCTTCCCCAATCTGATATGATCTCTATGTTAACCCATAAAGTTCATTGTAGTATCATAAATTCAGAATTGGATGGAGCCCAGAGTCCATCTAGTCTGAACCATACTCAGTGAAGAATTTCCAGTATGATGCATCCAAAAGGTGGTCAATTAGCCTTTGCTTAAAGATTTCCCAGGAAAGGGAACCTACTATCTCCAAAAAGACCCATTTCACTATGGTGTAGTTCAACAGGTTTGGGTTTTTTTCTTCCTTGTATCAAGTCAAAGTATACCCCTTTTCAAATTCCACTTACTATTGATGACTCTGCCCTCTCTGGGTCCAGTCTCATTCCTCATTACAGTGCTATCATCTTTTTCAAAGACATCTAGTACAGCCAACCCCAAAGTTTTTCCTTCTCTTTTCATGAAACATCTCCAGATCCTTCAAACTAGCCTCTGAAGGCATGATCTATAGGCATTTCACCACCCTCAGAGGTTCATAAAGGCTTATAGATCTCAAAGAGACTTTAGAGGTCATCTGGTTCAACCCCTTCATTTTACAGATGAGGAGACTAGTCTATGCAGGTAAAGGGATTTGTTCAAGGCCACACAGGTAGTATGCATAAGATGTGACACTTGAAGCCAGTTCCTCAGTTTGTCTTCTACCATTTATTCCAGTTTATTAGTGTCCTCACTCAAATGGGCAGTTGTCTTATGGACACTCATCACACTGCCTCCTGCAGTGGCTCTTTTGTTGCTTTGTCTTGCTTATTCTCTTTGAATGTAAGCTTCTTGAGAACAGGGACCGTACCTTATAATTGCTGGCATGCACATGATAAACTTCCTTGCTCATAGGAGATGAAATTATATATATGTGTGTATATATATATATATATAAAATTAGGCATAAATAAATGAAGAACCATCTCATACTATAATGAATGTTGTATGCCATACCAGCAGCTCTTGTTCAGGTCACCACAATTCATCAGCACCCTCATATAGTCCCTTTTACATGTTCTGATGTTCAGATTAATCTGTGATCTCATTTACGTTGATAGTGTTTCCCATAGGACAAGTCATAACCCATGTTATCCTTGCCCTTCCTGTGGAATTCTTGTCCACATCTGCCATCCTCCACCACAAGACACTTAACCTTCTTCATATTTCCAGCTAAATTTTGTGATTTTGGATGCAACTAGTGGAGAATGGAGGTTTTCCATCAGTTATTGCACAACTGAAATAAGAAAAATTAAAAGAAATTAAAAGACAGAAAAGGTAAATGTTAGGTATTACATTTTTTAAAAACCTGGAAATCCAATCAAGGAGAAAAAAAAATCATTGGATGACCTAAATATCATGAACAAAAAGCCAAAAAACTACCAAAAAGAGCCTATACAGCATATTTCTAGAAATCCTCGTAGAAGGCTACCCAGTTCTCTCTCTTTTTTTTTTTTTTGAGAGGGGAGGTAAAGCAATTGGGGTTAAGTAACTTGCACAAAGTCACACAGCTAGTGTCAAGTGTCTGAAAATGAATCTGAACTCAGGTCCTCCTGACTCCAGGGCCAGTGCTCTATTCACTGCTCCACCTAGCTGCCCTGCTCAGTTTTCTTAAAGGGCAAAGTAGAAATAGAATCCATTGGTTTATAGATTTAGACCTGGAAGAAAATTTAGAGATCATCTCCATCCCATCATTTTTCAGATGAGGGAAGTGAATTCCAGGAAAGTTAAATGGTTTTCTTAAGGTCCCAGAGGTAGTACTCATCAGAAATGGGATTGAAACCTACTTCCTGATGTCAGAGGTCATGCTCTTTTCACTATATCATTATGGCCCCCAAAGGCTCCATATTATTATGCTCCTTGCTCATTCCTTGCAATCTTACTTCCTTTTCTCTCCTAATGCCAGGTCTGGGCAAGGGTTGTATCATTTGGAGGGCAACTTTGATCCACTGGGACACTGCTCCAGGAAGTCTCCAAGTGGCCATAGTTGGGCTTACTCTCTACTTTTAATGATCTCATTCTTCCAGATTCCACACAGGAGTATGTTGAAAAATGTTTAACAACTGACTTGCTGGGGGAGGGGGTCACAATTACAACACAATTTTAAGCTTAATTTGAATTATTAATCTTTTCTCCACGACTTTCTTCAAATCTAGACAATCAACAAAGCAATAAATCAAAGCCCAGTTTGTAGAATGTCAATTTCTGAAGTGTAAATGATCATATAGAAAATGTACTGATCAGTGTTTGCAAGTTGACTTGAACTGGCTCCAGTATAACACTGATTTTAACTTTTTGTAACAGACTTTCTTCCTATTCCTGGCATGGCCTCAGGATTTTGTTGGAAAGAGGTCACATGAAGGCCTCTCAGTACCTTTCCATAGTTTTCACAGCTAACAAATGGTAGAGCAAGAATGAAAGCACAGGCTTTCTGGTTTCATGTTTCACTGACCTCTTTATTATATCACAATGATTTGGCTGAACCTATTGCAATCTCCATTTTCTTTGGACTTATTTTTAGATGAATAGACTACCTAATTGAGCATCAGATGCTGGCAAAATTCATATTCTTCTGTGGCTTTAACCTTAACTCCCTCTAAAAGAGAGAGGTATCCCAGATAGTAGGTATTTACACATGTGGGAGTTGTAGCTCATACATGGGAAATGAGCCTATTGGAAGATAGGTGATAATTTGTAAATGAACAGACCAAAGCTGCTCAAATGAAGGAGCATACTCCAACATCAGCTGAAAGATCCACATACTGTCAAAAGTATTAGAGATGCAAATGGAAATTTACCTGTGCTTCCTATAAGAACAATAAATAAAATGGCAAATGCCTTGTATTACATTGCATTTGTATAACCAAGCAGTTTACGAAGCATTTTCATATACATTATCTCCTTTGATGTGGCCATTAAACTATGCTTATGATACATTCAGGCTTTGATAACCTGGTTTTGATGAGTTATAAAGGTAGAAAAATGAACACCTCATCTCACCTTACATTTATAGAACCACTTTATTGTCTGCATAACCCTATCATATACATTATCTTCATTTAATGAACCAATTAGAAGGTGCTTGTGAGACATTTAACTTGCCTTTGATGAGTTATCAAGGTAGAACAACACCAAGAGAACCGTTCCCACTTGGGCAAGAGTTTGTTTATTCCACACCTATTTGAGTCAGATCCAGCAATTCTAAAAATTCCAAATGGTCCTCAGTGTTTCCCCATGTTTAGACAGAGCCTGTTAGTCCTTGCAGACACATTCCATATTTACATGCAAATGCCTCAATTTCCAAATATGAAATATTACAGGTTCTGACATTTCCCATCATGTCAATGGCATTGATTTCAAGACTAGCACTCAGGACGTTATCAATTTTCTCCTAGGCCTTTGACCTCCAAATTGTGTCAATTACCACTGGTTCTTGGGCTTTGGTCCAGTGTCTTAAAGAAAAAGGTTCTCAGGAGCATAGCCATGGGTAACTGAGTCAAAAGAAATATGACATGCTCCTTTACTTTCTATAAAAATATCTCCTTATCAAAACAACATGTCAGCTGGGGCTTCCCCAGTATTTCTTCCATCTACTAGTGGATAAAGGGAGGGACATTGGGGTAGTACACTGCAGACAGAGCTTGACACAAGTAAATTATAAAAGCTTTTCAATGCCTACTACGTACCAGACATTTTTCCAGGTGTTGCAGGGAGGCGGCTTTCCTCAAGGAACTATATTCTGCTCCTATTGGATTGGACCATTATGTTTTCTGATGTATGTTATATGTATCAACATACAATTATTGTTTCACTAACATTTCCAACTCTTTGTCAAAGTACCTTCTATCAACTTTACTCCTCCCATTTCTCACAACTTCTCATCCCTCTTTAGCCTATTCTTTATACCTACAGTGCCTGGAACATAGGTGGTGTTCATTAAATGATTGACTGATTGAGTCTCCTCACTACAAAGTCCATTTCATTCCACCCTCCTTCCCATTGCCTTCTAAATTCATCACCTCTTATCTGTCCTCACTTCTTCAGACATCTTGGTACTATGAAGAAAAGTCAAGATGGTGAAGTACAGGCAGCAACTCAGCTGAACTCTCCCAATGCTCCCTTCCAAAGAACTTTAAAATAATGCCTCAAATCAAATTCTGAAGTGTCAGAGCCAAGAAAAGGTTGCAGTAAAACGTTTTCCAGTTCCAAACAAGTTAGAAGGTTGGAAGAAGAGTCTTTGACCTCCCATGGGGTGGGAGCCATGCTGAAGTACAGCATACATGATGGCTACATCAACAGCAGGACTTGGAGGCAACTGGGACAGAGGAAGCAGCAGTAGCAGCTTTGAAAGTTCTCATCCCAGAGAGAATAAGGGGATTGAACAATTGATCAGAGAGATTATAGGGAACACTTTGCTGCCAATGGGTGCAGGACACTATTGTATTGCCCACTCGCTGTACCATATAGTAGTTCCAGGGCAAAGAGGACCACTAACACTTTTGGCTGCTGGGAGCAGAGGACTTGGTCACACTTTCCGTGTGGAGAATAGTACTTGTGGTCTTTCACAAGGGAGCAGGGGACCTGGTCTGAGTTCCAAGGCAGAAGCTTCAGGAGAGCAGAGAACCTGGTCACAATTCCAGAACCAAGAGGAAGATCAGCACTCATGGCTGCAGGGAAGCAGGGTCTCTTCCTGGGAAAATATCAGAGCACAGATCAGTAGTACAGTGCCCAAAACTCTCTTTGAAACATATAACTGTGGAAACACTGGAAACTTACAAACCCCCAGAACTAGCTTTGAAAACAGCAGCACAAAAGACTTGATGTTTGAGAAAGTGCCTCCTCTATCCAACTTCACCATAAAGATCCCAAGTTTAACACAAAGTTAAACCTTAAGAAATAGATGAGAAAAGTCAGTAAACAGAAAAAAAGAACAAGACCATAAAAGCTACTATGATGACAAGAAAGATCAAAACACAAACTCAGAAGACACCTATGTCAAAAGAGCTACAAGCAAAGCTTCAAAGAAAAAATGTGAACTGGACACAAACCCAAGAAAAATCCCAAAAAGCTCAAAAAGGAGTCAAAAAAATCAAATAATGGAGGTTTAAAAATTGGAAAAATAAATAACAGTGATGCAAGAAAATTATGAAAACAGAGTCAATAGATTGATAAAAGAGGCACAAAAATACTGAAGAAATAGCAATTTAAAAACAAACCTGGCCAAACATAAAAAGACTTATGTAGCTCACTGAAGAAAATAATTCCTTGAAAATTAGAATTGTGTAAGTAGAAGCTAATGACTCTATAAGCCATGAAGAAACAATAAAATAAAGTTGAAATACTGAAAAATGCAGAAATAATTCATGAAAAGGCTGGCTTTAAAATACATAGGGGAGAAAAAATTTCAGAATCATTGGACTACCTCACAGTCATGACAAAAAAGAACATAGAAATAATATTTTAATAAATTATCAGGGAAAACTGTCTCAATATTTTAGCAGCAATAGGTAAAATCAAAATTGAAAGAATGAACTGATCATCTCTTGAAAGTGATACCAAAATTAAACTTCTGGGAATATTATAGCCAAATTCCAAAGGTCCTAAGTCAAGGAGAGAATATTGCAAACAGCCAGAAAGAAATAATTCAAATGTCATGGAGCCACAGTCAGGATTACATACTATTTAACACCTTCTACATTAAAAGAGCAGAAGGCTGGAAATATGAAATCTGAAAGGATTACAACCAAGAATAACTTACCCAACAAGTCTAAGTATAATCCTTTTGGGGGAAATGGATACGTAATGAAATAGAGGACTTCCAAGGATTCCTGATGAAAAGAATAGAGTAAAATAGAAAATCTTACTTTCAAATGTAAACATGAAAGAGAAATCCTAAGTGACTTAATATGGTTAATGTTTACATTCCTATATGGTAAGATTTATACTTACAACCCCTAATAATTAAATCATTATTAGGGCAGTTAGAAGGAGTGTGTATAGGCAGACGTCACAGATGTAAGTTTACTATGATGGTATGATCTCAAAAAAAATTAAGGGATGAGGAAGAAGGATTCAGTGTGAGAAGGGGGAAGGGATAGGATGAATGGGGTAGATTATCTCACATAGAAGAGGTGCAAAAGGAAGAGATTTTAGAGTCAAAGGTTACATAGAGAAGGAAGACAAAACTAGGGCCTCATTCTCTTGGAACTGGTTCAAAGAGGGAATGTCACACACTCAGTTCAGTATAGATATCTATCTTATACAAAAGGGAAATAGGACAGAAGGGTATAAGGGAAGTGAAGGAGGCCGATAAAAGAAAGGGTGATTCAAGGGACGTGAGAGTCAGGAGTAAAACAGATTTTGACAAGGGACATGGTAGAAAGAGAAAGAGAGAAAGATAAATAGGGGAAAATAGGATAAAGGGAAATCATAACTGTGAACATGAATGAGATGACTGCACCCATAAAACAGAAGCAAATAGCAGAATGACTTAGATACCAGAATCCAACAATATATTGTTAATATGAAACACACTTGAGACAGAGAAAAACATACAGAAAAGAAGGGACTGGAACAGAATCTATTGTGCTTCAGCTGAGGTAAAAAAAAAAATCAGTGGTGGCAATCATGATCTTAAATAACATAAAAGCAAAAATAGATCTACTTAAAAAGAGATGAGCAAAAAAACTACATTTTGTTAAAAAGGTGCCATAGACAATGAAGTGATATCAGTATGAAGCATATGTTCACCAAGTGAATTGGCATCCAAATTCTTAAAGGAAAACTGAAATGAGTTACAGAAGGAAATAGACAGTAGAACTGTACTAGTGCAGGACCTCAACTTTCCCCTTTCAGAGTCTCATAAATCCAAAAATAAAATGAATAAGAAAGAAGTTAAGGGAATGAAAAGAATTCTAGAAAAGTTAGCATGATAGACCTCCTTAGAAAATTAAGTGGTCATAGAAAGGAGTTTTTCTCAGTTGGACATAACATCTTTATAAAAAACTGATCATATATATGAGTGCACAGAAATTAAAAAACAGGTGCATAAAAGCAAAAATAATAAAGATATCCTTTTCTAAAAAATCATAATACAATAAAATCATATTCAATAAAGGGCCATGGAAATATGGATTAAAATTAATAGAACAGTAAATAATTGAATCCTAAGGAATAAATGGGTCGAAAAGTGACTCCTAGAAATAACAATTCCATTGAAGAGAATGACAACAATGGAACAACATATAAAAATTTGTGGGATGCAGCCAAAGCAATATGTAGGGAAAAATTTATATTTCCAAACACATCCATAAAATAAAGAATGGGCAAAGCAATGAATTTGGCAGGCAATTAAAGAAAAAATATAACAGGAACAAAATAATCTTCCAATTAAACAAAAAAAATCTGAAAATCAAATGACATAAAAATAAAGTTGGCAGAAAAAAACATTAAATTGGCAGGTAGATGGCATGGGTTTATAGTGGGGAAGTCTCATTTTCCAGAGTTCAAATCTAACCTCAGACACTGAATAGCTGTGTTGCCTTTGGGAAGTTACTTAACCCTATTTGCCTCAGTTCCTCATCTGTAAAATGAGTTGAAGAAGAAAATTGTAAACCACTCCAGTATATTTGCCAAGAAAACCTTCAACTGGGTCACAAAAAGTCAGACATGACTGAAACAACTAAACAACAGAAGGAACTGATTTTATTTTTAAGAACCAATAAAAGAAATAAACCACTGTTTAATTAGATTTAGAAAAGAAAGAAAAAATGAATTACTAGTATCAAAGGTAACAAGGGTGCATTCTCTATAAATGCAAAGGAAATTTAAAAAGTATTTGGAGTGATTTCGCCCAATTATATGTCAACAAATCTGAGAATCTAAATAAAATAGATAAATATTCACAAAAATATAAATGGCTGAGATTAAGAGAAAAGGAAATAGACTATTTAAATAATCCCATAATAGAAGAATGTAGCAAATGAGCTATCAATGAACACTCCAAGAAAATGTTGCCCAGGACTAGATGGATTCAGAAGTGAACTCTACAGAACAGTTAAAGAAAAATTAATTGAAATACTACATAAACTACTTGAAAGAAAAGACAAAGGAGTCCCACCGAATTCATTTTATTACACAAATAAGATGCTGATATGTAAAGCAGAAAGAGAAAAAACAGAGAAAGAAAGCTATTGAACAATTTCCCTAATGGATATTGTTCCAAAAGTAAAAAATAAAATACTAGCGATGAGATTATAGCAATGTGCCACAAAGATCATACACTATACCAAAAATGCAAGGCTTATTCAGTATTGGGAAAACTGTCATAATAATTGACCATCTTAATAATCAACAAAATAGTATGACTAGATGCAGAAAAACCTTTGAAAAATACAACACTGATTCCTATTAAAACACTAGAAATAATTGGAATAAATGAAACTTTCCTTAAAATCCTAAGAAATACCTGTCTAAAATCATGAACAGTATTATTTGCAATCAGTATAAGCCAGAAACTTTCCCAACGAAATGAAAGATGAAGCAAGATTGTCCATCAATACTGTACTAGAAATTCTGACTATAACAATAACAAAGAATTTGAAGGAATTAGAATAGGCAATGAAGAAAGAAATCCATCACTACTAGCAGTTGACGTGATGGTATACTTAGAGAATCCCAGAGAATCAACTAAAATTTTTTTTTTGAAGCAATTAACAACTTTCAGGATATAAAATAAACCCACTTAAAGTACCAGCATTTCTAGACATTACCAACAAAGTCCAGCAGCAAGAGATGGAGAAAGAAATCCCATTAAAAAACTGTAGGCAATGTAAAATACTTGGGAATCGACCTGCCAAAACAAAGCCAGGAGCTATATGAGCACAATTACAAAACATTTGTCATATAAAGGTATATCTAAACAACTGGAAAAATATTGATTGATCATGGATAGGCTGAGTCACTATAATTAATATGACAATTCTACCTAACTTAATTTATTTGTTCAGTGCCATACCAATTAACCTATAAAAAATATTTTATAAAACTAGAAAAAATAATTAGAAAATTCATCTGGATCAAAAAGAAAAACATGTAAAGGAAATTGACCTAGCAATATCAGATGTCGAATAATTTTTCAAAATTGTAATCATGAAAACAACCCTATAGAAGAAATGGAGTGGTACACCAGTGGAATTGATTAGTTACACAAGAAACACTAATAAATGACCCTAGTAATCCAGTATTGGATATACTCAAAAATCCAAAATTTTGGGATAAGTACTAAACAGTTGAGAAAAACTGCTGAGCAAACAGGAACATACTTCGGCAGAAACCAGGTAAAGACCAAAGTTTTACACTGTATAACAAGGTAAGATCAAAATGGGTACGTGATTTAGACATAAAGGTTGATATCGTAAGTAAATTAAGTGAGCATGGAAAATTTTGCCTGTCATATTTGTGGATAAGGGAAGAGGATGTCTAAGCAAGGGATAGAGAGGATCAAGAAAATTAAAATGCATAACTGGCTATATAAAATTTAAAATAACCTTTCGCCCAAAAGCAATGCAGCTAGATTTAAGAGGAAAACAGGAAACTGGGACAAAAATGTATAGGAAATTTCTATATATGACCTCTTTTTTTTCCCCCAAATATATAGAGAGCTGAATCAACTCTATAAGAATATAGGTCATTCCCCAATTGATAAATTTTCAAAACACAAAAATAGGCAATATTCAGGGAAAAATCAAAGCCATCTATAATCTTATGAAAAAATACTCTAAATCACCATTGATTCAAAATACAAATTTTAAAAAAAAACTCTGAGATGCCATCTTATACCCATCAGATTAGTTAATATGACAGAAAAGGAAAATGACAAACATTGACAGGAATATGGGAAAAAATGGTACATTACTGAACTTTTGGCAGCATTGTGAACGGATCCTAACCTTCTCAGTAACAATTTGAAACAATGCCCAGATGACTGCAAAACTGTACATACTCTTTGACCCAGCAATACCACTACTAGGTCTGTATCCCAAAGAGATCAAAGAAAATGGAAAAGAACCTATATGTACAAAAAAGTTTCTAGCAGCTCTTTTTGTGATGGTAAAGAATTGAAAAGTGAGGGGATGCCCATCAATTAGGGAATGACTGCACAAGCTGTGATAGATTATTGTAATGGAACACTAATGTGGTAAAAGAAATGATGAGCAGGATGCTTTTAGAAAAACCTGAGAAACCGTAAATGAGCTGATGTAAAGCCAAGTGAGCAGAATCAGGAGACTAGTGTACAAAATAATAGCAATATTTTATGATTATATCTGTGAATTACTTAGTTCTGATCAATACAATGATCAAAGACAATTCCAAAAGGCTTATGATGAATAAATGCTATCCTTTTCCAGAGAAAGAACTGGTGGAGTCTGAATGCAGATTAAAGCATATTTTCCCTTTCTTTTTGTGACATGGCTAATATGGAACTAGGTTATACATGATTTCACAAGTATAATTGATATCACATTTCTTGACTACTTGAAGGGTGGAGGAGATATGGGAAAGAAAGAATTCAGATAATTTTTAAGTGAATGTTAAAAAATAATAATTAAAAAGACAAGTCTTCTTTATGTAAATGGCATAAAAAATGTTGCAACAGGCAATTGATTTAAATTTATTTTCATTTCTGGATGGAATTCCTTTTCCTTGTCACTGTACATCACTTTTCAGACCTCACAACTGGACTACTGCTACCATCTGAATTCTTTACACCACTAAAGGAGCTGCTGACAGTATCTGGAGGAAGTCTTACAACCAAACTGAGAAAGCCAACTAGAGAACTTTGTTCCAGTTTCCTTTTTTAAATTTTTATTAATTTTTTATTTTTATTTATGGTTTTAAACATTCATTTCCACAAGATTTTGAGTTCGAAACCTTCTCCCCATCCCTCCCACCTCCACCATCCCAAGATGGCATGAATTCTGATAATCCCTTCACCCATTGTGTCTTCCTTTCCTTTTTTAAAAATTTATTTATTTATTTTTAGTTTTCAACATTCATTTCCACAAGATTTTGAGTTCCAAATTTTCTCCCCATCTCCGCACTGCTCAACCCCAAAACACAGGGCATTCTGATTGCCTCTTCCCCAAATCTTCCCTCCCTTCTATCACACCCCTCCCTTCTCTTATCCTCATCTTCTCTCATTTCTTGTAGGGCAAGATTTCCATACCCCATTACTGGTGTTTCTGATTTCCCAATTGCATGAAAAAAGAATTCTCACCATTCATTCGTTAAACTTTGAGTACAAAATTCTCTCCCTTCCTCCCTCCCCACCCATCCCTACTGAGAAGGAAAGCAATTCAATATAGGCTATACATGTGCAGTTTTGCTAAAGACTTCCATAACAGTCATACTGTGAAAGACTAATTATATTTCCCTCCATCCTATCCTGCCCCTATTTATTCCATTCTCTCTTTAGACTTCATCCTTCTCCAAGTGTTTACTTCTAATTACTACCCCCCTCTCCCATTTGTCTTCCATCCTACCATCCCCCACTCCACTTATCCCCCTCTCCCCTACTTTCCTGTAGTGTAAGACAGATTTTCATACTAAATTGAGTGTGCATGTTATTCCCTCATTAAGCCAAATGTGATGAAAACAAACTTCACTTTTTCCCTCTCACCTCCCCTCTTTTCTCTTCCATTGAAAAAACTTTTTCTTGCGATTTTTATGAGAGATAATTTGCCCCATTTCATTTCTCCCTTTCCCCTCCAAATATATTCCTCTGTCACCACTTAATCTTATTTTTTTTTAAATATCATCCTTTCCTGGTTCACTTACCCTGTGCCTTCTGTCTATATATATATATATATATATATATATATATATATATATATATATATGTGTGTGTGTGTGTGTGTGTGAGTGCATAATCCCACTAATTACTCAAATACTGAGAAAAGTTTCAAGAGTTACAAAAACTATATTTCCATGTAGGAATGTAAACAGTTCAAATTAGTAAGCCCCTTATGATTTCTGTTTCCTGTTTACATTTTCATACTTCTCTTGATTCTAGTGTTTGAAAATCAAATTTTTTTATTCAGCTCTGGTCTTTTCATCAAGAATGTTTGAAAATCTACTATTTCATTGAATGATCATTTTTTCCCCTGAAGTGTTTTACCTAGCTTTAATGGATAGGTGATTCTTTGTTTTAATCCTAGTTCCTTTGACTTCTGGAATATCATATTCCAACACCTTTTATCCCTTAAAAAGCTGCCAGATCCTGTGTTATTCTGTTTGTATTTCTATAATACTCAAATTGTTTCTTTCTAAGTGCTTGCACTATTTTCTCCTTGACCTGAGAACTCTGAAATTTGGCTACAATATTTCTAGGAGTTTTTCTTTTTGGATCTCTTTCAGGAGGTGATCAGTGGATTCTTTCAATATTTATTTTACCTTCTGGTTCTAGAATATCAGGGCAGTTTTCCTTGATAATTTCATGAAATATGATGTTTATGGTCTTTTTTTAATCATGGCTTTCAGGAAGTCTCATCATTTTTAAATTGTCTTTCCTGGATCTATTTTTCAGGTCAGTTGTTTTTTCCAATGAGATATTTCATATTGTCCTCTATTTTTTTCATTTTTTGGTTTAGTTTTGTAATTTCTTGGCTTCTCATAAAGCTATTAGCTTCCATCTTCTCCATTCTAATTTCTAAAGAACTGTTTTCTTCAGTGAGTTTTTGAGCATCCCTTTCTATTTGGCTAATTCTGCTTTTTAAAGCTATCTTCTCCTCATTGACTTTTTGGGCCTCTTTTGCCATTTGAATTAGTCTGTTTTCAAAAGTGTTATTTTCTTCACCATTTTTGAGTCTCCTTTAGCATAGCTTTTCATGATTTTATTTCATTGCTCTAATTTCTCTTTCCAATTTTTTCCTCCACCTCTCTTACTTGGTTTTCAAAATGCTTTTTGAACTCTTCCATGCCCTAAAACCAATGCATATTTATTTTGGAGGTTTTGGATGCAGAAACATTGACTTTTATGTCTTCCTCTGATGGTATGCATTGTTCTTCCTCATCTAAAAGGATAGAAGAAAATAGCTTTGAAACTGCCTCTAGAATTTCTCAGTTGCAGGATCTGGGAACTGAAGCTGCTGGTGGGGCCCTGAAGCCTGCTTCATTCCTGTCCCTGAAGCACTGCACAGCCAAGGCCAGCCTGCACTCTGCTCCAAGCCAGGTGTGATAGACTGTTCCTGTCAACCTTCCAGGCTGCTTTGGGCTGGGAATATCTTTCATTCTGATATTTTGTGGGCTTTGCTGCTCTAGAAATTGTTTTGAGTCATTTTTATAGGTATTTTATGATCTGTGGGGGAGAGCTTCTACAGGCCGTGCTTCTACTCCACCATCTTGGCTCCAACCCCTGTCTTCTCTTCTATCATCCCCCTTCTCCCCTTTCCCCTTACTTTCTTGTAGAGCAAGATAGATTTCTACACCCGATGCTTGTATATCTTATTTCCCAATTGCATGCAAAAACAACTTTTAACATTTATTTTTACAGCTTTGAGTTCCAAATTCTCTCCTTTATTCCCTCCCCACCCACATTCACTGAGAAGACAAGCAATTCCATACAGGTTATACACGTGTAGCTATGCAAGACACTTCCATAATGGTCATGTTGTGAAGGATTAACCATTTTTCTCTCCATTCCATTCGGCTCCCCACTTATTCTATTTTCTCCTTTGACCCTGTCCTTTTTCATGGGTGTTTGCTTCTCACTACCACGTTCTCCAATCTGCCCTCCCTTATATCACCCTCTATCTCTTTCCCTGCTACTTTCCTGTAGGGTAAGATAGACAATTGATTGTGTATACTGTTCCCTCCTTAAACCAAATCTGATGAGAGTAAGGTTCACACATTCTCTCTCACCTCCCCCCTTTTCCCCTCCATAGTGAAACCTTTTTCTTCCCTCTTTTATGTGAGATAATTTACCCCATTCTATCTCTCCCTTTCTCCTCTCTTTCATCCTTTAATTTGGTTTTAAATACCATCCCTTCATATCCAACTCACTGTATGCCATCCATCCATCCATCTATCTATCTATCTGTCTGTCTGTCTATCTCTCCATATACACACACATACACACATACACACATACATACATATATATATATATATATATATATATATATATATATATATATATTCCCTCCAACTACCCTAACACAAATGTCATCTTTCTATTTAGGAATATAAACAGTACAATTTTAATAAGTCCCTCATGATTTCTCTTTACTGACTACCTTTTCATGCTTTTCTTAATTCTTGTATTTGAAAGTCAAATTTTCTATTGAGCTTTGGTCTTTTCAACGAAAATGCTTT
The DNA here is from genome assembly GCA_023548195.1 of Bettongia penicillata ogilbyi. Classification (NCBI taxonomy): domain Eukaryota; kingdom Metazoa; phylum Chordata; class Mammalia; order Diprotodontia; family Potoroidae; genus Bettongia; species Bettongia penicillata. The sequence goes on from JAJHZJ010000218.1 coordinate 2,272,391, forward strand.
AAAGTCCTCTATTTCATTGAATATCCATTCTTCCCTTGAAGTAGCATACTCACTTTAGCTGGGTAGGTTATTCTTGGTTTTAATCCTAAATTCTCTGACCTCCAGAATACTAGACCTCAATTACTTCAACCCCTTAATGTAGAAGCTGCTACATCTTGTGTTAACCTGATTATATTTCCACAATACTCCAATTATTTCTTTCTGGCTACTTGAAATATATTTTCCTTAACCTGGAAATTCTGGAATTTGGCTACAATATTTCTAGTTTTTCTTTTGGGATCTCTTTCAAGAGGTAACTGGTGAATTCTTTCCAGCTGTATTTTGCCCTCTGGTTCCAGAATATCAGGACAATTTTCCTTGATAATTTATTGAAAAGTGATGTCTTGGCTTTTTTTTTATCATGACTTACAGGTAATCCAATATTTATAAAATTCCCTCTCCTGTATCTAAGTTCCAGGTCAGTGGCTTTTCCTCTGAAATATCACACATTGCCTTCTATTTTTTCATTCTTTGGATTCTCTTTTATAATTTCTTTTTTTCTCATAAAGTCATTAGCTTCCATCTACTCCATTCTAATTTTTAAGGAATTATTTTCTTCAGTGAGTTTTTGGATCTCTTTTTCCATTTGGCCAATTCTTATTTTAAAGGATTCTTCTCCTCATTGGCTTTTTGGATCTCTTTTGCCATTTGTGTTAGTGTTTTTTTAAGGCGTTATTTTCTTCAGTATTTTTTGGCTCTCATTTAGCAAACTGTTGACTCACTTTTCATTGTTTTTTTGCATCACTCTCATTTTTCTTCCCAGTTTTTCATCTGCTTCTCTTACTTGATTGTTTTTCACCTCTTTCACGGCCTGAGATGAATTCATATTTTTCTATAAAGATTCTATAGTCTGAGCTTCTTTTTTTATATTGTTTGCTCATGTTCCTAGTCAAATACTTGACTTTCTATCTCTTTGTCAAGTTAGAACTTTGTGTCCAGTGAAAGTGTGGTGGTTATATTGTCCTAGGCTTTAGGGTTTTGTATCAGCCACTTGATCCCTCACTACCTGCCAACCCAAAAATCTGGCCCTGCTGCAGCTGCTACCAGCCTGGGGCTCAGGCCAGGCCCCAGCCAGATGAATGCACTCCCCCACTCAAGTCCCACAGATTTTTCCCACTGACCTACTATGCTGTCTTTTGCATTCGTGGGTTGAGAAGTCTGGAAGGTGATACAACTACAAGTGATTCACTCATCTGATGCCTGCTTCAGCCAATCTACACCAGTGCAGCCCATCACATACTGTGTTCTTCTTCCAGTCCAGTGCTATATACACTTCCTGTCAATCTTCCAAGTTGTGTTAGGCTGGAGATTTGTTTCACTCTGTCATTTTGTGGATTCTGTAGCTCCAGAATTTGTTTAAAGTTATTTTTATAGGTATTTGGAAGGATTTGGGGAAGAGTTCAAGCAAGTTTCTGCGTTTACACCATCATCTTGGCTTTGCCTCCCTTGGTCTAGAATTTGAAATGGTCCCTCACTGCTGTCTTGAAAAAATTTTCTTCTTCCGTGTCCAATTCTCTATTTTATTCTCCACTCTCACTTTTCTAAAATTTGTCTCCTCTCTTCAAGTCACATTCAAATTCCGCACCAGCTCTTTCTCAGTGGAGGACCTTATCTAATTGTTTTTATAAGGAAGATTTAATCTATTTGGAGTTTTGACTCCTCCCCACATCTACCTATGAAATTTCTGCAGCTTCACTCCCCACTCTCTCCTTTGATCCAATTTTACATGAACAGATGACTCTTCTTTCCAAAAGAAACTCCTTTATTTCTGCCCTAGATCCTATTCCATTCCATCTCCTCTGGAAGTTTGCCTATTCAATCTACTCCTCTTTAAGAATCTTCAATTTCTTTCTCTACTGGTTTCTTTTCTACCATCTAATGACATACTCAGGTCTCTACTACTTTTTAAAAAAGCCCTTTGGTTGAACATGAAATGTATTTCAGCTGTCTCCTGTTTCACTCCTTCCTTTCATAGCCAATTCCAGATAAAATTCTTACCTCTATTTCTTCTCCTGTCAGTAATGTCTCATTCAGCTACAAGGTGGCTTCTGATGCTACCACTCAAATGCAAATGTTCTCTCTAAGGATGTCATTGATCTCCTACCTGCTACATTCAATGACATTTTCTTGGCTTTCATTCTTCTTGATATTTCTGTATCTTTTTGAAGCTATTGATCAGTCCTTCCTTCTAGTGAATCTTTCTTCCTCGTGTATTTATGATATTCTCTCTACTGTTTCTTTTCCAATCTGACTGATCACTTCTTCTAAAACACTTTAATGTATTTTTACATATTTTACCCCCTTTGCATCAATTAGTGTATCTTGAGGGCTCTGTCTTGTGTCCTCTTCTTCCTCAACATTCTCTCTCCTAATGATATCATTAAGTCTTATGAGTTCAATGATCATCTCAACGAAGTGCTAGCCTGAATCTTTCCCCATAGTTTCAGTCCCATATTATTAACACCCTAATACACATCTCTTCTTTAGTTTACCAGAAGCTTCTCAAACTTAACATGTCTAAAACAAGAGTCATCTTTCCCCAACAATTTTCCACTTTACAAAAAACCTACTTCTCCTCCAAACTTTTCTATTTTTTCCCAATGGTACAACACTATTCCTCTAGACACTCAGGTTTGTAACCTTGGAGGCATGTTTGATTTTCATTCTCCCTAATACCTGATATGTTGTCAGTTTCTGAGACTCATGTATTCTATCTCCACATCTCCTATAGCTCTCTTTGACTCTCCACCACGTTAGTTCAGGTCTTATGTCCCTCTCACTTTATCTATTTCCAAAGGCTTCTAATTGGTCTTCCTTCCCCAAGTCTTCCCTCTCCAGGGCAGTCAATAATCAATTGAAATGCTTCCATGTGCAAGGCATTGTCCTAAACAATTAGGATGCAGGTATCAAGAATGAAACAATAAGATTTCATTCTCATGAAAGAAACTACATATATGTGTGTGTGTCTGTGTGTCTGTGTGTGTGCATAAACACATAGACATTTATAAATATATTATGTATTATAAATACATGATAAACACATAGCTAATACATAAAAAATATATAGCATACATCTTCCACACAACTATCAAACTGATCTTGCTAAAGCACAGGTCTTATTATGGCACTTAAATGCTCAAGAAACTTCAGTGGAAGTAAGATAAAATCCAATGTTCTCTGCTTTTTTTTTATTTTATTTTATTTTTAACTTACGGAATACAAATAGCATCTCCATAACACAGCATAATGAAAGGATGATTGTGCATGAAATTAAAAATCTCATCTGGACAACTTGCTATTCCTTTCAAATATTCGGTATAATTATCATGTTTTTTCTTTAATGCCGTAGAGATGGCTGCTATTAGACACAAGTAGGTCCATCTGCATATATGTATGTGGTACATATTCATGTGTGCATGTATGTATGCATATGCATGTAAGATTATTATAAACATACTTTTATTTATCAGTTATTTCTCTGAATGCAGAAAGCAACTTTCTTCATGTGTCCTTTATATTCCATTTAAAATAGTCAAAATAATTTATTTACTCAATGCTGTTCTTAAAACAATATTACTGTTACAGTATACAATGTTCTCTTGGCTCTATTCATTTCACTCTTGATTATTTTATTCAAGTCTTTCCTTTCATCTGGGTTAAAGAGGAAAATGACAATTATATCTGAAGATGTTTAGAAGTCTTCTGAACTTCCAGAAGATGGGAAAACTGGAGATAGGAGCATAAGAGAGATTTTTCAAATGACAAATAGATTAAGATTATGAGGCTGGAGTGAAAAGAAAAGGAGAGACTTTCAGAGGGGTGGATAAAATAAGGAATAAGAAAGTAGGGGAAAGGAAAAAGCATCTTGAATAGAGTGGAAAGAGAGGCCGAGAAGGAAATAGTAATTATAATTCTGAATGTGAATAAGAAAAAATAATAACAAAACTAATTTGGAAAAATAAAGCCAAGAATAGCAAGAGAAATGATGAAAAATATAAAGGAAGGAGGTTAAACAGAACCATAACTTGAACTGTATTATAATGGAGTATTTTTTTTTGAAGAGAGAAGGTAAAGTAATCAGGGTTAAGTGATTTACCAAGGTCACACAACTAGTAAGTATCAAGTGTCTGAGGCTATATTTGAACTCAGGTCCCCCTGACTCCAGGACCAGTTTTTTATTCCTTGCACCACATAGCAACTCCAAAGGTAGTAATTATTAAAATTATTTGAAACTGAATAAGAAATATAAAGATAGACCAATGGATGAGAGAAGGCATGCAATTGACATCAGCAAATAAAATAATCTTATATTGGACAAGTTTAAAACTTAAGATTTTGGAGTGAAGATGGCAGAGTAGAAGTAGGGACATCTAGAGATTTCCCCACAAACCCAGACAAGTATCTGTAAAAAATGACCCTCAACAAATTCTCAAGCTTCAAAACTCACAGAATGATGGAATGAAACAAATCTACAACCCAACAGCCTGGAAGGTTAAGGGGAAGTATCTATTATGCCATGCTGGGAGCAGAGCACAATCCAACAAAGGCCATGCTGGCACAGACAGGACATGAACAGGCCTTGGGGGGTCTAACACCAGTGTAAGCTACCAGATTTCACAGCCCCAAAACACTGAGGATAAATTGGAAGGTCAATGGAAAAGCCTCTGAGATATGTGTGAGAGGGTAGAGTGGTCCTGCCCTAGCCCAGGGAGGAGGAGGAGATGGAGAAGCCTGTGGCAGCCACAACAAGGACAGGGCAGGGGATACTTCTGGAGATCTAGGCTCACAGATTTTGGGTGGATCAAGCAGCTAAAAGTAAAAGCTAAAAGTGTTTCCCACTGGAGGCAGAGAACTACTTGACCAAGGGCTCAAAAGTCAAGTAAACGTCTGGAGAAGTGAGCTAAATCAGGAAAAAGAATCAGCCTATAAAATCTTACTTGGTGAGTAGGATGATCAAAATATACAAACAAAGGAAGATAACAAAGTCAAAACTCCTACATCCAAAGTTTCCAAGAAAAATTTGAATTGGTCTCACACTATGGAAGAGCTTTAAAAAAATTTTTAAAATAAAGTAAAAGATGTAGAACAAAAATTGAGAGTGATGCAAGAAAATCATGAAAAGCAAGTCAACTACTTGTTAAGGGAACCCAAAAAATACTGAAGGAACTAACACCTCAAAAATAGCAATCCAAATGCCAAAAGATATATACAAAGCCAATGAGGAAAAGAATGCCTTAATACACAAAATTGGTCAGATGAAAAAGGTCTAAAAACTCACTGGAGAAAATAATTCCTTAAAGATTAGAATGGAGCAGATGGAAGACAATATACTTTATGAAAAATAAAGAAATTATAAAACAAAACCAAAGGAAGGAAAAAAATAAAAAAGTGAAATATCTCATTGGAAAAACATATGACCTGGAAGATAGATCCAGAAGAGACAATTTTAAAATTATTGGACTACCTGAAAGCCATGATCATAAAAAAAGCCTGGATGTTATCTTTCAAGAAATTATCAAGGAAAACTACCCTTGTATTCTAGAACCAGAGAATAAAACAGACTTTGAAGGAATTTACCAATGGCCTCATGAAAAAGATCCCAAAAGGAAAACTCCTACAAATAGTATAACTAAGTTCCAAAGCTCCCAGGTTAATATTATAGGCAGTCAGAAAGAAACATCTTTAGCATTGTGAAAACACAATGAGGACAACACAAGATCTAGCAGCTTCTACATTAAGGGATCAGAGGGCTTGGAATAGGACATTCCAGGGGTCAAATGAGCTAAGATTGAAACTAAGAATCATCTGCCCAGCAAAACTGGGTATAACACTTCAGGGGCAAAATGGTCAATCCATGAAATAGAGGACTTTCAAGTATTCTTAATGAAAAGACTAGAATTGAATAGAAAATTTGACTTGTAAACACAAGAATCACAAGAAGCATGAAAAGGTAAAAGGTAAACAGGAAAAGACTTTTATCAGTATTATTTGGAGGGGTTATATACATATAGACAGAAGACACAGGATGAGTTGAATATAAAGGGTTGATATCTAAAAAATTAAAACTGAAGCATGAGAGGGGAACATATTTGGAGAAAGAGAAAGGGAGAAATAGAATGGAATAAATGATCACTCACATAAAAAAGCCAAGAAACAGCTTTTTCAGTGAAGAGGAAGAGGGGTGAGAGGAGAGGGAAAGAGTGAATCTTACTTTCAATGGATTTGACTTAAGGAAGAAATAATATTCACACTCAAATTGGTACGAAAATCTATCTTACACTACTTATTTAAAAGTAAGGGGGAAGGGGAAAAAAGGGATGGGGGTGATGAAACGGAGGATGAATGGGAAGATGGGGTAGTTAGAAGTAAACACTTTTGAGGAGGGCTAGGGTCAAAAAAGAGAATAAGGGGCAGGATAGAAAGGAGGGAAATATAGTCTTTCACAATATGACTGTTATGGATTATACAAGTGTAATCTATATTGAATTGCTGGCCTTCTCGGTGGAGATGGGTGGGAAGGAAGGACCGGAGAGAAGTTAAAACTAAAAGTTTTAAAAACAGATGCTAAAAACCGTTTTACATGCAACTGGGAAATAAGACATACAGGCAATGGAGTACAGAAATCTATTCTGCCCTACAAGAAAATAGAGAGGAAGGGGATGAGAGCAGGGAGAGCTTGAGGGAAGGAATATTCACAAAGCATGATCTCTTGCGGTGGGTGAAAGTGAGAGATGGGGAAAACATTTTGGAATTCAAATTCTTGTGGAAATTAGTGTTAAAAACTAAAAATTAATTAATTAATTTTTAAAAGATTAAAAAAAAAGAACTGAGCAAAGGTGAGTTTGCTCCCCTCAGAGACTGAGATGGAACAGGAGAAGGGTATGACCTCTAAATATTGGGGGATATGTTTGTACTTCATTCTTAATATATTTTGGAAGTCAATATTCTTTTGTAAAATCCAATTGGTGTTGTGATTGAACAAAACTGTGATGCTAGTCACAGTTGCCTAACAATAATGGGAATGAAACCACTGAAAAAAACTTCAGATTTGGGGATAAGAATTCATTATTTGATAAGAATTGTTGGGAAAACTGGAAAGTAATATGATAGAAACTGGACGTAGACCAATATCTTTCACCATTTATCAGGATAAGGTCTGTACGTATGTATACATATATATGTATATATATATACATATATATACCTTGGATATAAAGAGAAACTTTACAAGAAAATTAAAGAAAATGGAACATATTACTTAGACTTATGAATAGGTGAACAAGAGGAAATGCAGAAAATTAAGGGAACATTTTTAGAAGCAGTTCATCCAGTAAAGATCTCTGCTTTGCTTTTAAAGCCCTTCACATTTCTGTTCACATATTAGTCTCCTTACTCTTCCTGTATATTCTATTAATCTTTTTGCCTGGGGTGTTCCCCCATGTCTGAAATGCTCTCCCTCTTCCCCTCTATCTGATAAAGCCTCTAGCTTCCTTCACATCCCAGCTTAGACATTACCTTCTATGAGAGGTTGTTCCTGTTGTCTTCAGTTGTCAGTATCCTCCTCTTAAAAATTGTTATGTATTTTTGATAGTTTTATGTGTATCCATCTGTATTCCAATAGATAAATAGATAGACCTATATCTATATACCTAAATCAATATTTATGACTGTATACATTTTTATATGTACAAATATGTTTGCAGGGGTAGTCATGAACTAGATTTGCAATGGATAGAGCACTGAGCCTGGAATCCAGAAGGCTTGAGTTTAAGTCCAGTCAGATACATTTAATAGCTGTGTGACCCTGGGCAAGTCACTTAACTGCCTCAGTTTCCTCACCAGTCAAATGAGCTGGGGAAGGAAATAGCAAACCACTATTACATTTTTGCCAAGAAAACCCGAAATGGGATCATGAAAGGTCGGACACGATAGAAATGATTGAACAATAAAATGCCTGTATTTTTCCTTCTAAACCCTCTCCACATGTCTTCTTCAGAAAATATAAACTCTTTGAGGTCCAGGGTCCATATTGGTTAAATTTCTGCATTCCCACTGCTTAGCACAGTGCTTGGCACAAAGGAAGTAGTACATAAAAGTTGGGAATATTGAATCAAGTTTTAAAGTAACTCTTCTCCACGTTCCTGAACACATTTAAACAGAACAAAACAAGACCATTGTAACAAAGCACATATAAAACAGACAGTAATCATGTGTCTTCACATACATGTCAGTTTTGTCCCCGTAAGTTGCTTTATTTCTTATTTCTTTTCTATTGCCTCAGCATTGTTGCAAGAATCCCTTACTCCTTTGCTTTCCTTTTATTAAGTAGGATCCAGAGCATTCTTGATCTAGAGGCACAATGGGGTATCCAAATGAGCTTGGTTCTCAAAAGTCATCCCAATGGAGCACTGGCTCTGGTAGACACGACCCTCATCAGAGAGAGCCTGTCTATCCCTTGAGGGCTAGCCAAGTTTGTCTCAGAAAGGTACCTTCAGGTTGATATCAGAGATTCATGGCAATACACAAAAGCAAGCAGCAGAAGAATGCAGGTAACCACAACTCCACTCCAAAGAAATACTTGGGCCAGCATAGCAGGCAAATGACTGTATGGTTTCTGCTTGAAGACTTTCAAGAAGGAGGATACTATAACCACAAGACAGTCCATGCTCCCCCTTGGGCTGGCTCTAACTGTTGGCACCATTGTTGGCTGGTTGGATCAGGGAGTGCTCAGCTGCTTTTCCTGACATTTCCTGCCAAACTTCCCTGTTCCATGTTCTGCCCCCAGTACCAAACAGAAAAGGTCTAATCATTCTTCCACAGAATTTCGTTTCAAATACATTTATGATGACAGTCAGCATGATAACCAGCATATTCCCCCTGAGTCATTCTCCAAGTGAAGTCCCTCAATTAAACCTGATGTTACAGAGCCTCAGACTTCCTACCCCCCAATACATAGTAACTCTCTGGTTTCTCAGTGTCCTTTGCAAAGGATCACCACAGTGATCCAAAACTGAGCAAAGGACTCCATATGTGACCCTATGAAGGAAGACTACAAAAGAATCTTATTTCTCAAAGTGATGCCATCCTTAATCCAGTACTAGGTGCATTGACTGTTTTCCTAGTTTTTGAGTACCGTCTGGTAGAGAGGTGGTGATTTGTGTTGATGCAAAAAGGGCCTTCCTTGACAAAATGCCAAAGATTGTTTTTATGGGAAGGAGATGAGCTTATGAATCACATAGGTATGCTGGCAAATCCTGTGTATTTCCTGCACTTTTATGCCTTACTCTACTCGAATAATTCATGTCAGCCAACAATTCCTTGCCCTTTTTAGACCCTACCCCAAGCCACCTCTGTTTCCAGAGCCATTGTTGGTGAAACTACGTAGTTCAAATGTGTGCCCATGCCTACATTCCGGGAGGATTCCTGACCCTTGAAAAGAGTCAGGGCTGCAAAGGTTCTCTTGCCCTAGTGTCTAGCTCCTCTCTGTTTTCCATTTTTATTTGTCTTCAATTGTGAGAAAAATGTGCAGACTTGATATATTGCACAATCATGGTATAGCTATTGAATTGATACTGAATCTTTTGGACACTGGTACTGCATTATCTGTGGCCAAGATCGTTTAAAAAATTTTTAATTAAAATCATCATGAAATTAATACACTGCCTTGCTGATGATCAGAGAAAACAATTATTCTAAATTCCTAAGTGAATTAGGAGACAGGAATTTTACAAACCCTCTTTTTATCTTGATATATATCATGATATATGGACTCTTGACAGCTTTCTTTTTTTCAGAGTTGAGTGATGCTTAAGAAACTATTTACAAGTTATGAAAATTAGAGAGGATTATACCACTTTCAAAACTTGTGATAACCCTACTAAGACAAAATGATGTAATGAGATAGACAAATCACTTCAAAATTACTTTGAATCTCCCTAAGAGGGATGCTGACAGAGGTGGAGAGGTATAAAACTCTTTATAGAATTGGTTTTATTTTCTCAAGAACTGGAAGGAAAGTGATTTCCCATCAAGTGGTAAATAAGTACAGAAATTAGATGATATGAAGGCAATGAAACATTTTTACACTATAAAGAAGCAATGAATATGAACAATTCGAGGGAATAGTAAGATTACAATGTTTTAAAAGCTCAAGAGACACGATTTCTGGGTAATTGGTGATATTATTTTAAAAATGCTAGCATTTATTACAAAAGAGGTCATTGACTCTCTCAAATGCCAAATATTGCTCCTAGCAGTGGGGTCACAGTTTATATGCCCTTGGAGGAGTGGATTTTCCTGAGGATGACAATCAACTCTGATTGGATAACAATTAATGAGAAAATAAATATTGCAATGAGAGGTGGGCTATATTACAATATTGGTCATGAGGAGGACCCTAATCTTGCTCAAGGAGACATCAATTTCCATATCACCTGTCTGACAGAAGGGAGAATCCATGTTTTCCCAGACATGTCTGAGTAAACATAAGAAGGAATCCACCCATTAGCCTAAATTTAGAATTTCCTTTACTGTCTTTGATTAGATCTTAAGGATCCTGGCTGGGTAAATCTTTGAGAAAAATTTTCTGATTTCTGGATGAGGAAGTAGAAAAGGGGGAAAACATTGGTCTTGATTGAATGATTAGTTACCAATACAAGAGAGAAATAGTAATTTCTCTCAGTATATAGAGCCGATACAGAGTGATGTGAAAGCATCCAGTTGAACAATTTACTCAATGGCCACGATAATGTAAAGGAAAATAACACTTTATGACATCAGAAACAAGCCCCTCAACCAATAGGTGGTGAGCTAGAGACATATAATGAGGAATCTATTGTCAGTATTTCTTCACAACAGGAATGAGTTTGAAGGGTGGGAATATGGTCGCTTGGAAGTGAGACTGCATTAAAAGAATCAGTAAAATATGAAAGAAGAAAAATGACTTAATTGTAGACCATGGGTTGGGTTTTGATTGCTGACAAAATTCTAGAATAGATTAGCAAAGGGATAGTAAGAATTTTAAAGGGGCATGTTGATTTCAAAGAGCCAGCATATTTTCATCAAGAAAATGTCACACTGACTTATCCTTTTTTTTCCTATTTCAACAGGGTTACTAAGCTAGTAGGTTCAGATAATGATATAGCTATAATTTTCCTAAAGGTGGCTTTCCAGATATTCCTCTGAAGAAGGTTGTTGGAGATGTTAATGGACTCTAAGTTCAACATGAGCCAACAACATGATTTCAGAGTCCAGAAAGCTAAAATAATCAAACATTTCATAAGGAAAAGCATGACTTCAAGGAACAAGATAATGATAATCCTCCTAACTTATGCTCTGGTCAGATCAATGTGTGCAGTTCTGGGAACCATATTTTAAGAAGGTTACTGAAACAGTGGAGAGCTAACAAAAGAAGGCAGTAGAATTATGAAAGGAACAAAGCCTTGAATCCACATTTCTTAGGGATCAATTGAAGAACTTAGGGATATTTGCCTGAGATTATTTACTTCCCCAGTAGACCATAAATACCTTCACATCAAGGATTGCCTTTTACCATTCTTTGTATCTCCAGTGTTTATCATAATGGCTGGCTCATAATAGATGATCTCTAAATGGCTTTGGACTGACAGAAGAGAATACTTGGGAGTGGGAGATGGAATGATAAATGTTGTAAAGTACTTTAAATGCTGCTCAGCTGAAGAGGGTTTAAACACATTCTGTTAGGCTTCAGAAGTAAGAAGTGTGCTATAAATATGCACATGTAGACTAAGTAAAACCTTCATAGTAATCAGAGTTTCCCCAAAAGTGAATCGAGCCATTTTATAAGTAGTGGCTTCCTCCTTCATTGCAAGATCTCATGCAAAGGATAGATGACATGAGATCTCATTGTCATTCCTTTTAATAATTCCAGGAACTCAGTTTTGAAGCTTCAATGATAAGCTAAACTCTTACTCTCCTTCCTCCCATATTCAGTGTGTTGGGATACGAGTGTTGAACATCTCCATACTTAGCTAAGGTCATCCTTAGAAAGCAGATATAGTCTGTTCCCAGAGCTATTCTCAAAACCCTTCAAGCTTAGTAAATAGCTTGGTAGGGAGGTAGCTAAAGAGTAAGACTGGTGACCTGAAGACTTGAATTCAAAATCTGCCTCTGACACCTATGCAATCCTAAACAAGTGGCTTAACCTCCTTCAACCTCAGTTTCCCCTTTGATAAAATGGGGATAACAATAGATTCTCCTCACAGGATCATTTTAAGAATCAATAAAGATAATAGTTTCCCTTTTGTCAAACACTAATGGTTTGGTCCAAAAAAAACAAACAGAATAAATTTCCTCCATAACTGAAAGTTTGTCCAAAATAACAAACAGAATGGGGTTCCCCATTACCAACAGTTTGTTTAAGAACAAACAGAGTGGGGTTCATCTCACCAAAGGTTTGACTAAAGAACAAACAGAATCAGGCTGTACATGTGCTATAATGTGTTTGTTTATTCTCTTTAGCCAGAGAATCATATATTATAGAGTCAGAAAATAATTTTGAACTCAGAGGTAAACAAGTTGAAGGAGAGCCTTTATACATTTAGAGCAATCCTAAGTCAGGATGCTTTTGTCAACCAAAATTATAGTCTCCATATTTGTTAATCATAATATGAGAAAGGAATTTCTTAAGAAGATGGGTTGTAAATACCATAAGGTAACAGAACTTCAATTAAAATTATAGATCCAGGATGTCTATGTTTCTTTTATCATTAACCTGACATAATATAACATATGAAAACTTAAGAAAAGTCCCATTATTCAAGACAGTGCCTGGTTCAAGGCAATTGTCCTTGGTAGTCATAAACAGAAGAATATTCCTGGTCAGCTTCATCGGGCCTTGTAGTTGCTGAAACAAGAAGGGCATTTAGGGTTCACTCAGAGAGCAAAGTAAAGCATATTTGTTATGCCAGAATATGCAAAGCATTATGGTAGGTAAACTTAGAGTAGGCCAAAAATGTCTCCCTCCTGATTGGCCTATCCAAGTTTTAGGCCTTTCTCAGGTGATGGGGGTCTCAAAAGGTTCACACTATGTGTATGTGTGTGTTTGTGTGCATTGTGTGTGAGTGTGTGTGCAATAATGGAACTTGTTTTGCTTAGTTATGCACATTTGTAATAAGGATTTTTTTTTCTTTTCTTTTATAATGAAGTGAAAGGTGGCAGGGAGAGAAAATGAGTTTCTGTTCATTACAGAGTCCTTTTTAAAACAGAGAAATTGTGGGGGTTCTACAGGTATGGAATGCCTCTCATCCTTTAGGATGAGGTCACTGTACTGATGATTTGACTCCATTGTATTACTTTGTTATGAAACCTCTCTCAGAATGGGAGGAATCTGTAAATGTAATGAATAAACAAAACATATAGATACATTTAAAAAGTAAATAAAATCCACCCTTATCTAATAGTCACATAATCATTCACACTTGAAATATTCAAAGCTTTATGGAAATATGAAAGAAAGCAAAAACCTCTATAAATCTGTATCTATACTGTAGAAGGACATGCCCACATCAATGAGGTTTATCTCATGGGATTGAAGCATCTAGATTTGAGAAAAGATTGACATGTGTTCCTATGAAAATATTCTCCTTTAATGACTTTAACAACAAAGAATCACTAACCATAAATAAAGAGCTTCCTTTATTCTCCAAGGATATGCTGCCAGCCCCGTGAGGACTGCCATGTCTCTGAATATATTCAAAGCTCAATATGCAGACTCAGATATCAGCTGAGGACGGCATCCTCTGTTGATGAGAAGTTGCCATGACATGTGATCCCTATTTTTATTAATCACAGTCCTCTTTCTGTTTGTCAGTAACTAGCGTGGTTTCTGAATTTCTTAATCAGCAAACTCAACTTTGCAAAGAAAACAGTTTACACATGGATCGAGGGCACCATCATTCTACTTAGGCAAGAAAACAAATAGCATCAGTTGGTCTTTTCAACAGGTCCCACAGTGTTATGACAAAGTAGGCTTGAACAAGCAATCATAACTGTCAGAGATGGTCTGATTCTGCATTTCATCATGACAGCAAAGGCAAGGGGAATGGATTTAGTGGAAGCATTTGCATACTTTTCTTATTTGTATGAAGTGTCTCTTCTTCAACCATTTCTCAGATCTGACTCCCATTATTTTCATATTGGCATGCCTTAGGGAAATGCTTGTTGATACAGTCAAGAAAAAGAAAAAAGAAGACAAGTTGACCATTGTGACCTACTTGAGAAGAAAGCTTACTTTGCCTTGGAAATATCTATTTGATAAAGTCACACCATAAAAAGAAATTCTGAATAAGGAAGAAAGCCATAGCATATAGTATAAACAATACCATTTAAAAACGATTCAAGTCAAAGGAGTCACATGAGATCTTAAAGTGGATTGGGAATCAAGATGAACAGAGTTCAAACCCAGCCTCAATCACTTACAGTGGAACCATGAGTCTGATCATTTAACATCTCTAACCTTCAGCTTCCTCACCTATCAAGTGTGGATAATGACAATCGTTCTGCCTTTCTCAGAAGGCTGTGAGGCTCATGTGAGTAAAATTACATAAAATGCTTTGTGCACTCTGAAGATGACCTTTTAATGTCAGTTATCATTATCGTCACTAATCAATCAACAAGTTAAGTGCTTACTAAGTATCTGACACTGCTGGAGCTACAAAGGGGAAAGAGCATTTCCTGCCCTCAAGAAGCTTATGTTTTATAGGGAAAATATGTACACACTCCCACACACTCACAAAACAAATGCAAGATCCTATAGAAGTGAAAGTGATCAGAGAAAGGCCCAAAGGACAGTGTTCAAACCTGATCAAGTTTTAAAAGGTAACTGAGGATTCTATAAAACAGGGTGGGGAATATTCCAGACATGGAGGAGAACTAGAATGGAATGTTTATTTTAGGAACAACAAAATGCTCAATTTGGTTGAACTGAGTTAATGTGCCCTAAGGCTATTGGATCCTAAAGGGCTATATGACATACCTGAAATTTATGTTTGAGGGCCATGGAAATTTAAGCTGTATGGGATTTATGTCTTCCTCCTTTGGAATGATATGGAGATATTGTTTGACCAGATAGGTAAACTGTTGCTCCCTGAATGAACCATGGAACTTCATCTATTGGCATAGTACTTAGAAAAGCTAGTTTCTATTCTGTACCTTGAGAACAAATCCAATTAATGTCAATTAGTAGCAAGCGGGGACAAATGTTGTTTTAGCACTAGGATTTCTGTAAATTACTTTATACCACTGTTGAATAGGATCTGGATACCCACAATAGTAACTCATCCTTTTGAGAATATGCCCTTCATATACAGGAAGTAAAACAGTCCAGTTTTTCTATGCAGAATATTAACTCTATCATATGAAGACTGGTTGCTCCTCTCTTTTTCAATTTGATTTCTGTCTTCCTCCTCCTTTTGATCTATTCATTTTTCTTGAATCTTTGTCATCTTTTTTTCACTTCTTGTTTCTTTTCACATCCTCTGAAAAGTTTCATTGTGGTCTTCTTGAGCAAGGGCAAGGGTCATATGGACCTTTCTATTCTTTCCCTTTCTTCTTAGTCTTTAACTCAACCAAAAATAAATTCTCAATTACTCAGAGGTTTATAATCTAATAAATAGTTCTGCTATTCTTTTTTATTCTGCTTTGAGTATATTTTGTTCTTCATAAACACTTGTAATACTCTTATAAACCTCGGACCACATCACTGTAACGATCTCACTCCATTCTTGTCTTTTCATTCTGTCCATGTCCTCCCAGTAGATTTGTAAACTGGACTCCAAACTGGACTGCCAGTTATGGACATTCTTTGATTCATTCATTCATTCAAGAAATATTCCTAAGTGGATGGAGAAGTAAAAGCAGTGATTTCCTTGAGCTCTCTCCCAAACCACACAAAATACCTGTAAAAATAACTATAAACAAACTCTAGAGCTACAGAACCCACAAAATCACAGAATGAAACAAATCTCCAGCCCAAGACAACCTGGAAGGTTGACAGGAAGGGTATATTGTACTGGGCTGGGAGCAGAGCACAGTCTTGTGTGGGTTGTGCCAGCACAGACAGGCTCACAGCAGGTCTCAGGAGACTGAATCACTACAAAATGTGGCAGTTTCCAGACTTCTCAATCCACAAACACCAAAGACATCACATAAGTTCAATGAAAAAACTGTGGGGCTTGGTAAAATAGAAGCAAGGTCTGACTGGGTGTGGGAAGTGGCAACAGTGACAGCATCAGCAGCAATGACTGCTTCCCAAACTCTGGACCCACAGACACTGAGGGATTGAGCAACTGATACAAAATCCTTGAAGCCTGGGACAGTACACCCACCTTCGCCCTCACCCCCACTGGAAGCAGAGACAGAGTTAAAAAATCAAGTATTTGTCTGGGAAGATGCCCAAAGTGTATAAAAAAACTTCAGCCTATAGAATCTTACTTTGGCAACAAAGAAGATCAAAGCCTGCAACCAGAAGAACACAATGAATCAAAACTCCTACATCTTACAGCCTCCAAGAAAAATATGAATTGGTCCCAGGCCATGGAAGAGCTCAAAATGGATTTTGAAAAGTATTTTAGAGAAGTAGAATAAATATTTGGAAGAGAAATGAGACTGATGCAAGAAAATTATGGAAAACGAGTCAACAGCTAGTTAAAGGAGATCCCCCAAAACTATGGAAAAGAATAGTAACTGAAAAATAGACTAACCCAAATGGCAAAAGAGGTCCAAAAAGTCAATGAGAATTCCTTAAAAAGTAGAATTGACCAAATGGAAAAGTTCACTGAAGAAAATAATTTCATCAAAATGAAAACATAGCAAGTGGAAGTTAATGACTTTATGAGAAACAAAGAAATCATAAAATGGAATCAAAAGAATGAAAAAAAGAAAGCAATGTGAAATATCTCATTGCAGCAACTGACATGGAAAATAGATCCAGGAAAGATAATGTAAAAATAATCGGACTGCCTGAAAGTCATGATCCAAAAAAGAAACTCGACATCATCTTTCAAGAAATTATCAAGGAAAACTGTCTTGATATTCCAAAACTAGAGGGGAAAATGGAAATGGAAAGAGTACACTGGTCACTTCTTGAACTAGATCCCCCCAAAAAAAAAAACTCCTAGGAATATTATAGTCAAATTCCAGAGTTTCCAGGTCAAGGAGAAAATATTGCAGGAAGTCAGACAGAAGCAATTTGAGTATTGCATAAATACAATCAGAATAACACAAGATGTAGTAACTTCTACATTACGGTATTGAAGGGCATGGAATATGATATTCCAGAGGTCAGAGGAGCTAGAATGAAAACCAAGAATCACCTACGCAACAAAATTGAGTATAACACTTCAGGGGAAAAAAATGGAAATTCAATGAAATAGAGGCTTTTCAAGCATTCTTGATAAGAAGACCAATCAAACCATTAAAATTATTCTATAGAGATAGAAAAAAATAATATCAAAATTCATCTGGAAAAATAAAAGGCCAGAATATCCAAGGAATTATTGAAAAGAAATGCTAAGAAAGGAGGCTGAGCCATACCAAATTGGAAATTGTATTATAAAGCAGCTATTATCAAAACCACTGGGGGGTAGATCAGTGAAATAGGTTAGATACACAAGACATAGTAGTCAATTATTATAGCAATCTACTGTTTGATAAACCCAAAGGCTTCAGCTTCTGGAATAAGAATTCACTGTTTGACAAAAACTACTGGAAAAACTAGAAAATAATATGACAGAAACTGGGCACAGATTAATATCTGATACTGTGTACCAGAATAAAGTCCAAATGGGTACATATTCTAGGTATAAAGGCTAATGCTGTAGACAAATTAGGGAAACAAGGAATAGCTTATCTGTCAGGTTCATGGAGAATGAAGAAATTTATTATGAAACAAGAGATAGAGAACATTATGAAATGCAAAGTGATAATTTTGATTACATTGATTTTTCTTTGCAAAAAAGACAATGCAACATTAGGAGGGAAGCAGAAAACTGGGAAAGAATTTTTCCAGCTAGTGTCTCTGACAAAGGCTTCATTTCTAAAATATATAGAGAACTGAGTCAAATTTGTGAGAATGCAAGTAATTCTTCAATTGATAAATGATCAAAGGATTTGAACAAGCAGTTTTCAGAGGAAGAAATTAAAACTTTCTATAGTCACATGATAAAATGCTCCAAATCACCACTGATTAGAGAGACGCAAATCAAAACAACTCTGAGGTACCATATCATACCTATCAGATTGGTTAATATGACAAAACAGGAAGATAATAAAAGTTGGAGAAGATGTGGGACAGCTGAAACACTAATTTATTGTTGGCAGAACTGTGAGATGATCTAACCATTCTGGAATGGACTTATGCCCAAAGGACTATAAAAATGTGCATATTCTTTGACTCAACAATATTGCTTCTAAGGTTATCTCCCAAAGACACCATAAAAATGGGAAGACAACCCACATATACAAAAGTATTTAATAGTAGCTCTTTTTGTGATGGTCAAGAACTGGACATGGAGGGGATATCCCTCCATTGGGGAATGACTGAACAAATTGTGGTATATGAACCTAATGGAATACTACTCTACTATAAGAAATGATTAGCAGACAGATTTCAGGAAAATCTGAAAAGACTTACATGAACTAATGCTGAGTGAAGTGAGCAGACCCAGGAGAACATTGTACAGTAAGAGCCACAGTGTACCAGGACTGATTTTGATAAATAGCCCTTTTCAGCAATACAAGGACCTAAATCTTTTCCAAAGGACTCGTGATGGAAAATGCCATCCACATCCAGAGGAAGAACTATGGAATCGGCTTGCAGAGTGAAGCAGACTCTTTTCTCCTTTTTTTTGTTTTCTCTCTCATGGTTTCTCCCATTCATTATATTTTTATGCAATGTGACTAACGTGAAATTCTGTTCAATAGGAATGTATTTGTAGAGCCCATATCGAGTTGCATGTCATCTTGGGGAAGGAGGGGAAAAAAATTTAAAACTTATGGTAGTGAATGCTGAGAACTGAAAAATAAATAAATATTTGAATAAAAAAACCCAGAGCTGAATGGAAAATTTGACTTTCAAATAGAGGAATCAAGAGAAGCATGAAAAGGTAAACAGGAAAGAGAAATCATAAGAGACTCACTAAAGTTGAAGTGTTTACATTTCTACATGGAAAGATGATATTTGTAAGTCATTAGACCTTTGTCGGTATTAAGGTAGTTGGAGGAAATTAGACGGGTAGATAGATAGATAGATAGATAGATAGATAGATAGATAGATAGATGACAGATAGATATATATAGAGATACATGGATAGATAGAGGGCACAAGGTAAGTTGAATATGAAGGGATGATATCTAAAAATAAAATTAAGGGGAGAAAGAGGAATATATTGGAAGGAGAAAGGGAGAGATAGAATGGGGTAAATTATCTCACATAAAAGAGGTAAGAAAAAAGTTTCATAATGGAGGGGAAAGAAGGGGAGATGAGAAGGGATGAGTGAATTTTGCTCTCATTGGATTGAACTTAAGGAGGGACTAACATACACACTGAACTGAGTATCTTACCCTATCGGAAAGTAGGTGGTGGGGGGGGGGAAGGTAATAAGGAGAGATACTAGAAGGGAGAGCATGTTGGGGGATGGGATAGATAGAAGGAAACACTTTAGAAAAGGAACAGGGTTAAAGGACAATACAGAATCATTAGGGGGTGGGATAGGATGGAGGGAAATATAATTAGTCTTTCACAACATGACTATTATGGAGGTGTTTTGCATAACTACACATGTATACCCTGTGTTGAATTGCTTGCCTTCTCAATGAGGGTGAGTGGGTAAGGAAAGAGGGAGAGAATTTACAACTCAAAATTTAAAAAAACAAATGTTAAAAATTGTCTTTAGATGCAAATGGGAAGTAAGATATACAGTCAGTGGGGTACAGAAATCTATCTTGCCCTTCAAAAAAGTAAGAGGGAAGGGAATAAGAGAGGGGGATCATAAAAAGGAAGGCAGACTTGGGGAAGGAGCAATCAGAATGCATGCCATCTTGGGGTGAAGGGGAGGGGAGAAATGGGGAGAAAATTTGGAACTCAAAATTTTGTGGAAATGAATGTTGAAAACTAAAAATAAATCAATTAACTAGTAAAAAAAAAAAAAAAGAAACATTCCTAAGTGTACCCAAGGCACAAGACTCCCAAGATCAGTGAAGTGGTTTTCATTTACTTGTTCTCATGAAGGTCAGGATCAAAAGATTGCTTTGTATACTATCTTTGCATCCATCATCAAATCAAAACTGTGTGAGATATTAGTCAGGATACACGATTTAAAACAACTGTGGGCAGAGCTGTCAGAACTAGGTACAACAAGTATTCACTGCTAAGAGAGAAATGCAGGAATGATACAAGACAAAACAGCTTTGTACAAATGTGTACTGTCACTCAATGTGATGCGCTGCTCAGGAGACCTACACAGGGCTGTACTTAAGGCAGGGCTTTTGGAGAAGGTCATCTCCTGTAAGTGCAGATGGAGCTAGATAGCTACTGAGATCCCTCCCCTGTGAGACATTTTGTGATTTAAGGACATTAGTCTGTGTGGCTTCATTTTCTGAATTACCCAGCAGGTATTGTTTGCTACAATTACAGGCAAAGGTCAATACCTTTTCATTGTGCATTTCGCAGTCAACAATAATAATAATTTAATCATAACAATAACATCTCACCATCTAACTCTGAAAATTGAAAGCTCTTTAAATGTATACTTTCCTTTCATTCTGGTCAAAATTTGGGAGGTAAATGCTGTTATTATTCCTATGTTATGTCTGAAGAAACTGACGTTCAGAGAAGTCAAGTGGATTGCTCATCCAGCTGTCAGAAAGTTCCTATTAAAACTCGAGTGGGTTTTAAGTTCGAGGTGAAGAATTTCCTGTCATTGGGGGTTGACATGACAGGGAGTTCTTGTCATTGAAATAAGTAAGTGATTTGGGAAGGTTGTGCTCTTTCTATTCAATTATTTTATTCTTCTCCCTCTCATGGAATCTTTAGATCCCTTTGTGACTCAGCTCAAGTATCATGTTTTGTTATTTTTTCCCCAAGGCATTTCCTGATGTCTCCATCCAGTTTTTAATATTTCTCTCAAAACTAGAAATTATATCATACTACTGTACTCCTCTTGTAGTAGAGGGGAAGTCAGCCTGTAAACCAAGAAGACTTGATTTCAAGTCCTACTTCTGCCACATGTTAACTGTCTGACCCTGAGCAAATTCCTCAACGTCAGTGTGCTGGATAACCTGCTAAGACTGTAAGTTGTAGACAAAGTGCTGACCTGTTTCAGTACATATAATTTCCTCACTTGGGAGTTTCCTATCCTAGTTCAGTTCTTAGGCCTATATTCTGCATCCACTTGTCTTGGTCCTTCATTTTCCCCAATAAAATGTAAACTCTCTGAGGAAAATACCTGTTGAATACCTTTTTGTCTTTGAACCCCAAGAATGCCTGCTACAGTACCTTACATATTGAAGAAGTCAATAAAATCCAAAGTAATTGATTTCAAAACAAGCAAATACCAAAGAGATACTACCCTTTGTTGGGGCAGGTTCAAAGGTAGCCTTGCAAATGTCATAGAAATTGACTCAATGATTTCTAAGAGTCTTTTCAACAGTTGGGTTCTATAAAGGTTGAAATCTGCTCCACATTGTATGTGTGTATGTATATGTATACATATATATGTACACACATATACACATATATACAGATACACAAAAACACAGATACATACATATATACAGATACACACATGTATATGTATATATACATATACATGTGTGTATGTGTGTGTGTGTGTGTGTATATATATATATATATATATATGTTTGGAAAGCTCTTCAGCTTTGGATCAGGAATCATCTCATGGAATCAGAATGGCTTTTGTGTTCTCCATTTCACCTTTTCAGGTACTGCAATGTTTAGAAATTATTCACTTTATCCACTCTGTCAAATTCAGTTGAGGGGGAACACTTTTCTTGTAGTTCAAATGGGTCCTCATGCCTGACCTTCGGTCTAGATGACTGTTTGCAGCGAGTTTGGTGTCTGGCTGACTCCCAGACTTCTGATAACTACATTTGGAAGGGCACATCTGAAAATCGAGTGGGCTGTATAAATTGTATTTAGAAGTGTGTACATTTGGAAATTTAATGGGACCCATAAATCATGCCAGGACACCTACAATGACGATTTCATAGATCATGTAATTGTCACAAGCCTCTTCTTTGACAATTCTTGTCTTTGAACTTGTCACACAGTCATTTAGTGAAGCTATTTAGATCATTTAAAATTTAGCCCAATTTTCAGCCGGTGATTTATTTGGTGTTTATAACTCCATTTTGACGTCTTTCACCATTTCTTCTGTGCACACACAACACAAACAGCCTCACCTTCCCAGTCCTTGCAGAGGCATCATTTACAGTTTGAAAGGCATATCTGAAAAAATACATTACCTTTAAAGAGTGAGATTCATCATAACTGAGTTCATATGTCTGATAGCC
The DNA here is from genome assembly GCA_023548195.1 of Bettongia penicillata ogilbyi. NCBI lineage: Eukaryota > Metazoa > Chordata > Mammalia > Diprotodontia > Potoroidae > Bettongia > Bettongia penicillata. The sequence goes on from JAJHZJ010000218.1 coordinate 2,294,999, forward strand.
AAAAAGCCCCATTTCATTCCCCAAGAAAAATTGTGTCTGTCGGTGTAAACAGAATACATTACCCTCTTTTAATAACCATTCTTAAGTATGCTACTGTATTACTTTTCCACAGCTGTATTCCAATAAAAGCCATAGAGTAATTGCCAGTTCTCCTGTCTAATAGGTTCATTATTCTTTTACCATAATTGCAGCTATTAAATGTTCAATTGTTAAATTTCCACTCCTCCGTTTACTTAGTGTTACGTTTTATAATGGGCCATGTCATTACGGCACCCCGGTGGCCATGGCTGTTGTTCAGAGGATTTCTAGAAGTCAGTGAGATCCATTTGAAATATGACTCTACTTTTGATTTGCTCAGACATCTTCTATATCCCACCCTAGCCCTCCTCCATGAGACCATTCTCTAGTCCTCCTAGAAAAAAATGCTCTTTGGAAGCCTGCATTCCCTTTCATCTCAAGAATATGACTTTGGCAGGAAGATAGAAAGTCATGGCTTCAATATGTCTAGCCAACACTTCCTCACTTTTATGCCTCAATTCATATATAAAAAAGTGATCAAGCAAAGATTTAACTAAAGAAATTAGCACTTAAAGCATAATGGCTTTTTCAAGAGTTCTGATTTATCATCTGTCATGTTGAATTTGTTGGGCTTTTCTATCAATTGAAAGACCCATCAGCCCGTTATAATAATGTTAACCTCAGGTTATGGTAATAAAGTCAATGTCTTTTCCTTTATTGCTTGCCATTTCTGATGATGTGTCCTCCATAGGCCTGGGCTCACCTATTCTAATATGGCACACAATATGATGAGAAGGAACAGAAGTAATGTTAACCAAGAAAGGGAGAAAGAAAGAAATTGGTCTTCTCTGATACATCTCTTTTCCACTAGGAAAGCCACCTACTATGCTGGGATTTTTAAAATTTTATTTGTTGGATTCTTTCAGCTGTCACTAGACAAGAGGGAGAGTTCTTTGCATGCTGCCTGGTCTGTCTTTAGCAATGAGGTGTTAGCCTAAGCCCTTGTCTTGGCCATCCTTCACTTTTAAAGAGCTCCCTAATCAGCTCATCATCATTTTCAAGGTTACTTTACTTCACTCTCATTCGATGCATTAATTTTTATTTCTTTCTGAGGCTGATAATTATTTTTGCAGACAATGGTAGAGAAGGCTGATTTTATTGAACTCATGCCAGCTCCTTGTTTTCAAGACAGTGCATGCAGGACCATGTCAGGGAACAGAGGAATACTAAGATAGAGAAACTGAAGCATACATGAATAGAGGGATGGCCAATGTTGGACTAGCCCCTAAAGGTCTCTTCTCATCAAACACTTAAGGGTATGGTTTATCAATGATCTGACATGACTTATTCTCTTTCAGTTATGAACTTACTACATATCATCACAACAAACATCAACAAATGTGAAACAAATCATTTAACTTCTAAGGGACTCAGTTTCTTTATTTATGACATGAGGGAGCTTGCTGAGATGCCTTCTGTTGTCCCTCTCAACTCTACATCTATAATCTTTTTGCAGCAAAATGCATACCTCATGTGCAGTATGGGGGTATCATTGTGTGGCTTCAAGGAAGGAGATTAGACATCTCTAGGCTTTTAGGAAGGAAGGCAGAAGGTTAGGGCCAGATGTTTGATCACTCTCCTTTTCTTGGATATGTGGTAGGGGAGTAATCACATTAGAAGTATTTATGTGTGTGTGTGTGTGTGTGTATCCCCTTAAGTATTGTTTAATCCAGGAAATGGCAGGTTTTTTAGGTTCAAATTAAACTTTTAACCTCTGTCCATTAATCATTAATGGAGAAAGAAGGACTACACGATTTATATCCAAGACTTAATTCCCTGCCAGACTCCTCTCCAATGACATCAATATTATCATCATCACAGAGTCTTTAGTAAAGCTTAACTCTAGATGTGGGACTAGAAGGGCCACCAGAGGCCAATCATTGCGAAAATGAAGTGACCTGTTCCCAGTCACTAAGTGGAAAGTGGGCTAGTTAGAAGTTGAATGTAAGCCCCCTGAAGCCAAAAACTGTAGGCTTTTGAACTATAGCCAAGGCCCCATTCTGGGGATTTCTGCTAACTTTGAAGGCTCTCTGTGCCATCTCCAAAACACCACTTGGTGCTTCACTCCAAGACAGAACATCAGTCTAAATAAAGGTGCAGTACCATTCATAAACTTTGAACTTTAGAACCAGAATATACCTAAGAGTTATAAGCTAGCCCTTTCTTTTTAGAAACAAAGAAACAGTCAGAACTGTCTTCATTTACCCATAGTCCCTTTAGTTACAGAATTGGGACTTTAGATCCTAATCCCATGCAGATAATTTCCTACTTTCCCACCCTACCTTGGTTTAATTTTAGAGCAGCAGGGAGTGTGGAACTTGAAGCCAGCAAGCCCTGGGTCCAGATCTCACCTGTGTTAGAGAAAAGCTGCACAATATTGAACAAGGCACTGAACTTCACAAACCTCAATGACCTCATTTGTAGAATGATGATTTATGAAGGATAAATGTTCCCAATGAAAATTAGCAATCAGTTCTTGTGAGGTGCTTTGAGTTGACTCCAGAACCTTATTGTGAAGACTTTCAAAGTCTCCTGCACCCCCTGAAAGAAAGCAGTTTGTATTTGATCTTAGATGTAATACATCAGGGAGCCATGAGCGTGGCATGGTCAGACCTATCAGGAAAATTACTTTGAGTCATCACTAACTCTGTGAGTTAGTTACTATTATTGTCCCAATTGAGAAAACTGAGGCACAGCGAAGTTGATTGACTTGTCTGTAGTATTAGTAAGTTTCTGAGATAGCTTTTGAACACAAGACCTTCTGACTTCAAGTCCATTATGCCACACTTCCTTTAACAGTGAGAATTAATGATAATAGTATTAGTAGCAGTAGCCAACTCAACGTGTGCCAGACACTAACGAAGAGTTTTACAGTCATTATCACATTTGATCCTCACATTAACCTTAGAAGATATTATTATTGTTCCTATTCTTTCCATTTTCTAGATAAGGAAACTGAGGACCTGCCCAATATCACACGAATGTTAAGTATTGGAGACCAAATTTGAACTCAGGTCTTCTTAACTCTAGGCCCAGTGTTCTAGACACAGTGCTCACAACTGTCTTTCCCCAGTAGGATGTAATTTGAAGGCGTGTGAAAGAGCCTCATCCCCAACTTCCAGACCCAAAATATCTCTGCCAGCCTTCCAAGGTTAGATCCTGACTCACTTTATTTTCCATATCATGGGCACATGATATGGGAGGGGAGGGGCCCTAATAACATATGCCATGAAAAATGAAAGCTTTGTCTCCTCCAAATACACAGACAAAAATAGTGTGAGCAGATAAAAATCTAACGTGCTCAGACCTATCTATTATCAGATTTATTGTCAACAATAAGGCCAGAGACTGGAAACATAAGCTTTCTGCCCTTCACCTTGAAATGAAACAAAGTTTCATGGAGTTGGCAGAAAAAATCTCACTAGAAATTGCACAGTTTTCAGTGAGAGTGGGGAGGAAAGTCCTGGAATAAAGTGAGAATGACTATGGCCCCAGTAGTTATTTTCTAAATCTCATTTCCACAGTCTGTGAGGCTAAAAAGTGATCTGGAAGAAGCTCACCTTGAAATAAGTGCCTAGCAGACTCCATGTCTGTGAAGATATGCCACTGGGGGACCATGGTAAGCTTCCAGGGTTGAACCTGAGAACTGATTCCACCCCAAGGCATTCCTCTGTTGTGACCTTCTAATTTCCTTAAGTCTCAACTTGAACCCCAAGAATAACTGACAGTTCCCTCAACTCTCTGAACTATATATTGTAAATGCCACCAAGCACAAAATTCTTCTTGCCTCCCAAAATTAATTGTAAGAAGATTAAACATTTGTCTTACTTGAATAAAAAATGGAAGAATCTGAAGTTTTCAGGGAATCCATTAATTTGGATGGGAAGAATTCTATGCTTATTTTTACTAAGCTCTGACTTAAATTTAGCATTTCCTTCAAAAAATAAAATATTCTGAGAAGAGGGCCTCTGGGCTTTAGCAAATAACTGAAAGGATCTACCATGCACCAAAAGGTTAAGAACCCATGACATGGTGGATCAGACATTGGATTTGGAATCAGAAGTCTGGGTTCAAATCAGACCTCCCTGTCACCTTGGCAAGTCACTTAACCTCTCAGGCTCAGTATTCTTCTCTGCAAAATGAGATAATAATTATATCTATTTCTTGGGGTTATGGTGAGAGTCAAATGAGATAATACATGTAAAGTATTTCATAAAATAAAATGATAAATAAATGTATACTATTAAAATTATGAATTGTAAAATTCTAGAGTTGAAGTCAATGGGCCCTAAAGTCTCTTCCAGATATCAAATATTTACAATGATCTTATGATCGCTATTAGGGAAAGAAAAGAGGAACCCATGACATGGAAGAAGCGAGAAGACTCATTACCCACACTAGATATTTGGGACTGAAACACTTTTGAGGCTCATCTCGAGTGTCTGCTTCTCTCCTCTGCTAAACCCCTCCCAGATTGCCTCTGCTTAAAATGTTCATTCCATCCTCAACATTCTCTTGACTATGTTGACTATATCTTTCCTTTGCCTCCACCTGGCTCTGTCTTGTGTCACACTTCTCTATGTCTACATACACAAAACTGGACACACAGGATTGGAGGCATGAGAGTTGGAAGGGACTTCACATTTAAAAAAGGAGTTATATTCCAGCCAACCCAGACAATGGGCATCTAGCCTTTGATTGGAGAACTCCAGTAAGAGGGAAATTCCCTACCTATGATGGCTTCTTTTTCTACTCTCTAACCATTAGGAAGTTGTTGGCTTCTCCCTGACTTAAAAACTAAATTTGTCTCTTTGACTCTTTCACCCATTGCCTCTGCATTGGCTCTCTGGAGTCCAACAGATCAAATTTCATCCATTTTCCACATGACAGTATTTCCGACACCTGAATACAACTAGCTACCATATTCTGCAGAGTCTTTATGCCTTCAGGTTAAACTTCCCCAGTTTCTTCATCTGGTAATCATGTGGCCTAGTTTCCAAGCCAGGTATCAATCCATTTGCTTATCCTCAGGGTCCTGACTAGCTCATCAATGCTCTTCCTGAAATGTGCTACTAGAACCACAATGAATGCGATCTATCTCCCAAAGATGAACAGAACATATGGGAGCCCTCCTCCCATAAGGGAATACGGGCTTTTGGTATGGACTATGGGTATTGGTGTCTTCGTGTGCCCAGGGCCAACCATATCACATTCTGCATGATAGATAATAAATGAAGGTTTGGTTGAATCCAATCACGGAGAATTTTTATCTTCTCTGAGAGCAATATTGTCTTCTCAACAAATCAACCAATCTTCAAGTATTTATTATGTACCAATATGTTCCTGGCACCATGTTAGATGATGAGGAAATAAAATTTTAAAAAGTAGGTCTTTGCCTCAAAGGGCTTGCAATCAACAGGTTCATATATGAATTTGTACAAAACCAATACAAGGTAATTTGATGGAAAAAGCCCTTACAACTGGCAGGAAATGGAGGGTACCACGAATGACTTTATATATAAAGATATGTTGGAAGGAAACAGGAATTCTAAGAGGCAGAGGTGACCACCATAGGGGATCTTTTATGCAAACACCTGGACACAGAAGATGGAACATCATGTGAGAGGAGCAAAGAGAAGACCACATGGCTGGACCACAGTCAAAATGAAGAAAGCAGTGGAGTAAAAGGATGAAATTGTGGGTTGCAGTCAAATGTTTAAATCCCAACAGAAGTGATCCAAGGGATAGAAGAGAGCCACTGGAGTTTCTTGAACAGACGAGTGTTGCAGACATATTTGTGCTTTAAAGTGATCACTGTAGAAGACTATGGGCCACATCTCTTACCTTTTAATATCTCAGAGCAATTAGTCAATACTAGGATTATAAGAAGCTTTTTTATAAAACACAAAATGAGTCCATGGAGGGCCAGAGAATTTCATGACTAAACTCATTACTCAATATAGCTGGGGCCAATCTGTGTTGTAGACCCCATGGCCAATGAACTTAAGGCTCTGCGATTTTCAGTAGGACAAATTTCTGATCCAGGACAGACTCCCAGACCTGGTTTTGATGGTGGTGTATAGCTGAGGCCATTCAACTATCGTCAACCTTTACGGTCAACGAAACATGAGGGAGGAAAGGATGCCACATGATACCATTGGTAACATTTCCAGATCAATAATCAGCAATTGTTCAGACAGCGTCAGGATATCTGGAAGGGGCTGCTCTGCTGCCACTTTACTGCAGCTGTTATGACCCAGTGAGGAAGACCAAGGGACCAACGAGTACGTTGGTTATTGTTTGTTCTTGGACAAGATCAAAATTGCAACAAAAGGTCAGAGTCAATGTGTGGTGTATCTGACTGTAGCTGGTCAGAACAATATAAGTCTGGAAGTTTCTACCCCAGGTCCAGCAGAAAGATATGATGATTTGAGAGGGAAATGTCTCTATATTTGCACATCTTCCATTTCTTTTGAGCTATCGCAGTTCTGCTTTACTCATAGAGCACGGTGCTTTCTTTGATGCAGGCATACAGTGTTACCCGTGTCTCACAAATGATGCCAGAGTTCTTCAGATAGACCTTAAGGGTGTCCTTGTATAGCTTCCTCTGATCACCATATAAGCACCTGACTTGTGTGAGTTATCCATAAAATAGTCTTTTGGGCAAATATACCTTTGACATTCAAACAATGTGCCAAGACGATCAGAGCTGTGCTCTCTGCAACAGGGTTTGAATGTGTGCAAATAAGCTTGAGAAAGAACTTCAGTGTCTAGTACCATATCTTTCCAGATGACCTTCAAAATCTTCCTAAGACAATTAAAATGGCATGGCAGTGGTAGGTTGTCCAGGTTTCACAGGCATACAACAATGAGGTCAGCACAAGTCTGTAGACCTTCAGTTTGGTAGACAGACTAATATCTCTTCTCTCCCACACTTTCAGAGTGTCTCCAAAATGGTGAGCTAGCTCTGGCAACGCATGTGTCAATCTCATCACTTACGTGTACATCCTTGGAAAGTATGTTACCATGGTAAGTGAACTTATCCACAGCATTCAAAATTTCCCCATTTTCTGTAATCAGTGGTTTCACATATAAATGTTCTGATGGGAGAACCCCTGTTTTCTTCCTGTTAATTGACAAGCCACAGTCAGCACAAGCAGCAGAGAATCAATCCCTACTCTGTTGCATCTCAGCCTTAGAAGTTGTATTGAGTGTACAATTATCCACAAATAAAAAGTCACAAACCATCTCTCTCTCCACTTTAGTCTTGACTTGTGGCCTTTTCAAGTTAATTAATTTACCATTATTGAGGTCATTTTCATTTTCATCATTGAAGGCATTTGAAAACAACATTCTAAAAAGCAAGCATTGGTGATGGGAAAGCACAAGAGCATAATCCATTATCCAGAATCCATACAAACATTCCTTCGTAAAACTGGCATACAATACTTATGAACTTCTACAGACAACCAAATTTTGCCATGGTCTTCCACAAGCAGTCATGACTGTCAGTATCAAAAGCCTTGGTCAGATGAACAAATTTTATGTATTTCTCTGTCCTGTTCTTGTCATTTCTCTTCAAGTTGTTGGGTAACAAATACATTGTTAACCATTCCTTGGCCTTTTCTGAAGTCACACTGACCATCTTCCAGGTGAAGGATCAACTGATTGAGGAAGGTATTGGAAAGAATCTTACAAGCAATGATGAAGAGAGAAACCCACCTGTGATTGTCACAGGACAAACTATTTATGTTTCCTTAGCAGAGATGAAAAAAGGAGGCATCCTTGAACTCCTGGGGAATAAGCCCTCTTCCTACATAACTCAGAAAATTCCAGTCAGTTGGTTTTTAGGACCAGTGAACTCCATACTTTTTTTGTTGCTGTTCTTTTTGTTTGTTTGTTTATTCATTTATTTTTAGTTTTCAGTATTCATTTCTACAAAATGTTGAGTTCCAAATTTTCTCCTCATCTCTCCCCTCCCCCCACCCCATAACACCTTGCATTCTGATTGCCCCTTCCCTCTCCCTTCTATCACACCTTTCCCTTTCCTCATCCCTTTCTTCTCTCTTTTCTTACAGGGCAAGATAAGCTTCTATACCTCATTACCTCTATTTCTTATTTCCCAGTTGTATGTAAAAACAATCCTCAACATTCATTCCCAATACTTTGACTTCCAACTTCTCTCCCTTCCTCTCTCCCCACTCATCCCCACTGAGAAGGCAGGCAATTCAATATAGGCTGTATAACTGTAGTTTTGCAAAAGACTTCCATAATAGTCATGTTGTGTACGAATAATTATATTTCCTTCCAGCCTATCCTGCCCCCTATTTATTCTATTCTCTCTTTTGACCTTGTCCCTCCCCAAAAGTTTTCACTTCTGATTACTCTCTTCTCCTGTTTGCCCTCTCTTCTATCATTCCCTCACCCCACTTGTCCCCTTCTCCCTTATTCTTCTGTAGTGCAAGACATACTTTCATACCAAACTCAGTGAGCGTGTTGTTCCCTCAAGTCAAATGTGAAGAGAGTAAGTTTCCCTTTTTCCCTCTCACATCCTCACTTTTCTCCTCCACTGAAGAAGCTTTATCTTGCCTCCTTGATGCGTGATAATTGTCCCCATTCCATTTCTCTCCCCAGTATATTCCTCTTTCAAACCTCAATTTTATTTTATTTTTTTAGGTATCATCCCTTCTTATTCAACTCACCCTGTGTTCTCTGTCTGTGTGTGTGTGTGTGTGTGTGCGTGTCTGTGTATGTAATCCCTCCAACTACCCAAGTACTGAAAAAAGTCTCAAAAGTTACAAATACTATCTCTCTATGTAGGAATGCAAACAGATCCACTTTAGAAAGTTCTTTATGTTTTCTCTTTCCTGTTTGCTTTTTTATCCTTCTCTTGATTCTTATGTTTGAGAGTCAAATTTTCTATTCAGTTCTGCTCTTTTCATCATGAATGCTTGAAAGTCCTCTGTATCATTGAATGACTATTTTTTCCCCTGAAGTATTATACTTAACTTTGCTGGACAGGTGATTCTTGGTATTAGTCCTAGTTCCTTTGACTTCTGGAATATCATATCCCAAGCCCTTCCATCCCTTAATGTAGAAGCTGCCAGATCCTGTTATCCTGATTGTATTTCCACAATACCAAACTGTTTCTTTCTGACTGATTGTAATATTTTCTCCTTGACCTGGCAACTCTGGAATTTGGCTAGAATATTCCTAGAAGTTTCTCTTTTGGGATCTCTTTCAGGAGATGATTAGAAAATTCTTTCAATATATATTTTGCTTCTGGCTCTAGAATATCAGGGCAGTTTTCCTTGATAATTTCATGAAAGATTATGACTAGCCTCTTTTTTTGACCATGGCTTTCAGGTAGTCCCATAATTTTTAAATTGTCCCTCCTGGGTCTATTTTCCAGGTCAGTTTTTTGTCCAATGAGATATTTCACATTATCTTCTGTTTTTTTCATTCTTTTAGTTTTGTTTTGTAATTTCTTAATTTCTCATAAAGTCATTAGCTTCTATCTGTTCCATTCTAATTTTTTAAGAACTGTTTTCTTCTGTGAAATTTTAACCTCCTTTTCCATTCAGCTAATACTTATTTTTACACATTCTCCTCATTGGCTTTTTGGACTTGTTTCATCAATTAAGTTAGCCTATTTTTAAAGGTGTTATTTTCTTCAGCATTTTTTGAGTCTCCTTTAGCTAGTTGTTGATTCACTTTTCATTATTTTCTTGCTTTGCTCTCATTTCTCTTCCCAATTTTTCCTCCACTTCTCTTACTTGATTTTCAAAATCTTTTTTGAGCTCTTCCATGGCCTATGACAATTGCATATTTATTTTGGAGTTTTTGGACACAGAAGCTTTGATTTCCTCTGTTGTGTGCTTTGTTATTCATTGTCTGAAAGAATGGAAGAAAATATCTGTTCACCAAGAAAGTAACCTTCTATAGTCTTATTTTTTCTCCCTTTTTGGGGGGCATTTTTCCCTGCCAGTTACTTGACTTTTAATACCTTTGTCAAGAGGAGGTATATTCTGGGGACCTCTGACTTCTCAGTTTTTCTAAGGTGGCACAATCAAGGGAGAGGTGTTTACTCCTCTCCTGACCTGCACACTGATCTGGGAGCAACTCAAAACTTGTCAACCCAGAATCTGCAATTGAATGTCCTCACCACAACAGCTTCCAACTCAATCACCAGTGCTCCTTCTTATCCCTGAGTGGAGCTCAGGGCTGAGAATCAGATCAGTGTCTCAATTCCCCCAAGGGCTTTAGGCTGAAATCTCCCAGGCCTGCCGCTCCCGGCTGAGATTAGATCAGTCCTTCAATTTTCCCAGGGGCTCTAGGTGGAGGGCTTGGAAAATGGCAGCTGTGGGAGCCCTTCCCCTGACCTTTGAAGCTGTCTGTGGTGTTTGTGGGTTGAGGAATCTGGGAACTGCTGCTGGCTGCCACCCTGAATCCTGCTCTGGGTCCTGTCCTTGCTGCTCTGCACTGGTCTGCATTCCTCATGCTGCTCTGAGCTCCTCACATTGGTATCTGGACCCCATACTTTATAAATCTCAACTGGAATGGAATCAGCACCAGGCACTTTGCAACAGAAGAGGTGACTAACTATATTGAAATCCTCTTCCTTAGTTGAAGCTCAGTTAAAGAGGGATTGATTTCACCCTGAGGTTATTGGTCAGCTACTTGAACATTGATTGATTATTGTCTGTTAAGGACACTATGGAAATGTTCAGCCCATCTCTCCTTTTAAAAAAAAACACAATAAGAAATTACAATGTAACGAAGTGCAATGTACACTGAAGAGCGTAACAGAGAATTCAAAATATACAATAATAAATTTTCATTTCAAGAAAATCTATATAATTAATACTACACATTGTGTTTAGGGCTGTCCATCTTTTCTTTGTTTCCTTGTGAGTTTTCTTTTGTTCTCTGCTGTGCCCTTTTTACCTTGTTATTTTACTCTACCCTTCCACATCCAAGAAGACTACAAGTAAGCATAGAGATACACACATACACGTATACAAATACATACATGCACACACATATATATGCACAGACATATATATACATACATATACACTTACATACATGTACATATACTTGCATATCTATGATCATACTCATATATAGACATATGCATTTATATGCACCTACGTCAGGCCATCAGTCATCTCTCCAAGATCATGTCTTTATTGTTGACCAGTGTGGCTCCATGAGCACTGAGTAGTTGAGATGCACCACAGGTCTTTGGCCCATGAATAGCCTTCAGTATAACAGAAGCATGTTAGACTATTACTATTCATGTAAAACTGAATATCTTGCGAAGAATCATTCATCTTTCTAAGTTTCACTTGCTTTTTACTTTTGATGGATCAACTAGGATATTGGTAAACCCTGTGGAATTTTTATTTTTCATTTAGGATCTTCTTAATTTTCCTGTTATTTTCATGAAACCAATGCTATGAGTATTGTGGCTCAGATAGTAACTGTGCTGTACACCAGATCTCTGAAAGCTTCCCACTTTCTCTGCTCCACTCTTGCCAACTATGTGTTGGCTCAGCTTTCCCTCTGTTAGCAATGAACTATTCGTGCTCAGAGAAGCATTCAAATCTGTTGACATTAAATCTTCTGGCAGTCACCTTGCCTTAACACCACCACGTTTGTTAAATGTGAATACTTAGCTTGGTAAGAATAAGGTTATGAGTAGTACAACACTCTGCACCATACATCACCTTCATCACTCTCGCATGTTGTCTGTCTCTTCTCCTTACAATCACATAGTTTATTAAATGTCAGTGTTTGCTAGAAGGGTGCATGGATTTAGTTTTGTGTTTAGGGAAATGGAAAGAGGGTACTGATAGTGAAAAGATCATGAGATGCACAAATATTCAACAGTAAGTGACCATTGTTGTTGCTATCTCCCATTCCATTCCTGCCAAGGACTCCCCTCTATGTCTGGTAGTCTGTGCCTACTCTGGCACTCAAGTTACCTAGAATTACAAGCTTGTCTTCCTTCAGTACATTAATGAGGAGGGTCTTCAGGTTTTCATAACATGTTTCTTTGACCTCGTCTGGATTTGTTGTGGTAAGATCATAGGCACTGACCATGGTAGCATGGGGCTTTCCTGCAAATGGCAATCACATTGTCATCAGCCTGTCATTCCTTCTTTTTGGGAGACATGCAATCTTGTTGACTAGATTAGATTGTGAAACCTAGGCCAGCTTCATGCACCTCTCATCTTATTGGCCATTCTATAAAAAGTATATCCAGTTCTGACTTGGGTAAGCTGACTTTCATTTGCCCAGTTTGTTTTACTCTTTGAAAGCAATATTAACTGAATTCTCTCACAGTAAGAGCTGTTTGTCTTTCAGGTCTACTGGATTTTATGTTGTCCACGAGCATGGAAAATTCCAAATATCAATTGTGAGTAGAATCATCTTTGCAAAAGTTTTTTGTAGTATTTTGTGTATTTCCACCACAAAGTCAGATTCTAATTTGCTATAGTAAGCAGGCAAGGGTTAGGTTAGATGTTTTAGGGCACTTTTTCTAGCTCCTTCCTCATACCAGAACGTGGGCAATGCACTCCTTAAAAAATCCCAGAGGGCGGCCAAATGCTACTATTATTTTGGTAAGAGGCCAACCCTATGACCTGAGTCACTTGTGTGCAGAGTTTTGACTACAACTCCCAGCCTTGCACCACAGGACTTTGAAGTAGGTAAAATAGTAACAGAGTAAAATAACAAAACCATTGAACAATGAAGTAATAAAATAGTAAATATTGTTGAATAATGAAATAAGAAAGTGATATGGGTGATGTCTTTTGACTTAAGTGGCACAGAGTTGCAAGAAGTCATCAGGTTCATCCTCTCTTGGCAAGACAAAAGTCAAAATGATCACAGATGGCCGGCATACGGTGGGCCACCTTGGCATTTTCAATGTATGACACAACTATAAATGCTCCCTAGCTTTTGCTTCAGAAGTCGCCATCATGATCATTGGAATAAATTGTTCATGTCTTCATCTTCCACTGGGGAAGTACCAGAGGTACAAGTGCTCTCTGAACACCCCCTAAAGTGACAAGGAAAGTAGAAATGGCTGCACTTTAAGGAAAAAGTCAATGATCTCCATTTTGGGCATAAAGACTTTAAAATATTTATGGGACGTCCAGTTCAAGAAGTCTGAAAGGTATTAGAGACATAAGAATAAAAATCAGCAGGAAAGTTGGGACAAGGTAGAGTGAGTTGAGAACAATTCATATAGAGATAGTAATTAATTCCATTGGAGTTGTTGAGATGGTATGAAGGATACTGACCCATAATTTTGTTGCTGTGTTTTATCCTTTCTTGGATCGTGTATTAGAACTATATCACAAAAAAAGATGCTCATAGGGTACTTTCATTCTACATTTTGGAAAATTATTTGTGTAATATTGGTTCTAGTTGTTCCATAAAAGTTTCATAGAATTCCCTTGTGACTACATTATGACCATGATTTTTTTTTTTTATTTTCAGTGTTCTGTATAACTTAGTTTTTCCCTCCCCCTGTTTCTCCCCTCCATCGCTGATATCATATAATTTTATATAAGTTCCATACATACATTCCTAAATGTAAATATGTTTTCACCATAGTCATGTTGCATAGAAGAATTAAAATGAATGAGACAAATCATATAACAAACCAAAATGTAATACAAAAGAAGATGATCTGCTACATTCTGTGGTTAAATTTCATAACTCTCTCTCTGGATGTTGAAGGCATTTTGCCTTAAGTGTCCATTGGAAATTTTTTAGGTCCTTGTGTATGTTCGTCCTTCGTTGCCAAAGACCATGCCATCAGAGAAATAGTGACATGACGTGCACTTCACTTTGTTTTTTTGAGTGAGGGAGGGGTGTGCAGGTCACCAGCCTCACTTCTCCCCCAGAGCCACCTGAATTCAGTGACCAGATATTTATCAGGATAACTGGTGATGATCCAGGAAGAGGCAACTGGGGTTAAGTGATTTGCTCAAGGTCACACAGCTAGTGAGTGTCAAGTGTCTAATGTGAGATTTGAACTCAGGTCCTCCTGACTCCTGCACTGGTGCTCTATCCATTTCACCACCTAGCTGCCCCTTTTTAGGTTCTTACATTGCAATGAAGTACTAAGTCCTCCAGAAAAAATCCTCACACACTGTGGTTGCTGCTGCATACAAAATTCTCCTGGTTCTGCTACTTTCACTCAGATCAGATCATATAAGTCTTTCCAGGCCTCTCTGAAGTCTTCCTGCTCATCATTTCTTATAGCACAATAATATTCCATTACATTCATATACCATAATTTATTCAGCCATTACCCAGATGATGGGCATTCCCTTTATTTACAGTTTTTGGCCACCACAGGAACTGCTAAAAATATTTTTGTACATGTGGGACCCTCGATTCTAACCCATTTTTATGATCCCTTGGGGATACAGTCCTAGAAGCGATACTGCTGGGTGAAAGGCAATGCACATTTTTGTAGGCCTTTGGGCATAGTTCCAAATTGCTTTCCAGGATCCTTGGATCAGCTCACAGCTCTACCAACAATGAATTAATGTTCCAACTCTCTCACATCTTCTCCAACATTTATTATCTTCTTGTTCTGTCATGTTTTCCAATCTGATAGGTGTGATGTGGTATCTCAGATTTATTTTGATTTCCATCTCTCTAATCAAGAGTGATTTATAGCATATTTTGATATGATTATAGATATCTTTAATTTATTCCTCTGAAAACTTCCTGTTCATACCCTTTGACCATTTATCAATTGGAGAATGACTTATACTCTTGTACATTTGACTCAGTTCTCTATCTGTTTTAGAAATGAGGTCTTTATCACAGACACTAGTTGCAAAACCTCCTTCTCAGTTGACTGCTTCCATACTAATCTGGGTTGCATTGTGTTTGGTTGTGCAAAAACTTTTCCATTTAATTTAATCAGAATTATTCATTTTGTACTTCTTAATGCTTTCTGTCTCTTGTTTAGCCAAAAATTCTTCTCTTCTTCATAAATCTGATAAATACACTATTTTTTGCTCCACAAATATATGTTTAATTTCAATCTCTTTTTATACATTTATTTATTTAACTTTTTACATTCATTTTCACAAAATTTGGGGTTCCTAATTTTCTCCTCCTCTGTCCCCTCCCCCCACTTCAATACACTGAGCATTCTAATTTCCCCTATCACCAATCTGCCCTCTCTTCTATCATCCCTCCCTTCCCTTGTCCCCATCTTCTCTTTTGCCCTGTAGGGCCAGATAACTTTCTCTATTCTTTCTTACCTGTATTGCTTATTTCTTAGTAGCAAGAACAATATTCAACAGTTGTTCCTAAAATTTTGAGTTTCAACTTCTCCCCATCCCTCCCTCCCCACCCATTCCCTTTGGGAAGGCAAGCAACTCAATACAGGCCATATCTGTGTAGTTTCGCAAATGACTTCCATAATAGTCATGTTGTGTAAGACTAACTATATTTCCCTCCTTCCTATCCTGCCCCCCGTAGCTTCTATTCTCTCTTTTGATCCTGTCCCTCCCCAAGAGTGTTAATTTTAAATTGCTCCCTCCTCCCATTGCCCTCCCTTCCATCATCCCCACTACCCTGCTTATCCCATTCTCCCCCACTTTTCTGTACTGTAAGACAGGTTTTCATACCAACATGAGTGTGCATTTTATTCCTTCCTGTAGTCAAATGTGATGAGAGTAAACTTCATGTTTTTCTCTCAGCTCCCCTCTTTTTCCCTATACTAAAAATTCTCCTGCCTGCCTCTTTTATGAGAGAAAATTTGCCCCATTCCATTTCTCCCTCTCTCCTCCCAATACATTTCTCTCTCACCACTTAACTTCATTTTTTTAAGATATGATCCCATCCTATTCAATTCACTCTGTGCTCTCTGTTGCTGTGTGTGTTTGCACGTGCATGTGTGTGTATGTGTATGTGTCTGTGTCTGTGTAATCCCACCAACTACCCAGATACTGAAAAGTTTGAAGAGTTACAAATATTGTCTTTCCATGTAGGAATGTAAACAGTTCACTTTTGGTAAGTCCCTTATGACTTCTCTTTGCTGTTTACCTTTTCATGCTTCTTTTCATTCTTGTGTTTGAAAGTCAAATTTTCATTTCAGCTCTGGTCTTTTCATCAAGAATGCTTGAAAGTCCTCTATTTCATTGAAACGCCATTTTTTCCCCTGAAGTATTATACTCAGTTTTGCTGGGTAGGGGATTCTTGGTTTGAGTCCTAGTTTCTTTGACTTTTGGAATATCATATTCCACACCCTTGGATCCCTTATAGTAGAAGCTGCTAGATCTTGGGTTATCCTGATTGTATTTCCACTATACTTGAATTGCTTCTTTATAGCTGCTTGCACTATTTTCTTCTTGACCTGGGAACTCTGGAATTTGGCCAGAATTCCCTAGGAGTTTCTCTTTTGGATCTCTTTCAGGTGGTGATTCATGGATTCCTTGGATACATATTTTGCCCTCTGGTTCTAGAATCTCAGGGCAGTTTTCCTCGATAATTTCATGAAAGATGATGTCTAGGTTCTTTTTTTGATCATGGCTTTTAGGTAGGCCCATAATTTTTGAATTGTCTCTTCTGGATCCATTTTCGTGGTCAATTGTTTTTCCAATGAGATATTTCACATTCTCTTCCATTTTTTCATTCTTTTGGTTTTGTTTTGTGATTTCTTGGTTTCTCAGAAAGTCATTAGCCTCCATCTGTTCCATTCTAATTTTGAAAGAACTATTTTCTTCAGTGAGCTTTTTAACTTCTTTTTCCATTTGGCTAATTCTGCTTTTGAAAGCATTCTACTTCTCATTGTCTTTTTGAATCTCTTTTGCCAATTGAGTTAGCCTATTATTCAAGTGCTATTTTCTTCAGCATTTTTTTGGGTCTCCTTTGGCATGGTGTTGACCTACTTTTCATGCTTTTCTTGCATCTCTCTCATTTCTCTTCCCAGTTTTTCCTCCACCCCTCTAACTTGATTTTCAAAACTTTTTTTGAGCTCTTCCATGGCCTGAGCCCATTCAATATTTTTTTGTGATGTTTGGGATACAGAAGCCTTGACTTCTATGTCCTTCCCTGATGGTAACCATTGTTCTTCCACATCAGAAGGAAAGGGAGGATATTTCTATTCACCAAGAAAGTAACCTTCTATGGTCTTATTTTTTTCCCCTTTTCTGGGCATTTTCCCAGCCAGTTATTTGACTTCTGAGATTCCTTTCCATACTCACCTGGCCTCCAGATCTGCCCAGCTAGTTCTTGGGGTCTGAGATTCAAATGCTGCTTCCCAGCCTCAGGGCTTTCAGGGGGGAAAGGCTGCTATTGGGTGTGAGATTAAGTTCAGCTGCTCAGTTGGGGACAGGGCCACCTCACCAGGCTCAGTTCCCTCAGGGGGTTTATGCAGAGACCTTCAAGAATGAATCTGAGGGGTGGAGCCAAGATGGCGGAGTAGAAAGACTCATGTATGCTAGCTCCAAACCCATAGCCCATATATTTCCTGCAAGAAGAATTTCCCACAAATTCTGGATCACTGCAAGGCTCGCAGAAACACGGTGGAAAAGATTTCTGTTCCAGAGAGCCCTGGAGAGCCATCCCCAGGGTCCTTCATGCCTCAGAAAGTGGAGCCCACCCCTGATCTTCCCTGGCCACGTGGTCCCAGAGGAGCAGATCCAAGCATACTTCAGGGGTGGAATCTCTGGTGACCAGGAAGGTCCCTCTACCCACAGACGCTACAGGTCAGTGAGAGAGAGGTCTGGGCTGGCCGAGAGGGGAGCGGGGTGTCTCTGTGACTTGGGCCCCCTCAGGAGGCAGTGGCAGAGGCAGCGGCAGAGGCAGAGGCAGTGGCAGCAGCCGAGAACTCCCCTAGCAGGCAGGCAGAAGTTTAGGGCCATTGCCGAAAGTCTCTGCATAAACCCCCTGAGGGAACTGAGCCTGGGAGGCGGCCCTGCCCCCACCCAAGCACCAGAACTTAAGCTCACATCGAATAGCAGCCCCACCTGCTGTGGAAAGCCCATTTGAATCTCAGACCCCAAGCACTAGCTGGGCGGATCTAGGTGGGGGTGCAGAGGAATCTCAGAAGTCAAGTAACTGGCTGGGAAAATGCCCAGAAAAAGGAAGCAAAATAAGACAATAGAGAGCTACTTTGATGGGGTGCAGATGTTCCTGCCTTTCAATTCTGATGGCGAGGAAATATTCTTACCATCAGGAAAAGACGTGGAGGTCAGGGCTTCTGTATCGCAGACATCCCAGGTGGATGTCCGGTGGGCTCAGGCCATGGAAGAGCTCAAAAAGGATTTTGAAAATCAAGTTAGACAGGTGGAGGAACAACTGGGAAGAGAAATGAGAGAGATGCAAGAAAAGCATGAAAAACGGGTCAATACCTTGGTAAAAGAGACCCAAAAAAAAATGCTGAATAAAATAACACCTTGAAAAATAGGCTAACTCAATTGGCAAAAGAGGTTCAAAAAGACAATGAGGAGAAGAATGTTTTCAAAAGCAGAATTAGCCAAATGGAAAAAGAGGTTCAAAAGCTCACTGAAGAGAATACTTCTCTCAAAATTAGAATGGAACAGATGGAGTCTAATGACTTTCTCAGAAACCAAGAAATCACAAAACAAAACCAAAAGAATGAAAAAATGGAAGAGAATGTGAAATATCTCATTGGAAAAAAAAACTGACCTGAAAAATAGATCCAGGAAAGACAATTTAAAAATCATGGGACTACCTGAAAGTCATGATCAAAAAAAGAGCCTAGACATTTAGTTATCAAGGAAAACTGCCCTGATATTCTACAAACAGAGGGCAAAATAAGTATTCAAGGAATCCATCGATCACCACCTGAAAGAGATCCAAAAAGAGAAACTGCTAGGAACATTGTGGCCAAATTCCAGAATTCCCAGGTCAAGGAGAAAATATTGCAAGCAGTTAGAAAGAAACAATTCCAGTATTGTGGAAATAAAATCAGGATAACACAAGATCTAGCAGCTTGTACATTAAGGGATCAAAGGGCGTGGAATAGGATATTCCAGAAGTCAAAGGAACTAGGACTCAAACCAAGAATCACCTACCCAGCAAAACTGAGTATAATACTTCAGGGGAAAAAATGGTCTTTGAATGAAACAGAGGACTTTCAAGCATTCTTGATGAAAAGACCAGAGCTGAAATGAAGATTTGACTTTCAAACACAAGAATGAGAAGAAGCATGAAAAATAAACAGCAAAGAGAAGTCATAAGGGACTTACCAAAAGTGAACTGTTTACATTTCTACATGGAAAGACAATATTTGTAACTCTTAAAACTTTTCAGTATCTGGGTAGTTGGTGGGACCACACACACACATACACACACACATGTACACGCATGCATGCACACACGCACACATACACACATGCACGCACATACAGAGACAGAGAGCACAGAATGAATTGAATAGGATGGGACCATATCTTAAAAGCAATTAAGGTAAATGGTGAGAGAGAAATGCAGTGGGAGGAAAGAAGGTGAAATGGAATGGGGTAAATTATATCTCATTCAAGAGCCAAGCAGGAGACTTTTTAGTGGAGGGAAAAAGAGGAGAGCTGAGAAAAAAGCAAGAAGTTTACCCTCATCACATTCGACCAATGGACGGAATAAAATGCACGCTCATTTTCATATGAAAACCTATCTTACAATACAGGAAAGTGGGGGAGAAGGAGATAAGCAAGGGGGGCGGGATGATGGAAAGGAGGGCAATGGGAGGAGGGAGCAATTTGAAGTCAACACTCTTGGGGAGGGACAGGATCAAAAGCAGAATAGAAACAATGGGGGGCAGGATAGGATGGAGGGAAATACAGTTAGTCTTACACAACATGGCTATTATCGAAGTCATTTGCAAAACTACACAGATATGGCCTATATTGACTTGCCTGCCTTCCCAAAGGGAATGGGTGGGGAGGGAGGGATGGGGAGAATTTGGAAGTCAAAGTTTTAGGAACAACTGTTGAGTATTGTTCTTCCTACTAGGAAATAAGAAATACAGTCAATGGGAATAGAAAGTTATCTGGCCCTGAAGGACAAAAGAGAAGATGGGGACAAGAGAAGGGAGGGATGATAGAAGAGAGGGCAGATTGGTGATAGGGTAAATTAGATTGCTCGGTGTATTGGGGTGGGGTGACAGGATAAAAGGGGAGAAAATTTGGAACACTAAATTTTGTGAAAATAAATGTAAAAAGTTAAAAAGTTAAATAAATTTTTATTAAAAAAAATTTAAAAAATTAAAAAATAAAAAAAAAAGAATGAATCTGAGCTCCTGCCTGCTTTGGGAGCCCCTGTCATCTGCTGCCTCCTGAGGGGCCTGAGTTATGGAAACACCCTGCTCCCCTCTTGGCCAGCCATAAAGATTCTCTCACTAACCCTTGTGCCTGTGGGTGGAGGAACTTTTGCAGCTGCTGGCGATTCTGTCCCTTAAGCCTGCTTGGATCTGCTCCCCTCGGTTCTGTGAGGCCAAGGCAGGGCTGAGCTCTGCTCCACGTCCAGTGTGCGACAAACTTTTGGTGTTGGTGTTTCAGGTCTCTCTGGAACAGAAATTTCCTCCACTCTGTTGTTGCGTGGCTTTTATTGCTCCAGAATTTGTTGGGAGTGCTTCTTTACATGTATTTTATGGGCTGTAGGTTCAGAGCTAGCATATGTGAATCTTTCTACTCCACCATCTTGTCTCCTCCCCCAATTTCAATCTTTTATCTAGATCATGTAACCATTCGAACTTTATTATTATGCATTATGTCAGGCATTGGTCTATGCTGAGTTTTCATCACACTACTATCCATTTTTCGCACTAATTTTTGTGTAACAGGAAGTTCTTATCCCAGAAACTGATGTCCTTGGGTTTATCAAACAGTAGATTGCTATATTCATTGACTACTATGTCTTCAGTAGCTAACATATTCCACTGGTTTATCCTTCTGTTTTTTAGCCAGTACCAAGTGGTTTTGAAAATTGCTGCTTTTTAATACAATTTGAGATCTTAAAGAGCTAGGCCACCTTCCCTAGCATTTCTTTTCATTAGTTTCCTTGATATTCTGAAGCTTTTGTTCTTTCAGATGAATTCTGATACTATTTTTTTAGCTCTAGAAAATAATTCTCTGATACTTTAATTGGCATGGCACTAAATAAGTAAATTAATTTAGGTAAAGTTGTCATTTTTATTATATTGACTCAGCCTACTCACAAACAACTGATGTCTTTCCACTTACTTAAATCTAAATTTATTTGTGTGACAAGTGTTCTGTAATTGTGTTCATATCATCCTTGGGTTTGTTTTGGCAGACATACTCCCAAATATGTTATGGTGTCTACCATCGCTTTAAATGGGATTTCTCTTTCTATCTCTTGCTGTTGGGGTTTGTTACTAATATATAGAAATGCTGAAGAGTTGTGCGGGTTTATTTTTAACCTACAACTTTGCCAAAGTTGTTTATTATTTCAAGTAATTTTTTACTTGAATCTCTGGGATTCTCTGAGTATATCATCATATCATCTGCAAAGAGTGATAACGTAGTTTCTTCTTTGCCTATTCTAATTCCTTCAAATTCTTTTTTTCTCGTTGCTATAGCTAACATTTCTAGTACCAAATTCAATAATAGTGGTGATAATGGACATACTTGTTTCGCCCCTGATCTTATTGGAAATGCATCTAGTTTTTCTCCTTTGCATGTATTGCTTGCTGAAGGTTTTAGGTAGATGCTGCTTATTAATTTATGGAAAGTTACATTTATTCCTATGCTCTCCAGTGTTTTTAATAAGAATGGGTGTTGTATTTTGTCAAAAACCTTTTCTGCATCTATTGAGATAATCATGTGGTTTCTGTTGGGTTTGTTGTTGATATGATCAGTAATGCTAATAGTTTTTCTAATAATGAACCAACCCTGCATTCCTGTTATGGATTCTACCTGATCATAATATATTATTTTCATGAT
Source organism: Bettongia penicillata ogilbyi (assembly GCA_023548195.1). Classification (NCBI taxonomy): domain Eukaryota; kingdom Metazoa; phylum Chordata; class Mammalia; order Diprotodontia; family Potoroidae; genus Bettongia; species Bettongia penicillata. The sequence continues at coordinate 2,317,048 of JAJHZJ010000218.1, forward strand.
AAGTTGTTATATTCTTTTTGCTATGACCATGACTTTGTTTCTCAATAGTTCCTTTACCACTAGCTCTATTCCCTTTTCTAAGATGAGGTTATTTAAAATAGCTCTATAATCTTTTGTTAGTTTGAGCATTTTATATTTTAGTGGTACCCTTCTATTTCTTTCATGTTCTAAGTTTTCTTAGTATATAACTGTGCATCATAGATTCTCATTATTTTATGTCTCCTGGTTTTGGTGTAATTTCATCTTGCTTACTTGCTATTTTATTGATTTGATTTTCTGCCTTCTTTTTAATTGGCTAAGCTAAATGTTTAACAGTTTTATTACTTTTCAAATAATTGGATCTTAGTTTCATTTATAATTATTGTTTTTTTATTTCCAATTTATCTCTTTGACCTATCATTTAAAAATACTTTATTTTTTTCTAAATTGCATGCTAAATTTTTTTTAACATTTTTTAAAGTTTACAATTACAAATTCTATCCTTCTCTTCCTTCTTCTCCCATCCTTGAGATGGTAGGTCATCTGCTATAGATTATACATGTGCAATCATGTAAAATATTTTCATGTTAGTCATTTTGTACAATAAGACTGGAAAAAGAAAGGCAAGAAGAAAGGAAGGAGGGAAGGAAGGAAGGAAGGAAGGAAGGAAGGAAGGAAGGAAGGAAGGAAGGAAGGAAGGAAGGAAGGAAGGAAGGAAGGAAGGAAGGAAGGAAGGAAGAAAAAGAAAAATAACATGCATCAGTCTGTATTCAGACAATATTAGTTCTTTCTCTGGAGGTGGATTGTATGGTTCACCAAGAGTCCTTTAGGATTGTCTTGAATCATTGCATTGCTGAGAAGAGCTGAGTCATTCACAGTTGATCATTGTACAATGTTGATGTTACTGTATGTAATGTTCTCCTAGTTCTGCTCACTGAACTATACATCATGTAAATCTTTAGAGGTTTCTCTGAGAGTATCCTCATTGTCATTTTTTATTGCACAATAATATTCCATCATCAACTTGTTCAGCCATTTCCCAATGGATGGATATCCCTTCAGTTTCCAATTCTTAACTACTGCCAGAACAGTTGCTATAAATATTTTGTACAAGTAAATCTTTTCTCCATTTTTATGCTGTCTTTGGGATAATGACCTAAAAATGGTATTGCTGGGTGAAAGGGTATGCATGGTTTTATAGCCCTTTTAGTATACTTCCAAATTGCCCTCCAGAAAGATGGATCAGTTCACAATTTCACCAACATTGGCCTATCATTTTTAGTCTCTCCTCTTTGGGACTTATTTTAGGTTTGTTTGTTGTTTGGTTTGCTTCTTTTTCATTTTTAAGTGCATATTTTCAGGTCATTAATCTTTTTTCTTTTTTGATAATGTATATTTATAGGGATACTATTATTTCCCGGATGACTTCTTTAGATGCATACCAGAAATTTTAGTACATTGGTTTATCAGTATCATTTTTTCATATAATTATTAATTGTTTCTATTAGGTGTTCTTTGACTCATTCATTATTTAGGATTTCATTGTTAGCTCCTCTTTTTTTTTTTACTTGTCTTTTACTTGTAGTCCCTGAACCTATGACTATTTCCAATACATTACAGTCGGTAAAGGATACATTTTATTTTATTTTTTTCTCTTTTCAAATTTGTTTTCAAGAACTCTGTGCCTTTTTCCCTGCTTAATAGCATTTTACTTTTCCAATTACATGTAAAGATAATTTTCAACATTCACTTTTATAAAAGTTCAAATTCCAAAATTTTTCCCTCCTTTTTCAACTCCACAAGACAGCAACCAAAGTGATACAGGTTGTACATGTACATTCATATTAGACATATTTCCACGCTAGTCAGGTTTTAAAAGAAGAATCAGAACAAAAGGGGAAAACCACGAGAAAGAAAAAAGGACAAAATAGTATGCTTGGATCTGCATTCAGACTCCGTAATCCTTTTGTGTGGATGTGGAGAGTATTTTCCTTCGTGAGTCTTTTGAAGTTATCTTAGGGCATCATATTACTGAGAAGAGCTAATTCTATCAAAATTGGTAATTATTGTGTACAATCTTCTACTGGTTGGGCTCATTTTATTCAGCATCAGTTCACATAAGTTTTTCCAGTCTTTTTCTGAAATCTTCTTGCTCATCATTTCTTATAAAATAATAGTACTCCATTGCATTCATATACCACAACTTGTTCATCTATTTTCCAATTGGTGGGCATCTGCACAATTTCCAATTCTTTGCCACCAAAAAGCTGTTCTAAATATTTTTGTACGTGTGGCAAAGTTTCCCTTTTTATGATCTCTTTGAGATACAGGCCTAGTAGGGGTATTGTTGGATCAAAGGGTGTATACAATTTTATAGTCCTTTAGGCATAGTTCCAAATTGCTCTCCAGAATGGTTGGATCAGTTCACAACTCCACCAATAATGCATTATTGTTCCAATTTTCCCTCATCTGCAACATTTATTATCTTCCTGTTTTCTCATATTAGCTGACATGATAGATGTATATATGGTCAAATTTCTGTAAGTCTCTTGCAGTGCTGAGAAATAGGTATATTCTTTTGCCATTCCAAATATAAGACCCTATGTCTTGTATTTCCAGTTCCTGCAACAATTTGTTCAGTTCTATATTTTCTCTTTTGTTTGCCTTTATTTCTAGATTTTTTCAAGACTGGAGTTGACATTGAAATCTCCTATCATTATTGTGTCACTATATATGTCTTCTTAAAATTCATTTAATGTTTCCTCTATTAATTTAGATACTAAAACACTGAGAGCAAAAATATTTAGTACTGATATCAGTTTCTTGTCTGTGATTCCTTTCAGAATAATAAAGTTTCCTTGTTTATTGCTTTTTAATTTTTGATCTTTTTCTTTGTTGGATAGTATGAATGCAACTCCTGCTTCTTTGGAATCACTTAATACTTCACAAAATAAATTTGTCTAGCCCTTCAGTTTTGCTTTGTGTACCTTTGTTGTTGTTTAAATATGTTCCTTGAAAGCAACATATTAAGTTGTGTTTTCTTATTCAATGTCACTTTTTTCATTTTATTGTTCAATCCATTCACACTTCCAGGTCTGAGAACCACAGTTAGATTTTCCTTCAGTTATCTTTGATTTTTTTTTTTAGTTCTACATTTTTCTGTTTCTTCCATTAACATGGTATTGTCCTATTTCTAAGGTTCAAAAGGCTTTCCAAGGTTATTGGTAATAGTTCAGCAATCACAGAAATATTGTATCATGGAATCACAGGTGTAAAGCTGAAATATCAGGCATCATTGAACATGACCCCACTTACTTTATAGTTGAACAGACTGAAGCAAAGAGAAGTTAATTGAACTGCAATCACATTCAGTTATTCATGAATTCATTTAATAAGCATTTATTAAATGTCTACTATATTTGAGATAGTGTGTTATATACACGGCATACTTAAGAAAAAAATTAAAAGAATGTAATATCATCGATCACTCAAGTAATGTACTTCCAACTAGGAAAACTCAACATGTATAAAAAAGATTAAATGCAAAATAATTGATAGTGTCAGGACAGTGATGACTATGGGATGAAAGGAGACTTCCTGTAGAAAGCAGTGTTCTTAACAAAATCTGGAAACAAACTAGAGCTACTTGAGGTATAGGTGAGGAGAGACAGAAGTCCTGGAAAAGGAGAGGTTAGAAGGTTTTAAGACTGGAGATAAGTATGCCTGTTTCAGGGAACAGCATGAAAGACAATTTATTTGGAATTTAGAGTGTAGGAAAGAAAATAAAATAAGGCAAATACGGGTAGTTAGGCTGTTATCAGTTGTGGTGGTCTTTGTGATGAGATGTGACGGGATCAGGATTCCCAGTTACCCCCTCAAAATAGGAATTAATTTTCCCTAATAAGTAACAAAATTATTCCTGGTACTTGATTGGCTCCTGTGTGTTTTGTACAGCTTCCTGGTCATTTGAGGGTACAAAAGTCTTACCAACATGGATTCAAGATCTCTTACAATGAGATGTACTTCCCCAAACCACAGGACTTTCCGATGGATCCTAATGCCTTGCCCTGCTGACTTGCATTTCCAGATCTATGTGCCGAATAGCATTGTCGCTAAATTCTTGTTCAATACTTGCTATGTTAGGGCAAAGTAAACCTCCTCTTGACAAATGTACGATGATCTTGGAGTGTCTTATTTCATACCAGTGACAAACCTGAACTGCTGATTTCTAACTATAGTTTAAGTGCTTGTGCTGGGCCTCACACTAACAACTTTCAACAGGCAATCAGACGATATTGAGTTTTTGTTTGTTGTTTTGTTTTGATCCTGCATGTAAGAGGGAGCCATTGAAACTTTAATCAGTTTGGCTTCCTTTCAATTCCAACTGAAATCCCACCCTCCCTCAACCAAGTAATTACAGCGCCTTGCCTCTGTTCATTCTGTGTAGGACTTACTTGCATGTATTTGTTTGCATGTTATCTCCCTCACCATGCTGTAAGCTCCTTGAAAGGCAGCAACTATCCTTACCTTTTTTGGGGAGATCTCCAGTCCTAAGCATGATGTTTGGTACATAGCACATGCTTCATAAATGTTTATGGATTGATTTCCTGTCTCTCCAAATTTTATGAGACTAATCTATACATTTGTTGTTGTTCAATTATTTTCAGTAGTTCCCAATTCTTTCTGACCCCAGTTGGACTTTTCTTGGCCAAGATGCCAGAGCGGTTTGCAATTTCCCTCTCCAGCTCAAGTCAAGTGACTTGCCAAGGGTCACACAGCTAGTAAGTGACTGAGGCCAGATTTGAACTTGTGCCCTCCTAACCCTAGAGCTAGTGCTCTATCCACTGCACCACCTACCTGCCCTTTCTGTACATACACACAAGACATTCTTGATTAAGGTATGAGAAAGAAGGCAGAAATTTACAAATGATATTCTTTAGCAAATCTCATCTTTACAGTAACACAACTAAAGAAATATAAACTCTCACCATGCTATTATTTGTTGAATACAAAAAGTCAGCTGATGAAGCAAACTCCACTTTTGAAGGCCCTACCTCAAAAAGATGTCTCCCACACCAATGATCATCTATATTGTTCCAGATTCCTTAGTAAATACAACAACAGAAAATTTCTGTTTCATTAGTCTCAGTACAGCTATCTTCACCTCCTTATCTGACAGAATTACTAAATAATTACATAAGGGAAATGTTGGATATAACATAGACCAAATTTGGAGAGTATTTTTATAAATTATCATTTAACGTCTTTACAGGGTAAATGGAAGGATAGGAATTACGTGATAATACAGTAAAACGTGTTCACAACTGATTAGGTAGCTGGTCTCAAAGAGCCTGAGAGTCATGAAAGCTAGGGCAACCTGACAAAATTCCTTCAGCTGAGTTTTCCTGGGTCCTTTAGCTCTATATTAATAATTGGATAAAGACATAGATAGCACACACATGGAATCTGCATCTGAAACAAAGCTGAGGTGCACTTCTAAGATTCAAGACAAGAACCAGAGATGGAGCACTAGATTTGCACTCAGGAAGGCCCAAGTTCAAATGCAGCCTCTGACATTTACTAGCTGTGGGACCCTGGGCAAGCCACTTGACTCTGTTTGCCTCAGTTTCCTCATCTGTAAAATGAGCGGGAGAAAGAAATTGCTAACTACTCTAGTACCTTTGGCAAGAAAATCCCCAAAATGGGTCACAAAGAGTTAGACACAACTGAAAAATCACTAAACAACAACTGGGTTCTGATATAACATCAGTTTAAGAAGGATACTGATAGTCTTTAGAATGTCCAGATGTGTCCAGGATGATGAAGACACAAGAGTCTCTATGAGGATGTTTTGAAAGAACAGGAGATATTTATTTTGGAGAAAAAAAGATTTGTGGAGGCAAATCTAACTTACTTCACATATTTGGAGGATTGTCCTCTGTAGCATGTATCTGCCCCGACAGAAGAAATTGGATCATTTAAATGATAGTTAAAATGATAGCCCAATTCCACTATGTGCCGAATATTTGTCTCTTATTCAAGCAGGAGAGAAGTTATCACCTTTCAATCAACTTGGTGATAAACCACTCTGAACTTAGGCTGGTCCTTGGACTACAGACACCTTTGAACACATCATCCACATGGGGAACCATCAGCTACATCAAATTGAGAAATGTTTTATACTATGGATGTTACTTACCTTGGCAGTGTCATTTCCAGGTATGGGCACATAGATGATGAGGTTGATACACATATTGCCAGAGCTTGCTCAGTGTTTGAGATACTCAGAAGAAAAGTGTGAGAGAGAAGAGGTATTAGACTGATTACTAAACCGAAGGTCACAAAGCCATTTTTGCTGATCTCATTGTTGTATGTCTATGAAACCCAGAGTCATGCGAGGAAAAAAATTGCTTCCATCTGACCTGTCTTAGGAAGATTCTGATGATCACCTGGCAAGATAAGGTACCAGACACTGAGGTCCTTTCTTGAGCTGAACTGCCAAATAACCTGCACTGAAGAGAGTACAACTGCGATGGGCTAGTCACATTGTTCAAATGCCTAATATACACTTGCCTAAAAGGCAATTTTATGAAGAACTCAAGCAAGGCAAGTGTTACCACAGAGGTCAGAATTAATACAAGGACACTCTCAAGGTCTCCCTGAAGAACTTGGGAATTGATTGGGAGACATAGGAGACACTGACAAAGGACCACCCAGCATGATGCATCCTCATTAAAGAATGAGCTGAGCTCTATGAAATAGAATTGCAGTAGCTCAAAAGAAACGTGAGATGCAGAAATTCAGATGTATCTCCACTCTAAATGTTCATATGGACTATTTGTGTCTGACATATGGGAGAACCTTCTGAGCTCATTTTGGTCTGATCAGGCAGTCAGATGCACTGTGCCTGGACTCCAACATATTGACATAATTTTGGTCCTCTCCAAGAATGAAGGACAACTAATAACCAACCATTGGACTTCTACTCTAAGCCATACAACTTGTTCAGCTTTTCTTTTATCAAATTCTGTGGCAGCTGCCATGATTTCCTTCTTGGCTCCATGACTTTCAATAGTGATTCTCTAGGTTCTTAGTTGATGTAGTCTGGTGTTGATTATCAAATCAAATTATAACTGCTGCCCTCATGTCCTGCTTAGAAAACTTTCCCCCTCCTATTTTTCCCAGCTGGGTATTCACTAATAATCGCTTACAAAATATATTACCTTAAATTTCCATTAGAATTTTAAAAATGGATCACAGCAAGCTAACACCAATGGCCCCAGTCTCAGATCCTTTTCAGTTCAAGCATCACATCTTTTATTGTCACCACAAGTAGCAAGCATACTTTTGTAAAGCCCTGGGAGTGTAATTATCCCAGCTTCTCCTAGCAGGGAGCTGGCAAGAAGGATGGTCCAAGAAATTACCACTCCCACAAAGCTTCCATCGAAGTCTGTAATGGTGAGTAATGAACTCACCCTGTGGGTTTGCCTTGGGGAACTATGGGGTCATTCAGGCAGATCATAGCTTTTTTTGATCATGCATACAAGTAACCCATTTCTACTTTTCCATCCTCCTGATTTTTCTGGTGCACACACTAAAAATTTGCATTTCTGATCTTTTAACAGAAGACAAGTGCTGTTGTTGGTGGTACTGAGGGAGGGTGACATTTTCCTCCAGAGAGGATATACTCCTTCAATATTACAATAATACTTAAGTCACTGGGGAGGAAGGATGCCAGATTTGATAGACATGAAATATTTTCCCTCATGTTATGTTGAGCTAAGTACTTTTAGAAAAAATCCCATCTCAGTTTTCTCCCTAATTATGAGGTCATGAGGGACTTGGTTATGCTGGCCCATGGAGTTCTGTGAGAAGGAAGGAAGGGAGGAAGGAAGAAAGGAAGGAAGGAGAAAAGCATAAGTAAGGCAAAATGGAAGAAAAAGATAAGAACCATTGAAAGTATGAAACTGAGAATCTCCCAGGTTAGTTGGGTTTTTTGGTTTGTATATATGTGTTTTTTTTTGTTTGTTTGATCCAATGTGATGAGTGAGAGGACAGAAGAAGACAGAAGTTAGGACATTTTTTCTAGAAAGAGATACATCTCAGAGGAATTTTTGGTCCCATAGTTATTTGGCCATATGCAAGAGTTATACATTTCTTTAACTTCAACATGGTACAATGTCAATGACACAAACCTATAGGAAAGATGGTAAAGGCTTGATGGAACTCTAATTTCTTATTTTGTGACTGAGAGTGAAGAATACAAATTTGGACTCTTCTAACGTACCATGTTCAGTCTCAAGATTCCATTGGATGGTAGCATTATAAATCCAATTCAGTGAATGTGTTTTCCAAGAAGGAAAAAGCACTGAATAATGCTCCAATCAGATGTGGAAGCACCCAGTCTATGCTAGTTGATGACTCTGGAGTTGTGAATAGTTACTCTGGGAATTAACTGAGCAGCAGTCTTACATGCCCCAAAAAGTCATAGCCTGTATAGCCTCAAAAAGCATCATCAGCTCTAGGGGAAATGAGAACAAAGTAGGATTTCAGTATTCTTTTCTCTCCTTATGGAACAGAACTCTGCCCATGGTCTCAAAATACTGAAAAACCAGAAAGGGGCTATAGTCTTGAAGGAGTCATGCTGTCTCCATTCTCCAAAAACAGAAAGATAAAGGAGTCTGTAAATTATCAGGTACTGAGTCAGATTTCTAACCTTCAATTCCTCATCTGCGAAATTGGAAAAAGAACAGCACTTACTTTTGAGAGTTGTTGTAAGGGACAAATGAACTGACATGTAAAAAGAGCTTTGTACATGCTAAGGCACCAAATAAGTGCTAGGTATTGTTGCTGTTGCTGGACAATTGTAGACTGTATTATTAAATGGATGATTAATGGGGGGAAAAAAGAAGCAATGACAACAAAACTACAATGTCCTTTCATAGGCACATAGAGCCTTCCTAGTTACCTATCTGGGGTATCTCCTCTTCTTAGAATGTGGGCACTTAGAAAACAAGCACTAGCTTTTGTCTCTATTTCTATCCCCAAAGTGTGGCACATAGTAAGTGCTTGAAAAATGCTTTTGAAATCATTCATCCATGAATTCATTTACCAAGGACAAGTTTTGCCATCATTTCATTTCATTTTTGAACAGTCACCAGACTGGTAAACTGAGGGAATGATGAAGATTTCATTTACCTCAATTTCAGCAAAGCAATAGATAAGGTCTCACATTATCTTTGCGAAAAATGAGAGCTATTTACTAGAAGCTAGTACACCTAGAATTCCAGAACTCGTTGAATGACCAATCCAAAAAGCCTGATTATTAAAAGGCTCAATTTTATCCCAGAAGGAGGTTTACAATGTAATACCCTAAGGGATGATCTGGTCCTCTCCAACATGCTTATCAATGTGTTAAATGGAAACAAACATTGCATACTTATCAACCATCCAGATGACACAACGTTGAGAGGGAGAGCTAATATTCCAGATGATAGAGTCAGTATTTAAAACTATTTGATATGCTAAAACATTGAAGAAAAACCAGTAAGATGAAGTTTAAGAAGGATAAATGAAGACTTGCCCTTGAGGGTTTTTAAATTTTTATTTAACCATTAATTTATTGAACAAAAATATTTACATAACACAGTATGATGAAAAAAATATTGCACATGAAAGTGAAATTTTATTATGTACAACATGCTATTCCTTTTAAATATATAATAATTTTTTTTTCCTTTTCCCTTTCCAACTACCCTAGCTATGGTTACCAAAAGACACAAACATGTATGTGTGCGGATGAAAATATACATATATGTAAAATCATTCTACACATACTGCTATTTATTATTTTTCTCTGGATACAGATAGTGTCTTCCTTCATATTTCCTTTGCAGCTAATTTGGGTATTTATAATCATCCAAATGACTTATTCAACCAATGACATTCTGAAAACCCTATTGTTGTTGCTTTATACAATGTTCTCTAGGCTCTGTTCATTTTGTTTTCCATTATTTTGTGCAAGTCTTTCCATGTTTTTCTAAGATTATTGAGTTCATCATTTCTAATAGAATAGTAGTATTCCATCACAATCACACACTGTAACCTGTTCAACCATTCCCCAATGGGGATCCCCTACAATTTCCAGCCTTTGCCCCTACAAAGAGAGTTGCTATAAATGTTTTAGATCATGTAGGTTCTTTTCCTTTTCCCCAGTCATGTTTGGAAATAGACCTAGTAGTGGTATTGTTGGATCAAAAGGCAGAGGCAGTTTAATAACTTTTTGGGCGTACTTCCAGATTTCTCTCCAAAATGGTTGGATCAATTCACAATTTTACCAACAATGAATTAGTGTCTCCACATCCCCTCCAACAGAAAGCATAAAATGATATGACAAGGTTGTCTTAATTTACATTTCTTAGTTAACAAAGACAGAGCATTTTTTTTTCTCACGACTATAAATCCTTTTGATTTCTTCATTGGAAAACTGTCTGTTCATATCCGTTGACCACTTACCAATTGGGGAAAGATGCTTATTACCATAGATTCTACATCATATATGTGTGTGTATATACTTATGCATGTATATGTGTGTATACATATTATATATATATATATATATGAGATAGGAAAGGTTTATATCAGAAACTATCTATAAAATTTTCTCCAAATTTTCTGCTTTCCTTCTGATCTTAGCTATATTTTTATTTGTAGAAAACCTTTTTAATTTAATGTAATCAAAATTATTCATTTTTCACCTTGTTCTGCTCTCTTGTTTCTTATTTATCCATAAATTGATCACCTATTCATAAGTCCAAGTTATGTATTCCATGTTCTTCAAATTTTCTTGTAATATTTCTCATTATATCTAGGTCATGTATCCATTTTGACCTTACCTTGGTAAATACTGTAAAAAATTAGTCTATTCCCAGTTTCTGCCATACTATTTTCAAGTTTTCCCAATTATTTTTTTTATCAAATAATGAATTCTTATCCCAACAAATCTTAATTTTTCATATTTGTCAAATATAAGGTTATCATATTTATTTGATGATATAAAGTATATGTCTACTCTGTTGTACTGGTCAACTTTTTTATTTCTCTGATGGCACCAGATAATTTTAATAATTGCCACCTTACAATATAGTTTTTGACCTAATAGTGCAAAACCACTTCTTTTATTATTTCCTTTGATATTCTTGATATTTTAATCTTCCAAATTCACTTTGTTGTTTTTTCTAATGCACTAAAATATTTTTGCTAATTTAATTGGAATGGCATTGAATATATAACCTATTTTAGGTAAAATTGTTATTTCTATTATATTGGCCCTGCTTACTCATGAGCAACTAACATTTCCCCGATTATATAAATCTGATTTTACTTGTATAAAAGTTTTTTATACTTGTATTTATATATTCTTGAATTTCTTTCATCAGGTATTCTATGCTGTCTAGAATTATTTTAAGTAGGGTATCTCTTACTATTTCTTCTTCAAGGACTTTGTGAAAGATAACAATGCTTATGTTTTATCTGGATTTATCTTTTATCCTATTACTGTGCTAAAATTATTGTTTCAACATTTTAGTAGAGTCTTTGGGATTTTAAGTATATAATCATATTTTCTGCAAAACAGAGAGTTTTATTACTTCATTCCATAGTCTGGTTCCTTTTTTCTTATTGCTATTGGTAGGATTTACAATACAATATTGAATAATATTGGTGACAGTGGGCATCCCTGTTTCACACTTGATTTTACTGAAAAGGCTTCTAACTTATTCCCATTAAAAATAATACTTGCTGATGGTTTTAGATGAATGTTTTTTATCAACTTAAGGAAAAAGCATTTTAAGTGTATATAAAAAGATTAACTGTATAAATATAATGTAAAAAGGCATGAATGAATGAATGACTGTCAAGTATTCCAAGCACTGTGCTAAGCTCTGGAGATACATATGTAAAAGATGAGATTTTATATGTATATAAAAGATGATTTATTTAATGTTTATTTATTTTTAGTTTTCAATAATCATTTCCACAAAATTTAGTTCAATATTTTCTCCCCTTCTCTCCCATCCCCCACCCTAAAACACCGATTCTGATTCTTTTTGCCCCAATATGCCCTCCCTTCTCTCACACCCCTACCTTTCCTTATCCCCATCTTCTCTCTCTTCTTGTAGGGCAAGATAGATTTCTGTACCCCATTACTGGTATTTCTTATTCCCAGTTGCATACAAAAGCAATTCTCAACATTCTTCCTAAAACTTTGAATTCCAACTTCTTACCCTCCCTCCTTCCCCACACATCCCCAGTGGGAAGGCAAGCAATTTCATATAGGTTATATGTGTGTAGTTTTGCAAAAGACTTCCATAATAGTCATGTCATGTTGTGTAAGAATAACTATATTTCCCTCCATCCTATCCTATCCTGTCCCGCATTTATTCTATTCTCTCTTTTGACTTTGTCCATCCACAAAACTGTTTACTTTTAATTACTCCCTCATCCCATTTGCCCTCCCTTCTATCTTCCCCTGACCCCCCTTATCCCCTTCTCCCCTACTTTCCTGTAATGTAAAATAGATTTTCATACCAAATTGAGTGTGCATATTATTCCCTGCTTAAGTCAAATGTGATGAGAACAAGCGTCACTTTTTTCCTTTCACCTCCCCCTTTCTCCCCTCCATTGAAAAAGCTTTCTTCTTTTATTTATTTATTTTAAGTTTTCAACATTCATTTCCACAAAATTTTGAGTTCCAAATTTTCTCCCCATCTCTTCCCTCTCCCCACTTCAAAACTCAGAGCATTCTGATCACCCCTTTCACCAATCTGCCCTCCCTTCTAGCATCCCTCCCTTCCCTTATCCCCATCTTCTTTTTTGTCCTGTAGGACAAGACAAATTTCTTACCCCATTAACTGTATTTCTTATTTCTCAGTTGTATGCGAAAACAACTCTCAACATTTGTTCCTAAAACGTTGAGATCCAACTTCTCTTCCATCCTCCTTCTCCATCCATTCCCATTGAGAAGGCCAGAAATTCAATATAGGTTATGCATGTGTAGTTTTGCAAATGACTTCCATGATAGTCATGTTGTGTATGACTAACTATATTTCCTTTCATCCTATCCTGCCCCCCATTTCTTCTACTCTCTCTTTTGAAGTTATTCCTCCCCAAGAGTTATTGCTTCTAATTACTCCCTCCTCCAATTTGCCCTCCTTTGCATCATCACCCCCCCACACACTCTGCTTATCCCCTTCTCCCCTACTTTCCTGTATTTTAAGACAGGTTTTCATACCAAATTAAGTGTGCATGTTATTCCTTCCTTGAGTCAAATGTGAAGACAGTAATCTTCACTTTTTCCCTTTCACCTCTCCCCTTTTACCCTTCATTGAAACGGCATTTTCTTGCCTCTTTTATGAGAGATAATTTGCCCCATTTCATTTCTCTCTTTTTCCTTCCAATATATGCCTCTCACCTCTTTATTTTATTATTTAGATATCATTCCTTCCTATTCAAATCACCTTGTGCTCTATGTCTGTATATTATATATATGTGTGTGTGTGTGTGTGTGTGTATAATCCCTCCAACTACCAAAATACTGAGAAAAGTTTCAACAGTTACAAATATTATCTTTCCATGTAGGAATGGAAATAGTTCAGCTTTAATGCCTTATGATTTCTTTTTCCTGTTTGCCTTTTCATGCTTCTCTTCATTCTTGTGTTTGAAAGCCAAATTTTCTATTCAGTTCTGGTCGTTTCGTTAAGAATGCTTGAAAGTCCTCTATTTCATTAAATGATCATTTTTTTTCCCCTGAAATATTATACCCTGTTTTTCTGGGTAGGTGATTCTTGGTTTTAATCCTAGTTCCTTTGACTTCTGGACTATCATATCCCAAGCTCTTTGATTCTTTAATGTAGAAGCATCTAGGTATTGTATTATCCTGATTATATTTCCACAATACTCTAATTGTTTCTTTCTGGCTACTTGCAATACTTTCTTCTTGACCTGGGAACTTTGGAATTTGGCTACAATATTCCTAGGAGTTTCTCTTTTCAGATGTCTTTCAGGAAGTAATTGGTGGATTTTTTCAATATTTATTTCACCCAAATCTCCAGGATTTTCTATGTAGATCATCATATCATCTACAAAGAGTGATAGCTTTAGTTTCTTTGCCTATTCTAATTCCTTCAATTTCTCTTTCTTCTCTTATTGCTACAGCTAACATTTGGAGTACCATATTGAATAATAGTGGTGATAATGGCTATCCTTGTTTCACCACTGATCTTATTGGAAATGCATATAGATATAGGTTGTCCCCATTGCATATGATGCTTGATGATAATTTTAGGTAGATACTGCTTATTATTTTGGGGAAAGTTCTATTTATTTCTGTGCTTTCCAATGTTTTCAATAGGAATGGATGCTGTATTTTGTCAAAGGCTTTTTGTGCATGTATTGAGATAATCAAGTGGTTTCTGTAAGTTTTGTTGCTCATATTATCAATAATTCTATTAGTTTTCTTAATATTGAACAAGTCCTGCATTTCTGCTATAAATCCTACCTAATAATAATACATTATTCTCCTGATAAGTTGACATATTTTTTTTGCTAAAATCTTTCTTAAAATTTTTGTATCTATACTCATTGGAGAAATTGGTCTATAGTTTTCTTTCTACTTGAAATAATTAACAACTTTGGTCAAGTTGCAGGTTACAAAATAAACATGCACAAATTTTCTACATTTCTATGTATTACTAATAAAACCCAGCAGCAAGAGATAGAAAGAGAAATCCCATTTAAAGTTAAGGTAGACACTATAAAATATTTGGAAATCTACCTGCTAAAACAAATCTAGGGACTCTATGAACACAATTACAAAACACTTTTCACACAAATAAATTTAGATCTAAGTAAGTGGGAAAACATCAGTTGCTCACGGGTAGGTAGAGCTAATATAATAAAAATGACAATACTACCTAAATTTATTTACTTGCTCACTACCATATCAATCTATCAGATAATTATTTTCTAGAGCTAGAAAAAATAGTATCAAAATAGGTCAAGAATATCAAGGGATAGCAAAAGGTCAAGAATATCAAGGGAACTAATGAAAAGAAATGCTAGGGAAGGTAGCCTAGACTTACCAGATCTCAAATTGGATTATAAAGCAGAAATTATCAAAACTACTTGGTACTGGCTAAGAAAAAGAAAGGTAGACCACTGTAATAGTTTAGGTACTCAAGTCACAATAGTCAATGAATATAGCAATCTACTGTTTGACAACCCCAAGAACCCCAGCCAGCTTCTGATATTAGAACTCACTGTTCAAAAAAAATTACTGGGAACACTGAATAACAGTGTGGCAGAAACTAAGCATAGACCAATACTTGACACCATACACAAAAATAAAGTCCAACTGGGGACATCATCTATGTATAAGAAACTAAATATATATTAGTGGAGCAAAGAATAGTGAATTTATCAGATTTATGGAGAAGGGAAAAATTTTTGACTAAAAGAAAAAGCATTATGAAGTGCAAAATGGATAATTTTGATTACATTAAACTGAAAAGTTTTCACACAAACAAACCCAATGCAACCAAGATTAGGAGGGAAGCAGAAAACTGGGAAAGAATTTTTGTAACTAGTGTCTGTGATCAAGGCCTCATTTCTAAACTATATAGAGAACTAAGTCAAATGTACAAGAATATAAGTCATTCACCAATTGATAAATGGTCAAAGAACATGAACACTTTTCAGAGGAAGAAATTAGAGCTATTGATAGTCATGTGAAAAATGCTCTAAATTACTGTTGATGAGAGAAATGCATATCAAAACAACTCTGAGATACTCTGTGAGCTAGTTCAACCATTCTGGAGAACAATTTGGAACTATGACCAAAGGGCTACAAAAATGTACATCCCCTTTGACCCAGTAATACCACTTCTAGGACTGTGTTCCCAAGAGATCACAAAAATGGGAAAGGGTCCCACTTGTACAAAAATATTCATAGCAGCTTTCTTTGTGGTGGCCAAAAACTGGAAATCAGTGTGATGCCCATCAATTGAAGAATGTCTTAATAAATTGAGATATATGAATACAATGGAATACTATTGTGCTATAAGAAATGATAAGCAGAAAGACTTCAGAGAGGCCTGAAAAGACTTATATGAACTGATCCTGAGTAAAAGGAGCAGAACTAGGAGAACTTTGTACACAGCAACAACTGCAACATGTGAGAAATTTTTCTGGTAGACTTAGTACTTCATTGCAATGCAAGGACATAAGTAATTCCCACTGATTTCTTAAGGCAAAATGACTTCCATATCCAGGAAAGGAACTATGGAATTTGATTGCAGAATGAAGCAAATAATTTTCTTTTATAGTATATTTTGTTTTGCTTTATGATTTTTCCTATTCATTTCCATTCTTCTATGCAACATGACTAAGGTGAAAATATATTTAATAGGAACGTATGTGTAGAACCTATATAAAACTGTATGCCATCTTAGGGAAGGAGTAAGGAGGTAGGGAGATGGGAGGGGGGAGGAAAAGGAAAAAATCTAAGATATATGGAAGTGATTGTAGAACACTGAAAACAAATAAAATTTAAAAAATATATTTATTTTTCCCTCTGGTTCTAGAAAATAAGGGCAGTTTTCCTTGCTAATTTCATGAAAGATGATGTCTAGGCTTTTTTTTTTTATCCTGGTTTTCAGGTAGTCCCTTAATTTTTAAATTGCCTCTCCTGAATCTATTTTCCAGGAAAGTTGTTTTCCAATATGATATTTCACATTTTCTTCTATTTTTTCATTCTTTTGGTTTTGTTTTGTAATTTCTTAGTTTCTCATAAAATCATTAGCTTCCATCTGCTCCATTATAATTTTTAGGGCACTATTTTCCTCAATGAGCTTTTGAACCTCCTTTTTCATTTGGCTAATTCTGCTTTTTAAAGCATTTTTCTTCTCATTGACTTTTTGGACCTCATTTGCCAGTTGAGTTAGCCTATTTTTAAAGGTGTTATTTTCTTCATCTTTTTTGAGGTCTCCTTTAGCAAGCTGTTCTCTTGCTTTTTGTGATTTTCTTTCATCCTTCTCATTTTGCTTTCCAGTTTTTTCTTCACTTCTCTTACTTGATTTGCAAAGTCCTTTTAGAGCTCTTCCATGGCCTAAGACCATATTTATTTTGGAGATTTGGGGTGCAGAAGTCTTGAATTTAGGTCCCCTAACCCTAACCCTAAATGCATTGCTCTCCCTTATTCAAAAAACTTTAAGAAAAAACCCATTCACCAAGAATGTAACGTGCTATAGTCTTATTTTTCCCTTTTTGGGCATTTTCCAGCCAATTACTTGATTTTTGAGTACTTTGTCAAGAGAAAAGTATCCTCTGAGGACCTGTAAGTTTTCTGTTCCTCCAAGGTGGCACAATCAAGGGAGAGGAGTTTCCTTCTCTCTTCACCTGCTCTCTTGTCTATGAGCAACCACAAGCACTCTTTTCTGCCCAGGATCTTTGAGTGTAATTGCCTCTCTAGAAGCTCCACCAGCTCTACTTGGTCAACAAGCACTCCTCCTCACCCAAGGAACACCAATCAAGGCTGAGATCCAGATAAGCCACCCAATTCCCCAGGAGCTTTAAGCTAAGGGTTCCTAAAATGAATGCTGTGCCGCAGCAACTACTGCTGTCCTAAGGCCAGACCATTTTCCCTTCTCACACAAGTGAAATCGCTTTCTCACTGACCTTTGAAGCTGCCTTTGGCATTTGTGAGTTGAAGGATCTGGAACTGTAGCTGTGGCCAGGGATTCCACGTGCCCTGAGGCCTGCTCCTGTCCTGTCCCTGCCATGGAGCCAAGGCTGGGCTGCGCTCCACGGTCAGTGTGATAGACCTGTCCTGTTGGCCTTCCAGGAAGCCTTGGGATGGAAATCTCTTTCACTCTGTCATTTTGTGGCTTCTGCTGCTTTAGAATTTGTTTAGAGTCATTTTTACAGGTATTTCATGGGCTATGAAGGAGGGGAGGAGCTTCTATAGGTTCATCCTTCTACCTTCCATCTTGACTCCATGCCCAAAATATGATTTTTAAAGTACCTGTTTCAAGGAGATTATATTCCAACAGGGGAAGAAAATCTGTGTAGTGAAGAAAGTTCAGAAGGAGAATTTGACCCTGGGGCATGGTTAGTTACCCCTATGAAAATAAGAATATTGTTGATTCTAACCCTAACCCTAAATGCTACATGGTACCCAATAAATGCATATGCAAGTAAAACACAAAGTAATTTGAGGAGTGAGAATGCTTTAATAAATAGAGATATCATGGAAGGTTTTTGGAAAGATTGCTGTGCAAGCTGAGAAAATAGAAAATAGGCATCCTAAGAGGCATCAGTGATGAAGGCATATATTCTAAGAATATATTTCACATGAATGATCCAAGGAAGGAAGTGGAAGGTGAAACTCAGGGAACAGAAAGTATTCCATTTTGGATGGAAGAGAATAAACTTTCAGCGGCATTCTAGAGCCAAGTATACGGCCTCTAACATCTGAAGAATAAATTTTCGGTGTCAGCATTTAGACCTCTGAAGTTGACAGATGCTCCAGATCGGGGCCTCGTTTATTGTTTGTTGATTGTGTAGTCTTAAGAAAGTGAGGGGGACAATGTGAATAATGCAGCCCAACCCTGCTGGTCAGGGAAAAACAACAAATTGGTTCAGAGTGGCTAGGACCAAACTTTGAATGGTTCTCAAAGCTAAACTGAGTGTTATATTTCGTTGTGTAGTTACCAACAAGAGGTCGCTGAGCAGGTGTGTGATGTGTGCTTTATAGAGATCTATATGGAAGATATTTGATCAATGGACTTTTCAGATAATAATCCAGAGAGAGGGAGACCAATTAGAAAGCTCTTACAGTGGTCCTAGTAAAAAGTAATGATGGTCTACACTAAAGTGGTGGCTATGTGAATGAATGCAACTTGAGAAAAAATGGAATCAATCAGCAAGTATTTATTAAGCACTTGCTTTGTGCCAGACATTGTGAGAGATCTAATGGAGGAGAGAACAGAGGATAGACGTGAATGATGCTTCAGAGGTGGAATTAAAGGTACTTTGCAGCTTTGTTGTTGAGGTTCCATTTTCCTTTGGGCATAGTTGGCCTACTATGTGTTCTCTGTCCTGTTCTTTATTTGACATGATAAAGGAATTAGATGCTTTATTTTTCAAAGTTCCCAGAGAATCAACCACTTATCCGTTCAATTCCCAAGGATGAATCTCTATCATACATCAATTACAGTCATGAACAGTCTTTGTTATTAATTATAACTTGCATTTCCATGGTCCTGGGAGGTTTGCTAAATGCCTGATTTGCCACAGCCCCATTTTACATTATCCCCATTTTATATCTGATGAAATTAGAGCTCAGAGAAACAATAACTTGTTCCAGGTCACATTCCAAGGAAGCATTAGAGGCTGTGTTTAAACACACTGCTGCTGAATTCAATGCCAAGGTTCTTTCCGTTCTTTCTTTTGGCCTTGAATCTCTTAAAATAAAAGTTAACTAATGGAAATGACACATTCTGATTATTCGTAAGCAAGTCACTATTTCTAAATCAGTTTAGGTGAGCAAATTCAGAAGCTGTTCTTGTTCCTGCTGATCATCTTGACAATTCAAAAAGCTCCCAAGTGACTCCAAGAAAGGAATAGCTTGTAATGGATTCCGCTGAACCACATTCCCCAACCCTATACTGGAACTGACTCTCCCTTCTATCCTCACCCCCAACCTTAAGCTATCAAAAGTCCATCACAGGTATCAATGCTTCATAATGCTTGCAAATTATTCAGTGCTGTACAAAAATATTTATAGCAGCACTCTTTGTGGTAGCCAAAAACTGGAAGTCAAGGGGATGCCCATCAATTGGGGAATGGCTGAATAAATTATGGTATATGAATGTAATGGAGTACTATTGTGCCATAAGAAATGATGAACAAGAAGACTTCAGGGAGGCCTGGAAAGACTTGTATGATCTGATGCTGAGTGAAAGGAGCAGAACCAGGAGAACTTTGTGCACAGCAACGACGACAGTGTACGAGAGTTTTTTCTGGTAGACTTGGAACTTTGTAATAACACAAGAACTTACTGAGAAAAAAAAATCCCAATGTCGGTCTTCTAAGGCAAAATGCCTTCCACACTGAGAGAAAGAAATGTGGAAGTCACTTGCAGAATGTAGCAGATCATGTTTGTGTGTGTGTGGGTTTCAGTGTATTATGTGTTGATTTGTTATATGATTTCTTCCATTTATTTTAGTTCGACTACATAGCATGACTATAGTGAAAATGTGCTCAATAGGAAAGTATATGTAGAACCTAAACAGAATTGTATGCTGTCATGGGGAAGGAGGGGGGTATTGGGGGAAGGGTGGGGGGATAAAATCTTAACTTTAAGGAAATGATTGTAAAACATTAAAAAAATAATAAAATAATAAAAAAAATTATTCAGTGCCAAGCCTGGAGTCAGGAAGACATACTCCTGAGTTCAAACCCAGTCTCAGATACTTGCTAGCTTTAAGAGACCTTGGGCATGTCACTTAACCCTGTGTGCCTCCATTTCTGGGGAAATAAATGGCAAACTACTTCAGTATCTTTGATAAGAAAATCCTAAATGGGGTCACAAAGAGTCTGAAATATTAGATGCTATAAAATGCTAGTTAGCATTATATGTTTTCTCACTTAATGCTCACAACAATTCTATGAAGTAGGTATGACAATTATCTCCATTTTAGAGATTATTAAACTGAAACAAAAGAAACTTGTTGTCTTGGTATACCAATACATGATAATTCAAGAAGAGACACAGATAGAGAGCTGACTCCAGAGATCAGGAAGTATTTCCCTTTGGATATAGTATGTGATCTGAGATTATTGTAGTTTGGGATTTGAAGTGTATTATACTGTATTCTAGGCATGGGAAGCACTTTTTTCAAATAAATGTAGATAAGAGATAAAATGCTAAAAGTGTAGCAAGTGGGTCAGTTTGACTGGAATGTAGCGTATATAAGGGAAAATTGTGTAATGAGCCTAGAATTCTAAGGTGACTTTTTCAAAGTGAAGCTAAGAAGCTTATCTTTTCACGCTAGAATCATCTAAGAGCCAATGAAGCTTCTTGAGCTGGAGAGTAGCTGGTCTGATTTGCACTTTAGGACATTTTTTTAATATTTGTAGAGGGTTAACTAAAAAGCAAAGAAACCTGAGGCCAGAATTTCACTGTGGTACAACCAAGAAGCATCTATTTTTGTTCTTTTTTTTAAAATTAATTTATTTACTTTTAGTTTTCAGCATTCACTTCCACAAGGTTTTGAGTTCCAAATTTTCTTTTCATCTTTCCCCTCTACCTATCCCAAAACATCAAGCATTCTGATTACCCCTTCCCCCAATCTGCCTTTCCTTCTATCAAACCTCCCCCTTCTCACATCCCTCTCCCCTTCATTTTCCCATAGGGCAAGATAAATTTCTCAACCCCATTGTCTGTATACTTTATTTCCCAACTGCATGTGAAAATAATTTTTAACATGAGTCCTTAAAACAGTGAGTTCCAACTTCTCTCTCCTCCTTCCTCCTCACCTATCACCACTGAGAAGGCAAGCAATTCAGTATAGGTTTTACAAGTGGTAGTCATGCAAAACACCTCCACAACAGTCATAATGTGAAAGGCTAACTATAATCTACTCTCTCTTCTGTCCCTGTCTCTCCTCAAAAGTGTTTACACCTAATTACCCCCTCCTTCCATTTTTCCTCCCTTCCATCATGCTCCCACCCCTGCTTATCCCTTTCCCCCCTACTTTCCTGTAGTGTGACATAGATTTTCATACCAAATCTAGTGTCTATGTTATTCCCTCCTTAAGCCAAATCCAATGAGTTTGGCTATCTCTTACCTCCCCCCTCTTCCCTTGAATTGAAAAAGTTTTTTCTTACCTCTTTTATGTAAGAGATAATTTACTCCATTCTATTTCTCCCTTTCTTCTTCTCACAATATATTCCTGTATCATCCCTTAATTCTATTTTTAGTTACCATCGCTTTATATTCAACTCATCCTATGCTCTCTGCTTATGTAGGTAATCCTTCCAACTACCATAATACTGTGAAAGTCTCAAGAGTTACAAATATTATCTTTCCTTGTAGGAATATAAACAGCTCAGCTTTAATAAGGCCCTTACAATTTCTTTTTCCTGTTTACCTTTTCATGCTTCTCTTGATTCTTGTGCTTGAAAGTCAAATTTTCTATTCAACTGTGGTCTTTTCATCAATAATGTTTGAAAGTCCTCTATTTCATTGAGTTACTTTTTTTCCTTTGAAGTATTTTACTCAATTTTTCTGGATAAGTGACTCGTGGTTTTAATCCCAGCTCCTCTGACCCCTGGAATATCATCATCCAAGGCCTCTGATACCTTAATGTAGAATCTTCTAGATCGCATGTTATTCTGATTGTGTTTCCACAATACTCGAATTATTTCTTTCTGATTGCTTGCAATATATTGTCCATGACCTGAGAGCTCTGAAATTTTGCTGCAATATTCCTAGGAGTTTTCCATTTAGAAAAACTTCCTTTCTCTTTCAGAAAACAATCAGTGGATTATTTCGATATCTACTTGACCCTCTGGTTTTAGAACATTATGACAATTTTCCTTCATAATTTCTTGAAAGATGATTTCTAGACTATTTTTTATCATAACTTTCAGGTAGCTCAATAATGTTTAAATTGTCAATCCTGCATCTGTTTTCCAGATGAGTTATTTTGCCAATGAGATATTTCACATTATCTGCTATTTTTTTAATTCCTTTGGTTTTGTTTTCCAATTTCATGAAATCATTAGCTTCCATCTGCTCCATTCTAATCTTTAAGGAATTATTTTCTTCAGTGAGATTTTGGGCCTCCTTCTTCATCTGCTTTTTAAAGTAGTCTTCTCCTCATTGGCTATTTGGATCTCTTTTGCTATTTGGGTTAGTCTATTTTTAAGGTGTTATTTTCTTCAGCACTTTTTGGGGTCCCCTTTAGCAAGCACTTAACTAGTTTTTCCTAATTTTCTTGCATCACTTTCATTTCTCTTTCCAATTTTTGCTCTACTTCTCTTATTTTATTTTCAAAATCTTTTTCAAGATTGATACTGCAAATAAATTAGGGGAGCAAGGAATAGTGCATTGGTCATATTTATGGGGAATGGAGAAATTTATGACCAAATAAGAGCTAGAAAACGTTATGAAGTGAAAAATTGATAATTTTGATTACATTAAATTGAAAAATTTTTGCACAAACAAACACAATGCAACCAAATTAGGAGGGAAGCAGAAAACTGGGAAAGAATTTTTGCAAGGAGTGTCTGCGATAAAGGCCTCATTTCTAAAATATATAGAGAACCGAGTCAAATTCCAAAAACCCAATTGATAAATGGTCAAAGGATATGAACAGGCAGTTTTCAGAGGAAGAAATTAAAGCTATCTATAATCATACAAAAAAAATTACTCCAGATCACTATTGATTAGAGAGATACAAATCAAAACAACTCTGAATTACCACATCACACCTATCAGATTGGCTAACATGACAAAACAGGAAGATGATAAATGTTGGAGAAGATGTGGGAGAGTTGGAACACTAATTCATTGTTGGTGGAACTGTGAGCTGATCCAATCATTCTGGAGAGCAATTTGGAACTATGCCCAAAGGTCTACAAAAATGTACATTCCCTTTTACCCAGCAATATTGCTTCTGGGACTGTATCCCCAAGAGGTCGTAAAAATGGGAAAATGTCCCACATGCACAGAAATATTTATAGCAGCTCTCTTTGTGATGGCCAAAAACTGTAAAGCAAGAAAATGTCCCTCAATTGGGGAATGACTGAATAAATTGTGGTATGTGACTATAATGGAATACTATTTTGTTATGAGAAATGATGAACAGGAAGACTTCAGATAAGCTTGGAAAGACTTACATGAAATGATGCCGGCTGAAGGGAGCAGAACTAGAAGAACTTTGTAAACAGAAACAACCACAGTGTGTGAGGAATTTTTCTGGTAGACTTAGTACTTCATTGAAATGTATGGACTTAAAAAATTTCCAAGGGACACTTGAGGCAAAATGCCTTCCATATCCAGAGAAAGAACTGTGGAATTGGATTACAGATAGAAACAGATCACTTTCTTTTGTATTATGCTTTGTTTTGTTTTATGGTTTCTCTAATTCATTTTATTTCTTCTATGCAACATGTATCTAATAGGAAAATGCATGTAAAACCTATATAAGATTGCACAACATCTCAGGGAGAGAGTGAGGAGGAAGGGGGAAATGAGAGGGAGGGATGGGAAAAAATCTAAGATATATGGAAGTGATTGTCGAACACTGAAAACAAATAAAATAATTTAATTTAAAAAAGAAAAAGAAAAAATCCTTTTTCAGCTCTCCTGTGGCCTGAAAGCAATCCATATTGTTTTTTGTGGGAGGCTTTGGATGTAGGACTTTTCACTGTTGTCGTCCTCCTTCATTTTTGTCTTTCTTGTCACCAAAGTTAGATTCTATAGTCTGACTTTTTTCTGGTTTTTGCTCATTTCCCCAGCCATTTACTTGACTTTTGAGCTGCTTGTCAAGATAGTTTTCTGCTTCCAGTGTGGGTGATGTGGTATACTGTCAGCTTCTTGATCCCCCTAAAATCTATGAACCTAGAGCTCTAGAAACAGCCACTGCCATGGCCCCTGATGCTGCTGTAGTTGCAGTGAGCTCCTCTGCCCCTCCACAACCCTGGGAGTAGGGCCAGACCAAGCTATTCTCACACAGATCTGACAGGTTTATTTCTACTGACATTCCAATTTGTCCTCTGTATTTTGGGGTTGTGAAGTCTGGAAACTGCCACAGGTGCCAGAGATTCAGTCCCCTAAGCCTGCTCAACTCCTTTCTGTGACAGAGAGACCCTATGCTCCTATGCAGAGGCCTATGCTCTGTTCCCACCACAGCATGATAGATGATTCCTGTAAGGCTATCTTGGGCTGGAGATTTGCTTCACTTCATCATTCCAGGGGTTCTGCAGCTCCAAAATTTGTTTAGAGTCATCTTTACATGTATTTGCCTGGACTTGGTAGGGGGGTAGAGTTCTAGCAAATCCCTACTTCTACTCTGCCATCTTTGCTCTGCCAACCAAGATCCATTTAGAAGCTGGACCAAGGCGATGGCCATGTAAATGAAAAGGCAATAGATAAGCGAGTTGTCCTAGAGGCAGAATATCAAAAACTTGAGAGTCAGTAAAGAGAGCTAGAGGGGAAAAGTGAAGGAGAAACTCAGGGTTTGAAAACTGAGAAGCTAAAATCATGGATATGTGCCCAGTGGAAATCTGGAAGTCTGAAGGAGAGTTGAATTTGGAAAGGGGGAGATAAGAAGCTCTATTCTGGATGTGGTGGTTTTGAGATGTCTGGAAAACATCCCAGTAGAAATAATCAATGAGCAATTGATGATGTAGAACTGAAACCTAAGAGAGGAATGAAAGCTAGGAATGATATCTGAACATAAGAACTCTTCCAGGTGGTAAGAAAGAGAATGTAAAGAGCCATCAGTCTGGTCTGGACATCATGCCTTGTCATACTTAGTCCTTTCACACACACACACACACACACACACACACACACACACACACGCACACCCTTATTGATTAGTGAGTACCTCATATGACTGGGCTATCT
The DNA here is from genome assembly GCA_023548195.1 of Bettongia penicillata ogilbyi. Lineage (NCBI taxonomy): Eukaryota > Metazoa > Chordata > Mammalia > Diprotodontia > Potoroidae > Bettongia > Bettongia penicillata. The sequence goes on from JAJHZJ010000218.1 coordinate 2,342,726, forward strand.
GTAGTCATTATCCATTTTACCTCTAGGCTGTCTCAGAGCACATAACTATAAGGCTCTCCCTTTCCCCACCTTTGTCATGATCCCTTTCCATCCTGGAACCATCAGATTAATAGTCCAAATTCTTTTGTAAAGGGCAGATCATCCTACTTCTCTATGGCTCCACTTATTATCCCTATAATTTTCTAAACCAAACACCTGTCCCTGAACAGCATTCCCCTTTTACACTGTAAGCACCTTGAGAGTAGAGACTACCTTTACATTTTTTATTTGTATCTCCAGAACAGAACTCACTGCTTGGCACCTAGAAAGCACTTCAAATGTTGCTTCATTTACTAATTCAGCAAAAGAGTCTGAAAATCAGCATTTAGAAAGTTAGGAGGAGAAATAGGAATGAAGAGAATATCCAAGAGGAAAGACTTGCCAACAATGCCAAAATAATTTTTTAAAAGCTCAAAAAAGTGTAAGAAATAAGAAAAAAATCATGGTACATACAAACGAATATAGGGTTAGTGTGCCTGGTGAGAGAAGTTTGAGTTGTGGGATTAGATTCAAAGTCAAGCTTCAAAGGACTGATAAATGAATGAGAGGTGAGGAGGGAGGCAACAATTGCTCTTAAATTTCTCTAGAAAATTGTGAAAAGGTGCAAGCATATAACATGGGAGCTTGAAGGAGTGCTGGGACTGAGGGGAAGTTCTTTCAGTATAGGGAGATCTAGGCTTCCTATGGGAAACAGGGAAGAAAGCAAAAAGACATTGTAGAAAAGAAGGAAGGTGTTGATCAAACAGGCACGATCCCAGAGGAGATGAGGGGAGCAAGATCATAAGGGAAAGGGCCAGTCATTTGTCAGAGCCTAGAGAAAAGAATGAGGGACTGTGTCGGGGGTTAATATTTGGATATGGTAGAGGAGGAAGTTTGTGAAACATGACTACTGTTTTCTGCACAAAATGGGAGAAATGGGGAAAGAGAAAGTATCAGAACCCTAAGAAGAGAAAGTAAAAATGACTTCAAAAACTAAGTGCTCTGATAAATGCAATGACTGACCATGAGCCCAGAGAATCGAAGATGACACGTGCCTTCCATCAACTGAAAGAGAAGCAGTTGTCTGAGGGTGTAAAATGAGGCAACTTTTTTTAGATATGGTCAATGATGGAATTTGTTTTTCTTGACCAAACATATTTGTTAAAAGGATTTGCTTTTCTTTTTCATTTCCTAATAATGAGAGAGTCGGAGTAAAAGGGAGACAATAATGATTTTTGTTAATTGAAAAAAACAAAATTTAGTAAAAAGGAACAAAAATAAAAGAAGATAAACAGCTGAACAGAGTCATCATCTTCTTGGCTCAGACTACTCTGACTCTCTCAATGCAGCCTTAGATGGCATTAGTTTCATTTGGTATTCATATCATATTATCCAAGCACATATTTGCAGTTCACAAAATAAAACAATTTTAAGGCTTTTTTCTTGATAATTGTTCTACTCATGTCTCTCTCAAACTCTAATAATACTTAATATTTCTATGGCACATGAAAGATTGTGCTGTTTCATAAATATCATCCCAGTAGTTGTTCTAAAGATGATTTTTTAAAAGATAAGTGTAAATTTTTACATTGCCTATTAAAATTTATTTCATTAGATTTGGCCTAGTATTTTAGCTTCTGACGATCTTTTTGAATCCTAATTCTCTTCACTGAACTGATAGCATGCAATTATTTCTGGCCATGGTGGCTTCCTAGGCAGATGGTTGGTGGCCAAGATCCCATATACCTTCTCCAGAAAAAAAAAAAACATAAAATTTTCATTAATCTGAAAAATGATTAAAACTCCAATGAGAATTTAAATAAGTAACTTCATTCACTCTAGAACTGAATAAAAGGCCAGTCAGAAGACCATGGGCTAGAAGAAAATATACTGCCTTCAGCACCAGCATCAGTAAGACAAAGAAGTCCAACTTCCCAGAAGATTTGACCAGCGACAAATAAGAAGTCTATGTCAAGAGGCAGCAAAAAAGGAGATTGGTACACTGAGGGAGAGGGGTGAAATTCTGTTGTTCTAGACATGCTTCATATAGAAAAAAAGAGGTCCAAGGGTTAGCAAGTGTCTAGTAATCTATCCTGAAGTGGAGGCTGTATATTGCCAAAGAGATGCAGCATCCTGAATCTCAAAATCCAGGAGGGCCCATCTTGTGTATGTGAAGGTCAGGGTAAGGATTCATAACACCCAGGATAAAAACAAGAAAGGCCTGGAGGGGGCGGAGTCAAGAGGGCGGAGTAGAAAGATGCACGTATATGAGCTCCGAACCCACAGCCTATAGATTTAATGTAAGAAGAGCCCCCCATAAGTTCTGGATCACTGCAGGGTGTGCAGAAACATAGGGGAAGAGATTTCCGTTCCAGAGAGCCCTGGAGAGCCATCCCCAGGGTCCATCACACTCCAGAAAGCGGACCCCACCCCAGCAGTGCCCTGGCCATGGCCCCAGAGAAGCAGATCCGAGCAGGCTTCAGGGACGGAAGCTCCAGCAGCCTGGAAGGTCTCTCCGCCCACAGAAGCTACAGGTCAGTGAGAGAGATGGCTGGGCCAACTGAGAGGGAAGTGGGGTGTCTCCGTGGCTCAGGCCCCCTCGGGAGGAAGCCACGGAGGCAGAGGCAGGGGCAGGAAGCAGTGGAGGCAGAGGCGGGGGTGGCAGTAGAGGCAGCGGTGGTGGCCCGGGACTCCCCCAGCAGCAGGCAGGATCTTCATTACTGAAAGTCTCTACATAAACCACGTGAAGGAGCTGAGCCTTGGAGGTGGCCCTGCCCCACCTGTTCCATTTTTGAAGGTCTCTGCATAAAGCCCCTGAGGGAACTGACCCTGGGAGGCGGCCCCGCCCCTACCCGCTCCATTACTGAAAGTCTCTGCATAAAGCCCCTGAGGGAATTGAGCCTGGGAGGTGGCCCTGCCCCCACCCCAGCACCAGAATTAAAGCTCACATTGAATAGCAGCGGCTCCTGCCACGGAAAGCCCATTTGAATCTCAGACCCCAAGCACTAGCTGGGCAGATCTAGGCGGGGGTGGACAGGAATCTCAGAAGTCAAGTAACTGGCTGGGAGAATGCCTAGAAAAGGGAAGAAAAATAATACTATAGAGAGTTTTTTTGAACAGATGCAAATAATCCCGACTTTCGGATCTGACGATGACGAGGACATATTCTTGCAGTCAGGGAAAGATGTGGAGGGCGGGGCCTCGGTACCCCAGATATCCCCGGGGGATGGCAGGTGGGCTCAGGCCTTGGAAGAGCTCAAAAAAGGATTATGAAAAGCAAGTTAGACAGGTGGAGGAAAAACTGGGAAGAGAAATGAGAGAGATGCGAGAAAAGTATGAAAAACGTGTCAATACCTTGGTAAAGGAGACCCAAAAAAATGCTGAAGAAAATAACACCATGAAAAATAGGCTCACTCAATTGGCAAAAGAGGTTCAAAAAGCCAATGAGGAGAAGAATGCTTTCAAAAGCAGAATTAGCCAAATGGAAAAAGAGGTTCAAAAGCTCACTGAAGATAATAGTTCTCTCAAAATTAGAATGGAACAGATGGAGTCTAATGACTTTACGAGAAACCAAGAAATCACCAAACAAAACCAAAAGAACGAAAAAATGGAAGAGAATGTGAAATATCTCATGGGAAAAACAACTGACCTGGAAAATAGATCCAGGAGAGACAATTTAAAAATTATGGGACTACCTGAAAGTCATGATCAAAAAAGGAGCCTAGATATCATCTTCCATGAAATTATCGAGGAAAACTGCCCTGACATTGTACAACCAGAGGGCAAAAAAAGTATTGAAAGAATCCATCGATCACCACCTGAAAGAGATCCAAAAAGAGAAACTCCTAGGAACATTGTGGCCAAATTCCAGAACTCCCAGCTCAAGGAGAAAATCTTACAAGCAGCTAGAAAGAAACAATTCCAGTATTGTGGAAATAAAATCAGGATAACTCAAGATCTAGCAGCTTCTACATTAAGGGGTCGAAGGGCGTGGAATAGGATATTCCAGAAGTCAAAGGAACTAGGACTCAAACCAAAAATCACCTACCCAGCAAAACTGAGTGTAATACTTCAGGGGAAAATATGGTCTTTCAATGAAACAGAGGACTTTCAAACATTCTTGATGAAAAGACCAGAGCTGAAAAGAAAATTTGACTTTCAAACACAAGAATGAGAAGAAGCATGAAAAAGTAAACAGCAAAGAGAAGTCTTAAGGGACTTACCAAAGGTGAACTGTTTACATTCCTACATGGAAAGACAATATTTGTAACTCTTAAAACTTTTCAGTATCTGGGTAGTTGGTGGGACCACACACACACATGTACATGCATGCAGGCACACACACATACACACATGCACACACATACAGAGACAGAGAGCACAGAGTGAATTGAAAAGGATGGGACCATATCTTAAAAGAAATTAAGGCAAATGATGAGAGAGAAATGTAGTGGGAGGAAAGAGGGTGAAATGGAATGGGGTAATTATATGTCATTTAAGAGGCAAGTAGGAGACTTTTTAGTGGAGGGAAAAAGAGGAGAGCTGAGAAAAAAAAACAAGAAGTTTACCCTCATCACATTTGACTAAAGGAAGGAATAAAATGCACACTCATTTTGGTATGAAAATCTATCTTACAGTATAGGAAAGTGGGGGAGAAGGAGATAAGCAAGGTGGGGGATGATGGAAGGGAGGGGAAAGGGAGGAGGGAGCAATTTGAAGTCAACGCTCGGGGAGGGACAGGATCAAAAGACAGAATAGAAACATTGAGGGGCAGGATGGGATGGAGGGTAATTCAGTTAGTCTTACACAACACGACTATCATGGAAGTCATTTGCAAAACTACACAGATATGGCCTATATTGAATTGTCTGCCTTCCCAAAGGGAATGGGTGGGGAGGGAGGGATGGGGAGAATTTGGAACTCAAAGTTTTAGGAACAACTGTTTAGTATTGTTGTTGCTACTAGGAAAGAAGACATACAGTTAATGAGGAATAGAAAGTCATCTGGCCCTACAGGAGAAAAGAGAAGATGGGGACAAGAGAAGGGAGGGATGACAGAAGAGAGGGCAGATTGGAGATAGGGAAAATTAGATTGCTTGGTGTATTGGGGTGGGGGGAGGGGATAAAAGGGGAGAAAATTTGGAAACCAAAATTTTGTGAAAACAAATGTTAAATGTTAAATAATAAATAAATATTAAAAAAATAAAAATAAAAAATAAAAATAAAACAAGAAAGGCTTGCCACCCCATTCAGAAATATAACAAGGGGAAAAATATGTAGTGACTACACCTCTCCCTGGATCAAGGCACCTTGAAAGCATGCAAACTCCCAGAAAGAACTCTGAAAACAGTAGTACAGAAAAAAGATTGAAACTTGGGACACTTCATCTTGGGAACAGAGCTCAACTTTAGTGTAAAGTTCAAATCAAGAAATAAGCTGGAAAAATTAGGAAATATCAAGAAAACAGAATTTGAACCATTAAAAACATTTACTATGGTGGCAGAAAAGATTAAGACAAAACTGAGAAAAAGATATTTATGGCAAAAAAATCTTCAAGTAAAGCTTCAAAGAAAAAAGAAGTGAATTGGACACAAGTCCAACAGTAATTCCTCGAAGAACTAAAAATTTTTCTAAAAATCAAATGAGAGTGGTTGAAGAAAAACTACAGAAATAAATGAGAGTGATATAAGAAAACTGTGAAAAGACAATTAACATTTTGACAAAAGAGATACACAAAAATATTGGGGAAAAAAATAGTATCCTATAAAGAAAATTTGCTGACTGGGAATAGATGTAGAAAAGCTCAGTGAAGAAAATAATTCCTTAAAATTAACATTGAATGAGTGGAAGGTAATGACTCTATGAGACATCAAGAAATAAGCATCAAAGTCAAAAGAATGAAAAAAAAATGTGAGAAAATGTAAAATATTTCTTCTGGAAAATACATTGAGAGAGATAATTTAAGAATTTTTGCACTATCAGAAATCCATGGTCAAAGAAAGAATCTAGACATCATATTTTAAAAAGATATCAAGAAAAACTGTCCTGACATCCTACGCTGACTGTTGCTCAGCCATGTCTGACTCCTTGTGACTCCATGGAGCATAGCACTCCAATACTGTCTATGAGGTTTCCGCGGCAAAGATAGTGGAGTGGTTTGCCATTGTCTTCTCTGATGGATTGAAGCAAATAAAGGATAAGTGATCCTGGAAAGTCAAAAGTAGTACTTCAGGGGAAAAACTGTTTACATCAATAAAAAAGAGAGAGTGAGGGAGAGGAAGGCAGTGACAGAGGGACGGAGCCAGAGAGAGAGGCAGAGAGAGAGAAATAAAATCAATGAATTGGGCATTCAAGCAAAAAAAAAAAAACAGTCTAGAAAAAGAACAAATTAACAATCCTCAATTTAACATCAAAATGGAAATCCTGAAAATCAAAGGAGAGAAAAAATAAATAAAATTAGGAGCTAGTTTTATCTAAAAAACAGTAAAATAAGTAAACTACTTGTGAATTTGATTAAAAAAGAAATAAACTAAATTAAGATTATCAAAAATAAATGAAGTAAATGCACCACCAATGAAAATGACATCAAAGCAGCTATTAAGAGTTATTTTGCCCAACTACATGCCAATAAAACTGACCATCAAAGTAAAATAGATAAATACACACGATTTTAAATTACCCAAAAAGAAGAAAGAGAATACTTAAATAACTCAATCTTAGCAAAAGAAATTGGCCAAGTCATAGATAGCTCCCTAAGAAAAAAATCCCCAAGACAAGATGGATTCACAACTAAATTCCACAAAACATCTTTTAAAAATTCACCCGAATGCCATATGAACTCTTTGAAAAATAAGTCAAGAAGAGTTCCATTAAATTCTTTTTATCATACAAATATAGTTTTGATTCTTAAAAAAAGGCACAGTAAAAACAGAGACAGAAAACTTTGAACCAATTTCCCTAATGAATAAGGAGATTGTAGCACTATATTACCAAGATCATACACTGTGATTAGATGGGATTCATATCAGGAACGGTGGGCTCATGCAATATTAGAAAAAAATTTGAGTATATTTTCTATATCAATAACAAAATCACCGAAAATCTTAGTATTATGTCAATAGATGCAGAAAAATCTTTTATCAAAATATAGTACTCATTCCTATTAAAATGCTAAAAAGCATAGGATCAAATACAGCTTTCTTTAAACTACTTTAAATAAGTAATATCTGCCTAAAACCATCAGTAAGTTTTATCTGTGATGGGAATAAGCTAAAAGCCTTCCCAGTAAGATTGGGGTGAAGCAAAGATACCCATTATCACTGCTCTTATTCAATTTTGTGTTTAAACATGCTAACTGCAGTAATAAGAAAAGCAAAGGAAATCAAAGGAATAAAATAGGTAATGGAGAAATAAAATTATCACTTTTTTCAGATGATAGGGTTCTTAGAAAACCCTATGGAATCAACTAAAAATTTGGTTGAAACAATTGACAACTTTAGTTGAAGTTTCAGGATATAAAATAAATTCACATAAATCATCAACAGTTCTTCACACTATCAACAACACAGAGAAAGACAAGATACAAAGAGAAACCCCATTTAGAGTAACTAGACAATACAAAATGCTTGACTAATTGCCAAGGCAAACCCAGGGACTACATGAACACAATTAATGAGTAATTTTCACATAAATAAAGACAGGTCTAAGCAACTGGAGAAATATTAATTACTCATGGTTAGGCCAAATCAGTATAATAAAAATGACAATTCTATCTAAATTAATTTCCTTAATCAGTGCCATGCTAATGAAACAACCAAAGAATTATTTTATAGAGCCAGAAAAAATGATAACTAAATTAATCTGAAAGAACAGAAGGTCAAAAATATCAAGGGAATGAATGAAAAAAATGTGAAGGAAGACAGGTTAGCAATACCAGATTTCAAACTATATTACAAAGTATTAATCATCAGAAACAATCTGATTTTGGCTAATAAATGGAAGTCAATCAGTGGGATAAATTAGGTACAGAATACACAGTAGTAAACGACCATAGTTGTTGTTGCTTGTGCTTCATTTTCAAAGAGATATCATGAGGTCATGGATTGATTTGTGCATGAATTGGATTTAATTTACTTAAAAAATGCTATTGCCTGTTCAGATACAAGTTGTCTATGTTATAGGCATGAAAGATCTTGGGGTCAAATATAATGTAAAGATCTTCCTTGCCAATTATGGGCCTCAGGCCCATTAAGGGAAGCCTGATTAGAGGAGGCTTGTTTTGTAGGAAGGCCCACACCTCTTGTTAATTGCTGAATAGTGAGGGTCATGATGCCCTCCAACTCTGAAAAATATGTGTGTGCATGTGTGTGTCATGTGTGTGTTTGTGTGTGTGTGTGTATACTCTGAGTTGAGGTTTTTTTTGAGAGCTTAGTCTTTGGAAGGTTTGTGTGCCAGATGAGAACCTGGGTAGTCGTGAAGGAACCCCCAGGCTTTGAAATCTCAGATGTTGTTGCTTCTGTCTCTGGTAACAAAGTATGTCTGTAATGGCTGGACAATTGGATTTGTCTGTTGATCTGTGATGTATGTATTGCTTATGGTCAGACAGTTAGAAGCCCATCTGCTGGTCGTTATTTCTCTGCTTGTATTTTATTTGTTGGTGAATGAAGTTTATTGACCCCTCAAAAGTTGCTTTCCTTTTGAAAAAGCAGATCTAAGAATCTGTGCTGACAGGCCCTCCTGTATGTGTCTGGATGGTTGCTTCTATATGGATACACAAAGTTGTCAGCTTTACTCTTTTTCCAGAGTCATCAAAATCCAGTTACCAGGCAAAAGACAAGATAACTTGTGATGAATCTGGATGATATGGATGACCTTGACCTCTTCAATTTTTGACCAAGCTCTAAAAACTGCACAGCACCTGCTTCAAAGTCCTTCATGGACATTAGAAAAAATTGTTTTCATCTGTCCATTTCAGTAGGGTAAGTCTCTATATGCTTGGGGTGGAAAACTCACTGATAGATTTGAACCTCTCAGTTCTCCTTATTGTGGTTTAACTCTCTTCAGATATGGTTTTACTAGAGCATGGTAGCTGAACATATTCCAGTTTTTTGGGGTCATAGATGAGAGCTGGGTGACAGGTTGCATACACTAAAAAACAAAAAAACACAACAAAAAACAAAAACATATATATGTATATAATATGTGTGTATGTATGTATGTATGTATATATATATATGAATAAAAATGATAGGATAAAAGAAAATTTACCAAGCATCAGGTAGATTCCCATCTCTCAAACAAGCAGGAGCTTCAGTCAGGTTGTCAGGCAAAACAAAACCAACAACTGGTCATGTAAATTAGGAAAAAACTAGTAAATTACATTATAATGGAAGGACACATGGACAACAAGCCAATATCACTGTAAAAGCACAGATGCTCCAAAACAAAGAGCATCTCAAAACAGAGGAACAAAATAATGGTAGGAAACTTTAATGTTCTGTCAGAATTGCTCCAGTTTAACAGAGAGATCAATAAAAGGCAAAATGCAGAACTGTACAATTTTTTAGGGAAATTATAACTAGGAAATGTATGGTGTCTATTCAGTAGGACTCCTAAACAATACGCATATTTCTCAGCACTATATGCAAATTCTACAAAAATCAACCCTGTATTAGGGCACAAAAATACTTCAGATAAATGCATCAAAAGGCACAAATGCTAAATATGCCATTTGAAAACTACAACTCAGTAAGATTGACTATGGATTTGAGTAGAAAAAATAAAGACACGAATCTCCTCTGAGGCTTAATAATGAAGTCTTAAACAACGGATCAAATAAAAATTATGTGAATGACACTACAATCATGAAAAACTTGCCAAATATTTTTGGATGCTGCTAAAGCAATAGTGGAAAAAATCATATCTTTAAAAATATACATCAACAACATAGAAGAGGGGGCATTAAACTAACCAAATACAAATTTTAAAATAATTAGGAACCTGACAAAAACTTAACCCAAACTAAGCACAATAGAAAAAGTCTTGTGAGTGAGAAAGAGATTAACTATAATCCAAACAGTTAGCATAATAATAAACAAAAATATTGTTCTTTTTTGAAAAATAAAGATTATGATGAATACATGGAAACATGGAAAACCATACATGAATCATGCGATGAAATGAGTCAAGCCAAGAAAACAGGACACATGACTACCATAATTTACATATGAAATTAAGCACAAAATCCTTTAAAAATTCATATTGCAAAATGATAAAAAAAAGTACATTGGCCCTGAAAAGGACATATGAGAAGATACCTCTCCTGACTGTTTTGTCAATGTATATGTGAATATATATATGTATATATATGTGTGTGTACATACATATATACACTCATGTGTATATACATATGTGCATGCATATATGCACACATATGTATGTCTGCATGTGTATGCATATGTATGTTTGTGTCTGTAATTTGTATGTGTGTATATATGTGCATATCTGTGTGTATGTTTGTGTGTGTGTTATAGGGAGGGTTGAGGGGAAGGGACCCCATAGGGAGCATTCTATAGTTAGATTTTTTTAGATGTGCTTTGGTCAGCTTTTCTGTTGTTTTCCCTTTTGTCTTCTTTTTCCTAAAATATTATTTGGTATATGAAATGATTGTTTTAGAGAGGGGGAGGAAGCGGAAAGGATATAGAAGTAAATTTAAGTGATGCAAAATAAAAGAAACTAATAAAATTATTTTAAAATAATACATGAGATCAGCTAAAGGCCACTGAATTTGGCTAATAGGGGAATTTGCTTACCATGACTATCTATATCTATATCTATCTATCTGTCTGTCTATATACATATATATATATATATATATATACACACACACTAAATATATAAACAGGTTTTGTTTTTCTTGCTTTCTCAATATCTGGAGGAAGGTTAGAGTGAGGTAGAAAATTCTAAACTAAAAATAATAACACCTAAATTTTAGAAAAAAATGCTATGTAAATATAATAAGCAAGATTGGCTCAAAGAAAAAATCAGAAAACTCACCTCCGCATTCTTAGTAGAGGAGGGGGCGTTGTGGCTGAATAACAGGAATGTCTGGCTGACTCAGCTGGTGGTTACATTATTCTGTTTTTCTCTTTCTTGTTATTTGCTTCAAGTGACGAAAGGCAGTAGGGGATCTATTTGGAAATGAAAACCTTAGAAAATGAAAAGTTATCAATCATTTCAAATAAAATATGCCTAAGGCAAGATTCAATAACCCAGGGAGTCAGTGGATCAATTTCAGGGTATTCAGGAACTTGAATGGAGAAAACTGACTTGATTTTCCCTAACCTTTAACTAAAAATCAGCATTTCCTTGAATTGTGGAAGTAGGCATGAAATAGTGATTATGGAAAGGAGTCTATAACCTGTGTGAAGCTGCTAAGGAAATCCATGACCCCAAACTATTTATGAACTCCAGATTGGAATCAGTGTAAGGGTAACTAGGTTGGCACAATGCCCAGTTGACTGTATTAGATGTTTTATGAGTTAGCAAAGTAGAAAAAACTGCTGGATTAGGAATCAGATGCCTAGAATTCTTGTCCTGGTTAATATAATAGGAGTGACCCTCAGCAAATCACATCACCTTTGGGGGAATGCTTCCTCCTCTTTTAAATGGGGGGTGGACCAGATGACTTCTTAAGTCTTGATCTAAGACTCCACAGTTAAGACTGGAAATTTCACAAGCAGAGAGCCTATGACTACTAAACTTTATTTTTATTTGAGTACATTGCAATGTTCTCTAAACAATGAGCACTAACAGATAATCAATAAATGTTGGATGAGGTCATCTTTAATTTTAAAGAGCTTCCGGTCAGTAGCACCATCTACGAGTAGCATGTGGGTAGAAAATCTATCATACAAGTAAACCAAAAAGTGAAGATTTTAAGAGTGGAAAAATGGGACAAAACACTGTGAGCATCTCAAGAAGGTACTGTCTGCTTCTAATCTCTCAGAGAATTAGAGAGGAGGCCTGATCAGGAACGTTTCATGTTGGAAAAAGCATTAGGCCTGAGCCTTGACAACTTGAAAGATCTTACCAGACAGTAAATGGAATAGGAAAGAAAGAGTATTTTAGGAATAGAAAATGCCTTAAACATTTTCTGAGCTAGGAAAGAACAGGGCATGTTTAGGGAAATAGCACAGTGGATCAAGTGTGGAACTTGGAGTCTAGAAGACCTGGGTTTAAATCTTGCCAGTGATATTTACTAGCTATGAACCTTGGCCAATTACCTTAGCATGAGTCTCAGTTTTCTCATCTGCGAAATGACAAATAACAATATCTGTTGCATTAGGATTATGAGGTACAAATAATCAATATACAATTAATAAGTCCTAATACGTGCCAGGCCAAATGAAATCATGTATGGAAAGTGCTCTGGAAACTGAGCCAGTGTAAATGGCAAATATTGTTATTGTTATCACTTGCCAGCTTCCCTGGAGCATAAAACATATGAAGGAGACTGGAATAAAATGAGTGTGTCAAGGTACCTTTGGAGAGATTCTAAAAAGAGCCATTAAAGCCAAGCTAATGAGTTCAAGATGTGTTTACTTTTTTGATGGGACAGAATGGGATGCCAAGGAATATGGTTTTGCTTCCCTGCTGTTTTGAGCACGGTAGTGACAGTGTATACAGTGTTGTTTAATATGAGTGACACAGAGGGAGATTGGGAAGTGAAACCTCAAGAGCTGCTTTCATTTGAATTCCTCTCATTTTTTTAGCGATGTGCAGCATTCTTTTGACTATGGCTTTTGGTCCTTGGATTTCTTCTCTTGAAAACAGTTCAGGTCCATTAACACTTTTTCAACTGGAGAATACCTCTTATTTTTTATAAATTTTAATTAGTTAATTAAATATCTTGAAAATGAGAATTTTATCAGAAAAAAAATTATTACAGAGAAGCCTGGAAAGATTTTAATGAATGACTGTAGAATGAGGGAACAATTATATTGTTAAAATGAACAGTAACTCCAAAGACTTAAAATTCTGATAATATCAATGACCAACCATGATTGAGAGCACCAATCATTAACAATAAAGGACTAAATATCCAGGATGAGATGCATTTTTGGACATGGTCAGTGGGGTGATCTGGTTTTTGTTTTTTGTTTTTTGTTCTTTGGGGGTTTTTTTGTCACATATATTTGTTACAAGAGTTCGTTTTTCTTTTCTTGTCCAGTGGTTTGGGGTGAAAATGAGAGAAAATAAATGATCATTACTTAAAAATAAAATGAAATCTAATTTACAAAGGAATGGTTGGATTGGAGGGATGAGGGAAGTTAGGAATTTATTTCCCTATGTTATGTTTTATCAGAATTTTAATTTTTGATTGTGAGATATTGGAAGTTAAATACATCACTATCACAAAATAGTGTTATGCTCACAGACATGACTCTTTTGTTACCTTGTAGAAGCCTTTTTCACTATCATTAAAGAAATAAAATCACTGTCCTCTTTGTTTGCCTTGCATTGAGAAAAAGATAATTTTATAAGCAAAGCCAATCAATTAGGAATGAAAATCTCTGCTCCTGCCATAAGAGAATGCATTCCAAAACCCATTTATAGAGAGAATTTTTTTAAAATGACCAACTTATGAGTGGACTTGTTTTGACACTGTTTCTTCTCATTAGAACCAATGCTCAGGAGTTAAAAATTTGATTGTTTTTTCCTCCTGGTATTTGATAAGTCATGAACTAATTCCAGCATTCTCAGAGTGATATTCTTTATGTTGGTACTCTTGACATCTATCAATATCACCATAGCACCTTGATGCCCCTTAGACTAAGAAAGAAAACAACGAACTTCTCCACCTACTGTCTCTGTTTATTCTGTTAGATATTATATATTGTTGTAGAGGCAGACAGTGACCTTGTGCAGGAAACACAAGTAACTTCCCAGACTGCTGACTCCATCTTTCCAGACAAAGATGGGGGCATAGGGGAATTACATGCAGAGGTGGTATTTGTAGTTCTTCCTGGAAATAACAATGTTAGGGCTCAAATTGATCTCCAAGGGTAATGAATCTGACAGCCCCAAAATCTTGCTTAAGAATTCATTCCCCTTAGTTTATCCAGTTTTATGGTTCCTCAGACATTGCCCTCTTATTGAGTTGTATTTCTCTGGCTTTACTTTTTCCAGTGTCTTTGTGTTCTCAAAGCCCTGTGTGTGTGTTTGTGTATGTATGTGTGTTCCCTCATACCAAATTTCTAATATCAAGTCCCCAGCTTTGATCTGCCTGTACCAAATAATATTTTCTGTGCTTCCCAATAGAAGGCTGTACACAAATTCAATTTCCTGGACAGTGATGAAGATTAAAGTCACACCAAAAACTGAATCTTCAGGAATTAAATTAGGAAACTCTACTAACCCGTACCTGGCATGTTATGATCACCATTTGTTTTCGTTCTTCCTGGAAAGGCTTATTTATCCTTTGTAATGATGAAGACAATTCCAAACTAATGACTTATTTTTTAAGAGTTAAGAAATGACTCATATCAGCTTGTCTTTGATATTGTAAAATTTTAAAAAAAAGAGTTTCACAAGTACACTGAGCTTGGAATCATGACTCATGAAGTCAAACTGTGTCTCAGACATGGATAATTATGACCAAGTGGCAATCTCTCAGAGGCTCAGTTTCTTATGTTAATTAGCAGTTATATACTAGGTAACGCACTGTTCCCTCCCTTTTCCCACTCCCAGGTTGAAATTGGAGATTTGGATAGTCCTTGCTCCCCATTGCTACTTCCAAGCTCTCTCTCCATCGCTCAACAATCTCTCCATCTTTACTATTCTCTCAGTCTATATTTCCAAGCCCATCATTATTCTAATGGATGTTATACTGACCTACATGCTCACTTCCTTTCCTCTGAGTTCAGCACCTGGCTCACAAGGCTTCTCTCCTCCCTAACTCTGATTTGCTCATTATCAGTCACTGAACATTTGTTAAGTGACTGATGTGTGTCGATTACTGTGCTAAACTTTGAGGAGCTAAATAAAAACAGACAGGCTCTGCCAGCAAGAAGCTTACAATCTAATGGAAGATGACAATACACCAAAGAGACGGGGTGCTGGTGCAAGGGCCTGGTGTTCATGGAACCCAAATCAAGCAGAGCAGTGGACAGTAATGAAGTTAACTAAAAGAGCCTGAGGAAGTCTTCGGGAAGAATTCAGTGTCCCCCAGCACTCCAGGAAAGTGGGAGAGGCAACAGGGCATTCAGGAACTTGGGAAGTGTCAATGCAGAATCAGTATCTAAGATTATGAGATTTTAGGTGATGAGTTTATCTTGGAGAAGCCACGACACTTGTTGAGTTTAAATCAAATACAGCAACTAAGGCAAAATGAAGTAACTAACCTCAACATACATGTTGATACTCCATTCAAAACCCCAATACTCCAGGTCCTACACTCATTCATTTCCCTCCACCCCAATACTGCTTTATACAGAGATTTCTTTGATCTTGCCATCACGTATTCTCTATCTCCACATTCATAAACTCTGGAATGCTCTTATCTGATGACAATCTGTTGCTGCTCCTCCTCTCCCTCTGCCTTGAAACCTTAAATTCTGTTTTTTTAATCATCACCATGACATCCAATCCCTCCACTCCTCAGTTCTTTTCCAAGGTATCAAATTTGTACTAATGATATCCTCCTCCTTTCTCCATCATGATTCCAATGATGAGTCTATTTATCTCTATGTGCTCATCTTCCCTACAGTCCTTTGCCCCCATTACCCTATTGAAGATTTGCCATGTCAAACTTCTGATTTGGATGACTCCCATTATCCACTGCCTTTGCTCTTACTCATGCTGCTAAGGGAAGATAGAGAAAATCATGAAACAATACTGAGTTCACTTCACATTTGGTACATAATCTCAAGTGAGCTATGTTTTGTGGCTGAACTACTTGAAAATGCTGTCTGTGGAGAGTATTCTGGGAAGATGGTGGAGTTGGTGAGAAAATTCCAATCTCTCCAAATTTCCCCCACAAATAGGATAAAAAAGTGCCTTAGGACAAATGTAGAGCAGTAAAAATAAACAAGAATTGGGGCAGAATAATGGCCCTCCTGGGACAAGCAGAAAAGATCTGAAGAAAAATTCCAGAACTGAGGTTGGGTCCCTGTAAATTTTAAGCACTTCCAGGATAGTTCTGCTGAAAGAGCAAACAGTGAACCCTGGGGCCAGCCAGGTGGGGAGGTAGACTCAGCCTCAGCTACAGAAATTTTCACCTCCCAGACAAGGTAGGGAATATGGCATCTGAACAATGGAAGATTAATTGAATCTCTGATAATAAGGGATGCCAGATCCAACTGTGCTGCAGAGACATGGCCCTGGGCAAGAAGGAACCAGTACACATCTCCTGAGTGCAGAAGCAGTGGGGCAGAAATGCTGTTGGGTGTGGGCCTTTACAGGAGGTTGAAGTCCTTGGTTTCAGTTCCAGATCAGAGGGAAGAAATGAAAAAAGATCTGAGTCTAGAGTCACCATACCTTGTGCCCCAGAACTAGAGATGGTTACAATAATAAGCTGCTACCAAAAGAAAAAATAGTCTAGCAAGGGAGAAATAACCCAACTACAGAAATTACTATGGGAATAGAGGAGACTAGGTTCATCCTCAAAGGAGGATACTTGAAGGAAAAAAATGTCTATCCTACTCCACAGAGTAATTCCAAATAGTCACTTCTTCTACCCCCAAAAAATCCATAGAAGAACTTTTAAAAAGATTTTAAAAATTAAATTAGAGAGAATAAGGAAATTTTGTTTGATATATGAACAATCTAAGAAAAACAAGATTATGAAAAGAAAATCAACCAACTGAAAAAGAAGATCCAGAGTCTTAAGGAGGAAAATGACTCCTTGAATGTTAGAATTGGGCAAGGGGAAGCTAGTGAAATTGTAAGAAATCAAGAAATAATAAAACGAAACATAAAGAATGAAAACATAGAAAGAGAAAATGAAACATCTCATGAGAAATACATAAAAACATAAGAATAATTTAACTACCTGAAAGCTTGATTAAAAAGGAATCTTGATATAATACAAGAAATAATTAAACAAAATTATCCTGAAGTGTTAGAAGAAGAGGGGAAAACAGAAAAAAAAATCTACTGATAATCACCTGAAAGAGATCCTCAGAAGAAAACCTACAGGAATATCAAAGCTAAATTCTGAAACCTCCAGCTCAAGGAGAAAATATTATGAACAACAAGAAGGAAAACCAGTTCAGACATGGTGGAGCCACAATTAGAGTCAAACAAGATTTAGTGGTAGTGACACTAAAGTACCACAAGTTTTGGAACACTATATATCAAACAGCAAAAGAACTGGAGTTGTGGCCCAAAATAACATGCCCAGCAAAGTTAAGTATAAGCCTGAATTTAAAAAAAGGACATTGTGTGAATTGCCAGACTTTTAGGATTTTGTTACAAAGGAAAAAAAACACCTGAACTTAATAGAAAATTTGATATATAAGATCCAAGAGAAATACAAGGTACATATCAAAGACTCAGGACTCGATTAAGACAGAAGGTTTCCTTTTAAATGAGGAAATGTAAAAAATATGTCTAATATTGTTATTAGTAATCTGGTAGTTTAAAAGAAAGATTGGGGTAGACCTGAATAGAATATGATTCTAAAAAGTAAAGACATTTAGGAAAACGTAAAAAGAGTAATTATCTTATACAAATGAGATGAGAGAGGAAGAACTGACACAAAGGAATTAGATGGGGGAGGAGGGCTGATACCTCTGGAACCCTAGTCCCATCGGGAATGGAGTAAAGAGGGAACAATACATATATATCCAGAAGGATATAAAAGTCTCCTAAATTCAGAAAAAAATAGAAGGCTAAGGAGATAGGGAGAGGGAGTGGATAAAGGAGGGATTTTTAGAGGGAAAGATACATCAGATCTGAGTAAAAGAGAGAACAAGATACACATTTGGAAGGGAATGAAAGTCTACCAAATTTACAAATAAATAAGAGAATGAGGGAATAGAATGGAGGGGGAACTATGGAAGAGTTTATAGATTAACAGGAATGGAATAAAGAGAGAATAACATATTTAGAGGGCTATAAAAATCTTCTAGATTCAGAGAGAAACTAGAGAGTAAGGAGAAAGAGAGGATAAGGGAAAGTTTTGGGGGAAGGTAAGTTAAGTAATAGGGGGCAAGGTAGTGGGTAGAAGGAAAGATGAGTCAGAGGGACAGGAAATAAGAGATATACACAAACATAAAATAAAGATCATGAGTTTATCAGAAAAAAAGCAGGGTAATAATCATGATCTCAAAATTAAAGCTAAAATAGATTTAATCAAAGGAGAAAAGAAACTGATCTCCATGATAGATGCCTCCCTGTCCTCTCACTGTTCTTAACTCTCTTTAGTTTAATGTTGACCCTAATTATTCAAACAAAGCTATTTCCTCCAAAGTTCCCCCATGATCTCTTATTCAACCCATCCAATCACCATTCACCAATCCTTCTCCACCTCGAGCACTCTCTTCTTCTACTTGATCCTCTCTTCTTACCAGGTTTCTGAATGCCTCTTCTCCCCTGGCTCTCCTGCCTGATTGCTCCTTCTCAGTCTCTTTTGCTGGCTCATCATTCAAGTCATGAGGGAACCCAACACTCAGTCCTGGGCCCTTTTCTTCCTTTGCTTTATTTCACTTGCCAATATCATCAGCCCAAATATACTCAACTATCATTGCATTCTGATGATTTCCAAACCTAACTGACTCAGTCCGAACCTCTCCCTTGACCTCCAGTATCACATGTCCAAACTGCCTCTTAGATACTACAAAGAGGATCTTACACTTCACATATTCACATCTGAACCCATTAGCTGTCTCCCCCAAGCCTTCCTTTCTTCTTCATTTTCCTATTATTATTGAGGGCTCTACCTCCTTCCAGGCATTCAGGCTCAAAACCCGGAGGTCATCCTCAACTCCTCACATTTTCTCATACACACGCACATTTGCCAAATAAGTCCTACCAATTGCACCTTCACAATTTCTCTTGTTTATGTCCCTCTCTCTGTTCTGTTTGTCACTACACTGGAGCAGAACTCAATCACCTCACATCTCACAAGGTAGTTCAGTGGCTTGCTAATTATTCTCCTTTCCTCGAGTCTCTTCCTACTCCAGTCCATCTTCTACGTAATGGTAAAATTGATCTGCCTAAAGTGAAAAATCCAAACTTTTCAGACTTTACCCCATCCAGTAAGTGCCAGTGGCTTCCTATTACTTCCAGGATCAAATACAAAATCCTCTGTTTGGTGTTCAAACCCCTTCATAACGTGAATGCGTAGTTTTCTGACACTTTATTCTTCAGTGTTCTTTAGTCTAGAAACACTGACCTCTTTGCTCTTAAGTGCACAATGCACACCATCTCAAAACTCTGGGCATTTTCACTGGCTATACTTCCTGCTTGAATTGTTTCCTTTCTCATCTTTGACTTTTGTCTTCCCTGGGTTCCACCCTTTCATAGCGTCATTGCCTAAAGACACTAACCTGTCCACAAGCACCAATAAAAGGACTGGATTTATCCCACAATAAGTGTGTCCATAGATTGTTTGGATGTTTGGTGTGTGTTTAGGTTGTCCCAGCTTAAGTTCCTCCTTCAACAAGAAGCCATTCCCAGTCCTCCTTAATCTTAGTACCCTCCCTGTGGTGATTATCTTCAATTTATCTTGGCTGTACGTTGCTGGTACCTGGTTGTTTGCATATTGTTTTTTCCATCAGACTACAAGCCACATGAGAGAAGGGACTGGTTTTTACTATTTCTTGTGCCTCCAGCACTTATAACAGGACTTGAAACAATTAGATGCTTAACAAATGCTCTTTTACTGACTCATACATTTAGGATAATCATGTTTGCACTACCTTTCCCACCAGGGTATGTGAAGAAAGCATCCTGCAAATCCTAATATAATATAAGGTTGAGTTCCTAGGAACATATATCCAGAATGAACTGCAGAGGCCACAGAGTGACTTCCCCACTAAGCGTACACATACAAGACCATTTTTACAGATAAGAAAATTGAGGCCCAGGGAGGTTGCACCTTGTCCAAATTTTCGTAGTTAAAATTGTCAAGGCTGAGATATGAGTCCGTGCCCTCTGACTCCGGTGCCTATGATGATGTCACTTCCCTCTCTTCTCTTCTCTCCCTCTTCTCTCCTCATCCTCTTCCTCTTCATCCAAGATCATGATGATGGTGAAGTTCTCTATTATTTATAAACTAACAGATGCAAAATCTCTGCAGTAGAAAACAAAAATCCCAAAATATCTTTGAGAATTTAACCAAGTAAATTGTACCAGAGCTGGAACAGAATCAAAGCCCAAAGTGTCACTTCTTATTCAGACATAACAATGTCTCATTCACATTTAAGAGTTGCAGTTTTAAAAAGACACCACCCTAGAAGTACTTACAGCTTTCCAATCATGTGACTGGAAACCTCTCACTATATAGAGATCTGATAAAAAAGGCAAAACTATGTGGCAATGGGATGAGATCAACACCATCCCCAGCTTCTCAGTCGCTTGATTTATCCCAGGATGTCTCTAGTGATCCTACAAGGGGGGCTTGCTTCCCAACAATTTCATTTTCTTAAAAAAACTATCATTTTATCCATGTATTCAATGGTTCATCAAACATCCCAGAATAATAGCCAGACAGTGAAAAGTCCCAGGACCATCTTTATATGAAGAATGAGAACAAACAACAGGAAGGGATTTCTGACTTTCACTTTCTCATTGATTTTCCTCAAGGATGTCCCAAAACAACTCCTTCCTCATCCAGAGTTCCAGCCCTGGCTGACTATGACTGTAGGGATTGACACAAGAACTGTGTTACGAAGGAGAAAAATGCTCCCTAGCTGTGAAGAGTAAGCTCCTGAATTAAGGGCAGCAACACAAATAAATGCTAAATATTCACAGATACCAAGATTCTGCCTGGCTTGGCGTGACTAAGCGCTCTGTTGTTGAGAAAGAAAGAAAAACTGGTGTTGGCCAGTAACATCTAAAAGCCAGAGACACACAGGGATAGGACAGACAGGAAAACATAAGGAAGAACAAGAGATAAAATGAAAGTGAAGAGGACACAGAAGAGAATGGCACCCAGAAAAGGCTGTGAATGTTGGAAGATTGTGAAAGAGTAGGAGTTAAAACCAGATACTCTGCAGTAAGAATGATGTGAATTATAGCACAACATCATGAAATTTAATTAGACCAGGTGAGAGTCTTGAGAACTGAGCTCTAGTTCGCACTCTTCCATTAATTAGCCATGTGACAACAGGCAGCAGAGTTCACCTTTCTGGGCCTCAGTTTCCTTATGTGTAAAACCAGAGGGTGTGGCTCAATCTTCTCTATGTGCCCTCATAGCTCTAAACATCCGTGACTTTGTTAAATGACATTGGAGAAGAAGATAACTGGGTTGGCCCAGCAGTAGGGGATGACCAGTCCACCCATTTTCCGTAGCCTCTGTGGATACCACTGAGTCAAACTACAGGCATATCAAACATCAAAGAATCTTTGGACACACTCATTATGAGCTCAGGCCAGTCCTTTCAATGGTGTTCTTGGACAGAGTAGTGTCCTCAGGCAATAGCACTCTGAAGGCACACTGTAACTCCAGCTCAGAAGCTTGTGTAGACATGGGGAGAAAGGGCAAACCAAGTCCTATTCATTCCATTGGCCTCTGTGTATAATCCAGCATTCCTACAACACCATGATAAAGGAGTGCCAACTCCCACAATACAGCAGGCACTGTGGGAGGAGCCGGGCACTGCAGGACTGTGGCAAGTCAAGCCATACAAGAGGAAGAAGAGTACAATAGGCTATGAAATAAGGTCTGTTTAAGAAACAGATGATTCTAATTCCAAAGAGTGGGATTCAGGCACTCCCCCTGCCTGAATTTTTAGAACATGAGATGAGGGAGAAGACCTTACTATGACTGGAGAAAGAGCAGAGCCCTCAGAGTGGGTTGATGGCACGAACAAAGAGGTTTTAAATTTTCAGATCAGTAAACAGAGCTGAGGCGTTCCTTACGCATATGTGCAGTCCTAAAAGTGACTTCCAAGTTGACATTTTGCTTTCCATC
This sequence comes from Bettongia penicillata ogilbyi, assembly GCA_023548195.1. Classification (NCBI taxonomy): domain Eukaryota; kingdom Metazoa; phylum Chordata; class Mammalia; order Diprotodontia; family Potoroidae; genus Bettongia; species Bettongia penicillata. The sequence continues at coordinate 2,364,884 of JAJHZJ010000218.1, forward strand.
AAGATCTACTCCAAACCATAGCTCTTGAGTCCCCAGACAATGTTACCTTTTACCAGATCAAATCAATATACATATTTATTCAAAAGAGATGCCTTTACTTAAGTAGAAGAAGGTGAATAACAAGCGAAATATTCCACCTCATCCACCCAAAGGCATATTGTCTGTTGGATTCCCACTGCACCGGTCCATGTGACCTGTGGGAATAGGAATACATGACTAGTGGACAGGTCCTACTCCCACAGCTGCATTCCAGTGAAAACTCTTCTTCCTTTTGAAGTTGCCCCCTGCAGTTTCCCTGCAGAGCTACTGCTGCTAAGGTGGCTTGCTAGCAGTGTGGTGCTGCTTCACCAACTGTTTGGGGAGAGGATGGAGACACTACACACTTTTTTGTGTAATCTATATTATTATCATTTTCCCCATCACTTTCTTAAGTCAAAACAATCAATAAAACAATATATCAAGCTTTGATTTGTAGCAGTTTGCTAATTTCCAGTGTAAATACTCATATTAAAATTTAATAATCCCTAATCCCTGTTCCTCCATTCCTCCTCCATCATTAACCTGGCAGTTAAGGATAAGGACATGAAGATGGAACCAGTTACCCTGTTTTGCATCTGAATTCAAATCATTGTGAACAAAGGCTTTCTATTTTCACATTAATGCAAGAGTTAGAAGGCACGCTGCACAGAGTTGTGGATTGGGCATAAAGAAGAGCTGAGTTTGTAATCCTATTTCAAACACTAATTACCTGTGCCACACATGGCACAAAAGTCACTTCACCTCTGGAAGTCTGAGTTTTCTTATCTGTGTACTATATTTACCTACCTCACCAAGTTATTGGAAAGCACCACATAAATGGTGCTGTAAAAATATTAAAATCAAACAATCAATATTAAAGAAATGTAGGTAAACCATCAAAGCCCTTTTATTCTGTGAAGTCCAAACTTTCTTTAGTGAAAAGATCGGAAGGCTTCCCTATCTCTGGTACAATGTTTCAAGAAAAGACAAAGATTATTTGTAACCAAATGCATTTGACAAAACTGCCCGTACTTCTTCATGGGCAGATTTGGCAGAGTGAGACCGAGCATGAGAACACACACATCAGAGAATGCATAATCTTCTCCATATTGACACAAGTCCCAGTCCACCCACCTTGGCTCATCCTGTGCCAATGTGTCCTCCTCCATGCTTTCCAAAGAGATGGTAATAGAGCTCTTTGAAGTTTGCAAAGCATTTTCCATTCATTATCTCATTTCAGCTTTAGGATGCATCAAGAACTCCTTTAGGAATGACTGCCCAGTAGACTATTGTCCCCAGTTTACATATGAGGAAACATCTCATGAAGATGCAGTTATCTGAAGGAGAAGGCAATTCTGCAATGTCCTGATGCCAAGTGACACCAACTGCGATGTTCTATCCACTACGCTACACTACACATTGCCTCATGGCAATGTTCCACAAAACTACTTCTTGATCTCTTGGCATTGTGTGGATACCAGTGGAAGATATAATTTGTCCAGTTATTCATCAACCTCTCCATTTTGCTCCACTGATTTTTATGTCTGGTCCTACATCTCTTGTCATTTCTCCTACAATTTTCAATTAATAAATATTTATTAAACATCTACGACATACCAGGCACTGAGTTAATCATTAGGTATGCAAAAAGAGGTAAAAGATAGTCCCTTCCCTCAAGGAGCTTATAATCTAATGGAGGAGACAACATACAAATAAATATCTTCAAACCAGTCATGTGCAGGATACATAGGAAACAGCACAGAGAAAGCACTAAAATTAAGAAGAGTTGGAAACCTTGTTCCAGAAAAAAATGGGATTTTAATTGACACAATGGAAACCAACAAAGTCAGTAGTCGGAACTGAGGAGGGAAAGCATTTCAGACCTGAGAGACCAAGAACATGCCCACTCCTGAGAGATGGAGTGTCCTGTTGGTGGAACGGCAAGAGGTCCATGTCACAGGATCGAAGGGTACCTGGTGGGAAGTAAGGTATAAGACGACTGGAAAGGTAGGATTGAAATAGGTGATGAAAGGCATTGAATGCCAAATAGAGCATTTTGCATTTGATTGTGGAGACAGTTGGAAATAGCTGGAGCTAAGTGAGTAGAGGGGTGATATGGTTGGACCTGTACTTCAGAGGAATCACTTTTGATTGAATGGAGGAGAGTTTGGAGTGGGGAGATATTTGGGGCAGACAAAACCAGAAGCAGACTGTTGCAATATGTGTGAGGGGATGAGGGCCTCTACTACAGTGGTAGCAGTGACAGAAGAGAAAAAAATAATGCAAAAGTAAAATCAGTAGATCTTTTCAACATATTTGATGTGGGAGTTGAGAGACAGTGAGGAGTACAGGATGATTCTTTGGTTGCAAACTTTAGGCCCTGGGAGGGACTTGTCTTTGAGAGTAATTGGCAAGGCAAAAGAGGAGGCATTTTTAAAGAGAAAGATGGGGAATTTCTTGAAGATGTCTATTGGACATCCAGTTTGAGATCTCTGAAAAGCAGTTGGAGATGCAAGATTGAAGGGCAGTAGAGAGATTGCATAGGATAGTAGGTTACCTTCAGAATAATAAATATAAAGATGCTAAAGGATAAGAGGGTAATTAAATCTTTTTTTGTAATCTGTCAGCTCCTACCCAATTGTAAGCCCTTGGGTGATGCTCAACTTGGATTCTTTTAAGACTGATATTCCCATAATAATTTTACATCACATTTAGTACATTTAACTTAGAAACATGGGCATTTGTTTCAGAGAGAAACTTAAGGTCATCAAAAGTCCTGCACAATTCATGAAGCTGTACACCTATTCCTACGGCTTTTTTTCAGAGAATTCATTCCCAAGCACACATCCTCTGACTTAGTTTTGAAATGCTGATGAGCCCAGACTATTTTGAGGGAGCTTGCCAGTGTCCCTCCAGCAGATGCTGTTGAATCAAGAGCCTTGAGGGTGAAGTAGAATAAGTACAGGCTTACTGTTACCATTCTTGTATGCACTAATGCCATGGGTTTTCAGAAAATAAAAGCTTTCTTGATTGAAATCTCACCATCTGGGAGCTTTCTAAAGTATCATGTAGAATAAATCTCTCTCACTTATAGAGAGTAAACTAATCCCGCTAATACATTATTAGATGGACAAAGACACTTTTCCACTAGTTGACTCTCTATTCATCCCTTCAGGGAAGATCACTTCAGAACTCAGGGAAAGTAAGAATAGTTATTTCATTACTGGTCAATTGGAGAGCTCTCCAGAAGGTGCAAAACTTAACATCTGGGGATAGTCCTTCCTTCCTCATTTGTGCCATGATCATTATGTTCTCAATCTCTAGACAGCAATGTTTTTCACAATATGAAATTTTGTTCCAGAAGAGAATAGGTGAAGAAATTTCATCATGTGGCCATTTGTGATGTAAGTTACAATGAGATCCATGCCTGGGGTACTATTAGAAATTGAATATTCCGGAGAAACTTGTAGAAAACTGGCTAGTCATCATGTCAGCACAACTGTGGGATTCTACAGATGATAAAGAATCTGTCAGTGAGACAAAGCTAGTCACACAGCCTATCCATGAAATGGGGAGGGTTACTCATTCTTCACCTCCATCAATAGGAATATAGAAATGGACCAGAGAAAGATCAAATTATCAGAATTAGCTGTTCACCCTAGTTTCACTATACCTTACTCTTTGTGTGCATTGTGTGTTTGTGCGTATATGAATGTTTTATGGTATTTATTACACACATGTCCCAGGCATATAATTATCACATAGAGATTTAGAAAAGCATAGCTTTATAATACACACACATACATACATGTATATATATATGTATACACACACACACACACACACACATATAGATAATCTCAATCACAAGATGGAGCTGACTGAAAAGGAAGCCTGTTCCTCTGTCTCCCTTCAAAACTCTTAATGGAAAAGTAGAGTGTGCTATCCTGCATGCACAACTGGGCGATATTTAGATACAGTCTCTGGCAACTGGACCATTTTTGTGCTAACCCATTTATTTCTTTGGCCAATCAGTCCGATTCAGGCAGAAAGAGATTAAAAGGAAAGGCAACATGATGTAGCTTCCAGAGCAATGATCTGAAACCACAAAATCTGGATTCAAATTCTCCGTCTACCACATGCTGGCAATGTGTTTTAGGTAAGTCATTTAACCTCTCAAGTTTCTAGACAGCTCTCCAATTTGCAAAGATGTCCATGCCATGAGGATGCAGAAAAGGTGGCTCCTGGCCCTGGTAAATGTGTTCACATCAGAAACAGAGGGGATTACATCAATAGAAGTGACATCAAAGAAGATGCCTGACCTCCAGAGGAGTCTGCATGAAATATGCTCCGAACCTCCTGGTAAAGAGGCGACAGTTATTCCTTCCACATCTTGGCTTTCTCCATCATGGTTTCAATATGTCATGGGCTGGCATAGGAAATTTAATGGGAATTTGAGGGGGGTTGCAAAAGTCACAAATGACACACACAGAGTGAGCAGATGACGCAGAAAATGTTTAGAAACTCAGAAATCCATAATATATATGTATAGTGTTGTATAATATCAACCCTAATTTTAAAATAAGGTATTGTAAACCCTCCATAAAAGAAAATGAAAAAATTAAAGTATCTTCTCTGGTATGAAGGGAGGGCCAAAACCTTTTCCACAGATTTTCCACATCTGGGGACATGTCATTCCCCCAACTGCTGCAGTGTGGAAAGGATAAGTGTCAAAATAAGACCCAAATTGTCCAAAGTGCCCTATGATGGACATTAACTTTCCTTGACTATTCACATTAGTAAGTAAGAGGGGTGGGAGATGGGGGTAGGAAATGTTTTTTTTTATTTCTTAATCAAGGTTGGGGAAGAGAAATAGAATGTGGAGCTGAAAAGAAAAGATAAATGAATTTACAAAGATAAAAAAGAAGCTTCATCATCTGCTTTTCTGTTTCCCCTTAGACACCAAGGAGCCTTTCTATGTGACTTGCATCTGAAACTTCATCTAGCTTTTGTCTCTCTCAGAAGGTGAGCTCCTGGAGTTAGAACACTATTTCATTGTTACTGGAGCTATAAGTTGATCCAACCATTCTGGAGAGCAATTTGGAACTGTGCCCAAAGGGCTACAAAAATGTGTGTACCTTTTGAACCAGCAATATTGCTTCTAGGACTGTATCTCAAAGAGATCATAAAAATGGGAATCATTGCCCCATATGTACAAAAATGTTTATAGCAGCCCTCTTTGTGGTGGCCAAAAACTGGAAATCAAGGGAATATCCATCAATTGGGGAATGATTGAACAAGCTGTGGTATATGAATGTAATGGAATACTATTGGGCTATAAGAAATGATGGACAGGAAGACTTCCGAGAGTCCTGGAAGGACCTATATGAACTGATGCTGAGTGAAAGGAGCAGAACCAGGAGAACTTTGCACACAGCAACAACCACAGTGTGTGAAGAATTTTTCTGGTAGACTTAGCCATTCACAGCAATGCAAGGCATAAAAAATTCCCAATGGACTCTTTAGACAAAATGCTTTCCACATCCAAAGAAAGAACTATGGAACTGGATCGCAGAATGAAGCAGACCATTTTTTCTTGTGTTTTCTTTTCTTCGTTTCTCCCATTCATTTTAATTATTCTATGCAACATGACTAAGGTGAAAATGTATTTAATAAGAATGTATATGTAGAACCTATATAAGATTGCATGCCCTCTCAGAGAAGGAGGAGGTAGGGAGAAGGGAAGTTGGGGGAGGGAGGGGGAAAATCTAAGGTATATGGAAGTGATTATAGAAAACTGAAAACAAATTAATTAATTAGTTAAAAAAAAAGAAAGTGAGCTCCTGGAGAGCAGGCATTGTCCTACGTTGAACTTGGTGCCCTAAATGCACTTTTCTAAATGAGTTTTTTTCATTACATTGAAGCAAATTAAAGCCATAAAATCCAAGAAAAGTGGTGGGAATGGTGGATACCAATTGTCCTGGAGTTGGGACACATAGGTGCACATGAAACTTCAGCAAGTCATTAGCTGTGTGACCTTGGATAGGTCATTTAATTCATCTGAGCTGTTGTCAGCAGGAGAGTAACCATGTTCACCCTATTGTGGAGAAGATCTTTTGCCAAACATAAAGAAACAAAGCACAAGTGAAAATGATTAACTTGTATTTTTCTTTTTGTAAAATTTTATTGTAAGGGAACACATAGAAACTTACATGAAAATGAAGTAAAAATCAAAGAGAGATGAAGAGGGAAGAGGAAAGAGGGGAAGAAATGGAGAAAAGGAGAGAGAGAGAGACCGAGAGAGAGAGAGAGAGAGAGAGAGAGAGAGAGAGAGAGAGAGAGAGAGAGAGAGAGGAGAAATGAGGGCATGGGGTAGAATCAGAGAATCATAAATTTAAATCTAGAAAGGACCATGAAGTCCTAACATTTCATTTGATATATAAGAAAACTGAGGCGAAGAAAGATTTAAAGTGACTTGCCCAGGATCACACAGCTAGCTAGCCAGATAGACAGACAGATGGAGAGATGGATGGACAGACTTGCACATTTGCTAGGCCCTTGATGAGTTCTAGGAACTCTGCTAAGCACCGAGAAGCGTAAGAACCAAAGAAGCTGGTGACCCTGTGGACAGACTTGAGTCCTCAGGAAGACCTGAGTCCAAATCAAATCTCCAACACTTGGTAACTATGTAACCCTGGGCAAGTCACTTGAGCTCTGTTTGCCTCAGTTTCCTCAGAGGTAAAATGATGAAACTAATAGTTTCTCTCTCCCATGGCTGATGAAATAAGAAGATTAGATGGAATAATATTTGCAAAATATTCTTAACACAGGGTCTGGAAAATAGTAAGTACTTCATTTGTGAATAACTCCTCTCCAACATCATCACCACCCTTACCTCATTAAATACCGAGAATCCAAATTCAAGCTCAAACAACTGTCCCTTGGTGGGGCACATTCCAATGGTGGACAGGGAATACTGTGCTACAATCAACTCTAACTGGCTTAAGAAAGTGATCAGTAACTATTCTGGATAAGTAAGCATTTAGGTAAGAAATCATAATCACCAAACTTGGGGCTTGAAGGTTTACACTAAAAAGTGTTCATGAATGCATTTTCAACTTAAAAGTGTGAAAGCTGGTTGTTAAATATTTGTGAACATATCCCTGACTGCCATAAACACTGCCCTATAAACACTGCTGGAGCCACTGCTAGGAATGGACTAGAAGGTTCAGGGAAAGGAGTCATTACTATAGTGGAGTCTAGGGGCCTGGAGGCTGATGATGATGATGATGGTGGTGGTGGTGGTGATGATGATGACCTGGAATTTCTATAGTACTTTATGGGTTGTCAAGTACTCTAAATCCATTTTCTCATTTGAGACTCACAACACCTATGTGGAAGCAAGGGAGAGAAGGAATAAGCATTTATATAGTGCCTACTATAGGTTAGGCACTTACAAGTATTATCTCATTTCACAGGATAGGATAAAAGCCCAGACTGGGGCAAGAAGGAGAAGTCTGGAGATTCAGGAATGGAACTAAGATTAAAACAAACATAGAGAATGTAGGCATCTCCTGAACTTGTGGTCTAAGTCAGAGAGTCACCAATTAGGAGCAAGGGTCATGGTATGGAAGCTTCCCCATGGTAAGAAAGTTGTGCTAAAGAGGAAGTAATATGGATGTCTTAGGTACCTCCTGACTAAGCACTGAAATAGAATTTGAACTCTGGTATTCATGACTCTAAACCCAGTCTTCAAGGTGAAAGGTTTTCACAAGCATTTAAGTGCTGACTATGCGACAATCACAACTGCCTGTGGGGTGGCTAGGTGGTACAGTGAAAAGATCGCTGCACTGGAGGTCAAGAAGATCTGAGTTTAAATCCAACCTTAGACAATAGCTGTATGACCCTATACAAATCACTTAACTCCTATTTGCCTCAGTTCCTCATCTGTAAAATGGAGACGCATTGGAGAAGGAAATGGCAAACCACTCTAGCACCTTTGCCAAGAAAACCCCATGGACTTTGGGGTCTCACAGAGTTCTACATGACTGAATCAGGTTAACATGCACCAATCACTGTGCTAGATGTTGGGGTAGAAGGAAACATAAAGGGCCCCTCCTCCACCACCAGCCCTTCTAATGGAAGAAGAGGGGGCACAACGTGTCCATGGCTGAACAACACATTCGCTATCTGCACTGGTGTTTTTCAGTCATTTCAGTTGCATTCATCTCTTTGTGACCCCAGGCCCAGCATCGTATCCATGGCACTACCTACCTGTCCCTGAGTCTACATTACTCCCCTGCAAAGAAGCCTGAAGTCCATACACAAGAGTATTATCAATCATCTAATTTATTAAGCATCTAATATGTCCCAAGGACTGGATTAGGCACTAGGATGAAAATAAAATAAAGCAAAGATCATTCCTGCCCTCAAGGAGCTTCTAATCTATCTGGAGAAGAAAGTTTTTCCCCAAGAAAGGAAATCCAAGTTGTTGGCAAATTACTTTTGGGGGACAGGGGATGGGCAAGAGATGTATGAATACATGGTAGGGGTGGTTCAGCTCTGTGATTTCTTTAGTAGAGGGAACAGGGACCCCCTGTTGAGGAATATCTCTGTCCCTGCACATCCCCGTCTCTTTCTGCCTCTATTTGTCTGTGCCTCACTCCCTTATTCCCTCTTTTCCTCCCTCTTCTGACTCCCCAGCTCAGCTGTTTTAGTTACAGACTCTCTGACGGGCTTCCACCGCTGAGCCTCTGATGACTCTTCCAGCGCTCACAGGGTCATTCCATCTCAAATACTCATTTAACTAGGATCAAGGAAGAATAAGGATCATTTATTGTTGTTAGGCCATCTCAGTCATGTCTGACTCCATAATCCCATTTGGGGTTTTCTTGGCCAGGATATTGGAGTGGCTTGCCATTTCCTTTTCCAGCTCATGTTACGTATGAAGAACTGAGGGAAACGGGGTTAAGTGACTTGCCCATCATCACACAACTAGTAAGTGTCTGAGGCCATGTTTGAACTCATAAAGATGAGTCTTCCTGATTCCAAGCTCAGTGCTCTATCCACTGTGCCACCTAGCTGCCCCTTCAATAAAAATAACAGACGGATTAAATAAAAACACTATGTTCCCAAAGCATATGATGACCACATGGGAAAGATGACCCCCCTTCTATGGAGTCTGACAGCATTTCTTCCCTCTTCTTAAAGGTCAACAGGGAAAGACGTTCATCTATTCATGATATTGGCAAGCAGATTCTGTTCTGGCTTGTCCTTACTCTCAGTTCCAGTTGAGCAGCTTCTTATCATCATGCAGTGAGCCAACAGAAAACAGCCACATAATATGTGTGCATGCTCTGAATTGGAATCAGAGATCATTAATTACTTCTTATCAAGCATTTCAGAAGAAGCTTCAGAAGCCTCATATGAATATGCTGCAGGAAGGGAACACCATGGACGTTCCAAGGAATAAGCCCACGTTGGCTAGTCTTCCTATTCCAACAATATGTTGTCTCTAAACCTCATACTTAGAGTATGATCAACAACTAATCATCTCAGAAGAATCAGTGGGGAGAACTTTTCATCTGAATGTGACTGTCACCAACAAGGAAGAACTTAGTTCAGGAATCAGAATGAGGAAATTTGGGGAGAGGGAACCCATGTCACATTAGAACTTGTTATAGTCAAGTAAAAGAAAATTGGACATCACATTATGGACATCAAATTCAGGAGAGCAGATTTTAAAGGTTCTGAGGAAGGACAGGTAGAGTCCCTTGATCTAAAATTTTGAAGCCAAATTCAGCCCAGGAGGGTCAAGAAGTTCTCAATCATGTTGTTCTGAAGAAATAAGCAACTTAACATGTCATTTCATTGGTTAAAGTAATTCCTGGATGAGAAAACACCAATAAAGTTTGGCACGTTCCTCTTGAAGCTTATAGTCTCCAAGGGCTGCCTAGACTGCTGAGAAGTAAGGACATTACCAGCAGATGTTAGAGACGGGACATGAATTTGGGTTGTCTTGATTCTGAAGCAACATCTCCTTCCTCGGAACTACATGGCCTCTCTCCTGAGGAGGATTCTGAGGAAAAGGAAAGGAGGGCAGATTGTCTAAGGAAAGCAATGTGAAGGCACAGGAAACTCACCAGCCAATTTGGATGGTAGGGAGATAAGTATGCATAAGGCAGGAACAAACACAAATAATAGAGAAATACAAAATCAAGGCTGGAACTTATCAGAAGTATTAGGACTCCTACATCCCAAAGCAAGCTTAGAGTTGCTGAGACAGTGAAGACCAGGGGGAGTGGGTTGGATGAGAAGCGGGGAGCTAGATTTTGGAAAATCAAACGAACATAGGCATGCCCAGAGGAATGTCCCGGGTGTCTGAGGCATTACTGTCCACTGCCCCACTTCGGTCAAAGGAAACAATTGGTGTCACAGCTATAATGCACCAGGCACCATGATGGGAATGAAAAAAATGCTTAGGAACTCTGCCCTGGTGAATGGCAGGATGACAAACGGTAAAAGCTGAGCAGCTTGGCTCTTTCTTTGGCTCCTGCTGATCGACTCTTCTGCTTCTACTTCCTCTGCCAAGGAGATCCTTAGGTCAGAAAGGACAGAATAAGTAAGGCTGCAAGGAAGGAGAAATCCAAGAGAAGTTGAAGGACAAGAGAGAGCCCTAGCTGCCTCTGGTGATTTCTAGTGACAACTGCATCTTAAAGTGCTGAAAATTTAACTGATGTGATGACTGACATACTTTCAACGTGAATGATCATGGATACAAGAGTTCTAGAGGACGGGAAGGAAGAAAAATGGTCCAGTTTCCAAAAAGGGAAGAAAATGGAGTCTGAAGAAGATAAGCCAGTGAGAGTGGTTTCAATTCTATTTGAGGAGAAGTCAGAGCAGGGTAGGAGAAAGTGTTCTGGACTGGAAGTGAGAGGGTCATGTTTGAGTTTCGGCTTGACTCTTTACTCCATGTACATGGGCATACTCTGGGCAGATTCTGTCACAACTCTGGGCCTCACTTCCTCAGCTATTAAAGGAGGAGGTTGGGCTACATGATCCTAAAGTTCCCTTCTAGTTTGAAATCTACTATCCTGGAAAAGAAAATTCAAGAACATGTTGTTTAAAAATGGTTAGTTAATTGTTAGAAAAAATGCTAGAGGATTTTTGTGTCATGTGACTCAGACTAGATAGTTCCTCCAATTCTCCTGAACTCTCAAACCTCTCTAAAATCAGATTTATGCACAAGAGATAAAGCAATTTCAGCTGTCTCCATGGTCTATGACACCTGAATCCCAATAAGTTATCAACCCAATGAACTAATGGCAGATGGCTAATGTGAAATCCCTAAAGCAATCATTCAGTGCTCTCATCAATGTCCACCCAGCAGGGCAACATAAGCCAACCCAGCGGCTTGCAATATAACTCAACTCTGCCCCACGCCTTCTCCCTTCTTCCTAGGCAGTAGAAAACCAACAGAAAGGAGCTGGCTCTGACCAGGACAGTAGAGTGCTATGTCCCAGAACAGATCTCAGCCATAAGGGGGAAAAAACTAAGGAACAGAGTAAAGTGGGCAAAGGCTGATGGCAGGTGTCACACTCAACTAGGTTTTTAGTAAAAGGGGCTGACATCCAGCTGTAGCCAGTTCTACCCCCAGAAGAAGCCACCTGGGACAGAAAATAAGTGTAATAAAATGGGAATTTCCCAGTGTGAGAGCAAGTTGAGACAGCTTTGAGGTTCAGCTCCTGAAAAAAACTACCATCAAAGAAGAATCTAGAAAGTGAGAAATGGGAAAATGTGAGAATAAAAGAGATTGAAATCACCAAAAATCTCAGCAAAAAGAAAATTCAGCATCTTCGGACACCCGCATCCGTGAGTCATGGTCTCCTTCCTGATGTCATGGTCCTCTTCAACAACAAAGGAAAAACCACAGCCTGTGAGAGGTATGAGCTACCCCACTGGGGATCCCACTCACCAGTTCCAGTTAGGCAACACAGCTTCAAAGCAACAAATCTTCCTTCTTTCCTCCCTTCCTTCTTTTTCTCTTTCCTTCCTTCCTTTCTCCCTTCCTCCTCTCCTCTGCTCTCCCTTCTCTCCCTCTGTTTACATAGGGAATCATACCCTTACCTGTGGGTGCTCTGACCAAAAGAATATAAATTTTGGTCACTGAAACTTCATAAGATATGTTGGGTTTTACAGGCTAGCTTTGTATTTATGGACCATGCCTAAACCCAAATCACTCTGGCTTCTCATTGATTGACCAACAATAGGCTCAAGCCTCACTTAGTCACTGTTTGGATTCTGATGGCTCAGGGCTAGCAAGTGTTTCTGTTTTGGCCATAAACCCAAGGGTCTTCTTCTCCCACATTGATTTTGGTTTTTTACTAGATAAAGAGGCCATTCTTTGCCTCATTTCTTATCTAGCCTTAATCACTGAATGGGCATTGCCTCAGCAAACTGAGATCTAAGAAAGACTTTACCTTAAAATGCACTGCATCCCACCCATCTCCAGTCATCCTGATCTATATCTTGCCACTGGACCTGGATGGCTCCAGAGGAGAGAGTGAGACACAACATCTTTGACTTAAATTTAATTCACTTGCAAGTCATGATATCTCGTTCCTGATGTCCTGGTCTTCTTTGAGAAGGAAGGACAAACAGCAACCCTCACCCTCTTCAGCCTGAGGTTCAGACCAGCCCAGCTGGCTCTTGAAGGTACAGACCAAGAAGCAGCCTGGGCCTACATACCTAAAGTAGTGTTTATTGATTTCTTATCCATTTAGCACAGATAAAAGTATGCTACCAGTTTTTTTATGAAGTTTCTCTCTTTTATCACAATGAACTTTTGGAGTATTGCCCCAATGCCATTCTCCCCATAAGTACTTTGGCTTTGTTAGATGATTTTGTATAACATGGTACTTTTGAGAAATGATTGTCATGTTACAACAGAAATGCTTGCATATATACATATATGTATGCTCACACATACATACACACACACACACAGAAAGCCATCCCCAATAAATTAGTGCAAAGAAAAATATCATAAAGGACTTGAAAATTATTCACACATAATAAAAGAATTCTCCAAGTCCCTAATCATAAGAGAAATTTAAGTGAAAAGAAGTCTGAGATTTTACTGCACACCTTTCAAAATGATTAAGATGACAAAAGATGGAAATAGTATTGGAGGGGTTGAGGGAAACTTGGTTCATTAGCGTATTGTTGATGGAGGTGTGAATCACTAAAAATCATTCTGGAAAGCAATTTGGAATTATGCAAACAAAGTGATTAAATTATCCATATCCTTTGAAACAAAAATTCCACTCTTAGGTTGATATCCCACGGAGGTTATTGATAAGAAAAAAGCTCCCATACATACCAAAATACTTGTAGCAGTACTTTTTGTAATAGCAAAGAATTGGAAACAAAATAGATACCCACTGACTCTGTAATCATTACAAAATTATGATTCATAATTGTGATGTAGTATTAGTGATCTATAAGAAATGACAGATGTGATGAACACAGAGAAGTATGGAAAGATCTAGTTTAACTGGTGCCAAGTGAAGTAAGCAGAACCAAGAAAACAATATACACAATGTTTCTGCTAACTGAAATGAAAAGAGTAATTTTGAAAAAAACTAAAAGTGAATATTGCAAAATTAGTAAGAATAAACATGACTCCGAAAAAGAGATAGGATAATATAACTCCACTCTCCTTACTCTGTAAACATGGGAGGCACATGGATGGGACACATTAACTTATGTTTTCACTGTTTTGATCAGTTTAAGTCATTCTTTTCTATTTTCCTCACGTTTGGGGGGTAAATTTAAAATATTACTTGTTATATAGTAGGGTTGGCTTGGAGGAGGGAGAAGATACTAGGGAAATCTTTCATGTTTTGTTCAATTAAAAACATATCCTTAAAAAGGGGAAAGAAACAGTGGTCACAAAGTATAAAGTCATCCAGATGAAGACAAGATATGTCTATCTTTATATTTGTATCCTTTATATTTGTATCCTCAGTTCTTAGAGCAGTCCCTCTCAAACAGTAGATGCTTAATAAATTCTTAGTGAATGATGGAAGCCAAATCAACCTCATTTCATTTTTTACACAGATATAGATGGAGTTTATCTATATAGCATTTAATAATTTTTTTAAAAAAAATCATGATAGAGTTAAGTTAGAAAGATTTAGTATTGACTGAAAGGCCAGAACCTCTGATTCATGATTCAGCATCAACTTGAAAGGCTATCTCCAGTGGGGTGCCTAACAGTGTTTGCCTTGGACATATGCTGCTAAATGTTTCTATCCATAACTCAGACAAAGACATAGATGGCATTCTTATTAAATGTAGATGACAGAAATCTGGGAGGGATGGTTGACACACTGGATGTCATAGTCAGGCTCCAAAATGATCATGACAAGCTAGAATACTGGCCTGCAGATAAGAAAATGAAATTTAATAAGAGTTTGTCTTAACTCTTACATTCAGACTAAATAAAATCTATTTTACAAGAACAAGATTCCATAGGAGTGGCTAGATGGCCATATGTCTTGCAAAGTATGAGATCATTATAATGGATAGCAAGATCAAGGTAAGTCAAGAATGCAACATGGTGGTCATCAAAGCTAATGTGATCTGGATTGGAATAGAAAGATTTTGAACCCTTTCCAGTTGTTAGATTCTGCAATGCCCAGAGATGTTAAGAGCTTTCTCCAGGTTTGTACAGCAAATAACTATATTAGGGACAGAAATAGGATGAGAACTTCAGGCTTTGGGCTCCAAATCTGATGCTTTTTTTTCCTCCTACATTATACCTGCTTTATGCAGCATAGGCACAAAAACTGAGAAATAAACTCATATTGAACTGATTTGAGTCTCAGATGCTAACTACCTAGAAATTGTTTCATAAATGTGTATGTGTGTATCTATCTCTCTCTCTCTTTCTCTCCCCCCCACACACCCCAAATTATTTGAAACAACAAACTGATCAGTACACAAACACTTTAATGATTGCTTTAGGAATAATAATAGCTATCATTTATATGGTACTTTAAAATTTTGCAGGGCACTATAGGTGAAGGAGAGAGAGAGAGAGAGAGAGAGAGAGAGAGAGAGAGAGAGAGAGAGAGAGAGAGAGAGATTGTTAGTTATATCGAACATTTATTAAATATTACCAGACACTGTACTAAGAATTAAAAATGCAAATAAAAAAAAGATGGCCCTTGCTCTCAAGGACCTTACTGGAAAAGCAAAAAAGCAAAATATAAAGGGAACTGGAAAGTGGGAGGGGAAAAAAAGAAGCCCATTGAGTGAAAGGCAGAACAATGTGGATAATGAGTTGTGCTCAGAGTGCCATGTCCTTTGATCCTCATAATAATTCTATGAGAGTTGGGTACTATTATCCCCATTTTGTAGATGAGGATACTGAGATGAGAGAGATTAAATGAGTTTCCCAGGGTCGCACAGCTAAGGAATGTCTGAAACAGATTTCAAATTCAAGGCCATCAATTTTGTGCCTTGAAGCACCTGTCTTGTGCAAACTTCTCCATGTCTTGTATCCTCCCCCTTTTTCATCTCTTTACGGCGTCTTTGAGTATTTAGGGTTACAAACTCCTGGACGTTTGGAACTTCTAAAGGGAACTATGATGCATTCTGAACCCAGTGGTGCAAATGGCCCCATATAATTAAGCATATGGGTTGTAGGGCAGTGGAAGGGAATGGGAGGCAGCCAACATTTTGTCAGAGCTCATTACAGGAGTTCATGCACACCAATGCACAGGCTGATGACAGGGAGAAGAAGCTAGAGCAACTGCCTTGGGAATCAAGAGAAAAGTCTCTTTTATGTTTCCCCTTTTCTTCAGATGGGAAGGGAAATAAAAGGAAAGGCACCATTCTTAGGTGATCCCTTGATACCTACAAATGAACACGGACCTGTTTATCACATACAAGGGGGAGCTAAAAGCAAGGGTCTCTAAAGCCTCTATTGTCCAAAGGGTACTTGTATTGGCAGCAGGGTGGAAAGATGGGTCTGCCTCCCTGCATGGCATATTCAGGGTCCAGGCAGAAGACCAAAGGGTAGCTTAGTAGAGTCAGAGGCTCTTTTCCATTCAGGGAGATAGTGTTCCATGGACAGCCTACTTCATGTGAATGAAAGCTTATTGTTGACTCTTCTTGCTTTTGAACATGTGGTTAATGCGTTCATCCATTCTCTACTATGTGTCCTGGCTTACCTGACATTCTTAAAGACTCAGCTTAGATCCTCCCTTGTGAGGCAGGCCTTTCTGGGTTTCCTTTCTCTTCCTCCTCCTGCTCTTTCCCTCTGCTATGACTTTCCTTTGCTTGATGTTACTTAGCTGTCTGCATGCTTTCTCCCTAACCAGAGTATGTGCTCCTTGAGGGAAGGGACCATCCTTTAATCTTTCTTTTAATCCCCAGAACATAGCTCAGTGACTGACACACAGCAGGTGTTTAGTAAATGCTCATTTGTTGATGTAAGCATTTATTAAATCTCTATCATGTCCTAGAAATTATCCCAGATGCTGCAGATACAAAGACAAAACAATAGGACCACCCCTGACCTTAAAGAGCTTACATTCTATTGGATGGAAAGACCAGGGTGTAATGCTCATGAGAGTTAAAAATCTTTCCCACCAATTTGGGCCTGCCCATTAAGGGAAGCTTGATTAGAGGAGGCCCATACCTTTTGTTAATTTTCTCCAGGGTTATGGTGCCCTCTAGCTCTGAACAGTATATAAAGTTTCTGAGGTGAGGTTTTACTTTAGGGCTTACTCATTGGAAATGTGTGTTTGGCCAGATGACGAGACTCTGGGAAACCGCTAAGCAGCCCTTCAGCTTTGAAAACTCAGAGGTTGGTTTTTCTCTCTCTGGTAACTATGTATGTATTGTCAGACAGTTGGATCTGTCTATTGAACTGTGATGTATGTATTGCTTACAGACAGTTGGAAGCCCTGTCGGTTGGTTGATCTTTGTTTCTCTATTTGTATTTTCTCTGAAGTTTAGGGTACTGATTTTTTTCCACCTGAACTAAGTAAATGATATATGTTCTTGATTAAACAGATTATTGACCCCTTGAAATTTTCTTTCCTTTTAGAAAAGCAGATCTAAGAATATGTACACCAGGTCCCCTTTTGTATGTATACAGGGACAAAAAGAAGTAGTTTCAAATAGGTCCAAATATCTCAGGTGGCTTTTTGCTTTGGGGAATGATGTGATCAGAACTCTGCTTAGAAATAGAGACTTATTACCTCTCTGGGGAACATATCAGAGAGGAACAAAAAGAGATTTGTCTGGGAAACTGTTGCCCCCATCCAGATGATGCAGAACTCAATTCTTAAGGTGCATATATAAACACAAAGGAGAGAAGAAATGTGAGAATCGTTGCAGCTGTCTTCCTGCATATCTACTAGATGCTTCTGTCACAGATGTCTCAAGTTACTTCTTTCCTCAAGAGGTTCCTGATAAGGACTCAAATAGATGCTTGATTGATCCTGGGTACAAGCTGACCTCAAAGATAGTAGTTAGGCTTCTTTATATCTCTCTACCTATTTTAGAACTATCACAGAATAGAACTCTGGGGGAATATTTTCAAAAAAGTCTAAAGATCATTAATATCTAAGGTTTCTCCCAAAAAAGATCCATAGTTTCTTTTCTTTTCAGAAAAGGTATTGAGTATACAAGACAGGCATTAAGGATAGGACAGCTATTTATTTCCTTCACCCCCAAAGAAACAAACAAAAACACAAGCCATCATCATCATTGCAATTTTTCAGAAGTAATGGCACTTTGTAGGATGACTGAACAGAACTTTGAATTTCATCTCTGATCTGTACTGCCTGAATAACTCAGAGAAAGGACATAGTCTCAGGCTGGACCAACAGCAGTACATTAGGAACTCTCAACTCATAAAGTTAGACAGAGGTCTCAAGATCAGTTTTCATTGATGGGCAGAGAGAAAGAAAGACAAAGTAGAAGAGGGAGGGAGGGACTTGAGGTCCAGGCTGAAGTTCTCCCTAAGTGTTAACCTTGTCAAATGTTGATGGCACCCATCATGGCCATTGTAGAGAAAAAGGGGGCAAAAGTCCCCTTAGCTAGAAGTCATAGAGTCATCAGAGAGCTGCCAGAGTCCCAAAGCAATATGTTCAAAAGAAGATAGAAACCTTTTTACAGCTCCTTCTATAACCTATCAGTGAAGTTATCTACCCAACAATCATCCCCCATGATGCTCAGTAGCCAAGCCACTTTTATACAACTCCCAGTTACAGGGACCAATAAGCAATGGCTATGTGATCTCAAAGCACGGTACTTCCTTCTCAGCAGGAAGCCAACGTGCACATCCATTAGCAAGGGGCCAGAGCTCATGTTCCTCTGAAGAGGAGATGGAACGCAGGCTTAACTACAAGAACTAGAGCTCCTCCTCCACCCCCATGGTGATTCACAAATTAGGGCTCCTTGGCTGGGACTTGCACTTAATTATGATCTCATAGTCTCGAGTTTTCTATCCAGGATCATATCAAGCTAGCCTTTATACTCAACGCTAACACTAGAATAATTGTCTTCATTGAAAAGAGAGAGCAAATATCATCAGCTAGGTAGCAGAGGGGATAGAGTTTACTTGAGTTCAAATCCAGTCTCAGTTTCCTTATCTATAAAATGGGGATAATAATCACCTACATCCTAGCATTGTCATGAGGATCAAATGAGAAAATATTTGTAAGGCACTTTGCAAACTATAAAGTGCTATATAAATGCTAAATATTGTTATTATCATTATTATTATTAAATATGATGTCACATATCAAGGCCTCTTTGGTCATGGCATATTAGAGGGAGAAAATGGAAATACCTGTAGCCTTAAAGAGAGCAGGAATCTGGCCAGCAAAAGTGGAGTATTTAAAGGAGGAGGAAAAGCAGCTGTTCATAGTTAAAGAGACGGAAAGTGATATCAGAAATGGGACTGGCAGAAAATACTGAATAAAACATGAGAAAATAGACATGGAAAAGGCAAGAGAAGTCTATTATTAGAAAGTTGAAAGACAATCTTTGAATATAGTTGAACCACCACGTAGATTTTAAATAGGAAGAAATCTAGACATCTAAGTGAGCTCTGCTCCAGCTACAAATGAGAGCTCCAATGATGCTTTTCTTTGCCTTTTATATTCGACCTTGAAGACCCCAGGTAGACACTTATTCACATGAAGTACTTACTTATCAAGCAAAATTATTATCTTACAAAAAAATAACCAACAAAGATGAAGATGGCAGCAAAATGAACAATTGGTGAATCATGGGCAAGTTACATGCAGAGAATAAGCTAGGTTCTCTCTCCCCACCCACAGTTTCTATCCAACAGATATGATTTAGACACTTGCTCTACTGAAGGTAGAGGTAATGGGATCCATCAGATAGGATGGTGATGGGTTGGAAGGAAAGAAGATTTAGCTTTTATTTCTCCTCTGAGGCTTACTGAGGGACCCTGGTCTAGTCTCTAAAACTCTCTATTCTTCAGGCTACTGCCCAGGACATATCCTCTAACCCAAAGACCAGTAGTGATATGAAATCTGCTTTGGTGAAAGGAGTTCCCACAGTAGAAGTTTCCACTCTCAAGAGAGAGAAGTTCCCAAGCTGACGATGTTTCTGAAAGAATCGGGAGGATTCTAAATAAGAAGAGTTTAAAGGTGGAGTAGAGACACAAAGAGGAAACAACATACAGTCCCCAACTTGGAAGAACCAAATGGGACCATATAAAATCATGTAGATCCAGATCCATATGGTGCAAAGAAGAATTAAGGACTGAAAAGTATTTAATAGCCTGTGACACAGATGGGGAAATGTGGTCATTAACCTTCACTTTCCCCCCATTCATAGCTTTCTAAGTTCAATTCTGAAACTAAAACTAGTCCTTTAGTCTCCCCTTCCTGTATTATAACAAAAAAGTCAGCCAAGGTAGCTGAATGTGGTGCCCATTATACAGACCCAGAGGAAGCAAGGGACAGTGAAAGATCATTGTCTTTGCTGTACAAGACCTTGAGTTCCAATCCTGCCTCTGATGACAGACCTCATTTTCCTGACCTGTAAAGTAAAGGGTTTGGACTACATGACTTCTGAGTTTCTTTCTACCTTTGTATTTATGGTTCTAAGATTCTCTGACTCCTGAATTCTCACACCACCCTCTTTTTTATCTAAACAAGGACAATCACCTGGTATCACACAGGGGCATGCTGATAAACCAGCTCTGCTTTCATAAAAAAATGCACAATACACTTTTAAGTTCAATCTGCACTATTAATATACTCTCCACATTACTTTCTTAAATCCAATAGAGAATGACAAAATAAATCTGAGTCTGAATTAGAGTGTTTGATGCTTTCCAAGGTGCAGATGTTCATACTGAAAATGTACCCATTGCTTCTTCCTCACCATTGTGAGATGACTCCAGCATACTCCCATGGGACATGTACTCGGTGAGATAATTTTGTTTTCTTCTTGTCCAAGATAAAAGAGAGTTAGTTATCAACCCAAATGACAACAGAGAAATAGGGCAACTCTGAGGGGGTGACTGAGAGGAAATGGTCTTTTCTTTTTTCCTTTTTTAAAAACTATATTTACTTTTAGTTTTCAACAATCACTTTTATAAGATTTTGAGTTCTAAATTTCCCTACTTCCCTCCCTCTCCCCAAGATGGTGTGCAGTCTGATATAGGCTCTACATATACATTCACATTAAATATCTTTTCACATTAATCATGTTGTATAGAAGAATCAGAACCAAAGGGAATAACCATGAGAAAGAAAAAAAAGGAGAGAAAATAGTCTGCTCCAATTTGTATTCAGACTCCATGGTTCTTTCTCTGAATGTGGACAGCATTTTCCATCTTTAGTCCTTTGGAATTATCTTAGAGCATTACATTGCTGAGAGGAGCTAAGTCTATCAAAGCTGGTCATTGCACAATGTTGCTGTTACTGTGTACAATGTTCTCTTGTTTCAGCTCACTTTACTCTGCTTCAGTGCACGTAAGTCTTTACCTAATCTAATAGGTGTGGTTTGCTACCTTAGAGTTGTTTTAAATTGCATTTCTCTAATCAATGATTATTTGGAGCATTTGGAAATGGACTTTTCAATCAATGTATCAAGAAGCATTTATTAAGTACAAACTATGTGCCAGTCCCTCTGGTAGACATACAAAGACAAAAAGGGCAGTTCCTACTTTCAAGAATCTTAGATTCTACCAGAAGAAACACAAAATAAATGTCAGAGGGATGGAAGGAGGGCACAAGCAACTGGAGGAATTGCAAAAGGCTTTGTGTAGAAGGTGATACTTGATATTGATCTTGAAGGAAGTGAAGGATTCTAAGAACTGGAGGGAAAGAGAGAAAGCATCCCAGGAGGAACATACCGCCAACACAAAGGCATCAAAATGGGAAGTGGAGGGCTAGATGGGAAATTCAAATCCAAGTAGATATTTAGGTTCAGCAGTACATATAGCATGTCAGTTAAAGACAGGTTGAAAATATCTTAGAATGCCACCCCCCCCCAAAAAAAAGCATAACAAAGTACCCGGACTACAAGTGATGAGGAGACCCAAGAGTTGGGAGTTATCAACCTCTAATTCTTCTTTGTTGTGGTGGTCTCAGTGATTTCAATCATGTCTGACTCTTCATGACCCCATTTGAGGTTTTCTTGGCAAAGATACTGGCTGTTCACCATTTTCTTCTCCAGTCCATCTTAACTCTAGGGGTTCTTGAAAAAACATCTATTATCCCAAAAGGCTTCTCTTTCTGCATCACCTAACCATAGCCCTTATAGACTGGAATATTCTAATATGTAGGATGTGTGAACTGGAAGTTATCAGGGAAAGAATATGACATCAAGGGAAATAGATTCAGGGAAATTAAGAACTAGAAAGAACCTCAGAGACCATTTTGTCCAATCTATGTCTGATTGAACATCCAGGAATCCATTTTGTAGCTTCCATTATTATTCATCTGTTCATTTATCCCATCTATCAATCCATTCATACACCCATTCATTCCCAAGGATCTATTACATTCCAGGCACAATGCAGGCTCTAGGAAAAGAGAGACAAAAATAAAACAATCCCTGCCCATTAGGAGTTTGCATTCTATTGAGGGATACAACTTTTGAACATAGACGTATGTACATTCTAGGCAAAATAAATACAATGTGTGCAAGACAATTTATGGAGGAAGAAAAAGGAACTTGGGGGTTCAGGAAGGGCCTCATGTAGGAGAGTGTGTTAATTAGAACATTCTAAGAAGTGGTGACAAGGAAGGCATGCTTCCCAGATTTGAAGAACAATCGTTGTTGCCATTTCAAATCAAAACATCCTGATTTTAGCAACTTGGACACCAATGAAAAATAAAATGTCCACATTGTTGAAAAATCTCAGTGAGGAATGACGGTGTTGCAAGAAAGTAAACGCAGAAAATGAGGAAGCTACCAAGATTAGTTTTCAGATTTCTAAAGCAATTAATTTCAAACATGACTCTGGAGTACAATAAACTGATTGCTGACAAGAAGGGTAGTAAGCTTCATTAGATAAGTGTAAACAGTAAGAAAACCTGGAAAATGTATTAACACATACCACTTAGGAATGCAGTTTTTAAACATTAATGTGATTTCAGGACATATAACTAATTAATTGATCACAATTGAAATTTCCCTTTTTTAATATGATTTATTTGCAAAACAGTAATTTGCATTAATTATAACTTTCCTTAGAAAGTGAGCTGCTAAAAACCTATCAGATGTTTAGCCTATTTTAATTTTAACCCCTACCTCCAGGCACATTGTGCAAGTCTGTCCTAGAGGCAGACATTGTTAATCATGCAATTGTTAACACTTCCTCACCCAGTACTTTGTATTGCCGTGGCATGTGCTTGTCTTTGTGTCCCTTTCTCCAGTAACATGTGAGCTCCTTGAGAGCAGGGGCTGTTTTCAATTGTTCCTTGAGTTCCTATTTTGAGATATGAAAAGGAATGAATGATTATTTATTGAACTGAATTAAACACTGAATTTACATTGTGTCTTTCTACCTGTACCACTTCCTTTTCCACTCAGTTTCACCTAGGTTTACTATTTCTACTTTAAAGAGAACAATCAGCAACATAGGAGTAGAGATCTGGTAAAGATCCAGAGTCTTCCAAGATGGATGGATGGACATCTCGTATGTTGATATCTTTGTCTTTGCTTCTCCAGGATCTAATACAATTATGGCCACCTAGTAGGCACTTAATAAATGTTTGCTTGTTGAGTGATTGGGATGGGACAAGTGAATGAATGGAAACAAACATTTCTTCTCTTTCCTGGGACTAAGGAACAGGAGTGAGCATCCCAAGAAGTGATACCAACAAATAACGCAATGTCAAGCACATAGTAGGCTTTTAAGAAATGATTCATGAATGACTTATTGCTTGATGAACCATTGCTATCTATCTATTCAGTCAATAATCATGAGATAACAGATCCCAGCACCAGCCCTGACAAGCACAATAAGTATTTCGTGACTATGAGGACTGTGTTCATTTTGAAAAGCAGGTATATTGATGCCTTTTGTTTCTACATCAGCCATTTCCAGATATAGCCCTCTTCTCTCTCAGTTCCAGCATTAGACACTCCCTTAGCACAAAGAAATCAATGAAAGCCCCGCCACTCAATGCAGTGACCTTGTCTGAGAGCAGCTGCACATTGTGCCTCAGCAGTGCCCAGCTTCCAAGGGGAGGGGTGATGTGTCTCCCTATCTCTTCTTTGAGACTAAGGTCATTCCCTACAGTGGTTCAAAATTCACTTCCTTTTCATTTGGAATGTTGAAGTGCATATGATATTGGTGATGTCTGCTTGCTTTGCTCTCGAGTTCGTACAGAAAAGTTTTCTCTGATTTCTTCACTTCTATAATTTCTTAGTAAATAATACTTCATTTTCTTCATATACCTCATTTTTTTCAGCTCTGCCACCAACAATGGGCATATATTTTGTTGGTCCTTTGCCACAGGAAAATAGTTATGAATATTTTGCAACATTTTAGTCCTTCTGTCTTTTTTCTGGTTTTCAAAAGAAAAGCTTTATTTCTTTGAAAAGGAGCGAGATGATAGTATTTTCAGCTGTCTGAGGCTCTATAGTCGATCCCGCCTTCTCAATTTATTTAGCCCCTGCAAGAAGAGACTGGTCCAAATTCACAAAGGCAAATAAGAAAAACAAACTTCATTCATACAAAAACCAGTCTTCTATCTCCTCTGATCACAATTACAGTGCTTTTCCCACTGTACTGTAGCTGCTTCATGAAAATTAGGGCAAATTAGGAGAGAAGATAAGGAATTCAAAGATCACTTTCCTTAGGGATGCTTTAAGGTTTTAAGTCTTTGTGAAATGAAGAATGGAAGCTACATCAGAAGGAAAAGCAAAGGATTAACCCTGAACACTGAAACAACTCACCTGTCTTCCTCCAACAATTCCTCTGCCCAAAGGTTCTTGGTTCACAATCCATTCTTTCAAATGTCTTCTCCTAGAAACTATGATACCATTTATTGATATGTTCTCTCCCCCCTGACCCTGCAGTTAGCAATATTGTTATTTCTCTAGAAAGAAAATCTATAGCTTCATACTTCAGAGTTTTGGCATCATCAAATATAAAGGTTACTTTTGGCGTAGGAGCAGGAAAGCATGAGTATGTGGTGGGGTGTAAGGGCTCTGAAGGTGGGGTAGGCCTGCCAAATCAACATCTCTATAGTGCAAATCAGACTGTCCTCAATGACCTACCCCCTCTAGGATCTCATCTAGAATCTACAGGGTGGGGAACTTGCAACCTCAGGGCCACATGTGGTTCTCTAGGTCCTGAAGTGCAACGCTTTGACTGAATTCAAACTTCACTGAACAAATCCCCTTAATAAAAGAACTTATTCTGTCAAATTTGGACTCAGTCCAAAGGACCTTGAAGGCCACATGGGACCCTGAGGCACCAGATTCTAGGATCTTGATTTTTTTTTCTTTTAATTACGTACCAGAGAAAGGGGAAAACGTGATTTTTTTTTTCTTGCTACCCCCAACACTTTATCAAAGTAGAATGGAAGAGAAATTTTTATTTATGAACCATGTTCCTGCCCTCTACTCCATCTCATGCTATTTAGGGGGCAAGAGCAAAGAGCTCACACAAAAACAATTGTACTTGGGCCACAAGAGTGGCAAATATAGCTGCCATCTTCTCTTCTACAGACTATTATCTCATTCAGCTCTCGCTTTGTCCCTCACTCGCCAAAGGGTAGGAAATATGGCAGCCCCAAGAGGCAGAAAAAGGTAGTTTGCCAAATTCATTCGCTTGGCATTTAAAGCCCTTATCTATCTGAATCAAAGCTATCTTCCCAGACTGACTTTACATGACTCCCCTCCACACTCCTTGTTTCCAGTCAAGCTGACCTAGCTGGTGTTCTCCATACATGACATTCCATCTTCTGATCTTCTTCCTTTAGGTTGGTCACCTCCCATGCCTGGAATGTTCTTCCTCTTCACTGTCAACTCTTGGAACCTCTAGCTCCCTTCAAGGTTTGACACAAGTTCCACCTTCTACAAGAAGCCTTTCGTCATGCTCTTAGTCCTTAGTACTTCCCACAAGTTATTTCCTATTTATTTTGTACATTTTATATTTATTATCTGTCCAAATATCATCCTCAAGTCAAGTATAAATTCTCTGAGGGCAGAATTTTATCTTTGCTGTTCTTCTTCTTGTTCTTTTTTATCTTCAGGGTCAAAGATGGTGTTGGGCACACTGCACGTTGCATTGATTTGAAAGAATCAGGTGGAATAAAAACAAGTGATTTGGGTCCCTAGAAAAATTAACTATGAAAGATGAGCTTGATGTATTAGGAGTAGGAGGGTCTGTTAGACAAGAGCAAAGAACTCTTGTTCTTTCGGAGAAATATTCAGAGCCTTTGGTTTTTACGTCATTGCCTCAAATTTACCTTATCCTCATATTGTCTGTCTGTGTATGTTCCTTCTATCTTTATTTAGTGATAATTTGTTAAGAATTACAGGTACTATCTTCCCCTGTAAGAATACAAACAGTTTAGTTGTATTGGTCCCTTATGTTTTCTTTTCCCTTTTTTACCTGTTTATGCTTCTCTTGAGTCTTGAAATTGAAGGTCAAATTTTTGGTTTAGTTCTGGTATTCTCCTTAGGAAAGACTTGAAATCCTTCTATCTTGTTGAATCACCATTTTCCCCTTGGTGTATTATGCTTAATTTTGCTGGTAAGGGATTCTTGATTGTAGTCCTATCTCCTTTTCCCTCCAGAATATCATATTTCATGACCTCTGATCCTTTAATGTTGAAGCTATCAAGTGCAGTCTGATCCTGATTGTGATTCCCTGATATTTGAATTGTTTCTTTCTGGACACTTGTAGTTTTATTTTTTTCATTCACCTTATAGTTCTGAAATTTGGCTATGATGTCCTTTGGACTTTTCTTTGGGGATATCTTTCATGAGGGAATCAGTGGATTCCTTCAATGTCTATTTCCCACTCTGGTTCCAGGATATCGGGGCATTTTTCCTTGAAAATTTCTTGAAAGATGCTGTAACGGTCCTCCTTTTGATTGTATCTTTCAGGTAGACCAGTGATCATGATATTGTCTCTTGTGGCTTTACTTTCTAGGTCGTTTGTTTTTCCCATGAGGTAGTTTACATTTTCTTCATTTTTTTTAATTCTTTTTAATTTGTTTGATTGATTCTTGATGTCTCAAAAAGTCATTAGCTTCCACTTGCCCAATTCTAACTTTAAAAGTCTTGTTTGCCTCAACTAATTTTGTACTTCCTTTTCCATCTGGTCAATTGTACAATTTTAAGTAGTTGTTTTCTTCAGTTAATTTTTGTATCTCCTCTTCTATTTGACCAACCCTACTTTTTAAGCAGGTTCCCAGGCTGTTGATTCTTTTTATCATAATTCTTCTATATCTCTCTCATTTCTTTTCCCAATTGTTCTTCTACCTCTCTTAAATGACTCTAATGCTCCTTTTTGAGTTCTTCCATGAGATCTTTCTGGACCTGATACCACTTTCTATTTTTCTTTGTGGTTTTGCCCATAGTTTTTTGTGACATTGTTGTCCTCCTCTGAGTTTGTGTCTTGGGCTTCCTTATCACCATAATAACTTTCTATGGTCAGATGTTTTCTTTTTGCTTTTTGTTCAGCTTTTGGGGGAATCTTTTTCCTTTCTTTTAAATTTGAGCTCTGCACTGTCTCAAATTTCTTTTGCCAGTAGATGTAGACCCTGGTTGTTTACCTGGTGCTGGGATGATGATGTCCTGAGGCCCCCGGGGAACTCTCATATCTAGTGCTGTGTGGTGGTGGGGTAGGGGTTGGTTGGCACTACTGGAGACTGTAGAGGTCTGGCCACCTATCTAATACTGAGCTGGGGACCTGGTGGTGGTGTCTGGAATGAGCTTAGGCTCAGTGGGGTGTTTCTATGTTTCCCCATACCTTCACTGAAGCACTTGATATTCTGGCTTCTGGAGGCTGTGTGTGGTGCTGGCTGGTGGCTGTCTGCTTGTTTTGGCACACCTATAGTTAGCATTTACCTGTTCATCCAGGGCTATCCTGAAGCATATGGAGGTTTAGCCACTGGAGGATACCTACCTCTCCAGGGCTACACTGAAGAAGCTAGTGTTCCCAAAGCTGGAGTCTTCCAGTTCTCCAGGCTATGCTAAGACACATGAAGATGCTTGTGTTGATGTTTGCCCACTCCACCACACTGGGGCACAGGATCTCCCACTGGTTTGCTGAGGTGGGGCTTGCTGCTGACTTGCTGGGAGGCTTCCTGTCCTGGGCTGCACTCTCCTTTCACTTGAGTGAGGTGGACCTTTCTTGCCTATCCTCCAAGTTTCTTGGGCCAAAAGATTGTTTTGCCTTCACTCTTTCTGCTGTTCCAGGACTTGTTTTGGAGCTTTATTTTATGGTTGTTTTGGAAAGGAGTATGGGAGAGTTGCAGGGATTTACTACTCACTCCACCATCTTGGCACCCTTCTGTTCTATCTTTGACCGTCTGGGAGTATATGCTGAGTCATGGGATCTGAAGACGAAGTGATATGTGCTCTTCAGTTACTTTTCTTATATAATTCCAATTTTTTTCCAAGATTTCTGGACCAGTTCAGAACTCCATCAGTCAGTCAAGTAGAAGGTAAGAATTTGCTATGTGTCAGATACTATGCTAAGCATCAGGAATAAAAAGAAAGGGAAAAAAACTCACATCCTAATGGGAATCCATGTAAAGAATTAGGCATGTTCCAGATATATACAAATGTAGATGTGATGTCATCTCATAGGGAAAGACCAGCAAAGGCAGGGCAGAATATGAGCTGAAGCTTAATAGAAGCAGGAAAAACTAAGAGGTGAAGATGAAAGGGAGAACATTACAAATATGATGGACACTGCATGCAAAGGCATGGTGATGGAATAAAGTATATTATTGTGCCTGTCTTTACCCAGAACCTCCAACATGGGCTTTCCCTTATTTTGTCCTTTTTGCCAATGTCATAGAGAGGAGGTGAAACCTTGGAGTTACTTTTATTAATTCCTGCATTAGATCTTGACTGAAAATATGCTGCTCCATGGTTGATGAAATGGTAACATTAGTCATAGTGAGACTGCTGCTGTTGCTGCTATTGTTTTGAGTCATTTTTCCATAGTGTCTAACTCTTCATGACCTCATTTGCAGCTTTCTTGGCAAAGATATTGGAATAGTTTTATATTTCCTTCGGTAACTTAATTTACAGATGAGAAAACTGAAGCAAACAGGATTAAGTGACTTACCAACGATCACATGGTTAATGAGTGTCTGAGGATGAATTTGAACTCAAAAAGATGAGTCTTCCTGACTCTAGACCAGGCAATCTATCCACCGTACCACAGAGCTGTCCATGCTATGCCCCATATTAACAAAAGTAAAATCCTGAAATTTTGCAACAGTCAAACAATCCCACCTTGACAAGGGGGATGCTGGTGTACCAAGTGAATCAGGTTAGCGATGGGAGTCCAGCAGAAGAAAGGTAGGATGCACGATGGCCACATCCTTTTGTTTCATCTTCCAGTCACATTTGGATCACTCAGCTAAAAGATTTCAAAATTAAAAAGCGAATCTAGAAAAGGGGTTAACAAAACGACATAAAGAAACAAAACTTGTTAGATGATTAAAACAACAGAATGGGGTTGGATAGGCTCCAAGTACCCACTCAGCCACCCTCAAGCAGATGTCCCTGCAAACAGAAAAGGAACAAACATTGACTGGGGCCTTCAGAGGAGGCCAGGAAACTGTAAGCAGGGGAGGAGAGGAGCTCGGACAAAGTTTGGGAGGCCAAGTAGGATGGACACAAGGTTTGGAATGGGTGATGGGGAATCACAAACAAAAATGCCATTATTCATCAGAGATGACTCATTGATGCCAACCACTCAGAGAGAAAACAAGTCAAAGAAATGTATAGAGATTTCTCCCTCTTCTCTGATGTTAGCTACCTAGATAATGATAGACACAAAATCTTTGGAGATCAAGAGGGGAGTGAACTCAGCTGATGTTGCTACCAAGATGTTGGATTGTCCATACTCATACATCTAGAGTGGGAAAGGATCTCAGAGGCCTTATATAATGCCCTCATTTATATAGATGAGAAAACCAAAGGTCAGGAGGCTAAGTGACTTGCTCAGTCTTATAAATAGTAAACATCAGAGGCAGGATTCAAATTCAAATCCTTTGATTATAGAGTACTTTCCACTGTACCTCATTTCACTTCTTACCTTAGTTGTTCAGTAGAAATAGTGTGGATTTCGATGTGGGGAAAAGAGTCCAAAGCTTGCTTTCAAATGACCAAAGATCAGTAGATAAGTTCTTTGGGCTTCAGTTTCCACATCTATAAAACTATTCACATTATTTACCTTTCCTTTTTGATTTGAGGGTCTAAGTGTGAAAACATCAGCCTCAAGACAAGCTCCAGTTTCCCAATGCTTTTCCTGTGAGTAAAAAATAAAGACTGAACAGAAAATATGACCACACTAAGTTTTAAAAAAAAAAACCCACAAAACAACCAATAAAGAAAATGAAATCTTACATTCTAGAACTGAAACTCATGTTTCTCATGTTTCATGATGGGAAATTAGAAAATTGATTCTGTGTCATCTCTGCCAGTATAAACTCTTGCTTCTTTTCTACTCTTCCCTCTGCCCTAGAGTCTTTTTGTTCATGTTGCTGTCCTCCATTAGAATATAAGCTCCCCAAGGCCAGGGACTGTCTTTCCTAGCACATGTGCAGTGCCTGGCACACAGTAAATACTTGTAAATACTTGATGACTTGACTGTACATGATTGATTTGACTCTGTGAGTTTTAATTCCTGTCACAAATATGCTCTGAGATAATCAGAATGACCGTTCTGTTTCCCCCCTTTCCCTTAACTTAGACATTGAAGCTCTAGGATTCTTCTCAGTGTATTCTCTCTCCCTAAAAAGACCATTATTTATGCTCTTTTCAGTTTTTGCTTCTTAAATAGCACAGTTTTTTGCTGAGAAAAGAAATTACTGCAACTCAGCAAGGCAACAGATCTACAAAATGAAACTGGCAATCTGGTAACAATTTCCTGGTATTTCCTAAGGGAAAAAGGAAGGAAGGAAGGAAAGAGGAAAGGAAGGAAGGAAGAGGAGAAGAAGAAATGAAGAAGAAAGAAGGAAAAAAAAGAAAAAATAATCTTACTTTTCCCTCTCTTCCCCCACATTGTTTTTTTTCCTGCTAACTATTCTATATACATAATGTGACAAATAATTTGAAAAGAATCCTGTATAGCCATTGCCTTCTTCCGTCCAAAAGACTTTGCATTTGGAATAATGGTCCGGGTTCATTTTCTTTCCCTCCTTCTGTTCCACCAATGCTTAATTAGCACTGAACTACAATCAGAACCATATTCTGCTGACTATTTCCCCCCTCACCCTAACACCATAGCACTTTTGACCTGATTCCTCGTTTGTGAGATTATATAATAGATCTTTTCTGAAAATACTCCTTTTCCTCTCCTTTTAAGAATAGGATTGATAGTATTAGTTATCTTTGCATCAACTTTTTGTGGGTTCTTTCTCAGTGGGATTTTTATATGTTTTCTTTTGACTGAAAGAATTTAGTTTATTTATTCATCATCTTATTTACTAAGCTATGCGTTTGTTCATTTATTGTATCTATTCATTTTATATCTCTTTCATCTCTCTGTTTCTTTGTTTGCCTTTTAGCAAAGACTTCCCTCTGTAATGAACTCAAGCAGATGTGTGAAGACTAGTATGAATTGGAGCAGGGTAAAGAAAGAGTAATTGAGAACGATGTGTACAATGACCAAAATAGGAGGTAGGTGAGGAGTACATAGTGGAGAAAGTGCTAGGTCTGGACTCAGAGGATAAGGGTTTGTGTCTCTGCCACTTGGGGGAAATCACATCCCCTCTCTGTGCTTCAATACCCTCATCTGAAAAGTAGTGAGTTTCCCTAGTTGGCCTTTTCTGGCTCTAGTTCAGTGAACCTCTGACCCTCTCCCTCTCCAAGCTTCCTTCTGAAAATTAAAACAAGAGTTGGATTCTGAGTCAGGGGGCCTGGCTTCAGTTCCAAGCTGTGAGTACTTGCGACCTGTGTGACCTTACCATATCACTTACTATCCCTGGGCCCCAGTGTCCTGAGGATGTTGGACAATGGCTTCAGAGGTGAATTCCAACTCGAAAAGTCTTCCCTTGCTTCTGTTAATCATTTCCTACTTACCCAGTATATAGCTTGTTTTTATATATTGGCTTATTTGTGTTCTCCTTCATTAGATTGTGGGAGCCTTGAGAGCAGGTGTCATCTTTAACATCTTTTTGTATTCATAGCCCTCAGCATAGTGCCTGCCTGGCACATGGTGAGTACTTACTAAATGTTTATTGATTGATTGAATGAATGAAATCCATCATCTTACAATCAAACAAATACCCAAAGACATCAGGCTTCAGAAGCAACGGAATAAATGATTTTGGTTTCAGACAAAAAAAAAAAACCTTCCCTTATTTACATAAAAAAGTGTTAAACTATGGGCAAGGAATGCTGAAAAGGATGACAGATAGTCACTGGGTCATATTGTTTGTTTCACTGTTTCTCTTTACAAGAGAATGTCCTAGGGTAGGCAAAAATTTGGGAAATATCTTATTTTACAAGATTTCCATTTACTTAAGAAATGGGAAAATCAGTACTCTGGAGAAGTGGGTGGAGGAAAAGGATTAGAAAGCACCTGGTACTAGATTGTGGGATGAACAGTTCCAGAATGACAAGGGCCCTTGCAGGTTGACCAAGGCACCAATTGATCTCCTGAAGCCTCAGTCATGCTCCATTTGGCTCCTCTCTGTTTTCATCTTTCCCTTCTAGAACCTCTTGCCTTTTCCTTCTACTAATCCCAACTATGAACTTTAATGTACTTACCTTTTAATATTCCTGGAAAGGGTTCATAATTCTGGTCATCAATTACCTTTTCCTCCTCCCTTTCACTTTCCTGACCATAGAGCTCCTCCCTGGCCATACTTTTCTGGATACACTGTTGTCAACATTAGCATGGAAAGTCATTAAGAACAGAGAACTGTTTAGTTTTCTCTTTGTATCCCGGTCCTTCACAAAGTGATTATCTTGTAGTAAGTACCTAATAAATGTTTTATATTCATTAATTCATTCATGCATGCATGTATTTATTTATTCATCCAGTCCAACTCAGTAAACAAAGAAACTGAGGCACTGAGAGGAAAAATCTCCCAAGGTCATACAGGTAATAATTAATATATATAAGTTTGAAAATCAATCCCTTCTGACTCCAAATCCCTCATACCATGATGGGTCCCCTGGTCCTGCAAAGGTAATTTATTTCCTTCCATAGTATATTATTGGGGGACATCACTCTGATTATTTACTGAAAATATGTCTCCATAAGGAAAATTGGATCCTTCCTGGAGTTAGGAACACCTGAGTTCAAATCCTGCCTCAGACACTTCAAAGGTGTGTGACCCTGGGCAAGTAACTTAACTTTAATCTGCCTTCTGTAACTTCTTCCTGTTTCCTTAAAGTCTCATCTAATGACTTTCTTTATATCTTCTCAAGCATTAACCATTTTCTATCCCAAGCCATACTGGGTCTGCATGGTATAGAAAGAAGAGACAATCACCTATATTTCTTGATTGCCAAGATGGCCCTCGGTGAAACATGCTCCTTAAGCCTTTTATTTCTCTAAGTTAATCATTACCTTCTCCACGTTGTCCTCTTTTCTTATTCTGGTTGCAGAATGGCAAGACATAGTGGGCTAGAGTGGGAATGGGATATGTTGCTTGGGACTAAACAAATCACCAGCGCAGCTTTCATTAACTAGAGAAAATGGTTGACTAGCTAGGAATCAAATTGAGGCATAACCAGAAACAAGAAGCTATGGTCATGGACCAGGAAAAGTAGCAGACAAAAATGTGGCCAGGAATAATTGTGAACATTTTATGAAAGGGAAAATCAGGCTAATACTTGGTCAATAAGCAGAGGTTAACAGAGAAAGAAGCAGACACCAAGAAATAATACAACACCATGGACAGCTCCATGGGGATCTAACTACACTGACAAGAGTGGGAGACCTAATACTGATGTTAATTTATGATAACTCAGGTCATCCTGGAATGCTGCTGACACTTCTGATACTGTTCTGACTGCATATTGCCTGGAGTCAGGAAGATCTAAGTTCAAATCCAGTCTCCAACACTTAATTATGTGAACTTTAGCAAGTCACTTATTATTATCTACCTCAGTTTCCTCATCTGTAAAATGAGGATGACAATTCCACCTATCTTCAGGGGAGTTGTAAAGACAAAATGAGGTAATATTTGTAAAGCACTTTTTCAAACTTTAAAGCTGTAATATAACTATTGTTGTTGTTACTGGTTAACCAGCTTCCTGGCTGTCCTTCTTGCCCTACCCCCACCCCAAATTTTTAAATTCCATCTTGGTGAGAATTGTATTTGGAGAGGATGACTCATCTAAATGGGAACTGAATATATGTAACTTACTTTACCTCTTCTTGACCAAGACATGACTTTGAAAGCTGTACCTTTGACTCAGTCTTTAACACACCTGAGCTTGTGTCACATACAGAGAGAAAGAGAGAGAGAGAGAGAGAAAGAGAGAGAGAGAGAGAGAGAGAGAGAGAGAGAGAGAGAGAGAGAGAGAGAGAGAGAGAGAGAGAGAGAGATGGGGGAAGGGAGAGGGAGAGAAAGAGAGGGAGAGAAGGAGAGAAGGAGAAGGAGAGAGAGCGCTAACTTCTAACAACTTAGTGTGAATGAATTTTTTTTTTATCCATAACAGAAGACGTCAAGGTTTCCTGAAAGAATTGAGTCTGAGTAGGAAACAGGACATGGAAATATAAAAATAGAGGCAAAAAATCTTACAACAAAAGTTGGTGACTAGAAAAGTATTTCACCCCTTTCACAAAGATAGTGCAGGACAGGTGATGCAGTGGATACAGTGCAGGACCAGAGTCAAGAAGACATCTTCCTGAGTTCAAATTTTACTTCAGCCACTTCCCATTGACTCTGAGCAAGTCACTTAATTCTGTTTACCTCAGTTTCCTCATCTCTAAAATGAGCTGGAGAAGAAAAGGCAAACCATTCCAGTATCTTTACCAAGAAAGTCCCAAATGGGATCAGGAAGAGTTGGACAAGACTGAAGCAACAAAACAAAAAGAGTATTCTGGAGTGGGAAAAGCAGTGGTTTCGAAGGTTACAAAACTGGGATTCTAGTCCTTGTTCATTGATATTTTCTATTTATATGCTAGTGGTAAGTAACTTAAGCCCATTGACACTCCATTTTCTTACCTAAAAAATGGGTATAAGAAATCTTGCATTATTAGCTCCCTCAGAGTACTACTGTAATCATAAAAGTTCCCTGTAAAGTGCTATGTAAATATGATCTTTCATTATTTTTAAATGTTTTACTGATCTTTTGAAATACTTTTGCTGTCCTTTCTCAATGTCTCTTTCCTTACCCAACAGAGCTTTCCTTTTTCATAAATAGAGTTTTAAAAAGCCCAAGTAAATTTCAGAGAGTGTATGCCTCATTCCCCACCTATAGTCCACTTCATCTCAGTAGAGAAAGGCAGAAGGCATATTTCTGAAGCATTCCTCTAATGTTGCGATTGCTATAATCTGCCATTACTCACAGTTGTTCCTAATATCAATCTTTGTCCTACGGTGCTAACCTCATGGTTCCTTTCAGAATTATTTATCCATAATGAAGAATGCTTCTGTTTTTAAATAACTCTCATCTTTTTTTCTGCAGGAATTGCATCTAATTCCGCATCCCATTTCCTCTACATTTTCTCAAATAACATTTTTATTTCATTTGCAAACCATGTGCTGACACAGCGCGAGTCCGCTCCACAGTCTTGCCCATTTGGATCAGATACCAAACAGGAAATTCCACCTCCTCAGCATCAAATGCCAGATCCATTTTGGATATGCATTTTTTCACACATCAGAGTTTATTCCCACCTTCCTTCCCCCAACCCCTGTTACTACATGGTTGTCAAACCAAAGGACAACTTCTATGCTTTTTTGTAATGTTCTCTTTGTGTATGTGTGGGAATCTTAATGAGCAAAGAGGGATCTGCTCAGCCTGGATGCTTATCTAATTTTTTTTTTCCTTTAACCTTATACCAGCCTTTGGTTTGCAAAAACGGATGAATCATCTTGTGAAAAACAGATTTCTCGGAAGAGTTTCCAAGTCTTTCTGGCTTCTCTTTAGCCCCCAAATTGGTCAAAAACATTCTTCCTTCTGTAAGATGCACAGACTGAGGTCCAGTGCCAAAAGAGAGAAGTGTAGAAAGGCAAAAAGATGGAAGAAAAGAAGTTTGTATTTTCAAAAATATAAAGTGATTTTGTACTCATTTCTATTTGAGTAAGCAAAGCTTCAATCTTAGCTGAAAGTTGACTTCTATATCATGGGAAGTATTGAACATCCTTGGGAATATTTTCTGGCAAAATAACTTGAGAAACCAAAACAAAAAAATCTGCCACAAAAATCCTTGAAAAGATTTGACTCAACCCTTCTTCTAGAATCGCCAAAGAGCAAGTAATTTCGGTCATTAGGCAGCAGTCTAATGGCTTTTTGAGTCCTATAATTTGAGTAAGGCCCAAGCTCAATCGACTAAGAAAATGAAAGATCCTTGTTTTGTATTTGTATCCCCAATATCTAGTATAGTGACTGGTGTTTATGAGATTCTAGTAGAACTCAGTAGAGACTCTTTACGATAAGAATGACCACTAGCTGATGAATCTCTAACTAAAGTAGAATGTCTACTAAATTGTAGAGGGAGCTCTGATCTGCATCTTAAGAAGCCATAGCCCCTGGATTAGAGATCTTTATCTGCAAGGGAAATTACAGCTCATCAAATATACCCCCTTCATTTTTTGGATGAGACAAATTGACTTGCTCATATTCGGATATGCCAGAAATAGGATTTGGACCCTAATTTTATGGCTTCAAAGACAGTCGTCTCTTTACTGCATCATGAATATGTTAAAATGTGTGAGAGCAATACAGCAAATATTATGGACTTTTTGCCATGCAAACATGCCAGTGATACCTGCCTACTTATTGAGACATGCCTCCTTTAGTGAAGTATCAATAAGAAAGGTGAATCAAACCATAGCATCAAAATGCTCGATTTCAGAGACATGGGTGAAAATGTTGCCAACTCAATACCCCAGCAATTCATAATAGATGTATTTACTTTTCTCCAACAATCTCATGAAATGGGTTCTGTAGGCATTATTTTCCCCAATAGGGAGTTGCTGGTGAAAACTGCCTTCCAACAATGCTGATCAGCACCTGCTCTACAACTCGTCATCTTCAAAGGGTGGTACTGAAAAGTTAAGTGATTTGATCAAGATCATTGAGTCAGTTTCCTCATATGTAAATGAAGGGACTGGACAGCTGACCTCTGAGGTCCCTTCTGGTTCTAGATGTAAGCCTGGGATCCTGCCTTCACCTCCCAATCCCCATTCTTTGCACTACCACCTACTGAAGCCCCCTAGGCAATCTAGGAACATTGAAAAGAACATTGGCACTGGATGTGATGCTGACATTCACCTAGCCAAACTTCCCCTTTTACAGTTTAGGAAACGTGGACCTCAAAGTATAAGCAACTTGTCCAAGGTTACACAGTCACTGGTAGCAATTTCAGGACTAAAGCTAAAAACTTTGGACAGAAATTTCAGTGCCTGTACTGCTATGTCTTAAAGGAAAAAATGCACTCTGGGTAAATCACTTGTAATAAGATTTATGAGATTATTGGAAATAATATTTGGACACTTCAAATTATTTTTTTAATTTTCTAAAAGATTTCTGAGCAGAGTGGTCTGTGATCATCCACATAGGATTGATCTTCAAAGCAGTTTCTTTGTTTGAACCCTTGAACGATAACATTAGGAAGGCTGACCTCATGCAGAACTCGATTGTTTGAATGTGTCAGGTATTGGCAGAGCTTGACAGATCTCTCATCTGCCTGCTTTTTTCGATATTAGATTAAGAACCCTGTAGCTGCCCCTTCTGCCCCAGGAGGGAAAAAGAGACTTGGACTTCAAAGGGTATTTTGTACTTGCTATTAATGATAAGTCTGAAGTATATCACAGTTGTGTTTCTTGACATTTTTGTTTAATATTGTATGAACTCAATCACTCCTAAAAGGAAGAGGCCACACTAAATAAACCCCCATGAATTTAGGGAGCAGGGCTTGCTTTTTCCCCCATGCTTCTGGAAAGCCTCATCTAACTCCCCAACAGATACTTGAGTACTACAAGTTCAACAAACAGATGTGGGCCTTTGCCCATTTCAGAGTAATTATTATCCAGAAGAGACTAAGTGTCTGAACAGACAATGAAACTGTGGCTTAGAATATATGCCTTATTTATGTTTCCTCTTTAAGGTAAGTCCTCCATTCATTTAAGAAAGAACACATTCTCTCAATACTCAGAGGAGCAGTGTCTGTACTTAGATACAGGACAGAAACGAACTATCCTTGGTCCATTCATGACTTGTTAGTGACCCAAACATAAGCTACTCTACACATCATTGAACACTTCCCCTTGTCCTTATTCTCCTTATTCAAATCTACAGGTCTCATGCATTCTTGTTAATGGTCCTTGTATGTCACTCAGGCATAGTTCTCTATCTGAAACAGGTTTTCCATGCTACAGACTCAGGCCCCTCGAGACTCTCGAGAGGCTTTAGTGATTGACAGACTTCCCATACTTTGTTTCAAGATAACACTCGATGGATCAATGGCATTTTATTGGAAATTAGAAGCTTTCTGACAAAATCTGAAAGCAAAAAACAAGTTTCTCACTGCTATTGTATACAAGTCTACAGGAGTATCTAGTTACCATCTTCATTCATCTCTCTACTTATCCCGTCCTCTGCCTTAATCAGCTTTTAGAAACTGCCTCTTATTCTTTATTACAGCATTTTAGGTATATGACATACAGAATGAGGCTGTGATTTGCCCATTGGGCTGTGACCACATTCAGAGTATTATCTACAGTTAGGAACAAGAAGTTGGAGAAGGTTACCAGGATGGTAGGAGACAGAAGATCAAA
Source organism: Bettongia penicillata ogilbyi (assembly GCA_023548195.1). NCBI lineage: Eukaryota > Metazoa > Chordata > Mammalia > Diprotodontia > Potoroidae > Bettongia > Bettongia penicillata. The sequence goes on from JAJHZJ010000218.1 coordinate 2,403,592, forward strand.
TCATGGCAGAATCTATTGGAGAGACTAGGGCCACTTCAGCTAGGGGAAAGTAGCCTTGGAGCAAAGATAGTGTTGGACAGGACAAGATAATTACCTTCCAGTACTTGAAAAATTGTCATATGGAAGAGGAGGAAGCCATGCTCTGTTTGGCTCTGTTCCAGATTCTGGAGGACCAAACTGGGAGCAGTGACTAGATAAATCTGAGCTTGATGTTGTTAAAGAGAGAGAGAGAGAGAAAATCTCCTTGATAAATCCCAGGAATGAAAAGACGCTTCTTCTGAAAGTAGCAGGCTCGCCTTCATTGGAAAGGCTGAAGCAGGTGAGAAACTCTTCAGAAGAGAGTCCAGGATTCCAGCTGAAATACAGGTAAGGGAGCAAGTGAAGCCCTTCCCAAATCCAAGATTGTGTGAAATTGTGAATGATTGGACAAATAACACACACACACACAGAGGCATATGTACATACAGACATACAGATTCTTATATATCCATATATTCACACACTCATACATTTACATGTACACATAAATGCCTACATGAGAATTTGTATGCATATATTGTACTGATACACATACCTGAACACATACATGGGCAAGTACGTGTACTTATATATGCACATATTTTGTTTTAAATTCGTCCCATTCAGGGGAAAAACAGGAAGTGTGCAAAGAAGGAGGGTCTTCCTTATGTGTCCTTAAGTCTGACCAAGCTTCTTGTGTGGTAAAATAATGGGGAAGGAGAAAGGAAAATGGTCCAGGCCAATATATATATTATATATATATATTTATATATATGTGTGTGTGTGTATGTATGTATGTATATATAATATATATACACACATACATATACACGTACACATATATGTGTGTGTGTATGTGTGTACATGAAGATATGTACACACATATAAAACATACACACAAATATACATACATACATTTTCATGTATACATGAGTTTATACGTACATCTGTGACTCTGTACATGCATACATATATACATGCGTACACATACATACTACCAAATGGTGATAGTGGTGATGATGATGATGACAAATGAACAAAAGCACCTTAAGGAAATGAATTGCTTCCATTTTGTCATATTATTCCCTGCACCTCCAAAAACTGGCTTATTAAGCCCCTACTATGAAAGGTTGTCAAGTAATCACAATGGGTGATAATGACCAACATTGGTCATTTAGTTTTAAACCTTTCAAAGCACTTTAAAAATCCCCTTTGCTTTCTTATATATGTCAGGGGATGGTGCCTCAATGGCTCAAGCTCTGGACCTGGACTCAGGAAGACGGAAGTTCAAATCTGGCCTTAGACAATGATTAGCTACTTGACTCTGTTTATGGATGCCTTTGTGTCATCAAGTTTCCCTCAGTATCCCTTTTCCTCCCCCTTCCATAGTGCTGCCCTGTCAAACATATGGATTAATCATGTAGATTTAAATAAAAATAGGAAAAAATCAGCCAAAAAGTGATACATTGAAAGTGTGTGCAATGTTCAACATTTGTGGCCCTCTTGCTGCCTCTGACAGTGGGGCAGCTGTTTCTCTATACTATTCTGTATTGATATCCATCATTTCTTAGAGCACAGAAACGTTCTGTCACATTCATGTGTGACAGTGGGCTTAGCCATCCCGTACAGGTACAATTTCATTTCATCCTCACAGAAACCTTCTGAGTTGGGTTGTATGGGTAGTTATCATTCTCCCCATTTCACAGAAGAACAAATTGAGGTTCAGAGGGATGAAATGTCTTACTTGTGGGCCTAGCTCTAGTAAGTGCCAGAAGTAGGCATTGAACTAGATCTCCCTTTCTCCCAACTCCAACACTCTCCACTGCTCCGTATTCAGACAAATTATCTTACTGTGGTTCTATAATCAATATTAAACTCCTGGGGGTGAACTCATAATAAACTGAGTTATATAAATCAGAGGCGGGCTGCTATGGTCCTCCACTGGCAACATATTTGAATTAAGGTATAGTCTGCAGTCTTTTTTGTATTTTGTATTTTATCAGCAGTCTTGTGATGGTACACACTCAAAACCTAATCCATCTTGACTATTAATATATTTTGACTATTTCTCATAGCAACTGTGGAAATCTGGTCTAGACAAAACAGTCTAAACCTTGCACAACCTTTCCTTCCCCAGATTTTCCCAGGAATTCATAACTCATCAAAGACATAACATAATAAACAAAGGAAAAAGGGAGAGGGAATGTTAAGAAAGGCACAGAGAGAACTAACTAATGACGTTGGCTGTCATCTGAGGAATGGCTCTCTGCGTGTTGTCCACTCTGCTGAAAGTGAATGAGTTTGATTTATAACTGTTAGTTAAACAATGCAAATATATAAAAGATTATACAACCATATATGTAATTATAATGTATGTAATTATACAGATTATGCAGTAAATATTACAAATAAATATATATAATTATATAGATTATACATGGTCAGTTCTTTTCGAATAGTAAAAAAAAGATGTCCTGGAGGACCCATGGCTCTTGCAAGTCTTCTACTCCCAAGGGCTGCAGCTAGGCTCATGGCAGAGCAGAGCTATGGGGGCTTTGGAAGCTGCTATAATGCAAGATTGAACACACATGACCCAGAGCAGTAAAGGATGGATAAAGAAATGCTCTGTACCAGTTGGGGGCAGGGAAGGGTAGCCTGATGTATTGCTAGATTTGGGAGCAAGGCCTGGTTTGAAGTTTGGTTCTGCCACTCCATATGTAGTAAGGTCATGCCTGTGTGACCTTGGATAAATTGGTCAACCTCTCTGGGTCTCAGTTATGTAAAATGAAGAGTTAGACTGAATATCTTCTAGAGTCCCTTCCATTGAGAATAACAATACTGTGTCAACTTTTATTACTGCTTCTAATTCTGAGTTTCCACATGAGGCGAGAGCAAAAATATGACCAAAGTTAAATATATGCACAGGAGAGAATCATAGTGGGATCTTACTTGTTCAGAAGGGTCTGTGTTTGCAGCTCTGGATGTCTTGAGTTCTTGGTGCTGCCCTCCCACTGGTACAAATAGTCACAAATTCTTGCCTTTTTAGTTCTCTTCTATTTTGGTGATGGTGAGGGGTTCATTCCCTCCTATACATCCCTAATAGCAGACCTACTCAAGTGCTAGAGCAGGGGTGGGGAACCTGCAGCCTCAAGGCCACATGTGTCCCTCCAGGTCCTCCAGGGCAGTCCGTTGACTTAATCCAAATTTCACAGAACAATAAGGAGAATCTGTTTTGTGAAGTTTGGATTCGGTCAAAGGGCTGCACTGGAGAACCAGAAAGGTCATATGTGGTCTGGAGGCCACAGGTTCTCCACTCCTGTGCTAGAGTTTCCTGTTAAGTCTTTTCACATTTTGTAAATTCCAATGAAACCCTTGGATTTTTTATATGTCCCCCTTCCCTGTCATTCCCTATATGGCCAACTTCCTTTCCCATGTGTCCTTGATTACTTGTCATGCCACTACAGACACATGAAACAAAACACAGAGATGAGAGACAGCAGAGATGGGGGCCATTCAAACATCTCATGGAAATAAGATTTTGCTAAAAGCAGAGAATCTAATAAAACCTAACTAAACTTGACAATAATTTTCTCTCTTACCAGATAGAAGAAGCAATGCTGAGAACAACTCAGAATTTAATTTCAGCCAGTAAGGAAACTCTAGTTAATGACATGGAATAGATGGTAAGCTGAAAAGAAAGTGACTGTGTCATTTGGCTCATTATGGTGATGGGAAGGAACCAGAAGGAGACAGCCATGCCCTAGTCTTTAGTAAAGCACATTTCAGAGAAATTCAGAGAAAAGGAAGATAGGCTTCATTACTCAGGCAGAAATTCTCAGAGAACAAGAATTGAAGAAAATGAAGAGTCATCAGTTTAGAGATGTAAGTGACCTTTGAGGCCACTGAGTCTAACCCCTACATTTTGCAAAAGAGGAAACTGAGGTACAGGAAGTGAAGTGGCTTGCTCAGGATCACACGCATACACTAGTCACCTGAGATGGGGTTTGTAGCTGGGTCTTCTTGATTCCATCTACCCTGATGATGTTATCACAACCATTCCCAAAGAGGAAGGAAAGGAGAGGCATCAAGAGAAACAAAATCAAGGTGACTCTACAGGGAGATTGATTCAGCTAAGGATGGGAAAGAACACATCCCAAAGTGGAAGATGGGGTGCATAACCAGGGATCAGCATCATGCTACATGCCCAGCTCTTGGCAGATCTGAAAGCACTATAAAAAATGCCAGCTTCTGTTATTATTGCAAAGGAAAAGGAGTAGACTCCAATAGTAGGGGCAGTATGAGGAATTCTAAATCCTCCAGTGAAATGAGATTTGCAAAAATTCCAAAGGCAACAAAAATATCTTAAAGTTATATTTGAAGCAAAGCTACACACTAGACAGTGATAGGCCCACTGAGGAAGGTGGTCTATTGTGCAGACAGGAGAGAGGAGAGCAATGGAGCTTCTGACTCTAACAGCTGTTGTCTTTGTGGTCCTTTCACCTCCCAGCCAGCTCTGGCCCATGCCTGCTCTACCCTGAGCATCAGCTGCACCTCCTTGAACCTTAAGCCTTGCCCTTGGAAACACATTGGGCTCTCTAGGACAGCTTCCATCTTGTCTCACCCAGATCCAAGCTGCAATTTCACTTCCCCTCCAGCCTCCCCCATTAGAATAGAAGGCAGAAATGGTCTTGCTTTCTGTAACCTCTATTCCTAGGGCATATCCCAATATGTGTAACAGTTTTTGTCATCGTTCAGTCACTTTTCAGTAGTGTCCAACTCCATGTGACCCCATTTGGGGTTTTCTTGGCAAAACTGCTTGAGTGACTTGTCATTTCCTTCTCCAGTTCATTTTATAGAGGAAGAAACTGAGGCAAAAAGTGTGAAGTGACTTACCCAGGGTCACACAGCTTGGAAGTGTCTGAGGCTAGAATTGATCTAAGGGTCTCTTCACTCTAGGTCCAGTGTTCTATCCACTGCACTACCTAGCTACCCAACAGTATCACAGTACTTGCAACACAGTTGGCAATAACAAAATATTCTCTCTCTCTCTCTCTCTCTCTCTCTCTCTCTCTCTCTCTCTCTCTCTCTCTCTCTCTCTCTCCCCTCTCCCTCTCCCTCTCCCTCTCCCTCTCCCTCTCCCTCTCTCCCTCTCTCCCTCTCTCCCTCTCCCTCTCTCCCTCTCTCTCTCTCTCTCTCTCTCTCTCTCTCTCTCTCTCTCTCTCTCCCTCTCCTTCTCCCTCTCCCTCTCCCTCTCCCTCTCTCTCCCTCTCTCCCTCTCTCCCTCTCTCCCTCTCCCTCTCTCCCTCTCTCCCTCTCTCACTCTCTCTCTCTCTCTCTCTCTCTCTCTCTCTCTCTCTCTCTCTCTCTCTCTCTCTCTCTCCTTGTCTGTCTGTATCCTATCATCATTCTAGGACTCAGTTTCTTCATCAGTAAAATAAAAAAATTACACTAGATAACCTTTAAAGTTCCTTCTAGTCTAATTCTGTCATCCTTGGATTCTACTTGCTTCCATCCTCATTAGGAGAAAAATTATTTAAAACTGGTATGGGAAGAGTAAATGTCAAAATGAAGGATCATGGTGGAATTCAGGACTGATTCCCTTTTTTGGCCCCTTCATTTGATAGATGGGGAAAGAGGACTGGAAAATTCAAGTTCCTCATCCTACTTCACATGACAGGAGGGAAGAGGGCAGGAAAATTCGACCCAATTCTCCCTAATTCCAAGCCCCTATTTCTACTATATACCATTATTTCCATTAGAATTGAAGAGAGGCATAGAGATAATAAAATCATGAAATTTAGTGTGGAAAAGAAACTTAGATTTTGTTTAATCTGACCAAAGTAACTTGTCATCACTTTAAAATGAGTGCCCATCCCTAGACTTGGATGGCTTTTATCCTGGTACAGTGGTTCCAAGTACAAATGTCATGTTAGCACTCCTCAGTCAATGCAAGTGATGGCTAACCCTTGGTTGACCCAAAGCCTGGTGTGTTCTTTAGATGCTTGTCCAGAGAAAGAGACAAAAGATTGCAAAACATACAAAATCATTGAACAGGAAGGGAGGGTACTTTGCAGTGCTGTGTGCGAAGCTGAATAGGATTGCCCTTTACAGGATGAATGGCATGTGCACATTTAGCCTTTTCTTGGAGATCCCCAGTGAAGGAGAATTCATATCCTCTTGAATTAGCATGTTGCTCCTCTGGGATAGCTCCAATTGCTAGAAATTTTCTCTTTTTTCAAAGCCAAAATCTACCTTTATGCAACTTCCAATCATTGTACCTGATTCTACATGACAAAACTAATCTTCATGTAGAGGCTTCCTGGGTAGTAAAAGACTGCTTTCTTGCCGCCACTGCTCCCACCATAAATCTTTGCTTCTTCCTCAGCTAGTCATCAAGCAAATTGGGCTCCTGCTATGTGCCATGTACTGTGCTAAAAGCTGGGGAAAGCCAAGCAAAACTAAACCCTAACCTGTAGCAGCTTACATTCTCACGGAGGAGATGTCATGTTTATCTGAGAAAAATAAGATATAGAAAGAAGAAAATTCTAGAAGGAAAATATTAGAAGCTAAGAGATCCTGGAGAGCCATCTATCACTGGCAATATTTCAGCTTAGTCTTGAAGAAAGCTTGAGATCTTAAGAAGCACAGGTGAGAAGAGAGAGCAGCCCAGTCAGGACAACAGTACAAGTGCACAGAGGTAGGAGGGAAGAGCATGGTGCATGACTGAATCCACAGAGCAGTGCAGCCATGGACAACCAAATGAAAGCACAGAGGCAGGAGGTGGGGAGCATAGTGCATGGCAGAGTTGATAGAGAGTGGGGAAAATGGAAAAATATTGTAAAGATAGTAAGGGCAAAGGTTGTGAAGAGCTTTAAAAAGCAAATGGAAAAATTTGGATTTGATCTTAGAAGAAAAGGAAGTCATTGGGGTTTATTGAGCAGGGGGGATGCACTTCAGGAAAATTGATTTGACAGATGGGTAAAGGACAACTTGGAGTGAGGGCTCCACTTAAGGTCAGAACAACAATTAAAAGCTATTTTCACAGTCCATTGGAGAATTGATGCAGTTTTGAACTAAGAAGTGGCTCCATGACCACCCAGAAGGTGACATATCTGAGAGATGTGGAGAAAAAATGAAAAATGTTGGTGACTGATGGGATATAATGGATAAGTGAAAGGAAGGAATCAGGGGTGACAGCAAGGCTTCAGATCTACATGACTAGTGGGATGCTGTTTCTCTTAACATTCACAGGAAAGCTTTCAATTCTGCATGTTTCCATTTCCTTCTACTTCTCCTGGAGTGTTATGGTTTCCAATCTTTTTGCTATCTTGGTCATGGGAGAAAAGAAAGGGCTAAGGAACTTGTCCAAAGTAAATCAAGTTGCTAGGAGGTGGTAATGGTCTCTTATAAGGTTTTTCTTGTCTCTATTAAGAAAAATGATCTAGAAGAAAATAAGACTTTCTTGAAACTCTACAAAGGAACGGGTTCTTCCATATGTAAGAGGAATATTCCACACCTAAACCTCGATCAATGTGACTAACAAGATATTCTATACACTGATATCTTTATGAGTGAGATAATCTTTTTGAGTCACAAATTCAGACAAAATAGGTGAGAGCAATTTCTAAGCCCTTCTTGCTTATCAAGGGCTTATCAAGAGCCAATCATTCAAAACTTTAATCAGGTAGGAACAATCTAGTAAATTGAGGTGGGAAGGACTGAAATATTCTGAGCCATTGGATGAAATCAGATAATGAAATATATTTTGATTAGTTGAAAGAGTTGTGCATACTTCTAGATCTATGTATATCTAAATTCCAGCAAGAACATTCCAGCATTTGCTTTGAGAATTAAGTTTTGAGACAGCTTTGAAGAGCGGATCCTGTGAGCAACTGAAGCTGTGGAGCAGTGTGGAGTAAATCCAGAGGATGTAATATTCCTCCCACTTTGACCAGAGGATGAACTGGAGAAATGTAAAAAAATCAAAAAATGTGGACTTCCCATCAGCATTAGCAGTACTGATCCTGGAACAGCAATGGATAATAGCAACATTTGCATCAGTAGCCAAAGGAAAACTAGACACTTGAAGGAAAATCAGTTCCAAGACTGTATAAAGGAATCTATCTTCAGAATCTCAAAGAAAACAGTTGCTGTTCATTCTTCATTTTTTTGGTTCACCAAATATTTCTTTTTTCTCCAATTTGTGTATTTATTTTTAGTTTTCATCATTCATTTCCACAAGACTTTGAGCTTCAAATTTTCTCCCCATCTCTCCCCTCTCCCACACCAAACATCGTGCACTCTGATTATGCCTTCCCCCAATCTGCCTTCCCTTCTATCACACCGCTCCCTTCCCTTATCCCCATCTTCTCTCTTTTCTTGTTGGGCAGGATAGATTTCTATGCCCCATTACCTATATTTCTTATTTCCCAGTTTCATGCAAAAATAATTCTCAACATTCATTTCTAAAACTTTGAGTTCCAACTTCTCTCCTTTCCTCTCTTCCCACCCAACCCACTGAGAAGGTAAGCAATTCAGTATAGGTTTAGTTTTGTGTAGTTTTGCTAAAGACTTCAATAAAAATCATGTTGTGGAATACTACTATATTTCCCTTCATTTTATCCTGCCCCCCCATTTATTCTCTTCTCTCTTTTGACTTTATCCCTCCCCAAAAGTTCTTATTTCTAATTACCCCCCTCTACACTACAGGAAAGTAGAGGAGGAGGGGACAAATGGGGGGAGGATAATAGAATTGAGAGCAAATGAGAGGAGGGGGGGTAATGAGAAGAAAAAAATATTGTAGGAATATTGTAACTAATTTCTAGAGTTCTCAGGTCAAGGAGAAAAATATTACAAGCAGCCAGAAAGAAACAATTGGAGTACTGTGGAAATACAATAACACAAAGATAACACAGGATAGCACAAGATCTAACAGCTTCTCCATCAAGGGATTGAAGGGCTTGGAATATGATATTCCATAAGTCAAAGGAACTAGAATTAAGATAGATTTTCATACCAAATTGAGTGTGCCTCTTATTCTCTCCATAAGCCAAATATGATGAGAGTAAGTTTCACTTTTCCCTCTCACCTCTCCCTTTTTCTCTCCATTGAAAGAGCTTTTTCTTGCCTTATTTATGAGAGATAGTTTGCCTCATTCCGTTTCTTCCTTTCTCCTCCCAATATATTCCTCTTTCACTCCTTAATTTTCTTTATTTAGATAGCATTCCTTCCTATTCAACTCATCCTGTGGCCTCTGTGTGTGTGTGTGTGTGTGTGTGTGTATGTGTGAAATCCCTCTAACTACCCAAATACTGAGAAAAATTTCAAGCGTTACAAATAGTATTTTTCCATGTGCGAATGCAAACAGTTCAGCTTTAGCAAGTCCCTTATGGTATCTCTTTCCTGTTTTTCTTTTCATATTTCTCTTGATTCTTGTGTTTGAAAGTCAAATTTTCTATTCAGCTCTGGTCTTTTCATCAAGAATGCTTAAAAGTCCTCTACTTCGTTGGCCATTTTTTCCCTTAAAGTATACTCAGTTTTGCTGGGTAGGTGATTGTTGGTTTAGACCTAGTTCCTTTGACTTCTGGAATATCATATTCCAAGTCCTTTGATAACTTAATGTAGAAACTGCCAGATCTTGTGTTATCCTGATTGCATTTCCACAGTACTTGAATTGTTTCTTTCTGGCTGCTTAGAATATTTTCTCCTTGACCTGAGAACTCTGGAATTTGGCTACAATATTCCTAGAAATTTTTCTTTTCAGATCTCTTTCAGAAAAGTGATTGAATAATTCTTTCACTATTTATTTCATCCTCTGGTTCCAGAATATCAGAGCAATTTTCCTTAATGATTTCATGAAAGATAATGTCTAGGCTCTTTTTTTGATCAAGACTTTCAGGTAGTCCCATAACTTTTACTCCTGGATCTATTTTCTAGATCAGTTGCTTTTCCAATGAGGTATTTCACAGTCTTCTATTTTTTCATTCTCTTGGTTTTGTTTTGTAATTTCTTGGTTTTGCATAAAGTCATTAGCTTCCATCTTCTCCATTCTAATTTTTAAAGAACTATTTTCTTCAGTGAGCTTTTGAACCTCCTTTTCCACTTGGCTAATCCTGCTTTTTAAAGCATTTTTCTCCTCATTGGCTTTTTGGGCTTTTTTTGCCATTTGAGTTAGTCTATTTTTATTTTTCTTTTGTAAAATATTTTTTATTTTATTATTTCTTTACTTTCAGCCTTCTTTTATTTTTAAATTTTCAGTTCCACATTCTCTCTCTCTCTCTCTTTCACTCAGCCCCCTATCCACTGAGAAGACAACAAATATGTTATCAAGTATGCATGTGAAATCATGCAGAATATTTTCATATTAGTTGTATTGCCAAAAAAGCAAGAAAAATAAAGTGAAGAAATCATACTTCAGTTTATACTCATCAGTTCTATCGCTGGAGATGGATAAAATTTTTTTTCATCATAAGTCCTTTGGAGTTGTCTTGGTTCTTTGAATTTATCAGAGCAGTCAAGTCTTTGACAGTTGATCATCATTACAACACTGTTGTTACTGTGCACAGTCTACCCATAAAACAGAAGCGTGTAGTAGAATGGATTAGGAAAGAATCCAATGACATGTTGTTTACAAGAGACACTCTTAAAACAAAGAGTTAGTCTATTTTTAAAGGCGTTAATTTCTTCACTTTTTGGGAGGGTCTCCTTTAGCTGTTGACTTCCTTTTCATGACCCTCTTGTATCACTCTCATTTCTCTTCCCAATTTTTCCTCCACTTTTCTTCCTTGATTTTTAAAATCCTTTTTGAGCTCTTCCAGGGCCTGAGACCATTGCATACTTATTTTGGAGGTTTTGGATGCAGAAGCCTTGACTTTTAGGTCTTCATTTGATGGTATGCATTGGTCTTCCTCTGTTCACCAAGAAAATAACCTTCTATTGTCTTATTCTTTTTCCCTTTTTGGGAATTTTCCCAGCCAGTTACTTTACTTTTTAGTTCTTTGCCAAGGGGAGGATATACTCTGGGGACCTGTAAGCTCTCAGTTCCTCCAAGATGGCACAGTCAAGAGATTATTCCTCTCCTGGTCTGTGCTCTGTTCTGTGAGCCTGTGCCAACTCTACCACGCCAGCACTCCTCCTCACCCCAGGGCAGTCACTTAAGGCTGAGATCCAAGACAGCCTCTCAGTTCTCCCAAAGGCTTTAGACCAGGGCTCCAACAATGGAAGCTACCACTGACTGGAGCCTGGGATAGACCACTGCATTCCTTTCTCAGCCAAGTGAAAGAGCTTTCTCACTGACTTTTGAAGCTGTCTTTGGAGTTTGTGAGTTGAGGAATCTGGGACCCAAAGCTGCTACTGATGGAGCTTTGAAGGCCAATCCAGTCCTGTCCTTGCCACAGCTGTGCTGCATTCCACTCCACACCCAGTGCAATAGACCTTTCCTGTTGGCCTTCCGGGCTGCCTTGGACTGGAAATCTCTTCCACTCTGTAGTTTTGTGGCTTCTGTTGCTCTAGAATTTGCTTAGAGTCATTTTTAAAAGGTATTTTATGGGCTGTGGGAGGAGAGCTTCTAGAGGTGTGCTCTTCTACTCTGCCATCTTATCTCTGCCCCCTCACCAAAAGTTTTTCATCTTTCATTTTCAAAGCGGACCAAGAACATCTTGGGATAATGTCATGACTTGTATATCAATTGGATTTAAGTGAGGCAGAGGTGCACAAAGTCTTCAGTCTCATTCTCTCTTCCAGAGTCCTGAATTACATAGACAAGACAAAAATTAAGATAAATGGTGATGGCTCAGGATGCCATGAATGGCTGTGGTGCCTTCAATGTCTGGCCAAGCTCTCAGCTCTCCATAGTATGTGCTTTAGCCATGGTCATGGGAATAAATTATTCTCATTCATCCATTCCACCAGAGAAAATCTTCACAAGTTTGGGGTAGACATCCATCTAACTCATCAATAGATATGAAGACTGTCAGTTACCTCCAACCTGGTTTAGTCTGTCTGACAAGATGATTTCACCAATTTGTGGATGCTGCAACTTCTTGGAGAGATGGGTGAGAATTGAGTGTCAGATGGACACCAACAGTGGATGAGCAGCCCTGGACAGGGATCAAGAAACCCTCCCACCAGAGGTGCTAATGTTTTTTGAATACCTCCTTCACCATTGTCAAGAATGAGACACATTACAAGAGAACTCAAGGAGGAATCCAAGAAATGGCACAGTCATTTCCAATTTATGAGTTACCACCATTATCACATGTGCTCTCTAAGTTTGAGCCCACATTCCCTCAGACTGAGTATGGGCTGGTGAGGGATTGTCATGGCTCCTAGATGTTTAGGGAGAATATTTCCTATCAACTCTTCTTATTCCATCAGTTTAGTCAATACCCCTAACTAAAAGCTAATAAACTCTGACTGGTGGATTTGTTTCCTTCTTCTCATCATCTTTTCCTTCAACTCCTTCCATATTCTTAACTTCATTATTATTATTGAGAGAACCATCATCCTATCCATCAGCCAGGCACACAGCTTTTGTGTCATCTCAACTCCTCACTCATTTTCAGGTCTCCCTCTGTCTAATGAGTAGATGAGTCTTATCATTTCTTTCATGACATTTCTCTATTTGGTAAGTAAACCTCTCCTACCTTTTCAGTTTTCTTACATCTGATTATCCTTCAAATACTCTGATATAATGACAACAACTTCTCTGCCATTCCTTAAAGAAGACACTCCACCTTTCTACTCAGAACATTTTCAGTGGCAATACTCCATTCCTGGAACCCTTTTCATTCTCATCTCTAACTCTTGGCTTCCTTTAAGTCTGAGATAAACTCTCCTCTTCTACACAAAGTCTTTCCTGAAGTCGTTAATGCTTTAGTCTTGTCTATGTTGATAATTTCCAATTTATTTCCAATTTATCTCATCTATTTCTATACAGTCTATTATATACATATCATCTCCCTTTAAACCAAGATTTTCTTGAGATGAGACTCCCTTTTACTTTCTTTTTGTCCTCAGCATTTAGCACAGTATCTCGTAGATAGTAGGTGCTTAATGAATACCTTTTGACTGGACAATTCTAAGAATAGATGATTGAATCGAATTCACATGGTTGGATGTGTCCCATATGGTGGCAAACTTAGTCATCTGAGAATGCATTAACAGCTCTGGTTCTTTCATTGTATTGACCGACCTATAGCTGGGAAAGTTGTTCCATTGAAGGGTATAGTCACCACCCAAAGAGAAGAACCCTGTTCCTGCTCAGACTTCCCAGAAGGCACAGTCTTGGAGGAAGCTGCTTTGATGGTGCATAGATGACATAAAATGGGAGATGCTGATGTGCAGTTCTGCAAATGACTCCGTGCTTTGAAAGCCCTAAGTTTCAACTTCCCAGGGGCAAATAGCAATAGTTCTTAGTTACAATATTCCACTTTGGGACTCTGAGAAATCAGGATAAATTGCTCATCTCAGTGTTAAGCATTCCTTTGTGTTGAGTAAATAAATGTATCCCATAATGGATTCATATTTTCCAGTGTGTACATTTCTAATTCCCCCCTCAGGCATGGAGGTTGGGGGCCAGGAAGATACCTATATATAAACCTAAACTAAAGCTTTAAGTATTTTTTTTCCTGGAGCTCAGGTCTAAGGAATGAGTGTAAAAATCCCAAGAGTGTGAGAAATGGACCTAAACAGCTTTCATTAGAAACCAAAGTTTCCTGGAACTAACACTGGCCATCACATGCATGGTGTCACATCACAGGGAGACTCAATGAAGAAGCAGAGAGCAAGTACCTTTCTCCTCCTTGGGCCAATCTGCAGTATTGAGTGTTTGATTTGTACACCTACATCTGTAAAGTTATTATTAGGAATTACATCCTTAAGCTGTAGATATAGTTTTTTGGTGGATATGCATATTTGTACTTAGCTAACCATTTTTCAAAAGTCCACATGCCTACAGGTCATCATTATGTAACTTCCTCTCTAAAACAACATTGCCTCTGTTTACTCAGTGAGGCTCAGTCAAGCCAGCTATCGTCATTGCTTTAAATGGCCTCAGTTTCTGACTTGAGTGAGGGGAGTCATTTTCACCCCTGTTCAGGTCATTATGACTAACCCTAAGCCCACACATATTCCTGCTCTCCTTAAATTTATGTCTTTATGACTTTTGTTTTGTTTTCTGGAGAGAGTGAAAGACTCATATTTTTCAGGGTACATATGTAGGAAAAAATCTCATTCTTACCATGCCTTGCACATACATGGACAAGTGTCCAGTCCATACCTGTGGGCTTCCTTCTTCTCCCTGGAGAGTCAGTCTTTATTTAGATTAATAATTTGGAATGTCTTGGGTATCATCACAAGTTACAGCATCATTAATTTTATTGTTTAAAGTTATTTTAGGGTAGAATGGCACTGCACAAAAGGCTTGGGTTTTTTTGCTTAAGAAGAAGATATCGTAATATTTCCAGTTTCGCTCTGTAAACTCTTTCGTGTCTCTGAAATGAAAAGCCCTGATATTTAGGTTAACAAATGTGGTTTGGGGTTCTAGAGCAGCTAATGTGCAAGTCTTCAATAACATGGAAGCTAAAATCTCCTGAAAGAGATGTACTAGCATCACACAATCAATATTTGAGCTATTGGCTTCTGAATCATTAAGATTCCAAATGAAGTCTGCCTGCAAACCAGGTAAACCCATCTTCTTGACAAATATTGACTATGGACCTTTCATCTGCATGGTGACATAGAGAGCACACCATCCTGCTATATCCTTTCCTGGTCCAACCATGTCTGCCTGGGCAGGAGATTCAGCTCTGGGCACCACAACTTAAGAGGGCATTGGTAAACTTGAGAACCCTCAGAGGAGGTCAAGCAGGATGAGGATAGGCCTTGGACCCCAATCACAGGAAGAAGAGTTGAAGGAACTGGAGAAGAGAAGATGGAGGAGAACTATGGCTCTTTTGAAGGACTGTCATAGGGGAGAGGTGTCAAACTAAACTGCTTGAATACAGACCTGTGAGCAATGGTCAGGATTTGACTTGATGTCAGGAAAACTTCTTTATAATTACAGATGCTCATTAATGGAATGAGCAATGTATTCCTCCTTATTGGAGATCCTCATGAAGATACTGACTGGCCGTATGTGAGCTGTGTTACAGTGAGGAATTCCTGCTCAAGTTTGGGTTGGAATTGATGCCAACTGAGATCCATCCCACCTTGAAAATGCTTTGATTAAATGATTTAAAACCCTGATGGAAGGAAAAGAGTATTTTATTTAGAGCATGGTGTGCCCAGGGTGTTATTCGCATCTGAGAATGTTCACTGGCTTGATGACTATGAGGGGGTCACTTAATCTCTCTGTATTTCAGAATCTTCACGTGTCAAATCAGTATAAAAATACCTATTGCACTTATCTACAGAGTGGTTATGAGAAGCAAGTGATGTAATGTCTACAAAGCATTGTATTAATAGCTGTATACTGCAATACTCTTTAAATAATAAACTCACATAGTACTTCTAAGATTATAAAGCATTTTTCTTATTGTGAGAAAGAGGAGGCACTGTTATTTCCATTTTACAGATGAGTGAATCTCACTTGATAGTTTTCTTCCCTTCCCCCACCCTTCTCCTCTTCAGAACACTCTTATTACTGTCCAGGGTGGGATATTGCTCCCCTCCAATATCTAAACACTGAGCAAGTTCTGCCATGTCTACTTTGATAACTTCTTTATCTGGTATTCAAAGCCATGCCATAACCTGTCCCTTTCTTCAGTCCTATTCCCCTCCACATGTTCTGAAAACCAATGGCGCTAAGTTCCTTGCTGATGCTCAAGCAAGACACCCTATCTGCCAATTGAGGGCATTTAATGGCTGCTCCTCTTTTCTAGAAATATTTTTCTCCCCATCTCGACTGCCTGATGTCACAGGTGTCCTTCAGATTCCAGCTAAAGGCTCACCTTCTGCAGGAAATCATTCCCAGTGACCTTCATGTTAGTCCTTCCAACATTGCCTTTAGTTTGTCTCTCTCTCTCTCTCTCTCTCTCTCTCTCTCTCTCTCTCTCTCTCTCTCTCTCTCTCTCTCTCTCTCACGCACACACACACACACATGCACGCACGCATACACATACACGCACATATATATGTGCACACATGCATACACACATCTACATACATCTCTCCATTTAAACTATATAATTATATATGAACTAGCTAGATAATGATGATGATGAAGATAGGTAGAGGACAAATTTTTTGTACATAGCTGTTATCTTTTTCCATTAAACTGTAAGGCCCTTGAGACCAGGGTTTTTTTCATTTTGCTTTTATATTTCCAGCACTTCACCTAGTGTATGAAACATGGCACATGCTTAATAAATGGTAGCTGACTAACCAAGTTCAGAAAAGGCAGCCCTGGAAATCAAACTTGGGACCTCTGAATCTGAGTGTATTTCAATTCAATTCAATTTCTTCCATTCCAGTTCAGTTCAGTCCAATTCAATCTAACAAGCATTAGCTGAAGCAACAAAACTCCCTCCTGAGAGAGCTACAGGAGTTAATGCGCTTCAGGTACATCAAACCAACACCACCATGACCCTCATTCCCTTTCAAAGACTACTGGAGGCAGCTCAGACTACTATACAAGGTCCTTGGAAGTCACAGTGCCCCCAAATCCCCCAACCTTTGTCCTGCCCCTCCCCCACAGTCATCAATTGAAAGGAAATGTCAATGTGAGGAGGGAGCCTCCCTTCCTCATCACCACTACGAAAGTTTTTAGCCACCTGCCAACAACAGTCAGATGGCCGCAGGAACCACTGGAATATCAGCATCTCCCAGCCCATTGATCCTACTTCTAGCCCAGCCCTCCAACCCATCATTGACAGAAGTGACACAGCCCTGCTGACCAGTTGCCAACCAGAGAAGACAGGCAAGGCAGCCTAGGTGCAGAATAATGACACCTGGAGGGAGAAATGGGATGTGTCAGGCAAGTCAAGTCACCACCACCATTTTGCCAAATATGTCCCCTCTTATTCTATTGGAGACAACCTGAGATCTTTGGAAATGGCAACACTTCCAACCTGGTGCTCTCAGCCATGGTACTGGGAAGCATCTATTTAGGTACAGCTTGTCATCTGCTCCTGTAGGTAGAACAGCCACTGAAGACTCAGGAAAACAAGGCTTTGATGCCAGAGGTCTTTGATTCCCAAGTCATTCAACATTGGAAACTGACATCATTTCTCTCAGAGCAAATGACATTAAAGAAGAATCCCAACCATCTGGTTTTTCCCAGAGTTCTAAAGATCTTAAAGATTTTCCATCTGCCTTGAAGTTAAAACTTTCTCTATATGTTATTGTTCAGTCATATCTGACTCTGTGACACCATTTGGAGTTTTCTGGGCAAAGATTCTTCTCTAGCTCATTTTACAGATGAGAAACTGAGGCAAATAGGGCTAAGTGACTTGCCCAGGGTCACACAGTTAGCAATTCTATGAAGCTGAATTTTAACTTAATTATTCCTGACTCTAGGCTCAGTGCCCTATCCGCTGCACCACTCAACAGCCCCACCATGTGCTACTCTCTCCCATTGGAAGGTGAGGCCCTGGAGAGCAGAGATACTCTTTTCTGTTTGTATCCCCAATATTCGGCCAAGTCCTGGTACATAAATATATTAGGTACTTAAATGCTGAGTGATTGACCATTGATCATTCATTCCTTCTGCACCAACCATGTGCCAGATATTGTGAAAAGTGCTGCAGATATAAAAACAGAAATGAAATAATCCCCATTTTTAAGAAATTCATATTGTATTGGAAAAATCCAGGATGCTCAACCACTCGTATGCCTCCCAAAACATCCTAACTGTCTTGAAAATCAATCTCTCTTCAGCCCAGATCTCTCTACTCATCCTAGTACTTGGCCAGCCCCTCTTCCTGACTTCATTTCTTTAAGTGGCATCTCCATGGCTTCATCGCATACTGCCAACAACAGAGCAGCTTGATTGGCCATACTGAAAATCACATTCTTCAAAACTGATTTTTTTAAGGATATAATTTACTTGGATTCCAAACACCCCTAATTGGCCTGATTTCCAGTATGCATGTGTTTTTACCATGCATGTTGTTAGTAGAGAGACCGCATTGTACTTTAACTCCTCAGTAGACAATAGTGGGTATAAATTCGGCTAAAACTTATTGCCAGTCATGACTTGCATTCAGGAAGTGACACAAAAGACATAATCAAGAAAATGTGTAAGTGGAAGAACAGACGGGCCCTTGGGTATCAAACAAGGAGACAGCAGATGGACAGCTTGGATTGTGCCCTAGTGTTACAAAATCAGAAAAGATTCAAAGGAAGGCCTCCAACACATTGGACACATGGTTTGAGGAGGATGTGTGGGGAAATTTGGACAAAAATTGTACGGGACCAAAAGAGGTTTTGATCTTCATTCATCCATGGAATGAGGTAAGAAAGATCGGCGATTCACAGTCACATCAGAGAATAAACTCATTGGGAATGCAGCATGGTGTAATCTCCCTGAGGTCAGAGACCCTTGTATTTTTTTTGTGTGCATCTCTAGCACTGAGCAGCCTCTGACACATAATAGCTGCTCAATACATCGTGTTGATTAATTGATTAGATGTTAAATAAATGTCTGCTGAATGAGGTCTTCCTTTCCATAAGAATAACTGCCATGTATACAAGGCTCTACAGCTTGCAAAGTTCTTGGCCTTCCTCAGCTCATATGTGTTTCACAACAATGCCATGAGCAAATATTATTCCTTTTATTATCCCATTTTAGAAATGAGGAAACTGAGTCTGATAGCCATTAATTGTTTTGTCCAGCAGAGCACAGCTAATGAATGTATGAGACTGGCAACTGAACCTAAGTCTTCTTTGGATCCAAGTCCAGTCAGTCAATCAATTAACATTCATTAAGGGTCTATTATGTGCAGGGAAACTGTTCTAAGTATTAAAGCCATAAAAAATAGCAAAGGAAGTCCTTGTCCCCAGGGAGCTCACAATCCAGTAAAGGACTCAGCATGTAATTCACCAAGCATCTACAAGAGATATCAGTTTACATTTAAGGGTGACCTCAGAGTGTAAACATCAGCATTGGGGGGGGGGAGGTAGATTGGGAAAAACTCCTTGTAGAAGGAGAAAGCCCACACTCAGTCCACTACACCACGATGCCTCATTGACCAATCAACAAGTCTTGCTGGGCTTGGCCAACACATTGGGCTTGAACGCCATCTCAGCAAGTCTCAGTGCTACCTTTTGGGGTCCAGTCTGAACCCTTGAGTTGGATTCTACTTTATCTTGCTTATTATGAATGTTTTGGCGTTTGTACATAGACATCAGAAACCAATGACTTGCTCCTGCTGCCTGAATATGCCATCTCATTTCAGTTATGGATCATTCCTACCACCAACACTATTCCTTTGATGACCCTGATGTTATTTATATTATCAGGCTTGGCATAAATAAGTTCCTTCCTTCTCCATTTTCATTTGAAAGCCATCATTTCTTTAGCCTTTATTTTATTTATTGTGACATGATATCTTTTGTCCCTACAGCCATAATTTCATCTGCATAGGAGGTTCCTAGTAAGGAGCTTTCTCTCTGGTGCAGATCACCACTTACTCTGAAATTCTGAGGGAATTGCCTGAAGGAACTGAAGGAACTGAGGGGTTAAGAAATTTGTCCAGAGTCTCACAAGAAGCATGTGGAAAGGGCACTAGTTCTGTAAACAGAGGCCTGGGGCTCAAAGACTACTTTGGTCACGTGAAAGTAGGTCTGGCAGCTCCTAAGATCCCTTCTAGGTCTAAATCTATGATACTATAAACTCATGAAAATAATTAAAATCCTACAAATGTTCCTCATTTTTCTACTTTCCTTCTGATCTTGGCTATATTTGTTTTATTTGAATAAAACCTTTTTAATTAAATAAAATTGAAATTATCCATTTTATACCTTACTTTGCTCTCCATCTCCTTTTTATTCATAAATATTTTATCTATCCATAAATCTGAGAAGTATTATGTCCCATGTTCTTCTAATTTTCTTATAATATCTCTCTTTGTATCTAGCTCATGTATCCATTTTGACCTTATCTTGGGAAGTGGTGTAAGATATGGGTTTATACGCAGTTTCTGCCATAGTACTTTCTGATTTCCAAACAGTTTTTACCAAATATTGAACTTTTATCCTAAAATCTTATCTGTACATTTGTCAAATGCAAGGTTACTATATTTATTTGCTGCTGTAAATTGTATGTCTACTCTATTCCATTGATCTATCTTTCTATTTCTTAGCCAGTACAGGAGAGTTCTGATAATTATTCCCATATAGTTAAGATCCAGTACTGCTAAACCCCCTTCTTTTACATTATTTTTACTAGTTCCTCTGATATTCTTGACTTGTTATTCTCCCAAATAAATTTTGGTATAATTTTTTCTCTTTCAGTAAAACAATTTTGGCAATTTAATTGAAATGGCTTTGAATATATAAACTAGTTGAGGCAAAATTGTCATTTTTATTATATTGGCTCTGCGTACCTATGAACAATTAATATTTCTCCAAATATTTAAATCTAATTTTATTTGTATAAAAATCTTTTTATAATTTTCTTCATATAGTTTCTGGGCTTCTTTTCAGCAGATATACTCCCAGATATTAAAACACCTGTCTAGAGATATTTTAAACGGGGTAATTTTTACTATTTCTTCTTGCGGTTTTGTTTGTGACATATAGGAATGTTTATGATTTATGTGGATTGACTTGATATCCTGATACTTTGCCAAAATTATTAATTTTATCAGGTAACTTTTTAGTTGTCTTTGGGATTTTCCAAATATATCATCATGTAGTCTGCAAAAAAGATAGTTTTATTACCTCGTTCCTTCTATTTCTTTTTCTTCTCTTATTGCTACTACTAGGATTTGCAGTACAATATTGAATAATACTGGTGACAGTGGGCATCCTTGTTTCACATCTGTTCTTACTCGGAAGGATGCTAGCTTATCCCCATTACTAATAGTGCTTGCTGATGGCTTTATATAAATGCTTTTTATCGGTTTAAAGAAAAATCCATTTATGCCAATACTTCCAAGTATTTTTAATAGAAATGAGTGTTGTACTTTATCAAAAGCTTTTTCTGCATCTGTTGATTGTAATCAAATGATTTTTTTAAACTAAACTCCAGAAACTTTCTGAGTTTCCTGCTAAACATCTTTCTTCTGAGACAAAATAGGTGTACAACTGTCACTGATGGTGACAGTTCCTGCACCAACACAGAGATAGTGGA
The DNA here is from genome assembly GCA_023548195.1 of Bettongia penicillata ogilbyi. Classification (NCBI taxonomy): domain Eukaryota; kingdom Metazoa; phylum Chordata; class Mammalia; order Diprotodontia; family Potoroidae; genus Bettongia; species Bettongia penicillata. The sequence goes on from JAJHZJ010000218.1 coordinate 2,424,905, forward strand.
AGTCTGAATTTCCCTAGAAGGACAAGGGATGAGTACAAAAGTCACAGGCAAATGGCAATTCTAATGGAGTAAGGGGCAAGGAGTAGGTTGGCAATTTCTCCCTCATTAATACTTAATGTATCTATAAATTGTGGGTTTTTTTTTCATTTTATCTCCTTGTGTTAGTGAGAGATGGCATGATGTAATGTCTAAAAGCCTGACTTTAAGGTAGGAAAGAACTAGGTTCAAATTCTGTTCCTGACACATACTAGTTGTATGAACCAGGACAAATTATTAAAACTCTATTTCCATAGAAACTCTTTAAGATTTTTTTGTTGCAGAAGATTTGATGTTAAACACTGTTACAAACATTAAGGCTACAAGTACCAACACAAAGGCAGCTCCTGGCCTAAAGAAGCTTACATTCCAAAGGAGAAGACTCAACATATACAGTGCATGGTGGTGGGAGAGAGTTACCTTGGCTTGGGAATTTGCAGAGATAATGTGTAGAATCCCAGGCAAGGAAGCTGCTACAGCCTTCCCAGGGGCAGGGGAAGTATTTGACTAGACTTCCATAACTGAAACAGGGTCATGAGTTCAAAGTGGATGATGGAAAGTGACTTGTAAGAAGATCACCAGGGAGGGAATGAAGAGTCCTAGATTTAGGGAAATTTGAAGTCCCTATGAGTCATGAGAGAATATGTGTTTACTGTAAATGTAAGTTTTTAATTACAGCATCTAGATTGTAGGTAACACAATACAGTGGATAGCATGGTGGACCCATTGGCAGGAGGGCCTGGACTTGAATTCAGCATCAGGCACCATTACTTTGTCGTTATGGGCAAATCACTTAACTCCTGAGAACATTAGCTTTCTAATATATAAAGTGGGGATAATAATACTTGCACTTTGTAAAAGCCAAGGTGCTATGAAATGCAAATGATTTATAATGGATTGTAAATTTTCATTTTGAATTTAAAATCCAAAAAGAGCATTTACATATATATATATATATATATATAATTTGCATATACATAGCAGGACACAAAATTGAGTTGCATATAAAATCCTATATCTCCATTTCATTCCACTTTTTAAAAAGTATTTAATATCTTCCACGCATGGCTTTCAAAATTAGCCCTTTTGTTTACTGCTTTCTGAAATTCTTTCTGTTTTGTCCTTTAAAAATATTTTAATGGATTTCATGGGGGATGGCATCAGTGCTGCTGTCTCTCACTCTCCTCTAAGTGCCTTCTAATAAGAAAACTAAGAGAAATGGGAAAAAGAAGCCCCTACAACAAAGAAGCCAAAAGACTCCCTACAGTATCTACTCCTTTTTCTGCCCTGTGAGTCCATAATCCCTCCATCAGGAGATGGATAAAATGATTCTTCGGAGGTCCTCTGGAGACATCACTTGGTCATGGCATTGATCAGAGTTCTTAAGGGTTCCAGAGTCTTTTTCTTTATCTTTTTATTGTCCTTTTATGAAACTTTCTGATGGTTGTAATTGCTATTAGTCCATACTACCCAGGATTCTCTGAAATTACTTTTTTTGTAATTTCTTACAGTGCAATATTTCATATTATTTCTGTAGCACAATTTTTAGCCTTTCTCCATTTGATGGCCATCTAATTAGATTCTAAGGTCTTTTTTTTGTTGTTGTTTTCATTTTTCCCTTTTAATCTTCTCTTTGAGATCACTGTTTAGTTCTCTTACAGAAATTCACTTCCTTGTATTATACTCCATGTTAACACCCCCTTCCTTATCTCTACTTATGTCCCTGCCAAAATTGGTAGACTACTGTGCCAAACTACTTCTAAATATGTATATATTCATGAGGGAAGGAGAGGGGGAATAAGCATTTTTGGAGCCCCTACCACATACCAGGCACTGTACTAAGTGTTTTTCAAATATTATCTCATTTGATCCTTGCAATGTCTCTGAGAGGCAATGCTATTATTATCCCCATTTTACAGTTGAGGAAACTGAGGCAAAAGGAAGTTGTATCTTGCCCATGATCACAGTTAGCAAAAGTTTGAGGATGGATTTGAAATCAGGTTATCCTGACCCTTGGCCCATTGCCTCTATCCAATGCAGCACCTAGCTACCTCAGAGGGTGTGTTATCAGCCAAGAGTGAGGTATATTTGATGCTTTCTCCCACTCCATCCCTTCCTCCATGTTTGTATACTACTCTTCTCACACACCCAAATAAGGAGAAATAACAAGTCCCACTGCTTTCCTCCTCATTTCAACACTATTCTTTTTTACTCTCTCTTTTCTCTGTTCAAATGCTCAGGACAAAACTGGTCCATCCCCAAGATCACTGATTTTTCTTATTTAACTCTCCATACCATTTGAAGATAATGAAAGTTGTGATGGGACACTTCTTTCTCCTCTTATTAAACGACATGCAGATTCTTCCAAATGCAAAGGTGAAGTTCCTTTTCAGTGTTTTTCTTGATGCCTGTATAGTTCTTACTCATCAGAAATGCTCCAAATCCTTGAAAACATTGAAGGACTCTTTCTGTCACTGATTCACATTCAATTTTGTAGTATACATTGTGGTATTTTTGGTTGTCTGTGTGTTAAGTGTATGTGAATGTGTGCTGATGTATATGTATATATACATATGTATGCATGCACACACATACATATGCCTTTTGGAATGTTATGTTCCAAGATCTCCTCTGGTTTTCAATAGAAGCTCTTAGTTCTCTTGTGATCATGATTATGATTTATTGGCACTTGAACTCCCCCTTTCTAGATACTTGCAGTATTTTTCCTTTGATGTGGTAATTTTGGATTTTGTTAATGACATTCTCAGGATTTTTTCCTTTGGAGTTTCCTTCATGAGGTAATTTTTTCATCTTTTTTTTTTAACTTTGTCTTATAGTTCAAATTCTCTGGGAAGTTTTCATTTATACTTTCTTACCAAGAACTTTCAAATATATATATTTTATATATAGAACATATGCAATATATGTGTGTATAAAATATACAGAACATATAAAATACAGTAAATGCAAAAATATAGAGACCATATTATATATATATATATATATATATATATATATATATATAAACACAAGCTCTATATAGATATATAGATGAGTCTAAAGGATTTTTTAATTATTTCTACTGTACCTTTTTCCAGATCACTTTTTTATGTCAAATGGCATGCATTTTCCTCTATTTCTTTTAATTTTGTTCTACCATTTCAAGCTGCCTCATGCAATCTTTATATTTTGTCCCTTCTTGTTTCTAAAGAGTACATTACTTGGTTAAGGTTTGCCACTTTCTTTTAAACTAACTGTTCCGCTTCCAATTCTTTCCTCCAGAGCTGTTATTTCATTTTTATCTCTTGTTACTTCTGCATATTCATGGAGTCTCTCTGGAAAATCCACTTTTTCCTTTGAGTCTCTTATTAAAATTGTTTGCAGTTACTCTCTCCTTTTGGGGGTAATCCCAATATTTCCAACATTTGGGAGTAGTTTCCAACATTTTTCTATTCTTCAGTGACTTTCTTCTTTTTTTAATTCCATCTATCTTTAGCTACTGACTTGAGGCTTCTGGCCAAGGCCAAGCTCTTCCACTACTAGAGTTGGGTAGGTTGACTGGTAGCAGCCTTTCACTAGGTCTCCTCTTCTTCCAGAGATTAGCCCTGTTCCCTGAATCTTTGAGGAGCAGAAACCTGGATACTCAGGACATTTTATGGCATCTCAAGATAGGGTTATAGATATTCTTCACCCTGGGGGGTTCCCAGACCAAACATCCCTGGTCATCACTCCTCTCTAAAGCTTCTAGAGCTCTGCTATGGGTTTACATCTAACTTGCTTTTTTCTTGCGGGGAACTTTCCACTCCTGCTCCCTATCGACACAGAGCCTTGCAATCTCTGAGGTCTCTGGCTCATGGCTAGTCACTCGATTGTGGAACTTGTTCGTGTGTTCTGGCATTGGCTTTGCTGGTACCTCCTTTACTATTACCTGTGCACTTCTGGCTGATCTTTGCACGGTTCTGGGGAAGAAGTCACCATAGTTTTTTCACTGAATTTCCTAATCATTATTGCTTCTGGAGCAAATTTCAGATTTTTGCTGTAGTGTGTATGGAGTATGTATGGAGAAACTGGGCCATCTGCCTGCATTCAGTCAGCCATCTTAGCCAGAAGTTTTAATTGGCTTTATGACAAAGTACAAACTCCCAGGTTTGACATTTAATGATTTTCACAATATGGCTCCCCTCGATCTTCCCAGATTAATTAGCCATTCCTCCTTCTGATCTAGAAAAACTGTTTTATCTGTTGTCCCCAGGACATGGGACTTTGTCTTCTGCCCTAGCAGAGAAGGGGTCCCTTGCACAGGCCCTAACCCCTTCCATGCTCTCCTTCTTTATCTAAGATTCCTCAAGCACACCAGCTCCCTTCAGTGTTTGGCTCCTTTTCAAGAGATGTCTGCTTATACCCCTAATTTTAGTCAAATCGCTTTGTCAAATCATTCTATTTTTTTAGTATATTTCCTGAATTTGCTAACCTGTCAGGGTGCTGAGTCCCCCTTGAAAACAAATTCCTTGAGAACAGGATCTGTCTTACTTAAGTATTCATATCATCCTTGCCTTCCCCAATGCCTGACACATAGTAGGTACATAATAAATGTTTAGTGATTGATACACTGCTTAAACATGATAAATAGGGAAACCTGAAATCACTTGCTACCAACTGTGCTGTAGATATCATAAAAATCCATAACATGGTAAGAAAGAGCCAGCCTCATGGGCAGCTGGAGATACTGCTTGCTCCTTTTTTCACTTAATTGCCACAGGTTTGGGAAACTTGGAATCCAAAAGGGAATTAAATGTGTGAGCAAGAAAATTCTACCAATTTGTTTTGAAGTAATCCATTTGCAAAGTATAAATGTGCTACATTTCAAGGAAATATTGTGTAATGACAAGAAAGGAAAAGTGAAATGCATTATTTTGAGAACAATGAACAGGTGTTAGCTAATATTCTGACTTCAATATCTGTACAAAGAAAAAACAAAATATAGACTTAACTGCCTTGATTTGTCAAATTTTCTGTCCTGGCACTCCAAGTCATCTTGTTTAGTGATGGGCAAGATCATTTGAATTCTGTCCACAACAATAATAATCAATTAGATTATAGTCCAAATGGCTGTATTCCCCCTTTTATAAAAGAAAAGCTGGAAGATGGGGGTACCATGCGTGGATTGAATATCCACACATGACTGCCAGCAACTACTGGAATGGATCATTCTTAAGGGATGACCTTCAAAGACCGGCAGATAAAGAAGCCCTGAGATCTCTCTGTTGTCCCCTTTCCTAAAGTTCTATTGTTGCTTGTCCTTTGATTTTGAAGGACACCAGTGGCATCACAGGGTGATCTCTTGATCTGCTTGTGAATTGGATTTAAGTGAGGCAGAGTTACACAAAGTCATCAGCTTCATTCTCTCTCCCTCAGTCATCGAGTGACTTACCCAGAGTCACATACCTAATAAGTGTCAGAGGCCAGATTTGAACTCCAGATGATGTCTTCCTGACAATAGGCCCAGCACTCTTACCCATTGTGCCACCTAACTGCCCACATAGTAGGTGTTACAGAGATGCTCATGCCCTTCTCTTTTCATTATTAAACAAGTGTACAAAACCATCCTCCCAGCATTTTGGGGTACACTCTTCTCTATACCACCTGGGTCTGGGAAGTAGGCTCAAAACTGAAATCCTACAAAGTATTAGTTCATGTCCAGTTCATGTTCTGGTTCATGTATCACCTTTGCTGGATGAATTCAGCTACAAGTCTCCTAGGCCTCAAATGTCACTCCTGTCGGTTATTCCTTACTCCTTATGGCCACAAATCCATGGATTCTGCAATTTGGGGATAGTAGGCACCCTTTTGACCTTTGGAAACTCACAAGGCTAGATGAAGGCTGTATTTCCTTCACCTGGAAGAGAAAAGAACATAGCACCATTCATGGGGGCCATATGACCACAGAAGGTAGCCTCATGCCTCTTCTCTTATATCACTGTCTCTCATAAGATTAAGGAATCACACCACCATCAGAGCTTTGGCCAAAAGGCCAAATGAGTATTTTATAAATCCTTATATCCCTCAATCCAACTGAATATCTAGCAGATTTTCTATTGACTCAACTTTGGATTGAAAGCATGCTAATTACTGGATCCTGGACCCTAGCTATAATCTAGCCTAACCTCCTTGATTTAGAGATGAAATAAATGAGAAGCAGAGACATGGAGTGACTAGTCCAAACAAAGTAGTAGTCATAGGCAAGATTTCACACCAGATCCCCCATCTCCAAATATAGGGCTCTTTCCCTTACCCCATATTGTCTTTCAGGCATTTTTAACTCAACATGTCCAGAACAGACCTCACAATCTTTCCCCCTAAGCAGATACCTCTGCCAGCTTCCCTCCGCCTGCCAAGGATACCACCATCCCCCAAGGTCCTCAGGCTCTCAACCTGGAAGTCCTCTTCAAATCCTCACTAGCTGTCACCCTCCATATCTAATATGGTGCCAAGTTCTGTTGGTTTCACCTCAGCAGCATCTTTCTTCTGACACTGTCACAATTCTATCATTGGCCCTCTTTACCTTATGCCTTGATTATCACAGTAGCTACTGTGATGGTCTGCCCACCTCAACTCTCTCCCCACTCTAAACCATGCTGCATTCAGGAACCAAAGCAATCATCCTAAAGTGCAGGTCTGGCCATACCTTGCCTTTATTCAATAAATTCCAATGTCTGCCTAAGAACAACTGGCTAGATCTTTTCTTTCCTCTCCTTTTCCTTTCCTTTCCTTTCCTTCCCTTTCTTCCCTTCCCTTCCCTTTCCTTTCCTTTCCTTTCCCTTCCTTTCCTTCCCTTTCCTTTTCTTTCCTTTCCTTTCCCTTCCTTTCCTTCCCTTTCTTCCCTTCCCTTTCCTTTCCTTTCCTTTCCTTCCCTTTCTTCCCCTCCTTTTCCTTTCCTTTCCCTTCCTTTCCTTTCCTTCCCTTTCTTCCCTTCCCTTCCCTTTCCTTTCCTTTCCTTTCCTTTCCTTTCCCAAAACCTTAAACCTACTGCATTCTGAAGCCCATTGATTTTACCACAGTAGACCCCTGTCCAAGCTCCACTTAAAGGAAGCTTTCTGGACCCTTCTGACTTAGGAGTGACTATCAGTAGTAACCGTTGCTCTTTCCCTCCCAACCTGAGTTAATTATTATTCTTTGTCTCATAAAGTGGTCATCCCCTGACTACTTCTTAAACAGACCTATTCACTGAATGACCACCCTAAGTGAGTATCGAATAGGCCTTGGCCTAAAGGGGCCAAGATCTCCCATTTCATCCTGGGCCATCTCCAATCATCCTGATGAATATCTGGTAACTGGATCCAGATGGCTCCAGAAGAGAAGTGAGGATGGTGACCTTGCACAGCTCTCCCTCACTCAAAACAAAGTCAAGTGTAAGTCATGTCATCATTTCTCTGTTGGCATGGTCTTCTTTGGCAATAAATGACAAACACAACAATAACAAGAAAGAAGTACAGAACCCCATTCTTGGTGTTTAAAACCTTCACAGCCTCTCCCCTCTACCTTTCCAGTCCTTTTCCATCTTCCTCCCTGGCATGTGGTCTTCAATCCAGTTCCCTGGATGACTGGTTCCACCAACGAGACACTCTAGCTCAGAGACCTGGACATTCTCTGTGACTTCCTCCAGTGCCTAGAATGCTCTTCCTCCTCAGCTCCTGTTCCTGGCTTCTCTGACTTCCTTTGTCCCTACATCTTCTACAAGAATCCCTTCTCAGTCTCTCTTCATTCTAGTGTCTTCCCTCTCATTTACTTCCTATAGACTATACATAGCTTGTTTGTATACATTTGCTTACTCATTGTCTCTCCCATTTAATTGGGACCTCCATAAGGGTGGGGATAGTCTTTTCCTGCTTAGCATTGTGACTGACACATAGTAGGCACTTAATAAATGTTTATTGACAGACCAACCGATATTGCCTCTCCACTATATCATGCTAATCCTAACCCATTTTAGCAAATCAAAGTAATTTCTTAAGCATCCCTCCATTAGTAAGATGCTAGGCTAAGCATTGTAGGCTATATGAAGATGAATAAGACATGAAGTCTACCAAGAGTACATCCTTCTTCATCATGAAACACATATTAATGATTTACTTCCTTTCCCATTTTCTTGTGGAAAAGACACATTCATGGGCAGCTGTGTTGCACAGTGATTAGAATCCTGGGTCTGGAATAAGGAAGACTTATCTTCCTGAGTTCAAATTTTGCCTCAGATACTAGTTGTGTGACTCTGGGCAGTCAAATAATCCTGTTTGCCTCAGTTTCCTAATTTACAAAATAAACTGAAGAGGAAATGTCAAACCACTTCAGTATCTTCAAACCCCCCCCAAAAAAAAATATGGAGTCACAAAGAGTTAGAAATGACTGAATAATAAAAGAACAGTTAGCCCACCTCAGAATCCTGTCTACAAATCAAGGATTGGAGTTTGACTTTGTTGATCTTCTGGATTTAAGACATATTGATGATATAGATTAACTTAAAAGCACATGCAAACTTTTTGTTTTTCTCTGGAGAGCCCAGCTGTTAAATAGCAGCACACTCCTGTACTATAAATGTTATAAACCATAAGCATAGCTTGAGCTCAGCAGGAGTGTAGTAAGAGGCTCAGAGAATTCAGTCATCTTCAGACTGGAGACCCAGTATCTAGAACCAGAAGATACTTCAAAGTCCATATAGGTCAACCCCCATCCCTTATTTCACAGATAAAGAAGGCAAGGCACAAAGAGATTAATTGTTAGAGGCAGGATCTGAAACCAACTTTCCATGACTCCAGGAATGTCATTCTGGCCCCTGTACACAGTGAGGCTGAGAAAAGTTCTTTTGAGAGCTCCCCTTGCTACCCAGAGCATATCTACAAGATTTTTTCATCACCTTCAGAATCTTAGCAGGAGTGCTGAATTACTTTGTGCTTCAGACATCCTCCATAAATTTATCATTTGCCCTGATAATTTGTTTCTAAGGCCCAAAGGGGCTTTGAAGTTATGGTGTGATGAAATAACAAAAATATATCATATGACAAAGAATATTAAAAAGAGCAGGTCTGTAAAATACACCTTTGCTTAATTTACATTTTCCTTTGTTTTGGCTTAATGACAACAGATGAAATCAGCTCGAAGAATGGGATATCCTTGACTGGTGCCCCATGAAAGTCAGAATGGAGGTGAAATAGCTATTAGTATGCATACTGGCTTGAAACTTTGCATGGAACTCCATCCTCAATTCAATGCATGAAAGACAGGATTTTAAATCTCTATCATAGTAAGGGGAACCTGCCATTCAAGCTCGGGAAATGCTTTCTCAGCGTCAAAAGATGCTATTAGCACTGAGCTGGCATCATTTTTCATCTTAAGGGGACATTAAATAAGCACAGTAAATTCATACAGGTGATCCTACTTGTAGCAGGCATAAAGTCCCACATTGTTCGGGATGGGTTATTTTATTAAGGCTTATCCTGTGAGTCAATTGGCCAATAACTTTGCCAAGTTATTATGTCAGTTTTGAAGACATCAATGACATGGAGATACATGACCGAGATTATTGAGATGCCATCAGGGTAGCAGACCTTAGAAATAGACCCCAAATTGGGGTCCTTCAATTACCCTGCAGGACATTTACTTCATTCCTGATAGAGAGAAGAGCCTGACAGTTGGAATCAGAGCAGCAATGTTTCAATGCTGGCTCTGGCATTTCTGTGACTTTAGCAAAGTCACTTTACCCTTTGAAGCCCATTTCATTTTCTGCCTTTGCATCTCTAGCACTAAACACAATGCCTAAACCATAGTAGCCACTTTTTAAATGCTTCTAGATTGATTATGAATATGCAAAGAGAAGTTTGACGCTTTCTCCAAGGTTACATAGCAGTGAGAGGGGCAGAATTTGAACCCAGGTCTTCTGACTTCAAACCAGATGTTCTTGTTACTTTATCACTTCACCTCCTATACTCAAATGGATCCATAAACTCACAAATTCAGGAGTTTTGTATAACAATGCAGATAACAACCTGGACACATTTGCCCATCTGTGCAACTCTTGTCCTTGTGTTTCAAAAAGTTTAGATGATCTCTTAGATGTACATGAGTAGGAGGAGGGCCATGCTAACTAAAGGCCATTAGGTAAGGCTTCCAATAGGATAAGATGTAAAGTGAACTTGGAAAGAAACCGAGGAGTTAAAGAGGCAAGGATGAGAAGGGAATGTACTCCAGGAAAACGACCCATGTAGTGTATGCAATGACATGGAAGGTCAAGCTGGGCATATATTAAGTAAGTCACCCAGGGTTGAGGAGCTTAAACCCCTAGAAAATGCTCTCAATGAAAACTGACTACACTTTTTAAGCACACAGACTTTTGCCAAGTTAGACTGTAGCTTCTTGGCTTGCTAAGCAAAATCAAAGTCTAAAAGACCCCATATCCTCAGCATTATACAAGAGAAACCATCCTAGGAGGGGTGGGAACCTTGAGCTAGACACCTTTAACTTCTGAGGCTGTAGGCTAGAATCTGAAGAACCCCATCTCAAATTAGAAAACAAGAGTTGGATGGCAGAATTGGTCACTGAACTTCTAGAAGTCTAAGTTTGCTCAGCTGGTATCAGCAGGATAGGGGTGGCAGCCAGTTGGCATTAGAGTCAGATGGACTTAAATTTAAACTGTACTTCTGATACTTATCAGCTGTGTGACTGTGTGGGTAAGTCACTTAACCGTTAGACCCCCAAAGCAACCTCCTAACCCCAAAATTATAAATGAATAGTTCATCTGCATTGGTAGAAGTTTCCACACCATGAATTACTCACACTGATGAAGTCAAATGTCTAGACAAAAAAGAAAAATAGAGAGGCAACCAACCTCAAATCAAGAGTATTGAATGACATTGCATCATCCTAGTCATACTACCCAAATTAAATCTCATGTCTTTCTCTCCCACTGACAAATAGAAAACTGCAAAAATGGAAAGAAATAAATCAACAAATATTGGAGAAGTGCCTACTGTGCGCCAGGTACTGTGCTAAGACCTGTGTATACAAAGAAAACCAAAAGTCAGTCTCTCCCCTTAAGGAGCTCACAGTGTAATAGGGAAGACAGTTGTATCATTAATGAGATACAAAATACTTTAAGGATGGAATCACGCAGTATTACAGGCTCTCTATTTACTTGAAACTAAACCTTGAGCCAAGAAACTAAAGTGTAACATTCAGAATCTATGACTTAGTGCCAGGGTGGCCACATGGCCTTAAACAGACACAAAAGTAACTTGCCCTTTCCTTCCAACAAGTAGGTCACAAGGCCTAAAACAAAACATAGCATTTGGTACATAACACATTCTTTGGAGGTCAAAATCTTTGGGGAGTAAGCAACCAGCTCTTTCTCACTCAGGAAATATCCCAAAATATTGTCTATACAATCAGGGGGCCCCAGGCCAAGGTCTTCCCTTAACACAGTATATCCCCAGGGTAGCAGAGAACACAACACACTCCACCCCTAGGTCACAGTAGGTTACAATTCCCTCAATCAAAACAGTGACTAAATCTTGAAAATCCTCTTGCGGATGTAGCCTTCTCCCCACGTTACTGTTGCAGGCTCCCACCTGGCACTCTCAGATTGTGGCTGCCTGCTCCACAGTAACTGCCTCCTCCACTGGGCTGAGGTCTCTCTAGGCTGGTCCTGGACCCTGCCACTTCTGTCAAGGAACACTGACTCTCCCAATACTCCAGAGCTAAGTCAGTCTGGGGCTCCCAAAGCATTTCCACAACTCCCACAGCCCTTCCAGGTTTCTTCTTATCAAGGACAACCACAATTCTCAGAAAAACTGTCTCAAGATCTTTAGGGGTAGAGGGCACTTTTGGGAAAGGGTGCATACTCCATCTTCCCATCCCTTGGGAGGGCTCCATAGAACCATAGCTACAATAACTAGGAAACAATAGACAACCATCCCAGTCTCACTAAATCCCATATTTTCCTTTGGTCTGTGCAAATCCTGCCAAACACAGGTTCACCCCCACCTCCACCACCAAGCCTTGATGGGGGCAGTCAAGGCACACACAGCATTCCAGCTTGTGCATTCAACCTTAAGGGTTCCCCCTTTACCAACATCATCCACTTGTGCAGAGGAAAGGTTATCACCCTGAAAGGGAAGAAAAACAATTCCTAACATCATGCATTTATTCGGGGGAAAGGTTGGCACCCTGAAAGTGGAGAAATTCAATTTATTTTAAGCAACCTGAAACACAGAAAAATTAGAAACAAGATATAAGCTTACATTACAGAGATTGAGAAATGATCCAATAGGCAAGATTCCAACTGTCTAGGGATCATAGTGCACACCTTACTATTGCCAGTAGTAATAAACAATGCAGAAAGTTACTAATATCATGCACAGGCTCAGGTGAAAGGTCAGCACCCTGAAAGTGGAGAAAATGCATCATCAGACTAAGAGAGTGTCACATTCACAGCCATGGGGTTCCTTAATAATGATTACCCAGACTCTCATCCAGTAAATCCAAAAGATCTCAGGTGAAGTGTTCTTCCAATGGGCAAGCCCCAAGGCAATATCAATTTAGAATACATACTTTCAGCTAATAGGCTCAGAGCCAGAAAGTGTGCAAGCCTATATGACTCTGCGCAGAATGTGTTACAGTTGTGGACTCGCCAGAGTTCAAAGGAGTGAGGCATATAGGATGGAACCTTCAGATATTTACAATTTAGCATGAGCCTGGAAAACTGAAATTGCTATGGTCATGGACCCTTGGAAACTGAACTCTAAATAACAAAAATTCTCTTTACACTACAACACATAAAAAGAAGCTGAAAATGAGTGAAGATTGCTCTGTTCAGAGGCATGTTGAAATCCTGAAACCAAGAGGGAAATGATTTGAGAAGGTAAGTTTCTAAGCTGATTTCCTCTTATAGAATGAGTATTTCCCGGGGTCTTAGTAATTCATCTGGTGCCAAATGATGAGGGAAATTCCCTGGTTCCCTCCTTGAGTGGTGGAGGACGTGAGAGAACCACTCCAATGTTCCCTCCTCACTCTCTCCGGTGAGAGGTGAGGAGAGGTATCAGAGAACATGGTGCTGAGGAGCTGTTTCAGATTAGTTTTCATCTTTCAGGCTGATGAGTTTCTGAAGATGATAAAGTCCAGGAAGGAAATGATGAGAAGAACTCCCTGGGTGCCCTCCTTAAATAGTGAAGGATCTGGGAGCACTACTGGCTGTAGGCACAAAATTCAGTGGTTTTGTTGAGCTCTTTTATGGGAACTCCCTATGGAGAGGCAAGCATTGCTGGCAAGTAGCAATTGTTAAGGGAAAAGTGTATCAAGAAAAAGAAAACTCCTTCAATGATCGCCATGACTGTTGTCTCTCTCTGTCTTTGTTTACTAGCATATGTCTTTGTTCTTTTCTTGGAGATAAGGATCTCCTTTTGGTAAAATCTTAAACCTTTTCTCCTGACTTGTACAGACCCTAGGAACCAAGGATAGAACAAGCAGCCTAGCCAGTGTCCTGGATCGCCTTCAGTGCACTTGAGGAAGAAAGATCTGTTATCAGGTCAGTATGGCCATTTATCAATGATGAGACTAAACCCCAACAACTTGGACTAACTAGACCAGAGTTTGAATACAGAGTGGTAGATCTAGACAAATCACAAAGAGTGGACCATTGATTGAGAGTTGGGAAGGTCTGTAAAGATCACTTCATGTAGCCTTTCCTCCGTCCACTTTACAGAGAGAGAAAAGGAGAGAGAAGTAGAGATGGCAGAGAGATAGATCATTTATTAAATGTTTTACATTTCTAGGCACTGTGTTATGATCAAACAATGTAATTCTTAAGGTTAAGGAGCATCTATCCTCATGGGAAACGACAACATGGAAAAGAAAACTGAATGGAAAGGGGAAGATGAATTGGAAAAGGAGTGACAATGACTCAAGGCCCTTCGTGAAATGGTTGTCCAGATTAAGGATCCATCATTGAGGAGTGTGACCGGGTTTAAGGCAAAGTGAAGCCAGTAAGTAGAAGTTCAAAGAGAGAGTCCAGTTGGCGGAGAAGCCAGCATGACTGAAATGGTGGTCAGGGCTAGGAAAACTGAGGCCTAGAGAAGTTAGGTGACTGGCCTAAGATCATGCAAGTGTCACAACCCACAAGGCCATGAAAATATAGAACTGGGCTTCAAATCCAAGTTCAACTGATTCCAAATCCAACATTATTCTCACTACACTATATCCTGCCTCCTTAATATGATTTCAAAGATTGTCTAGTCCAACCTATTCATTTAGTGGATGAACCCAAGAGGGATTGCACAGTTTGTCCTAGGTGACTCAGATAAAGAATGGAAGAATCAAATTTTAATTGGGAGCTCCCACTTCCAAGATGATGGTGTCTCCACTTCACCATGTGCAGTGCCAATATTTGAAGCAAGCAAGAAATTGGAAAGTGTTTTAATGTATTTGAAGGAAGGAGGGCTGTGCTTAGTTCCTTCCTGTCATAAAAACCCTGGATGGAAGATTTTGAATGCCTTGGTTCCCTAACTCATTGAGCAACTTATAATCTCTGTGTTTCTGTTTCCTCAGCTATAAAATTCAGAATTTAATCCAAGTCCTTTCTATCACACTGGCTGGTTGTGAGGAAATGTGCTATATTGGTATACAAGGTATGATAGAAATTTGAGCTGAAATGAATGATTTTCTTTCATTGTTTTGTCCTTATGACTCATGATTTGTGTGAGACTATACATTTTTTATACTTGTGATAACTAAAGACTACAGTTTTCCTCCACTGTATCACCACAGTATGCAGGTGGCTTAGGGATCTCAAAGGCAATGCCAACAGAGCATCATCTCTAGCAGTTCTGACCAAACTTGGATATCTTTGAGTTTGGGAGAGGAGATGGACTGTGTGTCTCCTAGACCATCCGCCCTGCACTAGCCACTCACTCTCCTCTTCTTCCTATCTTGTTGCCTTGGCAACTCTATGAACCCTCTAGTTGAATCACCAGTTCAACTCTATGCAGCCCTCTCTTGAATCTTTAGCCCCCTTACCATATCATCAATGACACCCACCTAAGATACAACCTTGGATCACTCTCACCTTCTGTCACCTTCATGTCTATCTATTCATATGCTGCTGAATGAAAGTGGAGAAAATCATGTAACCATTCTGACTGGGTTCACTACAAATTTATGATACATAAACACAATTGGGCCCTCATTGCCGCTGGGCAATTCCTCTATTGTCTCCTTTATCAACTCTCCATACCAATCACCACAACAATTCTTCCAAAACTTTTCAACCCTCCTCAAACCTGCCTTCTCCACCTCTTTCCCCACTGTCTCAAGTGAAAACTCTGCTTCATATTTTGTGGGAAAAGCTGAAGCCATTCACCATAAACTTTGTTTTCTTTCCTCTTTCTCACCTCCTATCACCCAGGTGCCTTCTGACCCTCGCTCCTCCTTTACTAAGTGTTCTTACTCCTTACCAGGGCTAAGTCCTCTACCTATTCAAGCTATCCCATTCCATTGCCATCTCCTCCAACATACTGCCCCGTCTGAAATCCTAACTCTTTAGCTTATTTCCAATCTCTCCATTTCTACTGGCTCATTTCCTACAAGCATTCCTGTATCTCTCTTATTCTGAAAAAAAACCTCACTTGATCCTCCCATCCCTGCTATCTTTCCATATATTTCTTCTCCTTAGTGATTGAACTCCTCTCTTTTTAGTCCCTTACCATCTAGCTTCCACACTTCTTATTCTGCTGAAACTGTGATTTCCAGGGTTTACCAATGACTCCTTAGTTGTCAAATCCAAAAGCCTTTCTCAATTCTCATTTTCTTTTGCCTCTTTGAACCCTTTGACCCAGTCTATTATCCTCTACTCCTAGATATTTTCTTCTCTCTAGGTTTTGGGACACCCTCTCTCCTGATTTTCCTCCTACCTCTCTGACTGCTCCTTCTGTGTCTCCTTTACTAGATCTTCATATACCTCTAGCTCTCAGACCACAGGCATTCATCAGGGTTCTGTCCAGAATTTTCTTCTCTCCTCCTTTATCCAACTTCACTGGTGATCTCATGACTATCTCCATGCTGATAATTCTTAAATCATCAAACTGTTTCAAACTCTTGGTTGACATCCAGTCTCATACCTCCATCTTCCTTTCATATATCCCAAACTAGATGTCTAGGAGACATCTTAAACTCATTATGCAGCTGAGAGAACTCAATTATCTTTCCTCCAAAATCCTCCCCTCCTCCTACTTTCCCTATTACTAAGAAACCAATATCCTCCAAGTCCCTCAAGCTCACAATCTAGGAATCATTCTGGAATCCTCACTGCCGCTCACCATGCCCTCATATCCAACATGGTGCCAAGACCTGTGATCTTATCTCTATAATGTCTCTTGTCAATTTGTCTTGCAGCAGCTCTTGGATATGCTCCTTTCTGTCCTCAAACACTGCCCCCACCCTGGTGCAGGCCTTCATCATCTCACTCTTGCACTATTACAATAACCTGTGGGGATGTACTTCAAGATCCTCTCTATGGCAATATATTCTTCATTCAGTCACTAAAGTAATTTTCCTAAAATGTCACTCCAATCATATCACCTCCTACCCAATTAACTCCAGGGGGTCCCTGTTGCTTCCATGGATGAAATACAAAATGCTTTCTTTGGTATTAAATCTTTTCATCATCTAGCCCCTTCCTCCCTTTCTGGACTTCTTGCACTTTACTCCCTAACACATTCTCTTCCTTCCAGTGACAGTGGCCTTCTGACTGTTCCACAAACTAGCCACTCCATCTCTCAGCTCCAATGCTTCTCTTCAGTTGTCCCCCATGCCTGGAATGACCTCTCTCCTCCACTCAACTACAGATCTCCCTGGCTTCCTTCAAGTTCCAGCTTAAATGTCACCTTCTACAGTAAACTTTCCCTAATCGTTCCAAATTCCAGTACTTTTTCTCTTTCAACTATTGTCTATCCTGTAGAGAGTTTTTTTGTAATTATGTGTGTATGTTTTTCTCCTTCATTAGATTATAAACTCCTTGAGGGCAAAGACTGTATTTTGCCTCTTTTGGTAAGCCCAGCAATTAGTACAATGTCTGGCATTTAGTGGTGCTTAATAAATATTTATTGAATGATTGAGTGTCTTTCTCTGGAGACCAATCCAGGCTCATCTCTTGAAGACCATATAAGTTATAAGGGCATGGAAAGTGTCAGTGGACAACAAAATCATGGATCCATGAAGAATTGAAGAATTTGTTGCATATACTAGAAGGAAAGGTCTAGGCTAGTTAATTATCTCCACTTAGCTTCCTTATCTTTGAAATGAGAGCAGTAATCACTCTTGCAGGATTGCTGTGAGGCTACATTGAGATAACGGCAGGAAAGTACTTCACAAACCCTCAGTGACACATAAATGGTAGCTCCTATTAGCAAAGATGTTATTGGTATTATAACCCAGACCTATGATTTACTAGGAGTAGGAAATTCCTGCTACCAATACCTCTCATCAACTGTTCTATACTTGAGAGTCTTGGAGAATGGTCTACACTGCGAAGAAACACAACTTTGTCAGCATCATGCAGAGAGTATATGTCAGAAACAGGACTTGGACTCAGGCCCTCCTGACTCCACTAAGTCCTGCTGCCTCTGTGTTATCTTGTTCAACATCTTCTTTTCTTTAATTGAAACACTATTTCTCAGCTTCTTCCTTTACACAATGGGGATAATGAAAGCATCTCTCTCCCAGGGCTTTTGTGGGAATCACACAAGATCACAGAGGTAGTACTTTGCCATTTTGTAGAGTGTCCAATGAATGAAAGTTATGATAAGTGTTCTTATCATCAGCATCATAATATTATTATCAAACTTTTCTCCTGTCATCTGGATAATGAGGGAGGAGTCTTCATATGATTGAACATAATATGAAGTTTCTGATACAATCATATAATTTGGGTTCAAAGAGACCTCAGATGCCATCCAGTCTAAACACTTCATTTTACAAATAAGGAAAATGAGACTTAAGGAATTTAAATGACTTGTTCAAAGTTGCAGTGGGGAGAGGGTAGATCTAACCCAGGGACTTGAATTCCCAACCCAAAACACTTTCTGCTGTAGCACATTTGTTCTCAAACTGACATTTTTTCCATTTTCTTCAGGGGCTGCCCTGGCATCCTGGGCACATTTCCCCTGGAGAGTTGATGGATCATTAATATTCTTTACCTGATAGCAGAGGATTTCTTGTCACATCCCTAGATTCCATGGCATTCCTGGAGCAAACAAGTAGAATGGAACACTTTGGGGATCCTCTAATCCAGTGAAATGATCTCTAAAACCCAAATTCCTGCAAGAGGAATTTGCCACATAAATCAGCTGGGAAGAAGGAAATCAGCGGTTCTGTGGAGCAGAGATTGGAAGGAACTCTATGTTTGGAGATTATTTTTAAAGAAGTTGCTGAACAGAAGGAGAATACAGAAGGATTCCTGACTCCAGTGTTCCTTAAGTGATTCATCCAGACATGGCTTACAAACTCTACCAGTGTCAGCCTGGCAACCTCTTATGGACTATGTTTGTATCAACTACCCACATTTCAACTCTGATGGTCTAGCCAGCCATGAATTTATCCATCTTAAGATGAAAAGGAACTGGGCACATGTCCTAATACTTTTCTGCCTGCATAAATCCCTGGCCATGTTCAATGATGTGGAATCTCAGCTGCCTAGCTCAGGTACACGGTTTTGTTCCTTTTCTTCCCAACTCATGTGAATTGAATTAAATTTCTTGGACTGGACATTCTAAACAACACCCTTTTCTGTACTAGTCCTTAGGGCTTTATTTAATACTAAAATATACTTCAGGCAGATGTGGTGAGTGAAGTTTGGCCCAGGAAACACCATGCAATGGAGGGAGGGCTGAACCAGGAGTGAGAGAGATGGAGGCCTGAATTCTGCCTCTTTGAACCTTATATACAGCTTCATATGATTCCTCACATGCAAAATAAGGGGTTGGACCAGATGTCTTCTGTGGTCCCTTCCCACTTGTGGTCTATGCCCTCTCTGTGTTTCAGTTTCCTTATCTATAAAAGATGTCTCAGGATAGCATCCAGCCCACAGTTTTGTTATGAGAATTAAATACGACAATGTAGGCAAAGCTCATTATAGAGCAGCATATAATCATGAGCTATTACTATTATCTGATCTCACAAGATAGTGGAAAGCATGATGGAGCTGAAAACAGCAGACCTGGACTCCAATTTGGGGTCTGCCCGTTACTCTCCATGTAATTTTAGAAGGTGGATGTTCAAATTTCGCTTCTAATCATGACCTGTGTGACTTTGGGCCAGTCATTTACCATTCTTGGCTTCAGTGTCCTCATCTATAAAACATGGGATGGACTAGAGTTTCTTAAACCAGTGATTGTTCATTTGTTTGTTTTTCCCCCTGTGTAATCATTGATAACCATAGGTTGCAATTATTGATGGCCATATTTCAATTTAATTGGTTTATATTTTATTTTATGTATTTAAAAATATCCCTGAGAAGGAAATGATAGGCTTCATCAGATTGCCAAAATGTGCAGGACACAAAAATGTTCACAGCTTTTGGCCTGATAGATTCAAACTTTCCTTTCACCTTTAGATATATGATCTTAGAGTCCAAAGTTCTCTGAAAGACCTCAGTCCCTGTTCCTCAAAATGAGGAGATTGGACAAGGTGATCTTTAAGGTCCCTGCCAATAACAAAGCCCTGATCCTTTTTCCAGTTCACCCTAAAGAAGAGACTTTTCAATGACTTGGGGTCCTCCCTGGTACTGCCATTCATTTCAGTCTCACAAGACATTTATTTAGTAAGTGCCTGCTCTGGGCCAGGCATTGTTCTAGGCAATGGAATCACAGAAGGACATATGCAATCATGCTGGACCTTAGGACCTGGTCTTCAACTGAGAGGCACTTACATTTAACGGATCTCATTTGAAAAGTTAACATTTCTAAAAGATGATCTCAGGTATTTCTGTTAAGCATTCCTAAGCTGTCCTTTCTGGAATGAGGTTGACCATTTTCCATTTGAATTTTCTTTTTCCAATCCAATTATCTCTCTTTTCTACTGTAATTTCTGACATCCTTATACACGGACTCACACCAACAAAGTAATATCAGTGGTGTTTTTATCATCTGTTAGACTTGGTCCATTGTGGAATTGGGAAAAATGAATGCAAGAAGGCACATGGGGATACTCTTTGTTTTAGTTTCTTTTGTTTTATTGATAAAGTGCCGGGAAAGACATGCACACTGTTTTCAGCCTTTGAAAGAAGAGATTTCCAGGGGGGGGCGGAGCCAAGATGGCGGAGTAGAAGGACGCACATTTACGAGCTCCGAGCCCACAACCCATGGAATTGAGGTAAAAGGAGATCCCCATAAATTCTGAATCTCTGCAGGGGGTGCATAAACATAGGGGAAGAGATTTCCGTTCCACTGAACCCTGGAGAGCCGTCCCCGGGGTCCATCGCACTCCGGAAAGCGGACCCCACCCCCACCCCTGGCCGCGGCCCCAGAGAAGCTGACCCAGCAGACTTCAGAGAGGAAAGCTCCGGGGGAAGCTCCGGCAGCCGGGAAAGTCCCTCCGCCCACAGAAGCTACAGGTCAGTAAGAAAGAAAGCTGCGATAGGGGAGGGGAGCGGAGCGTCTCCGTGACTTGGGCCCCCTCGGGAGGAAGCGGCTGCGGCAGAGATGGGGGCAGGAAGCGGCGGAGGCAGAGGCGTGGGCGGGCGGCTGAGGCGGCAACAGCCCGGGACTCAGGAATCCCCCAGCAGCAGGTAGGATCTTCAATACTGAAGGTCTTTCCAACCTGAGGGAGCCGAGTAGGGGAGACGGCCCTGCTCCCACCCTGCTCTACTGCTGAACGCCTCTGAATAAAACCCCCAAGGGAACTGAGCACAGCAGGCGGGGCCCCCCACCCCCACCCGCTCCGTTCCTGAAAGTCTCTGCGGAAAGCCCCTGAGGGCCCAGGATTAGAAGGAGGCCCTGCCCCCACCCTTGCGCCAGAACTAAAGCTTGCCGCAGGAAAGCGCATTTGAATCTCAGAGGCCAAGCACTAGCTGGGCGGATCCAGGCAGGGGTGGAAAGAAATCTCAGAAATCAAGTAACTGGCTGGGAAAATGCCTAGAAAGGGGAAGAAAAATAAGACTTTGGAGAGTTTTTTCCAACAAATGCAAATGATCCCGACCTTCGGATCTGATGGGGAGGACGAGAATGTATTTTTCCCATCAGGGAAAGATGTGGAGGGCGGGGCCTCAGTACCCCAGACACCCCAGGGGGGTGTTGGGTGGGCTCAGGCCTTGGAAGAGCTTAAAAAGGATTTTGAAAAGCAAGTTAGACAGGTGGAGGAAAGACTGGGAAGAGAAATGACAAAGATGCAAGAAGAGTATGAAAAAAAGGTCAATATCTTGGTAAAGGAGACCCAAAAAAATGCTGAGGAAATTAACACCTTGAAAAATAGGCTCACTCAATTGGCAAAAGAGGTTCAAAAAGCCAATGAGGAGAAGAATGCATTCAAAAGCAGAATGAGCCAAATGGAAAAAGAGGCTCAAAAGCTCACTGAATTTAATAGTTCTCTCAAAATTAGAATGGAACAGATGGACTCTAATGACTTTATGAGAAACCAAGAAATCACCAAACAAAACCAAAAGAACGATAAAATGGAAGAGAATGTGAAATATCTCATGGGAAAAACAACTGACCTGGAAAATAGATCGAGGAGAGACAACTTAAAAATTATGGGACTACCTGAAAGCCATGATCAAAAAAAGAGCCTAGACATCGTCTTGCATGAAATTATCAAGGAAAACTGCCCTGACATTCTAGGACCAGAGGGCAAAATAAGTATTGAAAGAATCCATCGATCACCACCTGAAAGAGATCCAAAAAGAGAAACTCCTAGGAACATTGTGGCCAAATTCCAGAAC
The DNA here is from genome assembly GCA_023548195.1 of Bettongia penicillata ogilbyi. NCBI lineage: Eukaryota > Metazoa > Chordata > Mammalia > Diprotodontia > Potoroidae > Bettongia > Bettongia penicillata. Next base: position 2,446,911 of record JAJHZJ010000218.1, read on the forward strand.
TCCCAGCTCAAGGAAAAAATCTTGCAAGCAGCTAGAAAGAAACAATTCCAGTACTGTGGAAATACAATCAGGATAACCCAAGATCTAGCAGCTTCTACATTAAGGGATCGAAGGGCGTGGAATAGGATATTCCAGAAGGCAAAGGAACTAGGACTGAAACCAAGAATCACCTACCCAGCTAAACTGAGTATAATACTTCAAGGGAAAATATGGTCCTTCAATGAAACAGAGGACTTTCAATCATTCTTAATGAAAAGACCAGAGCTGAAAAGAAAATTTGACTTTCAAACACAAGAATGAGAGGAAGCATGCAAAAGTAAACAGCAAGGAGAAGTATTAAGGGACTTACCAGAAATGAACTGTTTGCATTCATACAGGGAAGGACAATATTTCTAACTCTTAAAACTTTTCAGTATCTGGGTGGTTGGTGGGACCACACATACACATGTACACGCATGCACACACATACACACATGCATTCACATGCAGAGACAGAGAGCACAGATTGAACTGAATAGGATGGGACCATACCTTAAAAGAAATTAAGGTAAATGGTGAGAGAGAAATGTCGTGAGAGGAAAGATGGGGAAATGGAAGGGGGTAACTATATGTCATTTAAGAGGCAAGTAGGAGATGTTTTTTAGTGGAGGGAAAAAGAGGAGAGCTGAGGGAAAAAAAAAAAAAACAAATAAACAAAAGTTTACCCTCATCACATTTGACTAAACGAAGGAGTGAAATGCACACTCATTTTGGTATGAAAACCTATTTTACAGTATAAGAAAGCGGGGGAGAAGGAGATATTGGGGGGGGATGATGGAAGGGAGGGCAAAGGGAGGAGGGAGTAATTGAAAGTCAATACTTGGGGAGGGACAGGATCAAAGGACAGAAGAGAAACAATGAGGGGCAGGTTAGGAGGGATGACAATTCAGTTAGTCTTACACAACACGACTATCAGGAAGGTCATTTGCAAAGCTACACAGATATGGCCTATAATGAATTGCCTGCCAAAGGGAATGGGTGGGGAGGGAGGGATGGGGAGAATTTGGAACTCAAAGTTTTAGGAACAATTGTTTAGTATTGTTGTTGCAACTAGGAAAGAAGACATACAGTTAATGAGGAATAGAAAGTCATCTGGCCCTACAGGAGAAAAGAGAAGATAGAGACAAGGGAAGGGAGGGATGACAGAAGAGAGGACAGATTGGAGATAGGGAAAATTAGATTGCTTGGGATATTGGGGTGGGGGAGGGGAGAAAAGGGGAGAAAATTTGGAACCCAAAAATTTGTGAAAATGAATGTAAAAAGCTAAATAAATAAATAAATATAAATAAATAAATAAATAAATGAATGAATGGATAGATAGATAGATAGATAGATAGATAGATAGATAGATAGATAGATAGATAGATAAATAGATAGATAGATAAATAAATAGATAAATAAATAAATAAATAAAAAAGAAGAGATTTCCAGGTTTCTTTGCCAATCTGACAGGCTTATGAGGCTGGTGACCTGAGGAACCCTCTGATCTAAGCCAAGCCACTTTTGCACCACTGTTATTATTTAGTAATTGAATTTTAATTCATTAGAGTTCTTGCCAGTCAACAAATAGAAATGCCTGTGGTACTTCAGAGGTGTTATTTTAAAAGACGGAAGATGAAGGGGAAATGAGACAGACAGTTGGACAACTGGCTTTATCTGCGACTGGAAATGGAAGTTTAATGGGCTATTTGCCAGGATGTACATACTTCAGATAATTCAAAGCAGTAATTCTATCTTACTTCATACCTTCCCAGTCTTTTTACATATTACTCTCCTCCACAAACTATGGAATCCAGTGATATTGATCATCTTACCTGTCCTAACAGTACTGCTTCTAAAAGAAGAGTTTCACTGATTCTCCCCTGCCTAGAGTTATCTTCTTTCTAATCTATATCGATATTTAGCTACCATCTATCTATCTGTCTATTATCTATGATCTATCTTTCTACCACCTGTCTATCATTTATCTATCATCTATCCATTTATCATGTCTATCATCTATCTATTATCTATCTATATATCATCTACCTGTCTATCGATCATCTATCTATCTCTTATTTTTACCAAGTTGTTTACATGTTGTCTCCCCCAATACAGATCTCCTTGAAGACAGGGAAAGTTTAGGTTTCTCTTCTTTTTTTTTTGGTCTTGCATTGTCTAGTACTTAGTTTCTCCTTGGTGACCATCTTCTATGACTTGCAAAGGCTTGTACCCCAAACCCAGATTGTCCCCCTTTCTGATATCCATCTTTAGAATCCATAGCTTCCTCCAAGACTCATGTGCTGCCTCTCATAGGAAATCTTTCTCGTTTCTGATCCTCTTCGTCCCTGTTCAAATGTGAATTTACTTATCTCTTTGCATGTGTTCTGCACCTAATACAATCGAAGTTCTTTACTTGGGGAGGGTTGTGTTGCCTTTGTATCTCCACATCTGCCTTTGTATCTCTTTCCACACAGTAACACAAAGTAGGAATTTCTGAATGCTTACCTTGTGCGACTTTGCCTAAGGCACTGTGGTGATCAGTGACTGATGGTAGCCACTGCATCTTTTGGTTTTGCCTATTTTCAGACTATTTTTCGTTCCCTTCATGGCTCTATTTCTGACTATCTTGACTTCTGCCTCTTCAGATACTGTTTCACCTTGGAACCTCCCTCCACACCTGGGGTCTTTTCCCTCTAGATCCAGAATGTGGAGACACAGTGTCCCTTTATCTCATTGATGAGCACTTCCCATGATCTCAGTTTGAGTCAGGGGCCAGGGCTGGCCATCCTTCCTTCTCTTCCCAGTTGTGCTTCTGTTTCTCTGGATTTGTACAACAGGGATCCTTCTAGTCCCCATCCTGTACTGCAGAACATTTTCTGTGTTATCTTTCTGTGGCCTTCTTAAGGACAGAGACTATTGTTTTGTATGTAATTGGACCCCCTAGCACTAAGCACAGTAAGTGTTTAAAAAATCCCTCTTTCCCCGCCTTCACTGCATTGATTGCCTTCTCACTCTAAGTAATTACCTGCATAAACCAAGATACCCCAGGGAATCCTGGGTCATCTCCAGTCATCCTGGAGAATATCAGGTCACTGGATTGAGAGGACTCTGGAGGAGAAGTGAGGCTGGTGGCTTTGCATAGCGTTCCTTCACTCAAAACAAAGTCAAGTGCAAGTCATGTCATCATTTCTCTGATGGCATGGTCTTTTTTGGCAACAAAGGATGAAAGCAACAGCAATAGATTTAGCTAATCCCAGGTCAAGTCATTAGGACACTATCCTGTTATTAACTCATAATATTCAATGTTCTTCTATGGTCTGAATAGGATGATAATTGGTTTTAGAAATGGGAGAGGTCTTCAAAATCATCTTCACTTAAGACAAGTTAGTCAATCAGCATCTGTTAAACACCTACTATGTGCAAGTTGCTATGCTAGGAAAAATGTGGAGCTTTAGGGAAAGGAAGTCATTTCCCCCAAGATCACACAGTCAACAACCTGGTTTGAACCCAGGTTCTCTGGCCCAAGATCAAATTCCTTTCCACAATAACTCAGTGTTGGACTCACTTTTGCCAGTTTCTTAGGTATATTTGATGTAAGGCTTATGCATGGAATTGAAAGACCTTAAAAAGCGACATACAGAAGAACGAGTGAATTCACAGTCAGAGAGGAACACAAGGACATTCTGAACCTTTTGTTATTTCAGATGAAGTTTGGTTTGATTTTTTCAAGTTCTGCAAAAATAATTCTTTGGTAGTTTGCTTGGTAAAATGCTTCATAATTAAAGTGATAGAGGCAGAATTATAATTTTTATTACATTGGTTTGACCTACCAAGGAGAAATTAATATTTCTCTAATTGTTTAGTTCAGTCTTTATTTTTGTGAAAAGCATTTTGTAATTATATTCGAATTGTCCCTGAGTGTTTTTGGCAGGAGGATTTCAAATGTCTTGTACTGTCTACAGTTGTTTTAAGTAGAATTTCTCTTTCTAACTCTGGCTGCTGGGCTTTATTGGTAATATATAGAAATAGTGATCATTTATGTGAATTTCTTTTACAACCTGCTACTTTGCTGAAGCTATTAATTGTTTTAATTAGGTTTGTATTTGATTCTCCCAGATTCTCTAAGTAGACCATCATCTCATACGCAAAGGGTGATAGTTTTGCTTCCTTAATGTCTATTCTTCTTGCTTTGATTTCTTTTTCTTTTTTCATTGCTATAGCTAGTATTACAAGTGAAAATTGAATAATTGTGATGATAATGAGTATCCTTGCTTCACCTCTGAGATTGTTGGGAAGGCTTTTAGTTTACTCTTATTAGTATTAATTTAAGAAAGGTTCCATTCACTCCCATACTTTCTATTTTTTTGTACTATATCTTGTCAAAGGCTTTTTCTGAATCTATTTATATAATTGTATGAGAATTTCATTGTATTTGTTTTTCATATGATTAATTATGCTGATAGCTTTCCTAATACTGAATGAGCCCTGCATTCCTGATACAAATCCCACCTGGTTATAGTGTATATGAACTTTGTAATATATTGTTGTAATCCTCATGCTGGTTTTTTATTTTAAAATTTCTGTATCAGTATTCATTAGGGAAATAGGTCTCTACTTTCTTTCTCTCTTTTTGCTTTCCTGGATTTAGGTATCAAAACCATATTTGTGACATAAAAGGAATTTGGTAGGATGCTTTATCTTTTTTCAAATACTTTATGTATTATTAAAGTCAATTGTTTTTAAATGTTTAATAGAATTCACTTGTAAATCCATCTCGTCCTGGGAATTTTTTCTTAGGGAGCTCACTTATGACTTCTTCAATTTCTTTTTCTAAGATGAGGTTATTTAAGTGTTCTTTTTATGCTAATATAGGCAAATTATAATTTTGTAAATATTCATACCTTTTACTTAGATTGTTTGTTTTACTGGCATATACTTGGGCAAGGTAACTCCCTAATAAATATTTTAATTTCATCTTCACTTGTGGTGCATTTACTCTTTCCATTTTTGATACTGATAATTTTATTTTTCCATTATTTTTAAATCAAATTAGTCAGTGGTCTATCTATTTCAATTTTTTTTCATAGAACCAGTTGCTAGTCTTATTTATTAGTTCAATGGACTTCTTTTACTTTCAATTTTATCTTTCCCTTCTTTGATTTTCAATATTTCCAATTTTATATTTAATTAGTAATTTTTAATGTGTTATTTTCCCAGTTTTTCTTTTAATTTCACGTCCATTTATTGATCTTCTCTTTCTCTCTTTTATTGATATGTGCATTTCAAAATATAATTTTCCTTAAATATTAATTTGGCTATATCCCATAAATTTTGGTAACCTATTTTGAAGTTATCATTCTCTTTCATGAAATTGCTAATTATTTCTATGATTTCTTCTTTGACCTACTCATTCTGTATGATTAGATTATCTAGTTTCCAACTAATGTTTACTCTATCATTCCAAAGTCATTTTAATGTAATTTTATTGCATCATGATGATACAAAAAAAGTGCACTTAATATTCTTGCTTTTCTGCATTTGAGACTTTTATGCCTTAATACATGGTCACTTTTCATGAAAGTGCCAGCTGAGAAAAAAGAATAATATACTCCTTTCTATTCCCATTCATTTTTTTGAAGATGCCTATCATACCTCTCTTTTCTAATATTCTATTCATATCTTTAACTTACTTTATGGTTAGGTTTATCTACTTCTGAGAGGGGAAAGTTGAGGTTTCTCACTAGTGAGTTTTATGACTTCTTCTTGTAACTTATTTAACTTTTCCTTAAGAATTTGGGTGCCATACCATTTGTTGTACATATGCTTAGTATGATATTCCTTTATTGTTTATGGTCCCTGTTAGCAAAATGTAGTTTCCCTGTTTATTTCTTTTAACTAGATCTATTTTTTTTGCTTTTGCTTTGTCTGAAATCAGGATTGCTATCCCTGTCTTTTTTTTTTAACTTCAGCTGAAGTATAACAGATTCTGTGCCAGTCCCTTATTTTAACTCTGTGTGCATCTCTCTGTTTCAATTGTTTTTCTTGTAAACAATATATTATTGGATTCTTGTTTCTAATCCATTTTACTATCTACTTCTGTTTTGTGAAGAAATTCATTCCATACAAATTTACATTTATAATTACTAACTGTGCATTTCCCTCCATTCAATATTCTCTTAATACATCTCTTTTTTTTACCCTTTTCTTCCTCAAAAGTGTGTTTTGCTTTTGACTACTGCCTCCTTTAATATCATCTCTCTTTAATCATCCCCTTTTATTTTATCTCCATCTCATTTCTCTGTTGGTTAAGATAGATTTCTATACCCAAGTGAGTGCGCGTATGTATATATGTATGCATATATATATATATATATATATATATATATATATATATTTTTCTTCTTTCTTTGAACCAATTCAGATGAGAGTAGGGTTCAAGCATTTTCCTCTCCCCATTTTTCTCTTCCACTATAAAAGCTCTTCCTTGAACACCTCTTTTCTGTGAGATAATTTTCCCCATTTTTCCTTTCCCTTCACCCTTTTCCCCCTACATCCCTCTTTCTTACTCATCCTTTTGTCCAAACATCTCCACATAATTGAATCGCTCATCCACCCTCTATGTAAAGTCCTTGTAACTGCTCTAATAATGATGAAGTTTTTAGGAGTTATATGCATCGTTTTCCCATATATCAATGCAAACATTTTAATTGTATTGAGTCTTAATGAATTTTCTTTCAGGTTTATTTTTTATGGTTCCCTTGAGCCTTGTATTTGAAATTCAGAGATTTTCCCCCTTCTTCTACATTCCTGATTTAAAAAAAAAAATCAGTATTTTGAAGGACATCATTGATAATGATATTGAATTAACTCTGTTTATCTTGGTCAGACCCAACTCAATGTTACAAGGAATTTAATCTGAAGTAAGGAAGCCCACTGTGTTCTTTTCAAGCTTAGGTAAAAGCAGATCCTTTTGTCTAGATAACCTAAGGTTTTTAGTGGTCTGCTATAAAGATATTTATTCTGTTCAAGGGTGACATGATGATGAATGACATTAAGCCCTCCAATGGAAGAATATATAAATGGTGAGACTGATGCCATGATTGCCTGGTCCAATAGAGATGGCCAAATGATCATTCTTTTGTTAGTAACCTGCTCCCTTATTAATAAAATGACTAAGTTGCCCAGAAATGATGTCTTTTGAATCTTTTTAATCATCACACATTTAGGTTGGGCTCTATTCCAAGGTTAGGAATAAGGGACATGGGAGCACTCAAGGGCTCTCAAGCTTCAAGCTTTTTTGCTCTGCTATTTTCAAAGCTAATTCTGGGGGTAAGAAGGTCCAAACTTATGTGATCTGGAAAGAGCTGAGATCACAGCTGCCTTGCAACTTCAAGCAATGCTTCTCCTCATGGCCTCTGCTCCTTTATACCACTTCTCAGGGTCCCTGTTCTACTCTGGAACTGTAACTAAGAAGTGAGTACAGGTGATGGAGTTACCAAGCAGAGCTCTGTCCTACTTCCAGTGCTAGCACATGAATCCCCTGTGGTCTCCTTCTGGTCAAATGTCCAATCTCCTTACCATGGCTGACTTGAGAGTTATGAAAGCTGTTACTGCTCCTGCATTTGCCTTCAAGGTCCACTGCTGATTTACTTCCACATGGGATCCAGATCATCTCCACCCCACTATCACAGTTCTCTCCTTCCAACCCCCTTATCTTTTGCTGGAAAAATTTCTCACCCCAACCTTCTGTTGGGTTTGCTTCTTCAGAATTTGAATTGTGGTGTTTTTTAAAATTGTTCAAAAGGAAATTTGGGGAAGGCTTGTCCAATTCCTCTACTCTGCCCTCTTAATTGTGACCCCAAAGTGAATAAAAGCGGTTTGCAAAGAACTTTGCAAACTTTAAAGCACTACCAAATTGTGGGCGTTATATTCATGAGTATGAAATTGCAGCCATGGGGCAACATGTCTTGCTAGGTAGGAGTTAAATCTGTAGAACCAGAAAGAACATATTTCACTGCATCTACTCTTCCTTTGCATGATCTCTATTGATCATTAAATCTAGACTCCTTAAGGGAATGTTTTTTTTTTTTTCTGTAGTTCGTGGTGGGGATGGCCTAGTTTCATTAAGAGAACATTTTGCAAACCTTAAAATGTGATAACAATGAGCAATTTTGTGTGTGTGTGTGTCCTTCGTTGCTGAAGAAGACCATGTCATCAGAGAAATAATGACAGGACTTGCACTTGACTTTGTTTTAAGTAAGGGAAGGCTGTGCAGGTCACCAGTCTCACTTCTCCTCCAGAACCATCTGAATCCAGAGACCACATATTCATCAAGATGACTGGAGATGGCCCAGGATGAGGCAATTGGGGTTAAGTGACTTACCCAAGGTCACACAGCTAGTGAGGGTAAAGTCTCTGAGGTGAGATTTGAACTCAGGTCCTCCTGACTCCTGCACTGGTGCTTTATCCACCACACCACTTACCTGCCTTCATGAGCAATTACTGTTATTTTATTATTAGCATAGATACCTCTTCTGATTTCTCTTTTACCTCTACACTGTGTTACCAAGTACACCTCCATGAATAAGTCTCACCTCAGGACATTTGCCTTATACTGAATCTCTGGATAACAGGAAACACGTGGATTAGCTGAAAAGCCTGTTGGTTCTGACCCCCACCTAATAAATAGTATTAACTGAGAGTTTCATTCCAGTTTTTCTCTTATTTTTTCTTGTTTCTCCAGTTACTAAATTTGGTACATTTAAAAAATAACAGTTTATATATAGATTTCCACAAAGTATTTGATAAAGTCTTTTATGGACAAGGTCCTTGTGAACAAAAGGGAGAGGTGGGTGTGAGATTCAGAACTAGCAAAATGTCATTGTTGATGAAGGATCAGTGTCAGCTTGGATGGGTATGTTAAATAACTTGCTCCAGGTCTCTGCCCTTGGGCCTATGCTATTCAACATGTTTATCAATGATTTAGATGAATTCAGAGATGGAAAGTTGTTCAGATCTTTAGATGACTTGAACCTAGGAGTGCTAGCTCATATGTTCTGTAAGATGACTCAAAGATATCTGTATCAATATAAGAATATCTCAGCAAGAATGTTGGAAAGAGGGGGGAGGAGCCAAGATGGTGGAGTAGAAAGACACACATATGCTAGCTCCTAACACACAGCCCATAAAATAACTGTAAAGAAGTACTCCCAACAAATTCTGGAGCAGCAGAAGCCACAGAACAATGGAGTGGAGGAGATTTCTGTTCCAGAGAGATCAGAAAAACCAACACCAAAAGTATATCATGCACTGGACCTGGAGCAGAGCCCAGCCCTGCCTTGGCCACGTGGCACCGAGAGGAGCAGATGCAAGCAGGCTTCAGGGACAGAATCTCCTGCAGCAGCGCAGGTCCCTCCATGCACAGGTGCCAAAGATCAGTGAAAGAGTCTTTTTGGCTGGCCAAGAGGGGAGTGGGGTGTCACCGTGACTCAGGCCCCTTCAGGAGGCAGCAGCAGAGGCAGCAGCAGACAGGAGCTCCCAAAGCAGACAGGAGCTCGAATCCATTGTTGAAGGTCTCCACATAAACCCCCTGAGGGAACTGATCCCCTTGTGGTGGCCCTGCCCCCATCCCAGCACCTGAACTTAATCTCACACTGAACAGCAGCCCCTCCCCCACCAAAAGCCCTGAGGATGAGAAGCAGCATTTGAATTTCAGCCCCTAAGCCCTAGCTGGGCAGATCTGGAGGCAAAGTGGGTGTGGAGAGGAAACTCAGAAGTCAAGTAACTGGCTGGGAAAATGCCCAGAAAAGGGGGGAAAAATAAGACCATAGAAGGTTACTTTCTTGGGGAATAGGTGTCTCCCACTCATCCTTTCAGATGAGGAAGAACAAGGCATACTGCCAGAGGAAGTCAAGGACCCTCCCTCTAAAGCAGACTTAAACTTGGCTCAGAAAATAGAAGAACTTAAAAAACAAGTTAGCAGCTTACTAAAGGAGAACCAAAAAAATGCTGAGGAAAATAACAGTTTTAAAAAGAGGCTAACTCAATTGGAAAAAGAGGTCCAAAAAGTCAAGAAGGAGGGTTTAAAAAGCAGAATTAGTCAAACGGAGGAGAAGGTTCAAAAGCTCACTGAACAAAATAATTCGTTGAAAGAAAGAATTTAGTCCAGGGAAAAGAATGACTATGAGTTAAACCAAGAAGTTAGTAAACAAAACCAAAAACTTAAAAAAATAAAAGATGATGTGAAAGAACTCATTGGAAAAACAGCTGACCTGGAAAATAGATCCATGAGAAAAAATTTAAAAATTATTGGGCTACCTGAAAGCCATGATCAAATAAAAGAGCCTAGACACTATCTTCCATGAAATTATCAAGGAAAACTGCCCTAATGTTCTATAATCAGAAGGCAAAGTAGATATTGAAAAAATTCATCATTCTCCCCTGAAAGAAACCCAATCAGAGAAATTCCTAAGAATATTGTGGCTAATTTCAGAGTTCCCAGATGAAGGAGAAAATACTGCAAGCAGCTAGAAAGAAACAATATGAGTACTGTGGAAATACAGTCAGGATAACACAGGATCTGGCAGCTTCAACATTAAGTGATCAAAGGACTTGGAGTAAGATATTTCAGAAACCAAAGGAACTGGGACTGAAGCCAAGAATCACCTACCCAGCATATCTGAATATAACACTTCAAGGGCAAAAATGGACACTCAGTGATAGAGACAAATTTGAAGATTTCATGTTGAGGAAAAGACCAGATCTGCATTTAGAATTTTCACTTCCCAAGACAAGAATCAAGAGAAGCATGAAAAGGTAAACAGGGGGAAAAAATCATAAAAGAATCTCTAAAGCTGAAGTGTTTGCATTACTACATGGAAAGAAAATATTTTTAATTCTTCAATCTTTTCTCAGTATTTGGATAGTTGGAGAGATTGGACACACACACTTACACACATACACATACATAGAGAGTGCAGGGTGTGTTATATCAGAAGAGATGATAGCCACATACATACATACACACACACACACACACACACACACACAAATAAAACAAAATAAAATAAAAATTAAGGGTGAAGGAGGAAAATTCCAGGAAGAGAAAGGGAGGAATGGAATGGGGTAGGCTATAACTCATCTTATTCAATGGAGGAGACAAGGGAGAAGGGGGAGGGGAATAAAGCTACTCTCCCCACATGTGGCTGAAGGAAGGAATAACATGCTCACTAAATTTGATAGGAAAATTTATGTCATACTACAGGAAAGTAGGAAAGGAGGCAACAAGTGGAGTGAAGGGAATGTTAGAAGGGAGGGCAAATGGGAAAAGGGAGTCACTAGAAATAAACACTTTCAGGAAGAGATAAGGTCAATTGTAGGGGGGGGGAAATAAAAGGGATAGGGTAGGGCAGAGGGCAATATAATTAGTATTACACAACCTGGTTACTATGGAAATCTTTTGTAAAACAACATATGTTTAGTCTGTATTGAATTGCTTCCCTTCTTAGTGGGGCTGAGGAGGGAGGTGGGGAGGGAGAGAAGTTGGAATTCAAAGTAGTAGAAAAGTAGAAATGAATATTGAGAATTTTTACGGCTTATAATTGGGAAATAAGAATTACAGGGATAGGGATATGGCAATTCATCTTGCCCTGCAAGAAAAGAAGGAAGATGGGGATAGGACAGGGGTGGGATGTGATGGAGGGGAGGGTATATTGAGGGAAGGAGCAACCAGAAGGCAAGGTACTAGGAAGTGATGGGAGGGGGGTGGATGGGGAGAAAAAATTGTTCATGTTACAAAGTGAGGTAAAAGCAATTAGTATTAAAACTTTAGACTGAATTAACTACTGAGAATAAATCAATGACATCTTTAGTTTGGAGAAAAGAATTTCAGTCTAACTTTCCAAGAGGAAGGTAACTTCTGATAAAATTTGGCATTGATGGAGAAGTCAAGGTTTTAATGGTAAATTTGATTTTATGATTGCATTTAATCAGGAACTAGAACATGTATAGAAAGTCATGTAAGCCACTTAAGACTTGCCTAAAAGATGTTCCTTAGCCAAAGTGAAACTATAATCGTATTTTAAACCTGGTTATAGGAACTTGCCATTTTTAGATGATGTGGGACTGCTAAGTGACTGTGCTTCTGAGTCTAACTCCAGGCATGGGAAGCAAGAAAGGCGATCCGAGCCTCCATTACATGATGCCACTAAGCTGATGAGATGCTGGTATGAACTGCATAGGTGATCTCAAGGGAAGAGTGGGAGAAAAGCTGTACAGCATGGGCTGAGGTGGGATTCTCCAGACTCAGTTTCCCCAATGACACCTGGCAGACTTTAAGCCAGACTGAATATAAGTAGACAATCTACTCCTGCCTGGAATAGACATGAAATTGGGGAGATATTGTTTCCCTGCAATGTCCCCACTCTTGGTGGCAATTCCCTATAGTCAAAAGATATGTAAGCTCAATACCAGATCCATCCAATTATAGATTATGGGTAGAGGAACATCTGAGGCTGCCTAAAATTAAGCTTTTAGGCATAGAACTTTAGACCAACAACATTAAGTTAGGGTCTTTTTCTTCTTAGTAATACTGAGGATACAATTAGATCAAGAGATTGTGAAGTTAGCAACATAAAAATTATCTGTGTCTCAGTTGGCTTATGTTTAAAAAAATAATATTTTTTGTGGTCCATATTGTAAATGCTTTAAAAAGTTGTATCACCTGACCAAAAGCCCGTATTGCTTTATCTGTTATAAACTGTTAAAAATAAATTTAAAAAAAGAATGTTGGAAAGCGTGAAAAGGAAAAACCTTAAGGTCCATCCTGTGCCTATATCCAAATAATTACACTGCAGAAGGAAAGGATGAGAGTATGTAATAAGTCATGTGAAAAAGATCTGGAAATTCCTATTGAAATAGCACTGATTAGAATCAAGAGTGCAGACAGGGACCACCTCTAACAATGTGTACAGCATCCTGCCCAAATGTTCCTCACTAGTAGTCTCATTACCAGTATAGTCAATGGAGTGAAGTTAACAGTTTAGAAAAATCATGATTTGCGGAGGTCTAAACCTAGTGTCTCATCATTGTAGGTCAGGAAGGTTCCTTCCACAAAGGTTGTTCTGCAACTCTTCTAAAAGTTAACAGTCTTAGAGAGTTGTAAAATGCACTGAGAAATTAATAGACTTTCCTATGATGACATAGCTATGATGTATCAGAGGCAGAACTTAAAGTCAGGTCTTTCTTTCCCATCCCAAAACATGAGAAGGAGGAGGAGAAGGAAAGGAGAGAGAGTAAAAGGTGAAGAAGAAGAAGAAGAAGAAGAAGAAGAAGAAGAAGAAGAAGAAGAAGAAGAAGAAGAAGAAGATATGAATATTTTTATTATATGATATTCATTTCTGGAAAAAAAAAAAGTTCTCCCTTCGCTCCATTAACACTTCCTTGCAATGAAATAATATAATTATGTGAAAACAACTAGTTGCAGTTATCTCATTTGACAACATGTACAACATTCTTCCCTGATAGTCCGCCAGCCACCACACAGAGGAAAGGGATATGTTTCATTGTCTTGATCCTGGGACCGTTGCTGCTTTTTCAGCTATTCAGAGTTCCATATCCTTTGACTGGTGCTTTTTTTTAGTATTTCTTTTTTTGCTTCTTTTTTTGTTACATTTAAGTTCCCAACTTTCTTTCCCTACCTCCCTTCCTACCCCACAGTGGGGAAGGCCACCATTTGATGCAAATTTATATAAAACCACATTATACAGACTTTTATTTATGGGTTCTTTTTTCTGGAGGTGAGTGGCATCTTTGTCCATAGGTTTGGTATAGTTGATTTGAGTATTGTCCTCAGAACAACTTGGTTGTTCACAATTTTTCTTTGAACAATATTGCTCTTAATTGGTTCTGTTCACTTCACTTTTCATTATTTCATGTGAGTCATTTCATGTTTTTCTAAAATCATTTCTTACAGCACAGTAGCATTCCATCACAATCAAATGCCACAATTGGTTTAGCCATTCCCTGATTGATGGGCATTCCCTCAGTTTCTAGCTCTTTACCATTACAAAGAAAGCTACTATAAATATTTTAGAGCATATAAGTTTTTTTTTTCCTTAATCACTTTGGAAAACAGACCTAACAGTATTATTGTTAGGTCAAAGGGCATTTGTACTTTTATAGCCCTTTGGGCATAATTCTGAATTGTTCTCCAAAAAGGTTGGAGCAGTTCATAGTGCTTCCAAAAGTGAATTAAAATCTTAATTTGTCCACATCCCCTCCAATATTTGTCAGTTTTCCCTTTAATCATTGTAGCCAATCTGATGGTGTGAGAAAATATTTCAAAGTTGTTTTAATTTGCATTTTCCTAAATAACAACGAGTTAGTGTATTTTCATATGACTATGTATAGTTTTGGTTTCTTCATAAAAAAAGTACCTGCTCATATCCTTTGACTATTTTTCAATTGCACAATGACTCATACTCTTGAAATATGAGACTTTTATATAAAAACTGTCTGTAATTTCTTTCTCAGTTTTCTGCTTTCCTTTTAATCTTGGCTAAATTGTTTATTTGTACAAATCTTTTTAATTTCAAAATTGCTTATTTTACATCCCCCAATACTCTTTATCTGTTTTCTATTCATAATTTTTTTCTCCTATCCATAGGTCTGATGAGTAATGTGTTTCATCTTCTAGGTCCCCTGTAATATCTCCCATTATATCTGTATCATGTATCCATTTTGATAATATCTTGGTAAATGGTGTAAGATATTGATTTATGCCCAATTTCTGCCAGGCTGCTTTCCAGTTTTCTCAATAATTTTTGCCAAATGTTGCACACTTATCCAAAAAGCTTAAGCCATTACAATTGTCAAACACAAGTTTAAAACAATCATTTACTACCATGTATTGTATGTCTACTCTGTTTTACTGATTTAACTTTCTATTTCTTAGCCAACACCAAATAGTTTTGACAATTGCTGACTTATAATAAAGAACTGCTATTGTTAAACTTCCTTCCTTTACATTTTTCTTTAATTCCTTTGATATTCTTCCAAATGAATTTTATTATTTTTAACAATATAATATTTTGGTAGTTTAATTGGGATGGCATTGAATAAGTAGATTAGTTTAGGTAGAATTGTCATTTTAATTTTATTGATTCTTTTCTTTCATGAATAATATTTCCCCAATTATTGAAATCTGGCTTTATTTGTAGAAAAAGTTTTATAACTATGTTCATGAAGTTTGAGTGGCATTTCTATTTACACTGTTGAAGTATTTTATGTACATTTTTGGTCACTGCACAAATTTATACACACTTTTCATGTTTCTCTGAATTCCTCATGCTGACCACTTCTTATTGAATCATAACATAATCTTTTATTTAAGACTTGTTGATTTCATTTACCTAAGGAACTCTTGGTGAGGAAATAATTTTATCAATATAGATCAGCACATGCTATACGGAGCAGTCTTAGAAATTTGCCTGGGACACTGAGGCTAAGTGACTTGCCTGAGGTCACACAGTCAGGATATATCAAACTTGTGATTTGAATCTAGGTCCACTTGACTCTGAAGCTAGATCTCCATGCATTATGCCATGCTGCATCCAATACCACAGACTTTTTCAGTCATTTCCATTTTGATTGGAGTCCATTTTTCTTGCAATTCTTTGCTACAAAAAAAGTTCTGAATATTTTAGCATATACTGGACATTTAATTATTTGACTAGTTGAAGTATATGCCTCATAACGGACTTGCTGAATAAAAGGGAATGCGGTGCAGTTGCTTTTATGCATGCTTACAAATGCCTTCTGGGAATGATTAGACCAAGTCATACAGCATATTAGTGTGTCTGTCTTCCTCTCATAATTCCAACCCTAAATGTTTCCATGTTTTGCCAGTGTGTATAGCAACTAAAAGTTGCTTTTCTTTTGCCATTCTCTCTGTCATTTCTTCAAATCTTTTTTTGAAATTAGTCCAGATTTTTTAACAAGTAACATGCTGTGACATTTGATGAAATATGTGGGTACGTGTGTGTGTGTGTGTGTGTGTGTGTGTGTGTGTGTGTGTGGTGTAGGGTGTATTCAAGGAGGACCAAGTACCTTTGGTATCATGGCTGCTGAGCCCTTTTGGGATTCTTTCCACCTTTGGTGTCCACCTGTTCCACCTAACTCTTACTTGTGCCTCCAAGAAGCTGAAACATGCACAGCTGTCACACCCCAGTAAAACATTTCAGCAGATGGGTCAAACCAGGCTGAGGGTAACCAAGAGTTCCCAAATTCATTGGTGAGTTAGGGGTGTGTTTTCCCCAAGCATGTGAAAACTTCCTCTGGTGAAATGGGAGGATGAGAACAATTTGTTCCAATGACCATGAAGGCAGATGAAGCAGGCAATGTGGAGTGCTTAGAGCTTGGTTTGATACCGAAGATGCCAAGGTCATTCACTGATTCTGAGCAATCACCAGCCATCTTCACTGTGTCCTGCCACTGGACTATGATGACTCTGGAGGAGAAAGTGAGGCTGACAACCTCGTGCAACTCTGCCTCACTTAAATCCATTTTATGCACAAATCAAAAGACATCACCCATACCATTTCACCACATTTTGCCTCATGTCCTGTGGCAACAGGCAAGTGATGAAGTAGCAGGTGCAGATACACTGGGAGCTGCAGGCACAACTCTGCACACAGGTTGCCCAGGTCATAGGGTCATTTCTCACTGGAAGCAGCAGTGGGACTCAGCATCCCCTGGATGTCCGAGTAGTCTTTTAAGGATCGCACTGCTCACCTCCTGACATAAGGAAGGGGGCTAGAGAAAGTCCCCTAAATATTCTCTGCTTACCCAACCCTGACCTGATTACCACAGCAGGCAGGGAATCCCACTATGTTGTGGACAAACATAAAAAATGTACAAAATGTACAAAAACATCTGCAAAGATGATTCCACTCACCATCAGCACATGGAATATGCACACACTAATAGATAATACAAAATCCAAAAGACCTGAAAGAAGAACTGATCTTGTTGCAAGAGAACTAAGTAGGTATCACCTCTAAATTGCAGCCCTGAGTGAAACAAGGTTGACAAATGAGAGCCAGCTTACTGAAGTTGGAGCTGGATACAGCTTTTTCTGCAGTGGGCTCAGTGAAGGGGGGCGCAGTAAAGATGACTTGGGTTTTGCAATCAAAACTAATCTAATCAGCAAGCTGGGATGCCTGCCAAGAGGAGTGAATGACACGCTCATGACAATGCAATTGCCACTTGCAGGAAAATGAGATGCCACCATCATCAGTGCCTATGCTCCCACCATGACAAACCCTGATAAAGTAAAAGAAAAATTTTATGAAGACCTAGGGACCCTTTTCATTAATGTGCCCAAAGAGGGCAAGCTTATAATTTTGGGTGACTTTAATGTTAGAGTAGGCTCAGACTACCAGACTTGGCAGGGAGTCCTAGGGAGGAATGGAGTTGGAAACAGCAACAGCAATGGTCATTTACTGCTGAAGACTTGTGCATCGCATGATCTTCTCACCACCAGCACTGTTTTCTGCTTATCCAAATGTAATAAAACTTCATGGATGCACCCTCACAACAAACATTGGCATCTAATAGACTATGTGATTGTAAGGAGAAGAGACAGACAAGATGTGAGAGGGACAAAGGCGATGTGTGGTGCAGAGTGCTGGACTGATCCTTTCCAAGTTAAATATTTGCATTCAGCAAAAGTGCCACCACCAAGGCATAATGACTACCAGAAGAATTAATGTCAACAAATTAGAGCTCTTCTCTGAGTGGGAACACTTTGTTGATAACTTGGAGGGAAAGTTGAGCCAATACACAGTTGACAACAGTGGAGTAGAAAAGGAGGGGGAAGCTTTCAGAGATTTGGTGTATAGCACTGTATTTGCTCATCTGGGTTAGAACAGTAACAAACACAAACACTGGTTTAATGAAAATGATGGGGAAATTCAGAAGCTGCTAAATGAAAAACGAGAACTCCACAGGATTTACCAGCAGGATACCACCTGTAAGAAATCAGCATTTAATTCCATCAAAAGCAAAGTACAAGCAAAGTTTAGAGAGTTGTAGGATTCCTCGCTCAGTAAGAAGGCAGATAAAATTCAGTTTTATCCTGATAGTAACAATGCAAAGAGCTTTTATGATTCCCTAAAAGCTATTTATGGACCAAAAATCTATGGTGCATCACAACTACTCAGTGCTGATGGAGCCACATTGATTAGTGATAAGGACATGATCCTAAAGGGATGGGCTGAACAATTCCATAATGTTTTCAACAGACCATTATCAATAAAGGCTGAGGCCATTGACCTTTTACCTGAGTTTGGCATCAGTCCCTCCTGAGCTGAAGCTCCAACTGATGAAAAGATTTTGAGGGCCATTAGGCTCCTTTAATGTGGTAAAGCACCTGGTACTAATTCTATTCCAGCTGAGATTTGCAAGGTAGAGAGACCATCGCTCATACAAAAGCTGACTGAAATTTTCCAGGTTATATGGCAAGAGCAGTTTATCCCCTTCTGATGTTCTTCTTTTTCATTGTATATAATGACTCTAAGAATCATGTAGTTTCCTTATTTATCCCTCTTGAATTGATTGATTTTATGGTTGCTTTATCTGAAATCATAATTGCAATTCTTGTCTTTATAGAACTGCTGGAAGCATAATCCATATGTCTGTTTTATATGCATTTCTTACTTGAAACCAAATGGTTACACTTGGGGCTTTGATATATTGCACTACTCTCTTTTATTGGGTAATTAAATCCATTCACATTAAAAGTTGGAGTTTATATTTTATTTTACTAAATATATATATATATATATATATATATGACTATATTATACGAATAGGTACATGTATATATGAATATATAAGATAGAAAATGGACCTCTGACTTTATAGGTTTGGAGAACTCCTAGGTAAGGAAACTCCTTTTATCAAAGCAGGTCAACATTTTTTCTACAACTGTTAGTCTCAGACAGTTACCTAGAATGGTAGTGTCAAACTCAAATTGAAACAGGGGCTACCAAACCATGCAGAAGGATTCCTGTAGGCCATATATTGACTTAGAAAATCACATATCAAAGTTATTTACATTCTATAAGCATATCTCTGAGATATTGCTGGTTCATTTCCAGACTACCACAATAAATTAAAAGCAAGTTAAAAGACATTTTTTTTGGTTCTTAATGTATATAAAAGTTACATTCATACTGTAGTCTACTAAGTGTGTGATAGTATTTTTTCTTTCAAAAGTGACATACATACTTTAATTTAAAAATGTTTCTAGCAAACATGCTAAAAAATTGCTAACCATCATCTGGAGCTTCAGTGAACTGTAATCTTTTTGCTGGAGGAGAGTGGTGCCTCAGTGTTGATGACTGCAGACTGACCAGGATGGTGGTTGCTGAAGTCTGGTTGGGCTATGGCAATTTCTTAAAGTGAGACGACAATGAAATTTGCACCATCAATTGAATTCCTTTCATTTGAGCACTTAAAAACCATTGTAGGGTTAGTCTACATTGTAAAGTGGGCCTAATTTCAATATTGTTGTATTTCAAGGAAGACAGGGACCTAGGAGAAAGGGGAGAACATCCTGCTGGTAGAGCACTCAGAACACATACATTTATCAATTAAGTTTGCTGTCTTAAATGGACATGATTCCTGGCATCCCCAAAAAAATCAAAGTAGTCACATCAAAGATCGTAGATAATCATAACAAATATAATAGCAATGAAATTGCTTTAAATATTGTTTATTTAAATTAAATTAAATTAATAAATAAAAATTAAAATAAATGAATAATGGATGAATGAAATGATAAACAAATAAATAGATTAATGGATGAATAAAATGATAAATAAATAAATAGATAGATGAATGGATGGATGAATAAATAAATAAATGAATGAAATAAATAAATAAAAGAATTAAATAAAAAATAGATTAATAAATAAAAAATTAAATTAAATATTAAATATTGAGAAATACCAAACTGTGACAGAGAACACAACATGAGCCCAGGCTGTTGGGAAAATGGTGCTGGTAGACTAACTTGATTCAGGGTTACCACAAACCTACAATCTGTTTCTAAATGTGTTATGTATTAAGTGCAAGAAAATGAGCTATGCCTTCATCATCTTTTATTTCTTTTGTATAATTCTCCCAAATACATTTTAATCTCGTTGGGGTTGCATTCAGTTCTCAGGAATCACATGTTTGGCTCCACTGACCATGAGTACAAGAAAGTAAAGTGACTTTCTCAGGGTAATAAATCCAGTGTAAGTTAGAGACAAAATTTGAATCTGTGTCCTCCTGCCTTTGAAGACATCCACTCCACCAGAATGGATATATTTGACGATGTGCAGGTAGAGATGTAAATGATATAGATATGGATCAATAAGCATTCATGATGTGCACATATATGTCTGATGCTGTGCTAGGCACTGATGATAAGCATGCAAAGAGTAAATAAACACATTCTAAATGAGGAGACAAGAACATAAAAATTTAAAGTATATAATATATGTGTGTGTGTGCACATGTATATTAAAGATTTATATTTAATATATTTAAATATACTCATACATACATATATTTAAATATGGGATTAGAGCCTAGATGGTGGAATAGAAGGATGGACCTGTAGAAACTCTCCCCTCATAGCCCATAAAATACCTGTTATAAATGTCTCTAAACAAATTCTAGAGCAGCAGAAGCCACAAACCGAGTGAAAGAGATTTCCAGACAAAGATAGCCTGGAAGGCAAACAGGAAAGGTCTATCACACCAGGCTTGGAGAAAAGTGCAGGTCAGCCTTTGCCACATGGGAGGGGGGGAGCAGGTTTTAGGGCACGAAATCAGGGGCAGTAGCTGTATTTCCCAGGTTACTCAACCCACAAACACCAAAGACAGCCTCAGAGGTCAGTAAGGAAGCTCTTTAACCTGGGTGAGAAGGGAGCAGAGTCCTGTCCTAGCTCTGGCCCCAGGTGGTGTCAGGTGAGAGCAGCATCTATTTTTGGAGCCTTTGGTCTAAAGACCCCAGGTGAATTAAGTTACTGATCTAGATCTCAGTCCTTAGTGGCAGTCCATGGTTGAGAAGGACCACTGACTGAGGGAGCTGTGTGAGGCTCTGGAGAGGAAACTATACTCAGAGATACTGGGCAAAAAAGTTTGTGGTTGCTCCCAGACCAGAGCTCAGAAGGAGTAAACTCCTCTCCTTTGATTGTACCTTCTTGGAGGAACTGAGAACTTACAGATCCCAAGAGTATACCCTCCTCTTGAAAATGCCCAAAAAAAGGGGAAAAAATAAGACTATAGAAGATTACTTTCTTGTTAAACAGGTATTTTATTCCACCTTTCAGATGAGGAAGAACAGTACATACCATCAGAGGAAGAAATAAAAGTCAAAGCTTCTACATCCAAAACCTCCAAAGAAATATGTAATGCTCTCAGGCCATGGAAGCGTTCACAAAGAATTTTGAAGATCAAATAAGAGAGGTAGAGGAAAAATTTGGAGGATAAATGAGAGCTATGCAACAAAATCATGAAAAGTGGGTCAACAGTTTGCTAAAGGAGATCCAAGAAAATGCTGAAGAAAATAACACCTTTAAAAATAGACTAACTAAAATGGCAAAAGAGGTCCAAAAAGCCAATGAGGAGAAAAATGCTTTAAAAAGCAGAATGGGTCAAATGGAAAAGAAGGT
This sequence comes from Bettongia penicillata ogilbyi, assembly GCA_023548195.1. NCBI lineage: Eukaryota > Metazoa > Chordata > Mammalia > Diprotodontia > Potoroidae > Bettongia > Bettongia penicillata. The sequence continues at coordinate 2,468,659 of JAJHZJ010000218.1, forward strand.
TCAAAAGCTCACTGAAGAAAATAGTCCTTAAAAGTTAGAATGGAACAGATGGAAGCTAATGATTTTATGAGAAACCCAGAAATTAGAAAACAAAACCAAAAGAATGAAAAAATACAAGGCAATGTGAAATATCTCATTGGAAAAACAAGTGACCTGAAAAATAGATCCAGGAGAGACAATTTAAAAATTATGAGATTAGTTGAAAGCCATGATCAAAAAAGAGCCAAAACATCTTTCAAGAAATTAGCAAGGGCATGGGGAGGGGAGGGGCAGAGCCAAGATGGCAGAGTAGAAAGACGCACATTACTAGCTCTTCCCCCACAGCCTATAAAATACATCTAAAGAAAGATTCTCAACAAATTCTAGAGCATCAGAAGTCACAGAACAACAGAGTGGAGGAGATTTCCAGTCCAGGGTGACCTGAAAGGCCAACAGGAAACATCTATCACACCAGACGTGGAGAGGAGCCTAGCCCAGCTTTGGCATCTTGGTGCGGCTCTGGGAGGAAGACGAAAGCAGGCCTCGGGGGCAGAAACCCCAGTCACAGTAGCAGCAGTTCACAGATCCCTCAACTTACAGGCACCAAAGGTCAATGACAGGGTTTTTTCAGCTGGCTGTGAAGGGAGAAGGGACTTCCCATAGCTCTGACCTCAGGTGGCTGCCACAGAGGCCACATAGGGCAGGCAGCAGCAGCTTCCACAGCAGCCCCTACAGCAGCCCATATCCACTGTTGGATAATAAAACCCCTGGGGGCACTGAACAGCTGATTCTTACCTCAGCCCTATGTAGTGGCCCTGCCCCCACCTAATACTCCTGGGTGATTGAAGTGGCTGATCTTTATCTCACATTGCATGATGGCCCTGCCCCTGCAGCTTATCTGAATCTCAGCCCCCAGTGCTACCTTGGCAGAATCAGAGGTGAGATGGTGGTGAAGAGGAAACTCTGTTATTCAGATTCTGGCCACAAAAATTTCTTCCTGCTCCCAGAACAGTGTACACACTTGCTCGTACTACCTTGGAGGAACTGAGATCTTACAGATCCCCAGAGTATACCCTACTCTTGACAAAGGACCTAAAAATTAAGTAGCTGGTTGGGAAAATGCCCACAAAAGAGGGGAAAATAAGACTATAGAAGGTTACTTTCTTGGTGAACAGATGTCTTCTCCCATCGTTTCAGATAAGGAAGAACAAGGCTTACCATCAGGGAAAGACATAAAAGTCAAGGCTTCTGTATCCCAAGCATCCAAAATAAATATTCAATGGTCTTAGGCCACGGAAGAGCTCAAAAAGGATTTTGAAAATCAAGTAAGAGAGGTGGAGGAAAAATTGGAAAGAGAAATGAGAGAGATGCAAGAAAATCATGAAAAGAGATCAACAACTTGCTAAAGGAGACCCAAAAAAGTGCTGAAGAGAATAACACCTTGAAAAATAGGTTAACTCAAATGTCAGAAAAGGTTCAAAAAGCCAATGCGGAGAAGAATGCTTTAAAAAGCATAATTAGCCAAATGGAAAAGGAGGTTCAAAACCTCACTGAAGAAAATAGTTCTTTCAGAATTAGAATGAAACAGATGGAGGCTAATAACTTTATGAGAAGCAAATAAATCACAAAACAGAACCAAAAGAATGAAAAAAATGGAAGATGATGTGAAACATCTCATTGGAAAAACATCTGACCTGGAAAATAGGTCCAGGAGAGACAATTTAAAAATTATGGGACTACCTGAAAGTCATTACCAAAAAAAAGAGACTTCACATCATCTTTCATGAAACTATCAAGGAAAATTGCCCTGATATTCTAGAAGCAGGAGGCAAAATAAATATTGAAAGAATCCACCAATCGCCTGCTGAAAGAGATCTAAAAAGAGAAACTCCTAGGAGTTTCTCTGTCAAACATTGCAGCCAAATTCCAGAGTTCCCAGGTCAAGGAAAAATATTGCCAGCAACTAGAAAGAAAAAATTTGAGAACTGTGGAAATACAATCAGGATAACACAAGATCTAGCAGCTTCTACACGAAGGGAATTAAGGGAGTGGAATATGATATTCCAGAAGTCAAAGGAACTAGGCCTAAAACCAAGAATCACCTACCCAGCAAAACTGAGTATAATACTTCAGGGGAAAAAATGGTCTTTCAATGAAATAGAGGACTTTCAAGCATTCTTGATGAAAAGACCAGAGCTGAAAAGAAAATTTGACTTTCAAACACAAGAATCAAGAGAAGCATGAAAAGGTAAACAGCAAAGAGAATCATAAGGGACTTACTAAAGTTGAACTGTTTACATTCCTACATGGAAAGACAATATTTGTAATTCTTGAAACTTTTTTCAGTATCTGGATAGTTGTTGGGATTATAGAGAGAGAGAAAGAGAGAGAGACAGAGACAGAGAGAGACAGAGAGAGACAGAGACAGAGACAGACAGAGAGACAGAGAGCACAGGATGAGTTAAAAGGATGGGATCATACATAAAAAAATGAAATTAAGGTGTGAGAGAGGAATATATTGGGAGGAAAAAGGGAGAAATGGAATGGGGCAAATTATCTCTCATAAAAGAGGCAAGTAAAAGACTTTTCAGTGGAGGGAAAAAGGAGGGAGGTGAGAGAGAAAACATGATCACATTCGACTCAAGGAAGAAATAAAATACACAGTCATTTTGGTATGAAAACCTATCTTACAATACCATAAAGTGGGGGAGAAGGGGATGAGCAGGGTAGGGGGGATGATGGAAGAGAGGGCAATGGGAGGAGGGAGCAATTAGAAGTCAACGCTCTTGGGGAGGGACAAGGTCAAAAGAGAGAATAGAAGAAATGGGAGGGGCAGGATAGGATGGAGGGAAATATAGTTAGTCTTACACAAGACAACTATTATGGAAGTCATTCTCAATACTACATAGATATGGCCTATATTGAATTGCTTGCCTTTCCAATGGGGATGGGGGGGGAGGGAGGAAGAGAAGTTGGAACTCAAAGTTTTAGGAACACTGTTGAATATTGTTTTTGCATACAACTAGGAAATAAGAAATACAGGTAATAGGGTATAGAAATTTATCTTGCCCTACAAGACAAAAGAGAAGATGGGGATAAGGGAAGGGAGGGATGTTAGAAGGGAGGACAGAATGGGGGAAGGGGTAATCAGAATGCACTGTGTTTTGGGATGGGGAGGGGAAAGATGGGGATAAAATTTGGAACTCAAAATCTTGTGGAAATGAATGTTGAAAACTAAAAATAAATTTTAAAAATAAATATATATATATACATATATATATACAAGCACACATATAAGTGCATATATATACACATACATATACATACACATATATAATATATATCATAAATACAAAGACATCCAAAGTAGATAAATACCAGGCATTTGATGTAGGATGACAGTAGCATTTATGTGATTAAAAAAAGAAAGCTTCAGCAGAAGATGGCATCTGAGTTACATCACAAAAGAAGAGAGGAACTCTAGGAGTCTGACATAAGCAAGGGATGCATGTTCACCATGGGGCCTGGTCAGTTAGGATACTGGCACAGGGCATGGGCACATGGGGAAAGGCATAATGAGAGGACTTAAAAAGACCGGTGTTGCTGGATCTCAGTGTGGAAGTAGGTGTAATGTCCAGTGAGGCTTGAAAGTTGTGTGGGTCTTTAAAGGCTAAACAGAAGACAATATTTGATCCTAGAGGCAATTAGACATCAGTGGAGGTGGTTGAGCAGTGCAGTCACAAGGTCACATCTAGAGTTTAAGAAAACTAACTTGGTAGTAACATAAAGAATAGGTTGGAGTGGGGAACCATAAGACAAGGAGACCAAGCAGCTGTCATTTGCAGTAGTCTAGGTAAGAGGTGATAGCCTAAACTAGTGAATGTGGAGAGAAGGGGCTACATGAGAAAGATGCCATAAAGGTCAAAATAGCAAGAGTTGGCAGCTGGTGGATCACAAAGCTGAGACACTAGTTTTGTGGGCATTTGCTGTGTGCCCAGATCACCTAAGGTGGAAGCACCAGCTTCAGGGAGAAGACATTTTGTTTTCATGCCATGTGAGTGGGAGGAATATCTTTCTGTTGGTGGCATACGCAGATTTGGCTGCACCTTTAAGCAAGCAGACTGGGATACTCCTTCTCTTTTTCGTGGCTCCCAGGGGTGAAGGTCTCATTCATCTGCAGTATGAGTACTCTGCACTAAGCTGGGCAAGGAAGGGGATCTTCCCCTCCCCTTCAGGCCTTTGTCTTTGAGAAAGAGATTTGGAGTTGGGGCATCTTCCACTAGTCCTGTTCAGTTGGAGGGACAGAGAGTGGAGTCCTGGATCTGTGAGTTCAAGATATGGCAATTTCGAAGGCCAGGATTCCAGACTAGATGGTGCCACCACCACCTGAGTAAGAAAAGTCTTGAGAGGTTAGGGAGCCAGGATTCAGGCTTTGAAGGGGCAGGTTTTGGACACGAAATTTGGTGAAGCAAATTCTATAGGGACTAGAGTTGTCAGTTAACCAACAAATCTTACTAATCACCTACTATATGCCAAGCACTGTGTTGCTTTTGAGTACATGAAGAAAGATAAAAGACAGTCTCTATCTTTAAGAAGCTCATAATGGTGGGGATAATCGTAAATTGAATAACTACCCTCTTTCCAGACTAAGATGGTGTGGGATTATGCCCTCAGGAATGGGGGCAGATGTCTGTATGTCTATTCTTCTGAAATCCTTACAGTAAATATAGTTCGTAAAAGCCAAGCTGACTGCTAAGTGATTAAATGGTACTGGGGAAATGCTTGGGGGAAATTGGGGGGAACTCATTGGTGTAAAATGGTGACTCTCTTCATTAGGCTCTTATGAGTTTTATTCTCTGCTCACCTAACACTGATGCTGTATCTCAAAGTTGGTGGATTCTTGAAAAGTTCCAGATGATTGATGTCTGAAAATGTGAAATCATAGGCAACAAAGAAACGAGATTGGCATGAACTTTAGTATGAAATAATGAAGAGGGCCAATGATTTTCATGATACGTTTTTTTCTCTCCTTTCAGATACACTGAGCATTGCCTTCTCTTGCACCTCATTTGCAGGTGTTGATGCCGTTATTATGCCTTCTCCCCCTCCTCTGCTCACTGCCACCCCACTGGGAGGGCACCAGGCAGACTCTCATGTTCATTTCAGTTCAAGGCAGGCCACTGAACACACATCAAGCACAATCTTCCCTCCATTTCTCATCTTAAAGATGACAGTAACTAAGGCCAGAAAATTCACATGGGTGAACCAATGGGTACTTAACCAAAGCCCCTTTGTGTTTGGATGAATTATTTCTTCCCGAAATGCTTTAGCTTAGAATCAAACGACTAACAACCTTGCAGAATTACTGATGTATTAGATGAAGAAGGGGGATCTGTAAAAAGGCTCCTGCTTAGCCTCTGGGATCCCAAATTATTGGCCCTAACAGTTGGAAATGGCACCTCCCATCACTAGCTGGTTGGGAGTACAAGCATATCTCTGGTCAGTTCCAGGACCCAATATGAATGGAGAGGCAGTCTGTGTTTCCTCTGTGGTACATTAAAAGGTGTGCTGTCCTGTTATCCCACACTGCTCACACTGACATTGCAGCTAGCTGCCAACTTCATACTCCGGCATTCCTTTAATATTGGGACACTAGCTTTCAATTCAATTCAGCAAACGTGCATTAAGCATCTACTATATGCCAGGCACTGCGCAGGTGCTCTGAACACAACTGAATCAAATAAGGAATCAACAAGAAGCTGGTGAAGGCCTGCAACCTACAAGGCACTGAGAACAAATAAAAGGGAGTCCCTGCCCTGAAGAAGCTTACACAGTCCAAGCAGGTTTACAGTCCAGGCAGTTTACATATGCAGTTAGACGCAACCAGGTTCCAGGGAGGAAAAAACAACCACCCCTCAACAGTCCCTGTGCTCCAGGAGCTTAAATTCTAAAATCTAACCACCTACTAGCTCTAGGACTCTGGGCAAGTCGTAACTTTAATTAACTTCAGTTTCTTCATCTGCAAAATGGGGGTGATAATAGAAGCTGTCTCACAGCATTGTGAGAACCAAATGAAATAATATGAAAAGCACTTTGCGAACTTTAAAGTGATATATAAATGTTATCATTATTATTTTTTAATTTATTGAGCACTTTATTTTTCCCCAATTTTTAGCATTTTTTTAAAACTTTGAGAACTTCCAAATTCCCTCCCTTCTTTCCTCCTCATCTCCCTTATTGAGAAGGCAAACAATTCAATATAGGTTATACATATGTAGTCATGCAAAATATATTCCTGTATTGGTCATGTGAAAGAAAACATAGACCCAAAAACTTCAAGAAAAATAAAGTAAAAACATCAGCTTCAATCTGTATTCAGACACCATCAAATCTTTCTCTCAGATGGATAGCATTTCTTCATAAATTCTTCAGTGTTGTCTTGGATCATTGTATTGCTGAGAATAGCTGTCATTCACAGCTGATCATCTTAAAATATTTCTGTTACTTTGTACATAGCACATTTCACTGTGTATTAGCTCATATAAGTTTTTCCAGGTTTTCTAAGATCATCCTTCTCATCATTTCTTATGGTATAATTGTAATCCATCACAATCACACAGCACAGTTTTGTTAGCTAATTGATGAGCATCTTCCCAATTTCAAATTCCCTGCCACCAGAAAGGAGTTGCTATAAATATTTCTTATATATAAATATTTTTTATCCTTTTTGGATACAGAACAAGAAGTGGAACTGCTAAGTCAAAAGACATACATAGTTTTATAATCCTTTGGGATTAGTTCCAAATAACTCTATAGAACAGTTGAATCAGTTCACAACCCACCGACAGTGCATTAATATCTCCTTTTCCCCACATCCTCTCCAAGATTCATCATTCTCCTTTTCTACCCTATTATCCAATCTCATAATTTTTTCGATTTTGTATTCCTCCAATCAATAATGATTTAGAGCACCTTCTCATATGGCTATAGATAGCTTTTATTACTTCCCATGAAAACTGTCCATAGCTCTTGATAATTTTTCAATTGGGGAATGACTCCTATTTTTATAAATTTGATGGGGTTCTCTGTATTTTGAGAAATGAGCCTTTTATCAGACAAACTTGCTTCAAATTTTTTCACAGTTAAGATTGCTAAGTGTATTTCCTTCCATCCTATTTTCCCCTCATTTTTTTCTCTTCTTTATCTCCTTTCACCTTGTCCCTCCTCAAAAGTGCTTTTCTTCTGACTACCCCTCCCCCAATGTCCTCCCTTTTTATCACACTACCCCCATTCTCTTCCCCTCCTACTTTTTTATAGGGTAAGATAGATTTCTATACCTAAATGAGTGTGAATGGTATCCCCTCTTTGAGCCAAGAGTAAGATTCACTGACTTCCACCCTAACCTCCCCTATCCTCCCCTTCACTATGAAAGCCTTATCTTGTCTCTTTTCTGTGAGATAATTTCCCCTATTCTACCCCTCCCTTTCCCTTCTTGCCAGTGCATTCCTCTTTCTCACCCTTTAATTTCATTTTTTTAGATATTGTCCATTCATATTCAACTCACACCTGACCCCTTTGTCTATATATACTTCTTCTAATGGCCCTAGTAATGCAAAAGTTTTTATGAGGTACAAGGATTATCTTCCCATGCAAGGATGTAAATAGTTTAACCTTCTTAAGTCCCTTATAATTGCCCTTTTCTGTTCACCTTTTCATGATTCTCTTGAATTTTGTATTTGAAAGTCAAATTTTCTATTATTCTCTGGACTTTACATCAAGAATACTTGGAAGTCCTCTATTTCATTGAATAAATGACATTCCCCCCATAAAGATTATACTATTTTACTGAGTAGGTCACTCATTCTTCATTGGAACCCTAATTCCTTTGCCTTCCAGAATATCATATTCCAGGTCCTGTGATTCTTCAATGTAGAAGCTGCTAAATCTTATGTTAATCTAACTGTGGTTCCACAATACTTGAACTGCTTCTTTCTGGCTACTTGAAATATCCTCTCCTTGCGTTGGTAGCTCTGGATTTGGCTAAAATATTCATAAGAATTTTCATTTAGGGAGTTCACATTTCTTTCAGGAGGTAATCAGTAAATTCTTTCAATTTATATTTTGCCCTCTGGTTCTAGAATATCAGGACACTTTTCCTCGATGATTTCTTGAAACATTATGTCTAGGTTCTTTTTTTAAATCATACCTTTCAAGTAATCCAATGTTGTTTTTTTAATTCTCTCTCCTAGATCTATTTTCCAGGTCAGATGTTTTTCTAATGACATATTTCATGTCATTCTCTACTTTTTTCATTCTTTTGGTTATGTTTTATTATTTCTTGATTTCTCATAAAGTCACTAGCTTCCATTTGCTCAATTCAAATTTTAGAGTTTTTCTTCAATGAATATTTGTGCCTCTTTCTACATTTGGCCAATTCTGCTTTTCAAGGTATTATTCTCCTCATTGGCTTTTTGTATCTCTTTTACCACTTGACATATTGCATTTCTTAAGATGTTATTTCCTTCAGTATTTTTTGTGTCTCCTTTACTAAGTTGTTGACTCATTTTTCATGATTTTCTTGCATCATTTTCATTTCTCTTCCCAATTTTCCTCTACTTCTCTTATTTGATTTTCAAAATCCTTTTTAAACTCTTCTATGACCTGAAACCAATTTATATTTTTCTTGGAGACTTTGAATGTTGGAGCTTGGATTTTGTTGTGTTTTGATTTTCTTTGTCATCATAATAACTTTCTAAGGTCAGAATTGTTTTCTGTTGTTTTTTCTGTTGCTCTGTTTGTGTCAGTCTATTTCTTGACTTTTAACTCTTTGTTAAGGGAGGCTCTGTTTCCAGAGTGGAGGGTGCACTGTCCCCACCTTCAAGGATGCTGTGCAGTTGTTTTCAAAGGTACTTTTAGGGACCTGCAGGTTTTCCATTCTTCCAAGGCATTGTGAAGAGGTGTGCTTACTACTCCCCTGAGCTGTGCTTCGGCCTGAGTGACCACGAACACTTTTCTGTCCTGGAACTATGACAAGGATCCCCCCTCCACTAGGGCTGAAAACTCTGCTATGCTAGTGTTCCTTCTTGCCCCAGGACTGCCACTCAGGACTGTAACTTGGATCCAAATATGAGCAAAGTAACAGAGTCTTGCCTCAGGGCTAGCAAAAAGAACACTGTAATCTCCTTCTGACCAGTTGGTCAACCTCCTTAGCATCTGTGAGCTGAGGGATCTGAAAGCAGCCACTGTGGCTGCTGATTCAGTGGCTCCCAAGGCCTACTCCTGGTTTGCTGTGCCTGGTCTGCAATAGCACGGCCTATATTAGACTGTGCTCCACTCTCACCAAGGTGCAGCAGACCTTTCCTGCCAACCTTCCAAGTTGTTTGGGGCGGGAAAAGAATTTCACCTCATCCTTTTGTGGGTTCTGCCACCTCAGGAACTGTTTTATGGCATGATACAAAGGTGTTCAGAGGAGTTTTGGAGAGAGCACCAGTGAGTCACTGCCTTTTTTCCACCATCTTGGCTCTGTCTCTTTTGTCATTATCACTATTTACAAAATGAATACAGGGTGAAATAAAGTAGTTCTAGTCTCCAAGAGCTTATTGCAACCAAGTGACCCTAGACAAATCACATAACTACTTTCCACCTCAGTTTCTTTATCTGTAAAATGAGAATCATAGCAGTACCTGTTGTTATGGTGATAAAATAAGATAGGAAATGAAAGGTCTTTTGCGTATCTCAAGACATCATGCAGCTCTTAGCTGTCATTACCACCACTGCTGTTCTCATTAGTCTTAATGGTACACTTAGTGCATGTTTCAGCTCTAATGGTTTTAAGCTCCAGTAGCTTAGGCCCTAGCCCTTTGGAGACATTCTGGATAACACATGTGCAGATAAGGAAGGACAGAATCTGGGCCCTGTCATTTCAGTGCACTGAAGCATGGGGAAGCAGTGACCTGGAGCTTTCCAAGTGGTCCAGGTGACATCCCTTGGAATTCTCCCTAATTCTGAAACTTTCCCACAAGGTGACAGTGTGAGGAAGTTGATAGTGCTTAACATTCCTATCCCATTTCATGGGTGACAAAAGCTTTCAATGTCTAATCTTATTCATGTCTCCAAAGTTACAATCCTATAGTACCTCTAACAAGGTTTCTAGACTCATTCACACAGGAGCTTAGAATTTGAGAGGTAGAAGGAACCTCCATGGCCATCTGTCCAACTGAAGCAGAATCCTTGACAGAACATGTTCAATAAAAGATTTCCCAGCCTTTGTTGGAAGGTCTGCATGGAAAAGGTACTCACCAACTCGTGAGGCATCCTATCGAATTCTGGGACAATTCTGCAGGTTACGGCATTTTTCTTCCTTCGATGGAACCTTAATGTGTCTTTGTCATCTCTCGTTCATTGTTTGTAGTTCAGCTTTCAGGAGCTTAGCAGGACAAGTCTGCTCAGCCAATTGAGAGTACTAATTTTGACACCATTCCTACCTACAATAGGCCTCAATAGGTAGCAACTGAGGAAAGGGTTTTATCAGCAGATTACTCAGCAGTATTAAAGAGGTGATGCTGAACAGGTTATTGAAGGAAAGACCCACTTCCTGTACAAAGGGAGTACTATAGGCAGCAGTAGAAGTAGGGAAAGTTCATGGTAAAATGGGAATGGCAGTCAGCTAGGTACAAGTAAGATACACTTTCTAGCTGTGTAACCTTGGATAAGTTATTTAACCACTCTTTACCTCAGTTTCTTCATCTGTAAAATGGGAAAGAGCAGTGGCACTTAACTGTCTCACAGGGTACTTATGAGGATGTAATAAGACATGACTAGTAAAGTGCTTGACAGTGTCCAACACAGAACAAGCACCACATGCCATTCCATCTCCAGTCCCCATGCCTGTGCATTGACTGTGCCAAGAATGCACTCCCTCCTTACTTTTCAATTCCAGAAGCCCTCCTTACCTTCAAGACACAATCCAAATGTTACCTTCTACAAAGGTTTTCCTGAGCATCTCAGCTTTTAAAGTCCTCTCGACAATTTCTTTGCATCTATTTTGTGTGTAAAAGGGGCTTAATTTTAGAAGTTATTTAGTAGCATATGCCATTTTAGTAGTTATAATTTAGAGAGACAATAATATTACATATGGCTTCCATATGATTTATTATTTAGTAATTTCAGTTGAATCCAATTCTTTGTGACCCTATTTGGGGTTTTCTTAGTAAAGATACTAGAGTGGTTTACCATTTCTTTTTGCAGCTCATTTTACGGATAAGGAAAGTGAGGCAAGCAGGGTTAAGTGATTTTCCCAGGGTCACTCAGCTAGTAAGCGTCTGAGGTCAGAGTTGAACTCAGAGGCTCCTGACATCAGAGCTTGCACTGTATACACTGTGCCACTTGGATGCATTTCTATATGAACCCTTCACAAATGTGAACTCAGTATCAGGTTCCTCATCTGGTTAATTGGATGGTGGTGGTTGTCCTTCATTTTCAATGATGACCAAAATGACATCACCATTGTAAAGCAAAATTTCAGTGTGTCTGACTGTGGCGGATCAGAACAATAAGAGCTCCAAGTGCTTTGCCACAGGTTGGGCACAGGTAGTCTGCATGAATATTTGGGGTGGATGTCCCAAATTTGTGCATCCTGCCTTTACTTAGCTTTTTTTTAGTTTTTTTTATTTTTAACTAATTTTATTTATTTTCAGTGTTCTATAATCACTACCATATAACTTAGCTTTTTTCCCCTCCCTCCCCCTTTGCTGGCCCCTCCCTCCCTTAGATGGCTTATAATTTTATATAGGTTCTACACATACATACCTATTAAATACATATTCACTATAGTCATGCCGTGTAGAAGAATTAAAATGAATGGGAGAAATCATATAACAAACCAAAACATAATACACACACACACACACACACACACACACACACAAAATGATCTGTTACATTCTGTGATTGAATTCCACAGGTCTTTCTCTAGATGTGGAAGGCATTTTACTTTAAAACACCACTGGGATTTTTTTTTAAGTCCTTGCATTGCAATGAAGTTCCAAGTCTACCAGAAAAAAACTGTCTCACACTGTGGTCGTTGCTGTGCACAAAGTTCTCCTGGTTCAGCTCCTTTGGCTCAGCATCAGATCATGTAAGTATTTCCAGGTTTCCCTGAAGTTTTCCTGTTCATAGTTTCTTATACTACAATAGTATTCCATTACATTCATAAACCATAATTAATTCAGCTATTCCCCAATTGATAGGCATCCCCTTGATTTCCAGTTTGGGGCCATCATGAAGAGTGCTGCTATAAATATTTTTGTACGTGTGAGGCCCTTTCCCATTTTTATGATCTCTTGGGGATACAGTCCTACAAGCAATATTGCAGGGTCTAAGGCTATGCATATTTTTGGAGCCCTTTGGGCATAGTTCCAAATTGCTCTCCAGAATGATTGGATCAGCTCACAGCTACACCAACAATGAATTAGTGTTCCAACTCTCCCACATCCTCTTCAACATTTATCATTTTCCTATTCTGTCATGTTTGCCAATTCAATAGGTGTGATGTGGTATCTCAGAGTTGTTTTGATTTGCACCTCTCTAATCAATAGTGATTTTTTTCATATGACTAGGTATCTTTAACTTCTTCCCCTGAAAACTGCCCATTCATATCCTTTGACCATTTATCAATTGGGGAATGACACTTTTTTTTACATTTGACTCAGTTCTTTCTATATTTTAGAAATGAGGCCTTCATGACAGACACTAGCTGCAAAAATTCTTTCCCAGTTTTCTGAATCCCTTCAAATTTTGGTTGCATTGGGTTTGGTTGGGCAAAAACTTTTCAATTATCAGTCTGGCACTTCATAATGCTCTCTATCTTGTCTTTAGTCAAAACTTCTTCCCTTCTCCATAAATTTTATAAATACACTATTACTCCACTAATTTGTCCATAATATCAATTGTTAAACCTAGATCATGTTCCCATTTGGACTTTATTTCTGGGTATGGTGTCAGGAATTGGTCTATGCCTAGTTTCCACCACACTATTATCCAGTTTTCTCAGCAATTTTTGTTGAACAATGAGTTCTTATCCCAGAAGCTAGGGTCCCTCTGTTTATCAAACAGTAGATTGCTATATTCATTGCCTACTGTGTCTTGAATACCTAGCCAGTTCTACTTGTCTACCCTTCCCTTTCTTAGCCAGTACCAAGTGGTTTTAATAATTGCTGCTTTATAATACAATTTGAGATCTGGTAGGATTAGGCCACCTTCCCTAGCATTTTTTTTTCATTATTCCCCTTGATATTCTGGACCTTTTGTTCTTCCAGATGAATTTTGATATTATTTTTACAGCTCTAGAAAATAATTATCTGATAGTTTAATTGGTATGGCACTAAATAAGTAAATTAGTTTTAGGTAGAATTGTGATTTTTGTTATATTGGCTCGGCCTACACATGAGGAATTGACATTTTTCCGCTTACTTGGATCTGACTTTATTTGTATGAAAAGTGTCTTGTAATTGTGTTCATATAGTCCCTGGGTTTGTTTTGGCAGGTAAACTGCCAAATATTTTGTATTGTCTACCCTAGCTTTAAGTGGGATTTTTCTTTCTCTTGCTGTTGGACTTTGTTACTAATATATGGAAATTCAGAAGATTTGTGCGGATTTATTTTGTAACCTGCAATTTTGCCAAAGTTGTTTATTATTTCAAGAAGTTTTTTACTTGAATCTCTGGGATTTTCTAAGTATATCATCATATCATCTGCAAAGAGTAATAACTTACTTTCTTCTTTGCCTATTCTAATTCCTTTCAGTAGCATACTGAATAATAGTGATGATAATGGACACACTTGTTTCACCCCTGATCTTATTGGAAATGCATGTAGCTTATCTCCACTGCATATAATGCTTGCTGCAGGTTTTAGGTAGATACTGCTTACTATTTTTAGAAAGTTCCCTTTATTCCTATGTTCTCCAGCATTTTTAATAGGAATGGGTGTTGTGTTTTGTCAAAAGCTTTTTCTGCATCTATTGAGATAATCATGTGATTTCTGTTAGTATTGTTGCTGATATGATCGACAATGTTAGTAGTTTTTCTAATATTGAACCAGCTCTGCATTCCTGCTATGAATCCTACCTGATCATAATCTTGTGATAAGTTGCTGTATTCTTTTTGATAAAATCTTATTTAAAATTTTTGCATCTATATTCATTAGAAAAATTGGTCTATAATTTTCTTTCTCTGTTTTGTCTCTTCCTGGTTTAGGCATTAAAGCAATATTTGTATCATAAAAAGAATTTGGGAGAACTCCTTCTTCCCCAATTTTCCCAAATAGTCTATATAGTATTGGAATTACCTGATCTTTAAATGTTTGATAGAATTGGTTTCTAAATCCATTCAGTCCTGGAGATTTTTTCCCGAAGAGTTCATTGATGACTTGTTCAATTTCTTAATCTGAGATGGGATTGTTTAAGTATTCAACTTCCTCTTCTGTTAATCTGGGCAATTTAGATTGTCATTTAGATCGTCGAATTTGTGGGTATAAAGTTGGGCAAAGTACTTTCTAATTATTGTCATCATTTTTTTCTTATTGGGGGTGAATTCAACCCTTTCATTTTTGATACTGGTAATTTGGTTTTTTCTTTCTTTTTTAACTAAATTGAACAAAGGCTTATCAATTATATAGGTTTTTTTTCATAAAACCAACTATTAGTTTTATTTATTAGTTCAATAAATTTCTTAATTTCAATTTTATTAATCTACTTGGGAATTTTCAATTTGTTCTTTTTCTAGCTTTTTCAGCTGCATGCCCAAATCATTGATCTCCCCTTTCTCTATTTTATTCATGTAAGCATTCAAAGATATAAAATTTCCACTAAGAACTACTTTTTGCAGTATCCCATAAAATTTGATAGGTTGTCTCATTATTGTCAGTCTCTTGAATGAAATTGATTGTTTCTATGATTTGTTGTTTAACCCACTCCTTCTTTAGGATTAAATTATTTATTTTCCAATTAATTTTTGACTTATCTTTCCATGGCCTTTTATTACATACAGTTTTTATTGCATTATGATCTGAGAAGGATGCGTTGACTATTATGCTTTTCTGCACTGGATTGTAAGGTTTTTATGCCCTGAAACATGGTCAACTTTTGTATATATGCCATATACTGCTGAGAAAAAGGTATATTCCTTTCTTTCTCCATTCAGTTTTCTCCAGAAATCCATCATATCTACCTTATCCAGAGTTTTACTTACCTTCTTAACTTCTTTCTTGTTTACTTTGAGATAAGATTTATCAAGTTCGGAGAGGCTGAGGTTGATGTCCCCCACTAGTATAGTTTTGCTATCTATTTCTTCCTGCAACTGTCCCAACCTCTCCTCTAAGAATCTGGATGCTATACCACTTGGAGCATACATGTTTAGTAATGATATTGCTTCATTGTCTGGTGCTTTTTAGCAAAATATAGTTTCTTTACTTATCTCTTTTGATTAGATCTATTTCTACTTTTGCTTTGCCTGAGATTAGGTTTGCTACCCCTGCTTATCTTACATCAGCTGAAGCACAATATATTCTGCTCCAACCTTTTACCTTTTCCCTGTGTGTATCCTCCCATTTCAAATGTGTTTCTTGCAAACAACATATTGTTGGCTTATGACTTTTAACCCGTTCTGCTATCTGTCTCCGTTTTGTGGGAGAGTTCATTCCATTCACATTCACAGTTATGACTACAATTCTGTGTCTTTCCCTCCATCCTCTTTCTCATCTTTTGTGCTTTTCTTACTCCTGTCTCCCTTCCCCTCCTCAATAGTTTTCACTTTTGACCACCACTTACCACAGTCTTACCTTCCTTCTTTCAGTCCCCCTGTCTTTTATTCCCCTTCACCCTTACTACTTCTTCCCTCCCTTTTAGCTTCCCTTCCCCTTTCTTCCCTCTTCCCCTCTTACTCCCTATAGAACTGTTAGATTTATATACTTAATTAAGTTTATTGTTCCCTCCTTGAATCAAATCAGATGACAGTACCTCTCAAACAATGCTCATCTCCCTCCTTTCTTTCCCTCTACTATAATATAATTTTGTGCTTCCTCCTGTAATGTAATGTATCCATTTTCTGCTTCCTCCTTTTCACATCTCCTGTTATATTCCCTTTGTATGCTTAAATCACATTTTTATGATCACATCATTTACTTTATACCTGTTCCTTCTATCTATGTATATCCCTTTTATATTTCATAATAGATGTACAATTCTCAAGATTAACAAGTATCATCTTCCCTTATAGGGAGGTAAACAATTTGCCCAAATTGAGTAGCAAGTTTTTCTTTTCCCATGTTGACTTTTTTATGCCTCGCTTAAGACTTGCATTTGAAGATCGAATTTTCTATTGAGTTCTGGCCTTTTTATCAGAAGGTCTGGAAATACCTTTTTTTATTGAATGTCCATCTCCTTGCCTGAAATGTGATGCTGAACTTAGCTGGTAATTGATCCTTAGTTGTAGTCCCAGCTCCTTTGCCTCACAGAATATCATATTCCTATTCCTTTGATCTTTTAATGTAGAAGTTGCAAGGTGCTGTGTGATCCTGACTGTAGCTCCTCAATATTTGAACGGTTTCTTTCTGGTTGCCTGTAGTATATTCTCCTTAACTTGATAGTATTGGAATTTAGCAACAATACTTTCTTGGTGTTTTCGGTTTGGTATCCCTTTCAGGAGTTGAATGGTGGATTCTTTCTATGACTATTTTGCCCTCTGGATCTAGCACTTCTGGGCAGTTTTCCTTGATGATTTCTTGGAAGATATTGTCCATACTCTTTTTTTCATCGTGGCTTTCTGGCAGGCCAAAAATTCTTAAATGTTCTCTCCTGGATCTATTTTCCAGGTCAGTTGTTTTTCCAATTAGATATTTTACATTTTCTTCTATCTTTTCATTCTTTAGATTTTGTTTGACTGATTCTTGCTGTCTCATAGAGTCATTAGTTTCTACTTGCCCACTTCTAATTTTTATCAAATTGTTTTCTTCACTTAACATTTGCATCTCCTTTTCCATCTGTCCAATTTTTCCTTTTAAGGAATTATTTTCTCCAGTTAGTTTTGTGCTTCCTTTTCCATTTCTCCAATTTCCCAGTTAAATTTTGTGCTTCCTTTTACATTTGTCCAATTTTTCCAGTTAGGTTTTGTGCTTCCTTTTCCATTTGTCCAATTTCCCAGTTAAATTTTGTGCTTCCTTTTACATTTGTCCAATTTTTCCAGTTAGGTTTTGTGCTTCCTTTTCCATTTGTCTAATTTTCCCAGTTAAATTTTGTGCTTTCTTTTCCATTTATCCAATTTTCCCAGTTAGGTTTTGTGCTTCCTTTTCCATTTGTTCAATTTTCCTTTTTAAATAGCTATTCTCTTCATTGGATTCTTTTCTCATACTTTTAAAATTATTGGCCTGTTTTTCATCTATATCCTTCTTCAGCTGTTCCAGGAGAGCTGTTTATGCATGCAAGCAGTTCATAGTCCCTTCTGAAGTTTCAGATGTGAGTACAGTCTCAATACTGACCTCTTTGATATTCATATTTTGGTTCTTATCCCCATAGAGAGATTCTATGGTCTTTTCCTGCTTGCTTTGCTTCTTCTTGCTCATGATGGTGAAACTTTCTGTGTTGTAGCCTCTGGTTCTTTCAGTTAGAAACTGGAGAACCTGGTGTTGACCTGACTGGTGTGAAAAAGCTAAGGGGAGGTGTCTTTTTTTCTTTTTGGTTTGTGTTTTCCAGGATCAGCCCTGTGGCTAGCTTATTAAGTGTCGGGGAGTGTAGTCTGGTCATGGGAGATCTTCTCAGCTGAGCTAGAGCAAAGGCAGGCTCAGTGTTTGGTGATCCTGGCTGCTCTATTGTCTTCCCATTTCTCCTGGAGCACTGAGGCATATCTGGGTCCTAGTGCAAGTTTCCATGCTACCCTGGGGCACCTATCCTTTTGGTTTGCTTCCTCCACAGTAAGAGGAATGCCCCTTAGCTATGAGACTGTTTGCCCCTTTCACTGATCCAGGATTTTTCTGGGGAAATATTTTATGATTCTTTCATGGTCAAGAAGGGAAGGGGAGAGAGCATTTACTGATCACTCTGCCATTTTGGCTCCCAGAAGTTCAAGGAGGTGGCTTACAGACGTTTAATCTGTGAGCTGATAGTCTCAGGAGTTGCTGTGACTGATACCTGATCCTCAGTCACTCGCTTGTGCTCTGCTGGTCTCCTGCCACCCCCTCATTCTACTGTGCTACTGCTGCCTCAGGTTGCCCTGGGAGATGTGCTGCACTGTGTGCTGTGGGCTCACTCCCATGTACCAGATCCTTCCCCTTGCCCTTCTAGTCTGTCCTGGTCGGTGAATCTGCCACAATCTGTCTCCTATTGGATTCTACACCTTCCAAATTTGGTCAGATTCTCTTTTTAGAGGTATCTGAAGGAGTTTGTCTAAGAGCTTACATGAGTAGTTGCTCTCACTCCACCATCTTGACTCCCTACACACACACACACACACACACACACACTGTGTTTACTTTGTGCTGAGTGGTTCTGTGCCAGTATCTCCCATGTTGCACAGTCAAATCCAAAGTTCTTCAGAGAGACCTTGAGAATGTCCTTGTATCATTTCTTCTGGTCACCATGCGATTGCCTGCCCCATGTAAATTCTCCATAAAATAGTTTTTTTGGCAAGCATACATGTTGCATTCAAACAATGTGATCAACCCATTGGAGTTGCACTCTCTTAAGCATATATCAGGTTCCTCATCTATAAAATGGAAAAAAGTAGATATATTCTAAGATTGTTGTAATAATCAAAAAAGATATTTGTAAAGCACTTAGCATATTGCCTAGCACACAGCAGGCCCTTAATATCTACTTCTTTCCCTAAAAATGCAGATGGTACTAGGGCAGCAGGGTGGTGCTATAGTGCATACAATGTCAGATCTTGAATTGGAAAATATCATCTACTTGAGTTCAAATCTGGCCCCAGACTCTTAGCTATGTGACCCTAGGCAAGCCATTTATCCCTGTTTGCTCAGTTTCCTCACCCATAAAATAAGCTGAAGAAGAAAATGGCAAACCACTCTAGTATCTCTGCCAAAAAAAACCCCAAATGGGGTCATGATGAGTTGAACAGGACTGAAGTGATTGAACAGCAATAGAGGCATGTTGTATCTCACATGAAGGTTGTGAAAAGTTAACTATATAAACCTGTAATAACCTTGAAAGTAGGAGTAGAGGTTGTTGCATCTCCCCTCCATCCCCCACCACTAGACTTCTTCTACTTCAAGCTAAATATCACCATTCCCTTCTGCCAGTCCTTTCTTGGCATGGTCTCCCCAGTCACCTTAAACTGGGCCACCTTCTCGCTGATGTGCTCCAATTTGTCAGTCTTTACTAGCCAATTAGCATAAAAGAATAGATTTATTTTTGTACTTACTTAAATATAAAGAGAAATTCAATGCATAATGTGAATGTTCATTTTTTAAATAGTAATAATGACACCTGGTAGATATATAGCTCTTTAAGCTTTGCAAAGCAACTTACAAATATTATCTGAGTATTATCCCCATTTCACAGATGAGGACATGGAGGCAAAATGGAAATCATAATGGCCCCTAACTTCCAGGGATGCTGTGAGGATCAAATGAGATAATATTTGTAAGATACTTTATGCAGTGTCTAGCACATGGTAAGCACTTAATAAATGCTCTTTCCCTAATTTCTGAGCTCCTGAGCAGCCAGAGGTCAGGTGAATTGCTCAAGGTCATAGAGCTAATAAATGTATGACGATGGGTTTGAACTCAGGTTTTGCCCAGTGCTCTATGCATTGCATTTCTATCTGTGGTCACAATAGCATAAAATATATGCACTACTGAAAAGCCTCATTACTGGAGGTGAATCCTTGATCCTGCTTCTACAAAACACACTTCTCATTTGTGTTCATGATTCTAGAAGATGTGGAGATTCTGAGGCATTCTTTATGTTTGCTATGTGCACAGATTCCTTTTTGTAGTATGAGAAAGCACATGTCTAGTACTAAAGAGAACTTCCATGATCTATGTATGCTATTTGTACCCATGTGCACAGGTACATATATACATATGTACACACATGTGTGTGCATGAAAGGTGGTGTATTATCATGGACAG
Source organism: Bettongia penicillata ogilbyi (assembly GCA_023548195.1). Lineage (NCBI taxonomy): Eukaryota > Metazoa > Chordata > Mammalia > Diprotodontia > Potoroidae > Bettongia > Bettongia penicillata. Next base: position 2,488,780 of record JAJHZJ010000218.1, read on the forward strand.
AGAATTGACCTTGTAGTCTGAAAGACTTGGCTTCAAGTCCCACCTCCAACACACATTGGATGTGTGATGCTGTGTCAGTTGCCTAAACCTTCAGAGTCCTAGGCAACTTCCTAAGACTCTAAGTTATAGAGAAGGTACTGAACAGCATTTCTAGAAGGTAGTGCCTCTCTATTGTATGAAGTTGTGAGTCTGGTTGAAATGAAAGAGAAGAGAAGGAGGGAGATAGAGAGACAGAGAGAGACAGAGAGGGACAGAGAGAAAGTCAGAGAGAGATAAAGATACAGAGACAGAGACAGATAGAGTTAGGCAGAGAGACAAAGAAAGAGAGAGAGAGAAAATTATGCTTTTTTTTCATAATATCAAGAGAAAAGCTGTGGGCCACCCATGTCTTTATAATACCTTGCTCTCACCATGTAACCGGTTCATCTTTTTCTATCATATAATTCTTTGAAGTTGTTTTTTCTCTGATTCTTTTGTGTCTCCTTTTTCACATACACTCTAGCTTGTTCATGTTCACTGTACATCCCTTCTTCTGCTTCTAAGCAATATTGGTTTTGAATTCTTTGGAGTAGTCCCCTGACTCAAAGCCCTGAAACACCAGTAGAGGGCCCAGTCCTCAATTACTGCTCTAAAATCTCATAGATTGGGAGGTTCCCACAATGATGCAGATCACTCTCATCCACGTGCCATCATACCCACGCCCTTCAATTTGTGTCTGTGTCATTTATACATACATACACCTATATATACGCATGCATGAATGTATATGTATGCATGCACTTGTGTGCATCCTCCCCACAAGATATCTTCCTCACATCCTGGGAAGTGAATTATTCTGACTCTTCCCCTGTCATCTCTCCGAGGCAGCTGGGTACTCAGTGGTTAGAATCCAGGACTTACAGTCAGAAAAACCTAAGTTCAAATCCTGCCCTGGTTATTCCCTAGTTGTGTGACCCTGAGCAGGTCACTTAACCTCTGCTTGTCTCATCGGTAAAATAGAGATAATAATAACACTTATTCCCATATTTTTGTGAGAATCAACTAAGTTAATATATCTAAAGCACTTTATGAACCTTAAACTGATAGCAATTATTTCTGACACATCCTCTGTCATACATTTCTCTTTGGTTCTCTGTAGCAGTCACTTCATGCTCACTCAGCCCTTTTCCACTGTTCTTGATGTGACGCTCACTTACTATTCTTCTCAGACTTATACCCCATATTTTGCTGCCTTGTAGCAATACCATGAGAATTCTGGTATTTCTAAGATGGGTCTCTCTTTCAGGGAGGAATTAAAGGAGCTGAAGGAATTTTTTCATTCCCCCAAAGTCAGCCAGCCTGCTCTCCTCCTCTCACTTAACCCTGGGCCCAACTTGGCCATTTGAAATGGTCCCTGCTCTGACAAGTCATGGATCCTTTTGTATTTGTAACATATAAATATATACACAATTTGCTTCATTAGATATGTATGTACATCTATGTACACACAGAGACATACATAGAGACACATACACCCTTAACTCAAGTGATTTTCCCATGGCTTATTGTGTAGAGGACATGAGAAGGTCGTGCCAATAGAGGGCAAGCTTTGGAAGAGCTGTCCAACTTGGAAAGGCTCCAAGTGTGGACACACTCTATGGTTCCCACACAAGAACAGCCCTTCTAGGTTTGAAGAGACTCATATCTTGAGGGAGGCATTTTTAGATAAGGCAACCCTGGAAAGCCAAGGAATTGAGGGATTATAATCTATGTCAGTGCTGTGGCCACCTACACAGATCAAATGACAGATCCTTGGGGGGTTGAAGTCTATATAGATGATAGACTGACAGGCAGACAATAAATGTATATGCACATGTAGATATATAGTTAGATGCATAGATGAATAGAAGATGGATTAATTGATATAGTTAAATTGGATATTGTTGCTACCGTTGTCCTCTCACATCCTATTCTTTGTGACCCCACTCGGGATACCCCTAGCAGAGATAGGAGAGTGGTGGGCCATTTTATTCTCCAGCCCTCCAGATGAGAACACTGAGGTAAACAGGCTTAAATGACTTGCCCAGTAAGTATCTGAGGACAGATTTTAACTCATATGTATATATAAATATATTTATATATATAAAATAAGTGTGTATATATAAATGTATACATAAATACATTTTTATATATGAAATAAGTGTGTATTTGTGTGCAAATATGGATATATATATATTTAAACTTAAATACACATATTCACATGCATGGATGCATCATGTACTTGAGTGTATACGTATGGGTGGCATCATCAGAATAGGGAGTGGTTTCTAGCAGTACACATATGAGATCCAAGTCAATTGGAGACCATATCAGAGGCTCTAATCATTTCTGGCCAAGACCCTTTTGGCAGTCTGGTGAATGAATGCTAAAGACCATTTCTCAAATTATCTTTTTTAAACAGTTAAAGAAACTGCTAAATTTCAATTTGAGGTGTTAGAAAAAAAATCTGTTTTTCCCCAACCAAGTCCACAAACTCTCTGAAAGCCATCCCCCAGTAAAGAATTCGTGCTGTATTTGATCCTCTGCAGTTGCCTGAGACACACAGAGGTTAAATGAGTGAGTTACTCAGCCAATGCATGAGAAGAGATTTGAACTCAGTCCTTTTTTCCTCTAAGCCCAGAATATAACCAATCCACTGGGCTCCACAGCCTCTCCCTCATATCAGTTGGCATATACTTTTCCTCAAAGAAGAAATAATCAACTTTTCACTAACCATATTACAATTTTGATAGATCTGTTGCTAATAGATCTCTTTGATGTCTTGGAGCATCTCCAGGTATTAGAATCTAAGCTTGCTCTCCCAGTTTCCCTTAAAGTGGCTGGACTTCCCTAGCAAGACTCAAACATCCTCTTCCCCAGCTACTTACACTGAGAGTTTATTCTTTCAACTCGAAGTCAAACCTCTTCTTTCCTTACCAAAATTATCCTCCACGTGGCTGCTAAGCATTCATGCCTGGGCCCAGCCCACTACTTACTTCTCCAACTGTCTGATCTCCAAATGAGCAGGAAGAGGCCTAATGTCACCTCCCAAATGCTAGGCCTGCCTGAGAACAGGTTTATCACAGCCAGCAGCAACTGACACCAATCAAAGTCCAATTAGTCGATGGAAATGTCAGAGAAATGACTTGGGGGCACATTAAGGAGGAAGTGGGTCACATCTGCCAGACAAGAACCTTGGAAATTTACTGAGGCATTCTCCCAAGAGCAGGGGCACCAGAACTACCGTGTCTTGGCCAGACATGGACCAGATAGCTAAAATCTGTTCAAATATTTTTAATATCTGAGCACTTGTCTCATTTTCAGATGAGTAAAACATGTCAGCATTTCAAGTGAAAGGGAGATTGTCCATGTGAAATCAGTCTCAAGAACTAAAACTTCTTTTTATTTAGTGACAAAGAATTAGAAACTGAGGTGAGCCCTATCCCCTGGGAAATGACCAAACTGTGGTAAATGAATTGAATAGAAAACTGTAAGAAATGAGGAAAGGAAAGCCTCCCCAAAGAATCATAAGACATGTAGGAACTGATGCAAGGTGAAACGAACAGAATCCAGATGATGCAATTTATGATAACAACAATGTTGCAAAGACAAACAACTTTGAACCTATTAATGCTTGGTAGATGTTAGTTGAATGACTGACTGAAAGGTACAAAGGCAAAGAAGAGATGATGCAACATGCTACTCACCTCCCAGAAGAGAAGCTGGTGACTCAGGGTACAGAAGGAGTCAGAGAGCTTTGGGACTTGGCCAATATGGGAATTTGTTTTGCTTGATTATGCATATTTGTTGAAATATTTTTTTTCTTTTTCTTCTCCACCCATATCCCCCTGGTGGTGGAAGGGAAAGAAGAGATTTTTTTTAATTGAAAAAAAAAATTTTAACAAAAGAAAAAATAAGAAATCACTTTAAGTGAACAGGAGATAGTTTAGGAGAAATACTGGCTGCGAGACCTGAGAGTTTGTAGGCCAATGCTCCAAGCTCAACTTCCAACAATATTGGCCCCGGTTAGCTCATTACCAGAGTGACCATAATTCATAGTCGAATAGAAGCCAATTGAAGGAAGGCCCAATTACTTTACTGCCCTGTAGAATGCAAGCATGAGATACTTAGAGTCTACAGAGACCCTAGAAGACAGCTGATACAACTGTCCAATTTTGTAAATGAAGAAACTGACACCAAGAAAAGGTACTCATCCAAGGTCATAAGAGAAGTTAACTGGTAGAGGCTTGATTCAAATCAATTCCAAGGCTCTCTCCACTATATTCCACCATCTTTCATTGTCCATGCTTAGCACAGAGTAGGTACTGAATGGAACTGACTTAAATGTACTTTCTGTTCCTTTGATTAATTTTACCTGGATTCCAAAAGTACACTGAATATGAAAAATACAACTGAATACCTTTTTGGAGAAGACACAATATCCCTTCTTCAGTGATTGATTGGAGTTTGGAAATAGTGACATCAATTTCAAAAGTTTATAATATATACCAACTGCTTTTTCCACAAAATCAAAATATTATATATATATATATATATATATATATATATATATATATATATATAAAGACATAGGTTCAAGCTTATCAAATTTTCAGATGACAGTGAGATTTGAAAACACACCTAACACACTCAGTGAAAGATTGAAGACTTCAACAGGCTAGAGCACTGGGCCGAATCAAATAATGTAAAATTTAACAGAAATAAATTTCAAGTCATAAATTTTGGTAGTAGAATCAAAGTACACCAGAATATGATCTTGGAGGTGTGACTAGATATGTGAAAAAGACCGGAAGGTTTAAACTCTCAGGGGCTCAGTTTCCTCAACCGTACAATCGGCACAATAATAGTATTTGGACCACCTACCTCACCGTGATGTGTAGGAAGCAGCTTGACAAGTCAGGGCTTGATAGGTAATTTTGCTTATTGTCTAGAGAGATCTAATGAAGTGATGGAGAGAATGTTAATAGTGATGCAGAAGAAACTTCATCTGCATCATTACTAACATTTATGTTATGGATACTATCCCCCCACCCCAAGAGCTGGTCTCAGAGCCAGGCAAACCTGGATTCTAGCGTCATCCCGGACACAAACTGCATGTCTGATCCTCTGTCCTCCCATAATTCTCAGGACAGTTACTGGTCTATATAGTTGAAACAGATTTCTTATGGGCATTTGCCTGCATTGATGAGCTCACAGCTTGTTTCATTTTATTTTCTACAGTTTACAAAAGATGCTTGTCACATTTAGTCTGTCATGCATTCCATATGTGGAAGAGGAGTTGCTAGAACCTGGATCTGCCTGGCTCTGGGCTCAGCTTCCCATGGATTGCATTGGGCTGCCTCTCGTTATCTAAGGACAGGAGATTATATAATCTCCTGTAATTGTAACAGTAATAATAGCATCTTTCAAAGTTGAAAAATATTTTACATGCTTTATCTCGTTTGTTCTTCACAACAGTCCTTTGAGGAAGATAGTCTCTTATTATGGTCATTTAGAAGATGAGAAAACAGTCCCACAGAGGTTTACAGGCTTGTTCAGTGTCAAACAGCCAGAGCACATCTGAGGTCAGGTGACCCGACTGAAATCCTCTCTTTGTGACTTGCTTCCAGTATGACATGGGGTAAATCAGTAAAATTCCCTGAGCAGCAGGACCCTCATCTGCAAAATGAAATGATGTGGGAAGGGTAGCAGTACATCAGAGGGTCTTAATCACTAGTCTGAGAACTTGTTCTAAAAATATTTTCATGGGTGTATTTTAACATTTGATTTCCTTTGTAATATTATGCATTTTATTTTATTTATTTACAATATATTCAGAAAAGGGGATTGTAGGTGCCTCCAGACGGGCACAGGGAAACGTGACATAAAAAAAGGTTGACTCCTTGTACTAGATGGACTTTGAGGTCCTTTTCAGCTCCAAATTTATGAGCCTATTGCAGCATGCACCACACACACACACACACACCTTTATCATATTTCTCCAATGTCTATTCAGATTAGTAGTTCAGGTTCCAGTAGGTCAGCTGATTGTTGCTGTCCCTCATGGTTCTGGTGGTAAGCCCCTACCAATATGTTTCCAAATTATAATCTGCCAATAGTTTCAATTAGCATTTATAACGAGTATTTACTAAGCAGGTATAAAGATAACGGTAACAAAAATAATACTCACCTTCCCCTCCAAAAAATTCCATTAATACTATTCCCTTTGCACCATTGGTTCCCGGTGGGGGGGGGGGGGGATTGGGGTGAAACTTGAAGTAGACAGGTAGTTGAGAATACATGTGGCAAAAAGTGTGACTCATAGCCCCTGTCTCTAGGAATCCTTTTCTCCCGTCATGAAATCCTCACCAAGTTTCCCATTATGTGAGGCCCTTATCTGGGTCAGAACCTTTGCTGATCCACAGCCCATACTTCTCTCTGCCCCTGGGAAGGGGTGACCATCCTCCTGGAAGTTGCTCTTTCTCAGTGTCCAGTTTGACCTGTGTTTCTCTAAGCTCCTGATGGAGTTTCTGGTATCAGCTCCCACCCTGCAATTCAGGAAACATTGCTACTGTCTCCTTCCAACTTTTGAGTCTGCAACATCCTCACCTGGAATGGAGGTATTGAGTGATTAAACAGGGACCAGAGTAATTCATTCTCATAAGTCCTTTGTCACTAGATTCAACTACCACTGGACTCGTGTTAAAATCAGCTTGCTGTTTTTTATGCATGATCCAAAGATGCCTCCAATTCTAGTCAGTTATAAGATATTTCCTATGTCACATCCAAGTATCCATTGATCAAAACACTTTATTATTCTCAAATGAATCGGATATGCTTATACCTAGTTTGCAATGAATATTGATTGATTGCTTCAATGAAGGTAGGAGGACCTTCGGTGGGTAGATTATTTGGGCTAGAGGCAGAAACTGTTACATCAGCCTCCTATGACTTTAAACAATAACAACTAGCTTTTATATAGGGCTCACTCTGTGCCAGGCACTTGATAATTACTCTCATTAGATCCTTGTGACAACTCTGGGAGGTCAATGTCTTTACTTTTCTCACTTTCTTATTATTCAGTCGTTTTCAGCCATGTCTGACTCTGTGACATGGGTTTTTCATGGCAAAGATATCAGAGGGGTTTGCTATTGCCCCCTCCAGCTCATTTTACAGATGAGAAAACTGAGGCAAATAGGATTAAGTGATTTGCCAAGGACCACACAGCTTGTAAGTGCCTGATACTAATTCACTTTACAGATGAGAAAACTGAATCAGACAGTGTCACACAACTAGTAAGAGTCTGAGAATGGACTTGAACTCAGGTCTTCCGGACTCCATACAGGTCTGTCACTCTATCCACAGTGCCACCTAATTGCCTTCCCTACATCTTGTTGCTGCTGCCAAGTCCACCTCTGTATCAATGATCATTAAAAAAAGAATTGATATTTGTAGTGTGTTATAAAGTTCCCAAAACATTTTATATACATTTACTCATTTGAACCTTACAATCATCCCATGAGGCTAGGGCCAGGGATTATTATCCCTACTATTCAGTTGAAGAGCCTGAGGTTCAGAGTGGTTCAGCAACTTACCCATGATCACTAGCTGGTAAATATCAGAGATGTGCCTCGAATCAAGGTCTTTTTGCTTCCAAGTCCAGCATTCTGTCCTCCATGCTGCCTATAGAACTTCCAAATTTATAAAGTTTTCTTTTCCTTACAATAGCCCTATGATATGATAGTATGAATATTATTATCTTCATTGTATAGATAAATAAACTGAGGTTTGTTGACTTGCCTAGGCAATTACAAAATATTTTTCTTTTTATGAATTTTGTCCTTGCTTAGCAAATCTCCCAACCCATCACCAAGTCTTGGGCCTGCTATTTACTGTTCAACTTATTTAACCTGACTGAACCACACATTCCTCATCAAGTGAGATTCATGCTTTTAGACTATAGATCTCAAATGATGTTGTTGTCATGTGAATCGTTTAGAAAATACTCCATAAATGTGACCCACCTTTGTGTTTAAAATATTTAAAAGTTCTTCCTTCTTTCCCTCTCTTTCTCTGCCTGTTTATCTCTGTTTCAAATGATCTTCTCTCTCTCTCTCTCTCTCTCTCTCTCTCTCTCTCTCTCTCTCTCTCTCTCTCTCTCTCTCTCTCTCTCTCTCTCTCTCTCTCTCTCTCCTTTACTGTTTCACCTTTGGACCCCAATGCCCTAGCTGTTGATCAGCTTAGTCATCTACTACATTTAGAGCCAGACCTACCTACATTCATGGTTCACTCTTCAAAGATTTTCTTAACAGATGCCACATGATGGAGAAGTGCCCTCCCCTGTCTCTCCTCTCAAGTTCTGGAATTAAAATATAATCACTTGGACATCAGTCCTAGTAATGTTGATTTTGGGGTTGATTTTACCTCATGCCTCTGCTCAGCACCTTTGTCAGTTTCACACCATGGCCATCACTGCCTGTGTTTGTTGTATCCCTCAACTTGGATGCTCTTTGCTTTTGCATTCATATCCCTAAAGGCTCAGGACAAACTTGGCACATATTAAGTGTTAATTTAATGTTTTTTCATTCATTCATTAAGCCATTCATTCATTCATTCAATTACTCATCACCCAGCTGAAAGAACTGTTCCCTGCATAAAGGAAAAAGAGCACATCGGCCATGACTAAAAATGTCTGGGCTTTTGGTGGGGGGTGGGGGGAAGAGCCTGCTAGAGCTCTCCCAAAACCCCTCAAAAAAACCTGTAAAAATGACTCTAAACAAATTCTAGAGTAGCAGAAGTCATAAAATAACAGATTGAAGCAAATTTCCAGCCCAAGACAATCTGAAAGGTCAGCAGGAAGGGTGTATCACACTGGGCTGAGAGAGGAGCACAGTTTGACATGGGCTGCACCAGAGTGGACAGAGCTGGAACAGGCCTTATGGGACTGAATTGCTGCCACTTGCTGCAGTTTCTAGACTTCTCAACTCACAAATATCAAAGACAACTTCAAAGGTCAGTGAAAAACATCTTTCACCTGGATGAGAGGGAAGCATGGCAGTGTCCCAGCCCCAGCCCCATGACAACTGCAACCACTGGTGAAGCAGAAACTGCTTCTGGAGCCCTCCATTTAACAAATGGCTCAAAAGTCAAGTAATTGCCTGGGAAAATGGGCAAACATGGAGAAAAGAAAAAGACTATAAATTCTTACATTCTCGGTGAAGAGGCATTTTCTTACATCATTGGTGATGAGGAAGATCAAAATATACAACCAGAGGAAGACAATAAAGATGAAACTCCTGTATCCACAGACTCCAAGAAAAATATGAATTGGTCTCAGGCCAAGGAAGATATCAAAAAGGATTTTGAAAATCAACTAAGAGAAGTAGAGGAAAAATTGGGAAGAGAAATAAGAATAATGAAAGAAAATCACGAAAAAGGAATCAAGAGCTTGCTAAAGGAAACCCCTAAAAAAAACTCTGAAGAAAAAAATACTTTTAAAAATCAAACAACCCAAATGGTGAAAGACATCCAAAATGCCAATGAGGAGAAGAATGCCTTAAAAATCAGAATGAGCCAAAGAAAAAAGAGGTTCAAAAACACACTTAAGAAAACAATCACTTAAAAATTAGAATGGAGCAGATAGAAGCAAATGACTTTATGAGAAATCAAGAAATTATAAAACTAAACCAAAAGAATAAAAAAAGAAGACAATGTGAAGTACCTTGCTGAAAAAATAACTGGCCTGGAAAATGGATCCAGGAGAGATAATTTTAAAAGCCATGATAAAAAGGAGCCTAGATATCATCTTCCAAGAAATTATCAAAGAAAACTGTCTTATATTCTAGAACCAGAGCATAAAATAGATATTGAAAGAATCTACTAGTCACCTCCTGAAAGAAAAGGAAAACTCCTAGGAAAATTGTAGCCAAATTCCAGAGTTACCAGGTCAAAGAGAAATTATTGCCAGCAATCAGAAAGAAAAAAGTTCAAGTAAGGTGGAAATACTATCAGGATAACACAAGATTTAATAACTTCTACACTAAGGGATTGGAGGGCTTGGAAGATGGTATCCTAGAGGTCAAAGGATTATCATAGAATTCAATCATAAGATTAAAGCCAAGAATCATCTATCCAGCAAAACTGAGTATAATACTTCAGGGCAGAGAGGCAGGGAATGAAACTCCAATGAAATAGAGGAAACATTCTTGTTGAAAAGTCTAGCGCTGAATAGAAAATTTGACTTTCAAATACAAGAATCAAGAGAAGTATGAAAAAATAAACAGGAAAGAGAAACCGTAAGGGACTTATTAAAATTGAACTGCTTACATTCCTGAATGGAAAGATGATATTTGTAACTCATGTGATCTTTCTCAATATTGGAATAGTTGGAGGATATATATGTGTGTATGTATATATACATATATATACATACAGACATATGTGTGTGCATACATATACATACAAGCATATATACATATATATGTACAGAAGCAGAGGGACAGAGAGGGCACAGAGTGAACTGAATATAAAGGTATGATATCTAATAAATAAAATTAAGTGTTCTACTAGGAGAAAGAGAAAGGGAGAGGTGAAATGTAGTATATAATTTCACATAAAAGAGTCAAGAAAGAGCTTTTACAATGGAGGGGAAGAAGGGGAAGATGAGAGGGAATAAGTGAACCTTCTTTTCGTCATACTTGGCTTCAGGAGATAATAACATAAATACTATATTGGGTATGGAAGTTTATCTTACCTTACAGGAAAATGGGAGGAAAGGGGATGAAAGGAGGGATAATAGAAGGGAAGGCATATTTCAAGAAGGGGTAATCAGAACCAAACACTTTGGTAGAGGGACAGGTCAAAGAAGAGAATAGAATAAATGGAAGACAGGATAAGATAAAGGAAAATCTAGTTAGTGTTTTAGAACATGATTGTTGTGGAAGTGTTTTACATGACTATGCATGTATTACCTCTTTTGAATTGCTTGTCTTCTCAACAAGGATGGGGGGGAGAGTGAGAGAATGTGGAACTCAAAGCTTTAAAAATGAATATTAAAATTTGTTCTTACATTCAACTAGGAAATAAGAGATATAGGCTATGGGGTATAGAAATATATCTTGCCCTACAGGAAAATAGAAAGGAAGGGTATAAGAGAGGGGGTGGTGGTTATAGAAGGGAAGGCAGATTGGAGGAAAGGGTAATCAGAATATATGATGCCCTTAGGTGGGCAAAGGGGGGAGATTGGGAGAAAATTTGAAATTCAAAATTTTGTGGAAGTGAATGTTGAAAACAGAAAATAAATATTTTTTTAAAAAATTAAAAAATAAAGTCTGCCTCATTTCGCACAAGTAGTTAAATGCCTTTCTGCCAATAAATGTTGGTTGCCTATAGCTTTGTCCACTCCCCCCACCTTAGATGTGACTGGTATTGGGTCACATATTTAACAAACTCACCAGAAGCTCTCCACCCACCTTTTCAGGGTTATCTCTCAGTATAGTCATGTTGGGAGGTGACCCACTGACTGACTCTGATGTTGCTGCAGTTGAGTTTTCTCATTGGGGGCTAACTTCAAAACCCCCATAGAAGCTATACATGAAACCCAATCCTGCTACTTTAGTCAAACCTTGTGGTGGGATCAAAAGCAGCATTACCCAGCTTCAATCTGGGCTTTCTTCACCTTGGTTCTAAATGACTTTGGGTTGTTTCCAAAAATCAAATGCAACTTCAAAGGATGGTTTGCCATCATTGAGGATATGCAAAAACTTCAGCCTTGAGCTCTGAAGGCAATTTCAAAGAGTCCTAAAAATATGTCCTGCCCAGCGGCAGTGATGGAATGAGCACACCAGCTCCTGGGGAAGTGATTTTTAGAAAGATGGAGCTTATCTGACTATGAGTTTAGCCTTGATATAAGAAAGAACAAAATCCTAAAAATTCAAATTAACCCAAGTTGAATGGGCCCTTCTGAGTTCCCCCTCAACTGAAATATTCATGCCAAGGTTGAAAGCCCCTAAATAAACATGATGGGAAGGAACTTCTTGGTCACATGGAGAGGAGGCTAGAAAAGGAGCAGGGAGGAAATGGGAGAATAAAGAAAAAGTCGGAAATGTCAGACATAGAAATATATTATGTTGGACATGAAAAGGTATACATATATGTGTATAGTAAAATGTGTGTGTGAAAAGAATGCTAGAGGAATTAGGAAATCCTACAGAGAAATAAGGAATTCTAAGAGATGAAAATGTCTCATTAATTCCACAAAACCTCGAAGTCAGTCAATAAACATTTCTTAAACACCTACTGTGTGCCAGGAAGCATTCTAAGCACTGAAACAAGGTTCAGGTGGAGTATGTTTCTTAGAGCCTTAGCTCTTAAATAGGAGCAATGTATCCTAAAAGTTCCAGCTATTTCTAGATGGTTTCTATAAGCTTGTTATATGCTAGAGTAACGATAAATTCTAATCTGGGTAGACTAATTTCTATTTGCAAAGCCCATGGAATACATTTTCTCTTTAGAGCTTCATGACACCCTGCACTTGTTATCTTCAGTCTGTAGATGTGGAGACTGAAGCTGAGTATCCAAGCTACTTGCCTGTGGTCAGTATCCAAGACGTGGAAGATGTGAGACTCCACCTCAAGGATGCTCAGCCCACTGTTCCATCTTCTGCAAAATGCTACTGCTTACAATTCAAATTCCATCCCTGAAGATTTTCACAGCACAAGTGGGAACTCAGTAATAGCAGAATCTGCTTCACCCCTACCTCATTCAGGCCTGCCCTATAGTCTAGCTTTAGTTCCAATTACTTTGAGGTGTTTCTAAAAATCAAACCCACCTTCAAAGAATGATTTGCCAACTTTAATCAGTGAAATGTTTGGCACATCATGGGTACTTTATAAATGCCTTTTCATTCTTTCAGTAAGATATTCGTTGATTCATTAATTCATTCCCCATCCCAGTCCCACAGTGTGATTAGTATATATCTCTCCTCTATATATAGATTCAAAAATTGAAGCCCAGAGAGATTGAGAAGATTGTACATAATCACACAACTTTTCTGTGCTTAAAATACTGTTGATGGATCTGAAAAATACCCATAAACCCAAACTGCAAGACAATGTTATTGAGGTAATTCAATGTGTGAGAGATGTCAACTCCATGGGACAAACAAAGAGATAAAGGAGTTTGGGATAGGGAAACATGAGTTATGATTTTGATGATTTGAGTAAATTGGGTTTAATTTAGAAGGAATGGTAGGTGGTTGATAGACTGGGGATGGGGTAGAAGGGAAGAGAAGTAAGGGTATCTGAGCTATAATTTCAGAAACAACCTAAGTACCACCAATGATGTGTTAAATCTGAAGTTGACCAGGCTCAGAGATTATATGGGAACAATGGGGAGATGCTCCCCGTCTACTCATGGTATTGTCTCAAGTTATACCCACTTCAGAGTGAGACCAAGAGAATTGTTTCAAGGAAAATTAGCCATGTAACCATGGAGCTAGCCAATGTGCCCTCCAAAAGCTGCTGAATCTACCCTGCCCCATATTCCTAACTGAGCCTCTACATGTAGTACAGGATACCTAAGTACTCTTATGCAGAGCAGTGGGAGAGAGTTGGGGTGGAAAGAAGAAACCACCCCGCCAAAAAATAGAACGATCAGCTTGGTATGATTTACATAGCATCAATCAGGCCCAGTGACAGTATCTAAATCTTGGAATTATATTATACAAAAGAAAATGCTTCTTATGGGAAAAGGAATCAATACTCAAAAAGATAAAAAAAAAAATCATTGAAAGATAATGCAAATAACAGTGTGACAAATTTTGACCAATTGCAGAAAAATCTAATTGCATATTCTATATTTTTAAAAAATCTTACAGTGGACCAACCATAGTCAGTAGAGAGTTGGCTCAAAGGCCTGGTGTTTTGAGCTGATTAAAGAAAGCTCACTACATTTTAACTTCCTGACCATGTTTGCTTTAGCTTTCTGTAATATATGTGCCCACATGGGTTATCTAAATGAATAGTGGTTACTATAGATATGCAGATGGATATGATATGATGCCTGACCTTTCTCTACAGAGCAGGAAAGTAAACAATGCCTGCTTCACCAGAATGTTAGCTTGAAGTTGGAGGGGGAAGGCAAGCCCAAGAACATAATGAGGCATTTCAGTCTCCAAGAATGAATAAAGTGTTGGGAAAGAGTTGTATCTCTCTGCCTCTCTCAAATATTGGTAGTTTAAAAGATGGTAGGTTAAGAACAAAAGCTGATTATCTCATCACTCTTAAGAGGGAAGACAGACCTTAACTTAGACTCACCAATTTAGCTCCTCTCCATCAAACCTAGATTACATATAAGATCATTATAGTGACTATAGAATAAAGCCATGTATCTAAACAAACATAAATTAGAAAAATTATGCACATTACTATTTCAAATAATCTAAGAGAGCAGGTGAGTTCTTTAGTCGGGAGTAAGACAAGATTTCATCTTCAACCAGGAGAGAATAATTTCATCAGTAGGAAGTTCTTTCTCAGCAATCTTTAGAATTCCAAGCAAGTCAAGAGACATAGTGAAATGAGGTTCCCATGAACGTCTACCATTATAAAGTTCTTTTCTTCTGTGCAATCTCTTACTGTGTGCTCTGCCTTTTCTTAAAAGCATCTAGAGCCAACAAATCCCAAAGCATCAACCTCAAAATTCTATTTACGTAGAAATCATGTCTCTTTCCACACAAGGCAGGCAGAACAGGCTCTCCCTCCCCCACCTCACTTAGCCACTTTCCAATTTGGGGGTTATTTTTCCTTATGGGAACAAACAGAAGCAAAATACATCTTCTCTCCATCATATTAAAATTATGCATACCAAACATTGACTTAACCTTCCTCTTGCCAAACATAGTTTTTTTTCTGCACTATATTTGCATTTATTTTAAACTTAAGTACAAAATAAGAAAAGAAAGAAAGCACTACCATGCACATAGTAGAACATGAAGGGATTCAATATAAAGCAATAATTTTCCATGTCAAGAAAACCTATATAATAAATAGCACATATTCTTTTCAAAGCTGTCCAGTTTTTCTTTACTTCCTTGTATGTTTTCTTTTGTCCTCTACTGTGCACATTTTACTTTATTTTTCCCCTTTCACCTTCTTCCCCCCTGCCCCAGGAGGCTACAATTAACCAAAGAGACACACACATATGTATATATGTGCCTATGTATGTATTCGCATATGTACAAGTCTTTCCATAGTGTTCTAAATCCATCAGCTCATCATTTCCTACACCACAGTATTCAAACCCAATCAAATTCCACCTGGGAGACTGCTATGACAGGCTTTTCCCCCAATTTTTCTGCATTTCCTCTATTCTTGGTTACCTAGGTTTTATTTATGCAGGAAATTCTTAGTTTAAAATAATCAGAATTATCCACTTTACACTTCAACACTGCTCTCACCTCTCATATAGTTTTAGGTCTGATACTACTGAATCCCGTTCCTTCACATATTTTTCCCCTGGTTTTCTTGAAATGCTTGACCCTCTCTTCTTCCAAATGAATACAGCTATTATTTTTTCTGACTCAGTAAAATAATTTCTAAGTAATTTCATTGGTACAGTATTATGTAAATAGATTAATTAGGCAAAATTGTCACTTTTATCATATTATGTTTACCTACCCATGCACGATAAATATTCCTTAGATTATTTAGACAAGCTTTGTTTGCACAGAAGATGTTTTGTATTTATAGTCATCCAGTTCCTGTGTCTGTTTTGGCAGGTATACACTCATAATATTTTTACTACCTACTTATTTTAAATGGTCTAAAACTATTAATTAATATTGCTGAACATAGTGTAGTTTCCCTATTTTTCTCTTTTGATTAAATCTGATTTTAGATTTAGCTTCATCCGAAATCATGATTACTATACCTGCTTTTTTGTACATAATAAATTCTACTCCACACCTTTATTTTAGGTTTATATGTATCTCTCATTTTGCTGAATTAAGATTTTTAATCTGCTATCAGTTTCTATTTTGTGGGTAAACTCATCCCTTTCACCTTCTAAATTAAAATTACTTGCTGTATATTTTCCTCCTTCTTATTTTCCTCACTGTCATTCTCATCCTATTCCCCTCCCTCTGTCTTATGCCTCTCCTTACCCTTTTATTTCTTTCTGAATGTAGAAGACTTTTATACATTCACACCTATATATACATATATATATAAAATGTATGCATATATAGATATAAAATGTATGCATATATATAGATATAAGATGTATGCATATATATGTGTGTGTATGTACACATATATGTATGTATGTATTGTTCCTTCTTTAACCCATTCCCAATGAGAGTTGGGTTCCAGAACTACCCACCCTCCTCCCACATCATTCCTCCGTATCAGTTCGTCCTCTTGTCCTCCATTTGAATGATATAATTAGTCTTTTTTAGCTTTTCCTATACAATTTTGCTTTGTAGAATTGCATCACACTCAGCTCTGCCCAAGTCTTTCTTTTGAACTACTCAAATATTGACCATCTTAGACATACAATTTACATTTCCACGCATAAAAAGTAAACCATTTGCTTTTATTGAATCCCTCAAAATTAGTCTTTGATGCTTGCTTTGTATTCCTTTTGGATCTTGTACGTCAAGTTTTCTATTTAGTTCTGGTTTTTCTGCAATAAAATCCTGAAAGTCTATCAATTCATTGAATATCCTCTTTTTTCATTCAGGATTAAACTTAACTTTTCTGAGTATATTTTTGGGCTGTTACCCCCATTTTTTGCTCTTCAATATACAGTGATTCAACTTTTAGGGTAGCCACTGCTAGGTCTTGTATAATTCTAACTGTGACTCTGCCATATTTGAATTGTTTTCTCTCTTATTGCTTGTAACATTTTTTTTCCTTTATCTGGGGGTTTCATAATTTGGCTATGATATTCTTGTAGATTTTTCTCCAAGGATGCCTTTTAGTTGGTGATGGAAGGATGGTTTTTCTATCTCTACTTTCCCCTTTTATTCTAACACTACAGGAAAATTTACTTTGTTTCTTGTAATACTTTATCAAGATTCTTTTTGGTCGTAACATTCAGGTACTCCAATCACTCTCATGTTTTCTCTTCTTGATCTCTTCTCCAGATCAGTTGCTTTTCTTATATTTCACAGTCTCTTTTATTTTATCATCCTTTATATTTTATTTTCTTATTTTCTGGTCTCTGACTTCCCATTTCACTGACTTCCCATTGCCCAATTCTAATTTTCTTTTTTTTTATTTCGGACAAATACTAAAAGAAACACAAAATAAGAAAAGAAAAAGAAACATAAATTTAAATATAAAATAAAAAAAGAAAAAAATGTCACCTGCACAGCAGAATGTAGAAGAGGATTCAGAATATACAACAATAGCTTTCCATTTCAAAAAAGTCTATGTATTAAATACTGTCCATTATGTTGAAAGGTATCCATCTTTTCTTTGCTTCCTTGCAGGTTTTCTTTTGATCTCTGCCGTGCACTGTATACTTTGTTTTTCCCCCTTCCTTTCTCCTCTCTCCCTAAGCTACAACACACACACATGTATATATTAATATATCCATACACATATACATATATGCATATACATACATATATAAACATACTTTCCCTAAGAGATTCTACTCCTAATCTTTGTTTTTATGTGTATCTGTATCTCTTTTGTGCTCTCTCTCCTAATTCCTCTACTTTACTTCCACCCACTACCTTGAATTCCTATTACTTAGCCTACCACCCATAACTATCCCTCCCTTATCCTCCCCTACCCTAACCCTAAACACAAATACACATATTGGTTTGGTCGTTACCCTTTTTTCTTGAAGAGGACCAAAATGATATTACCATGATAAAGTTAAGTTTCAATGTGTCCAACTGTGCCTGATCAGACCAATTCAAGCTTGGAATACTCTACAACACATTGAGCACAGATAGTCCATGTGAACGTTTGTAGCGGATATTCTTAATTTGCGCATCCTACGTTTCCTTTAAGCTGTTTCAATTCTACTTTGCTTATAGGGCACAGCACCTTTTCTGATATGGGCATGCCATGTTCAGCATTCCTGTGCCAGTGTCTCCCATGGCACACAATTCCAAAGTTCTCGAATGAGACCTTGAGAGTATCCTTGTATTGCCTCTTCTGTCCCATGTGAGTTCTCCATAAAATAATCTTTTGGGCAAGAACATATTTTGCATTCAAATAACATGGCCATCCCATCAGAGTTGTGCTCTCTGAAGCATAACTTGAATGCTTACCAGTTTAGTTTGAGTAAGGACCTTAGTGTCTGGTACCTTATCCTGCCATATTATCTTCAGAATCTTCTTATGACAGTCCAAATGGAAGCAATTCAGTTTCCTGGCATGGGACTGGTAGACTGTTCGTGTTTCACAAGCAAACAACAATGAGGTCAACAACCATTTGTAGACCTACAATTTGATAGTCAGTCTAATATCTCTTCTTTCCCAAACTTTTTTTTTTGAAATCTCCCAAACACTGAGCTAGCTCTGGTAATGCGTGCATCAACCTCATTATCAATATGTACATCCCTGGAAAGTACAGTGGCTGGGTAAGCAAACTTAGTATTCAAAACTTTTCCATTTGCTGTAACCAATAATTTTATGAATTGATGGTATAGTGGTGGTGACCGATGAAGTAACTGTGTTTTCTTGGTGTTAATTGTCAGGCCAAAATTAGTACAGACAGCAGAGAACTGATCCATACTTGGTTGCATCTCAGCTTCGGAGGCTGCAGTGAGTGTACAATCATCTGTAAAGAGAAAATCATACACCAAAACTCCCTCCACTTTGGTCTTGGCTTGGAGCTTTTTCAAATTGAAGAATTTGCCATCAGTTTGGTAGCTGACCTTGATGCTATGTTCATCCTCATTGAAAGTATTTGACAAAATGGCTAGAAGATATCATGCTAAAAAGCATGGGAGCAAGCACACAGCCCTGTTTCACTTTACTGGTGGCTGGGAAGGCACAAGAGCTTTGTCCATTATCCAGAACCCCCCATCATGAAATTGATGTACAATACTGAT
Source organism: Bettongia penicillata ogilbyi (assembly GCA_023548195.1). Lineage (NCBI taxonomy): Eukaryota > Metazoa > Chordata > Mammalia > Diprotodontia > Potoroidae > Bettongia > Bettongia penicillata. The sequence continues at coordinate 2,507,869 of JAJHZJ010000218.1, forward strand.
GAACTTCTTTGGGCAACCAAATTTTGACATATTTTCCATAAACCCTCATGACTAACAGTATTCAAAGGCCTTGGTAAGATCTACAAATGTAGAGACCCTTATTATCAATGTGCTGAAAGAGGACAAGCTTATAATTTTTGGTGAATTTAATGCTAGAGTAGACTCAGACTACCAGACTTGGCAGGGAGTTCTAGGGAGGAATGGAATTGGAAAGAGCAGCAGTAGTGGTCACTTACTATTGATGACTTGTGCATCACATGACCTTCTCACCAACAACACTGTTTTTCACTTACCTAAATGCAATAAAACTTCATGGATGCACACTCACAGCAAACATTGCATCTAATAGACTATGTGATTGTAAGGAGAAGAGACAGACAAGATGTGAGAGTGATGGTGTGAGTGTGGTGCAGAGTACTGAACTGATAATAGACTTATCCTTTCCGAGCTAAATATTTGCATTCAGCAAAAGTGCTGCTCCCAAGGCAAAATGACTACCTGAAGAATTAATGTCAACATATTAGAGCTCTTCTCTGAACATGAACAGTTTGTTGCTAACTTGTAGGGAAAGTTGAGCCAATGCACACTTGGCAAGAGTGGAACAGAAAAGGAGTGGGCAGCTTTCATAGATTTGGTGTACAGCACTGCATTTGTTCATCTGGGTCAGAACACTTGCCAACACCGAGACTGGTTTGATGAAAATGATAGGGAAATTCAGAAACTGCTAAATGAAAAGTGAGAAATCCACAGGATTTACCACCGGAATAGTTCACTCATCCCTAAAAAGGGAGCATTTAATTTCATCAAAGGTAAAATACAAGCAAAGCTTAGAGAGATGCAGGATATCTGGTTCAGTTAGAAGGCAAATGAAATTCAGTTTTATGCTGATAGTAACAATCTAAAGTGCTTTTATGATGCCCTAAAGGATATTTATGAACCAAAGACCTATGGTACATCGCAACTAATCAGTGCTGATAGAGCCACATTGATTAGTGATAAGGATATAATCCTAGAGAGATGTACTGAACACTTCTGTAGTGTTCTCAACAGACCATCATCAATCAATTCTGAGGCCATTGACTATTTATCTCAGGCTGAAGACAATCCCTCCTTAGTTGAATGTCTAACTGAAGAAGAGGTTTCAAGGGCCACTGGGCTCCTTTCTTGTGGCAAAGCACCTAGTACTGATTCTATTTCAGCTGAGATTTACAAGGTAAAACCTAAATAAGCTCCCACAAAAGCTGACTGAAATTTTCCAGGTTATATGTCAAGAGGAACTTATCCCCAGGAGTTCAAGGATACCACTGTTGTCCTTTTCTATAAAAGTAAAGGAAATAGATTGCCCTACATCTATCACAAGGAGGTCTCTCTCTTAATCATTGCTGGAAAGACTTTTGCTAAAGTCCTCCTTAATAGGCTGAGCTTCACCTGGACGATGGTTATCTACCTGAGAGTCAGTGTGGCTTCAGAAAGGGCTGAAGAACAGCCGATATGGTGTTTGCTTCCTGGAAACTCCAGGAGAAATTCCAGGAACAGAAGTCTGTATATGTGTGTGTGTGTATGTATACATACATACATACATACATATGTATACATACATGTGTAGAAAAAGAGATCAGACATGTATATATATATATATATATATATATATATATATATATATATATATATAGAGAGAGAGAGAGAGAGAGAGAGAGAGAGAGAGAATCTCCTCTAATCCTCAGATATGGGATGGTGCATCTGGTCCCAGGTCCTTTTTACCATTTTTTTAGCTTTGTTCTAGGCCCAAACTTTGCACTCCTTTTCCTCTTCAGGTCATAGCTAAGGTCCCTAGGCATACTATGCTGGAAATGCTCTTGCTCCCTGAGGCCCCTCCAGTGGCTTTGACCTTCAGTTCTCCCCTCTGTCCTGGAAAGAACTCAGCTGTTCTATAAATCCCTACAACCAGCAGCATCCCTACTCCACTGCTTTTGCACTCACTAGGCATGTGCCGGTTCCTTCTAACCCAGGACCATCTCTGCAGCACAGCTGGGCCTGATGTCCCTGAGGCTCTCTAAATCTTCCCCCACTCTGATGTCCAATTCTCCACACTGTCTAGAAGGTGAAAATTGCTGTTTGTGAGGTCATGTCAACCTCCCAGCCAGCTACCTCCAGGGTTCATAGTTTTCTGTTTCAGCTGAGCTAACTTGGAGGTGTTTACACTTCACTTCAGCTGAACCTCCAATCTGGGGTCTTTCTTAGGATATTCTCCCACTTTTCCAGGAGGACCACTGCTGTGTCCCAATTCTGGTTTCTTTTTGGCACTCTTTGTTCACCTTGAGGCACTATTTTGTCTTGTTTGTGGAGGAGGTCTGAAGAACTTGAAATTTTCTGACCTACTTTGCCACCTTCCCAGAATCCTTTCACCACACAACTTTTGTAAAGCTTTTTTTCTGTTGACCTTGATATTCCATCATCAGCCTTAGCTAATCTTGAGCTTTATTACCCCTGTCTTCATCTTCTATGGCCCTGTCACTCATCTGTATTTTTCTTTTCTCACCTGTCCATGTGTGTATCTTTGTGTAACACTAGGTGTTTTTGGAGAGTACTGGAGAAAGAAGTTGGAGTCAAAATTCTCAAAGACCTAAACAAGCTCATGACTTTTCCTGAAGTCATTCGTCTTTCTCTCCCCCTTCCAAAGTGTCCAGTCTAGGAAGGGGGAGAGGGTGTTAGCCCCAAGGGTTTGATCACAAACTGAAGTATTAATAAAAATGGGAAAACTTCCAAGATATTAGGATAAGAGCTCACTCTTCAACAGAAACTGCTGTGAAAAACTAGAAAGAAATTAGGCAGAAACTAAGCATAGAACAACATCTCACACTGTATACCAAGATAATCTCAAAATTGGTACATGATTTAGATATAAAGGGTAATGTCATAAACAAAATAGGGAAGTATAGAAAAAAATTACCTGTCAGATCTATGGATAAGGAAAGAATTCATGACCCAACAAGAGAAAGAGAGGATCATTTTATTACATTAAATTAAAAAGAGTTTATGCAAACAAAATCAATATATCCAAAATTGGAAGAAAAGTAAGAAACTCAGGAGAGGAGGCATAGCAAGTTTCTCTGATAAAGGTTTAATTTTTCAAACATATAGGGAACTGGGCCCAACTTATTAAAACAAGAATCATTCTCCAGTTGACAAGTGACCAAAGCATATGAACAGGCAGTTTTCAAAAGAAGAAAGTAAAACTAACAATATTCATTTTAAAATGCCCCAAGTCACTAACCATTAGAGAAATACAAATTAAAGTAACTCTAAGGTACTACCATCCATCCATCAGACTGGCTACATGATAGAAAATGAAAATGATGAATGCAGGGAGTGGGGAGGTGAGTAGAGACAATAATGCATTATTGGCAAAGTCATGAACTGACCCAACCATTCTAGGAAACAACTTGGAAACAAGCTCCCAGGACTATCAAAGCAGCATACCTCTGACCCAGCCATGATGTTACTAGGTCTGTCTCCCAAAAGGGAAAAGGGAAAGGACCCATGGGCACAATGATATTTTCATCAGCTCTTTTGTGGTGGCAAAGAATTGGAAATTGAGGGGTTGCCCATGAGCTGAGGGATGGCTGAACAAATGGTGGTATAGAATTGTGATGTTAAGCAAGATGGTTTTAAAAAATGTGGGAATGCTTACATTAACTGATGCAAAGTGAAGGGAGCAGAACCAAAGGAACAATCTACATAGCAACAGCAATGCAGTGGGGATGATCCATTGCGAAAGGCCTATGCTGATCAATATAATTACTGACAACAACTCCAAAGGGCTCTTAATGAAAAATGCTATCCACCACCAGAGAGAGAACTGATTAACTCGGTGCGGTTTGAAGCAGATTGTCTTTCACTTTATTTTTTTGGGTTTTTTTTTAGTTCACAGCATGGTTAATGCGGAAACTTTTAAGAGACAGAGAGCCAGGAAGCCAGCCTACTAAGTGCCAAGCATTACACAACTACAAAGAAAGGCTCTTAAGGAGCTCACAGTCTAGTAGGGGAGGGGAGGATAAGCAAATATGCACAAACAATCTACACGCTACAATATAAATAGGAAATTGTCAAAGAGAAAAGGCCCTAGAGTTAAGAACTGGGAAAGGTAGGACTTGAAAAGCCTGGAGGTCGAGATGAGGAGAAAGAACATTTCAGGCACGTGTTTCCTGCCAGTTTCCCATCATTCCAGCTGGGTGAAGAATATTCCTCTATTAGTGAACAGCTACATGATAGATGCCTTAAGGCAAATGACCAAAATTTCAGTTGCGGTACTTCGGAAAAAGGGCAAAAGTACATGCCCCTGCTACAGAGATCCTACATTACCATAACAACTTTCTCCAGTGGCAAGAATGTTATCTCTTGGTCCAAGAGGATAATCTTTATAAACCTACCAGAATAAGGCTTGGGTCTCTCCCTTCATTGAATCTAACTCAAGTATTCTCCCTGTGTTTCTCTGCTGAAGTTCTTTCATTTCCTCATGTATATGTTGCTGGTGCTGCTCCTGCAAGGATATTTCTGAATCTTCCATTTCACTGTAGGTCCTTATGTGGAAACACTCTCTCCTTTTGCAGATCAGCCAATGAGTCATCTACAGCTTGTCTTAGAGAATTACCTGGGGTGCTATAAAGTTCGAGAACTTGCCCAAAGTCACATAGGTAGTAAGCAAGAAAGCTGAGTTTTGAGCCCAAGTCCTCTGGCTCCAAATTCACGATTCACTTCAGTGTCCCACATATAACTCAGGACATGATGATGCTCAGTTTGAGTTACTAATGAGATATTCCAATAGTGAGTTTCCAAAAGACTCTCTCCAACAGACAACCCTGGAAAAACATCAGAGTTCAAGATAGGTGATCCAGTTGGGATCTGAACCCATTGAAGATAACTTCATAATCAATGAAGTCACAGAGCCTTTTGGGTACCTGAGTGTTCATCAAGGTCACAGTTTATAAAGTTTCTAAGGGAGAAAATGCAGAGAGAAGAGAAAAGTGGCCGACAGAACGTTAAAAATCCATCACCTTGAGTAGGCACTATTAACTGAGGGCTTATGAACATGTTTTTTAATACTTTGATAACTACTTCAATAGGACTGATCTCTTTTGTACTATGAGTTTCATAAAATATTTAAAAAACACATTTCTAAGCAGAGTCTATAGACTTCACCAGACTTCTAAGAAGGTGGTGAACCTGTGCTTAATCTTCATGGAAATGAGGATTCAGATAAAGGGAGGCTAGAAAGATAAGAGAACTAGGAGAAGGTAATACATCTGCAGGTAGGAAATAATATCTAACAAGGGCATCTAGTATTATCAAATGTTGTAAAGTGGTTGATGACAATGAGGACTCCCAAAATGTCACTAGATTTGATGATTAGGACATCGTTGGTGACCCTTGATGGTGTAACTGAAGAGTAACCCTTAACAACATGATGCTGACTAAGCCATAGTTTGAAGACCTCACAAATGAATGCATGGGTGGTGCAGAAGCAGGGGCACCTAGAGTATGAATCTTTTTCTAGAATTTTGCCTTGGAGTTTGTCATTGGATAAAACTGTTATAAGGATTGAGAGTAAGCTTTTCTTGAATTAGTAAAGGAAAGCATATGGAAAGAGAGATGCTGAAATCACATATAGATGCCAGAGTGAGGTCCTGATGGGGCTATAACAGCCTAGTAGAGAGACATGGGAACACTTAGAACATAGGTTCTTAGGGTCATAGATCTAGAGTCCAGACTTCAGAGACCAATTTCTTTTATAGTGAAGGAAAATGGGGTCCAGAGAAGTGACTTTCTCAAGGTCACATAGTCAGGATTTGAATCCAGTTTCCCTGAATATAAAATGAGTGCTAGCCCACTTGCCCACTATACTATATTCTCTCCCTTGCTATTAAGAAGTGAGGATGTATATTGCTTTGATATATGAAGGAGGGGAGGAGGAGAATATTAGTGAGAAGACTAAGAAATTTTGATCAAGTAGAGGCATTTGTGGATGTGATACTTCACTTCACATATAGAAGGTGTCAGTTTATTTAAAGACAATTTGTAATACCAGAAGAGCCCCCTTGTTTGGTTAAGGTAACCCAAAGTTGGGCCAGGTGTGGTAGTGCAGCAAATGGCCAAGAGAAACAGGCTGGTGATAGAGAACAGATGCAGAGCATCAGCAATTCTTAGAGCCAGCTTCAGATGGGAGGATGTTGGACTGAGCTCAAAGTGAGGTCTGCTTTGGGGTCTGCATTTGGGGTCCGCTTCTCATTCCATTTTCTCTAAGCTAAGAAGCAGTTCAAAGACATAATCTAAACAGACAAGAATTCTATCCATTGCTCAATCAGAGGCATACAAAGATAAAAGAAGGATAGAGGAGAAAGAACACTGGATTGGGAGTCAGAGGTCCATGATTCAAATCTTACCATTGATACTTTTCTGGCTTGGTGACTTTGGGTAAGTCATTTAACTTTTCTGGGCCTCAGTTTTTCAACCGTGAAATGAGGGGATTTGATAGTCTCTGAGATACTTTCTTCCTCTAGATTTAAAGGAGCCCAGAACTCAGCTAGTCTAACTCCCTCATTCATAGATGAGGAAACTGAGATTCAAAGGGCTTTCTCCAAGACCAGGGTTGCCTTAATTCAAATCCATCCCTCCTTCTATTGCACTGGGGTATCTCTAGAAGCAGCTACTACCAACTAGCAATCAAGGAATCCAGAAATATACGCATGGTTAGGGTAGGGTTACAGTAGAATGGATACACTAATAGTGGATGTCCAAATATTTTTGTCCGAAACCAGAATGACTAGGTTCTCAAACATAGTTTATTCTTCACCCTTAACTCCCAGTCTTGACAGCATTCATTTAGAGGATGAAACCTGATGTGTTTGCTTGAAAGTATGTTATCATGTTGTCACATTGGCATGCCAAGATCTGCCCTACTTCTGCCTCTCCTTGGAGCGATGGTGCGCTCCAAGACTGAAAGTGTGGAAAGTGTGCTTACAGAGATGCTTTCCATTTAAAGGGCTCATGTGGGAGCAGGAAGACTGGTAGCCAACAACATGCTTGAAGGCCTGACCATGTCCCCCTGTGAGAACCATCTTCCCAGTTTACCAATTTGACCACTTTAATTGATCCCTTTGATTTAAGGAATTGAATTTCTTTTAAAATTAAAATATCCTGTCAAGGGCTAGCACATTAAACCATTCAGCTGTTACTACCTAAGTATGGGTTCGATTTTCAGATCATTTCTAAGGGAAGCTATCAGAGAACTACTCTTTTCCAAATAAAATGCACAATAGCTTAGTTAAAAATGCCTATCCTTCAGACACCCCGCAAAGGAAGTTCAGGCCTCGGGGCAGCAGCATGGCTAAGGGCACACAAGGTAGGTAGCTAGCAATGTAGCAACTCATGGCGAGGGTCCCTGTATTCAAGAAATAGGTTGGTATAGAGGAAAGGCCCCACACCTATAATGAGAAGATACTTGTGTCAAAATGGTAGCCCTGACCATCATTAGCTCCGTAAGCTTTGTTGCTCTTTAGTCTTTTCAGTTGTGTCCAACTACTCATGGACACACCTGGGGTTCTCTTGGCAAAGATACTGGGATGGTTTGCCATGAAGTTACTTAATTTCTCTCACCCTTCATCTGGAGGCTGAGATGAGGAGAAAGAACATTTCAGGCATGTGTTTCCTGCCAGCTTCCCATCATTCCAACTGGGAATGATTTCATCTGTAAAATGAAGATAATAATATTTGCATACCCAATCTCACAGGAGTATTGAGAGGAAAGAACTTTGCGAACATAAACTGCTATAGACATGTGAGACACTTTAATACTTTTTGAGAAATGCACATTTAAAATATTTTGCTGTTCATTTTAGACTTGCCCAACTTGTTGTGACCTCATTTGGGGCTTTCTTGGTAAAGATACTGGAACGCTTGGCCATTTCCTTCTCCACTTCATTTTACAGATGAGGAAACTGAGGCAAACAGGATGAAGTGACTTGCCTAGGGTCACACAACTAGAATTGCCTAAGCTAGATTTGAACTCAGGAAGATGAGTCTTCCTCATTCCAGATCTGGCACTCTATCCACTGTTCTGAATTCTCTCCCTCCCTTCTCTACCTATTAAATAGAAAAGCAATATTATACTCATTATACCTGTGAGGTCATGTAAAATATATTTCCATATTAGCCATGTTGTAAAAATTTCAAAAATGAAAAAAAGTGAAAAAGTATGCATCAATTTGCACTCACACCCTGTCAGTTCTCTCTCTGGAGGTAGATGGTATTTCTCAACATGAGTCCTTTGGAACTGGGATTATTTTCTTGATCGGAGTAAAGTATTTATACAGTTGATCTTCCTTACGATATTGCTGTTACTGCATATATTGTTTTCCTGATTCTGCTCATTTCACTTTGCAGCAGTTTGTATGTCTTCCCAAGCTTTTTCTGTAACCTTTCGCCTTGTCATTCCTTATAGCACTATAATTCTCTGTCATATAACATAGCCCTACCCAACTGATTGGCATCCCTTCAATTTTCAATTCTTTGCCACCACAAAAACAGGTGCTGTAGATAGTTTTCTACATATAAGTTCTTTCCATTTTTCTTTCACCTCTTTGGGACACAGACCTAGTAGTGATATTGAATAGTGGTAGCATTGCTACATCAAAGAGTATGCAGAGTTTTATAGCACTTGGGGCATAGTTCCAAATTGTTCTCTAGAATGTTTGGGCCAGTTCACAAATCCACCAGCAATGTATTAATTGCCCTATTTTTCCACATCCCCTACAGCATCTGACATTTTCCTTTTTTGTCATATTGGCCAATCTGATTTGTCAGGAATAGTACAGGAGGCATGTCATGACCTGATAAAAACAAGTATCAGTGATCTCCCAGGTGCTGTCCAACTCTCAAATTTTGTAATTCTGTGTCATTTGGGAGGGAGCTGTCCTCAAATATTCGAAGAGCTGTTGAGTAGTAATTAGACCTGTACTGCTTGACTCCACCAAGGCCAAAACTAAGAGTCATCATTCTACAAGTGGCCAAGATAGAGATGAGATAAGACTTGGGGATCAGGGGAGAGGAGAGAGAGGCAGGGATCATTAGCTGGAGAGAGCAACCACAGGAAACTGAATAAATGCCAATCAACCCAAGTGTAAATTCTTATCTGACTTATTTCTGATTAGTCTATTCATCACTTTGAAAGACACTTTGATGACCTATAAAAGACTTTTGTCTAATTGGAGGGGTCACACTTTAAGCTGTAGCAACTAAAATTTTGCCGTTACGGTGTAGTAGTAATAGCAAAAGTCATAGTAATGAAAAAACAAAAACAAGGAGGAAAAGGAAATAAGAGGGAAGGAAAGAAGAACAAGAAAATGATGATGAAGATGATGGTGATGAATATGATAACAATGAAGGCGGTGGTGCTGATGATGATGATGATGATGATGATGATGATGATGATGATGATGATGATGATCTAACATTTGTATAATGCTTTTAGGTACAGAAAATACAGTATTCATTTTATTTCATCCAATCTTTATGACAACTCTATAGGTGCTATTATCTATATTTTACTGATAAACAAACTGAGATTGAATCTTAACCCCTGAGGCTCTGACTTTAAGCCATCTCAACTTGATTAGGCTCATCAGGTTTCATGATCCACTGGCATATCCTGAAAGTGACCAGAGTCACCTCCTGTCCAGGATGAAACACTGGAAGCTGACTTAGTATGGATAAAACCTTAGCTGTACGTTAGCTTTACAGGTAGTGGGTTAAATTAATTATTAGAAGGGTTTACGTTCATAGGGTTTGGATGTAAAGCACCTTAAAGAACATCCAACCACAGATTGGAGCTGAAAGGAATCTTACAGTCCACCTTGCCCAACTTCCTCATTTATAAGGAAACTGAGGCCAGAAAGATCATTACTATCAACACAGGTAATCAGCAAGAGAGGCAGGATTTGAACTGAGTTCTTCTCACTCCCAGTGTAATGCTTTTTCCACTATACCATGCTTCTACTGATCTATTTTATGGATGAAGATAGGAAAGCCAAGAGAGATTAAATTACTTGTCTAAGGTCATATAGTAATTAGATTTTCTGGGATTCAAACTGAGGTATCCTGGCTGCCCGATAATTTTGTTTATTTGTTTTTCATGATGATTCATTTTCATATCCAATCAGATGTTGGATCATGTGGTTCCTATCTCTAGAACATCTTCCATACTGCACCCACTCCCTCCTTTTTGCATACTTGTCCAGCGTCTCATCATGTCTCCCCTGGACTATTGCAGCAGATTCAGCCTCAAAATTCTCCCTCTTTGATTCATCCATCCAACCTCTAGTGTTTCCCTGATACTTCTAGGATCAAAGAAAATTCCCACATTTGGCAGCTCTTCTCAACTTGCATACAACTAGAAGGAAGGAAACAAACAAAGGAGGTGTTGTAATTATCCTTATGTTACAGATGAGGAAACTGAGTAAAACAGGTTATGAGACTTGCTCAGGATCAGAGTTAATAAATATGAGGATGGATTTGAACTCAGGTTCAGGGATCTATTCTCTGTGCCACCCAATGCCTATGTATTTTGCAGCCTCATCATCCATATTTCCCTCTCATCAATTCTACAGTACAATTTTCTTCATGCATTATTACCCATCTCTGTGCATATGTTCTGAATATACAACCAACTTAGAATACTTTCACTCCCCAAATCTGCCTTATAGAATCCTTAGTTTCCTTCAAGACTCAAGTATCATGTTTTACATGAAGACTTTTTATCCCCCCCAAGTGTTTATACCTTCACCCCACAAAAACTGCAAGAAATCCATTTTGTATATTTTGTATGTATATGTATTATATATGTACAAACATATATATAATGCATGTGTGTGCATATATATGTATATATATATAGACACATGTGTGGTTATACTTACATATATGTGTTACCTTTCCTTAGAGAATGTAAGGCCCTTGAGGGCCGGGATCATTTCCCTTCTGTCTTTGTGTTTCTGGCATCTAACATAATGCTTAGCACACCATGCATGCTTATTGAATGTTCACTGATCTGAAGAATGCGATGAAATTGTTGAAGTGGACAGGATTCTGGGAAGATGGTATGATGAGACAGGAAATACTGGGTTCTCCTAAATTCTCCCATAAGCAAGGGAAAATATTGCCACAAAGTGAAATTTGAGCAGCAGAAATAATTGAAAGTCAAAATAAAGCCATTATCCTCCTAAGACAACCTGGGAGAACCTCAGAAAAGACTTGTCTTCCCAGGGCAAAATCAGCCCAACTGAAGTGCAAAGGCCTCCAGACCAGCTCCATTGAATCAACAAGCAATAAACCTTGTAGGCAGGGGAGGTCAGACTCAGGAAATTTCCCTCCTGGACAGTACAGGGTTAAACAGATGAGCACTGGAAGATTAAAGGACCCTGAGCTTTGCCCAGGCCCAGACATAGCCAGTGATGTGACCCTGAGTGAAGAGTGAACACATGAACACTGACTGCAGTAACAGAGGTGCGTGGCCATGTTGGATGTGGGCACTTGCAGCAGAGCAGAATGCCTGATTTAGGTTCCAGGACAGAAGGAGCTGTAGTTTGTGGCCATGGGAGGGAGCTCAGAGACCAAGGGCAGGTGTGATGACTGTATGACTGGGGGCTCTAACAATGGCTCACAGACAGAGGGAAGTGCCCAAAAGTCAGGCTCCCATACAGAGAGCTCAGAAAGTGACTGTAAGAAAACCTGATGCTGGGGGAGGAGCCAAGATGGCGGAGTAGAAAGACTCATGTATGCTAGCTCCAAATCCACAGCCCATAAATTTCCTGTAAAAAGAACTCCCCACAAATTCTGGAGCAGTGGAACCTGCACAGAAACACACTGGAAAAGATTTCCATTCCAGAGAGCCCTGGAAAGCCATCCACAGGGGTCCGTCGCACTCTGGACACAGAGCCCAGCCCTGCTTTACCCTGGCCACGTGGCCCCAGAAGAGCAGATCTGAGCAGGCTTCAGAGACAGAATCTCCAGTGGCCGCGAAGGTCCCTCCACCCGCAGGTGCTACAGGTCAGTGAGAGAGACGTCTGGGCTGGCTGAGAGGGGAGCAGGGTTTCTCCATGACTTGGGTCACCTCCAGAGGCAGCAGCAGAGGCAGCGGTGGCCCAGTACTCCCCGAGCAGACAGGAGCACCATTACTGAAGGTCTCTGCATAAAGCCCCTGAGGGGACTGAGCCTGGGAGGTGGCCCTACCCCCACCCAAGCACCAGAACTTAAGCTCACATTGAATAGCAGCCACTCCCACCTCGGAAAGCCCTGAGGCTGGGAAGCAGCATTTGAATCTCAGACCCCAAGCACTAGCTGGGTGGCGCTCAGAAGTCAAGTAACTGGCTGGGAAAATGCCCAGAAAAAGGAAGCAAAATGAGACCATAGAGAGCTACTTTCTTGGAGAAGAGATGTTCCTTCCTCCCATCATTTCTAATAAGGAAGTACAATGCGTGCCATCAGGGAAAGACTTGGAGGTCAGGGCTTCACTATCCCAGACATCCGAGGTGGATGTCTGGTGGGCTCAGGCCATGGAAGAGCTCAAAAAGGATTTTGAAAATCAAGTTAGACAGGTGGAGGAAAAACTGGGAAGAGAAATGAGATGCAAGAAAAGTATGAAAAACGGGTCAACACCTTGCTAAAGGAGACCCCAAAAAAAAATACTGAAGAAAATAACACCTTGAAAAATAGGCTCACTCAATTGGCAAAAGAGGTTCAAAAAGTCAACTAGGAGAAGAATGCTTTCACAAGAAAAATTAGCCAAATGGAAAAAGAGGTTCAAAATCTCACTGAAGAAAATAGTTCTCTCAAAATTAGAATGGAAAAGATGGAGACTAATGACTTTCTGAGAAACTAAGAAATCACCAAACAAAACCAAAAGAATGAAAAAATGGAAGAGAATGTGAAATATCTCATGGGAAAAACAACTGACCTGGAAAATAGATCCAGGAGAGATAATTTAAAAATTATGGGACTACCTGAAAGCCATGATCAAAAAAAGAGCCTAGACATCATCTTTCATGAAATTATCAAGGAAAACTGCCCTGAGATTCTAGAAACAGAGGGAAAAATAAGTAGTGAAGGAATCCATCAATCACTGTCTGAAAGAGATCCAAAAAGAGAAACTCCTAGGAACATTGTGGACAAATTCCAGAGTTCTCAGGTCAAGGAGAAAATATTGCAAGCAGCTAGAAAGAAACAATTCCAGTATTTTGGAAATACAATCAGAATAACACAAGATCTAGCAGCTTCTACATTAAGGGATAGAAAGGCATGGAATAGGATATTCCAGAAGTCAAAGGAACTAGGACTCAAACCAAGAATCACCTACCCAGCAAAACTGAGTATAATACTTCAGAGGAAAATATAGTCTTTCAATGAAACAGAGGACTTTCAAGCATTCTTGATGAAAAAACCAGAGCTGAAAAGAAATTTGACTTTCAAGCACAAGAATGAGAAGAAGCATGAAAAAGTAAACAGCAAAGAGAAATCATAAGGGACTTACCAGAAGTGAACTGTTTACATTCCTACATGGAAAGACAATATTTGTAACTCTTAAAAAGTTTCAATATCTGGGTAGTTGGTGCACACACAGATGTACACATACACACGCACACACACACACACGTACATGCATGCACACACACATACACACATGCACGCACACACAGAGACAGAGAGCACAGAGTGAATTGAATAGGATGGCACCATATCTTAAAAGAAATTAAGGTAAATGGTGAGAGAGAAATGTAGTGGGAGGACAGAGGGTGAAATAGAATTGGGTAAATTATCTCTCATTCAAGAGGCAAGCAGGAGACTGTTTAGTGGAAGGAAAAAGAGGAGAGCTGAGAAAAAAACATGAAGTTTACCCTCATCACATTCGACTAAAGGAAGGAGTAAAATGCACACTCATTTTGGTATTTTGAAAACCTATTCTACAGTACAGAAAAATGGGGAAGAAGGAGATAAGCAGGGAGGGAGGGGTGATGGAAGGGAGAGCAATGGGAGGAGGGAGCAATTTGAAGTCAACACTCTTGGGGAGGGACAGGATCAAAAGACAGAATAGAAACAATGGGGGGGGCAGAATAGGATGGAGGGAAATATAGTTAGTCTTACACAACACAACTGTTATCGAAGTCATTTGCAAAACTACACAGATATGGCCTATATTGACTTGCCTGCCTTCCCAAAGGGAATGGGTGGGGAGGGAGGAATGGGGAGAATTTGGAACTCAAAGTTTTAGGAACAACTGTTGAGTATTGTTGTTGCTACTAGGAAATAAGAAATACAGTTAATGGGGAATAGAAAGTCATCTGGCCCTACAGGACAAAAGAGAAGATGGTGACAAGAGAAAGGAGGGATGATAGAAGAGAGGGCAGATTGGTGATAGGGAAAATTAGAATGCTTGGTGTATTGGGGTGGGGGGAGGGGATAAATGGGGAGAAAATTTGGAACCCAAAATTTTGTGAAAATGAATGTAAAAAGTTAAATAAATAAATTTATATTAAAAAAAAAAAGAAAAGAAAACCTGATGCCTGAGGCATCATCCCCCACACCTTGGGACTAGAACATGATTAGAATAATAATATCTTCTAAAAATAATGAATAAATAAAATGAGGAAGCAAAGGAGAAAGAACTCAACCATAGATAGCTACAAGGGGGAGAAAGAAAATCTGAATTCATACTCAGAAGAAAATAGTGAAGGCAAAAAAAGTTTCTCCCTAAAAGAAAAAATGTCAAATAGTCACAAGCCCAAAAGGAACTCTTGGAACAACTTAAAAAGGATTTTAAGAATCAAATAAGAGGAGATAAGGAAAAATAGGGAAAAAATAAGAGCAATTCAAGAAAATTATGAGAAGAAAGTCAACCAACTGGAAAAAGGGATCCAAAATCTTAAGTAAAAAAGTAACTTCTTAAAAACTAGAATGCTAATAACATTAGGAGACACCAAGAAATAATAAAAACTGAAAGAATGGAAAAAATTAAGAGAATGTGAAACATCTCATGAGAAAAACAACTGAGCTGGAGAATAGATAAAGGAGAGACAATATTAGAATTGTTAGACACCTGTAAGTTATGATCCAAAAAAAAAAAATCTAGATGGTATAAGAAATCATTGAGGAAAATTCCCCTTAAGTTCTAGACTGAGAGGGTAAAATAGAAACAAAAAAATCCACTAATCACCTCCTCAAAGAGATCCCTAGATGAAGCTCACAAAAACATCATAGTCAAGTTTCAAAGCTCCCAAGTCAAGGAGAATATACTAGAAAATTTAAGAAAAATAAAATTTAAATATTGTGAAGCTCCAGCCAGGATAACACAAGATCTAGCTGCATCTACAATAAAATTCAAAGGACTTGGAACACTATATTTTGAAGCACAAAGGAATTAAGTTTGCAATCAAGAATAACTTACCCAGCAAAGCTGAGTATAATTCTGAATGAAAAGAGAAAATGGATATTTAATGACTTGAAAGACTTCAGGTATTTATGACAAAAATTTAAAACTCAAAGGAAAACTTGACATATAAGATCCAGGAGAAACATAAGGTAAATATTAAAGAAAGTATTATTGTTACTATTACTTCTGTAGTTTGAAAGAACATACATCAATAGAAGACTTAGGGTTGAGTTTAGTATGATGGGATAATTCTTAAAAATAAAATTGGGAAGAGAGAGGAAAAATTTAGCAATTATCTCATACAAATGAGGCATAAATGGAGTGAACCTCACTCTTCTCAGAATTGCCTCAAAGAGGAAATAACATAGACACTCAATTGGGTATAGAAATCTATCTTACCCTACAAGAAAGTAGGAAGGGAAGGTGACAAGAGGAGGAATAATAAGATGGATGAGAGATTGGGGGAGTGATAGTCAGATGCAAAACACTTTTGATGAGGGATAGGGTTAGAGAATAGAATAAACAGGGAGGGGAAATATAATGGAGGGAAATACTTTTAACAATCACAACTGTGGAAAAAATTTGAAGCAATTTTCTGTGACAAAGGTCTTATTTCTCAAATATATAGTCAAATTTATAAAAGTAAGAGCCATTCCCTAACTGATAAATGATCAAAAGACATGAACAGTTTTCAGATGAAGCAATTATAGCTATCTATATTCATATTTTAAAAATTGTTCAAAATCACTATTAATTAGAGAAATGCAAATTAAAACAATTCTGATGTAGTATCTCATACCTATTTATTGACTAATAAGATAGAAAAGAAAGGTGATGATGTTGGAGGGGATGTAGGAAAAAATAAAACATTAATGCAGCACTGGTGGAGTTGAGAATTGATTCAACCATTCTTTAGAGCAGTATGGAATGATGCCCAAAGATCTATTAAGTCATTTATACCCTTTGATGTAATAATGCCACACTACTAAGTCTGTATCCCAAAAGAGATAAAAAGGAACAAAAAGGAAAAAGACCTATACATACACAAGTATTTATAGCAGCTATTTTTGATGGCAGGGAGCTGGACATTGAGGGGACATCAGTTGATTGGAAAATGGCTGAAAAAATTGTGCTGTGATTATGAAGGAATATGACTATGCCATAAGAAATGATGAGCAGGATCCTCACAGAAAGATTTGCAGGAATTGATGCAAAGTGAAATGCACTGTCAACAAAGTAGCAACAATATTGTAAGATAATCAACTGTGGATGACAACTATTCTTAGCAATACAATGATCCAAGAAAACTTGAAAGGACTTATGAAAAGTGTTATCTGTCCCCAGACAAAGAACTTTTTGTGGATAAATACAGACTGAAGCAATTTTTTTTACTTTATTTTTCTTGAGTTTTTTGGTCTGTTTTCTTCCACAACATGAATAATATGGAAATATGTTTTACATGACTACATATGTATAACCTCTTGCCTTATCAATGTGGGGGTAGGAAGGAGGAAGGGAGAGAATTTGAAACTCAGAATTTCAAAAATGATTGTTAAAAATTGTTTTCACATGTAATTGCAAGGAAATAAATTACTAAACAAAAACAGGAAGCTAAAGAATACGTAGAAGGATGAGGGAGAGGATAGGAGTCTGATAAGTAATAACGCTGTATATTCTTCTAATTTTCTTACAATATCTCTCTTTATATCCAGGTAACATATCCTTTTTAATCTTGGTAAATGGTGTAAGATATTGGCTTATGTCCAATTTCTGCCATACTACTTTTTAGTTTTCCCAACAATTTTTATCAAATAAAAAATTCTTACTCCAAAATCTTAAATATTTACCTTTATCAAATACAAGGTTATTATGTTTATTTGCTGCTGTAAATTGGATGTTGCTCTATTCCATTGATCTAGAAAAATATAGACTTTCATGAAATAATTAAGAATGAAAGAACGAAGAGAACATTGTACGCAGTAACAGCAATATTGTTCTAAGAGCAACTGTGAATGACTGAGTCAGTCTGAGTATTACAAATGCCCGAATCAACTACAAAGGACCTATGGAGGAAGGTGCTCACTGCCTCCAGAAAAAGAATTAATAAATAAAATTATCTATAATGTGGGTTTTACATATATACATATTTGCGTCTACTTGTAACCTTTCTAGGACAGGACAGAGCAGGAGAAAAAAAGGGTAAAAGTGCACAATAGAGAATAAAAGAAAACTTAGAAGGAAGCACAGAAAAGCAGGGCAGCTTTGAAAATGAGGTGAAGAATTTATTACATTTATCAAAAAACAGTAAACTATGAAATGGAAATTCATGGGTTTATATTGATTTCTCTTTTATATTTTGCTGTGTACATAGAAATGTTCTTTTTTGGAGAAGGGTTGCATCTAAGTTCAAATGAATAAAAAAAATTTAAAGAATTTTTTTAGGTGATTGAAGAGTATCTCTTGAGACACAGGCAAAAGATTGAATTTGAGGGGTGGGATATGGGAGGATTTGAGAGGAACTGAAGGGAGAGGAGAAAGATTCGCTAAAAATGAAAACTGTCTATATCCAAAGGAACAGAAGAAGTCAACTGCAAAAGGAGGACACAAGTTGAAGAAGGATTCTATTAAAAAGATTCAGCAATAGGAAGGAGGAGAAGGTAATTGATAAGACCTGGTAAGATGAGGTGATAAGACTAGGCAAGAGGTCATTAAGACAAAGGGAAGGAAGCTGTGTGTTCTTGTCAAGGAAGCAATAAGGTGGATGTGTGTAGAGTTGAAGCAATTCTTACTACAAGCAGTTCTACTAGTAAGAGTAATAAGGGACTTTTCTACTTTCTTCAAAGGGTACTAGAATCCTCCATATTACCACCCAATGATTTGGACTCTACTCAGAAGGAATGAAAGTCAGAGTTGCCAGAGGGGCACCATGCTACAGTGAATACTGTGATGAATCCCTCTTTTTCACAAGGTTTTACAAAGCTCTCTCTCTGTGATATGAACATACCCCAGAAAAGGAGCATCCTTTGGAATGGGATTATTTCACTTTTGTCTTTGTACTGCCATAACATGGTACATTGTCACTGTTTGACTGAATAGGCAAAGTGCTAGACCAGAAACTCCCTTTCCATCAGACCTGTCCTGTCTGAAGATCACCCAGTAAAAATGAGCCATTGTGAAGTCCCAATCCCTCACACTCCTTTGGTGTTTATCATAGTCTTCTCTCATGGGCCGTTCATTGCATTATTTTGACTAGTGTGGCCCACTTCCAGGTTCAGGGTGCTTCTGGTGTATGACTTTCTCTCACAGAAATGAGGGTAAATCATGGACTGATCCACTGTTGTTGGAGCTCTTAGTTGTGTTATTGTTTGCTGCCTACCACAACCACAAGTACACCACATGAGGAGACTCCCAAACTGAAATGACATTTTTGTTCAGTGTGCTAGTTTGCTATTCTTTCACCTTCCATGCTAATAGCACACTATATTTTTTGTATCACGCCTAGTATAGCTTCATGAATGTACTTGCCAAAGTATAACATCTCTTGGCCTTTTCTTCTCTCTTCTGCAAGAGACTTGGATCATTACTCTAAAAATAATTGTAGCTTCTGTCAAAGTCACTATCATGATATTCATTGACATCAAAAATGAGCTGAGTACCTATTCTGAAATAACTGCCACCTGTCAATGTTACCCAAGTTCTGATCATCTTTACACTAATTATAAGCACTACCCCCTCGCAGATCTCCCCCTAGACAATAGGTACCTAGCTGTAGGACAAATTGGAATCCTCAGTATTTATGAAGGTTAAATTGTCTCAAATATCACCATAAGTGTAAAAGAATCGGTTTGTGAGGCAAGGGTCAGGGTCAGGGCCAAGGCAATCAGAAACAATCAGAAAAGATGTGCATAGGCCCATGATGCTTGGTCAATTACTACTCCTAAGTCTTCGTGGACATCTGAGAATTGGGGGATTTACTGATAAGGATCTGTGTCATAAATGGAGAACTTTTTCATATGAGCAAAAGCAATCCAGCCATGTGTATTTCCAAAAACCTCCTGAGATTTTCCCACAAATTCTGGCACTTATATCCATATGGAAAAGGCTGGCAGAAAAACAGAACAAAAAGTCTATAGGCCTAGAAGAGTGTGTCCATCACCTAGAAGTTCCTGAGGAAGTATTTGCAGCTCTTTCACTCCATGGTCTCCATCCAAGTTCTGGCTGACTTTGTTTATCTGTTCAATAATTTCTTGAAGGACATATCTTTCAATAAATTCCATTAGAATGTATGTGAGTTATGTGTTAACTTTTGCTTTTACCTTTTGTGCCATGGAGTTAACTCTTCCTTTAGAGAGCATTAATTGCTACATGTCAGTCAATGAGCAGAAGAGAATGATCATTTCTCCAGACTTTGAAATAAGCCTCTTGGAGCTAGAATGTTGTATCTGGCTATAGTGCTAGTTCTCAGCACTAACTGCCATGTGCATTATCCTCTTTTCTTTCCCAAAGGCGTGTTGCTTAGAACATTCTCTTTATCTGGGTACAAACTTGCAAATTTAAGGTGGCTCAAGACAGTCACTAGCCAAGGTAGTTCTTTTTTCTGGCTAGAAGGCAAGATTCTGTGATCACATTGCCCAAGAAATTCCCTATCCTCTAATTAGAAGGAAGAAGATCAGAACAATACCCAAGCAATCAGCAAGCACTTATTAAGCTCCTACTATATGCCAGGCATAGGGTTAATTCCTTGAGACTACTATAATAAAAATGAAACAGTCCCTGCCCTGAAGGAGCTCAAACTCTATCAGCCATCAGCCATGAACTCCCCCCTTAAGCCATGTGGCTAAATCTCTGTAGCTTATCTTTAATTGTTTAGACTTTTAGAAGAACATCTGTGTTGATCTCTTTTTTAACATTGTCTAAATTTGTCTGTATCCTTTTCCACACCTCTAAGAGAGCCACTGATATAATAACATATTTATGAAAATTTTAAAAATAAAAGGAAGAGAAAAATCAGCAACCGATATTACATTGAAAACATCTGAAAATAAAAGCAATGGTCCACACTCGTGGATCTCTAACACTCATGGACCTTCTCAGATCTCTTCTTGAGGCCAGGCTTATTTTTTGTCATTCAATCATGGTCTTTTCTGGTTATTGATCTTCTATGTGCATTGTTGGAGTCACTGTTTGATTATCCTGGTTCTATTTACTTTGCTTTGCATCATTTCATGCCATTCTTCCTCTGTTTCTCTGTATTCTTCATATGTGTTGTTTCTTATAGAAAAGCAATATTTCATTACATTCATGGGATACCATTTGTTGAGTCATGCCTCAGTAGATAAGCATCTCCCTTGTTTCCAGTTCTTTGCACGACTCATGAAGCTTATGTGTATTCTCCAGGATACTCTTGCATTATTTGTGCTCCTTCATCTTTTGGGGTCAGGAAGACCTTCCCTTGCATCTTCTCTGTTCTCAGATCTGTGCTCAGAGAAAGAAAAAGTGATCCAGGATGTCCTCCTTTGGGCCATGGAAAGCACATGAACCTTGGCTTGTGTTCCTGTCCAAAGGCAGCCTAATAAAGAGCAGTATAGAAGTCCATAAACTCACAGAATAAAAAATTAAGGAAGAGTCAGCAACAAAAGCAGTGGCTTCCAGTCCCTGCATAGTATTGTCCAAAATATAGGTAAAAGGCAAGATTAGCTATAGATCCTAATGCAAGGGCAGCTTGAGATGTTTATGATAGTTACAGAGGCTAGCCAGCATTGAATCCACAGTAAAAATTGATTTCTGATTGATGATGGGCAGCTAAATGAAACAATGGAGTCAGAAAGCCCTGAGTTCAAGTTCTGTCCAGTCACTTAAGCTCTTAGAGGTGTGACTCTGTACAAATGACTTAACCTCTCTCAAACTCAGTTTATAGTCTGTAAAACAGCAGGACCTCACTCTCTGAGTTGTGAGGATCAAAAGATATGATATATGTTCATTTCTTTGAAGACTTTCAAAAGCCATAAAAATGTTAGGGATTATCATGCCTCTTGCATGTAGCTAGTTGTTTATATGTTGCCCCCCCACCAGAATATGAGCTTCTGAATAGCAAGGCTTGTTTCTTTGTATCTTTGGAGCTTAGCCCAGTGCCTGACACACAGTAACAGTATTTTATAAATACTAGTTGATCGATTGACTGACTTAGAGATGATGATATGTATTCCTGTCTGCGACGACTTTCTTCTTACTGTAAAAAGACTTAGGTCATTACCCAGTCTCTTAGATAGGCTTCTCAATTCACTCCAAAGACCTTCATCTAACTACCTACTACAGGAAAAACAAAGCAGATGGAGAATGACGATCATCCAATCCTTTATACACAGTTGGATAGATAACCCATAAAGTTCATTTGCCTGTTGAAATCATGTACAGACACTGCAGATGACCAGTGACCTGGACGCAGACTTAACAAGAGGAGAGCCAGCCTTAGAGAACTTGTCCAGTTCTCTTAGATTCCAAGGTTCTCTCCAAAATAAAACTCAATTCTTTAACATCAGTATTATTCTGTGTTGCTGCTAGTCTTGGAATACTACAGCATCCAAAGAATTTGACTGGAGGACCACACAAAGAGCAGTGGGGAGGCATAAGTGGTCTTCCACAGCAAGGAACTAGACAAGAGAAGTAACTTTAATAATATGATTAGGATATCATTATACCACTCATGATCTCAAGCTGCCCTTGCATTAGGATCTATAGCTAATCTTGCCTTTTACCCATATTTTGGACAATACTATGCAGGGATTGGAAGCCACTGCTTTTGTTGCTGACTCTTCCTTAATTTTTCCTTCTGTGAGCTTCTATACTGCTCTTTATTAGGCTGCCTTTGGACAGGAACACAAGCCAAGGTTCATGTGCTTTCCCAAGTGGCCCAAAGGAGGACACCCTGGATCACTTTTTCTTTCTCTGATATCATTAGGATATCTTTCTCTGACTCATAAAAAAAGTGAGCCAGCCATAGGAGAATAAAAGATAGTGATGGATAACACTTCGGATCACTGATAACCATATAAAGCTAAGAAT
This sequence comes from Bettongia penicillata ogilbyi, assembly GCA_023548195.1. Classification (NCBI taxonomy): domain Eukaryota; kingdom Metazoa; phylum Chordata; class Mammalia; order Diprotodontia; family Potoroidae; genus Bettongia; species Bettongia penicillata. Next base: position 2,530,406 of record JAJHZJ010000218.1, read on the forward strand.
TCAAGAGGAAGGCCATCAGAATGTCAGGTAGACCCCTCACACCCTGCAATTTTGAAAGGATATGAACAAGTCCTCTCACAAAATAGGCAGATATTAATTGTTTATGACCTGCATTTCTAAAGGAAAGTGCCTCCTTCCCTGGCAACACAGATTTATGGAAACATCAAAGTTAGGTGTCACTGAGACTTCATGAAATTAGATATGTGACTGGAACGTGCTCTCTAACCCTAAATCCATTTTCCAAAAGGAATAGAATAGAAAAAAGAACTGATGGATAATAGAACAGCATTGGATATTTAGCAGATATATACATGTGAAGAAATCCAAAAACCAGGAATAGGAGTAAAGAATGAAGCATGGTGGAGAGAATTCTTCCCACAGACAGAAAGAGAAATGATATTGAAGTCAATATATACTAGAGACACACTTGGACAGAAATAGGAAATAGATAAGAACTTAGACAAACATCAAAAGCCTGGAACAGAGGCATGATTTTGAAGCCATGGGCCATCTCAATTATCCAAACATCTGCTGGTTCCCCCTGCCCAAAGCAAAAGAGAAAAATGAGGGGAATTGGTATCATGGATTTGGTTCTCACCAACAGATAATCCCTGTTTTCCTGGGTAAGAATGATTGGAATCTTTTGGGAGAGAGGTTGTTGCAAAGGGAAGATATCACTCCATCTTAGAATTTGTAATGGGGGAGTAGTTGAGGCATAGTCTGACATGTACTTCGATTTGGGGAGAAAAGTTACAAAATGATCAGAGAAAGTATAAATGGTATCTCATGGTTTATAAATCCACATTATAAAGCATGCCAGTCAGGATGAGAAAATCTCAAGAATGAAATTGGGAACAAGAATATAAGACATTATGATGAAGAAAAAAGAGAGACTTGTCTAAAGAGATTAATATGGATGCACATGGAAATTTACCAAACAACCTTTTTTTACTGTTATTGAATGAGGAAAATGGAAGAGAAGTTCAGTTATAGTAGAGAAATAGAAGTGCATTATGGTCCCCTAGAAATGATGTCAGGAGTGTCAAAGCTCAGAGTCAGTTGAGGTTCCAAATAAAGTTGAAAACTTTGTTTGATAAGGGATTGGTAGCTAACCTGATGAAAAGAGAGACACTAAAGAAGGGTGAGTCACCACATGGGCTCCCAGAGAGAAGGAGCACTGGTGACAGAGAAGACATAAGGACTCAATCCTCATTTGGGTTCTACCATGTACAAAAGGATTTGAAGTAGAACGAATGGAACAAAATGGCTGATAGGGAATAGATACTCAAGATAATTAGAGAAAGGGAGGGAACATCTAAGTGCCCTTGGTAAGTCCAAATCACCAGTCTCAAATGAACTATGTCTTCAGATAATGAAAGAAATGGTAGGTATGATTACTTAGTCATTGTCAATGATGTTTCAAAGATCATGGAGAAAGGGAGAGATGCTGCTGAATTGGAGAAAGCAAAACAAAGGGGGAAGAGAATGGAGTCTGCATACTAAAGACCAGTGACCTAGCTGGGAAGGGCAGTGGAAAGAGTGCTAGATTTGGACCCAAGGATACTTAATTTCTAGTTCTTCCTCAGCTGTGTGGCCGTGGAAAATTCTCATAATCTCTTTAAGCCTCAGTTCTCTCATTTGTAAAATGAGGATAACAATAGTTTCTGCCTCATAGGAACTCTGTGACAATGAAATGAGCAAATATATAAAAAGTGCTTTTCAAACCTTTAAGCAACATCTAAATCCTAGGTATTCACATTATCATTTTTGTTGTTTCTTGGAAAGTTTTAGAGACATATCAAATGAATTGTTAGTAAGCAACTAGAGTGGTCAGTGTGATCATGATTTTACCAGGAAGAGAAAAATGGATCCCATTTCCATTTCTGACAGGGCTACCCAATTGGGAGATGAGAGCAATGTTGCCCCTAAAGCTCAACGAGATGTTAACGAAGTATTGGTTCAAATTTTTTAGGTTATTCTTTTTTGGATTGGGGAATGAAGAGATATTAGCTAACAATAGTGAAAACTGGGTGAATTGGAAACAGGCTAAAAAGTCAGATTCAAGGAGTATACATCAATGGCCCAACTTCAAGCCCTAACCTCTCTCTTCATCACTAATCTCATATCTACAACTATCTATTGGACATCTTGAACTGAATGTGACCAAAATAGCCTCCTCTAATTATGTCCAAAGTTGAACTCATTATCTTTCTCCCAAAGTCTCCCATCTTCCTAATTTTCCTATTACTGGCAGGAGCAGCACCATCCGCTAAGTTACCCAGGCTCCTAACCCGTTTCATCTTCACCTTCTCCTCCTCATCATCCCACATAGTCAATCTATTGCCTAGTCCTGTCATTTCTACCTTCACAACACTTGTATATGACCCCTTTGCTCTTCTGATGCAGCCTCCAGTCTAATACCAACACTTGTCAACTCACATCTCAATTAAGATAACCTTCTTGGTAGACTCCCTGCTTTGATTGTCTCCCCTTTCTGGTCTATATTGCACTAATGGAAATGGGATTTTCCAAAAACATATGCCTAAACATGTCATCTCCTTACTTCCTAAACTCCAGTGGTTCACGGTTCCCTCTGGGATCAAATATATAATGCTAACCCTAACCTTTTCCTAGCCTTCCTCTTCCTACCTCTCCAATCTGTTCACACTTGACTATCCTCCATGTACAGATTAGTCTACTTTCTTGAGGCCTGGTCATACAGCTCATATGAGAAAGTTGGGATAAACCTTGAGGCTTCTAGCCTCAGGTCAGTGTTTGGTTCACTATGACACATAGTAATGCATATAGTGGCTTCTTTATAAGTGCCTCTTCAGTTGAATTAAGACCCAGAATATGCAAGGAGGGGGATGAGTAAATGATGAATGAAAGAATGAATAAATGAATGAATGAAAAAGCATTTATTAAACAGTAGTTATTAAGGTACCATATGCCAAGCACTGGGTTAAGTGCTGGAGATGCAAATAGAAAACATGAGTCAAGGAGCTCACACTCTGATTGGGGGATGCAGTCCATTCAAAAAGAGGCCAGCTGCAGGACAGATGGAAAGGCCCAGAAGTCTTGAGTGTTCAGTGGCTAAGAAATAACAAGATTTAGAGATGCTTAGGGAGGTCCCTGGGGGAGTCAGGAGAAAGGAAAGGCAAAACTAAAAATACCTGGAAGTGCTGGAAAATGTAGAATACAATCTACTGGGCCCTGTGCACTGACTGTCCTCTAAGGTTTCCAAGCATGTTTAGTCATTATGCAAATGTGAGCACCAGAAGGCCAAACCTCAAGGACTTTTGTTTGTGTCGTTGACATGAAATATCTGAACTACATAAAAACAGATCCAGTTGTTGTCAGCATTGTTGTTTGCCTTGTCAAAATAAGTGATGTTTCTGCTTGTCTAAGGAACAGCAGGAGGGTTCCCTCTGGATTGTCTCATAATACAAAGAGCACTGAGGATGGAAACATAATGTGGAGTTATCCATCAGCTTTTTCTCATTTTTTATTAAGGGCTGATTTTCTCTTTGCATTATTTAGTCCATTTTTTTAAACCTTGAATTTGTTTAAAGTTGGCAGTTTTGATGCCATTAAAAACATCTGCATGCATCTGAAATGACCTACTGGTATACCCAAGGTTTCGAATATGAGAAAGAAAATGGGAAAATCCTCCAAATCACCATGGGAAAAGAGGCATGGAAAGCACATAGATAGCCACTAGGCCCATTAAATTAGCAGAAATATAGCTAGAATGGCCCAAAATGCACTTTTAAATTCATTTTGAAAACTATTCTCTTCCTCTTGCAGCTGCTACCCTTTCCATTTCCTGCCAGGATGACTGCTCTCCTTGAAAAGCTACCCAGAATCCCCCTCTCTGGGGATGTAGCATCACCCCCGGCTTTCAAGATCAGCCAGAACTCAAGGAGCATCACAACATCTGTCCTCTCTTGGGTTCAGGTGTCTCCACTGAGCTCTGTGCTAATGCTCTCTAACACATTCCCCATTTACAACAGCTAGAAGGACTTTTTTTTGAAAATAAGATTCTTCCTTCTTGCATCCATCACTGATTTCTTTTCTTTTGCAGAAAATATGATAAAGTCTGTCCATCATTAGTGGAGTTATCCAAATTCACAAAATTAAACTTGCTTCTTCCTACTCCAAACCAAGCCTCCATTCCAGCAACTCAACTCTTCCTCTTCTTTCTTTTACATATTAGGCTGCTTTATGAATGTTGGCTCTTTGTCCATGAGTTAACAACAAACATTTATCAATGTAATGTACTATGCAACGGACACTGGGCTAAATTCTATTATGGTTACAGTTGTCATCATCATCACTGTTGTTTGAAGGTATATACATCACAGGTATGCATACGCACGCCTCTATATGAGGCAAGGGTTTGATGCAGTAGATAAATACCAGGTCAGGAGTCAGGAAGACCTTCAAATCCAGTCTCACACACTAGCTTGTGACCCTTAAGTCCCTTAACTCTGTTTGCCTCAGTTTCCTTATCTGTTAAATGAACTAGAGAAGGAAATGGCAAACCACTCCAGTATCTCTTCCACGAAAATCTTAATGGGATCAAAGTCAGAAATAACCAAGACTACATTCCTTCCTTTAGATGCTCTCCTTCTTATACAAAGACATATCATTTGTGGATTTCTGTTTTATATAAACAGCAACTTCCATTGGAATCCTGACCAATACTATCCATCTGCCCAAGAGAGTTGAAGCTCCTCTTGATCTTACTGAGAGATCCCAAACTATGAAAGCCCCTCCCCCATTCCCTTTCCTCCCATGGAGCCACATCTGCATAGAACCCAACTCCACTCCTCCTTGAGCTCCAGAAGCTCAAGGAGATCCAGGAGATTCACTAGGAATAACCAGTGCAGGCATCATCAGGCTTTCTCTTCTCCCTGATCCTCCTTTCTCTCCCATCCTGTAAGAATACTTCTAAAAGCCTTCACACACACACACACACACACACACACACACACACACACACACACACACACGTGCATCCAGCCAATACCACAGCCTTCTCCTTGCCCAACATCCCTCTGATTTCCAGGAGGTCTTTCTTCCCAGATCCCATTCCCATCTGTCCTCTGATTGCAGGCCCACTGATTTTTTTTTTCAATCAACCAACAAACATTTATTAAGTGCCTGCTTTGTACTAGGTGCTGATCACACTAAGACAAAAATGAGCTGATCCCATTCTATATGAAAAGTTCCATTCAAATCATAGGATCATAGAGCTAGAGCTGAAAAAGAACATGCAAGCCACACACCTAGTCCAGTCCCTCCTTTCACAGATGAGGAAATTCAGTCTCAGCAAACTGAGTGGCATTGCCCAAGATCCCCATGAGCTGTAAGAAAAGCAGATAAAATTTGAATTAAAGTCTTTGACCCTAGAACTCTCATTCCACTGCGCCAAGTATCTTTGAGAGATTTTTTTAATTTATTTATTTTTAGTTTTCAACATTCACTTCCACAAAATTTTAAATTTCAAAATTTCTCACCATCTCCCCGTCCCCAACCCCAAGATAGCCTGTATTCTGATTGCCCTTTCCTACATCTGCCCTCCTTCTATCACCTCCACCCCCCTTCGATTTTCCTGTAGGGCAAGATAGATTTCTATACCTCATTGCCTATATATCTTATTATCTAGCTGCATGTAAAAGCAATTCTTGACATTCATTTTTAAAATTTTGAGTTCCACATTCTCTCCATTCCTTCTCTCCACCCACCCTAATTAAGAAGGAAAGCAACTATAGATTATATATGTGTATGCATGCAAAACACTTCCACAATAGTCATGCTGTGAAATACTATTTCCCTCTATCCTGTCCTGCCCTCCATTTATTCTCTTATCTCCTTTGACTTGTCCCTCTACCAAAGTGTTTGCTTCCCATTACCTCTTTCTCCAATCTGCCATACCTTCTATTATCCCTCTCTCTTATCCCCATCCCTCCTGATTTTCTGTAGGGTAGGATAAACTGCCCAGGTGAGTTTGTGTGTTATTCCCTCCTGAAGCTAAGATATCATCCCTTCATATTCAATTCACCTTGTGCTCCTTCTCTCTCTCTCTCTCTCTCTCTCTCTCTCTCTCTCTCTCTCTCTCTCTCTCTCTCTCTCTCTCTCTGTGTGTGTGTGTGTGTGTGTCTCTCTTTATACACACACATATATAAGTGTGTATACATATATATGTATACATGCATACGTACATACATATATATACATGTATTCCCTCCAGATGTCCTAATATTGAGAAAGGTCTCATGAGTTACAAATATCATCTTTCCATGTAAGAATGTAAACACTTACAATTTTAAGAAGCCCTTATGGTTTCTCTTCCCTGCTTACCTTTTCATATTTATCTTGATTCTTATATTTGAAACTCAAATTTTCTGTTCAGCTCTGATCTTTCCACCAAGAATGCTTGGAAGTCCTCTATTTCATTAAATGACCATATTTTCCCCTGAAGTGTAATACTCAATTAAAACCAATTTGTTGGTTTTATTCCTAGCTCCTTTAAGTCTGGAATATCATATTCCAAGCCCTCCAATCCCTTAATGTAGAAGCTGATAAATCTTGTGTTATCCTGATTGCATTTCCACAATACTTGAATTGTTTCTTTGTGGATGCTTGTAATATTTCTCCTTGACCTGATTCATTTCCCTTCTCCAATCACACATCAGGTCCAACTCCTCTTTTTAAATTTCATACTCTTTATAACACTCACTGATGATTCTTAACTAGATGCATCATTGCTCTGGGACTGGGCCTACTACCTTTTTGGAAATGGTGAGCAATGAGCAATAGACTCAAAGCATTGTGGGAGCTGAAGTCCTGGGAGGTCATGTCCTTGGTCAATGCCAGATGTATCCCCAATTTCAGAGAAAATTGAGTTAAATGGGAAATAGTTATTTCCTGAGTATCAAAAAGTTAATCCATGTGGAGAAGGGGATTTCAACATCTATCTCCTGACTCCAGAAGCTGAGGAGTTTCCATTTTACCACACTGTTTTTATTAGTTCCATTGTTCAATGACATTATTGATTATATAGGCCACAGGACTGTTTATTTTGGAGGACACGCTAGTTTTTCAAGTAACAACTGCGATTATTTTCCCTGCTCTGACCATTGCTGAAGTATTAGGTGCCCTTCTAGGCATGTCATTTTAGGAAATATCCATTCACCAATGGATTCTCTCCAAAGGACATCAGCCAGGGTGATGAAGGGCTTTGAGTCCATGAGTCAGAGTTTGGTCTCAATAAAAGAAGATTCAGAAGGATCAGGAAAACTGGTTTCAAATGTTTGGAAGGCTAGATTGCAGAGGAAATGTCCACCATGTTCTGTTTGACTCCGAAGCAAGACCTAGGAGCAAAAAGGGAAAGATTGAAGGCCGAGCTAAGAAAAAGACTTCCTTATGAACAGAGCTGTCTCAGAACAGACAGAGCAGCCTTGGCTTCTTGGCTTCCCTTCAAGGAAACATTAGAGGACCAGTTTGGGGGGTACTAAGGTGTGAGGACACTAATATCCCATTCAACTTAAAAATTCTGTGATTCTCTGAAGAACATACTTTTGAATTTTTCAAATATAACCCTTGGTTACATGTACTTGTGTTCCTTAGAAGATTACATGTAAACCATTTGCATGAGGGCATGAGTCTCCTTCACTAGTTTGTTTTCTTTCTGACATCCCCTAAGTGACAATGTCCTCCAAGATTGTGTCTTTTCCATGACTACATGCATCTTGAAAATATAATCCACTGCCACAGCCTCAATGCTCACCCCTTTCCAGATCACACACAAATGTACATAAACAGTGCCGTTCTCTTTCTCAGAGCTCCAGTCCCACATTTCCAAGTTGCAGCTAGAAATCTTCATTTTGGTCTTCTGTTAGCACTTCAAACTCTGCATTCCAAAATTGAACTCATCATCCCTGCTCTCCTTTCCTCTTCCACTCTCTCATCTGCCTGTCCTACATACCTGCCGCTTGCCCCACATACATATATCTATGCTTTCCCCCTCTCCTTTAGGAGTCATCTTAACCCTTTAGAATTAAGATGCTTTGGAAATGGAGGGAAAGCTCATCAATCGAGGAATGGCTGAACCAGTTGTGGTATATGGTTATGATGGAATACTATTATGCACTATGAGCTCAATGATCTCAGCAAAACATGAAAAGACTTGCATGAAATAATGAAGAGTGAAATGAACAGAAGCAAGAGAACACTGGATACAGTTAACTGCACTGTTGTCCTTGGAACAACTGTGAACAGCCAGTTACTTTGAGTATTATAAATACTCAGATTAACTATGAAAGACCTATGAATGAAGATGCCCTCCACCTCCAGAGAAAGAACCAGTAAATAGAAGTATGCATAGCATGGTTTTACAAATATATATATATATATATATATATATATATATATATTTACAAATATATATATATATTTACATATATATATACATATATACACATATTTTATATATATATACACATATATACACATATTTATATATAAATATATATTTACAAATATATATATATATTTACAAATATATATATACATATATATATATATATATACACACACACACACACACACACACACTCACACTCGCACACACATACATATCTAGTGGTGGTCTTCTCTAGGGAGGGGTGGGGAGGGAGGGAGAAACAGATTAAAAGTGCACAGCAGAGAATAAAGGAAAATTCAAAAGGATGAACAGAAAAGCAGAGTTGCTTTGAAAATGATGTGTAGCATTTATTACATTAGTTCCTCTGGTGTGAAATGGAGATTCATAATTTCATATTTAATCTGCTTTTTGTGTTGTGCTGTGTTCATGGAAGTTGTTTTTTGGTTTTTTGTATTTAAGTTCAAAATGAATAAAGAAATAAAAAAAGACTTAAGATACTACAGATACGGACCATATTGTTTTCTTGTAGTCATATTACTAGGACTTAAGCAAGCGATAAGCTATACTATGTGCTTAATAAGGTTTTCTTTTTGTATCTGATTATCTGTCTATCTAAGGCAACAGAATATAGTTTACCCTGGAAGAGTCCCAGGATGAATACAGGAGAATTGAGTCCCTATTCTGCTTCTGGCTATAATCAAGGCAACCTCACTTTTCCCATTTATAAAATAGACATAATAATATTTGTACTGCCCACTTCAGAATGTTATTGCATGGAAGTGCCTTGTAAAATGGAAAGCCTTACGTAAATGTGGCCATTACATGCCCCAATTAGTTCTGCTGTGATCCCTTTCCTTGACAGAAAGTAGGGACCTGGCCTCTCAAAAATTATGCTGGGAGAGCGCAAGCTCTAGAAGGTTCTGTCATACTGGAAAAGCCTTGATTACTATGCTGATGAAGCACTCTGATTTCCAAGGACCAGTCTGTCTAAGGAAAGAGTGATTCAGGCAGACCTAAGTGCTAAGTTAGTTGGTCCTAACAACCCCTGAAACAAAGAGAAATGAAAAGCTGCCTTCAGTCTTGTGAGCATGCCCTTTACCTCTCCCCTCTTCAATGAAAATGCCAGACAAAGAGGCAGAGAATCAAACAGATGTTAAATTGCCCATTAACAAAGATTTCACTCTTGGTCCCCTACATGTGCAATCATTATTCAATGACCAACAAATGGACATGCTATTGAAAGAAATTAATCATAGCCTTCCTCATATTCTTTCTATAAATGAAACCAGAAGGAAAGAATGAAGGTACAGGAAAATAGCAAGATGGCTTGGAGTCTTCCTGGGAAGGCTCAGTAAAGGAGACAGCAGAGCTGGTTTTCTTGTCCATCCAAAGGCCAGGTAAACCATCATTTTACAGGATACTTGGTCATGTACTACTCTGCTGCTCATAATGAATATTTGCAAAAACATTATGGGACTTGTATTCCAACATTTATTGCAGAGGATGAAGAAGCTCTATGAAGAACTTCAAAAGACCCTCCATATTAAATCTATATATGTAGTAGTGTTCAGTGACTTCAAGGCAAAACAGGGCATAGAGTAAGCCAGCAAAAAATGTCAGAAAACATGACTCAGGACTAAAAAAATGAAGGAAGCCAAAGCCTTTTATAAACAACTATGTTTATTTACTTATTCATATTTATAATGAAAGCTTTTTTAAGAAGACACTTTGGGAATTAGGCAGTACCAAGTAGCATCATTCCCCCAAAATGACCTTTATTGTGTCATGTCAAATAAGAAATAGTAGTTAATAATCATCATCATAATAATTGTACAGTACTTTAAAATTTGCAAAGGATTGTATACATCTTCTATTATCTTATTTTGTTGTAATAAATAATTGTATTATCTTATTTTATCCTTCCAATCCTAACAGACAGGTGTTTTTATTCTCCCAATTTCCAGATGAAGAAATTGAGGCTGACATGATTCAATAATTTGCCTAGGATCATGTAGAGTTAGTTTTCATAATTTGACTCTTTTTTTGAAATATAAATTTATTTATTTAACTTTTTAAATTCATTTTCACAAAATTTTGGGTTCCAAATTTTCTCCCCATTTATCCCCTACCCCCACCCCAATAACCTGAGCATTCTAATTTTCCCTATCACCAATCTGCCCTCTTTTCTATCATCCCTCCCTTCTCTTGTCCCCATCTTCTCTTTTGTCCTGTAGGGCCAGATGACTTTCTATTCCCTATTAACTGTATTTCTTATTTCCTGGTAGCAAGAACAATACTCAACAGTTGTTCCTAAAACTTTGAGTTCCAAATTCTCCCAATCCCTCGCTCCTCACCCATTCCCTTTGAGAAGGCAGGCAATTCAATATAGCCCATATCTGTGTAGTTTTGCAAATGACTTCGATAACAGTCATATTGTGTAAGATTAACTGTATTTCCCTCCATCCTATCCTGCCCCCCATTGATTCTATTCTGTCTTTTCTTCCTGTCCCTCCCCAAGAATGTTGACTTCAAATTGCTCCCTTCTCCCATTGCCCTCCCTTCCATCATCCCTCCCTCCGTGCTTATCCCCTTCTCCCCCAATTTCCTGTATTGTAAGATAGGCTTTCATACCAAAATGAGTATGCATTTTATTCCTTCCTTTAGTCGAATGTGATGAGGGTAAACTTCATGTTTTTTTTCTCCGCTCTCCTCTTTTTCCCTCCACTAAAAAGTCTCCTGCTTGCCTCTTGAATGAGAGATAATTTACCCCATTCCATTTCACCCTCTCTCCTCCCACTATATTTCTCTCTCACCATTTACCTTAATTTCTTTTAAGGTATGGTCCCATCCTATTCAATTCACTCTGTGCTCTCTGTATCTGTATGTGCGTGCATGTGTGTATGTGTGTGCACGCACATGTGTACATATGTGTGCATGTGTGTGTGGTCCCACCAACTACCCAGATACTGAAAAGTTTTAAGAGTTACAAATATTGTCTTTCCATGTAGGAATGTAAAAAGTTCACCTTTGGTAAGACCCTTATGACTTCTCTTTGCTGTTTACTTTTTCATGCTTCTTCTCATTCTTGTGTTTGAAAGTCAAATTTTCTTTTCAGCTCTGGTCTTTTCATCAAGAATGCTTGAAAGTCCTCTGTTTCATTGAAAGACCATATTTTCCCCTGAAGTATTATACTCAGTTTTGCTGGGTAGGTGATTCTTGGTTTGAGTCCTAGTTCCTTTGACTTCTGGAATATCATATTCCACACCCTTCGATCCCTTACTGTAGAAGCTGAGAGATCATATGTTATCTTGATTGTATTTCCACAGTACTGGAATTGTTTCTTTCTAGCTGCTTGCAATATTTTCTCCTTGACCTGAGAATTCTGGAATTTGGCCACAATGTTCCTAGGAGTTTCTCTTTTTGGATCTCTTTCAGGCGGTGATCGATGGATTCCTTGAATACTTATTTTGCCCTCTGTTTCTAGAATGTCAGGGCAGTTTTCCTTGATAATTTCATGAAAGATGATGTCTAGGCTCTTTTTTTGATCATGGCTTTCAGGTAGTCCCATAATTTTTAAATTGTCTCTCCTGTATCTATTTTCCAGGTCAGTTGTTTTTCCAATGAGATATTTCACATCCTCTTCCATTTTTTCATTCTTTTGGTTTTGTTTCGTGATTTCTTGGTTTATCAGAAAGTCATTAGCCTCCATCTGTTCCATTCTGATCTTGAGAGAACTATTTTCTTCAATGAGCTTTTGAACCTCTTTTTCCATTTGGCTAATTCTGCTTTTGAAAGCATTCTTCTCCTAGTTGACTTTTTGAACCTCTTTTGCCAATTGAGTGAGCCTATTTTTCAAGGTGTTATTTTCTTCAGCATTTTTTTGGGTCTCCTTTAGCAAGGTGTTGACCCGTTTTTCATGCTTTTCTTGCATCTCTCTCATTTCTCTTCCCAGTTTTTCCTCCACCTGTCTAACTTGATTTTCAAAATCCTTTTTGAGCTCTTCCATGGCCTGAGCCCATTGGATATCTATTTTGGATGTTTGGGGTACAGAGTCCTTGACTTCTATGTCTTTCCCTGATGGTAAGCATTGTTTCTCATCATCAGAAATGAAAGGTGGGAACATCTGTTCCCCAAGAAAGTAACCTTCTATGGTCTTATTTTTTTTCCCTTTTCTGGACATTTTCCCAGCCAGTTGCTTGACTTCTGAGCTTCCTCTCCACCCCCGCCTAGATCCACCCAGCTAGTGCTTGGGGTCTGAGGTTCAAATGCTGCTTCCCAGCCTCAGGGCTTTCTGTGGTGGGCATGGCTGCTATTCAATGTGAGCTTAAGTTCTGGTGCTCAGGTGGGGGCAGGGCCACCTCCCAGGCTCAGTTCCCTCAGAGGGTTTATGTGGAGACCTTCACTAATGAAGCAGAGCTCCTGCCTGCTCTGGGAGCCTCTGGCTGCAGCTGCCTCTGTCACTGCCTCCCGAGGAGGCCTGAATCACAGAGACACCCTTCTCCCCTCTCGGCCAGCCCAAAAGTCTCTCTCACTGACCTGTAGCGCCTGTAGGTGGAGGGAGCTTCGTGGCCGGAGGGAGGTTCCATCCCTGAAGCCTGCTTGGATCTGCTCCTCTCAAGGCTGTGTGGCCAGGGCAGGGCAGGGGTGGGCTCTGCTGTCCGGTACACGACAGACCTTTGGTGCTGGTTTTTCAGGGCTCTCTGGAATGGAAATCTCCACTGCATTGCTGCATGGCTTGCACTGCTCCAGAATTTGTGGGGAGTTCTTTTTACAGGAAATTTATGGGCTGTGGGTTCCACAGCTAACATACATGAGTCTTTCTACTCTGCTATCTTGGTTCCTCCCCGCCCCATAATCTGACTCTTTACAAACAGAAGAGCTACTTGTTAGAACAAAGACTAACATCAATGCCAAATCAGATAAAAGGACAGAATGGAATAGAAACTCAATGAGAAGATGGAATGCTTCATTTGATTTTGTCTTTGCATGGTCCAGCACCCAACACAGTCTTTAACACAAAAGAAACACTCTCAGGAAATGCTGGTTGATTAAGTAAAATCAAAGTAAGTTTTACTTGATCATGTGACCACCAACAGATATAAACACAGATTAGGGAAATTTAACCAGTTTAAAACCAACACAACCAGGAGGCCCAAAGAGCCTCAAAACCACCTTGATCTTCTTCCCAGGTGGAGAGATGTGGTATCCAAGAACAGCACTAGTTCAAAATAAAATTTTGTCAAATCTTACTAAATAGGATGGTTATGGGTATTATAAACATCTCCTATCTCATAAAACAGTTAAGAAAGTATGAAGGGCATAACAAGTTTGCAGAAAGTTTGGTTCAAAGACCAGTTAAGCCAGAGCATCCCTAGAACATTTAAAGATGAAACTAGGAGGAAGAAAAGAAATAGACAAAAACTGAATATGACTTGGAAACCAAATAAGTTGTGTCATTCTCCATTGATTCTGATGAGCCCATAGCATTTGGACTGTAACATCACAGTCCTTGATGTGCTGCAGAATGGTAATGGAGAAAACAAAGACTGAAGGAAGAGCAGAGCAAGAGTACACAGAGCAAAACCTCTCTGAAGGGGAAGATACGTTGAGAAAATTGAGGGATTCACAGATGCATGTATGAAGCTCCTCCTATGTTTCAGTCACTCTGGTGGCTCTACTGGGAAAATGGAACAAAAAAATTCCTTCTTTGAAGGAGCCCTTCTCCCACTGGAGGCAACAGAATGTACCCAAATAATGCAATATAAAATGCAAAGTATTTACAAAGGGCATTGATAACTGAGCCGATCATAAGAAGTTTCATGTGAGATGGAGCTCTTGAATCAAATCTTGATGGAAAGTCAGGATTGTAGGAGGCAGAGGTGATTGATTTTCAAGTGATCTGGAAGAAGGATATTACATATTTGGGATAAATCACAGACCTTATTACTATCCCAAAAGGTGATCAGGAATATGTCAATAGCTATTGACACAGGTGGCCCATCTCTACAATATCCTTTTGAGAATAACCAATACGTGCTTCAAGGGCATCCATTACAAAAGCATGAAAAGGGAGTAAGAAGGTTTTTCCAAGTTATGTTGGATAACTAACTATTTCTGCAATCACACAAAATTGACTAAGAGGCATAGAAAACACAAAATATAATTGTACTTCATTTCTGTTGATTATATGTATTTAAAAAATTACCTTTGGTAAAGAAAAATGCTAATGTAAAATCCCTCCTCCATGTCTGTCATGCATATTTTAATTAAATGCTTTATTAAAAATCATAATACTGAATATCAATGTAATCAAATATACTTGTTTGGAAATAATTTACATTTAATTGAATTTATCTAAACATATGAAGTATTACAAACTTTCTTTAGTTACTCCATATTCTCAATTCAGGTTATTTTCTTGTCCATTAATTCTCATTCACTTTTCTTCTCTTTTTTTTTTTTTGAGAACACAGCATACTTTTCTTCTAAAATGTTGATTTTTTTTCATGATTTCCCAAATCTTTCAGATTTATATGTATTCCTCTAATGTACCAGTGTAAATTACATTATAGTATTCTGCTACTTTAAAGTACCACAGTTGATCTAACCAACCATTCCCCTATCATTTGAACAATTAGGTTGTTTCCAGATTTGTTTGCAATTATCCATAATGCTGGTATGAAAACCCTTAAACAGGCAGCCATTTTTATTATTTTTGTTTGTTAGTTTCTGATAACACTTTCAGGGTATGATCCCTACAGTTGAATTATTGGGCCAAACTTTCTGACTGTTTCAGCTTTTATTAAGTACTATCAGACTGACCTAAAATAAATATTTTAATTCCTTTTTTTATTAGAAAAAGTATGTCTTTCTTTCCCTCCTGACTCCCTTCCATTAGCAAAATAGAAAATGCTATATTTGGAGCTTGGGCTATAACCCCACTTTGAACCTGCTTCTACTACTCACCTCCTCCTCTTTGAATTCGAATGCCACATTCTATCACAGGTTCCCATAATGGACAATACTACCGTGAGGGGTGCTGGAATAAAAGGGAATGGTAGTAGATTCAAGTGCATTGGGGGCACTGAATAAAAATAAGTGGGTGGTGGAAGCATAAGGAAAGAAGAAAAGAGAAGAAAGTTTTGAAAACCATTCATACAGTTTCATCTGTTGTATGACAGAGTTAAAGTTGTAGTAATTACATTATTTTCCAAAAAAACACACAAAATTCAAGTTATCACCAATTATTGATCAAGTCTGCTATCAGGTCTTAAAAAGCAAGTGTTGGCAGGTGAGCATATGGTCATTGTCAGGGAGTCCAGTATGCATCAGTAAGAGTATGTACACATAATGACTTGTTTACAAAATGATACTATGTGGTTATATGATGCAATATTGCATCATCAAAATTTCAGTGCAGTAAAAAACAAATTTACAATAAATAGTTAAGCTTAAGATATGTAATTTTAAAATATTTTATATTTTTTGAAATGATGCAAATTTCAAAAAAAAATGTTAAAGGATTAAATAAATTAGATTTTCAAGAGAGCAGGCACTGAGTAATTTTTTAAAGGGAGACAGTAGGATAAATAAGTTTGGGAACATCTGTACATTAAGCCATTCCTGATAGTACCAGTGGCTTGGGCCTTCTCCCCCAAATAGTTTTCTTTCTCTTTTGTAGATATTTTGTATTTATCTATTTAAAAATGAAAACCCACAGTTGGGCATAAATAGCTAACACACTTTGCTCACTTTCTCTCCCTAAGGGTGAGGAATCCACATATATGGACCCATCAATTTCAATGCTAAGTGGAGACTCACTCCCTAAAAGAGGAGCTAGGCACCCTTCATATTTTTCCATATGTCCTCTGGAAAGTCAGACCCAGGACTGGACTAGTCTAGGTCATCTTCTCTGAGAGCTAGAGTAGCTTCTACTAGCTCTCTTACAAAAAGAGCTCTCAATGACTCAAGGAAGCAGTCACTGTAAATCTCTCTAACTAATAAGGTAGCTGCCAATCCTGGAGATTATGTTTGCATCTTAAATTCAGAGCAAAAAACAAATACAAAAGAGACTCCAAACTCAAGATCAGGTTTTTTTATGCAGGATGAGATAAAGAATCCTTTCTTAATGATGAATGATCCTCCCTTAGTTCAAAACACCTCAAAGTGCAGTAACCCTGAAGTTATGGGACCTAAAATCAAACATTCCCTCTGACATTGACTTCCTGTATAACTGTGGGTAGACCACTTTATTTCTGTGGGCCTCTGTTTCCCTATCTGTGAGATGAAGATATAGAAGTAGATTACCTCTACAATTCTACAGCTCTTGTCTTCTACCCTTCTATTATGTTTTCTTTTGTTTGTCTTGGAGGGAGATGGACCTATAGTTGTCAGATGAAAATTAGAAACAAAATATGGGAATGTGAAGGAATAAAGAGCTTGTTTTTGACTTCTCCTCTTTTCTAGTTGTATTTTATTTGCCTGTTAGTAACATTTTCATTTTATGACTCACTGAAACTTTTAAAATCAACCAGGGTATTTTAATAAAATTAGAAACATCTGACTTGAAAAGAAAAAGAAAAAGAATCTCACCTTTTTCTGGGTAAGCTTGGAAGAGGGGCCAAGAAGTGAGGGGATGGTCAATGGGCATTGAATGTTGTACAAAATGTCAGATTGTGTTAGTTTACTGGTTTTGCTTGAGAGATTTAATGTGCTACAAAGGAAGGCCAAGGCTAGTAGGGGAATGGATGTGATATATCCAGCAATTATGGTAGCAAAAATCAAAATAGAATCCCTCAGAAGCTGCTCCACCATAAGGGCTGGTCAGAGCAGTGCATTCTTTTCCACTGCTAATATTCAATGTAAATGGGCAGGTCAGTTCTCTTTCCTACTCACCAAGCTCCCAATTTCATACATTCTCAGTTAGGTTTTAGTGGCTAAGTTACATAAGAGAATGCCTAATTCTTTTCTCTTTTTCTCATTGCTTCCATTTCCATTCCTACAAAAATAATAACCCATTTGATTGGGTGTGATAGCACCAGAAGCAGAAGTGTGCAAAACTGAAATTGTGAGAAATCTAGCTAAGACACCTAGATTTGAAAAGCAAATTATGACTACTAGATTCAGTTTGTATTGAGCTGGTCAAGCCTAATGAACTAAAAACGGCCTCATCGACTGGTCTGCAAGTCAATTAAATGTTTATGAATTCTGCCCATACTCTGTTCTTTCATGCAATCCTAGTTATTAAATTTAAAATCAACCAACTTATACATATATAAGTGAAGACCCTTGGAATAAAAACCCCTTAGACTCTCAATTGGGAAACATTCAGACTTTTTCAAAGAAATTCTTTTAACCTTTTTTTTCTGGATCATGCATTGAGGTTCTGTGATTCAGTTTAGTCTCTCCATCACTTAGTTGATTATAATATCATAGATTTATCACTAAAAGTGGTGTTAAAAGGTCATATTGTCCATCCCTTTTTATTTTACAAAAGAAAAAACTGAGTCCCAGAGAACTGCCTGAGGTGTCATAGGTAATAAATGACAGTGCCAAGTTTTGACCTCAGATCCTCTAATACCAAATCTGGTTTGGATAGGTTTTTTTTTTCCCCACCGTAGCTTAGAGATGTGGCTATACTTAAGAGAGCTTAAGGAACTTGCCTGTGCTCTGACACTGTGAGGAAGTGTCAGAAGCAATATTGGAACCTAGGTCTCACTGACTCCAAAACTCAGTCAACCAACGAGCATCTATTCATGACTCCCCACGACAGAGATGAGTTCTCCAAGGTCTTACATTCTAATGGGGAAATTACATTCCAACGTAATGTTAATGGTTATCTATGTATAAGATATAGAAAGAGAATATGGAAGACCTCCAAGACATAAGATCATACAACCTAAACTTAGTATTAGGGGGAGAGACCACCTAAGTGTTTATAAAGCCCAACCCCTCAATGCTTTAAATGCAATGTAGCATTTATTGACTTCTAACTATGCATTGACATCATGCCTTCCTCCCATCCACACACACTGCGGTGTGTGTTTGAGATAGGGGAGGCCCCTCCCCGCAATTGAATACTTCTTTTTCTGGAAGTAAAGAGAATAGTTGCTTTCCTATACCCCTCACAGGCCCTGGGAAGAAATACTATCATAGACTATGTTTAAGAAATCACAGTTGTAGGATTACTGAAGATATATGCCCCATTTCCTCCCTCCCACCCAAGTGTGACAGCCACTAGAGTAAAGAGGATTTGTATGTTGTGATAAGGGCCAATCCCCTTGTTTTATGTGGAAGGTAGGTATGGCCATATGGATTATAGAATTGTAGATACAGATGGATACAATCTGCAGTCTGTCTTGCTTCTGTGGAGGAGAGGAAAAACAAGTGCAAAGCGTATAATGGCAGCCTTCCATAGAGGAGCTAGGGGAACACTGGAAGGAGCTGGTTTCAGGAGGCTCTTTTTTCCAGTCTCTAAGAGGAGTACTAGGCTGGAATTATATCTGTTTGCCTAAACTCAAATAGTTGACCTCAATTTTCAAAATATTTCAGTCTGTATAACTTCTTGATTTCTGTTGTTTGCTTTTAAATAGTTTTGCTTGCTATTTTATAGTGATGGCCTTTTCTGTAACCATCTTTTGGTGGGTAATAAGTAGTTGTCACCAGCAAAGCAACTATATTTCTGAACCAGAAAGATAACCAGAGATTACCATCTTAGTTCTTTCCAATTAGATTGTAAGTTCCTTGAAGGCAGAGACTTTTCTCTTTTTGTATCCTCACCCCTTATCTCGGTGCCTGGAACATAGTAGGAGTTTCAAAATGTTCATTGATTTATTACCTTCTCCTTTACCATCCCTTCCCTAGTAAGAGTTTCTCTGGTGTGCATTTGAGTCTCAAATTCTTCATCTGTCAAAATTAGAGGGTTTAAGGAGACAATATCTAAGGCCACTTCCAACTCTGAATCATTGGTGCAATGAGTCAACATTCCCGGGGAATACCCAAGAACGAGAGATAAGATATTATTCAAACCAAACTGGGCATCAAATTGCTAAATTTGTACTCAGTCCTTTTATCAGTAGATTCATCAACCACCAAGCCACTACCCATAAAGTAGGGAAAGGGGAGACCCTGAAGATCCATGAATTGGATCAGATGCCCTAGACAGCAGATGTCTACCTCATAGCCATCCACTTCAGTCACAAATAGGCAGCTTCTCTTTGACCAGAATAAATGTATTGGGAAAGCTCTGCCCACCACTGTACCACTTGCCGGAAAGTTGAGCAATAGCCCTATAAAATGAGGTGCCTTTTGTGGCATGTTGCAGGCAGTCTGGAAGAACCAGGGAATAATTTGTTTTCAATGATTCATCAAGCTGGCCCTTTTACTAATTTAAGTGTCAAGTGCAGCTATGCAGTAAAGTATTACACAGTAAGACCTGGCCATATTCTCATCCCATGGTTGTCTGGTGCCATCTGAACCACTGGTTCCACCTAAACCCAGAGCACAAACTACATGAATGGTTCCTTGGCTTCCAAAGCTATTTGTCTTTGTGATAGCTAATCATATTCACTCCTCTAACCATCAAGAGAACTTGCTACACTGGTAGTAACTATTTCATCTTACTGAGAAATTGCTGAGTGTATGACCCTGGCTTTCCATAGCTATAAATAGTCTAATATAAATATAATAGTCTAATATAAGTCCTATGTTTGGGAAAGAAGGAAAGTAGGAAGAAAAGGAAAGAAGGAAAGAAGGAAGGAAGGAAGGAAGGAAGGAAGGAAGGAAGGAAGGAAGGAAGGAAGGAAGGAAGGAAGGAAGGAAGGAACAGTTCAGAATTTTGCTTTGGGCACTTAAAAAATCCATTGAATTGAATTAAATTTATTAATTTAATGAGGAGGAAGGAAGGAAGGAAGAAAAGAAGGAAGGAAGGAAGGAAGGAAGGAAGGAAGGAAGGAAGGAAGGAAGGAAGGAAGAAGAATCATTATGTCTCTTTTTTTGGCCTTAAGAATCTATTATTGGGGGGGCAGAGCCAAGATGGCGGACTAGAAGGACACACATTTACGAGCTCCAAAACCAAAGCCCATAGAATTAATGTAAAAAGAGACCCCCATAATTTCTGGGTCAATACAAGGTGTGCAGAAACGGAGTGGAAGAGATTTCCGTTCCAGGGATCCCTGGAGACCCGTTCCCACGGTCCGTCGCACCCGGAAAGCAGAGCCCACCCCAATGCTGCTCTGGCCGTGGCCCCAGAGAAGCTGACCTGAGCAGGCTTCAGACACGGAAGCTCCGGCAGCCGGGAAAGTCCCTCCACCCACAGAAGCTACAGGTCAGTGAGAAAGAAGGCTGGGCTGGAGGAGAGGGGGAGCAGGGCGTCTCCGTGACTCGGGCCCCCTCGGGAGGAAGCAGCGGCAGAGACGGGGGCAGGAAGCAGCGGAGGCAGAGGCGTGGGTGGTGGCTGAGGCGGCAGAGGCCCAGGACTCAGGAATCCCCCAACAGCAGGCAGGATCTTCATTACGGAAGGTTTCTGCATAAAACCTGATGGAGCTGAGCCAGGGAGATGGCACTGCCCCCACCCCACTCTATTACTGAAGGCCTCTGCATAAAGCCCCCGAGAGAACTGAGCCTAGGAGGCGGGGGACCCCACCCCGCCCCCACCCGCTCCATTCCTGAAAATCTCTGCATAAAGCCCCTGAGGGAACTGAGCCTGGGAGGCAACCCTGCCCCCACCCCAGTGCCAGAACTAAAGCTTGCTGCCGGAAAGCCCATTTGAATCTCAGAGGCCAAGCACTAGCTGGGCGAATCCAGGCGGGGGTGGAAAGGAATCTCAGAAGTCAAGTAACTGGCTGGGAAAATGCCTAGAAAAGGGAAGAAAAATAAGACTATAGAGAGTTTTTTCCAACAAATGCAAATGATCCTGACCTTCGGATCTAACGAAGATGAGGACGTATTCTTGCCATCAGGGAAAGACGTGGAGGGCGGGGCCTCAGTACCCCAGACACCCCAGGGGGGTGGGGGGTGGGCTCAGGCCTTGGAAGAGCTCAAAAAGGATTTTGAAAAGCAAGTTAGACAGGTAGAGGAAAAACTGGGAAGAGAAATGAGAGACATGCAAGAAAAGTATGAAAAACGGGTCAATACCTTGGTAAAGGAGACCCAAAAAAATGCTGAGGAAATTAACACCTTGAAAAATAGGCTCACTCAATTGGCAAAAGAGGTTCAAAAAGCCAATGAGGAGAAGAATGCTTTCAAAAGCAGAATTAGCCAAATGGAAAAAGAGGCTCAAAAGCTCACTGAATTTAATAGTTCTCTCAAAATTAGAATGGAGCAGATGGAGTCTAATGACTTTACGAAAAACCAAGAAATCACTAAACAAAACCAAAAGAATGAAAAAATGGAAGAGAATGTGAAATATCTCATGGGAAAAACAACTGACCTGGAAAATAGATCCAGGAGAGACAATTTAAAAATTATGGGACTACCTGAAACTCATGACCAAAAAAAGAGCCTAGACATCATCTTCCATGAAATTATCAAGGAAAACTGCCCTGACCTTCTACAACCAGAGGGCAAAATAAGTATTGAAAGAATCCATTGATCACCACCTGAAAGAGATCCAAAAAGAGAAACTCCTAGGAACATTGTGGCCAAATTCAAGAACTCCCAGCTCAAGGAAAAAATCTTGCAAGTAGCTAGAAAGAAACAATTCCAGTACTGTGGAAATACAATCAGGATAACTCAAGATCTAGCAGCTTCTACATTAAGGGATCGAAGGGCATGGAATAGGATATTCCAGAAGGCAAAGAAACTAGGACTCAAACCAAGAATCACCTACCCAGCTAAACTGAGTATAATACTTCAAGGGAAAATATGGTCTTTCAATGAAACAGAGGACATTCAATCATTCTTGATGAAAAGACCAGAGCTGAAAAGAAAATTTGACTTTCAAACACAAGAATGAGAAGAAGCATGAAAAAGGAAACAGCAAAGAGAAGTATTAAGGGACTTACCAGAAGTGAACTGCATACATTCATACAGGGAAAGACAATATTTCTAACTCTTAAAACTTTTCAGTATCTGGGTAGTTGGTGGGACCACACAAACACATGTACATGCATGCACACACATACACACATGCACACACATACAGAGACAGAGAGCACAGAGTGAACTGAATAGGATGGGACCATACCTTAAAAGAAATTAAGGTAAATGGTGAGAGAGAAATGTAGTGGGAGGAAAGAGGGGGTAACTATATGTCATTTAAGAGGCAAGTAGAAGATTTTTTTAGTGGAGGGAAAAAGAGGAGAGCTGAGAAAGAAAAAAAAAACCAAGAAGTTTACCCTCATCACATTTGACTAAACGAAGGAGTGAAATGCACACTCATTTTGGTATGAAAACCTATCTTACAGTATAAGAAAGGGGGGGAGAAGGAGATATTGCAAGGGGGGGATGATGGAAGGGAGGGCAAAAGGAGGAGGGAGCAATTTGTAGTCAACACTTGGGGAGGGATAGGATCAAAAGACAGAAGAGAAACAATGAGGGGCAGGTTAGGAGGGATGGTAATTCAGTTAGTCTTACACAACACGACTATCAGGGAGGTCATTTGCAAAACTACACAGATAGGGCCTATATTGAATTGCCTGCCGTCCCAAAGGGAATGGGTGGGGAGGGAGGGATGGGGAGAATTTGGAACTCAAAGTTTTAGGAACAACTGTTTAATATTGTTGTTGTAACTAGGAAAGAAGACATACAGTTAATGAGGAATAGAAAGTCATCTGGCCCTACAGGAGAAAAGAGAAGATGGAGACAAGAGAAG
Organism: Bettongia penicillata ogilbyi; assembly: GCA_023548195.1. NCBI lineage: Eukaryota > Metazoa > Chordata > Mammalia > Diprotodontia > Potoroidae > Bettongia > Bettongia penicillata. Next base: position 2,553,649 of record JAJHZJ010000218.1, read on the forward strand.
GGAGGGATGACAGAAGAGAGGGCAGATTGGAGATAGGGAAAATTAGATTGCTTGGGGTATTGGGGTGGGGGGAGGGGATAAAAGGGGAGAAAATTTGGAACCCAAAAATTTGTGAAAATGAATGTAAAAAGTTAATTAAATAAATAAATAAATAAAAGAATCTATTATTGGCTCCATATTTCACTTAGCCTACAGAACATATCCATCTTAACAAAATTTCTAGCATCATATTTTCATAGGTGAGATGTTCAGTAATACTACAAAAAATTATTTCGACTATTTCAGAATATATTTTTCTATCAGCACCATGCTATCATTTTCTTTTAAAAGTTATTGCTATCTTTTATTTCTATAGCATCTTCATTTCTAAATAGAAACCTCTCCTTCTACATCTCTATGAAGCAAGTTTTTTACCTGGGTTCAGTGAACTCTGGGTTTTTTAAATAAATCTTGAGAACTATATTTCAGTAAAATTGATTCCTTCTCTAGTCCTATTGTGGTACTTTTAAAAATTCTTCAGCTAAGGGGACTCCCAGCTTGTCCCAAGAGCCTAAATGGTCCTGGACTCCAAAGAGGTGAAGAATTCCTGCCTGGGGCAGGGCCACCCATTGTACCAAAGGACAAGCAAGAAAGACAGAAGAAGCTCCGCGAGATCAACTGTGCATCAGCAGACTCTTCCAACACCCCCATTTCCATCCCCAGAGTCCCTGACTTCTGCAAGGGAGAGAGAGAGGGTCATTGCCCTTCTCTCCTTCAGGACCATGCTCTATCATGATAATTACATACATGCTGTCATTTTCACCTGACACTTTCAGGCGTCAACCTGAAAGCAAACTTTCAATGGGAATTTCCCAGCACAAAACAATAATTAGAAAGGCTTTTGAAAGAAAAAAAGTCTTCACAGAGGGACTTTGAGCCATTCATGCAAGTAGGTTCAAAGAAAGGAAACAAAGGGAGCCTGAAGTTCTCATAAAATGAGAATATGAACCATTTTATCTCGAGCAGACAGAAAAATGTCATTAGAGAGAAGAATCTACAGGCCCTGTTAATAATGAGGATGGAATGGACTGAGTGGTGGAAAAACTTTCAAATCCTTTCAATGTAGAAAGGAAAATGTGCACTGCACACTGCGGAAGGTCCAGGTAGGGCCGGACCCTGAGGCATCAGGGGGCGTGATGTAGCGAGTGCTGCTTGCCAATGATTTAGATGAAGGTTTAAAAGAGAAGTACTGTAGGAACCAGAGAATATTCAGGTTTCCAGGGACCTGAGAACTGTTCACATGTGGGAGGTGGAAGATGATAAAAAATAATGATATGAATTGAGGATAAATATAGCTGAGAAGTGTCCATCCTAGATGTAAAATCAAAAGGCAAACATTATAGATATATACATATAACTCCCTCTAGCAATACAAAACCCAATAAAGGTCAGAACATTTCCTAAAATTTATAGACTTCTTGAGTGGCCTGAGGGCACTGAGAGTTTAAGTGACTTGTCCAGGGTCATACATTTATGTGTATATATCTTTATGTGTGTATATGTATGTATATGCTGCATATGTCTAGGTATATATGTCTATATGTGTATATATGTATATATTATACATATGTGTGTCTCATATGTTGTTGTTGATTTGTTTTCAGTCCTGCGCAATGCTTCATGACTTCATTTGGGGTTTTCTTGGCAAAAATACTGGAATGGTTGGCCATTTCCTTCTCCAGATAATTTTACAGATGAGGAAACTGAGGCCAACAGAGTGAAGTGACTTGCCCAGCGTCACACAGCTAATAAGTATCTGAAGGCAGATTTGAACTCAGAAAAATGGGTCTTCCTAACTACAGGCCTGGTACTCTATGTACTATAGCGCCACCTAGTTGCTGTATATGTACACATACATATATGAATATACACATATGTATATATTATTCCTATAGATAAATATGCATATATATTTATATGAAGAATATATTGTCTGTTGTTTAGTCATTTTTCAGTCATGTTCGACTCTTTGTGACCCCTTTTGAGATTTTTTTGGCAAAGGTTCAGGAATGATTTGCCACTTCCTCATCCAACTTATTTCACAGATGAGGAAATTGAGGGAAACAGAATTCAGCAAGTTGCCCAGGATCACACAGCTAGTAAGTGTCTGAGGCAAGATTTGAGTTCAGGTCTTCCTGATTCCAGCACTCTATCTACTATGCCACCTAACTGCCCTACAAACATATTCATACATGCAATACGTGGGTATCTGAACAACACTGGCTCATGTCTATGAAATGATATATACAACTATTATGGAATGTGTGAGGCAATGTTGTATGATTGAACACAAGGCACATATATGGTTATGCATTTGCATCTGGGAGTGTGTATGTATTTATATACACAAAGAAGGTACTTCATAATGCATAGAGAACAGGCTGAAAAGTCTAGGTCCAGTGGAATTGGGTTCCAGTAAGGCCTCTGGGGCATGCTGGACACATGATCCTGGGTAGGTCACTTATCTCCCAGTTCCCCAGAGAGACAACTCAAAAACTGTAAGTTGAAAAGAAGATTCCTGAATTAGGGTCTGTATCAATAGCGGAACTTTCCTCCCTACTGGGTCTCTGCAGCTCAAATCCCCATTTAGATGGATCTAGACATCAGTAGAAACCCCACATATATACATATATGGATATACATATATCCATAATTTCCTGATTGCAGAAGTCAATCCACAATGACCAAACTGCCTCTCTGTTTGATGAGAAGCACACTGATGGGGTCTAGTGGACAGGAGTACTAGAAGCCTTCAGCAACTTTCAAGGTTACCCCTAGAATACCAAGGGAGAGTTGTGGCCAGCCACACTCTAGGGATGCCCCTACTGAGAGTAGGAATAGAGAACTTAGTTGCAGGGAGCGCTGTCCTCTGGGCTAGGACCTTGCCCAGCGTGGCACAGCGACTGTCAGAGGCAGCTCCTGGACTCAGATCATCCTTGTACTTGGACTACTTATCTAGCCGGGATAGCTGCAGTTGCTGCTTCTGCTCCTTCCTCCTCCTCCTCTTCCTCCTCCTCCTTTGCCTTATTATTCTCATCCCTCTGGAAAGGACCTTAGAGGTCAGGAAGTTTACCTCTCCTCGTTTTACAGATAAGGAAGTTGACGCCTAAGACGGTTAAGTGACTTAGCCAAAGTCACCTAGGGAGCGAGAGTCCGAGGTGGAATATGAGCCCAGGTCGTCAGACTCTAGAGTTCGATGTTCTTTCCACCGTACTAGGCACTGGAGGCCCCTTAGTATTTTACATCCTGGGGACTTTGCTTCTGTTTATTGAATTAACACAGCTCAAAGCGGCTCGCCTGCTCCTCTACTATCACCCAGGAAAATAAAAGCCCAACTCTCCCAACTCTGTTTATTGGATGACTTCATTGCAACGGGAGCAGTTGTTTCCTCTGTGTGTGCCAGTGTAGAAGAAGAAAGAACTGGAAGGAATGAGGTCCAAGGTAACTTCCCAGCCCCCCAAATCCTAGGCTGCAAAGAGGTGCCTTTCCTGTTTTGTGGGTGGAGGGATGCAGAGGGTTTTAGGACCCGGCAGGCGGCGGCAGGCGGCAGTTGTGTAGATCACTGAGAGACTAAGAGGGTCCAGTTCAGTTTTCGTTCTGTCTCTAATCTGCAACAGCAGCTATTTCCCCATCCCAAGCCCAGCTCGCCGGCTACCTGGCCGGAACAGACCCGCTGCTGCCACCGCCACTTCCTCCAGAGGCTGCCCGGGTCCCCAAGCCCCCACCCCGCCCTCTTCCTCACCGCCACCCCCGTACCCACTTTGCCTGGCCATGGAGACTGGAGGAGAAAAAGTGGCCCCGGACGCCCGCGCCTGAGGACTCCGTGCCGAGGAGGCGTCCAAAAATGAAGACCTTGATGGTGAGTCGCTTTTCCCAACTCCGGGAGGGAGTGAGACGGGACCGGGGCAGAGCAACGGCCCCTGGGGAGGGGGCCGCGGGGATGCGGAGCGCAAGGCGCAGCACCGCCAACCCCTGCTCCCCGGGCTCCTCAATTTCCAAGGGACAACTTTCCACCTGCTTTTTTAATGCGTGTTTACACACACACACACACACACACACACACACACACACACACACACACACACACACGCATATCCCCGGTCCCCGCCTCTGCTGTAGCTTCCAGCCTAGGGAAGACCCGGAATGTGAAACTCAGATACATACGCTCTCCTACGGTCCAGGGTGGGATGTCCAAAAGGCAGGTGGGAAAGAAGCAGCGGAAGAGGAAAGGGGGCCAGTGTAGCTTGAGGGGAAAGGGGGAAGGGTCAGCCCCGGGGAAACAGAGAAGGGGGAATAAAGAGGAAAGAGGAGGGGTCGAGAGTTCCCCCAAGACTTTCTCCGTTTTCCAGACGGGTTCCAAACTTGCAAGGAGCAGCAGTGATAGACGGAGAATATTGAGAGATAGAGAATCTGGTGTCCCCAAGGAGGGAGCTTTGGAAAGGAGCGGGAGCCGAAGGCACACATCTCCCCCTCCAAGGTCCCAGTTGAGCATCCCTAACCCGAGCCTTCCCCCTCCGGGTTCGGATGGCCAAGCACCACCTGCCCCCTGCCGAGAGAGCCAGGGAGCAAGAGGCGGCGGCGGTGGCAGCAGCGAGCAGAGCCGAGGAGAGCCCAGCCGGGCCGGGAGCATCCTCTGCTGTACAGGAGAGGACTGTAGAGGCTCCCTGAGGGAGGGCTGGGGCAGCCGGGCAGGCTGCACAAACCAAGCGAGAGCAGAGTAGACCAGGCACCAGCTGCTGGAGCTCTCCCAGGTGCTGACCTACGAGTCCCGCTCTGGAGCTCTCCAGGGTTCTGGCTCCACCCGCATCGCCCTTCTGCTTGGGGTAGAGCGAGCTGAGCGTTGTTTCTCTCTTTTCTCACACAGCGCCATGGGCTGGCTGTGTGTCTAGCGCTCACTACCATGTGTACCAGCTTGTTGCTCATGTACAGCGGCCTCGGCGGCGGCCAGAAAAACCCCTCCCAGCAGCGGGAGCAGGAGCAGACAGCGGCAGGGGACAGCGGCAAACCGACAACAGAGAGCAGCCGGCGCTTGGGGTTGGCCGGCAGCAGCGGACAACTGGGGCAGTCTCCGCAGCGCCCAGGAATTCCTCAGGGTGGGCGACTCATGGATGGATACATCAGCGTCCTGGATCATAAGGTAACCCCCCTCCCCGCCCCCGCCATCCTCCTCCCACATACACATGCATACACGCGCGCACACATTCCGAGCAGGATCGAACCAAACCAATCTCGGGATTCTCCTTGGATTCCCCACTCTAAACCTACACTAGGTGTAGGACGCGAGGAAGATGCCTCTTTGAGACCTGGGAAGAAGGTGGTTGGGTGGACAGAGGTGGAGATTTGGCCTCCACTTTTGGAGAAGGGGTGAAAAGTTTTGCAGAAGACTGAGGGAGAGGTGGGGAAGAAAAGGATGAGACCCGTTGTCCTTTGTTTTCCTTGATGGGTTATCTCTTCTGCCTGGACAAAGTGTCTGGGGGTTTCTTCCTCACCCCCGGTCCCCTCAATTGCTCCGTTTCTCATGGTATAGGAAGAGTTACTTAAGAATCCGTTTCACATTATCCTGAACATTCTGGTTTCAGAATTTGACTAGAGTGGGGGTGGGAGGGACAAAGATACTGAAGGGGATGAACCGTAGTGGTCCTGTGCACTCTGTCATAATTAGCCAGTCAGCCCCCAGGAGCTCGTCAGACACTGGAGTCCTTTTCTGATTTCTTCTCCAGATGGTTCTGGTTCAGTTAAGCCGTGTGGAGGTAGGCAAGAAAGACTTGAGTCTAAGACTCTCCATCTCTGAGACCTTTTCTCCCTTTCCCTTGCTGGAAGCTGCTACAAGGCTTGCCTAATAATTAATAATAATAATAATTAATGGCTAGTAATTAATAATTTTAAAAAATTAAAAGGTTCTTTCCCACAGAAATAATGTCTCTGGTTTCATTGTGCAGTCCTTTTGTGGAGACCTCTGATCAAGTTTTCTGATTCCATAAGATGTTGCATAATCCTGAATGAATTTATCCCTCCTTACTCATAGCTGCTAATATTTTTATTAAAATGCAATTCTATTTAATATTTACTTTATCAAGCTAAAGGAATAAAAGAAATCAGCTCAGTATTGGGGCTTGATGAAAGATATTTGAATCCATGGCTGTATATCAGAAAGAGTTGGAAACAGACAGGTTTAAAAATATATCTATCCAATTACTTCTGTTTAGAAAGATTGGTCATAGCTTTCAGATAAAAACCAAAACCAATCTAATTTTTTGTAAAAGATGTATCTACTAATTAGCTAGTTGGTCAGTAGTTTTTAAGTACATTTAATTTATTTAATGAAGGAACAAAGAATTATAAAAAATAGTCCTGCTCTCAAGAAATTTACAGTCTATAAGATTGACTTGAAAAGCACTAATGGCAAATGGTGAGAAAGGACAAGATAATTAACCAGAAGACAGTAAATACAAGTATTATAAGAAGTCAAGAGAAAGAACTTTTTTCATTGTGGGTTGGAATAATCTGACCACCATAGTAGCACAAAATAGCCTTGGAGGGATAGAGAGGCTTGTAACAGGCAAAGAGAAGAGGAGGAGGAATTTGGACCAGAAGGAACTAATCCAAAAGCAGAGGGCCACCTATCTTGCAATAACAGTTTTCACTTCCTCAGTTGACCAAGTGAACTCTAAGGGCCCTTCTAAATCTCATGTGATTTTGAGTTGTTTTAAGGATGTCACACTTTGTTCTTGGGTCTTCTACTGACTGAAGGCAAATTTTGAGTGTTTCTCAGAAAATAGGCTTGGAGTCTAGAGATATACTTGATATTTAACTAGTATGTTTAATGAATTTCCATTAATTTCATGAAATTTTAAATAAAGATTCATAGAACACATCTGGAAATTAAGTCAAAGGCTCTTCAGTCCAACTAACCATTTTGAAGATGAGGATGAGAAGTTAGATGAGTTTCTCACAGTCCCACAGGGAGTAGTAGTGATAGTGAGAAGAAGTGGATAAATTTGAATCCCCCTTCTGATGCCAGAGGCAGGGACATTTTCAATGCACCATGGCATATCTGGTCTGGATTTGCTGATGCAATATAGAGTGAGACTTCTGTGTTTTTAAAGACTTTATTTACAAAAGCATCTAAAGTTAAAATGCCTAAATCTTGTGCTGGAGTCTACTACCAATTGTGAAGGCAAATCTCAAGTTTCTTTGAGAAAACTGATTTGGATTCTAGGGATGTCCTTGATGTTTAACCGGTACATAATGAATTTCACCTGTGAAATAAAGGGATTGGAGGAAATGGACTCTAAGATCCCTTCTAAGAAGGAAGAATGAATCAATGATCCTTTTCAAAATGTATCCATTCAGTCAGTCATTCAATAAGCAATTACTAATCACTTTCTATGTACCAGGAATTATACCAATTATAATTGAAACCAAAAGGGTCCTGCCCTTTAGTAGCTTCCATTCTACTGGGGGAAGCATATTAAAATAAATAAGGCATGTTTATGTTACTTGGGGGTGAGGAAGCCAGAGGCTGAATATTATTAATCTGGGAAATGACAGGATGCCAACAGTGTTCAGTTATTTTAATTATTTGGAGTTACTAATAAGCAACTACATTTTTAATGTACACTCAGTGTCTTGATCTAGCTAGCAAATAGAATACTGGATTTAGATCCTGGAAGAACTGGGTTCGGATCTATATTGTGATACTTTCTAGCAGAGCTATGCTGGAGCCAGCTTGAGCCAGCTCAAGAGAACAGATTATTCCATTTTCATCATGACCATTCACACTTTAGATATTACCAAAGGCTACAAATCAAGGCTGCTGATTGTTTTGTTTATTGCCTAGACTTAAGAAGGTGATGAATGGATACTGAACTTAAAAGTGTGTCATGAGTACGTATTTTGGGGAGTCCTGGTTGTTAGGCACTTATCAGCACACCACTTACCATGGAAGAGTCACTTAATCTGAGTCTCAGTTTCCTTATCTGTATAATGGAGATCTTCATACTCATAGTGTGTACCACATTGGTTAATTGCAGAATCAGTCTTGTGAGGCTCAAATGAGAGAACTTATATCAAGGACTTTGCAAACTTTAACACACTAAAAATATCGGTAGTGATTTTGATGCAGCAGGGAATCTGGTGTAGTGACTAGTGTGTTGTGACTAGAGGTGTGGTGAGTAGGTTTTTAGATCTGGAGAGTCAAAGAAACATATACAACATTTCTGAGTCTAATGTTCTACATCGGTAAAATGGGAATGATAGCAAAACAGATTATTTAGTTTACAGAGTTATTGGGAGATCAAGTGAGAAAATAGATATGATATACTTAATGAATTATAAAGCTCTGTATAAATGTCAGCTCATCTTACTTACTGTGGAGTATTATTGGGCCTATACCTAAAGTCATAGATTTGTTGTTGAAAGAGATCTTAGAATTTTCTAGGGCAATCTTAAACTTTACAGATGAGGAAACTGAGGTTCATGAAGTTTAAGTGACTGTCAAAATCATTCAGGTAGTGAGTAAGAGTCAAGCCTTGAATACAGGTCCACTGACTCCAGATTCAGATCCTTTCCATTTTAACCTGTAGTTGCATCTCAATACAGCCAATTTGGACAAGGAAATGAAGTCTCATGCAGATGGCTCTTATGCTCTCACATTTATACTTTGGTGTTCACAAATACTCAATTGCTCCCAAGGAAAAATATCAATTAATTTAATAACTAGCACCTTCTCTAAGACATCCAGAAGCCACCCCCAGAGATGTCACTGCACAATGACAAAAGTCAAAAATGTGCCTGATCGTTGACCCAGCTACTGGTCAGTGAGAACAGGTGTTCCTGAAACCAATTCTTCTCTATTTGAAAACTGCATGTGCCTACTTAAGAGACATCTGAGGATAAAAATACATTTAAACAAACCTCTGAATTAAAAAAAAAAACTTTCATGTACAAGTTATTGGGATGCTGAGAGGCCTTCACACAGATTGGATAGGTTGCCAGTCTTGCAGGCAGGAAAACCTGAGTTCAAGTTCTGCCTCTGATGAATAGCAGGATGACTGTGTCAAGTCAACTAGTATAACAGCAACAGTAGAATTTATTTAGCACTTTCAGGTTTGCCAAGTGCTTTCCATATGTTTTCTCCTTTAAGCTCATTGCCAGACCTGTGGAGTAGGTGCATTTATCACCCCCATTTTACAGAAAAGAAAACTGAGGGTGAGAGGGGTTATTTATCTTGTCCAGGGTATCTCAGATAGTAAGAGCAAAGGAAGGATTCAAAATCATTTCTTCCTGATTCCAAGTCCATTGCTCTATCTACTCTGCTATCTTACCTTCCAAAGTTAACCTCTCTCTAACTCCCCCCCAAGCAACTCATTAAGCTCTAAATTGTTAATATTCATCTTTAAAAGGTGGCATCATAGTGGCAGTTCTACCACCAGGATGAAATCAGAGGTCTCAACTGCCTCACCCTCCCCCCAAAAAAAACAAAACAAGACAAAGATTTTTTTTTTTAATGGAAGGGAAGGGGAAGTTGTCCTTGGAAGAGAAGAAGGAGAACAAATTCCTAATGCTTGCCTAAACAGAATCTCTGGTAAAATCCACTGGTAATTCTTTGCAGCATGGAAGTGAGCCTGGGTTTTCTAAGACTACGCTAGTACAGAGTGAGTTGTCAAAGTTCTTACCACACTGGAGAAAGACTTTGAATGTAGGCTCAGTGATGGTCAAATGACTGCTGTTTGAAGAGCAACTTTGCTAAATTCAAAGCCAATTTCATCACCGAGTTAATGGCTGAATTTGGGGCAGTGGGGGAGGTCTGAATTGTATGGGACAAAAGCAAGCCTGGACAGAGGATGTATGCAGTAAGGAGTAGAGAGCCTACCTTAAAGGCAAGAAGACCTGAGCCCTAGCCCTGCCTGTGACCCTTACTGGCTGTGTAACCCCAACCAAGAAGATCCTTTTGCTTCTACAGGCCTCAGTCTCCTCATCTGGAAAATTAGGATATTGAACTAGGAGGCTTTCAAGGTGCTTCTCAGCTCTCAATCTATGATCTCCTTAATTATCTGGCCCTCAGTTTCCTTATCTGTAAAATTAAGGGTTTGGACTCCATGACCTTTGAGGTCCCAACCTTACAATCTACTAAATTATGAATAAGCTTTTGGTCTGTGGTTTAAGGGAACTCCTCCCCAGTGACAGGGTCAGGAATTCCTGGTGAATTCCCTGAATCCTCACGGGACTTTCCTCCTTAGACTGCTGGCTGGCAGTGACAATCAGGAATGACTGAATTCAAAGCACGAAATGTGGGGCAAGATGTTGGACTTGTTGGCTTTTCAGCTTCCTTACAGTTCTAATTCTGTGATCACTGGAGAAGCCATTTGGTTACAATGTGCCCTTATTGCTTTTTCCTAGGGAAGATATGAGGTGAGCATTCCTGATCATTGCTCCTTGGGATATGCCTGTTGTGGCATCATTGCCATCAGCTCTTCAAAGAGAGAGGGTGGTGGACTTGGCTGACACCAACTGTCTCTGCAATTCTTATAAATTGTAATAGCTAAAAGGGACATGTTAAGTCATCAGGTCCAACCGTCTTATTTTTACAGATGAGGAAACTGAGGCTCCAGAGGTTACGCAGCTTATCTAAGAGGGTAGAGTCATGATTTGAACTCAGATTCTCTGACCATAATTTAACATTTATTTCTTAAAATTTAGCTTTGTCTTTTTCAATGAACAAAGCTCATTTTTTTTCTCTGCCTTCTACCCAGTCCCACTGGGGGAGAAAACAAAACAAAACCATAGGAACAACTAAGCAAATTCAAGTAAAACAGGTTCCCACATTGCCCGTGTTCAAAAGTCTATGTCTCAGTCTGTACCTCTAGCTCTTCCCCTCGGGAGGAGGGGGGTACCACTGCTCATCCTTGATGCCCTGGAATTGTGTTTGGGATTGATCGATGATTTCATGTATGCTCATAAGCATATATTTATTGAGTGCAAATTATGACCCTGGCATCACACCACGCATGTGCAAGAGAGCAAAGAAACTAAATAGAAAGGATAAGAAGGGTGGCCCTTACATTATCTCGGATTCAGAGAAGCTGGAAACAATGACAGATATTATTCAGGAAAATGTTCTTCCCATCCTGCTTAGGGGTCTCCCAGATGGATACACTTGCAGTCAGTCTGTTCTACTCGGTGACGGTATTAGCATTTTAGGTCCCAGGATGTCATTCAACAGGTGGCTCTAATCCACAGCACCTGCATTTCACAAATGATAGCATGTTTGCAAAAGCAAGTTTCGACTCCTGCCGCTGAGGACTGAATAACTGCAGAGATTAAATCAGTTTGTGCTTTTGGAAAAGGATATTCTGCAAGTCAGGGCCCCGTTCCCTGAGGAGGAGGAAAACGTCACTAGCTGTGGCCTTGGTACTTCCCACGAAGGCAGGCTCTCCTCCTAGCAAATGGCCGGTACTCTAATTCCAGGTTCCATGAGCTCTCTTGTAGCAGTTGAGGATTTTCAGTTTCAGTTTAGTGAGTCTTTTTCTGCTCTGCACCCTACCCCTTCCCTCCAGCCCAGCCCCTCTGTCACCTAGGAAAACAGGAAACTTTCTTCGTTCTGTAATTATGATCTTGCTTTTAATTTGCGCAGGCTGACTGGCTCTTTACAAAGGCAGTCAAAAACTAAGAAAAAAAGCCACTTTGAGAGCTTCATTAACCTCTTCCTGGCTTTTATTTAGTGTTTCATAATGTAATGAGAAAAACTGGCTCCAGAGAGAGAAGATCTAGGTTTGAATCCTGATATATACTTCCTGTGTAGTCTTTGAGAATTCATTTAACCTCAAGGGGCCTTAGTTTCTTCTTCTGTAAAATGAAGGAGACACTGGAGGTAGTCCTTGGCATCCCTTGCAGTTCTAAATGCATGATTCTGTGACACAAGCCAGGTGATTTCATTAACCCCTGTACTCCTTGGCGTCTCATTTTCCCCATATGTAAAAGAAAGAGTTCTTGGGTTCCTTGTAGTTCTAAATCTACATGTAGAGAGTTGCCAGTATAGAAAGTACCTTTAGCAAGGCAAATGAGCAAGTTTGCTATAATTTCTCATCCTGGAGGGTAGCCATGGGCATTAATAGGTCAAGTGTCTCAGTCTGGGTCCTATATCCAGTTGTGTCAAAGGCAGGACAGAGACCTTCTTGTCTCTAAGACCAGCCCTCTATCCACTCCTCAAAAGTGCTTTCTGCTGTTATCAAGTAGAAACCTTTTCTTTTTGGCATTGTTGGTGGTTGTTTTGGTTATTGTCGTTATAGTTGGATGGATTACAATTCCAAAAAGAAAAATATTCAAACAACCCTCAGAGAAAAGTCCCAGGGACTCTCTGTAAGATAAGGAAGAGAGGTAGGAAATTCTTCGTGGCACTAGCTGGTCTAGCACGGCACAAAGTAGTCATTTACTATATCTGGTGGGCTACATGAAAGGGACAATTGAGCTGATTTCAAGTGCAGACAGAAAGGTGCCCTGATCATGTGTTTATACATGGACCACTGGCCCTTGGTCTTGACTTCTTACAGGCTCTACTTGAAAGGGCAAGAGTTAAGAAAATTGAGTGATGGAGTAGTTTCAGAAGAATTCACTTCTACCATGAGATTTCTAGCATGTTAATAATGCAAAAGAGCATCTGAGTAGCACAACACATAGAAAATTAGGCTTGGCATCGAGAAGGCTTATCTTCCTGAGTTCAAATCCAGCCTCAGACACTTACTAGCTATTTTCCTCACTTTCCTCATCTGTAAAATGAGCTGGAGAAGAAAATGGTAGAACAGGATCTTTACCAAGAAAACCTCAAATAAGGTCATAGAGAATCAAACATGACTTACACAACTGAACAACTGCAATTACTTGATGCAAAGCATATGTCACTTCCTTTAGGTCCAACTGGCATTGTTGGAAAAGGCTATGGGTCTAGAACTATAGGATTAGGTTCAAATTCCAACTTTTATTTCAAATTACCTTCATGGCATTGGACAATTCCCTTCCTCTCTCTGGGCCTTAGTGTCCTCCTTAAAATGAAGTGAGTAACACCTGCATTGTTGAGAAGCAATGGGACTCAGAATCAGGCAGATCTGGGTTCATGTGTCCCTGACATTTACTGGCTATGTGAGCCCAGTCACTTAACCATTCAGTGCTCCCTGAATGGAAACTCTCTAAAGCTAGAAGTTACCCAACAGGTGCTGATCCATTTTGTGGGACTTTTTGACTCCAACACAATCACAAACTCAGTTTAAAAAAAAAAAAAACATGCTTTTAGTCATTGTACCATAAACCTATCTCATAATCCTGTGAGGAGGGGGCTTTGCAAACTTTTAAGCACTGTGTAAAAGGGTACAATATTATTTCTCATTTTTTTCTCAGTCACCAATTCTTTAATGTTACCTCTCTCTTTTTTGCAATTACAAATTGTCTATTCTACATAATACTCCTTCCTGGATTTTTGAACAAATAATATTTATCCAATAATTCATTCATTCAAAAAATATTTGGTGAGTATATTTTGTTTGTACAATTACAAGGAAATCTCCTGCCCTCCAAGAGTCTAATGTGCACTTGAGAAAGCAGACCTGTACATTGGAAAGCTAAATAATTGAGGGAGGTCAAAAGGCCTTGATACACTTATACAGATATACACATAAAAGTGTGTGTGTGTGTGTGTGTGTGTGTGTGTGTGTGTGTGTGTGTAAGTAGATAGATAGAAAATTAGGTGAGAAATGATTACCGAGGAAGAGCTATCAACATGGCTATCTGTGGAGGGAGAACTGCCATCCTACATTACAAGGAGACTTGAATTCTTAAATTAAGGGGCACAGAACGCTATCCTTCAGTCATGCCAGTTTCATAATGAGAGCTAACTAATAAAAAATTAATAAGCAATTATGATCTCATGGCGACTTCAAAAGGAGATTCATTGAAAATGACTGGGAGCCTCCAGAATGCCGAGGCTGCTGAATGATGCTCTCTGGCCTGGCCTAGGAGTCTGGAAGGGTGGACTGCCCAAGTTCATCCAGCATTTCCTCAGACAGATATGAACCCCTACCTAGTGCTGAAGCTTAGAAGGGTGCAAGAGAGGTGCCTTCTTTGATATGTCCTTCTCTGCCAAATGGGAATAATATTTTCTCTGCCCTAAATAACTCAAAGAGTTGTCCTAATGATTAAATGAGATAAAAGAAATAAGCCTACTTTGAAAAATTAAAATCAATAAGTATTTGAGAACCTCAGTAAATATTTATGTCACTTTCCTCATGAAGTTTTCTCTGATCCTTACAGCAGCTAGTGCCTCGGCCACAAAGGAAAAATCACCTTGGATTTTTTTTGTTTGCATTGTCATTAATTTAAATATACACATGGATTTTTAAACAGCATTTATAATGCTCTTATTATATGTGTCAGGCACTAGGTTAAGCCCTTGGGATACAAATATCACTTCCTCCTCTCTGGTCACTTTTTCCACAGCCTCCTAGCTATGCAACACCCTCTCCCCCACAGAGACAAGGTATTGAGGGAGCTCGAACCTTGAGCTGCCCCTCCCCCCATTCTCCCAAAGCCCTGCCAGCTTTATATTGCACTCTCTTCTCTCCTGCCACTTGGCCACATTCTCCCCCCCCTTCCATGCCAACACTGCCATTGTTGGGATAACACAAGCATTGATTATCTACTTGATCTATCCCAGGCATTCTGCTAGGCCAGAGGATACAAACACAATGAAAAGTAAAGATAGTCTGTGTCCTCAGGGAGCACACATTCTTTTGGAAAGAGGTGACACAGAAATGGAGATCAAAAGGGAGGAGTCTTGGGGGAATCCAGAAGGGAAGGGACAGATTCTGAAGGGGAGTAAAGGCAGACCAGGCTGGGCCCTGGACAAAAAGGGATGATTCAAAATGATCTCACCAATGGGAAAAGAAGAGCAAGTTTTGTCAAGAAGTAGTCATAGTGAGTAGGAGCTTACCAGTCTGTCCCATTATAGACCCTTCCTGTACGTCTCATTTTCCACACCAAAGTGTCTCTTGCTGACCGCCACTCCTTCTATATGTTGTTTCTCTTAGAATGTGAGCTTTGAAGGCAGGAACCCTTTCTGATTTGGTATTTGTATCTCTAGCACAGTATCACAGTGTTTGGCACATGGTAGGTGCCTATTAAATTATTCATTCATTAATTCATTCGTATAAGATATCCCCTGTCATAAAAAGTTTCTATATGGGAAGGTTGTATGTATGGACAAGTGGTGGCCAAGGAGCATTCTTTTGGCCAGGGAAGGAAGAGGGAATGGCAGGTTAGGTCATAGGACCATTGATTCATCCCAAAGTCTAGCTCCTAGGTGTGGGAGCTGGTCTGAGGTGCTCAGGATGGGCCAGGCTTCCTGAGGGCACAGACTGTGTCATTTGGGGTTTGGTAGCCCTCACTCCTGGAACAATATCTAGAACATGGTTGGCATTAATACTTGTAGACTTATAGATTATGAATGAATTATTATCATGATTATGAATTATTATGAATGTTATAAAACTCCCTCAAATACTTGAAGTTCTATTTATGTGTTCACCTTGGCCTATTCTTTCACTCTGTCACAGTCATATACAAAGATGGACATATCTTTAATCCTATCATCTCTGACATATGTGTCACTCCCATGTTCATGAAATCTGAAATTCCTCTGTCTGATCACAATCTGTTAGCTTTCTACCTTTCCCTCTTTCTTGAAACTCTAAGCCCTACTCTTCACCTTCATGACCTCTAATACTTCGGTCCTTTGGTTCTTTCCCAAGCCACCACACCAACACTTCCCTATCTAGCATCTTTGGTGAACCAATCCAATGCTATATGATCCTCAAGTCCTTTGCCCCTTTGTCCTCTAGACGATCTTGCCCTTTCAGGTCCCCATCTTGGACCATTCCCACCATCTGTGTCCTTTGCTCATGTGCTGTTGAGTAAAGCTGCCTTGAGTATGACAAGGCAATCCTTTGACACCTCCTTCACCAATCACTATCCCATTAACTACAGTGGCTTTTCCAAATCTTTTCATGGTTTGGACTCTTCAGACTTCCCATTGCTCCCCTTTCCCATCCTTTTAGCTGACAGCTTTGCTTCATGTCTCACTGGAAAAATGGAAGAAAAGGGTTTCTTCTTGTTCCATACCCTTGTTTCACATGAAGAGATGGCCTTTTTCCTTGCCAATGCAAATCCCTCATATGCATATGATCCCATTCCATCTTGTCTTTTCCAGCAGATTGCCCTTCTATCATCCCTGCTCTCTCATTAATATTCAGTCTCTCTCCATCTGCTGCCTGATTCCCTACTGCTTACAAACATGTCCATGTTTCCCTCATCCTCTAAAAACCCTCACTTGATCCATCCATCCCTGATAGTTATCATCCTCTATCTCTCTTCCCTTTAATAGTGAAAATCTTTTAGAAGGCCATGTGAAATATGTACCTCCACTTCCTCTCCCCTTTTTCTCTTTCTGACTCTCAACAGTCTGGCTTTGACCTTACCCATCTAAAACATTCCCAAAGGGCTCTTGAGGCAAAATACCATCCACATCCAGAGAAAGAACTATGAAACTGGAATGCAGAATGAAGCTTCTCTCCAAATATTCTCTCCAAAGTTACTAACGATATCTTAATTGCCAAATCTAATGACCTTTTCTCACTCTTTATCCTTCTTGACCTATCTATACCCTTTGACACTGTTGATCATTCTTTTCTCCTTGATAATCTCTTCTCTATAGGTTTTTGGAAGACCACTCTCTGCTGATTCTCTTACATATTTATGTAGGAGCATACTTATGTAAGTACATAAATGCATATATACATACATGCATATGCTTACTTTGAATTTGATTCAATAAATGTTTGAGTTCTTGTTACGAGCAAGGTAAAGGGCAGCATCTTGTAATGACTGACAGCCATTCTTGAAGTCACAAAGACTGCAAGTCCTGTTTCTGACATATACTGACTAATTGTATGATTATGGTCTTTACTTCTCAGTGCTTTGGGCAAATTTCTAAGGCCATAACATATGGACTACTTAGTGATCAATCAATTATTAAACATTTACCAATTGCTCACAATATACTGTAAATAGGTATTAGAGATATGAAAAAGCCCTCAAGCTCCTGCCTTCGAAGAATTTCCATTCTTTTGGGGAGTAACAATATGTACACACAGAAATATATATATATATATATATATATATATATATATATATATATATAATACATACATGTGTGTTTATGTACACACAAATGTATATACATATGAAATAAATACAAAGTAATTTTAAGGGAGAAAGTACTTATAACTGGAGAGATGAAGAAAGACTTCATGTGGGAGATAATGAGCTAAACTTTGAAGTGAACTAGGAATGTGAAGAAATGAACATGAGCAAGAGAACTCCAGGCATGAGGAAAACCATGTACAAAGGTCCAAACATGGAAGATGGGCTGTCTTAAGTGAGGTACAATAAGAAGGACAAGTTTGCTCAGATGGCAAAGTATGTAAAGGGGAATCACGAGAAATAAGCTTATAAAAAGTAGTTGGAGCCAGTTTATAAAGTATTATAAATGTCAAATAGAGGAACTTGTTCCTAGAAGAAATATAATGCAGCTGGCATTTATTGCACAAGGATGTGATCTATCAGATAGGGGCTTTAGGAATTTCAATAACTGTTTTGGTGGAGAGAGCTTCTACAGTATAGCTTTCCTGCCTTCATGAAATCAGGAGGAGAAAAAAATGCTGTACTGGGTATAGAAGGTAAAAATGAAACAGGTCCTTCCTTCAAGAAACTTAACTTCCACTTTGAAGCTCCCATAGTTTTATGATCTTTTCACAGTGGATACTGATCCCTTCTCTAGGGTAAATCATAACTCATAACATTGTTTGAATGCACAGAATAACAACATGCCCAATAAAATATGTTCTAACCCTTGCACTTGAAACTGATTCAGTGCAGAATTAAACTGGAAATCACGAAAATGATTTGCCCAGTGCGAGACAATGAATTTATCTACCTCATATATATTAGACTCACCCAGAGCTGTCTCTGGATTCTGAGTGACTAAATATTTTCATTACATTACATTTAGAATGTCTTTCAAAATAAAAATAAGTAGAAGTGAATAATATATGATGTTTATTGTTCTATGTGTATACAAGGACTGTGCCTTCTTTCAAATTAATAACACTTCAGACTTAGTCATCCTGAAGAGACGGAATGTTGTATAGCAGAAAGGCCATTCAGATCTAAACAACAGAGGTTAAAATCCTGTATCTGTTACACACTATTGTGTGACATTGGGCATACCGTGGCTTCCTTGGGGTTTCAGTTTCCTCTTCTATAAAATGAAGGGTATTGGACTAGAGGACCTCTAAGGTAATTTTCAGCTATAAATCTTATGAGAGCTCTTTGGGCATTTGGGGCAAATGAAAACATAAATGTAAATTAAAATCATCAGTCTCTGCCCTAAAATATCTTATAAACATTGAATTTTAGGGCTGAAAACACATTAAAAATCAACTATTCAGTCCCTACATTTGACATATGGGGAAATCAAGTTTTAATTTCCTCTCCCCAATGCACATGAGTGTTACTATCACCTCCCTCTGGAAAAATTATTTTAGATTTCTTTGTATTACTTTTTCTATACTTATCTATTTACAAAAAGGACAGATTTTCTGAGAGCAGACATAGATTTTATTTTGTCTTTGTATCCCCCAGCACCAGAGAGGCAACAAGGAAGAGTGGATAGACAGCAAGTCTAATTGTCAGGATAACTGAGGTCCAAGCTGCACCTTTGATATATACTGGTTATATGACAAATGAGCAAGATACTTTGCTTAATGTCCCAACTAACTCTCTAACACAGTAAGTTGCAGAGCAGGGGGCTATTCTGTACTGGTACTAGACGTTCCCTCATTAGGGAATCGCATCTGGTGCCAAAACCCTCAGTACCTGGGACAGTGCCTTATAATTAGTATGGGCTTAATAAGTGCTTGTTGGATGGGATCTTGGTGTAGGTCAAATAGCTGGGTAAAGGTAGAATCATTATCTAGAGTCACTGTGTAGATAATTATATTTGCTGTAAAGGGGGGGGAGTCCCATATTTTCTAAGCAATGACTCAATATTATTTGAATGGTGTTTATTAAAACAAAACCTAGCCATATTCTGATATTGGCAACAAATAAGTATTTAATTAGCTTATTATTCTGAAATGTAAGAACATGCCTGTAGATAGGTTTTTTTCCTTTAAAAGATTTTTTTTACCAAGCTCTGATATGCTACTTAGTCTTTTCAATAAAATATAAAATGTATATCACAGATGCTATTGAAAAATCTGCAAGCCCTAGAAGATTTTACATGTTTTATCTTCAAAGAAGAAACAAGAACACAAGAGACTCTGTTACCCAGTGGTAGATTTAGATTTAGGAAACTTCTTTACAATGAGAAATGTCCAAAATTTAAGTCAACAAACATTTCCCGAGAGGAGTATAAGCAAGGGAACAGAAGAGAGGAGACATTCCAGTCAGACCCTTCCAATGTTATCAGCAAAACAACTTGAAAATAACACATTAAATTAAATTTCAGAATGACATAGCAACAAAAGGTCTGGGTGACACATTTGTCCAGCCTAAAACAACTTAGGAATTCCAAAAAAAGGTCTATGACACTGGGGTGGAGGTGTGGTGGCAACACCAGCTGAGGATCTTAGAGGTTGTGACTGCAATTTCAGTAGCAGCAACAGTTCCAGAAGCCCTTGTTGCCCAGAAACAGTAACAGGATTGGGCAACTGGTCAGAAAGAAATTACAGGGGACCCCTTGCTGGCACTGGGAATAGTGGTTGCCCAACTGGCAACTCCTTTGCTCATTATACAGCTCCAGGTCACAGTTTCAGAGTGAAGAGAGGAGCACTAGTGCCTGCGGTAGCAAGGAAGCAGTTCTTCTTGTGTGAAGGCCAGAAATCAGATCAAGGGAGCAGTGAACACACTTCTTCCAAGATTACACTACTTTGGAAGGACCAAAATACATACCTCCAGAAATAGCTCTGAAAATAGCAGTACAAAAAATCCTTGAAGGCTAGGAAAGTCATGCCACCATCCCCTAGAGCTGAGAAGAGCCCAACTCTAACATAAAGTTCAAGGTCAAGAAATAAATTGAAAAAAATGAGACAATAACAACAACAGAGACCTCATCATAAATAGCTACAGGGAATAGTGACAGGGAAATGAGACACAAACTCAGAAGATGAGCATAAGGTGAAAATCTACAAGCAAAGCCTCAAAGAAAAGTGCAAATTGAACACAAGTCCAACAAGGATTACTAGAAGACCTAAAGAGAAAAAATATTTTTAAAAGAGCAAAAATATTATGTTAAAAATCAAATAATAGTGGTAAAGGAAAAATGAGGGAAATGGGAGCTATGCAAGAAAATTATAAAAAGAAAATTAACAGCTTGATTAAAGAGGCAAAAAAATTGCTAAAGAAAACAACTCTTTAAAAAGAATTGAAAAAGAAGCACAAAAGCTCCGTGGAAAAAAATAATTCCTCAAAAATTAGAATTGAGCAATGGAAGCTAAAGACTCCATTAGACATCAAGAAACACCTCTGGGATGGAGGGACAACTCACATAGAAAATTGATGGAGAAGAGATAATTTAAGAATTATTAGACTACCTGAAAGTCATGATCAAAAAAAAATTGCCCTGATATTGTAGAGTCAGAGGGTAAATAAATAAATAAATGAAATTTAAAAATCCTCCAAGCACCTCTTGAAAGAGATCACAAAATAAAAACTCCCAGGAATATTAGAACAAAATCCCAGGGTTCTCAGGGTAAGAAAAGAATATTGCAAGCAGCAAAATAGAAACCATTCAAACACCATGGATCTACTGTGAGGATCCCATGATATTGAAGAGCTACCATTATAAAAGAGCAGAGGACTTGAAAGATGATATTCTGGAAGGTAAAGGATTTAGGATTACAACCGACAATAACATACTCAGCAAGCCTGGGTCTAATTTATTAGGAAGAAAAAGGGATATTTAATGAAATAAAGCACTTTCAAACATTCCTGATGAAAAGACCTGATGTGAATAGACAATTTGACATGCAAACATGACCCAAGAAACATAAAAAGGTAAATGTGAAAGAGAAAGCATAAGGAACTTCATAAAATTTAATTGTTTACATTACTATATAGGAAGAGGGTACAGGTAACTTCTAAGAACTTTACCATTATTAGACCAGGTAAAGAAAATATACACAGACACAGGGCTTGGCTGTGAATTAATTTTGTTGGAATGATCTCAAAAAAAAAAAAGAATAGACACTGAGAAAGAGGGGTTTACTGGGAGAAAGGGGAAGAGAGAGGAAGAATGATAAAAATATCTCACGATAGAGAGGCCTGTGAGGAAGAGTATTCACAGTAAAAAGGGAAAAGGGGCAATTTGGGCAATGCTTGAACATCAATTTCATCTGAACTAGTTCAAAGAGGGAAGAATATGTCACATACATGTGTCTATGAATACACATATATCTATATCTGCTTATATGCAGATATATCCCACATGCAGTGGGATACAGATGTCTATCTTACCCAATGTAAAAGGGTAAGGGGCTATGAGAAAGAAGGAGCTGATGATAAGGAGGGTGGATTAAGGGAGGTTAACCCTAAGGGAGGTCAGAAGCAAAACAAATTTTTGAGGAAGGACAGAAGAGAGAAACAGAGAGAGAGAGAGAGAGAGAGAGAGAGAGAGAGAGAGAGAGAGAGAGGGAGAGGGAGAGGGAGAGAGGAGGAGGAGGAGAAGAAGAAGAAGAAGAAGAAAATAGAATGGGAGAACATACACAGTCGTTAATCATAATTTTGAATGTGAATGTCATGCATTCACCCATAAACCAGACACAGGTAGCTGAATGGATTAAAAATCACAATTCAATAATGTGCTATTTAAAACACACTGGAAATGAAAAGTTAAGTTGAGAAATTTGAGTTAAAATAAGGGCCTGGAGCATAATCTGATATGCTTCAGATGAAATAAAAATACATGAAATGAAATGAAATAATAAAATGAAAAATAAAATTAAGTAAAAATAAAAAAGGCAGGGGTGGCACTCATGATCTCAGACAAAGAAAAAGCAAAAACAGATATAATTAAAAGAGATATAGAAGGAAAGTATATTTTGCTAAAAGTTGCCATAAACAAGTAATATCAGTTCTAAATGTGTGTGTGTGTGTGTGTGTGTGTGTGTGTATGTACTAAATGGCACAGCATCCAAATTCTTAAAGGAAAAGTTAAATGAGTTACAGGACAAAATAGAAAATAAACTATATTAACGAGGGACCTCAATTTACTTCTCTCAGAAACAGATAAATCTCACTATAAGATAAATAAGAAAGAAGTTAATGATATGAATAGAATTTTGGAAAAGTTAGATATGTTAGATCTCTGGAGAAAATTGAATGGGAATAGAAAGAAGTACACCTTTTTCTCAGCTGTATTTGGTACTTTCAAAAAACTGAGCATGTATTAGGGCATAAAACCTCAAAAACAAATGAGGAAAAGCAGAACTATTAAATATATCTTTTTGAGACCTTAATGTAATAAAAGTACATTCAACAAAAGACATTGGAAATATATATTAAAATTCATCAGAAACTAAATGATCTAAATTTAAATAATATGCATCCAACTAAAAAACTAGGGAGAAACCTTAAAAATTCCCAATTAAGCACCAAAATGGAAATCCTAAAAATCAAGAGATGTTAATGAAATTAAAAGTAAATTAGTCATTAAACTAATAAATAAAACTAGGACATGGCTTTATGGAAAAAATAGTTAAGTCACTGGATAAATTGATTAGAAAAAAGAAAGAAGAAAATAACAAAAAAGAGTGAATGTACCACCAATGAAGATCAAATTACAGCCATTATTCATACCTATTTTGTGCAATTATATACCAGTAAAACTGGCAATCTAAATAAAAGAGATGCATGTTTACAAAAATATAAATTGATCTTTTCAGCAAAAGAAGAAAATTGGTTAAATAGTCTGTCTTAATAAAGAAATTGAGCAAACTATCAATGAGTTCCCTAAGAAAAATATACGCAGGACCAGAAGGCATTACAAGTGAATCTACCAACCATTTTAAGAACAATTAATTTCAATACTATGTAAACTATTTGAAATACAAATGTAGAGTCCTACCAAATGCCTTCCTTGACACAAATAGAGTCTTGATGCTTAAATCAGAAAAAGCAAAAACAGAAGAAGAAAACTATAGACCAATTTCCCCAATGAATATTGATGCAAAAATTTCAAGTGAAATATTAGCAATAAGACTGCAGCAATATATCACAAAGATCATATACTATCATTAGGTGGGATTCATACTGGGAATGCAAGGCTTGTTCAGGTTGAAGAAAACTATGAGTATAATGTATCATATAAATAATAAAACCAGCAAAAATCATACAATTATAACAATAGATGCAGATAAAGCTTTTGACAAAATACAACATTCAATCCTTTCAAAAACACTCGAAGATACCTGAATCAATGGAAACTTTTTTTCAGTGATAAGTAGTAGTTATTCAAATTCAAGGGCATTATCTGTAATGGGGATGAAGTAGAAGCCTTCCAAATAAGGTCTGGGTGAAAAAAGGCTGTCGTTTATTGCCATTACTATTCAGTATTGTAATGGAAATGCTAGGCATAGCAATAAGAGAAGAAAAAGGAATTGAAGCCATAAAAACAGGGGACAAGCAAACAAACTTAGCAATCTTTGCAAATGATGGGAAAGTATGCTGAGAAAACCATATAAGGAAGTAAAAAATTAATTGAAAAATTAATAACTTCAACAAAATTGTAGGATGTAAAATAAACATAGCTAAACCACTAGCATTTCTAAACTAAATTTCTATTACTAACAGAATTCAGCAGAAAGATATAGAAAATTAAATTCCATTTAAAATAACTGCAAACAATATAAAATACTCAGAGGCCTACCTGCCAAGACACACCCAGGATGTATACTAACAAAATTACAAAACATTTTTCTTTTTTTTAATATTTATTTAATTTTTTACATTCATTTTCACAAAATTTTGGGTTCCAAATTTTCTCCCCATTTCTCCCCTTCCCCCACTCCAATACACTGAGCATTCTAATTTCCCCTATCACCAGTCTGACCTCTCTTCTATCATCCCTCCCTTCCCTTGTCCCCATCTTCTCTTTTACCCTGTAGGGACAGATAACTTTCTATTCCCCATTACCTGTATTTCTTATTTCCTAGTAGTAAGAACAATACTCCACAATTGTTCCTAAAACTTTGAGTTCCAACTTCTCCCCATCCCCCCTCCCCACCCATTCCCTTTGGGAAGGCAGGCAATTCAATATAGGCCATATCTGTGTAGTTTTGCAAATAACTTCGCTAATAATCATGTTGTGTAAGACTAACTATATTTTCCTCCGTCCTATCCTACCCCCCCATTACTTCTATTCTCTCTTTTGATGCTGTCCTTCCCCAAGAGTATTGATTTCAAATTGCTCCCGCCTCCCATTGCCCTCCCTTCTATCATCTCCCCCACCCTGCATATCCCCTCTCCCCCACTTTCCTGTACTGTAAGATAGGTTTTCATACCAAAATGAGTGTGCATTTTATTCCTTCCTTTAGTCAAATGTGATGAGAGTAAA
The DNA here is from genome assembly GCA_023548195.1 of Bettongia penicillata ogilbyi. Taxonomy (NCBI): domain Eukaryota; kingdom Metazoa; phylum Chordata; class Mammalia; order Diprotodontia; family Potoroidae; genus Bettongia; species Bettongia penicillata. The sequence goes on from JAJHZJ010000218.1 coordinate 2,578,406, forward strand.
CTTCATGTTTTTCTCTCAGCTCTCCTCTTTTTCCCACCACTAAAGTCTCCTGTCTGCCTCTTCTATGAGGGATAATTTGCCCCATTCCATTTCTCCCTTTCTCCTCCCAATACATTTCTCTCTCACTGCTTAACTTCATTTTTTTAAGATATGATCCCATCCTATTCAATTCACTCTGTGCTCTCTGTGTGTGCATGCACATGTGTATGTGTGTGTGTGTGTGTGTGTGTGTGTGTGTGTGTGTGTGTAATCCCACCAACTACCCAGATACTGAAAAGTTTCAACAGTTACAAATATTGTCTCTCCATATAGGAATGTAAACAGTTCAACTTTAGTAAGTCCCTTATGACTTCTCTTTGCTGTTTACCTTTTCATGCTTCTTTTCATTCTTGTGTTTGAAAGTCAAATTTTCTTTTCAGCTCTGGTCTTTTCATCAAGAATGATTGAAAGTCCTCTGTTTCATTGAAAGACCATATTTTCCCCTGAAGTATTATACTCAGTTTTGCTGGGTAGGTGATTATTGGTTTGAGTCCTAGTTCCTTTGACTTCTGGAATATCCTATTCCACACCCTTTGATCCCTTAATGTAGAAGCTCCTAGATCTTGTGTTATACTGATTGTATTTCCACAATACTGGAATTGTTTCTTTCTAGCTGCTTGCAACATTTTCTCCTTGACCTGGGAACTCTGGAATTTGGCCACAATGTTCCTAGGAGTTTCTCTTTTTGGATCTCTTTCAGGAGGTGATTGGTGGATTCTTTCAATATTTACTTTGCTCTCTGGTTCTAGAATCTCAGGGCAGTTTTCCTTGATAATTTCATGAAAGATGATGTCTAGGCTCTTGTTTTGATCATGGCTTTCAGATAGTCCCATAATTTTTAAATTGTCTCTCCTGGATCTATTTTCCAGGTCACTTTTTTTTCCCAATGAGATATTTCACATTCTCTTTCATTTTTTCATTCTTTTGGTTTTGTTTTGTCATTTCTTGGTTTCTCATAAAGTCATTTGCCTCCATCTGTTCCATTCTAATTTTTAAAGAGCTATTTTCTTCAGTGAGCTTTTGAACCTTCTTTTCCATTTGGCTAATTCTGCTTTTTTAAAGCATTCTTCTCCTCATTGGCTTTTTGAACCTCTTTTGCCAAGTGAGTTAGCCTATTTTTCAAGGTGTTATTTTCTTCAGCATTTTTGGGGTCTCCTTTAGCAAGGTGTTGACCTGCTCTACATGCTTTTCTTGAATCTCATTTCTCTTCCCAGTTTTCTTCCACCTCTCTAACTTGATTTTCAAAATCCTTTTTGAGCTCTTCCATGGCCTGAGCCCAGTGAATATTTATTTTGGATGTTTGGGATACAGAGGCCTTGACTTCTATGTCTTTCCCTGATGGTAAGCATTGTTCTTCCTCATCAGAAAGGAAGGGAGGAGATATCTGTTCACCAAGAAAGTAACCTTCTATGGTCTTATTTTTTTCCCTTTTCTGGGCATTTTTCTAGCCAGTTACTTGACTTCTGAGATTCCTCTCCACACCCACCTTGCTCCCAGATCCACCCAGCTAGTGCTTGGGGTTTGAGATTCAAATGCTGCTTCCAAGCCTCAGGGATTTCAGCGGGGGCAGGGCTGCTATTCAGTGTGAGATTAAGTTCAGCTGCTTGGGTGGGGGCCGGGGCTCAGTTCTCTTAGGGGGTTTACGTGGAGATCTTGAACAATGGATCTGAGCTCCTGTCTGCTTTGGGAGCCCCTGTTAACTGCTGCCTCCATTGCTACCTCCTGAGTGGGCCTGAGTTGTGGAGACACCCTGCTCCCCTCTCAGTCAGCCAAAAAGGATCTCTCACTGATCTTTGGTGCCTGTGGGTGGAGAGACTTGCACAGCCACTGGAGATTCTGTCCCTGAAGCCTGCTCGCATCTGCTCCTCTCAGTGCCATGTGGCCAAGGCAGGGCTGGACTTTGCTCCGGGTCTGGTGTGTGATGGACCTTTGGTGTCAGTTTTTCAGGTCTCTCTGGAACAGAAATGTCCTCCACTCCATTTTTCTGTGACTTCTGCTGCTCCAGAATTTGTTGGGAGTTCTTCTTTACAGTTATTTTATGGGCTGTGGGTTAGGAGCTAGCATATGTGAGTCTTTCGATTCTGCCATCTTGGCTCCTCCCCCCAAAACATTTTTCATACAAATAGAGATAGTTCTAAACAAATGGCGAAATATTAATTGCTCATAGGTAAACCAAGCCAATACAATAAAAAATGAGAGTTCTACATGAATTAATGTGTTTAGTCAATGTTGTATCAAACTGACAAAGAATCATTTTATAGAACTGGAAAAAATAACAAAATTCATCTGGAACAATGAAAGGTAAGGAACATCAAGGGAGTTGATGAAAAAAAAAATGTTGAGGCAGGTGGCCTATAATTTCAGATTTCAAACTGTATCACCAAGAAATAATCAACAAAACAATTTGGTACCACCTAAGAAATAGTATGAATAATAGCTGGAATTAATTGGGAATATACTATACAGAGGCAAAAGGCCATAATTATCTAAGGTGTGATAAATCTAAAGATCCAAGTTTGGGCGGCAAGAACTCACTAAAAGCTGTTGGGAAAACTGAAAAGAAGTCTGGCAAAAACTAGGCAAAGACTAACATTGCATGCCATATACCAACATAAGGTCAAAATTGTTGACATGATATAAACATAAAGGGTCATATCATGATCAAATTGGGGAATCATGTAATATTTTATCTGTCAGATAAGGGAATAAAAATAAAGGATGAGGGAAGAGATAAGAAAAATCACAGGAGATAAAATGGATCATTTTGGTAACATGAAATTAAAAGTTTGACACAAATAAAATCAATGCAGCCAAAATTAAAATAAAAGCAGAGAACCAAAGGGGAGGACATTAAAGAAAGTTTTTCCAATAAAGTCCTCATTTCTCAAACACATGAAACTGAGATAGATGTATAAAAATAAGAATTGCTTTCCAATTGATAAATGGTTAAAGGATGTGAACAAACAGTTGTCAGAAGAAAAATCAATAGCCATATTTTAAAAATCTAATGATTAGAGAAATGCACATTAAGACAGCTCTGAGGTACCATTTCACATCCATATGAATGGATAAAATGATGGAAAATGACAAATGGTGGAAAGGATATGGAAAAACAGGTACACTAATACATTGTTGGTGGAGTTGGGAACTTAACCAACCATTCTGGAGAACAATTTGGAACTATAACCAAAAGGTTATAAAACTAAACATACTTTTCTACCTAGAAATAGCCCTACCAAGTCTATATCCCAAAGAAATAAAAGGGAAAGAAATCATGTGTACAAAAACGTTAATAGTAACTCTTTTGTTGTGGCAAAGAAATAGAAACCATGGGAATGCCCATCATAAGTGAGTAAGTTGTGGTTTTTTATTGTGATGTAATACTATTGTGTTATAAGGGATTTGGAGGAGGAGGATGGTTCTAGAAAAACCTGAAAAGACATATAAACTGATGCAAAGTGAAGTGAGCAGAACCAGAACAACATTGTACGCCATAACAGCAATATTGTAACAATAAGCAACTGTGAGAGTCAATACAATGATTCATGACAATTCCAAAGGACTCGTGATGAAAAATACTATCCACCTCTAGAGAAAGATTTGGTGAACTCTGAATACAGAATATATACAAAAATATAGAAATATTTTTCACTTTACTTTTTTGGGGGTGTGTTTGTTTTGCAACATGGCTAATATGGACTTCACATGTATAATGGGTATCATATTGCTTGTCTTCCCAATGGGTGTGGGTGGGGTTGGAAGGAAGGATAGAATTTGAAACTAAAAAAAGAATGTTTTAAAAGAATTATTTATTAAGCACTTTCTTCTTGCCAGTCACCATTCTAAGTGCTAAAGATACAAAGAAAATCACCATCATTGTCAATTAGAACAGTAATCGTCCCTGACCTCAAGGGGCTCATAGCTGAATAGGAGAGACAATTTGCAAGTAACTATGCAAAAACAAGATAAATGCAGAATAAATGGCATATTTTCCTTCATTTCCAATCTGTCACCATGGTCTGTCCATTTCATCTTTGAGACATCTCTCGAGTATAGACGTTCTCTCCTCTGACACTGCCACCAGTCTGGTACAATCTTTTATTGCCTCATGTCTGGATAATTGCAATACACTTCTGATGAGTCTTTTAGCCTCAAGTTTCTCCCCACTTCAATCCATCCTCCATTAAGCAGCCAAAGGGATTTTCCCAGAGTTTGACAGCATCACTCTACAACTCAGTAACCCCAATTGCTCCCTATCACTTTCAGGATCCAAATCAAAATCTTTTGAAACATTTCCTAGCCCCCCACTTTTCTAGCCTTCTTGCACTTTGCATCTCTCAGTGTCATTCAATTCAGTGACACTGTCCCCTCTGCTGTTCCCTGAACAAGGTACTTCAAAGCTCAGCTCCAGGCATTTTCTGTGACTAGCCAGCATTCTGAGATTGTTCTCCCTCTGCATTTCCCCCTCCTCATTCCTGTGTATTGCATCAACCCCACCCCACCCCCACCCACATCCTAACTTCTGTTGGAATCCTTTCCCAATTCCTCTTAATTCTAGTGACTTCCCTTTATTCCTTATTTCTTGTTTATCTTGTGTATAACCTGATTGTGTTTATTTGCTGGCTTGTTGTTTCTCCCATGAGATTATGAGCTTTTGGAGTTTAGGGACTTTCTTTTGTCTTTCTTTTTATCATCAGCACTCATCATAGGACTTGGTACATAGCAGATCCTTTATTAATGCTATTGACTGACTTGTCCACTAAACTGGACATAATCAACAGAAGGAAGACACTAGCATTAAAAAGAACTAGAAAAGACTTCTTGAAGAAGGCAGATTTTGAATTGATTTGAAGAAAACCAGGGAAGCCAAGAACTGGAGCTGTGGAGGGCTAGTATTCTACATATGGATTTGGGGGGTCTCCAGAGGTAGTGGGCTCCCCAAATTTAAGGTATTCAAGGCAATACAGAGGAGCACTAGTTGGAGATGCCATCAAGAATAGTTTTGCTCAGGTATAGCCACAAGAGTCCCTTCCAATTCTGTGATTCTATGAAAAAGAAATGTAAGAATGTTAAAGTTGATAGGATATTAATCTGGAAAGACTCTCAGAAACCATCAAGCCTAACTGATCATTTTAAATTATTAGCAAAAAAAAATGAACAGACCACGCCACTCATTTCACTGAATTAGCATGTCCCATTTGCAATAGAGGGAGGTGATTAATCACCTTTTTGAAGGGCAGTCATTCTGGCCCCCAGCATCTCTAGGATTGATTTTTTAAACTGAGACAGGAGTGCCTCAAGTAAATAAGAAAATTTTCACTTCTACAGAAAGAAGGGAACTTTATCATTTTTAGCACATTACCCTCAAAGTGTGAAATGGAAATCTTATTGTTTTCTTAAAGTTCTGAAGATATATGTAGTAATCCTCAGACTTTCATACAGTTTAAATTTGTCCCTGCAAAGGAAAATGCAGTTAATACAATTACCTCTGTGTATAAGAGAGGACATGTGATGGAACTTTCCAAATTGGTGATTTCCATTGATCAAAATCCTGACATTACTTGGGGCAGCCAGTAACTTGTTTAAGTGACATGAAATATTCAAGAATAGAGGATTTTGAGGTTTGGGTTCCAGTATTCTCATGAAAATTCATAAAATCCTGACTCTAACATTTACTACCTTGCCTGTGTGACCATGGGCATGTGATTTCCCTACTGAGGGTCTCAGTTTCCTCAAACTCTAGGTGTTGGACTGAATTAACTTTGAGATCTCTTTTTGCTCCAAAATTCTGTTATCCTATGTCTTATCTCATGAAAAGATCCAGAGACACATAGACCATTTCTGACATCTAGAGCTAGTATATCATTCATTGCTGCTGTTACTCAGTCATTTTCAGTCATGTCCAATGCTTCATGACTCCTTTTGAGAGTTTTCCTAGTAAAGATACTGGAGTAGTTTTCCATTTCCTTCTCTAACTTGTTTTACAAATGAGGAAACTGAGGCAAATAGGGTTAAGTGACAGATTTTCACAGCTTAGTAAATGTCCGAACTCAGATATTCCTGACTCCCCTGTGTTCTAACCTTATGCCACCTAACTGGCCCAATATAGAACTCAGAAGTTATCAAATCCAACTTTTTCATTTATCAAATGAGGAAGCTGAAGTCCAAGAACATTAAGTGATTTGTCTAAGGCTACACATGAAACATCAGAGGTGAGTTGTTGCAAGGGAAAGCATGGAGAGCTATGTCTTCATGGAAGTCATGTAGGAGAAAGTATAGAACAATGGGCTGAGCACTGTGTTTCCATCCTGCCACTATTGCATACTAGTCATATGACTATGGGGATGTCATTTAGCCTCCTTGAGGTCACTGTCTTTACATACATTCTCTTTATGTATTCTCACCAGAGCTCTGTAAGGTAGGGACCTTTGAGATATTAAATAACATCATGACTGAAACAACTGGACAATAATATTAATCATTATTAATAATACCTTGTATTTCTATAGCAGTCTACATGTTGTATCTCATTTCAATCTCCCAACAACCCTGTGAGGTAGGTGTTATTCTAATCTCCATTTTATGGATGCAAAACATAAAATAATACGCAAATGTGAGACTTCATATAATGCGCCCAGTCATTTGATGATCTTCTCTTCCATGCATCTGGAAAATTTATCCCTTAATGTAGTATATTTAAGGGCCTTTAATTGGTTGGTTATGTGGCAAGAGTGATTGTATTATCATCAATGCTGAGAATCAAGTAAGGCTGGGCGATCTGTCCTATCTAGAATCTACTGTTGTGCTCCCAGGCTCCTTTGTGGATGCTCTTGGCATGATCTGCTCTAATTGGATTTTTCAGGAAACTCTTTGGAGGTCTATTCTCTGCTATTTTGTGACATGATACTTGTCACAATCTTTCACCACTCACTCTATAACATTGTGAAACTATTCTAAATTACTGCTGCCCATAACTGCTGTATCTGTCAAGTGTTGTCAAGTTGGGATGCTTTCTGGTTCTGCCCTCCTTATTGTGGAGATTGCTTTACTTCTGTGGCATTTCTATCAGAAAGTTTTAAAATCAATAAATGATTCCTTTATTAATTTTACTATTTTAATTGGAATAGGTCAAATTAAAGATGTCATAATTGCATAGAGATATATCTAGTTTTTCCTTTCTTCTAACTATGTGTTGGTACAAAAAGGATTATGCATTTGTAACCATTGATTTCTATTTCTAATTTTTATTTATTGAATTTTTAATTTATGGAATAAAACAAGCATTTTTATAAGAGTATAATAAAGAGATGATTTCATATGAAACTGCAAGTCTATTGTGTACAATTTGCTATTCCATATAATAACAAATATGTAATAATATATAGTAATATAATATATAATAAGATATATTATATAAAAATATAATAAATTATATATAACATATTAAATATATAATAAAATTATCATGCAACTATTTTTTCCTTTATTTCTTTCCTCCCTCAACCCTGACCTAGAGATGGCTACTATTATATACAAGTGTGTGTATGTGTGTGTGTGTGTATGTGTGTGCATATATGTGCAAACCCATTCTACACATACTTCTATTGGTAAGGTCTTTCTCTGGATGCAGAGAATACTTTTCTTCATAGACCCTTCATAGTTAATTTGACTTAGTCAAAATTACTAAGTCACTCGAAATTATTTTAAAAGCAATATTTCTGTTATGTGTACTGTATACTCTTTGTTTTGCTTATTTTACTCTTCAGTATTTCATACAAATCTATTCATTTTTTTAAGATCATCAAGCACATCAATTCTTATAGCACAGTATTATTCCATCACAATCATATATCAAAATTTGTTCAGTCACCCCTCAATTAACAGCAGCCCCACAATTTCCAGTCCTTTGCCACCAGAAAGAGAGCTGCTGTAAATATTTTAGAACATATATATTGTTTTCCTTTTTTCCTAATAGTGGTGGTATTGCGGCAATTTAGTGGTTGTTTGTACATAATTCCTGATTGTTCTCCAAAATTGTTGGATCATTTCACAATTCCAGCAACAAATTCGTGTCCCAATTTTTCTATATCCCCTCCAACATTTGTCAGTTTCCCCTTCAATGAGTTTAGCTGATCTTGTAGGTGTAAAATTATAAGTCAAGGTTGTTCCAATTTGAATTTCTCTAATTGATAATGAGTTAGAGAATTTTTCTCATGTGACAATATGTTGCTTGTATTTCTTCATCAGAAAATTACCTGTTATATTCTTTGACCATTTGTCAATTGGGGAATGACTCATATTCTTATAGGTTTGACAATGTTCTTCATGTATTTGAGCTATGAGACCTTTACCTGAGAAAATGTCTGTAAAAAATTTTCCCAATTTTCTACTTTCCTCTTGACCTTGGCTACATTAGTTTTATTTGTTCAAAACCTTTTTAAATTAGTGTAATCAAAATTATCCATATTATGCCTCACTCTGCTTTTTATCTCTTGTTTATTCATAAATTGTTCACCTATCCATAAGTCTGGTAAGTAATATGTTCCATATTCTTCAAATTTTCTTTTTGTTCTTTAATATAATTTATTTATTTTCAGTTTTCAACATTCACTTCCACAATATTTTGAATTCCAAATTTTCTGTCCATCTCTCTCCTCCCCCCATCCCAGGACAGAATGCACCACAGCCACTCCTTTCCTCAATCTGTCTCCCTTCTATCATCCCCCTTCTCCTATTTCCCTCCCCTCTATTTTCCTGCAGGACAAGATAGATTTCTATACCCCAGTGTCACTACAACTTATTTCACAGTTGCATGAAAAAATAATTTTTAACATTCATTTTTAAAGGTTTGAGTTCCACATTCACTCCCTTCCTGCCTCCCCATTCACCCTCATTGAGAAAGCAAGCAAGTCAATATAGGTCATACATGTGTAGCTGTGCACTTTCATAGAAGTCACTTTGGGAAAGTCTAACCACATTTCCCTCTGTCCTGTCCTGCCCTCCATTTATTCTATTCTCTTCCTTGACCCATCCTCCCACAATAAATGTTTGCTTCTAATTATCTCATGCCCTCATCTGACATTCCTTCTCTTATCCTTCTTCTCCTATCCCCTTCCTCCCTGCCTTACTGCATGTAAGGTAGATTTCCATACCCAGTTGAATGTGTGTCATTCCCTCCTTAAGTTAAATCTGATGAGAATAAGACTCACTTATTCCCTCTCAATTCCCCACAATTACCCTCCATTTAAAAGTTCCTTCTTGTCTCTTTTATGTGTGATGATTTACTACATTCTACTTCTCCCTTTCTCTTTCTCCCAGTACATTCCACTCAACACTTAAGTCATTTTTAGATATCCTCCCTTCATATTCAGCTCACCCTGTGCTCTCTCTCTCTGTGTCTCTCTCTCTCTGTCTCTCTCTCCCCCCCTCCCCATATATATATATATATATATACACATATAATAAACATATGCATACCTACACATATACTAACACATACAATATACCCATACATTCACACATACATATGTATATTCCCTCTAAATACCCTAATACTGAGAAAGGTCTCATGAGTTATAAATGCCATCTCTCCATGTAGGAATGTAAATAGTTCAACTTTAATGAGACTCTTAGGTTTCTCTTTCCTATTTACCTTTACATGTTCCTCTTGATTCTTGTATTTGAAAGTCAAGTTTTCTATTCAGCTCTGATCTTTTCAATAAGAATGCTTGAAAATCCTCTATTTCATTGAAATTCCATTTTTTTTGCCTGGAGTATTATACTCAGTTTTACTGTGTGGGTGATTCTTGTTTTTAATCCTAGCTCCATTGACCTCTGGAATATCATATTGCAAACTAAATCCTGTGTTACCCTGATTGTGTTTCCACAAGAATCCAGTTGTTTCTTTCTGATTCATTGTAATATTTTCTCCTTGACCTGGGAACTCTGGAATTTGTCTACAATATTCCTAGGAGTTTTCTTCTTCAGACCTCTTTTTATCAATTTAAAGAGGAATTCTTTTACATATATGCTTTGGAGTGTTTTATTGAAATGACTATTACAGTTTATAAAAAGCTTTTTCTGCATCTGTTGATAGAATCGTGATTTATTTTTACTTTTATCATTGCTGTTCTCATTGACTTCCTGTGGGTCAGTTCTCTTCCATTTACTAGGGGGCTGGAGGGAAGTGAATATGGACTTGGAAATGGGAACTTCTAGTAAGGAAACAACCTCTATCAATACAGATTGCTTTTGTGAAACAATTCATAGCCATGGAAACTTGCCTAGGAATTAGAGGTGAAGTAACTTTCCCAGGGCTTATCTTGCCTTTCAGAGTGACTCTCTACATACAGTGCTACACTGATACATTAAGTAGCAAAAATGTTGACTTTGGAAGGATTATCCAAAATACTTTCAGACTCGTGAAGGATATTTAATCTGGGTGATGTAAGATATTATTTGTAAAGTTCTTCACCCAGTAGCCCCTTAATGAAGGTTGATTCCATTCCAGGAAACCCCTCCTATATATCAAGCCTTAGGTTGTTGGGAAATTCTAAAAGTCTCTCTTCCAAGAAAATTGATTACAATATGGTGACACAAGAGAAATGACGCTTCTACTTTTGCTCATTTTCAGTATCAGAATGCTTTTTCACACTGAAAGTGGAAGCTAGAGAAACATGGCTTTGGCAAATTAAAACTGAGAAAAGTTATTTGTGAAAACCTTCCATTGTGCCTACATTGGAGAGCAGAATTCAATTCTCTACCATGATGGAGGCAACAAAGTGAAGAGAAAACTTAGCAACAGCCTTTATCACATAAGACTTCTTCAAGAGGAGATTTTGCTCCAGAAGAGGCTTGCTGGGAGAGATCCTGTTACAAAACAATTTTTGCAGATATAATTCTATTGGGGCAGCTAGGTGGCACAGAGGTCAGCACTGAGACAGAGGTTAGTTTTACTCATCTTCCTGAGTTCAAATCTGGCCCAAGACACTTACTAACTGTGTGACCCTGGGCAAGTCACTTAACTCTTTTGCCTCAGTTTCCTCATTTGTGAAATGAGCAGGAGAAAGAAATGGAAAATCACGCGATTATTTTTACCAAGAAAACCCCAAAAGTGATGAAAATTACTAAACAACAACAGTGAAAATTATGAAAAGAGAAAATTTATCATCCAATCCTTTCAAGAAAATTTGTTGGGAAGGAAAGATACATACCCATAAAGATATGCATCAATATGCTGTTTTATCCTTGCCCATGTTTAGCAAGTGGGTATAAATATTATATTTTCTGGCTCTTGTCTTGAGTTTCAGTGTTGTTTTGCATTGCCAAAGCCAGTATTGTATTTGGTTTTTTCAGATGACAAGTCACAGCAACAACTCATTTTGTGTTGATTGTACTTGTGAAGTTGTGAATCTATTGTGCGGGGAAGATGCTGGAAACATCCTAATTATGTTCCAGAGCACTGGGTAGGGCCAGACAAGACTGAGAGTCTGATATGTGCTTCATGCTGTTAAACTACTCAGCGTAGTTAGTCTCAGCTTGGCTTTGTCTCCATCAATAATCCTTGAAGAATTACGTCTATTACTGCCACTAACTACAGTATGTGGCTTTGGGCTCAGCTTGATAGACTTTGTTTTCAGCCAGAAGGCCCAGAACTAAAAGGCAGAGGAGAGAAACAACAGGGAACTAGGTTTCCTGACAGGTTTGGTGTAGGTGAATGTGAGAGAGGTCCATTCAGGAGAACATAGGCAAGCCTAGGAACCCATTGAGAAGTTCTTACTCTGTGCCAGGCATTGTGTGAAGTGCTGGGAACACAAAGAAATGACAAAGATAGCACCTACCCTCAAAGAGCTCATCATCTAATAGGGAGATACCATTCAACAACTTTATGTAAACAATACAGACACAAAATAAATTGGAGATGGTCAGCAGGGGAAGGGATCAAGGAGGCTTCTTGCAGAAAGTTGGTCTGAAGTGAGACTCAAAGGAGGCTGGAAACTCAGTGGATGGAAGTGTGGAGAGAGCCTTCTAGGTGTCCCATGTCAGGGACATTGGAGGGGTTATTCTCTCTTTGATTCCCTCTCACATCCCTTCTAACTCTGAGATTCAAGGATTCCAGCGACAGAGCAGAAAGACTTTTCATTCCTGGCTATATAACTTCTCCTCGGCTATCTCCACCTCCTCTACCCAGAGATACAAAGGAGGTCATAGGCAGCTAATCAGAGGTTCTCTGGGGCTTATGATGCAGTCATACATGTTTGTCCTTTAGACCAGACCAATGGCTTCCATGATGTAAAGAATTCATTCTTTGGTCCTTGCTTTGCAATTAATTTTCTCAAAGAATTGCCTGGGGCCCTTAGACATTGAGTGATTTGCCCATCATCCTTATCATGTGTCAAAGGTGAGACTTGAGCCCAAATCTTCCTCATTAACTCATTGATGCAGTGAATTGAATGCTAGACCAGAAGTCAGGAAAACTGAATCCTGTTTCAAATATTTAGCAGCTGTGTGACTCTGGGCAAATCACTTAACCCATTTTCTTCAGTTTCTTCATTGCAAGTGATCCTAGCCCTCACTTCCCAGGGTTCTTGTGGGCATCAGAGGACCTTGCAAATGTTAAGGCCCTATGTAAATTCCAGCTCTTATTGTTCCTGATCTCCCCTGGCTCTTTACCCACTGTGCCATGCTACCTGTGAAGCTTAAAGAGCTTTGTCTATTCTATTGAACGGTGTCATAGCATTAGCTGGCAAAGCAGTCCTGGCAGCCTCAGTGAAAAATGTGTCCCTCTGAATGGGATGATATATCTGGAAAGAACAAACTGTCTTTTTCCAGGAACTGAGCACCGTATCACCTTTCCAAGATGCGGAGATTTGAATTCACTAGAGAGTTTAAATCACAAGCTACTGAATGTCCAGGAAATAATGGGCTTTCCCATGGAAACAGTCTTAGCTAAACCAAAGAATGGATCACTCAGGTGGCATACATAAACCTGTTTGCAAGGTTGAAAGAGAGGAGAGAAAGGCTGGAGTGGCTGAGAGTGACAGTAATATTCTTGACCTTTAGCGCGCAGTTTTCAGAGTATTCTGCCTAGGTATTAATACAATGCAATCATTCCATATGCATGGTTCTTTTCAGTGGGTGACTGACTATCCCAAAGGCCTCTGCCATTGGGGAACTCTTGACTCTCTAGCCTTTGATTTCTAGATTTCTGGATGAATGGTAGGATAAAAAGCAGCCTGACATGGAGGAGAAAGAAGAATTTTATTCAATTCAACTCAATCATTCATTCAAAAAGAATGTATTGAGTACCTACTGTGTGGTAGGTACCCAGGATAAGAAGATACACCAAAGAAATCCCTATCTACAAGGATATTAGGTTGAATAAAAATCATTTATCAAGTATTTAGTATGTGATAGGTACTTTTCTGGGCATAGGAAATGTAATTACAAAAAGTAAAACAACCTTTTCCCTCAAAGAGCTTAGATTCCACTGCTGCTGTTCAGTCATGTCTGACTCTTTATGACCTCCTGGACCATGACACACCAGACCCTTCTATTCTCCACTATCTCTCCAAGTCTGTCCAAGTTCAGGTTCATTTTTCCATACTCTGCTGAAACTCAATGAGCAATACATATCTACCAGGAAGCGGAGTAGATAGAAAAGCACATAAGAAATGTTCCTTGTCCTCATATAAGTTCCAAATCTAGTAGGGTTAACTGACTTGTCCAAGTTCACACAGCTATCAAATGTCTGAGGCCAGATTTGAACTCATGAATATGAGTCTTCCTGACTCCAAGCCCAGCATTCTAATCCGCTGTGCCATCTAGCACCAGAATTTAGTGGGAAAGAGAAAGGATAATGAGAAAATGCATGTGTTGGGGAAGTAAAATGAAGACATGAGCACTGTAAGCAGAATTTCCAAACTTTTTTGAAGAGGTGAGTGACTATAGGCTCCGAGCACTGCTAATACTCTCATTGCATGTGCTGATTAGTCTTGATAAACAGCTTTTTTAATATGTTTGCCCTTTTTTTATACTTTACAATAGGAGATCACCCTCCAAATAAGGGAGAGGGAGGAATATATTTGAAAGTGAAGATAGTGCAGAGCAAAAGATATTTATGTGTATGTTTTTAAAGAATTATATAAACATAGCCACAAACTACTTTTTCCAGAAATAGATCTAAATAATGAGAAGGACATCGAAGTGGCCTGGTGGACAGAGAGCTAGGTCTGGAGTCAGAAACTCATCTTCATGAGTTTAAATCTAGTCTCAGACACTTACTATCTGGGTGACCCTGGGCAAGTCACTTCACCCTGTTTTCCCCAGTTTCCTCATCTGTAAAATGATCTGGAAAATGAAATGGCAAACCACTCCAGTATCTTTGCCAAGAAAACACCAAATGGGGTCATAAAGAGTGAGACTTGACTGAAAAATGCCTGAACAGCAGCCATATAATTAGAAAAATATGAATTGCACAGAGGTAGGATGAGTCAGGATAACAGAAATCACCTAAATTAATTTACCTATCCAGTGCTGTACTAATGAAATGACAGAAGAATTTCTTTATACTCCCAGGGGAAAAAAATAACATATTATATGGAGGGAAAAAAGTCAAGAATATCATGGGAAATCAGGGCCTAGCATAGGCCTCTCATATTATACTCTAGATCTCAATCTCAAATCATACTCTAAAGCAACAATCTAGAACTGATTCAAAACTAGAGAGCTTGTTCAGGGGAGCGAATTACAGAGAGAATGTACAGGAGCAGATATTTGGGGTTTTCCAGTCTTGGATAAACACAAGAACTCCAGCTACTAGGATAAGAGCCTACTGCTTGATAAAAATTCCTAAGAAAATTGAACACATGAAAACTCAAGTTAGACCAACCTCTCACACCTTATATCAACATAAGCTCCTAATGAATATGTAGCCTTGATATAAAAGGACATAATATATATATATAGAAATTCAACAAACATGGATAAAATTACCTCTCAGATCTATGGGGAGAAGAAAAAAGTTAATGACCAAAACAAGAGATAGAGAAGATTGCATAAAATAAAATGGATAATTTTATTTTGTTCACATAAAAATACCCAAATTAGTACAAAGGACCTATGGAGGAAGATATTATCTGCATTCAGAGAAAGAACTGATAAATAGAAATAAGTACAGAATGATTGTGTCTATGTAATGGTAGCTCTCTCTAGGCTGAGAAGAGTGAGGAAAAGAAGGTTACATGATAATATCATTATATATTTAAAAGGAAGAGGGAGTTGTACGTAATAGAATTGCAATTTTATATGCAATCATCTTTTTTCTATTCTACTATGTTATGGAAATGCTTGTGTTATTTTTTAAGTTCAGTCTAAAATAAATGCAATTTTTAAAAATAGTAAAGTAAAAAAAATAACTTTTTACCCAACAAAACTAAGAAAGCTAAGATTAAATAGGAAATGAGCAACTAGGAAAAATCCTTTGCAGCATGGTTTTTGATACATAAGGAACTGATTCAAATTTATAGAATATGTGTCTTCCCCAGTTGATAGATGATCTTAGAATATGAATAGGGAGTTCTCAAGTGAAGAACCCAGAGCAATCCATACCCATATGAAAAATGTTCCATAGCACTAAAAAACAGAGAAATGTGAATTAAAACCTTCCTGAGAATGCACCTTAAACCTATCAGATCAGGAAAGGTAACAAAACAAGAAAAATGAGAAATATTCAAGGGGCTGTAGAAAAAAGGCCAATTGACACCCTATTGGTGGTCCTGTGGACAGATCTAATCATTTGGGAAAGCAATTTGAAATTATGCATGAATGCATGCCCCTTGCCCTGCTATTCAACTGCTATACCCATAATCAAAAGAAATGAAAGAAAGAGGAAAAGGTCTTAATTGCACATAAATATTTATAGCAAATCTTTTTTGTGATGGCACGGCTGAGTAAGTCGTGGTTTGGTCAGTTGTTGTCCTTCGTTTTCCACGAGGACCAAAATGGCATCACCTTGATAAACTCAAGTTTCAATGTCTCCAACTGTTTCTGATCAGACCAACACAAACTCGGATACTCTAAATCTGCACATCCTCCATTTCTTCTGTGCTGTTTCAATTCTGTTTTGCTCATAGAGCACAACACCCTTTCTGATGTGGGCATGCCATGCTGAACGGTCCTGTGCCAGTGTCTCCCATGTTGGACAGTCAAATACAAAGTTCTTGAGAGAGTCCTTGTATCACTTCTTCTGACCACCACGTGATTGCCTGCCCCATGCGAGTTCTCCATAAAGTAGTCTTTTTGGCAAGCGTACATTTTGCATTCGAACAATGTGACCAGCCCATCAGAGCTGAGCTCTCTGAGGCATAGTTTGAATACTTGGCAGTTCAGCTCAAGCAAGGACCTCAGTGTCTGGTACTTTATCCTGCCAGGTGATCCTCAGAATCTTCCTAAGACAGTTCAGATGGAAGCGATGCAGTTTCCTGCTTCAGCCCAAGTGTGCTGTAAGAAATGAGGATTTCAAAGAGACTTCAAGATTAGAACCAGAGCGAAAGGGGCAGAGCCAGAATAATCGGGACCATAACATCAATATTTTAAAAATGAACAATTTTTAAGACTTTTATAAACTGGTAAAGAATAAAATGAGAAAAATTAGGAGGGCAATTTGTACAAAAACCACACCATAAAATAAACAACTTTAAAAGCTGTGAGCAGGGTGGTCAAGAGAGTCACTGTCCAGGATTCTTGAGTTTGAGCATGATGCCCACCAGCTATCAGTTCCCAAAAAGGCAGTAATGGATAGAACCACAAATATAGATACCACAGATAGAACCACAGAAGATATATGCATATATATATATATATATATATATATTTGTGTGTATCAAACAGATTGATACAATTTATGTAGCCAATGAAGGGATTTGTTTTTATTTTCTCCCTTTTTTCCCAATGAAATGGGAGAGAGATAATAGCTTATTTCAAAAACACTTTAAAAATAGAGAGATTGGGGAAGTACCACACACAAGAAATGTTGCAAACTTTCCAGGGAGGTCACTGGATTACTAATTTGTCTGATTGTTTTGCTTTATTACAAAAGACCTCACCTGGAGGTGAGATAATCTGGAAATATTAGCTATGTGAAAACAAAACACATCCATAAAGCTTAAAAAACAAATACAAACTCGAATCTGCTAGTGAAATGTGGTGAAGAACAGATTGTTTTAAGAATGGAGGAAGCTCATATATGTTTGTTGATGCAGCAAAGGGAGATATTTGCAAAGGACTGGGTTAAGGGTGTTAGTAAAGGAGGCTATGATCACGATAGAGATGAATGAGCATTATGCTAGCCCATTGTTCTTGGGGGATCATAATGAAACTCATGCTGAAGGTATGATAATTACTCTGAGAAGTTCACAGTAGGTACCAAGTGGGTATCCCAGGCTAGAAGGAAGGACTGAGGATGTTCCTTTCTACAGGTTGGGTGTAGATATAAGCTCACCTTAAATTCCATACTTGAGTTTATCCTCCCCATCTCATACTTTACTTGCCATGTTGATGTCAGACCTGAATGTTAAATCATTAAACTATAAGATCAAACCACCACAAGCTAGGCCTAGTAGAATATCTGGGACAAAACTAAGCTTAAATAAGGATTAAAAAGACCAGGCCCAGTGGAATTATACAAAAAGAATCCCTATTTTATGAGCCAGAATCCAGCCAAAGACAGACCAGAATTTCACTTCCACAGGCCCACAAGGCCCAGGGTAACAAAATCCTAGACAGACACAGAATTTAGAGGCTGTCTAGTCTAATCTGCTTATTTTACAAATGAGGAAACTGAGGTCTAATGAAATTTTATGACTTGCCCAAGACCATGCAGTAGTTAGTAACTGAGCTAGGATTTGACTCAAGTCCTCCCTGTACCATACTGCCTCTCTAATGGCCTCTAGCAAATATTCGGCGTGCCAGGTATTGTGCTGAGATCCGTGTCATGGAGAAGAGCATGAGCATTTGTGGATGTCAGCTATGCACAGGGAATTTGTCCTATGCTCTAGTTTGTGTCAAGTGCATCCTATGTGCCAAGCACTGTGCTCGGCTCTGAGGATTAAAAGCAAAAGGCAAAAATCATACAAAAAAAAACATTTCCTGCCCTCAAGGAGATTCTATCCTAATGAGAAAGAAAACCCATAAACAACCTCACAGCTGTGTGATCAATGGAGCAGACAGGTAGAAATCCAAGAGAGGAAATCACTAGCAGCTGGGGGTAGGCGGACCAGGAAAGTCCTCTTGGAATGGGAGGGGAGTGAGAAGTGTTGAACTGAATCTTGAAAAAATTGTGACCAGAAGATTTCATTGAGGCCAAAAGGCCTCAGTAAGATCCATGAGATCAAAAGACATGGTCTTTTCAATGCACACAAGAAAAATAAAATGATTAAAGATCCCATTCTTTAGACAATAATATAATAATGATGATAATTAACTCATATATAGCATTTTAAGGTAGGCAATACACTGTATGGATATTATCTCATTTTATCTGCACAACAACTTGGAAGGTCCGTATGTTATTATGTCCATTTACAAGATGAGAAAACTGAGTCCTACAGGGTTAGACAGCTAACAAGTGTCTTAGGTAAAGTCTTCTTGACCCCAAGTCTACCACTTTATTCACTATGCCACCAAACTGCCTATGTCAGGAAGATGCCAAATTTGTTGAGTAGTCAAAGTCTGTGAATGTTTCAATTCTGTGTGAGGTATAAATATACATCAATGTTTTCAAGGAAAGACCTATGTGAGTGTGTAGTCGGGTGTAGTTTGACAAATTACATTATTGCCAAGGTCAAACATGAATTCATAAGGCTCTTGGAACATGGGTAAGTGATGTACATGTGCACAGAAAGAAGATTAGATACATCAAAGCAAAGGCAGTCCCTCAAGGAACATCAAGAAAGAAAAACCAAGGGTGGGGGATGGGCATCAATCACACGGAAAAGCAGGACGTTGAAACCAGGGAAGAAAGGAGAGATGTTGGGATGATGATGAAATATGAATAAGTGAGGGGATACGTCATTCCGATCAAACGCTGGCTGAATGGCACACTCCCAGATTGGGGGCTGGAAAGGATTTTTGAGGCCAGTCAGGCCAGGCTACTCACTTTAGAGAAGATGAAATTGAGGCAGAGTAAAGTGATTTGCTCATGGTTACCTAGCTAAGAAAGGTCTGAGGCAAGATTGAAGCCAGGTGTTCTGACTTCAAATCCAGTACTCTGGCCATTGCTTGACCTAAATGTATCTCAGTGGTCTTTCTCTTTTCAGTCAAATGGAGAGGAAAGGGAAGAATCATTTATATAGTATCTTTCCTTCAAATGACATATAGATATATATAGATAGATAGATACATACATACATACATACATACATACATACATACATGCATAAGTTCACTCACAAGCACAAATAATGGGGACAAACTGGCATCCTTTCCAAAAAAATAAGAGGTAAAACAAGACTTGGAGCTGTCACCCCTTCTATTTGCCAGAGCACTAGAAATCATTGCTATGGCAATAAGACAAGAGAAAGAAAGCGAGGAAATATAAATAGGGACAGAAAAAAAAAAGAATCAATCGTTCTTCTGATTTGGGAGATCTTAAGAACTGTAGAGAGCTTGGTCCTGCTTTGGCTATGTAGAGGCTGAGATGCCTAGAGAAGGAACAGCCCTCAAGGTTCTATGTTAGAGATACAGAGCCAGAGCTTGGGAGACAGACAAGAGCTCGATTTTTAGATCTGGGACTGATTTGCGGAGAGACAATGGCAGATCCTCTGTGAGCGAAGGTTACTAGCAAAGAGAATGGAGAGAGAGAAGGGAAGGGACAGGACTCTGGAGGTTACTCATGTTCAGGATCAGAGCAACTAACCAACAAGGAGGGGTCAGAAAGGGAGGAGAAGCTCACATAAAAGAGACAAGAAAAAGCTTTTACAGTGGAATGGAAGAAGGAGGGAGGTGATGGGGAGTGAGAAAACCTTACTCTCATCAGAATTGACTGAAAGAGGAAATAAGATCCACAGGCAATGGAGTTTAGAAATTCATCTTATCCTACAGGAAAGTAGAAGGGGAAGGGGATAAAAGAAGGAAAGGGGGTTTGTAGAAGGGAAGGCAGTTTGGGAGAGGGGTGGTCAGAAGCAAAATACTTTTGAGAAGGGACATGGTGAAAAAAGAGAGAACAGAATAAATGGGGGTGAGGGGAATAGGATGGAGGGAAATATATATAGCAATAGTAACCGTGAAGAAAATGAAACAAGTTTCTCTGATAAAGGCTTCATTTCTCTAACTGTGTCAAATTGATAAAAATAAGGGCCATTCCCCAACTGACATATGATCAAAACATATAATCAGTTTTCAGATGAAGTAATTAAAGCTATCTATAGTCATATGAAAAAATTCTAACTCACTATTGATTGGAGAAATGAAAATTAAAATAATTCTGAGGAAGCACTACCCCATACCTATTAGATTGGCTAATAGGACAGAAAAAGTAAATGCCAAATGTTTGAGGAGATGTGAGAAAAATGAGGCATTAATGTACTGTTGGTGGAGTTGTGAACTGATTAAACCATTCTATAGAGCAATTTGGAACTATGCCCAAAGGGCTATAAAATCGTGCATACCCTTTGACCTAACAATATACTATTGTCTTTCTCCCAAAGAGATAAAAAAGAAAAGGATCTATATGTACAAAAATACTTATGGCAGTTCTTTTCTGGGGGTAAAGAATTAGAAATTGAGGAGATGCCTATCAACTGGGAAATGGCTGAATAAGTTGTGGTATGTGGCAATGATGGAATGCTATTGTACTGTAAGAAATGATGAGCAAGATGCTCTCAGAAAAATGTGGAAAGACTTGCATGGATTGACGCAAAGTGAAATCTACTGGTTACAAAGTAGTAGCAATATTGTAAGACGGTCAGCTGTGAATGACTTAGCTATTCTCAGCAATACAATGATCCATGACAACTCTGAAGGACTTAGAATGAAAAATGCTACCCATCCCCAGAGAAAGAAGTGGTGCTATTTGAATAGAGATTGAAGCATACATTTTTTACTTTATTTTTGAGGGGTTTTTTTGGATTATATTTTCTTTCACAACATGACTATTATGCATATGTTTTGCATGAGTACACATGTAGAACCTATGTGGAATTGCTTTCCTTCTCAATTGGAGGAGAAAAGGAGAGCATTTGAAATTGAAAGTTTTAAAAAATGTTATAAATTGTTTTTACATGTAACTGGGGAAAAATAAGTACTAAATAAATGCCGAAAAAAACATTAGTGACTAAGACCAAAAAAAGTGAAGGAAGGAGGAAAATTTAAGGAGAGCCTTGCCATGGGGAAAATGATAGCAGGAGATAAGACAGGAGGACGGGGTGGTTAGCAGTGTCCAGTTTTATGGAGAAGTCCAGCAAGAGGCATAGGGGCAAAGGATTCAAAATTAAGTAAGAAACAAATCTTGATTCTACTTAAAGAAAACAGATGATTAGTTGTGTGTTAGGGTAGGGGGCTGGATGATCGAGGTCAGATTGCAAGGGGTTGAGAAGTAGGAGATGAAAAGTAGAATCAATTGGTATAGACTGCTTCGTTCTGGGAGTTCTGGTAGAATGAGAGGAGAGATACAACATAGTAGGTTACAAGAGAGGCTGGGTTCAGTTTCTGGGTTTTTATTTCAGTGTGGCGAAAGGATCTTGCTGTGTTAGTTTGAAGTGAGGAAGGATGAAGTGGACAAAGAGAGGCTGAGTGGACCCTTTTGGACATCTCTGTCTCTCCTCCCAAGAATTCTCCCTGCAGAATTTCCAACAGGATCATATCCAGTTTTGTTTTGTTTTTTTCTGAAGACCTCCAGTGAGAGAGAGCACCTCTCTCTGGAGACTGCCCTCAGCACCTTGGTGCTCATCAGGAGATTTTTTTCTCCATGTGTGGAGATGAAAAGTGCTTCTTACTGCTTTCTCTAACAAGTCTCATTACTGGAAATCACCACTCCCACAGATTATGTAGATAGATAGAAGGGAGGCTGAGGGCAGGAGAAGGGAGGCCTCCCCACAGAGTTATTTGTTCTCAGCCCTGTTCTTGAGTTAGACAGAAGATAAAAACTACAGACATCTTAAAGTGTGGACACTCCATTCCTGGGTACAGTTCCAGAGCATCTGTGCATGGTACCTGGGGGAGGGGACTACACACCTACTAGATTCTAGAACCTAGGTTCTGGAGAGATTAGCTTGGGCTCCAAACATAGAGGCAGTCTGAGATTGAAGACAAGAGCTTCCTTGTTCTAGAAAGCAGAAGAACAGAGTAGGTCTGAAGATGAGGCCCTTGAAAACCTCTATGGAGAACCATAAGCCAGGATGTGATCATGAGTACCCTTCAGGAAATATTACCTTTGTGTTACTGAATCTCTGTGTATAGTGTGTCAGGAGGACTTAGAGTTCAGAAGCCTAATTTAGCTGATCTCTATAGCTTAGCATTCCAACAGTAAACATTCGGTCCTCAATTTTGCAGTTGACTTGAAGACTTTGAGAAGTAAATGCCCCCAAGACCTGTAGGACCAGTGCTATGGTGGGACCGCTCCTCTGTCTGTGGTCACCTGAGGTGGACTGATGAGGCCTCTCCTGGTTCCCCATCCCTGAGGCCTCTGTCCTTGGCTGCTCATCATTGTGCCACTGTCTCAATTCCTCAGACCCTAGCTCTGGTCCCTTCTTCAGCACTGACAGATTTCATGTCTCTTCCAGAGATACTTCTCAGGACTAGGGAGTTAGCATCACCTCCCACTTTCAAAGGAGAGTCTAAGGGCTTCTTTTCAGGATAGCCTACTCTCAGCGAAATCGATGTTTAAAAAAGGAGCTATTCTTATTTACCTAGGCTGTGTACAAGTCCACAGCTAGAGGTTGGAGAGGCCAGTACAACATAAAAAAAGCACCTGCTCCATCTCACAAGAAGAATTGCAAACAATATATTAATAAGTACATGAGGGAATGAAGTTGTTACTATTAACAGCCACATGAAAGAATCTCCAAAGCATTTATCACAATAAGAGTGGTACTTCATAGCCTGAAAATTGGCAACGATGATCAAAACTGACAAAAGTCAATACTGGATGTGTGAGAAGATAAGTGTTCTGATGCATTGTTGGTGGAACTGGGAATTGGCATGAACATTTTTTGGAATTATGCAAATAGTGATGAAAATGCCCATAGACCCAGAAATTCCATTACTGGGCTTTTATCCCAAGAAAGGCATTGATAAGAAGAAAGTCCCCATACATGCCAAGATATTATAGCAGCACTTTTTGTGATAGTGAAGAACTAGAAACAAAATAGACATCCATTGATTGGGGAGTGGCTAAACAAAATGTGGTACATGAGTGTAATGGAATATTATGTCCCTGTAAGAAATGATGTGCAAGTAATACAGAGAAGCATGGAAAGGTCTACATGAACTGATGCAGGATGGAGTTAAGAGAACCAAGAAAAGGATATGACTTCTGCTGTGTGGAAAAAGTGATTATGCACACACACACACACACACACACAAGTCAAGTGCGAATATGATAAAATTGGAAAGAATAAGCCTGGCTTGCAAGAAGAGACATGAGAAGATGTGCCCACTGTACCCCTTTGTGGAGCTGGGAAGTCGTGCTGCACAGACTAATGGACTTTGCAATATATTGATCAATTATGCAGTGTATTTCTCTTCTTTTTCCTCTTTTTGTCTTTAAAAATACTATTTGTCTTTGGGATGCCTCTGTGGGAGAGGAGGGAAAGGGAAAGGACACTGTGGAAGTGTGGAGGGTGTAAAGAAAACAAGACATTGATAAACACTTATAATAATAGTAAAATAAGTCATCTGTCAAAAATAAGACAAGGAGGTGGATCTGGGAAAATGAAGATAATGCAGAATAGCTGGAACATCTGAACTGGGAGATGCCTGGGAAATGAATAGGAGATGAATAAAAATATGGGACAGAAGCAGCACTAGAGCTGGCCAGCGCACACGTGGAGGGGGCCAAGCTGGCATGGTTCTGGAGTTTTCTCTCTTCTGCCAGCTTTGCTCCATATTCTGGAAATAGCAGCACAGGAGGCAAAGCTTGGTGCAGGGGAGGAGTGCGGTGGGAAGATTCAGGGCCTGGGGAATTCCCCAGCAGATATAATGGAAGATCAAGTAAAGCCCAGGGCTGCACACAATCTGAGGTATCATTGTAATCTATGGAATAACTTCACAGCAACATCCAAAAAATATTAATGTCATATTGGACTATTAAACAAATGAATGAATGAAAAAGTCTTAGTTATATACTTGCAATGTGCAAAGCATTGTGCTGGGGATACAAAAAAATAATGATAATAACAAAACACATAGCTAATGCAGCCATATAATAATAGCAACCAATTACCAAGTGTTTGAGTCTTGCAAAATGCTTTAATATGTTAGTGCATTTGATTCTCAAACAACCCTTTGAGGTAGGTAATTTGATTATATGCCCATTTTGCAGATGAGGAAAGTGGGGCAGAAGGAGATTAAATATCTTACCTAGCATCCCATAAAGGGTGATATCATAATCAAATTAGAGGGCAGAGCTAAGAACAACAGCCAATGCCTGGTACATCTTAGGTCCTTAATGAATTCTTGTAGACTGAATGAAAGAATGAAAACATCAGGAAAGCTATCAGGGAAACCTTGCTAAAGTTTAACATTATCCCAAGGTACAAATGGCCTCCTTGGGAAGGTGAGGGTCCCATCCCCCCTCTTCAAAGGTCTCCATGGAAAGACCTAACCACTTCTCAGATGATGTGGGGAGAAGGCAGCGATCAGCCAGAAGGTAAGGCATCTACTATGTGCCAGATTGGACTAGGTGGCTTCTGTGTTCCCTTTCAACTCTGAGATTTTGTGATCCCGTGTGTCTGTGACTTCCTTTGTATAGAAATGTCTATTCTCTCAGTCTGTTTCTGTCACTCTGGGTAAGCTACTTAATCTTTCAGTATTCTAGACAAATCTCTAGAATTGTAAGTTTCAAAAGTGTCAACATGCTTTATAAGATGGAGTTTGCCCAAGAGACCCCTTTTTGGCTGAGCTGTCTATTTAAGCGCCTTGACCCTGATCACATTGCAAGAAAAATCCAAGATTGGATTCTAACGAGGGTGGGACAAGTGGGGAGGGGTAGTGCTGTATAGGGGTCATCAAATTAAGGCAATTTGGGGCAGCAAGTCCATGTTGACCTCAACTAACAACATTGACCTCAACTAACTTACCCTCACAAGGTAACACACCAAGTGGTAGAAGTTGGACATGGAGCAGAGCACCTGGGCTCCCTTAAACCAGGTCTTTGTCCATGTATGCGCATATTACCATTGACTGGTCTTTCAAGAATATTTCCTTTTCTGATTCAAAGTGTCTGAAATAAATAACCATCATAATTCACAGTCCAGTGTGCACTGAAGATTTACAGAGACCTTTCTTTGCAACAACCTTGTGGTACATTTTTATTATCCCCATTCAACAGATTAGGAAAGGAAGCCTTTGAGAGTTAAGCAATTTGCCCAGGTCTACAAGACTAGTAAGTGACTGAGATGAGCTCTGACTGTCCACCCCATTAGGGGATACAAAAAGGAGCCCTTTAGGAAAGGCAGTGCGATATCATGAGAAGAATGTTAAATTTGGAATCAGAATCCCTAGATCCAAATCCTGACTCTGCTATTTATTATTGACATGCCTTTGGGTAAGTCACTTAATATTTCTGACCTTTCATTCCTCATTAGGCAAAATGAAGGAGAAGGGGAAGAGAGAAGTAGTGTTTGGGGAATTTTAGGATATGGAACTGAGAACCAAAAAGACAATCCAAATCCCTCACAAGTCACAACTTCTGGGCCTCAGTTTTTTCATCTTAAGATGAAAGGTCAGGACTCAATAGCCTATAGAACTCATCCCAGCTCTAAATCTATGATCCAAAGAGCCTAGGACTAGATGAAGTCTTAGTCATCTACATCTCTGATGCAATGATTTTGAATGTCTATAGTTACCATAATTAGGAAAGTTATCCTCACATACGGAGTAAAATTGCAATTTCTCAATCCCATCTCCTCTCTTTGAAAGTCTATAGGAATCCTTGTGCTAGCAAAAACAAGAAAAAGAAAAAGAAAACCTCATCTCTTCTATTCCTTCCTTGTTTCCACATCTTGCACACTTAGGGGCAGTTGTTTCTGCCTCTTCCTTCTCTCTCTCCCCCATTACTTTTCCTCACTTTCTCCATATTTCATTCCTCACACCCCTTTCTATCTCTTTATCTAAACTTCTTTTAATTAATTTTATTTATTTTCTATGTTCTACAATCATTACCATATAACTTGGATTTTTCCCCTTCCCTCCTCCCAACCTTCCCCTTCCCTTGCTGAGATGGCATACAATTTTATATAGTTTCAACATATACATCCCTATTAAATACATTTTCACTATCGTCATGATGTGTAGAAGAATTAAAATGAATGGGAGATATATAACAAATCAAAATGTAATACAAAAGAAAATGATATGTTGCATTCTGTGATTGAATTCCATAGTTCTTTCTCTGGATGTGGAAGGCATGTTGCCTTAAAAGACCATTGGGGATTTTTTTAAGTCCTTGCATTGCAATGAAGTTCCGAGTCTACCAGAAAAAAACTCTTGTACACTGTGGTCAGTGCTGTGCAAAAAGTTCTCCTGGTTCTACTCCTTTCACTCAGCAATAGATCATATAAGTCTTTCCAGGCTTCACTGAAGACTTTCTGTTCATCATTTCTTATAGCGCAATAGTATTCCTTTGCATTCATATACCATAATTTATTCAGGCATTCCCCAGTTAATGGTCATTCCCTTGATTTCCAGGTTTTTGGTCATCACAAAGAGTGCTGCTATAAATATTTTCATACATGTGAGACCCTTTCCCATTTTTATGATGTCTTGGGGATACAGGCCTAGAAGCGGTATTGCTGGGTCTAAGGGTATGCATATTTTTGTAGCCCTTTGGCCATAGTTCCAAATTGCTCTCCAGGATGGTTGGGTCAGCTCATAGCTCCACCAACAATGAATTAGTGTTCCAACTCTCCAACATACTCTCCAACATTTATCATCTTCCTATTTTGTCATATTTGCCAATCTGATAGGTGTGATGTAGTGCCTCAGAGTTGTTGTGATTTGCGTCTCTTTAATCAATAGTGATTTAGAGCATTTTTTCATATGACTGTAGATATCTTTAATTTCTTCCTCTGAAAACTGTCTGGTCATATCCTTTGACCATTTATTCAACTGGGGAATGACTTGTATTTTTGTACATTTGACTCAGTTCTCTATCTATTTTAGAAATGAGGCCTTTACCTAAACTAGCTGCAAAAATTCTTTCCCAGTTTTCTGCATCCCTCCAAGTCTTGGTTGCATTGGGTTTGGTTGTGCAAAAAGTTTTCAATTTAATGTAATCAAAATTATACATCTTGCACTTCATAATACTTTCTATCTCTCCTTTAGTAAAAAGTTCTTCCCTTCTCCATAAATCTAATAAATACACTATTCCTTGTTCCACCAATTTGTCCATAGTATCAATCTTTATACCTAGATCATGTACCAATTTGGGCTTTATTCTTATGTACAGTGTCAGGCATTGGTCTAAGCCTAGTTTCCACCACACTGTTATCCAGTTTTCCCGTAATTTTTGTTGAACAGTGAGTTCTTATCCCAGAAGCTGGGATCCTTGGGTTTATCAAACAGTAGATTGCTATATTCATTGTCTACTGTGTCTTAAGTGCCTAGGCCTATTCCACTTGCTTGCCTTTCTGTTTCTTAGCCAGTACCAAGTGGTTTTGATAATTGCTGCTTTATACTCCAATTTGAGATCTAGTAGAGCTAGACCAACTTCCCTAGCATTTCTTTTCATTAGTTTTCTTGATATTCTGGAACTTTTGTTCTTCCAGATGAATTTTGATATTATTTTTTCAAGTTCTAGAAAATAATTTTTGATAGTTTGATTGATATGACACTAAATAAGTAAATTAATTTAGGTAGAATTATCATTTTTGTTATATTGGCTCAGCCTACCCATGAGCAATTGATGTTTTTCCACTTACTTAGATCTGACTTTATTTGTCTGAAAAGTGTCTTGTAATTGTGTTCATATAGCCCCTGGGTTTGTTTTGGCAGGTAAACTCCCAAATATTTTATGGCATCTACCCTAGCTTTAAATGGGATTTCTCTTTCTATCTCTTGCTTGTTGGGCTTTGTTACTAATATATAGAAATCCAGAAGATTTGTGTGGGTTTATTTTGTAACCTGCAACTTTGCCAAAGTTGTTTATTATTTCAAGAAGTTTTTTACTTGAATCTCTGGGATTCTCTAAGAATATCAGCATATCATCTACAAAGAGTGATAACTTAGTTTCTTCTTTGCCTATTCCACTTCCTTCAGTTTCTTTATCTTGTCTAATTGCTACAGCTAACATTTCTAGTACCATATTAAATAATAATGGTGATAATGGGCATCCTTGTTTCACCCCTGACCTTATTGGAAATACCTCTAGCTTATCTCCATTGCATATAACGCTTACTGAAGATTTTAGGTAGATCCTGTTTATTATTTTATGGAAAATTCCTTTCATTTCTTTGCTCTCCAGTGTTTTTAACAGGAATGGGTGTTGTATTTCATCAAAAACTTTTTCTGCATCTATTGAGATAATCATAGGGTTTCTGTTAGTTTTGTTGTTGATATGATCAATAATGCTAATAGTTTTCCTAATATTGAATCAGCCCTGCATTCCTGGTATGAATCCTACTTGTTCATAATGTATTATTCTCATGATAACCTGCTGTATTCTTTTTGCTAAAATCTTATTTAAAATTTTGGCATCTATATTCATTAGAGAAATTGGTCTATAATTTTCTTTCTCTGTTTTGGCTCTTCCTGATTTAGGTATCAAAACCATATTTCTATCATAAAAAAATTTGGGAGGACTCCTTCTTCCCCACTTTTCCCAAATAGTCTATATAGTATTGGAATTAACTGTTCTTTAAATGTTTGAAAGAATTCGCTTGTAAATCCATCCTACCTTTAAGATTTTTTTTCCTAGGGAGTTCATTGATGGCTTGTTCAATTTCTTTTTCTGAGATGGCATCGTTTAAGTATTTAGCTTCCTCTTCTGTTCATCTGGGCAATTTATATTTTTTAAAATGCTCATCCATCTCTTAGATTGTCGAATTTATGGGCATAAAGTTGGGCAAAGTAATTTCTAATTATTGTTTTTCTTTCCTCCTCAATGGAGGTGAGTTCACCCCTTTCATTTTTTATATTGATAATTTGGTTTTCTTTCCTTTTTTAATCGAATTGACCAAATGTTTATCAATTTTATTAGTTTTTTCATAACGCTAGCTCTTAGTTTTATTTATTGGTTCAATAGTTTTCTTAATTTCAATTTTATTAATCTCTCCTTTAGTTTTCAGTATTTCTAATTTGGTATTTACTTGGGGATTTTCAGTTTGTTCTTTTTCTAGCTTTTTCCACTGCATGCCCAAGTCATTGATCTCCTCTTTCTCTATTTTGTTCATGTAGGCATTCAAAGATATAAAACTTCCCTAAGAACTGCTTTTGCAATATCCCATAAGATTTGGTTAGGTCGTCTCATTATTCATTCTCTTGAATGAAGTTGTTGATTGTTTCTATGATTTGTTGTTTAACCCTGTCCTTCTTTAGGATTAGATTATTTAATTTCCAATTAATTTTTTGTTTATCTTTTATTACATATAATATTTATTGCATTATGATCTGAGAAGGATGCATTGACTATCTCTGCCTTTCTGCACTGGATTGTGAGGTTTTTATGCCCTAGAAAATGTTCAATTTTTGTATATGTGCCATGTACTACTGAGAAAAAGGTATATTTCTGTCTATCTCCATTCAATTTTCTCCAAAGATATAGCATATCTACCTTATTCAGAATTTTATTCACCTCCTTAGCTTCTTTCTTGTTTATTTTAAGGTTAGATTTATCAAGTTCAGAGAAGGGGACGTTGAGGTCCCCAATTAGTATCGTTTTGCTGTCTATTTCTTCCTGCAAGTCCCCCAACCTCTCCTCTAAGAATTTGGATGCTATGCCACTTGGAGCATACATGTTTAGTAATGATATTTCTTCATTGTCTATGGTGCCTTTTAGCAGGATATAATTTCCTTCCTTATCTCTTTTGATTAAATTTATTTCTGCTTTTGCTTTGTCTGAGATTAGGATTGCTAC
This sequence comes from Bettongia penicillata ogilbyi, assembly GCA_023548195.1. Lineage (NCBI taxonomy): Eukaryota > Metazoa > Chordata > Mammalia > Diprotodontia > Potoroidae > Bettongia > Bettongia penicillata. Next base: position 2,608,734 of record JAJHZJ010000218.1, read on the forward strand.
TCCTGCTTTTTTTACATCAGCTGAAGCACAACACATTCTGCTCCAACTTTTTACCTTCATCCTGTGTGTATCCCCCCATTTCAGATGTAAACAACCTATTGTTGAATTATGGCTTTTAATCCATTCTGCTATCCATCTCGGTTTTATGGGATAATTCATTCCTCAGGCTGCCCTGGGGCTTTCCTGCTCAGTGGTGCTGTGCCAGGATGCTCTGTGCTGTATGCTGTGGGTTCTTTCACACCCTCGGAACAGATCCTTCCTGTTGACCTTCCAGTCTGTCCTGTTCTGTCTGTCTCCTGTTGTATTCTGTACCCTCAAAATATGGTCAGATTCTCTTTTTAGAGGTATCTGAAGGAGTTTGTCTAGGAGCTTAGGTGAGTAGTTGCTCTCACTCCACTATCTTGGCTCTGCTCTTTTTTCTAAGCTCTTTCCAGCTCATCAGTTGTCATTTCGGGGAGGGAGAGGCTGGTCAGCCAGAAACTTTCAATGCCAATAACCACCTATCTGGCCCATCAGATGGCCCTGGTGTGAATCTGCAGTCTCCAATCAGCCTTTGTTGCCTATGATTGTTGTGGCATTTGCCATGCCAAGGATTAATTGGCTGTCCATTTATGTCGTACACTTGTTTTGATGTTAGGATTCTTCCTAAACTAAAATTTCACAGCACATCTAGTTTTGAGTAATTGTTTAGCCCTCTGTCTCCCTAATTAGGGAGCCTTCTCTCTATTGCATTTTCTGTGGAGAGCTTTCTCAGACACTGATTACCTTTCATCTTCATTTGGCCTCATTTATTTATTCTTATGACTGCTTTTTTTGCTTTTCTATTTCTCCATTTCCACTTGTCTTTTTTCTAACTTAGATCTTTCTGTGCCCCTCCTCCCCTACCCCCTTTTTCTTGCATTGTCCTATTTTTGGAGGAGGAGCTGTTGACTTCTGTATAGCTTAGACTTCTCTGTTGTTCCTTCATTATAAAGTTCTTATTCCAGCTCAAGAGCTACTGCATTTCTCTCCTCCCCTACTGACTGATTGACTAGAGACACCAAGAGTGCAAGAAAACTTTGATCCCTCTAGCACTGATGGTTCCCTTCTTTGATGAGTTGACCATAAAGTAACTTGGCTCTAGTCAAATTATCAGTAATTGTCACCAATTAGATTGGTAACTCAGGTCTGCTCAACCAAAGCCCAACTCTCCACCCACAAATGTCATATTGCTTCTGACTGAGATATAAATGCTACAAAGGACCTAAGAGGGGACTGAGTGCAATTCCCTTATTTTACAGATGAGGAAACTGAGGCTTAGGGGTCACACAGCTAGTAAGTGTCTGAGGGAATTTCAACACTAACTTCCAGATTTCAAGTCCAGGGTCAGGCTTACTACCTCACTCTGTTCAAGTTCTTTCAACACAGGAAACCAGACATATTCTAGGACTTTTAGGTGCATGCCAACTAATTATACATGAATCTTAGAGATTTGTCTAGCATGTTGAAAGTTTACATAATTGACCCCGGTGATAGAGACAGCCAGAAACTGAGCCCTTGTCTGCCTGGCTTGGAGGCCAGATCTGTGTCCACTGGTCTCTGCCTCTGGGAGATCCAATAAGTACTTGTTGAAGTAGTAAATAATACTTAGAGCAACTTTTTGGTGCTTAAGGTCTAGATACACCCGTCTTCTGTATGTCCTGCCTTCTTGTGGCATGGAGGTAACCCTGGTTAATTCAAGACTCTGCCCATGGAGTTCAAGCTCTAACTTGTCCTACCCCACCATGAAGGCATTGTGGTCAGGCCTGAGGATAGGCTTGTGTCTCTTACAAAAGGACCAGTCCTGTTAAATTTGGAAAAGCTCATTCCAGGACCACAGGTCACATGGCCATCAATTTAGTCAATAATACCTCCTACAGATGGTCTAACAAGGCAAGGACAGGCTGGCATCCATATTGACAGAGGGGATGCTTATCACAGATCCCTGAATGATGAGAGCCTTAATTTGATTCTATTAACGACAACAGAGAGTCTGACGTGACACTAGTGTGCAACTCTGTAATTCCAGGGAGGAAGGAAACAAGCATTGAAGTGCCTACTGTTTACCAGGCACTGTGGTAAGCACTGGAGATACAAAGAAAAGTAAAAGTCGGTCCTTACTCACAAAAAGCTCCTGATCTAACGGGGAAGATAACAATCAAACAATTATGGACAAACAAGCTACATAAAGGATAAAGCATTCCAGATGGCAAAGTGGAAGGGAGGGTAGTATTTGGTTAGAGCTTTGGGGTGGGAGAGTTGAAAGGTGGATCACTTGAGACAAGCACAAACACATAGGACTTAGATAAGAGTCACATGGAGTGGGCAGGCATGGATGAGTTGTATTCTGGCATCAAGCTAGCCAATGACTCCACAAGACAACAGGACCTAGCCAACATGAGCAGCCAGTCCTCCACCCATGTAAACCATCACTCCCCAAAACCGCTAGCTCAAGGAGCAATCAAATAAATACTACCATTGCTACTGGAAAGCATGTGATAATCTAAGAAACAGGAAAGAAATGGGCATATATTATAGTATAATGGACATTTGTGAAGAATCTTCTATGAGCCAGTTACTGTGCTAACCAATGGCAAAACAAAATTTAAAAGCAGACAGTGCCTGCCCTCAAGAAGATTACAATGTAATGAGGAAAGACAATACACAAAAGGAAACTGAAAGTGGGGAAGGAAGGGGAGGGCTGTCAGAAGCCCTCTAGCTTTCTGTGGAAGGTGAAGCCAAAACCAAGCAGAGCAGCTGATAACAAATGAAGAGACGACTGGAATTTTGCCAAGGGACATTATGGGAGGAGCCCTGCAGTCAGAGAGTCAAAAGCAACTGAGGGGACTGATGATGAGTAAGTAAAGCCACCTCCCCTATGATAGGTATTCTGGTGATGAGTTTAAATCAAGCAGAGCAGCTGGTGGTAAATGAAAAGAGGCTGAGATTGGGGGTCTTCTAAAGGGAAGCTATGAGAGGAGTGTTTTGCTTCACCTTCCAGTCATTAAATACCTACAGTGTGCCAAGCACTGCACTAAGAATTTTATAAGTATTGTCTATTTCTGAATGGCTCCATTCGTAGTACCTGTGACTGCCTAAACAAAAGCTCCCTTGCCTCCCCAACAACCCCTGTTACCTGTTGCATACACCTAACTGAATATAAGTTCTCTGAAGACAGGGACTGTCTCATTTTGCTATTTCTATCCCCAGCTCCTAAGACAGTATCTGAAACGTAGCCAGGCTTCCTACAAAATGTCTGTTGCTCCATTAACTGAATCATTGCAAAGAATAAGGCCATTGATAAGATCAGAATATGGGAGGCATTGTTATTGTTTTCTGTTCAAGCAAATGTTGCCACATCCCAATGTCATTCACATGATTTTTGTTTTGTATTTTACATAATCACTAGCAGAACTTTTCTCTATCTTTAAAATATAGTTTTTAAAAAGGTAGAGAGAGCTTCAATAGAGGAAACTGTCATTTTTTATCACTCCTTTCCTAAGACATTGTCAATTCCCCAGTGTTCCCCCCTTTGACCTACAGTGTAGCTGAAACAAAAACAGCGAATCATTATAACTTTTTGAAGTTCCATCAAATCTTCCCAACTTTTGAGTTGTCTGCATAGCTGCTTCCCATGTTTGACCTTCTCCTGCCCCCTGCTCTCTTCTTGGCCATTATACTGTACACAGCCCTCCCCCTCATCCTCTTGTGGAAGCTTGTAAAGCCATACTAAAGGATTTTCACTAGGGCAGTTATGATCAAGATCAGCTAACTGGAAGTAATGAGCTAGGTTGAAATGGGAGCTCAACATGGGGACTCGAGGTCATGAACTTCCTAGGCAGCTGTGCCAAATGGTTGAACCCTGCCAACTGCTTATTGGTCCCATAAGGGGCCACCGGCTCACCATTGTCACCATATGATGGAGGCTACTCTCAAGGAGAGAGCATGTGCATGTATTTCACGTCTCTCCTCATCCCTCAGCCATATTTCCCCATTTCCCAGTGCTTGGGTGTTTTAGCAGTTAATCTCAGACTCTTTGTAAACTGAGAGATGATTTAAATCACCTGTTCATTTTAGAATAAAATAATCCGAGCTGAGAGAATTATTGTGAGCCGAAATTGTCATTTGGGGATTTGCTTTCAATTCATCAATTAAGAATACTATAGATTTCAAATTAGTTGTTTTGGTCCTAATCTGTTATTTCGTTGGCTCCTAATATGGAAACTCCCTTTACCAAAGTAGATTAACATTTGTAAATGACATCAAAATATCTATAGGTATTAAGAAGGTAAGGGAGTCACTTATAGTTAGTATCTGTCAGAAATGGGGTTGGACCAGGTCTTCTTGATTTCAAGGCTAGCCCTTAATTTACCACCCTATGATATTTTCATTCTCCTCTTCCTCCTTTTACTACTTCTCTTTCTTTGCTTCTACTTCTCTTTTCTCCTTCTCTTCTTCCTCCTCCTTTCTCTTCCTATGTCACCTCCATCATGTACTATGCATCTTATATAGTTCACAACATATAACAAAATATATTCATTTTTCAAAGCAAGACATTGTTTTAGTCATGAATTTAAATATCCTCCTTCCTCAATAGGACAAGTTTATCAAATCTATTGTAAATATCCAAGTTTGTATTTTTTTCTCAAATTTATTATTTATTTTTAGCATTCTTTTTAAGAATTTTCAGTTCTGAATCCTCTCTCTTCCTTCTTTCCCTCCCCGACCAATGATTGAGAAGGTAGGAAATGTGATATCCATTATACATGTGAAATCATGCAGAACATATTTCCATATTAGCTATTTTACAAAAAAATAAAAAAGAAAGAAAGTGAAAAAATTGAGCTGCACTCAGACTCCATCAGTTTTCTCTCTGGATGTGGACAGCATTTTTTCATCATAAGTCCCTCAAAATTGTCTTGGATCATTGTATTGATCAGAAAAGCGAAGTCACTCACAGTTCATCGTTGTTCAATATTGCTGTTACTTTGTACAATTTCCCCCTAATTCTGTTCACTTCACTTTGCATCAGATTATGTAAGCCTTTCCAGGTTTTTTTTCAATCATTCTAATTGTCATTTCTTATACTTCAATAATATTTCATCACAATCACACACCACAGTTTGTTCAGTCATTCTCCAATTGATGGGTATTTTCTTAATTTCTACTTTTTATCCCACCAAGAAAGAGTTGCTATAACATTTTTGTAATATAGGTCTTTTTGTTTTTCTTTTATTTCTTTGGTAAATAAATCTAGTAGTGATATTTCTAGGTTAAAAGGTATGCACAGTTTTACAGCTCTTTGTTCACAGTCCAAAATTGTTCTCCATCAGAATGATTACATCAATTCACAACTGTCCCAACAATGCATTAGTGTCACGATCTTTTACACTCCCTGCCACCATTTGCAACTTTCTATTTTGTCATAGTATTCAATCTGATGGGTATGAGATGGTACTTCATAGTTGTCTTAATTTGCCTTTCTCTAATCAGTAGTCATTTATATGACCTTAGATAGTTTTGATTTCTTCTGACAACTGCCTGTTCATATCCTTTGACCATTTGCCAATTAGGAAACGACTCATGTTCTTTTAAATTTGACTCAGGCCACTATATATTTGAGAAATGTGGTCTTTCTCAGAGAAATTTGCTGTAAAAAAATTTTCCCCAGTTTCCTACTTTCCTTCTAAACTTAGCTACATTGCTTTTGTCTGTGCAAAACCTTTTGAAGCTAATGTAATCAAAATTATTCATTTCCTATCCCATAATGCTTTCTATCTCCTGTTTGGTAATAAATTCCTCCATTGTCCATAAATCTGACAAGTAAAATATTCCGTGATTCCCTAATTTGTTCATGATATAACTCTTTATGTCCAAATCATGTACCCATTTTGTCCTTAGTTTGGGATATGATGTGAGATGTTGGTCTATTTCTAGTTTCTGACAGATGTTTTCCATTTTTCCCAGTAATTTTTGTCAAATGGTGAGTTCTTGTCCCAAAAGCTTAGATCTTTAGATTTATCAAACACTATGGTCATTTACTACTGTGTTTTGTGTAATCTATTCTAATTCTATTATATACTCTATCTACTCATCCTCACTCTATTTCTTAGCCAGTGCCAGACTGGTTTCATGAATACCACTTCTAATATAATTTGAAATCAGGTAATGCTTGGCTGTCTTTCCTCACATTTTTTTCCGTTAATTCCCTTGATACTCTTAACCTTTTGTTCTTGCAGGTGCTTTTGTTATAACTTTTTCTAATTCTATAAAACACTTTGGTAATTTGGTGTGATACTGAGTAAGTAAATTAAGTTAGAGTTGTCATTTTTATTGTATTGACTTTGCCTATCCATGAGCAATTAATATTTTTCCAATTGTTTAGATCTGTCTTTATTTGTGTGAAAAATGTTTTGTAATCGTGTTCACATAGTTCTTAGATTGTCTTGGCAAATAGACTCCTACGTATTTTATGTTGTCTGCAGTTATTTTAAATGGAATTTCTCTATTAATGATTTCCTGCTGAATTTTTTAATTAATATATAGAAATGATGATTTGTATTAGTTTGTTTTATATGCTGCAATTTTGCTAAAGTTGTTAACTGTTTCAACTATGTTTTTGGCTGATTCTCTAGAATTCTCTATATATACCATCATACCATCTGCAAAGAGAGGTACTTTTATTTCCTCTTTACCTATTCTAATTCCTTCCAATTTTTTTCTTCTCATATTGCAACAACTAACATTTCTAGTACAATACTGAATAATAGTGGTGATAGTGGACATCTTTGCTTTGCCCTGACCTTATTGGGAAGGCTTCTAGCTTATCCTCATTATACATAATGCCTGCTGATAGCTTTAGATAGATACTATTTATTATGTTAAGGAAAGTTCCATTAATTCCTATGCTTTCTCGTGTTTTAAAAGACATGAATGTTGAATTTGTCAGAAGATTGTTTTCTGCATCTATTGAGGTAATCATATAATTTTTGTTTCTGTTTTGCTGTTGCTTTCATCATTGTCATTGATACAGTCAGTTACGCTGATGATTTTCCTAATATTGAACCAGCCCTGGATTCTTAGTATAAATCTCACTTAGTGCATGATCTTTATGATGTATTGCTGTAATTCCTTTGGTAGTATTTTTGTTTAGAATCTTTTCATCAGTATTCATTAGGGAAACTGGTCTACAATTTTCTATGCTTTTGCTCTTCTTGGTTTAGGTATCAGCACCATATTTGTGTCATGAAAGGACTTTTTCTTTGTCTATTTTTCCAAATAGATTATTTGGTATTGTAATTCACTCTTCTATAAATATATAGTAGAATTCACGTGTGAATTCATCTAATCCTGAGGATGTTTTCTTAAGGGGCTCATTTACGGGTTTTTCAATGTTTTTTTCTAAGTTAGGGCTATTTGTAGTATTACAGTACTCTATAGCATAGTATTCTAGTATTCTATAGTATATTATAGTATTTTATTTCCTCTTCTGTTAATCTGGGCTATTTGTAATTTTGTAAATATTCATCCATTTCACTTATATTGCCAAATATATTGGCATATTATTGGAAAAAATAGCTCCTAAAATTCATTTCAATTTCATGTTCATTGTTGTTGCACTCACTCTTTTCATTTTTGATACTTGTAATTTGATTTTCCTCTTTTTTAATAAAATTAACTAATGATTTGTGTATCTTATTGGTTTTTCATAAAACCAGTCCTAGCTTTATTTATGAGTTCAATTTTTTTTACTTTCATTTTTATTCATCTCCTATGATTTTCAGGATTTTCATTTTGGTATTTATTAGATTTTTTAATTTGTTTTTTCTCTAGATTTTATAATTGCATGCCCAATCCATTCTGCTATTTCTTTATTTTATTGATATAAACATTTCAAGATATAAATTTTCCCCTAAGTACTGCTTTGACTGCACCCCCCATATTTTGGTATGTTTTCTTATCATTGTAATTCTTTTTAATGAAATTATTTATTGTTCCTATATTTGTTCTTTAATCCACTCATTCGCTAGGACTAGATAATTTAATTTCCAATAATTTTCATCTTTATTTCCATAGCTTTTTATTAATTGTACTTTTATAGTATTATAGTCTAAAAAGGATGCATTTAATAGTTATGGCGAGGTTTTTATGCCCTAATACACAGTCATTTGAGAAAAAGATATACTTTCTTTCTATTTTCATTCTTTTTTTGCAGAGATCTATCATATTTAACTTTTCTAAAGTTACATGTATCCTCTTAACTCCTTTATCATTCATTTTATGGTTAGCTTTATCTAGCTCTGAGAGTGGAAAGTTGAGGTCCCCCACTAGTATAGTTTTACTGCCTATTTCCTCCTCTAACAAATTTAACTTTTCCTTTAAGAAGTTAGATGCTCTGCCATTTGGTGAATATATATTATTATTGCTACTACTTCATTGATTATGGTACCTTTTAGCAACACGATTCCCTGCATTCATCTTTTAATTAGGTGTATTTTTGCTTTTGCTTTGTCTGAGATTGTTATTGCTATCTCTGACTTTTCTTTTCCTTTACTTCAGCTGAAGTATAATAGATTCTCCTCCAGCCCCTTAATTTAATCCTATGTGTGTCTCCATGTGTCAGTGGTATTCCTTAAAAACAACATGTTAGATTCTAGTTTCTAATCCATTCTTCTATCTACTTCTGTTTTGGGGGTGAATTCATCTCATTCACATATACAGTTATGATTACCAACTATAATACCCTCCATTTTTTTCTCATTCTCTCTCTCTCTCTCTCTCTCTCTCTCTCTCTCTCTCTCTCTCTCTCTCTCTCTCTCTCTCTCTCTCTCTCTCCTGTCCCTTCTAAGAAAAGCCTGTTCGGTTTTTGACCACTGCCTCTTTTAATCCACCCTCCTTCTTATCATCCCCTATCTTTTATCCCCTTCCCCTCTATTTCTCTAATGGCTAAGAAAATTTCTATACCCAAGTGAATGTGTGCCATTCCCTCTTTGAGACAATTCTGATGAGAGTGAAGTTCAAGAATTGTCCACTCTCTCCCCATTTTCCTCTCCACTGTAAAAGTTCTTCCTTGCACCCCTCTTTTATGTGAGATAATTTCTCCCATTCTTTCTCTCCCTCACCCCTTTTTCCAGTGCATCTTTCTTTCTCACCTCTTTAGTTTTTCAGATCATCCACCTATGCCCTTTGTCTGTGTATATTCCTTCTAACTTCCCTAATAATGATAAAATTCTGAGGAGTTACAAGTATCATCTTAGTATATAGGCATGTAAACTATTTAACCTTATTAAGTCCCTTTCATATCTACCTTTTTATGCCTCTCTTGAGTATCTCTTTGAATATCAAATTTTCTATTCAACTCTGGTCTTTTCATCAGGAATGCTTGCAAGTCCTCTATTTAATTAAATGACCATTTCCCCCTGAAGGATTATACTCAGTTTTGCTTGGATTGGTTGTAATCCTAGCTCCTTTTCCTTCTAGAATATCACATTCTAAGTCTTTGTGTCTTTTAATGTGGAAGCTGCTAAATCTTGTGTGAAACTGACTGTGATTCTAAAATACTGAAATTATTTCTTTCTGGCTGTTTGCAATATTTTGTCCTTGACCTGGGAATTCTGGAATTTGGCTATATTTCTGGAAGTTTTCACATGGGAATTCCTTTAGGTGATGATTGATTGATTCTTTACATTTCTATTTCAACCTCTGATTCTAGGATGTAAGAGCAGTTTTTCTTGAATATTTCTTCAAATGTGATGTCTAGGTCTTTTTTATTACAGTTTCAGATAGACCAATAATTCTTAAATTATCTCTCGATATATTTTCCAGGTCAGTTGCTTTGTTGTTGTCGTTGTTGTGATATTTCACATTATTTTTCATTCTTTTGATTTTGTTTTATTGTTTCTTGATGTCTTTTGGAGTCATCAGCTTCCACTTGCCAAATTCTAATTTTTAGGGAATTATTTTTTCACTGAGATTTTGTACCTGCTTTTCAAGGTGACCAATTCTGATTTTTAAAGAATTCTTCTATTCAGAGACATTTTTCTGCCTCTTTTACCACTTGGTCAATTCTATGGTTAAAATTGTTATTTTCTTCAGCATTTTTGTGCTTTTTTTTTACCAGGCTATTAACTGTCTTTTCATAATTTTCTTGCATCACTCTCATTTCTTTCCCCAATTTTTCCTCTGCCTCTCTTATTTGATTTTCAAAATCCTTTTTTAGCTCTTCCAGGAATTCTTGTTGGGTCTGTGTCCAATTCACTTTTTTCTTTGAGGCTTCCTTTGTGTCTGTTTTGACATTGATGTTTTCTTCTGAACTTGATCTTCCCTGTTTATTGTTGTTTTCTCATTTTCCCAGGTTATTTTTTGACTTTTCTCTCTCTGTTAAAGTTGGAGTCTGCTCCCAGGGCTAAGTGGGCACTATCCCAGCTTCAGGTTTTTCATGCTGCTGTTTTTAGAACTAGTTCTTGAGTCTGTAAGTTTTCAGTGCTTCCAAGGTTGTGTGATCCAAGGAGATGTGTGGTCACTCTTCACTGCTCTTGTCTTTACCCAGGAAAGGACCTTACTCTCCTTTATCTCCAAGTGTTAGAGCTCCTCTTGGCCCTGGAGCTGAGGCCAGGACCCGTACTCCTTTGTGAGTGATCACAAACATTCTTCTCCACTCTGGAACTGTGACCAGGGCTCCTGCTTTCCTTCAAATGCTAATGCTTCTTTAGATCCCGGGACTGCATATAGATCATACAGGGTCCTGCACCAAGTGATGGTAAAGCATCCACTGTAATCTCCTTCTGACCAATTGTCTGACCTCTTTACTGTCTCTGGACCAAGAGCTCCCAAAGCTACTGCTGTCACTACTAACTTCAAAGCCACCTCCAAGACTCACCACTGATGCTGCTACTATGTGCCATGCACTCAGGTCTGGTCCCCCACTTTGATGTCATAGACCTCTCCAGCTGATTTTCTAAACCGTCTTGGGCTAGAAAAAAAAGTCTCCCTCTGTCCCTCTGACCTTTGGCTGGCTCTGCCACCCCAGAATTCAATTTGGGCCACTATTTTAAAGTTGTTTGGGTGGGAATATTGGAAGTGTTCAAGTGGATTACTGCCCATACTCTGCCATCTTGGCTCTGTCTTGTTCTTGTTTATTTTTTTATATAATTCCCTGATAGATGGTAAAGGCATGACATCGAGAAAACATGTACAAAGTAGACAACAAAACTGACATTGGAAACTAGGTAATTTTCAAAAGTGAAATGAACTATTAAAAAGATATAAACTTGAATCTTTAAGTCTCTCATGTTGAAACTTTGCAAGTAGAAAGGATGACTTTTTGATATTAGCAGCCACATGGTGTTGTGGAAAGAGCACTGGGCTCTTGGAATTGGAAGGACTAGATTCCAAGTCCTGACTCCACCACTTACAAACTATGTGCTTGACCAAGGCCTGTGACTTCTCTGAGACTCTGCTTTGTCATCTGCAAAATAGCAATAAAAATGCTTATAGGACCTCCTCCCAGAGTTGTTGTGCAGGTCAAATGAGACAAAGTATATAAAGCATTTTCAGAATAATTGAAATTCAAATTTTAGATATTTTTGTTGCTAAGGGATACAATCTATAATTAAGAAAAATTGGCTGATTAAGAATAATTGAATTTACTATTAATTCACATAATGAATTTTGAACACTCTTTACTCCTATTGATTAATATTTGCTCCGAACATCATACTTCAGCAAATAATGTGGTTGTCTCTGTAGGACAGCACATTATTAATATCATTAGATGTCAGGGTAGTTTCAATTTTTCTTAAATAAATATTTTATAAGCTTCCTCCACAGTGCTGAATGAGAAAACATTTCGCCTTATATTATTTGAGGTTGAGTAAATAGAATAGTTGCAATAATTACCTGAAGAGATTTAATATCAACTTCAGAATGGTGCAGTGGATAGAAGACTGGATTTATCATCTCAGTGACCTGGGTTTCTAACACTTTCTATACATGAAATCAAGGACAAGTCACTTTATCTCTCTAAGACTCAGTTATATTATCTATAAAATGGACATATTATTAGCTACAGCACTTATTTCACAGAATTATCATATAAGGATCAAATAAAATAATATCCAAGAGGAGGTGATGCATGGTAGACAGGCCACTTGATGTATAGTTAGAAAGACCTTGGGTTCAAATCCGCACTAGCTGTATGACCCTGTGGAAGTCATTCAATTTGTTTGAGCCTCAGTTTCTTTATTTGTAGTGTGAGGATACTAATAGCACCAGTCTCACTGGGTCATCATTAGGTTCAAATGAGATCAGGTATTTTTAAAAAGCCTTAAAGCACTGTGGAAATTCCTTTGTTATTGGAAGATTTTAGAGTTCAGACAGTGTAACATGTACCCCCTTAGTGCTTGGTAGCCTCTTGATGATAGAAAGTAGCAAAACAGTGAGTGTCCCTCTTGTTTCCCTCAGTAGGGAAGACACAAGGTTTTTGAGGGTAGGACTGGTCTCATTTCTTTTGCATCGCCATGGCCAAGTACAATGCCTGCAACATGCTTGTTTGATTGAATGAAATTGAGAAGTAACCAGAAACAGAAGGAAGGAGGCCTAAGGGGGTCAAAGACCTCCAACTTTTGGAATTGGGCTCTTCCCCAGTGACAGGTGTCAGGATGGAGACATTTGCTTCCTACAAAACAAAGCCTTCTCCTTTTCCTTCTTCTCCTTCTTCTTCTTCTTCTTCTTCTCCTTCTTCTTATCCTTCTCCTTCTTCTCCTTCTCCTTCTTCTCCTCCTTCTTCTTCTTCTTCTCCTTCTTCTTCTTCTTCCTCTTCTTCTTCTTCTTCTCCTTCTTCTTCTTCTTCTCCTTCTTCTTCTTCTTCTTCTTCTTCTTCTTCTTCTTCTTCTTCTTCTTCTTCTTCTTCTTCTTCTTCTTCTTCTTCTTCTTCTTCTTCTTCTTCTCCTCCTTCTTGTGTTGTCTCATCTCTTCATTGCTTGCTTCCTCTGCTTGAAAATTCCCCCATTCTCAAGAGATGGCTGCTAAAGTTTCTTCTCAAAGTTTGCTTCTAGGAATCCACTATAACTTGATACCTAAAGTTACTCCCTTTAATAGTTCAATGGATCTTTTAGCAATTCAACCAACCTTTAGATATTAATACTCACCTACTATACGTTAAGTAGTATCTCTTCTGGCAAGGAGCCTATTCTCACGAGTGAGACAACAAGGGTGTTTACAAGTATATACAGGGGAAAAATTCAGAGAAATCCAAGTCTTTGTGCTTAAACTGAAAAAGCTTAGAGTTAAACTGCTTAATACTGCTGCAGACTTTGGTGATACCTTGTATAAAGATAATAAATAAAAACAAGTCCAAATGAGTTAAAAACAAGGTAGCCAAATAGGAAGGATACTAGCAATTGGAGATTAGGAAGGTTTACTATCAATGGTGGTGTTTGAGAGGAAGAGAAGGATTCTCAGAGGAAGAGAAGGATTCCTTAGGGCAGAAGGAAGGAGCAAGGCTTTCTGGGCACAAGGGAGAGTCAAGTACCAGAGATGGGGCATGGAGTATCATGGATGAAAATAACAAGAGACAGACAGACTCCTCTCCATTCCATCATTAACCATGCTCTTCAGGGGCACTGGGTTTCATGTTTATAAAAGCAAAAAAAAAGAATATCATGAATTTTGAAATAATCTTCAGCTTTTCTCCTTTGAGAAGGGAATGGAAGTCACCATCCCAGAAATGCTCCCAGATACAATTTAGAAAGGTGGCAGAATATTGGGCAAGTGTTGGAGTCAGAGCCAAGAGCAGGGTTCAGAGCTCAGCTGTGACATTTACTGTGTCACCTAGGGCATGTCACCCCATGTCTCTAAAGCACATCCTTCTGGGGAATGGGGATAAGAGCATTTGCACCACCCACATGAAAGGATTCTCACAAGGAAAGAGCCTTTTAAACCTTTAAGTCTCTATAAATGGGAGCAATATTTCAGCTCAATGCAAGAGGAGACATTGGGAGATCTTGTCATCAACAGTGATGTATGGCTTGTAGCATGATATTGCAAACTCAGTTCCATTATGGAGGTAAAATGGTGCCTCCCCCTTCAGTGTAGACTCTGGCTCCTCCCTTGAGCCCCACACTGTATTGCACTTCTTCCATTCTAACAGGATATTGTTGGTGAGGAAGGACAACTCCCTTCTTACTCCATCTCTTTTTCTGATTAAAAAGAAAAACATAGGACCTGGGAATAAAGAGATAGATTTCATAGTATAATAGACTTGGAACAGAAAGAGATCTCAGAGATCATCTGATGCATACCCTGACCCCATTTTGGTAGGTAAACAAACAAATGCCAAGAAGTGGTAAGCTGCCAGTCCCATAGGGAGTGAGGAGTAGAGCTGTAATTAAACCAGGTTCTCTGACTCCAACCAGTTCTCTTGTCTTCCTCATTCATTTCATCACTCATCCAACAAATTTGATTGTGTCTGCTCTCCCCCAGGCTCCGTACTAGGTCCTGGGGGCAAGGATAAACACAAGTGTGACTCTGTCTTCAAGAAGCCAAAGTAGCCAAACAAAATGTACGCAAAGAAGTAAACTCTTGGTGAATGATGTGTCCACAAGTAATATGTTGTTGTTCCAGGTGCAATCCAGATCAATTGATCCATGAGTATTGCAGTCACTAGCTGTGCAAGCCCAGAGAAGTCATCCAGTGTCTCTCAGTCTGAGTTTTCTCACCTGTCAAATGAAGACTTTGGAGTCATTGGCTTCTGGGTCCCTTCTTCCAGAACCTGGCATCAGGGATACAAAAACAAAAATTAAACAGTCTCATGGACCCTGAAGAAAGTTATATTTTATTTGGAAAGTCTACATTTTTAATACTTTAAATAATAATAATGACATGATTGTGTAAAGCATTTTGCAAGTTACTGGTGAAAGCTCCAGATTAGATGTCAGGGGACCTGAGTTCTGATATGTAACCATTTGGATGATCTTGAGCAAGTCACTTAACCTCTGTGGGCCTCAGTTTCTTCATCTGTAAAATAAATGGGTGGGACCAAATAAACTCTAAAGTCTATGATCCTGCAAACTCATTAAAGATCTCAACAAAGTCAGGCCCTTAGGCTTACATGGTATTAACAGATATCGACAAGATTGGTTTTGACTGGAAGAGATTTCACTGGGATAAGGCAGGAAGTCCTCCCAAGGAAGATGAGAAGCAGCTCTGCAAGAAATGGTCTTAGAGACTTGTCTGGACCATTATAAATGCAATCACTTCAAGATCTATCTCTATAGGTCATATTTATTCATTTATCTATTTGTTTGTTTGCTTATTTTGCTAGAGGTGATGTAGTGGAGTGGACAGAGAACTAGCTTAAGCCTCAGGAAGTCCTGGGTTCCAGTCTTACCTCTGACAAATACTGATCATGGAACCCCGGGCAAGTCAGTCGTATCACTCCTCAGTTCCCCCAGCAATAATGCTCTAAGATGATCAGTTATTTTTTTAAAAAATTAGCCTGCATTCATGAGTTTCCTATACCAATAAACTGAGAAGCCTGAGAATATACATATCCACACATCATGATGAGATGAGAGGGTGCTAATGAGTCTTTGCACCTCCTTAACACAGCCAAACCTCATTATCTGTTAGGTGACCTTTGCTTTCTTGATGGAACTTTCAAGATTGTCAAATCCCAACCCCTTATTTTGAAAATAAGGAAACTGAGGCACAAAGATTGCATGCTCCTCTAAGTAGCAAATAGTACAAGGGAATAGTGCCCTCTTTATACATTTACTCACCTAGCAAGCATTTATTAATTATATTATTTATAATATAATATGTATTATATGTACATCTAATAAAATAGAGTTAATAGCTAAACAAATTAATGTTAACAATAATATCACATACCATGACACAGAGATAAAACCACAACAGTCCTCCAGTGCTTTCTCAGCCCTCAAAGGTATCTTTGTAAAGTCTGGGTCTGACCATGTTACTCCCTAGTCACTAAACTCCAGGGGCTTCCTGTCAACATGGAATATAAAACCATCTGTTCATCATCAAAATTCCTTCACAACCAGCCCCTCCCTACTTTTCCAGTCTCCTTAGACCTTCTGCCTTTCCATGTTCTCTACCATCCCATAACATTGCCCTTCTCTCTGTTTTTCACACAAGAGACTCCATCCTCTAAGTCTCCATTTCCACCCACAGACTTCCTTCACAGACCCAGCTATGAGCTCCCTTCCTACAAGAAGCTTTTCCTGACTCACCTGAGCTGTGTGCTCCCTCTAAGATTCCCTCCACTTCCGCTTGTATACAACTGGTCTGTACACAGTTGTTGGTGTGGAACTCCTCAAGGGCAGGGGTGGTTTTTGCCTTTCTACCCAACAATTGGCATTCAGTGGTAATTAATCATCTGTTCAAATTTCTTACAAAAGGACCCATTCTAAAATTTTTAGTCTTGCATGACCAATCCCCAAATAATTATAAAATACCTAACGTGTCAGATAGGGGGCCAGGTGCTGAGAATGCAAAGGAAAGATTTCAACATAGGATCAGAGATAGGGAGCTATAAGGGATATTAGAGGCCACTGAATCCAAACCCCATCATTATATAGATGAGGAAACTGAGGTAGACAGAGGCTACATGCCCAGCCCAAGGTCACATAGCTAGTAAGTATCTGAGGCTGAATTTGAGTGTAGGCTTTTCTGTGACAGTATCAGTTGCATTGTGAGTGATCTTCTCATTGAGGGTGCCTCTGTCATATTGGCTGCTCTGTCCTTGGACCAGAATGTATATGTGTGAGTGTGTATGTGAGTGCACATCTTCATGTGCACATGTGCATGGATGTGTATACCTGTGTGTGTGTATGTGTGTGTGTGGGTACTTTGAGTGCGGGTGAGTGCAGGTATGTGTCTATGTATGTGCATGGATGTGTGCATCCATATGTGTGTGCACATGTGTAATTGTGTGCGTGTATCTAGCTCCACTTTAGTATGATTTGAAAGGGCCTTGGATGCCCTTCAAGTCCAACTCATCTCCAAATAATTGTCCCCATGACAACAGTTCCAGCACGAATTCATCCAGCCTTTGTTGGAAGTTACATGGTGAGCACCACCTGATGCCCCAACATGGCAGTGTTAGGAAGCTTTTCCTCTCACTGGAGTGAGGTCTGCCACCCCATGACTCAGAAGCCAAGTCAAGAGCTGGATGGGACTTTCAAGATTGTCTAGTCCCAACCCCTTATTTTAAAAATAAGGAAACTGAGGCACAAAGATTGCATGCTCCCTAAGTAGCAAATAGCATAACTAAGACTTGAACTCAGATTCCGTGGCTAGTCGGGGTGCTTTCCACTGCACCAGGCTGCCTCTGACCTTTGTTTCTAGTTCTTTCTCCTGGGATCCATCTGAATCTTCCCTAGGACAGGGCCATCATGCCTCCTGTCATCACTTTCTCTTTCCTCTCTTCAAGGCTCCTCTTTTTCTAAGCTCAACATCCACACATCTTTCCATTTAGTGCTGGTGAATGGGGGGAGGGCACGGCACTTCCAACACACTTTTAAGTTTCATCTTCATTATTAACATTTTCTCCAGAACTTTCTTCAGTCTACACAATCAATAAAACAGTAAGTCAAGTCCCAATTTGGAACATTTGCCAATCTCTGAAGAGTAAATACTCACAATGAAA
This sequence comes from Bettongia penicillata ogilbyi, assembly GCA_023548195.1. NCBI lineage: Eukaryota > Metazoa > Chordata > Mammalia > Diprotodontia > Potoroidae > Bettongia > Bettongia penicillata. The sequence continues at coordinate 2,626,423 of JAJHZJ010000218.1, forward strand.
ATTTAACAATTGACTCTTGGAGCTGGAAGCAGCTGGTTCCAGTGCACCCCACCACCATCTTCAGGGCAAACTCTGGTTTAGTAATTCCCTTTCTAAATTTTGGCATCTAAAGCTGAGTACAATATTCTACAAGCAGTCTGAGAAGGACAAAGGACAGTGAGATAATCACCTCCCTTGTGGCTACTAAGCTTATCTTAATGAGATGGAATAAGATTATGTCATGTCTGTGTATCCACACACACACACACACACACACACACACACACACTGCTCCAAATTATGCTCATAATGTACTGAACTATGGAGAACTGTCACAAGAACATCGGGTGAGGTGGAACGTATTCACATGCCTGATGCATGATCCATGTGCACATCTGGATGTGTGCACACATAGGACAGTGATTAGTGCAGTGGCCATCATTCTTAGTAGCGCAGTTTAGGAGAACAATGAGGGCCTCTCATCGGATTGAGTCACCCTGCTGACCCATTTTGATCCCTTTTTCACAGAGAGTGCAGCCTAGACAGCTAATTTCCAAGCCAAAGAGACCAGTCTGCCTAAATGATAACCACGGAAATTCAATGTTCTTGTCTTCAACATTTTTTTTTTCATTTCTATGAAAGAGAGGAAATAGCTAATTGATCCTGTCCTCTCTTTTTAAAAAGAACAATGACAAGATGTATTTAAATCATTATCTGCAAAAAAAAAAAAAATCAAAGCTGAGTTGGAAAAAAAAAATTTTCTGCCAAATTACTTGGTCTTGAGCCCTAGGAGTGCTGAGTTAAACACCCGTTAGCAGCGGCCCTTTCCAACAGCAGGGCTGCCAAAGCCTCTGCAGAAGGAGGGGCTCTCATCAGGGGTGCTCATGCTAATGGACCAGACAGCATGTGGTAGGTACATTTCCTCCATGGGTGCAGGTGTGTTTGATGTGCAAAGAAAGGGTGAAGAAAAGGTTTGCTCTGTGAACTACAGTGCCATCAGAGTTGAACTTTTGAACTTCTTCATCTGCTCTGTATTCTTGAAAGTCTTTTCTAGTAGAGAATACAAGATTAACGTCGCCCCAAATTAGGCTGCTAATGTACTGACTGTCAGGGGACTGTCACATGAACATCTGGTGAAGTGGAAAGAACAGGACTCCGAGGTCAAAGATCTTGAGTCCCATTTCAGCTCTGTGACCTTGGGGAAGTCACTTCCTCCCTCGTTTTCCTTCTATAAAATTAGGGATTGGATCAAATCATCCCTGAATTCCCTTCCAATTACAAGGCCTGGGAACTTAACTGAATTTGTGTTTCTCATTACCAAGCACCCCTTCTGGCTTTAGGAGAGGCAGCTGGCACAATGAAGAGAGGAAGTCACAGGTTCATATCCCACATCAAACACCTCAAAATTTCAGTAAGCATCTACTAAGCACTAAAAATGTGTCAGGCAGTTAATATCCTTGTGAGCTATGGGCAAACCAACTCGCTTTTCCTCATCTATAAAATAAAGGGATTGTCTCGGATGATCTCTGAGGTACTTTCCACCTCTGAATCCAGAATGTCATGAAAAATTTCACTAAGACCCTAGAGGTTGTTGAGGTGGGATATTAGTGTCAAATACTGGCTTCTTGATACATTTGGTTGAAGCACAGAGAAAGCTTGCCTCATAGAGACAGAGCAAGAGTTTTAGACTTCTGTGTGCTGTGGACCACTTTGGCTAAACCTATGAACACCTTCTCAGAATAAGGTTTTTAAATGCATACACTCAAAAGTATAGGATTAGAAAAGAAACTGACCACATTAAAATAAATACAGAGGTGTACATATATATATATATATACATGTATATATACGTATACTACATATACGTGTATATATATATATATATATAGTTTCACAAACATTACATTAAAACTCAAGAGGTCCCTGGAGGCCACCTAACCCAACCTCCCCACGTGTAGGTGAGGAAACTGAGTTCTAGGGACGCAAAGATGACATTAGGATGTTTCTCCTCATCTTTCTTTTCCTGTGCTATAAACCAGGTCACATCTTCTCACTTCTCTAGACCTCAGTCTGAAAAATGGAGATGACCATACTCACCTGTCTCCCAGATCTGATGGGAGGAAGGCAATCTGTAAAACCTGAATTGCAATCTGACTTTTTAAGTTGTTATCATTATAGATATATCAGGATGAAGCTGGCAAAGTGCTGACCTTGAACTTAGAATTCCATATACCCAGAGCAGGAAAGGACCTCAGCGGGCATCCAATCCATCCTCCCCTTCATTTAGAGCTGAGGAAAGGGAAGCCCAGAGTGGTTAAGACACTTGCCTAAAGTCATGCAGGTAGTAAAAAAATGAGCAGGGATTGAGGTAACTTTGAAGAAGCATATATGTGGCCCAGAAGCTACATCTTTGTGTTTCCTCACCACTGAACAGATTTCCTCCTGGATCTTCTCTGAGTCCAAACGCTCAGCTCATAAACAGAACACCCAACTGAGAATTTCCAATGGACATCCATGGGTTTTCTATTGAATCACACTGCCTCCCCTACACCCAACCAAAAAATCTACTTTCCTCGTAGTACAAAATTTGAACCTGTTCTTTGAAAAATTAAATGTGCACCATGTTTTTGGTTTTTTGGTGTTAAGGAAAAAAATTGGCACTTCATTCTTGGGATTTATTTTTTCATCTTTATTTTCTGAAACATCTTCATCATGGTGACTTGAAATTACATTACCCAGTATTTACTGAAGTCATGCTACTGTACACTAATATACACCTCAGCCACCTTACATCACCTTAAGGATAGAGTTAAGCTCCTTTGTCGAGACTCCTGACAAGCCAGATTGTAAATCTTCTCCTGTCACAGGCCGGTAAGACATGGTCTTGGTGTAAGTCCCACGTGAGCACAAAGAATTTAAAGAGTCAACTTTTCCAATTCTTCTATGGATGGGTACTTGTTGGATTTTAATGAGGAACACACATTCCACTATAGAACAAATATATCCAAGAAATTAGCCAATTTCATAATTTGACTTCTGCATAGTATTTTGAAGAAAGAAAATTAAGTAGCCAGAGAGAGGAGGAGAGGGAAGGGGGAAGGGAGAGGGGGGGGGAGGGAGGGAGAGGGAGAGGGAGAAAGAAAGAGAGGGATGGAGGCAGAGAGAAAGAAAGAAAGAAAGAAAGAAAGAGAGAGAGAGAGAGAAAGAGAGAGAGAAAGAGAGAAAGAAAGAGAGAAAGAAAGAAAGAAAGAAAGAAAGAAAGAAAGAAAGAAAAGAAAGGAAGAAAGAAAGAAAGAAAGAAAGAAAGAAAGAAAGAAAGAAAAGAAAGAAAGAAAGAAAGAAAGAAAGAAAGAAAGAAAGAAAGAAAGAAAGAAAGAAAGAAAGAAAGAAAGAAAAGGAAAATCTTGGAACTGGAAATCTTTGGAAATGAGAAGGACCCCTGGATGCAGTTCAGTGAAGAGAGGACAGAGAAATCCTAACTGACCCCACTTTTCCTAATTAAAATTCTATTGAGCTATCTGTTGCAATTCATGTTTCATTATATTAGTCATTATTTGTCCTCTTTCCTTTCAAATAACAATAGAAAATCAGCACAGAGGAAGGTGCCGGATTGCAGCAGCAGTTAGAAAATGCGGCAGGATGCAGATTCCCATTGAGTCTGGGGAATGAAGCTCAAGGAAGCTCCAAGTCCATTGTGAGGTCTGAAGACTCCAGTCTTCAGAGTCAGAAGTTCTAATACACTAACAGGAAGCAGCATCCGAGCTGGGCAAAGGGATAAGAGGGTGTGGGGCTTCACCATTAGGTTTCTCACTGTGGCTTTTCAGGAGACTAATTCCTAGTTAGTCTTGGTTCACTGGGATGCAGGATCTGGGAGGTTTTTTTCTTAAAATAATCATTGCCAATTCACATGTAATTGCCTCTTCTGACACAAGTTGTGTGGGTTTGTGAAGTGGTGGAATTATGGCTCGAGGGTGGCAGACCCAAGAATGTCACAAGGCAGTGGCCTATCTGACATACTTGGAGAACTCCGTAAGAGCCCAAGGAACCATCATTTATCCTTAGACCAAATTTCAAGGGCAGCTAAACCAATTACGGAGAGAAGTCATTCATTCTACCTTTGACCACTGTCATCACTGTCGTAATTTAAACTGAACTGGAACAGGCTTTCCTATATGCTGGTTGCCATTTTGGCAAGTTCTGGAGATCTTAGTTTTAAACAATCCACAAACGCTGTCAAACGCTGATATGACGTTCAGTCATATCAGACTCTATGACCGCATTTGGGGTTCTCTTGGCAAAGATACTAGAGTGGTTTGCCATTTCCTTCTCTAGCTCATTTCACAAATGAGGAAACTGAAGGGCAAAGAGAGTTAAATGACTTGCCCAAGGTCACACAGCTAGTAAATTTCTGAGACTGGATTTGAACTCAGGAAGAAGAGGCTCCTGTCTCTGGGTCCAGTGCCCCACGAACTATGAGCCACCTCCTTATTAAGTACTTAAGTACTTAGTAAGTACCAGACACCTACTGTGACCTAGAATCATATCATCTCTGTCACTTCCCAGGAACTTGTCACTGTCCTCCTGGGCCTACACTAGTAATCCAGCCTCTGCAAGCCCTTCCTCCAGGGTGGCATCAGACCTGAAGCCCAGGGCTGAATCCTGAGAGAGCGCCCCCTCCTGCTCTTCTTTTAGGGCAGCCCAGACTGCAACTGCCTTCTCGGCCACCATTTCATGCTGTTGATATATGGTGACCTGACATTCCACTAAAGCCCCTGGATCTTTTTCAGACAAACTCTAGGCTAAGACATATCAATCCCTTCCTCTACATGGGAGGTGGATTTTTGTCTTAACCAAGCATGAGGCTTTCCATTAATCGTTACAAAATGTAATCTTGTTAGGCTCAGTCCAAAGTTCCTATGATCACAGCATCCAAAGGGACTTCAGAAGTCATCTCCTCCAATTAACTCCACTTTACAGATGGGAAAAATGAGGCCTAGAAAGGTTCAGTGACTTCTAAGGTCACATAGTGGTAAATGAGAGGAGAATTGGAATTCCAGTCCTCTGACTCCATGTCCAGTCTTCCTCCTATTGTATCAGAATAATCATTGCCATCTTGATAGGACTTTAAAGTCTGCAGAAAACTTTGTGGCCATCACACCTCACTCCCCACCACATTCTCTTCAGTCTAGTGACACTGGCCTCCTGGCTCCTCCAGGAATACAGCACTCCATTTCAGGGCATTCAAGAATGTTCGCTCACCTCCACTCCAACTACTCCTAGCTTCCTCTGAGTCCCTGTGAAAGCCCATCTGCTACAGGAAGCCTTCCCCAACCCTCTTCATTCTTCTGCCTTCCCTCTCTTAATTGCCTGTTATTTAACTGGCATAGAGCTTGCTTCATGTATGTTTGTTTACCTGTTGTCTCCTCTATTAGACTGTAAGCTCCTGGAAGGTGGGATCCCTCAGCCTTGGAACAGTGCCTATAACATGGGAGGTGCTTATAGATGTTTACCGATCAACTGTTCAATCTCACATGAGCATCAGAACACTCCTGTGAAGTACATACTATGGGGATTATTATTTCCATTTTACAAATGGGAAAATTGAAGCAAGAGAGGCCAAGTGGGCACATCCCTAGTAAATGTCAGGGTTGAGATGTATACATACACACAGGTCTTCTTGACTCTACAGCAGCAAATCCATTTTATACTAAGATGGCCCTAGGCTACTTCAAGTGCCATTAAAAATAATTAAACCAGATATATGATTTAATTGATACAGAGAATGGCCACTGAGGAAGTTCCCTCTACCGACACAGATCTATCTGTACCTGATCCACAAAACACAGGCTGAGGCCCAGAGAACTTAGGGGACAAGCCAGTATGATAAAAAATAATAATAATAACTGATTAGCATTTTACAAATGTTATCTCATTTTATCCTGGCATCTTGAAGAGGTAGACATTATTATTAGCACCATTTTACCACTGAGGAAACTAAGGCAGGCAGAAGTTAAGTGACTTGCCCAGGGTCATGCAGCTAGAATTGTCTGAGGCTGGATTTAAACTCAGTTCTTTCTGACATCAGGCCCAGAGCTCTGTGCACTCTGGCACCACCTGGCTGACTCCTGTAGGTCTGTATGTTGGTAGGTGTCAGAGAGGGGACTAGAAGCCAGGTCTTCCTCACTCTGAGGCTGGATGGAGCTTTCTCCACCGTGACATACTGCCTTCTTATACTAACAGACCTCCAATTATAGGGAGCTCTATTAAACTTTCATTAAACACATTGTTGGAAGAGGAGAGAGAGGCATTCAAACATACCCCTTCCCATCTCAGAATGCCCATGATACCAACATACAGTCCCATCAGAGCGTTAGGCCCCTCCTCCATAGAGTACTTCCCTAGAAATCCTAAGGTATTCTGTATATTTAAGCATTTCAAAAGAAAGACTCAACATGAGATTTTCCTCTATGAATTACAGACAAAAGTAAGCCTTTTACTGGCAGTGAATGAAGAGAAAAAAAGGAGAAAAAAAATCTTCCTGAAGCATTTACAGAAAATATATCTTCCATTGATTTGTTGCATCACCAAGTTTATAAGACTAAAGGAGGGTATCTTTTTACCATTATAACAAGTCAAGGGATCCGTTTGGAAAGTGAAAAATAAGCTTTTCTCATGTGCTACAAGCATCCATGAGGCCCACAGCTCACAAATGGAACCTTAACAGGGAATGCATCAAGGAAGAGCCAGTGTGGCTGCCATCAAAACCAGGCATCATCCCTTTGTGTCTCACCCATCACTCAACTCTACGAAGTAAAAGTGGTTAGCCAGGGATGCAGGGAACCTTCCTGCTGTCTATTTCTCTTTAAAGCAAATGAACTCACCATGGCTATTAAACCAGGGCCTCTACACATTGCGGCCATCCAACACCTCAGACTGTGAAGTCACAGGATTCTGATATTTTCCATTCCAATTGTATGTCCTTGGCCAAAGGAGGGAGGTAGGGAGGAAGGAGGGAGGGAGGGAGGGAGGGAGGGAAGGAAGGAAGGAAGGAAGGAAGGAAGGAAGGAAGGAAGGAAGGAAGGAAGGAAGGAAGGAAGGAAGGAAGGAGGAAGGAAGGAAGGAAGGAAGGAAGGAAGGAAGGAAGGAAGGAAGGAAGGAAGGAAGGAAGGAAGGAAGGAAGGAAGGAAGGAAGGAAGGAAGGAAGGAAGGAAGGAAGGAAGGAAGGAAGGAATGGAAGGAGGGAAGGAATGGAAGGAGGGAAGGAGAAAGGGAATGTCCCCTTCACAGTTCTCCAGCCTTCTTACTCAGATATTCTACAGTCAGCTCCACCAGTCTATTGCTGTCTCTCAGATATGTTACTATCTCCTTTCTTTAAGACATTTTTTTGTCGTATTTACTTTCCATTACATTACAAATATGTCTCGATTACTCCCACTTCTTGAGAGTTCTCATCACAAATTAAAGTATTTAAGTAAAATTAATCCTCTGGTGGCCTCCTCACTGCCATGGCAACAGTACTCTTCCTGCTTCAAATCCCTGGCTTTCTTCAAGCCCCAGTCCTGGCCCCACCATGGTTCGGACTCCATCTCTAGGCCCCGCCAGAGCACTGGTGCTCCTCCCTCCACAAAGATACTTTCTACCTGTCTATGTGTACATACCTCTAGAGTCATTTCCTGTTATCTCCTCCATTAAAACATAAGCTCCTATTAATTAATTAATTATCACAATAATATTCATGTATTCTGCCAATCCTATTGAATGGCTAACATAAGCATCAAAAAATGAAAGAATCTTGGAGAGTTTTAGAAGAAACAAAGCAGTTCATGTTTTGTCTGAATAATCCCTAACAATTCTTGTTTCCTCATCAGTTGCCATAGGACACTTCTTTCACCTTGCCCTGATTCTTGACACACCATGCCTAGAGCCCTTTCCCTGGTGCTCAAGCGGCTCCAAGGCTTCAGGCCAGTTTCACATCAGAAGTCCCTGTAAAGAAGGGTACTTTCAAGTGTTTTGTTTTGTTTTAATTCAATTTTCTTCCTGTTTTGCTTCTGAATTCTCTCCTTCCTTCTTCCCACTCATTGAGAGAACAAGAAAAGTCAAATCCATTACAGATGAAGTGTAATCCACAAAACAAATTCCTCCTTTCTCTAAATCCCTAGTCTGCACCCTGGGCACAGAACCTCTTACCTGGAGGCAAGGAGAGGCTTTCATCTCTAGTCCTCTGGAACTATGGTGGCTCCATTAGGTTGATTCAAAGTTGCTTGTCTTTACTATATCATGATCATTGTATAAACTGTCTTCCTGATTGTGCTCAAAATGTTTTAGGGGACTTTCAGGTTCAGAAATCCATTGTGTTCCTTCTCTCTTCCTCAGCCTGTGTCTGCAAAATAACACCCAGATTTCAGTGTATTTCTTCTCCACGTTTGCCTTTCCCTCTCCAATAAGCCTGGCAGAAGCCACATGACAGAGATTATAGAATGAGTCTCTCCATCAGTAGCTTATCTGTGTCCATTAGAAATTGCTCTCCACCTGACTACCTCACCATCTTTTCGTTTCTTCTGTTTGGGACAATGTCCCATCCACTAGTAACAGTGGTTGCCTTATCAACCAGTTTCCTCCTAAATGGATTTTGTTCCTTTCCAAGGAACAGAAAATAGCATAAAAACTCTTAGTCAGAACTTGAGGGTTTTCAACAGGAACTTAAAGTGTTTTTTTCCCACTACAGTGAGATCAAAGAAGGTACTCATTGTCTGTTTTCTAGTCTTGAATAGTAAAATGTTATTGGATTCTTATGAAATGCCCATGGGCCAGAAGGTTCAAAATGAAATGAACCCTGGAATTCACTTAGTCCAACAATTTTGAACCTGAGATCTCTCAACTTGGCGCACACACACGCACGCACGCACACACACACACACATGCATATACACACATATATATACACATAATATGACATGCTGTGTAGTATCATATATGGTATATATGATATAAATGTAATTAATTATAAAATGCTATCTAAATGCATTAATAATATATAATTATAATAGAAATATATAGCATTGTTGTAATTCACATAACAATGTATTATATTATAGTATAAATATAATTGATATAACTATAATACATTATATATTCATATACTATATTAATTATATGCTACTTATAGATAGCTAAATTTCAATCTGATTTGATTTCTTTGTAATCTAATCCATTTTGTTTTATGCATGTCAAAACATTTTTGGGGAAAAGAGTCTATAGGCTGTAATCAAACTGCCCAAGGGCTCAATGACATTCCTGAGGAAGATGAGCTCAACGTGTGTCTTGGGCTCCAAGGACAGAAATAGGAGACACAAGTGGGAATAGAGAGGAGGCAGATGTAAGGAAAAACAAAAATACTTGCTAGTAGTCAAGAGGGAGATATGACTTGGATCTATGCAAATACAATGAGATCCAGCACTCCAAGATGGAGGAACTCCAAAGCAAGCTGGCCCCTTCCCTGTAACTTAGAGTCTGGCAGACTTACCAAGAGACCGGTCAGTTAAGTGATTTGTCTTACATCACGCAGTTTCTGTGGATCAGAGGCAGGACTCACACCCAAGCCATGGAGCCATCTTTCTACCTTTTCCCAGGACTTCAAGCAGAGGCTTTATGACTCTGGGTCAAATGGCCTCCAATTGGCTTTCCTTTATCCCTGAGGGTTGTACGGGGTGGCTTCTGTAGAGCAAGAGAACTTAGATGGAGAACACTAGCTCCACATAAGTATAGCAAATAACAAAACTTGATTACTACTCTCCAAGGAAAGAGATGCCCGTGGGCAATGATGTAAGTGTGAAGCCCCCATGGCCCTTGACTAAGGACAACATACCCTGGGATAAGCAAATATGCAATGATTTTTATACTCTGGTTTAAGACCCAGAGGTCCTCAGAACTGAAACTTAGAGTTTTGGACAAAAATCTGACTGGCACCAAGAAGAGACTGCCCTGTCACGCACAGATGAAGATAGTGGGCACGAGTGAAATGAGGGTTTCTCTAATAAAAAGTAAGGACAATCTGTGCCCTCTGGAATCTCTTTTCCTGTGAATCCAGACAACTTTTCTACCGATATTGAGCTTAGAAAGCTAAGCTTCATTTCAGCAGTGAAGAAAAGACCCTTGCTTCTTTTAAAAAGAAAGATCTGTTTCTAATTTTTATCATTATTTTTTGAACTGGCTCCATCTTTCTCTTAAAATAACTTTATAACCATGATGTTGAGGAAGCTGGGATGAGATAAGGAGCTCATCTGTCAGCTAGTTATTATGCCTGACTTGTTTCTTCAACAGGTATAAGAGAGAATTTCTTCACATTGGTCCACTAGTAAAAATTAGAGAAAATGATATAAATATGATATTAAGTAATGTGGAAAGCTATACTACAGCTTGAAAATGGAAGCACTTACAGGAAAACAAGGCTATGAGAACTAACAGCTTGTTTCCAATTTTGATATGTGGTGTTCATATCTCTGGTGATGTCTGTATTTCATACATAAATGAGTGATGAATGGAAGTGTACAGAGGTACAGGGACACCAAGACAAGCATCTTAGATAATCTCCATTCCCTTGTACATGGGGAGTTGGGGAGACCCAGGTGAGTTCTTTAATAATCTCTTCTTCTTTGGAAGCTTTGGAATTTCAGAATGCACTGCTGCTCTAAATTGTCTGCCTTCCCATTAATCAGCTTCAATGTCTCCTCTGACATCAGAATGGAAAACAGCCAACAGAGCTGATAGGATGGAAAAGACAATTAATCTTTGACAGACTTTGGGCTCACGTACCACAGAAATGCTCCAGGAATAACCACCTAAACACAGGGAGCTAGAGTGTTGGGGTTTGTTTCCTCCCGCCAGCTGGAGGGTTAACATCAGAAGAATATTTTGTCCTTTTCTTTCACTGATGATTCTCACACATGGATTGTATTTCTATGTGGACTTCTAACAAGTGTCCAAGAAAGGAAATCAATGTAATGGGCACCGAGAGCCAAAACTGGCTTGTGATAAGCAATGCTTTCCTATCTGGTGCCATCAGGGGGATGGCATTTGCTCCCCAAGAAAGCACAATTTCATTCTTCCTCCTCATACCTAACCTTATTCCTTCTTGGGTCCTAAGACATGAGTTGCCCTGCAGGACTCTCTAGGGAAGTGGCCAGTTCCCCTCTCCAAAACAACCCCCCCCCCCCCCCGAGATAGGATTATTCTCTGCCTTAGGCTCTCTCTCAGGGATTACCGTCCCAGAAATCAGAGAGCATTCATTCAAAGACCAACTTTAAGACTTACTACCTGAATGACCTTGTTGGACAAGTCATTTAACTGCTCTAGATTTCAGTTTCCTCATCTCTAAAATAGATGTAGGTAGGTAAGACATCAGCAAATCCTCAGTCATCCATTCACACCCCCTCCAAATCCCTGCTGTTAACATCCTCAACTTAATTTCCGCAGGTGTGGTTTAGGTGAGTTATAGCTGTCACCACCCATAGCTAACTAGAAATTGATAAGCCCTAATGTCAAATCCTCATTTTCTCCTAATGATTTGGTTTGAGGATTCATCTCATATTTCGCTGGGGGCATGGATCCTTTGAGCTGCTATGACAGAATACAAGACCATTCCAATCGAAGTACGCAGTTCAAGGATAAACTTGTACTCTTTCATTCTTGACATTCTACTCACTCTTCTGACAGGTCTATTTTAATTAGTAATTAAGATCAACACTTTTACATACAGATGGCCGGTCAGGAATGATTTATATGTTTTTCTTAAGCTAATTAAAACAGATTTACAGTTCCTATTTACTAAATTTAGGATTTAAAAAGCATGTATCCAGAGCTAAACCCAGGTTCTGGCTGAGAATAAAGAAATGCTTTAGTTTCTCCTCTCCAAGATAAGAAGGGTGTGGCTCTTTTCCTACCCAGAGAAATGTGGCCACATTATTCAGATGGGGAAGGGAGGGGAGGCGGGAGAAAGATCGCAGGGTTTGCCTGCGCTGGAATCTGTTTTGGCAAATACCATCCGGCATTTGCAGGAGCTACATTGTATCAGATACAACATTTTAAAAATTAATGTGCCATCCTGATGAAAAGGGAGTGCATCAGCTCCCCTGGGCTTTGGAAATGCATCAAATGAAAGTCCTATTGAAAACATGGTCAAATAAACACAGCGTGAGCGCACCAAAATGAGCGTTAGAAAGGAGGGGAGAAAACCAGCCCCGCGGTGAAAGCCAAGTCGAAGACAGACACATTGGGCGAGCTGTCTGCGGTCTGCTTTGTTCCTCCGTTCAGCGGCAGGAGTGAAAGTCCCTTTCCCTTCCCCTGCCCCCCGGTAGAAGAATTCTGATTTATATTCTCAGAGCCCTCACAGCCAGGGGCTTCTCCATAGCGTGGGGCTGTCTCAGGCCAATCAGCCCTTCCACACCAACCCTGACTGGGAGGAGAAAAGACACTCTCGCTAAGTGCGTGAGGCTCAGCTGCTTCTGGCTGGACCCCCAGGGTCCAGGTTTCAAATTCAGCCACAGAGGCCATGGGCCAGGGACTGCTGGACTGGGGCCAGGGAGTTGTGGATTGGGGCCAGGAAGTTCTGAGTTCCGATCCCTCGACTCTGCTGCATTCTAGCTTGGTGATTGTATACAAGTAACAATGCTTCTGAGCCTCCACATCCACAACTCTAAAATGGGAATAGTCTTTCCTCTAGCCCTCACCTTTCCAGAGGAATGGGAGGCAGTAAGGAGATGAAGCCCAGCAAGTGCTTTTCTGACCTTAAGGTTCTAGATAAACATCTTTTGTTATTCCCTATCCTCTTCTTTAGTCTGTGGTTCTAGCTCCATACCACTCAAAGGAAATAGAATGAGGTCTCTTTGAAGAAAGTCCCTATCTTATCCCACCTAGTCAATTCTGTCAGCCAGCCAATCAATTATTAAGTAATCATTAAGTGTGTGAATACCTGAGCCTGGCACCAGTGAGAAGCAATGAGTTATGAAGACAAAACCCTAATAGCACAAGATGTTTCCATGAGCCTCCCCACAAGGAGGCTACATCCCCCTCCTCTTGTCTCTAGGGTGAAAGGCCAAGTGCTCAGTCTAGCATTTAAACACCTCCACAACCTGCCTATGGCCTACTTTTCCAGTTTCATTTTCTAATACCCTGGCCCCTTCACACCATAGGCTTCAGCCAAATTCAATTACCAGCTCCTCTCCAAACTTGGTGCACTCTCTCTCACCTCCGCACATTCCTACAAGCTACCTAGAATGCACTCCCTCTTCTTCTCCACCTTTCAAAATCCTCTTCCTTCCAGGTTCCTGGATTTCCTGCCCCATTTCTCAGCAAATGTCCTTGCCTTTCTCTGGTTTTCCTGGAGTATTTTGCCTTTTTATTTCCTTTGCTTCCTGAGCAATGGACTGTACCCAGTACAGGCCCCAGCAGCACCTCTGCATACAGGTAGCATCTGCCAGAGTAAAATGTGAGCTCTTCAGGGCAGGAAATGTATGAGCGGGCTACCTTTGTTTTCCTTGTTCTCCTCCACCAAGGTACCTCCCCTGAATATGATAACAATCATCCAAATACCTTCCAGATGAAACAGCAGAGATCTTTTTTTCAACAATTCATGGATTATTAATATCAAACAAGACATAAGACAGCTAGATTGTCAGTCCATCAAAGGCATTGGGGAGGAAGCTTGGCAGAGCAGATAGTTCTGGGCTGTAAGTCAGGAAGGTCTGGCCTCAAAACCTGCCTTGAAAGCTATAGGACCTAGAAGAAATCACTCAATCTCTCTGGGCCTCAGGTCCATATCTGTTACAGGAGGCGATTGAACTAGATGGTCTCAGAAGACCCTTCCAGCCTTAATTCTATGATTCTGTGATCCAGCATCCTTGAAGTCTGTCTTCCAACCAGAAGAACTGGTTCTTTTTATCACTGAGGAGCTAAAAAGAGTTTACCTCTACCTCTACCTCTCCCCCATCCAGCCACATATCTGACATAGACATCACAAATGAACACTGACCTAGGTTCAGATTCAAACCAGAGCAGTAGAACAGGCTGGGCTGCCTTTGGGGTCTGGATCAGTCAGGGAATGGCTATTGATGATAAGATATGATGGGATGGAATGCAATGCAATGGGATTGGAACAGAATGGAACGGAACAGAACAGAATGAAATGGAATGGAATTAAATTGAATCAGATGGAGTCGAATGAGGAGGAATGGAGGGCTATTTTTCTCAGAGAAATGCTGAAAGACATGTTTCCGCAAAGCCCAGACAGTCCTTCTCCCCCTGAAATGAACCTGCTGCTTTCTAACCCTCCTTCAGTCCCAGTGATGTTGAATGACTTTGAATCACAGAATACTTTCTTCTGCCCTAACTTCTACCCTCATCATTTTTTCTTGTCCTTGATGAAAACATAGAGCAGCCATTCACTCTCACTTATTTAATAATTAATTTCACATTCTGAAGCAAGCCACTGTTATTAAATATCTCCCCCCTGCCCATAACCAATATTCTTCTTCTCCTGCTGGAGTTTGCCCTTCTTCAGAGTGAATAACATTCCTTCCTAAAAATGCTGAGAAAATAGCCAACAAGCCTCCACCAAGCCAACAAGGGAGGAAAAATTTTTATTCTCCCAAGAGAAATCTCCAAATTCAGCTGAATGAGAAGAGAAACCAGAGTTCTGCATATCCCCTACAGGACAGTGTAGATGAAAACCACTTGGACAATCTTTTTAAAAATTAAATGTTGCTTCTTATTAAAGCTTTGAGCCTAAATACATCCATCCCCAGCAATACCACCAGGGACCAAGAAAGTGAATGTAAATAATTTACTTTTTCCATGAAAATCCATACCAGAGCTTGTGAAAATTTGCATAGTAGTAATAATGGCCTCTCTATGTTGCTTTGAGGTTTGCAAAGCTTTTCATATGTGTTATCTCATTTAATTATCACAAACTCCGTGAAGTAGTTCTTCTTGTCCTCTATTTATCCACTCTGAAAACTGAGCCGGAGGGATGTTTGTGACTTGTCCAGAGTCACACATCTGACAGCTTCTGAGGCAGGATTGGAATTTAGATCTTCCTGACTCCAAGATCTAGCCCCCAAACCGTGGGCCTCCTAGTTGCCCAGACCAAGTTAAGAAGCCACGAGTTCTAGGTTCGGAGACAGACAACATAGTCTCATGCTGTAGTTCTGTCGCTTCCTCCCGTGAGGTCTTGGCCAAGTCTTCTCTCTGGTCCTCCCTTTCTTCCTCTATAAGAATGAGGGGTAGGCAAGATGCCCTCTAATCACCCTTTCATCTCTAAAGCAATGACTCTGTTCTGGGGAATCCAATGTTTCAGGGTCTGTAAGTCAGTGTACATTTGATCAACATTTGTACCCGGGCATAACAACACCCGAACTGTTTATCTCAGGTGGGAAGGGAAGCTCCTTCTCAATCTTTGAGCCCTTGGCCCCTGGTCCCAGCTCCCTGTGTGGCATAGTACA
Organism: Bettongia penicillata ogilbyi; assembly: GCA_023548195.1. NCBI lineage: Eukaryota > Metazoa > Chordata > Mammalia > Diprotodontia > Potoroidae > Bettongia > Bettongia penicillata. Next base: position 2,641,896 of record JAJHZJ010000218.1, read on the forward strand.
CTGGAAAGGCTTCTAGAATATGAGGCCAAATCCTCCCTGGGATGCTTGCTTATCAAGTATTGACCCCTCACTCCCCTCCCCACCCCCCAGGCTCCCATCTGTGAAATGCAGGCTTTGGCCAGATGTCTTCAGGCTCCTTCTCTGCTCTAGGATATGCTTCAGTCGATATTCTAGTGACAGAGACAACAAGACTTTGAATCCCCATGAACTCTTCTGATGTGCAGTCTATGCATTCCTCAGTACTTCACCTGGCAGTCACCTGAGATTTCCCACTTTGGCAGATACTCTCGAGGGGAAGCTGAGTGAAGGGACCTCTCTGATGAGAGCAGAGAAATGGAGTCCCTTGAGATCTCTGTGGCTCTAACTTTCCAGGGACAGAAAGTCGGCAGAGAGAAGAGGTGACTAATGAGCAGTGATTGCAGAGCCATCAAAGGAAGATGAGGGCTCCATGCTGCCCCAAGTATCTGTGCCTTTCCCCTAGGGTGAGGCCGTCTGTTATCGAGTACTCTAGACTAGAGTTTTGGAGAATCAGCCAGATCAGGCCTGGAGGGATGTGAGGAACTTGGAGACAGTTCAGGGAGAACAGCAAAGATGATTAAAGGACTGGAAAATAGGGCCTGAATGGAAAGATCGAAGGAATTAGGGTTTCTTTTATCCTGAAGGAAAAAAGGCTCAACATTGGCTTTTACTGTCTAGGGAGGCTTGCCTATTTTACAAAATATAGTGCCTAGCATTCCTCTCTCCACCAAGAACAGAATAAAAGAAAAGGGATTCACAAAAGCAGTCCAAGTCACTTGAATGAATGAATGAATAAAAAACATATACCATGTGCCAAGCACTGGAGATAGAAATCAAAAAACAAAGGCAGTCCCTGACCTCAGGAGCTTATATTCTAAGAGAGACAAGATGTGATTGGCACTGGTGACCAGGACTGGGCATTTTATTGGGAAAGTCATGGGGATCATAAATGAAGTCATAGACCAAGGCAAGACATATCTGATAATTACTCAAGGATCTGTGATTTCATCCATGTCAGGCCTCCTTCCACTGAGATAATAGTAAAGGGATAAATGTTTACCAAGCACCTACTCGGTGGTAGGCACAGAGTCAAGAGTTTTACAAATATGTAATCCTCCCAACAACCTTGTGAGGTAGAAGCTATTATTATCCCAATATTGAGAAAACCAAGGCAGGCAGAAGATAAGTAACTTGCCCAGTGTCACACCGATAGGAAATATCTGACGTTGAATTTAAATTCAAGTCTTTCTAACTCCAAGTCCAGTATGTCATCCACTGTGCTACCTAGCTACCTCCCAAAGCAGATCGATGGTTTCACAGATGGCTTTTGGCTTTCCAAAGAATTCATCACCTGTGGCAAACCATTTCTTTTGCATGGCATTTAACCCATGTTATCTCATTTGGTCCTCAAAGCCACCTTGCAAGGGATATGCTATCATCTCCCCCTTTTCTTCAGATGAGACTTCAACTTGCCCAGGGCAGGATTCCAAAGCTAAGTTCCATGACTTCAAGAGAAGTGCTTGCCTCACTAAGCTATCATCTTTCCTTCGAGTGATGAGCCCTTTCAAACAAAGCTGGTGCGCAGTCATGAGAGATGTGGTCAGATGCTGAGCCCATTGATGAAGGCCCTCCAGATTGATGTGATGTGGCAGACTACACAGATAGTATGGAATAGCAGTCAGAGTCCAGACATGGGCTCAAAACTTCACTTCCCTAAGTTTTAAATTTTCTCTCCTTCCCTTCCCAAGATGGCATGCAATCTGAAATGGGCTCTACACATACATTCCTATTACACACATTTTCACATTATTCACATTGCATAGAAGAATTATAATGATGCAAGAAACCATGAGAAGGGGGGAAGCAAAACAAAACAAAACAAAAAAAGAAAATAGTCTGCTTTGCTCGGAATTCTCTGGACATGGATGGCACGTTGCATCATGAGTCCTTTGGAATTGTTTTAGGTCCTGTCATTGTTGAGAAGGGCTAAGTCTTTCAAAGTCAGTCCTGTTATGAGGCTGTTACTGTGAACAACTTTCTCCTGGCTCTGCTGTCTTCACCCAGCATCAGTTCTTATAAGTGTTTCCAGGATTTTCTGAAGTCTGCCTGTTCATCATTTCTTACAGCACAATAGTATTACATTACACTCATATACCAGAACTTGTTCAGCCATTCCCCAATGGATGGGCATCCCTTTGATTTCCAGTTCTTGACCACCACAAAAAGAGTTGCTTATCAATATTTTTCTACATTTGAGACCTTTCCACATTTTTATGATCTCTTTGGAATACAGCCCTAGAAGCTGTTTTGCTGGCTCAAGGCCTATGCACATTTTTATCATACTTGGGTATAGTTCCAACTTGCTCTCCAGAATGGTTGGATCAGCTCACAGCTCCACCAACAATGAATCAGTGTTCATCTCTCCCACATCTTCTCCAACATTTATCATCTTCCTGTTTTGTCATGTTAGCCAATCTGATAGGTATGATGTGGTACCACAGAGTTATTTTAATCTGCATGTCTCTAATCAATAGTGATTTAGAGCATTTTTTCATATGACTACAGATAGCTTCAATTTCTTCCTCTGAAAACTCAGCCTCAAAAGGTTATTGTGAGGATGCAATGAAATAGTGCAAAGAAAATAATTTTCCAATCTTAGAGCCCATTATAAACGTTCATTATTTTTATTATTCTGGTGTCATAGCTTTTGACAGCCCAGAGTTCCCCCCATTCCCCAATGAGATGCTGGAAGAGGGTTTGAGTAGAGGGCCTTGGTTTTCCTGTGGTTCTCTTTGGAGACTATTGGTCTTTAGAAAGAGGCTGACATCCTCCTCACCCTCTCTCTAGCCAACGTTTATCTAGGACCTTAAGGCTTGTAAAGCTCTTGATCTTTATTAGCTCATTTGAGTATAACAATAATGAGAATTAATGTGCATCTAGCATGTGTAGGTTTGCAGAACATTCCCCATCACCTGCAGGCCAAAATGATCAATCCTCTACTTGGCCTTTAAAGCCCTTCCCAACCCAAACCCTTCCTACATTTCCAGTTTCCTTACATTTTTCTCCACACAATCCATGACACAGCCACACTAGTCCGCTCACTGCTCCTCACACAAAGATTACTTCCTAATCAAAACCTGCCTTTACACTGTGAAACCCCCACACCTCCAGGGCTCTCCCTCCTCACCTCTTAGCTTCCCTGGCTTTCTTAAAGACTCAGCTCCAATCCAGCCTTCCTCAGTAGACCCTTTTTTGTCCTCCTTCTCCTCAACCTTGAGCTGCTAGGATCTTCCCCTCTGAACTCATATTCCATTTGTATTGAACATATCTATTATGCTCCTGATTTTCCAAGTGCTGTTTCCCCCACTGGAGTGGTGACTCAGCAAATGGATGCCTTTTGCCCTGCTTTGATGTCCCTTGCACTTAGTATGGTGCCTAACAATAGTATATTGCTGGTAATAAGTGCTTGTTCATAGGCTGATTGATTGTTCCCTGACACCAAATTTAGCACTCTACCCAGCACCATGGACAGAAACCCCATGTCCTCTATTTCTCATAATGTGAATTTCAAAGAAACCATTGGTGGTGTTTCCATTTGCATCCCTCTGCTTTAGACAAGCTGTCACTTCTGGCCCCATCACAACATCCCTTGTTTTTTTTCCTTTCTTTGTATCCCTAGCCCTTAGTACAATGCCCACAAAGAGGGCTCTTAGTAAGTCTCATTGACTGGCTGGCTGTCCTATGACACCCAGCTTCCAACCATCCTCTCCCTCACATAGGAATCTTATAAAATGCTGCTAAAATGCCCTTGCTTGGAAATGACTTTGAAGCCAGAGGCAATGACTTAGTCACAAGGGCTCAAACAAGAAACTCAGAGGGAGTGTGGTGCAGAGGATGGAGACAGTTACAGAGAATGATTTAGATTCAAGGTTGGGGAAATAATGATAAAAATGGTAATAATCACCATTAGCATATGGCTTTAAGGTGGGAAAAGTATTTTGTATTGGCGAGCTCATTCGGTCAAAAATGTTGTACTATAGGTGCTATCATCAGCCCCATTTTACAGATAAGGAAAGTGAGGGAGAAAGAGGTTGAGATTTGCCCAAGTCACATAGCCAGAGAATGTCTGAGTCAGCACTTGAATTCAGGTCTTAGTTACTCCAAGCCCCAAATTCTATGTATTTTAACACCCAATTGTCTTACTAATAATTAGAGCTATCCAAGAATAGAGCAGACTGTTTTGGGAGGTAGTGTGTGTGTGTGTGTGTGTATGTGTGCGTGTGTGTGTGCATATGTATATGTGTGTATGTGTGTGTGCATGTGTGTGCATGTGTGTATGTGTGTGTATGTGTGCGTGTGTGTGTGCATGTGTATATGTGTGTATGTGTGTGTATGTGTGTGTGCATGTGTGTGCATGTGTGTATGTGTGTGTATGTGTGTGCGTGTGTGTGTGCATGTGTATATGTGTGTATGTGTGTGTATGTGTGTGTGTATGTGTGTGTGCATGTGTATATGTGTGCATGTGTGTATGTGTGTGTATGTGTGTGCGTGTGTGTATATGTGTGTGTATGTGTTGATACGTCTTGGTCTCTCTCTCTCTTTCTCTCTCTCTCTCTCAAAGATTAGCTAACCACTGATTGAATGTGTGGCAGAAGGAGATTTTCAGACTAGACAAGCACTGAACACCCCCTGCCAAGGGTGATGTTTTAGGATTCTGTGACTGAGAAAGAATAAGAAGTTATGGTTCTGACATGTTGAATTGTAGGCAGCACACAGATGCAGTTTGATTGCTCTTAATGAGGAAGAGCATAGGAGAATAGATATAGGTATGTGGATGGATAAATGGATGTATAGATGGAAGGACAGACAGTCACAGACAGACAGAGATGGATACACAGACACAGTCAGATGCAGATAGATAAGAATAGATGGAGAGAGATATAGTCAGAACTAGAAAGTACCTTAAAGACTGCTTAATCTACTCCCCTCCCCCAACTCCACAGGCATATTGATGAAAGGCTTGCCATACCTTGCTCTGTGCCCTCAAGGAGATCATAGACAAAATGCAAACAACTTATACATGAAATATAGTGATGGGTTAATCTGGAGATAAAATCAGAGAGAAGCTGATGACATTCTGAGGAACTGAGGCCAAAAGAGGACTAATGACTTGTACCAATGCACACAGGTCGTTAGTAGCAAAAGTATGATTTGAACTCAGACCCGTGAATGCCCCCCAAACCTCAAGTTTTCTTGGTTCCCATGAAACCAAAGCACATATTTATGCACATACCAACACACCAAAACAAGAAATGAAAGAAAGCCTATGGCATCCACTCTATAAATCCACAGCCCACAAGCACTTCTCAGCCCCCTTCTCTATATGCTAAGGATTGGGGCAGAAGATGGTCTTGAACCCAGGTCATCATTACTCCAAGGTCAGGCCAGCTCATAACCCACCATCCCATGCTGCCTCTTATCTAGCACCTTGTAAGGGGCTCATAAATTCTGTCTGAATGGATGAATGACAGGAAAGATGGTTAGTGAAAGAATTGAATAGCTTTGATAAGGCAATGTGGCCTTAGACGTCACATCCAGTAGATGACCCATGTTAAAGAAAGAGAAGCCCAGAAATGAAGAGACAGCCTGGGATCATACATGGTGATGGCCACACTCATCTGCAGGCTCCATTCCACTTCTCAGTTTTCTTTGTTTCTTCCACTTGATGTTGACTGGATCAGGATGCCTTTTGTCTCTGTGATTCCCATGTGGTCATTAGTTGCTCTTAGTAACTATAGACCAAATCAGTTCTCTGTAGATGTTTCCAATAAGTGACATTATTTCTTTAGTCAAGCATTTCAATTTCATTGATGAGTTTATCTATAAAGGTCATCTGTAAATCTCTTTTCCAAGAGACTAAATATATGTTACAGGACCCTCCTTTCAATTCTGAGTGGAAAAGGGGTGAGCTTTTCAATCCATAATTTAGAAGCAGAAAATGGAGGTTGATATATCATGATCTGGGATGGTGCATTTAGGAGTAGGAAAAGTGGTCATTGGGTCATCATCTTTCTGCAGGGATGTTGTCCAATAACTCTACCTTAAATACACATAACATGTAGTTACAAGTGTAACTGCCAGATTTGCTTAACATTCCTCCTTCTCTGTAGAGATCAAGAGGGAGAAGAAATAGCTCCCCACCTCTAGCTTGTTTTGGAGGGTTTGTGTCTGTATTTCAGCTGTTAGGGATCTTAAAGTGATCATATCTGGCATAAGGTCAAACCGATGGAGTGATTATGTATTGGGACTGGAGTCAGGATACTCTGCATTCCAGTTCCACCTCTGACAGGTCCTGGCTGAGTGACCACGGAAAAATCACTTGACCTCTCTGAAACCCAGGTAACTTTTAAGATGACGTCTCCTAAGATAGAGATAGATTGAAATTTGTGTCTCATGCTGGTGGAATCATGGGTCCTCAGCAGGTGATGTATTACAGATGTCATTCATTACTGTATAAAATTAATCTTGGGGAATGTGGATTTTCTTTATTTGGAAGAAATATTCATGATATTTCTCTACCAGGGAGTATCCTATACCAACAACATGACAGGTCCAGAGGAAGAATCATTGTATTGTAGGGATTGCATGGTGCCAAAGGCTTCATACTAATGGTTTCTTTTTCCTAGCCCAGATCTGTGATTGCATTGTCATGAGGAACTCTTAGTAAGGAAATGCCCTCTACCAGTGCAAATGCAGCCCCTGCTCTGAGGAATGGGGCATCCTAGAGAGGAGTTCAAGATCACGAGGAGGGTTTTGTGGTCTAAACTCAGAGTCAGCCTTTTTTGGAGGAAGGGCTTAAACCCAATCTTCACTTTGAAGTCAGCTCTCCATCCACCAACCCATGAATGAAAGGATGGAAAAAAAGTGCATTCCTTGTGAAAAGGACTGGGAATGCCAACAGAAAGCAAGCTGGGCTCTGCTCTCCAGGAGCGGTCACTATAATAAGGAAAGATGACGCAGGCAGAAGGTTTCAGCTGGAAGTCAGGTGGGAAGGCTCAGGGCTCCTTAAGGGTCAGGGGCAAAGCAGATGGTGATTCCTGCTGTCTTTATATGCCTGGGAAATCACAGGCCCAATCCATCCCAGGATGCAGCCAGTGTGCTCATATGTCTGGAGGTTTGCAGAGCGCTTTTCACACACCACCCTCTTAGGTGAATCATTGCTGCTATGGTTATTCCCACTGAGGAAACAGAGGGTCAGAGAAGCAAATGACTTGCCCAGGATCATGAAGCTTGTAAATGGTAGGGGCATATCCACCCAAGCCCAGGCCTTTCCTCTCTCCAAGCCTAGAACTCGTTTGCACACCCTGAACTGTAAAACTGAATGCATTCAATTGAATTTCATTGAACTACAAAATACAGTAGGCCTGGTAGATGCAGCAGATGGAACATCCAGCTATGAGAAATTGAATCCTGCTAGAGGAGAGGGATCATTGGTCATCATAGCATAGAACCACCACAGGACCCTAGGAACCATGGGAATAAAAAAGCCCATCATAGATGCTAGTATTTTGGGGCAAAGGGATGGTTGCCCCCCCCCCCCAGTTATGATGGTAAATAACAACAGGTGACTTAAGGTGTGTGAAGCACTCTACATATATAATATCATTTAATTTTCACACTAGGAGATAAATGCCATTATTATCCCTATTTTAAAGATAAGGAAACTGAGGCACAGTGCAGTGAAATGACTTACCATGGTCATGTGGCCAGGATCCTAACTCCAAGGCAGCGTTGAACCCCTACATCATTGAACTGCCACCTCACTCTCTCCTTGGAGTGAGCACTTTCCCCTGAGACAGGCCATATGACTCGTAATACAGCATAATCAGAGAAGAACTGGGTTTGGAATATGAGGACCTGGGCTTCAGATGCCAGCTCTGTCATCCATCGCCTATACCGGCCCTGGCATGTCACTTACCTTCTCTCTTCCTTAGTTTCCTTATCTGTACAATGAGGGTATTGGAGTAGATAACCTCTAAGAGTCCTTCAGTTCAACACCTTTGATGCCATGAGTTACTCTAAAGCTTAGTAGCTTTGACAAAGGTTGAGGCTGAAAAATCCTTCCCCTTGGGGCCAACCTGGTGAGGCACCTTGGCAAAGCAAGATCTGGATGCAGTTGGACTCGTTGTCCAGGTCATTTCAGTGTGAAAGGACCTTTCCAAGAAGGTGCTCCCCCAGTAGAGTCTCCAAGAGCCCTCCGTCACCTCCAAGCCACACTGAGGTGCTGGAAGAAGTTGTTAACATTACCCTGGAAAAATAAATGGGCTTTCACTTCCCTGATCCTGCTGCCCTGAATATTTCCCCTGGTGATGCTCTGCTATTAGAAGTTACACAATTTTCAAAGAGGGGCTTTCAAGAACAACTAAATCATTGCAAAAGGATGACATATGGCATCTTTTTATGGAACTCTAGGGAGCATAAATTTAATATAATTAGATTTGAGACATTTCAATAATGCCTTAAGAAAAAATTACAGATTATATTTTTAATTGTAGAGAAAGTACAGCGGGTTATCTTCAAGATTAGCAACATGGAAACATACAGTGGGAAGATACTCTAGGGACCACTTTGTCCAGACTGTCATCCAAGATCAAAATACCTTTGACAGCATACCTGAAAGGTGGTCTGTTTGAATACTTCCAGTGATGGGGAGCTCACTGCCAACCAAAGTGGTTCATTCCATTATTTTGAAATTTGACTTAATTTTTTGTCGATTAACAAAAAATCTGTTTTCCCTCCCTCTTACCTCCTCCACTGAAAATAAATAGAAACAATCAAACCCTTGTAAAAAATGTACGCAAACAAAACCAATCCTACACGGACATCCAACGCAAAAATGCCTCATTCTATTTGCTGCCGTTCAGTGGCATCCAGTTCTGAAAACCCATTTTAGGGTTTTCTGGGAAAAGACACTAGAATCGTTTGTCATTGCTTTCTCCAACTCATTTTATAGATGAGGAAACTGAGGCAAGCAGGGTTAAGTGACTTGCCAAGGGTCGCCCAGCTAGTAGGTGTCTGAGGCTGGATTTGAACTCAGGAAGATGAGTCTTCCTGATTCCAAAGCCATTGCTCTATCCACTGCAGTGCCATGTACTGCCCCAGGTCTCATTCTCCACCCTGAGTCCATTACCTCTCCAACAGCAGGTGGGTGTCCTGTTTCATCAGAGATCCTCTGGAATCTAAGTTACGGCATTGAGGAGAGTTCTTAAGTCTTTCAAAGTTATTGCTACAAATGCTATCCCATTTTTTCTCACTGAGCCAACATCTGTCTCCCTAAAACCTTTGCCCTTCAGGGTTTCTTCTGACATATGGAGTGGCACAGAATATGTTTAGTCCTCCATTCACATGACAGTCTTCAAATACTTTAAAACAGTCACCATATTCTCTACTAACTCTTGTCTTTCCACAGCCTAATATGCCCAGGCCCTTTGGCTGTTTCTCCTAAAGTGTAGTACCCTGTCTCTCCATAATCATGGTCACCTTCTTTGGGTTGTACTCCAGTTTATCAGTGTCCGCCTTCAAACAGGACAACCTGAAGTGAATATTGGGGAGCTCATCAGACCACTCTGCCTACAGCTGCCTACGGGGTCATCTGGGAGGCATTTCAATAGAGGAGAGTCCCTACGAGCCTAAGATCTTTCTTTGGCCCCATGCTATCCAACATTTTTGACACTTCAAAGGTGATGCTCTACATGGCATGCTGATGAATCTACACATGCTCTGAAGCTGAGCAGGACAGTTAAGGCTTGGAATAATAAAGCCAAAATCTAAAATTGGAAAAAAGGAAAATTTCTCCAGGCTAGTATGTCAGAGCAAACCTAAGAAGGTGAGTGGAAAGTTCTATACTGGGGCTCAGATAACCAGTTACGCGACTATTGGTTAGGAAATAAATAACTAGAACACAAATCATATAAAATGCTTGCAGACTGCATGCTCAAATGTGGCATAATAAAAATCAAGGCAAATTCAATAGCAGAGGTTGCTCCAGCTTCTCTATCACTGGGGACCCCCAAGTGGAAGTTAGGTCAGCACCATCAGGAGTATTCAGGGAGTGGGGGGGCTGGGGAATTCCTAGTTAAGCCTGGGTTGAGCAGACATCCTTCCAATGACCCTCTGGTTTTGTGACTCAGTACAAATGACAGTAGGGCCCTTTCAGGGTTGTGTTGGGCAGTGGTTAGTGATCAGCTTTCTAGAGAAACAAAAGGATGTGCAAACCCCTCTTAAATTTAATCTGCATTATTTAACATTGTCTCTGGTGCTTCCTGGAGTCTGGACAATCAACCAATCAATCAAGCCCTGATTTGTAACTGTTGACTTCAGAGGTGTCAAGATTTCACCTTGAAAAATGAACAGTCCCTGTAGGTGTCAGCTCCCTGGACTATTTCCTCCTATTTCTTGTACCTTCTTCTCTGTTTATGCCGGTTAAGCTCACATGATCTTTTATGCCAAGGGCCGCACACTGCCTGTTCCAACTGACTTTATTCTAGCCCTTTTTCACATGAATTGATGTTCAGCCATATCACCACTGTCTACTTCTCCACTAGTTTCTCTTTCTCAGTCCAAGTGAAAAAAAAAGAATTTCAGATGTATAGATGTCTCTGAGGAGGGTATGCCTTCTTCTTTTGCCCAAGAGAAAGCATCAGGCTGGCACACCAGGACTGGGGAGTCAGTCCTCAATTGTCCTTCATACTACAGGGAAGAAGAGGTGGGAAATGTTGAGGCATCTTTAGCTTTGAAATGCACTCAGAGGGGCTGAAACCCAACACTAGCCATCACCTCAGGACTACGGGGCACCATGCTCCATACTGGCTGCTTTTTAGAGACTTCAGTGCTTTCCACAGAGGAAGAAAAACAGCCAGTAATGCAGAGAGAGAGGGAAACAACTTAGTGTGAGATCCAGGGAATGACAAGAAGAGCAGTCAAGAAAGAGAGGACAATGGCTACATCCAGAATCACAGTCACCTGAGAGACAAGGACCTACGTAGACCTCTGGGTGAGGAACCAGGATATGTAGGATGCAGGTCTATTTATGTGTTGATGCTCTTACATGGAATGATCCATATAAGATGTGCATTCCTGCCAAGGCTCCCAGGTCATAACAGACTCCAGGTCATTCATCCCTTTTATCTATACAAGACTCTTGAACTTTCCCTATTGACAGTCAATCAATTAAGTATTTATCAAATCAGTTAATTAACATTTATTAAGTACTACTATGTGCCAAACCCTTGCACTGTAACCCTGTAATATCAGGGAGATACCTTGCTGCAGAAGAGGACGAGCAGGATCCCATTCAGAAGCATCTGATTGGCTTTTCCACTCTGATATCATAAGCAGAGGATGGGGGCAGCAATCACAGAGACCACATGTGGGAATGGAGGGGTCTTCTATTTCTAAGAACCAAAATCCCAACTGTGGAGAGTTCCTGAGAAGGGACAGTGGGGCTAACAGACAGGAGGAGAGATCCCTAAAGAACAGACACCCTTGTGTAGACAGACTCAATCAGAAAGGGGAGGTGGTGAGCACATGGAGTATTCCCAGATGGGCAGATCCATGTCCTCCATAAGACAATTGTGAGGATCCAGCAGGGCAGTCTGTGTAAAGTGTCTGCAAAGCTTCAAAGTTTCTATCATTGTGAACTGTATTGTTACTGTTGATGTTTTGTGCTTTTATGAGACCAGTGATTTCAACAGGATAGAGGAGCAAGGGAGGGTCCTAGTGAGAAACATCTTCCTCCTCATAATGTGAATAGGTGCCTTCCTAGTTTTAGAAAGCTACCTGGGACATTGGAAGTTAAAGGATTGGCCTAGGGAATCACAGCCAGTATGTGTCAAGGCAGGAGGACAATAACCCAGGTCTTGCTGGTGCCAAGGCAAGCAGTCTGTCCTTGCCACACAGTATCCAGATTTTTTCCTCGACTACAACAACAAGGCTGAGAACTGCCTTATTCCTACTTTTTACAAGTCATAGCATCATAGGATTAAATTGTAGCCTGATGCCCTCGAAAGGGATATCAGAGGTACTCAAATACAATTCCTCCTTTAACTGATTAAGAAACTAAGGCATGGAGAGGTGAGGTGATTTGCCCATGGCCACATAAGAATAGTATGAAATATATGTATAAGAATAGGTGCAATATGAGCCAAGGTCCTCTTGATTCCAAATCCAGGATCCTCTCTACCACGCTAGCAAGAGGAAAGTCTAGGGCAAGTAGACCATGAATGTCCTACATTAGGTTAATCAGGAATTGACTCTCCTTCCTGCAAGGAGTTGGAGTCCCTTGATTTGGAAGTCTATTTTAATTTTTCTAAACTCTGTGCCACCTTTGACCTCATTCAAATCTCAATAAATAAAGCTGCTATTATTGTACCCATCTTAAAGACAAGAAAACTGAGGGTTCCAAAGGGGGAAGGGTAAGACAGACACAGGATGAATTGCCAGGTCTCCTGACTCTAGACGGAATAGAGCGAAGGACTCAGAGTCAGAACGCCTTGGGTTCACAACACACTTCAGGCATTTAGTAGCTGTGACCATGGAAAGGCAGATAATCTCTTGGAACCTCAGTTTCATTATCATTATTCATAAAACATGGGTTAGGGTTAGCACTTTCCTCATGGAATTGTTATAAGGGTTGTAGATGATAATGTGTTAAGACACTTTGTAAATTATTATATAGATGTGAGCCATTGTTATTTAGAGAAAAGAAAGTACCTTTGAGCAGGGCTTTGGCTTTATCGAGAGTTTGGCAAATTTCTTTGTGTTGCATCTCCACTCCCTTGGATGCTTCTTCCAGTGTCTGGAACTATATGAATGGCAGCTCTTCCTTCATCCCTTTCTTTGTCTCATAAACCCAGAAAATTCTGGCCCTTGTCTAGCTCTTCCCAGTTTTCATAGATTGACTTTGCCATGTTGCTCCCTGCTACTTGAGGCTCAGGCCTTGAACTTCTCCTTCCTCTTGGCAGATGTGATGGCAGTGGAGCTCTGGGAGGTTACATCTCAAAGCTCTGTGGCTGGCAGGCTTCCTTTGACTGGAACACATTTCAGTGGGAGAATAAAAATGTGGATTTATAGTTCAAACCCTAAGTAGCATTTTTCAGCTAAGAAATGAAGCCTGGCTGTGGCTAGCCCTAGGGGATGTAAACACAACCTTACCTGTAATTAACCCAAGGCTTCTCCTGTTCTTAATGTAAATGGAACTATAATTATATTTCCTTAGTATTAGTAGAAAACTCTTCATCTCCAACTCAGGTTTCTGAGGGGAATGGAGGACATGGCATCCATCTCACAATGACAGCCCTAACATATCTGTGGCTGGGGGAAAAACCTGCCTGATAATAAACCTGGAGTTGAATTTGATGTAAGACATATGGTAATTACTGAAATAATATTATCGCCCAGCTCCTGCAATGGTTTTTCAGGAGGTACAATTTCCTGTATTGTCTGCGATTAAAATCCCAGTTTGGGGTTATTGATAGCAACACCTTTCTAAGACAAGATCGGGTACCTGGTGACAGCTGGGAAGTTCCTGCTTCATGTGCAGGTAATTGGGTTGAGAATAAGGCCTGCATGCTAAAAACTGATGGTGCGATGAGAGGAAGAAGTCCAGGGAGTACTGCATGTATAGGGGTGCTTCTTGATAAACTCTGAGACAGAGTGATGGCAGGGGAAAGGAGACAGCAAACCTAGTGCCCTTCATTTCTTTTCCAGAGTAAGCCATCATTGTCTTGCTGGGTCACAAAGTCCTAGGGCTGGAGCTTGAAGGCAGCTGAGAGGTTGAAATTCTAGAGCAACTTTCTCTTCTCATAGAGGAGGAAAAGGAAGCCCAGACAAGGGAAGAGATCTGTCCAAAGTCATTCAGTCAATGATAATGAGTATGAAAATGAGGATGAGAGGTAATGCATTAACACACATTTATTAGGCTACTATTGGGCTGGAATCAAAGTAGGTAGAAGTGCTTTTAGTGATGTTGATGAAGATAGTGATGTGGTGATGATGATGATGGTGATATTGAAGATGGTGAAGATGGTGATGTGGTGATGATGATGATGGTGATGAAGATGGTGAAGATGGTGATGTGGTGATGATGATCATGGTGATGAAGATGGTGAAGATGGTGATGTGGTGATGATGATGATGGTGATATTGAAGATGGTGAAGATGGTGATATTGAAGATGGTGAAGATGGTGATGTGGTGATGATGATGATGATGGTGATGAAGATGGTGATGTGGTGATGATGATGATGATCCACCACCAGCAACAGCAATAACCCAACACAGAGTTAAGAGAACAGACCTTGTAAGTCAAAAATTCCCGTCCACCATATGCTAACTCCAGGATCCTGGACAAGTCATTTGTCAAGCCTCAAATGCTATTGTGTACAGTGAAGGTGTCCCTTGAGGTTGACAGAGGATTCCCTCACAATCACTCTATGATTAGCTGTTGCTTTAAGGGCTACAAAGCACTTTATATTTCTAAAACTCTTTGTGCCATTGCAAACTAAAAGCTTAACAAGTGAAGGAAGGTGGGATGGGCAGGGAGTTTGAAGTTATAATTTAAGATGACACTAAGACTTTTGGGACCCTGTACTATCAGATTCAATTCTTACAACAGCCCTGGGAGATAATCACTTATATCAACCCCATTTTACAGATGAACAAAGAGAGGCTGAGGGAAATGGAGGGATGTTTCCAGAGTCATATAGTTTGGAAGTGCCTAAGGGGAGATTTGAATTCAGTTCCTCTGAACTCCATGCCCAGCTCCCTCCCTATTTCCCAACATTGCTAATGTCAAAGACTGAGGAGTGAAAACTCATGTTCATCTCCAGAGGAGGTACCTGTCCCAGTCCAGCTGATTATGGGTTATCTTGAGAGTAGCGAGGAGACACAGTAGGCTAGAGCAGGGACTCTGAGGCAAGAAGATTTGAATTCAAATTCTGCTACAGGCATTTACTCATTAGCTAACCTTGAGTGGTCCTCAAGTCTAAAACAAAGCAAACTCTGTTTGCCTCAGTTTCCTCATCTGTAAAAGCAGATGGACAAGGAAATGGCAAACTATTCCAGTACCCTTGCCAAGAAAATCCCAGTGTTAGACATGACTGGACAATTGTTACTTTCATTGTAAAGTAAAGTAATAGCAAGCTTGCCCTTACCATTCTAAAAGTAGACTTAGACACCTTTAGGGTTTCTTCTCTTCCCCACGATCCCTCCATCCCCTCCCTCCAGTACTTCCGACTCCAAATCCATCCCTCTTTTCACCAGCACCACCACCCACCCCCAAATGCAAAGTCTCCTTTTCCTCTAGTCTCCTTGAGACCTCAGACTGTGATTTTGAGAGTCCTGTGAGAATCAAGAGAATGATGAATGTGGAGGCAATAGTGAGAAGAAACCCACTCCTTGGATGTGCTTAGATTAAAGAAGACTGTCTAAGCAGGTGCACCAACTGGGTCATAATGACCTCCATTTCCTTCTGACTTAGGCTGATACACAAGTGGAAACTGACCTTGAATAATTATCAACTAAATATGACTTATTTTGCATAATAACTCTGGGCGTGTACAAACACAAACAGGTACATGTATGTGCCAAAGGCAGAATTGGGTCAATAGTGCCTGAGCCCATGCTCTATTTGTATCCATGATTGTCCATGCATTTTTCAGGGCACTCGATTTGGGAGCACCAGTGCTGATCAAAATGGGTATTCTTGCTTCAGTTAATACAAGGAAACTAATCAAATATCTCTGCAGAAAGCTAGATTCTAACTTCTTTCCCTTTTATCATCCCATGTGCAGTGTTCATTTACAAACATCCTACTAAAGACCCATAAAACAGTGGGATCTATTAAACAGTTATTATTTAAGCACAAATCACAGCTGGATACAACACTGGTGGAGTGTTTCTGGTGTCCCTTGTAGCTTAAGAGCTGAGGACCCAAAGATATAACGTTGCTGAATTAGTGTGTCTCTAACGTTGGAGAAAAATGACTAAAGTGTTAGAATTGAGATGTCATAAGCATGTTAGGATTTGAAATCATCGCTTGTTTTTTTTTATTTTCTTAAAGACAATTCTCTAGACTTCAAACTTTGATATTATGCAGATATCCCATCACTGTCAGGAAGAGATGTACAACAGAAATACCAATAGATTTGAAAAGATAAGACCTGAGTTTGATTCTGATATTCACCAAGTTGCTTCTATTCTAGTGGTCCTCAGTTTCCTGATAGATTATATGATCTCTAATATCCCTTCAAGATTGAGATAAATTGATCTCATTGGCTATTATTTATTGAGTTGACTTGACTTTAATCCCTACTAGGACATATTAAAGAGTTAGTCTGTGTACAGCTAGGAAGGAAAGTGATGATTACCAAGATCTACTGTGGATCCAGCAAAAACAGGTCAACTCAGTATGACCTTCTTTCCTTTGATAAGGTTATTATAAAGTAGGTCAGAAGAATTCTAGAGATAGGGTTTGTCCAGATGTCAACAAGGCATTTGCTTGCATCTTGCATGCTACTTTTGTGGAAAATACATAATAGCAGATCTCAACAATTAATTGAATTCAGAGCTAGTTAAATGACTGGATCCAAAGAGTTGGTACAAATGATTTGGTGCCATCTTGAAAGAAGCTGGCACCCCAGTGAAGCACAGTGGGAAACTGCGTGTGGGCAGACCCAGGCTGTTTTGGATGAAGTCATAGATTGCATGTTTGTTGATTCTGCAAGGTGAATCAGAGGTGGGAGGCATCACTGACACACTAGATGATTGACTCAAGATCTAAGAAGTATTTGACAAGCTAGAACATTGGGTCTGATGGGAAAGATGGTGTTTAATAAAGATAAATGTAAAGTTTTGCACTTGGATCTGAATCATCAACTACTTAAATACAGGATGGGGCTACAAAGAGGATAGGAAAAATAATGGGGATTTTAGCAGTCCTCACAAGGTAAAAGCATGATGTGGCAAAGGAGAAAAAAGCTGCAGTGAACTTAGACTCCATAAGGAGAGGCACAGTCTCCCAAAATAGGAAGGTGACAGATAATCCCACTAACCTCCATACAAAGTCAATCAACATATTGAGTTCTAGGTACCACATTTTAGGAATGCCATTAATAGGGTGGACAGAACCCACAGGAGAGAGCAAAGCTTGTGGGAAAGCCTCAGGTTCATGGCATATAAGAAGTGGTTAAAGGAAAAGTCTAGAGAATCTAGAGAAGACAGCGTTGTCTTCAGGTGTTGAGAGGTCTGTCCCCTAGAAGAGGAAGAACATTTATCTTCTGTGGCCTCAGAGGGCAGGACCAAAAGCAACAAGCAGAAATTGTGAGCAGGTGAAGTTTTGGCTCCAGGACTAGAAAAGTTCCTCCAAATAGAACTCTCTCCAAGTGCTGTGGGCTGTCCACCACCATAGGCTCCCCTTGTAGGAGATCTCCAAAAGAATCCTGCTGGATTATTGACCAGGTATGCTGTCAATGGGGCTTGGACTATAACAGATGGGCTCTTAACTTCCCACCAACTTGGAGATTCTGAGGTCTGGAGATTTAGTGTGTGTAATGGACCATGCATCCTTTAAAGAACCCTATCAGCTGGTATTCTTTATCCAGATCCAAGGTTGCAACCCCATCTTAACATGTTAGGGTTACTGTTAGGGACCTCAAGATCTTTGTATACTCCTTCAGAGAGACAGGAGGGGTCGGGTCTACGGGGTCATAGACAATAGAATCATTGGATCCAGTCTTGCTTAGGGGATGATCCAATTTCCTATTGATAGAAGAAGTCACAGCATAGAGATAAAACTAAAAGAGACCTTTAGGATCACATACTCCAACCCCTCCATATTACATAGGAGGAATCTGAAGCCCTGAGAGGCAGAGTCACTGCCCAAGGTCTAAGAGCCCTAAACAGCAGAGTCAGGGAAGCCCAGAATAGGGACTCCAAATCCAGCTCTCTTTCTGCCAAACCATACTGCTGCCCATGTCCCTGGAGAGGAACTCCTGACCTTGATCAAGTGCAAAAATCAAATTGTTTCCTTTTTGTTTAACTTCGAAGCAATGGGATTGATACCTTTCAAAATCTTCTAGAACATGGATGGATAGAACAGTGAGCATTTGCAAACCCAGAAATCAGTACAATGCCTGGATACAGTAGGTGCTCAGTAAATACAGGCTGGGTGAAGGAAGGAAGCCAAATTCAGCACTGGGGAAAAACAATGTGGATAAGTACTGGCTTTGACGGCAATGATTTCCTAATGCCTAAGATGTGAGACCTCATGGTAGACAGTGAAGGACGAACCAAGGGAAATGCAAATAGCCAGAAGAGACCCTAGAAGCTCTGGAGTTAATTAAACCCCCTCAGGAAGAAAACAAGGCCTAACAAAGTGGAGTGAAAGTCAGCTAGCTCAGAAGTGCCAGAGCTGGGAGCCAAAGCCAAACCTTTTGGTGCGAAACCTGCCCTCTTCACCATGTACCACACTGCTCTCTTCAAGGAACAACGCACACCACCCAGCTCTTTTGCACCTAGAAAAGACAAGAGTGGGGCCTAAAGATGAACAGAATTTGCTCAAGGTAGCCTCTGCCTGAGGAAATAGAGCCCTGATGGACAACTGGCTGAGGAGACACATGGCCTCCTGAGATCCAACACAAGACCATGGCCAGCTAAATGACCCTGGGTGGAACTACTGGTAGACTTAGATGGACAGCCATATTATGTGTCGATACAAAAACTACAGAAGACCTAAGTTAAAAATTCCAGCTCATTTACTTCCTACCTGATTTTGAGCAAGTCAGAGAAACTCCCCAGGCCCTTGGTTTGCTAAATCTTAGAGGGAAGTAATGTGCTTTTGTCTCATACACATGGCCTTTCTTTTTTCCCCTTATTCTAAAGAGGTTTTTACTGGGACATTTTTTGACTACATCACCTTCATTTCCCAGCATTTTCCTTCTTCACCTTGACACTCATTAATTATATTACAAAGATTTTCAAACAAAGGGGAGTTGGGGGATGGGGAACAGTGGTTAGCACAACTAAGTGAAACACCAGCCAAGCCCAGCGTCATGTGAATGAGTGAATGTCTGCATGAATAAAAAGGCATTTCTTAAGGACTTGCTATGTTCCAAGCACTGTGCTGTGAGCTGAGACAGAAAAGCAAAGCACTTAAGCAGATTACATTCTAATAGAAAAATAACAGATAGAGCAGAGTTGTAGCCAAGGAGGGAGGATTTGGAGCTGGAGAGTTACCAAGTTGGTGAGTGAAGCTACAGGGAAGTAGAGAGATAGAAATACATTTCCCAAGACTAATGGTAGGGTTCCTAACAGGGGAAAGGAGAGGGTAGCAGGTGCCCAGATTAGCCAAGCAGTCAGTGAGACCTCAGGGAGGGAGTAGAGATAATGGCTGGGGTCCACTGGAACTGATGACCCAAGGAACAGAAAAGATGGGCCCCAGAGCAGGAGTTCTGAGGATCAAAGGCTAGATATTTAGAGCATGATGTGAGGAGGTAGCTGCCTTCTCTTCAATGCCACAGACCAGACTTGGTCATTACAGTCCCACAGAACTCCTTTCTCAGCTTCATTGGATTGTTCTTATTGACATTCTTGTGGTCACTGTGTGTGTCTCCTGGCTTTCCTGGCTCTAGCTCACTTCACTTTGCATCAGTTCATCTAAGTCTTCCCATGCTTCTAGGCAATCATCAAAGTCCTTGTTTCTTATGTGCAGTAACATTGTGTTACATGTATGCAATTTGCCTAGCCATTCCATAATGCATAGGATTCTATTTGTTTCCATATGTAACCTTCCTACTAAGAGGGAAAAATGAGCAACGATAAGCATCATTGTTGAAGTCCTTGAAAGGTCTGGACTCAAGCTTTCTATGGTAACCAGTCAGCCTTGGGATAAAGCCAATGTCCTTCACTGTTGGGCAGCATCCAGAGGCAATGACTTGTCAGGTTGCTGGTCAAGTATGATGTGTTCTCTTGATTCTTCTCATTTCATATTTTATCAACTTATTAAAATGTTCCAAAATGATCATTTTATAGCACCATTATAATAGAAACTGTTCTCCCAGTTCTGCTAGTGTCTCCCCGCCTCAGTTCATTCAAGTCCTCTCATGTCTCTGAAATCCTGTTTTCTCATTGCCTACACCACACTCACACTCCATCACATTCATAGATCACAGCCCATTCATCCTTTCCTTGAATAATGGGCATCCCTTGAATTATCAGGTTTTTGCCACCACAGGAAAAGAAAGCTGTTATAAATATTTTTGTACATAAAGGACCTTATTTTGTTTCTTTGAATATAGGCTTGTCTATACAATAACAATATTGAAAAGACAAAAAAAATTGAAATCTGTAAGAATTATGATTAATACAATGACCATTCATGATTTCAAAGGGTTGATATGAAATATTCTGTCCACCTCCTGAGACAGGTGGTAGATTTAGGATACAAAATGAGACGTGTATTTTTGTATAAAATTGAGGAGGGGGTTGTTTTTGCTTGACTATGCACAATTTTAATAAGAAATTTGGGAGTTTTCTCTTTTTTCAATCAGGAGGGATTGACAACCTCTATGTTTACGTGTGTGTGGATATATATATATGTATATAAACACATATACACATGTGTGTTATATAAACACATACATATACTTATGTATATTCAGTCACATGAACACCCATGTGGAACAATGAGTTGATAACCTGGCTGTGGTCTGTCATATGGTGTATGGTTTTCAATTCTGGTCATCCAAGTTTAGGACAAACATTGATGAGCAGGCAAACATTTCAAAGGAGTCAATCAGAATGGTAAATGCCATCAGGTCCATACCCTGCAAAGACTGCTTAACAAAACCAGGGAAATGTAGCCAGCCTTGGGCTAATACAAGGACTAATTAAATATTTGATGAATTATTATGAGGATTGAAGATTAGACTTGCCTCTGCTCAAGCCCAGAGGACAGAACAAGGAGCAATGGTGGAAGTTAGAGAAAGTGGATTGGAGTCAGATAAAAGAAAGCATTCCTAACGCTTTGAGCTGGCCAACCCTTGGAACGTGCTGCCCCATTAGCTAAGGAGTTCCCCAGCTCTAGAAGTCTGCAAATAGAGACTCATTGTCAAGGATGTCCCAGCATGGAATCCTGCTCAGGTACTGGATGGATTTGATGACCTCCATAGTCCTGTCTAATGTTAAGATGCTACTATATATGTACGTATATAGATATATGTAAAAAGTTCCTAATCTGCATAGGGGGTGGAGGTCCTATATCTGATTTTCCTCATGTGGATAAAATCATACATACCTATCAAAACAATGCATATATAAGTATGTGTGTGTATCTCCTCTATCAAGTTCAAATCAACTTTCTCCAAATAAACATGGATACACATGTCTACATATGTGTTTATATAAAAACATTATAATGAAGGAATTTATTTCATGACAAAGATACTCCCATGACTTTGTGAATGAGTTTCTTGAATGTTTACAATTGTATTTACAAATAACAAAATAACTCCTTCCCCCAAATGCAATCTGTGGTAACGGTTCTATATACCTATTATTCCCAACTAGGAACTACCTAATGTGTTTTTATGTGTATGTATTTATACGGCCTGGAGGGGATGCAAGAGAGGACAAACTGAGGGATAGAACCGCGAGTTATTTCTTCCATTTCACAAGTGGGATCTTCCATTAGAAAAACATACTTTAATGCCAAAAATCTTTATCCAAAAAATAAAACTGGCAGAGTTTGAAGGCAGAAGGGAGAAGATTGGTGAGAAAGATGCTAATCATCAGGTCCAATGGGCTTAGTGCTCTTCCACTTTGCAATTCAACAAAGGGAGGTTGTGTTAAAAAGAATCAGGAGTAGAAGAGATCAGCTGGGACTCTGCACCAGGGCTGAGCATCAGGAATTCCACCTGGACCCTGGAGCCGTGGAAGCCAGCTTTGCTCCGCCTCCAGGGCTGGGATTTTCAGGTCAGCCGGACCTTACCCTTAGGAGTTTCTGTTCAATGTGGGAGAAAATGTGGCCAAGGATGCCAGCAAATCCCCCATGTAGCTTGTATCAGCTCATCTGTGCTTGTCTCGCACAACCTCGTTTGCTTTGCCTCCAGGATGACCATCCTCCCGGACTTGTGTGATGAGTCTCTGGGAAGTGCTTTCTAAACTTTAAAGGGAAACACAAATTCAGTCATTATCGTCATCATCATTATTATTATTTTTCGGGTTTGGGTGTTTGGGGGGGGCAGGGAGCAAGTCTTGGTTGGTCTGAAGCTGAGGCTACTGTATCCTTCTTAGGAGCAAAGACTCAGAGTCCATTCAAGTGGGGATAGGAGCAGTGATAAAGCCCCCTGCAGATTTGGCCTAAGCCCCATTTATACAAATCTTCCTCAATCTTTCCTCAGTTTCCTCTTCTCTCAGCTACTTGTTACCTGTGTGAACTTGAACAAGTCACTTAATTTCTTCATCTGTTAAATAGTGGACTAGGCTAGATGCTCTTTGGGATCCCTTGCAGCTCTAGACCTGTGACCCTACAGGCCTGGAAGGCTGATCTCAGGAGAGACAGTGTGCCATGTGAGGGTTTCAGCCTCTTCAAAGGCACAAAGGTAGAAGAGAAAATGCTTGAGAGGGGAAGAGAGAGGAGTCCACAGTACAGCCAGTGACCACAGTCAAGTCACTTAACCTTCCTAGTCCTCAATGTCCTCATCTGTAAAGTGGAAAGGGTGGACTTGATGGCAGCTGAGGGTCCTTCCTCTTCTAATTCAATGACCCCCCCAATGCCCAAGACTAGGGAGCTTTCCCCAGCAGTGAGTGTGACAGGCTGGCAGCGAGCTGAGTTCCCTCTCCAGCACCTTCTGATTGGGCATATCATTTCCAGCAACATATTTAATTGAATACCAACATGGGGGTACCCCATTCCCCCAACACCCCTGCAGTGGATTCTTCCAGGAACTCATTATATTAGCATTTGAGCTAAAGCTCTTTCAACTCATGCAATTCACTAATAATGCCTTGCCCCATGGTGGTACAAAGGGCAGAATCCTAAGGAGAGAAAGCTAAGAAACGCACTCTTTCTCCATCAGCCTGTTCTCCAGTTTAGCATAACCTAGGAGAGAGCTAGCTTATCTTCAGGATGAGTGGACCTGCTTTATTGCTGATATACTGTATGCTTAATTATGCTTCACTTTTCAAACTATATTAATTTTTAATTATTTGCATTTAATTATCTATATTACTTAAGCATCCAAGTTCCACAGCTAATGTTCTCAATGAAATATTTACTAAGCAACAACAGAAATGTTCTTGAAGCCCACAGAACTAAATGCTTGGGATTTATGGGGAGTTTTTTTTTTTCCTGGAGCCCTCCTTAATACTTCATGGGTGGAGTTTGGAAGGCCACGTGCTCGAGTCAGGTGCAGAGCCTCTAACAACTTTCAAGGACAGTTTGCCAAGTGTGATCTGACAAAGCAGATTGTCCTTCTCATTGATTTAGAAGTTTTCATTGGGATTACTTGTGCCATGGCCTCTTCCATCTCTCTTCTATTGGATCTTAAAACCCCATTCTCTGCCATCCTCCTTTCCCTATGCTGCCCCCATCCCAGGACCCAGGTTGAGCTTTAACAATATAAACATTAATTATGCTAAAGAAGTGGGAGCTTTAAGCATGCTCCATTCATGGTTCTAGCAAGACCATGTCTCTTGAGGAGTGAACGAATAATTGGCTAATTTATCAAAAACAATTCAGAAAGCATGATGGGTGATGTTGAGATACAAAAAAAGGCAAAAGGAAGTCCCTGGCCTCGAGGAGCTCTCCATCACATGGGAGAGACAACAAGCACACAAATGTATGTGTGTGTGTATAGCAAGCTATATATAGGAGAAATAGGAAATGATTAACAGAGAGAAGGCACTGGAATTCATAGGGGTTGGGAAAGGCTTTCTAGAAAAGGTGGAATTTTAGTTAGGACCTAAAGAAAATCATGGATGTCAATAGTTGGAATAGATGAGGAAGAGCATTCCAGGCCTGGGGGTGGCCAGAGAAAATGTCCAGAGCCCAGAGATGGCTTGTGGAACAGCAAGAAGATGACCAGTGAGTTGTAGGGGGATTGGATACTCCATGATGGTACACAGAACACAGTCCTGAGAAGAAATAGCTAAGGAAAGAGTATGTAGGGGACGGAGGTATAAGGAGACTAGAGAGGTGAGGTACATTAGGAAGGGCTTTGAAGGCCTAAAAGAAGATTTTGTGTTTGTTCCTACAGGGGATAGGGAGCCATCGGAATTTATCAAGTAGGGGTCGACATGGTCAGACTTTTTAGGAAAAATCATTTTGGTGACTTTTGAAGTCATTATAGTAGTAGCAGCAGAAGCAAAGAACTGAATACAAAGTTGATGCTTTCCTGTGTGATAGGACTTTAGAAATGGTGGATGTGAAGAAGGCAGAGATCCCTAGGAAGATACATGAACTGATGGAGCATGAAAGAGGCAGGACTGGCAAATGATTGACATCATGATTGCATCTATGCAAATGGAAAGACCCAAAAGAGAAGAGAAAAAAATCTGGGTGCTGCCTAATTATCATGATCACTTTCTTCCACCGGAACATCACTTATTCTATCAGACTTGTGTGACATGCCAGTTGGGTTTGCTTCATTACACTCCCTTGCTCTTTCTTCCTGTTACAAGAAATGACTCTCTGGGTAAGAAAAAGAGGAGGAAAATATTTGGAACTGAAGATGATGTCAGACAGTCAACAGGTATTTATTGAGCACCTACTATGTGCCAGACATAGGCCAGAAATATAAGTACAAAGAGTAAAACAATTCCCACTCTCAAAGAGCTGTTTAAAGGAAGAAAGGGACTTTGTGAGACAAAAGTCGATCATGCAAGATGGTCCCTGCCAGCATTTCAGGCATCTTTGTGAGGCTAAGGTAAGGGATGCCTGAATTGGGGACATATGGGATGGCCAGCATAGAACCATAGAGATGGTAGAGGGGGTGTTCTTTGTCCAGAGCAGAGAGGAGACCAGTTTGGCTGGATCCCCTGGGGGTGAGGGAGGACTAGAGAATGAGAGAAGTCAGCAATTTTTCTTTTAAAACCAAGTATTTGTCTATCACAGATGATCGTTGGCATGATTTCAGAGTCTTTTCTTCCATTGTCTTTCATGACCCAAAAAGATGGTGGCACTGCTGTCCCTTCAGCAGAACAGGCACTCAGCGAGGTTTTTCCAGCAACTTTGGTGGATATGTGCTCATCTCATCACACTGTCTAATCTTCTTTATTACCAATACAAGATGGTCGGATTTTGAAAAATCCCCTCAAAACAGCTTCATATCCATAAGCAAAACTGAAAAATTACAGAAGACAAATCCAATGGCCGGAGAAACTGGCATATATTCTGGTTTCCCTACTGAAGTACTGTATACATTTTAATTTTATACTCTCTCAGTTTCAGTTCCCTGTTGCAACATCCCATTCACTATACCTTAGATAGTCTTCTGAAACTGGATAATGGGGTTTAAACTGCATACCTATAGCTATAAACCAGATGGTGAGGCAGAAAACAGTCTGTCCTTCAAGTTAGAAGAGAACTGGTTTTGGATACCCCAAAATGGCTGCCTGGAATCCTGAGTAAGCCTTTGAATGAACTTCACTTCCCACAAATGTAAAATGTAGAGAACAGCATCTATGGTGTCTATCTCACCAGGTTGAAGCACATGGAAAGCATTTCATAAATCCTTATTGATTGTTTGGGATTGAATGGTTCAATGCACAGGAAGGGTTTTCTAAATCATCTTAAAGATGATATAGATATGGATATAGATTGATTCTCAATGTTCTTATTAACATAGTAAATGCAGCATGTTTCCTCAGCAGCTAAGTTAAGGGTCAGAGATTAATTTCTGTCAAACTTCTGGTGGAATCCATCCCTGGAAAGTGACTTCCTCATAGTAGCCTGACTTGCTAAAGTCATAAAACTTATGGGTTGTTGGGTTTTTTTATCAAAAAGCTATCTGAAATGTCACCTAACTAGCCCTTGACTCATCATTTTTTCAGAAGAAGAAACTGAGCCCCAGACTGGTGAAATGGCTTGTTTCAGGTCACCTTGGTATTGCCACCAGCACTATAGCACACATTTTTATTTAAATCCAGATCCCAGGACTTCAAATCTCAGTCTCTTTCCAGTAGACCCCAGGGTCAGAGAGAAGAAAGATGAATAAACCATTTCTCTTGACTCATCAGCAAATGATCTATCCATTCATTCATTCTAGATTTATCACCTACAAATAAGAATGATTAACATTTACATAGCACTTTGCATGCATTCTCTCATCCCAGATTCCTCTCAAGGGTATGCAAAGCCTTTCACCATCTGACTCCAACACCCTTTTGAGACTCAAATGAACCTATTTGCATTTCCCTGGGTGAGACTATCTACCTATTATCTGTAGTCTTTCCTCCTGCTTGAAGTGTCTGTCTCCTGACCAGCACCTTGCACAGTCCCTGGAGGGCGATTGGGAACCCCTCCTCTTCTAGGAGGCTTATGCTCATCCTCTCCATTACTAGCAATCAACCTCAGACCCTGAAGGAATTTTTTTTTTACTTGGCACACATTTTGTATTTACTATCCATTAATGTGTTGCCCTCCCCACAGTCCCAGCCCTGCAGAATGTAAACTCGTTGAGGGCAAACGCTGTTATGTGTTTATCTTTGCTCCCCCAGCAAAGGGAATAGCTGCTTTAAAAATGCATGTTCAATTGAACCGAATCATCACCACAACCCCCTGAGCTGGGTATGAGAAGTATTGTCTTATGGATGAGAAAACTGCCTTGGAGAGGTTAAATCAAAGAGCTAATAAAGCAGGATGGCAAACCTCATCTGCCCTGGATTTCAGTCCAACATTGTTCTCCCACCAGCCCCTCCTCCTCAAAGTGCAATGCTACCCAATTGGAGACTGTTGCCCTTGGAGGCACAGGCTCTTCCAGTCCTCCCTCTTCTAAAGCACTTGGGAGGAAGGAAGCCTTTTGCTTCCAAGATGATAAGCCGAGCTTGGAAGGCTTGTTTCGGTCCAGTAGCTGCAGCTTAGTGACACAGGCAGCCTCTCAGAAAACTTTTGTTTGGGGACCTTGCAAAATTAGCATTTTAATGATGAGTATTAAAGAAAGAGCATTCTTCCTGTGCTAAGTTCCAGTTAAGTAGCCATTAGATTGCATCGCCAGAAGGTCTGCCAGAAGTGGCCAGATGTTAGGGCTGCCACCTTTCTGAGTGCAATGGAGAAACACACCCCAAGTCTTTGGTGTTCACATTGGCACACTTGGCCCAGTCTCCTCTTAGTTCATTAGCCTGTGTTCTTCCCTATGGCGGGGGCAATGCCTCCCTAAAAGATGCAATGTCAGTCCCAGCTCTGTCTCCCTCTTTGCTGCATCTGGAGCCAGCATTCAGGGAGCAATTTTTAGTGATGTCCTGAGTTGTAAAATCGCCCCAGTTAGGGGTTGTATTATCATTAAAGCCAACAGGGTATCACTACTCAAGAAGGGATGGTAAATACTGGAAATTCACCTCATCAGGCTACACAGACAAGCTTAATAGGAGGAATTCTTTGTATCCTGATCCCTTTGAGGCCCCTGGCAAGCCTAGAGCCTTCTCAGAACTATGATGCTAAATGCATAAAGTAAAATGCAGAAGATTACAAAGGAACTCATTATATTGAACTACTGTTATCAGCATATCGAAGTTAAGAAGCTTTGATTTATTAAGTGGTCACTCTGTGTAGGCACCAAATTAATAATATTAATTAATTTTTCTAAATTTTCCCTATTATTAATTAATTAATATTATAAATGGATAATTAATAATATTTAATTAATCATTAACATTAATATTTGGTAATAGTTTAAGGTTTGCAGAACACTTTATATTTGATTCTCACAACAATCTTATAAAGCAGTGCCATTATTTAACTCCACTTTTCAGATGAAAAAACTAAGATTGACAGGTTGCAACTAAATAGATGTCTGAAGCAGGGTTTGAACTCAGATCTTCCAGACCTAAGTCCTATACTATATGCACTAAGCTAGGGTTGGCAAGAAAGGTGCAAAAAATAGTTCCTGCCCTCAAGATGCTTAAATTCCAGTGGGAGAAGACAACATGTAATTGCAGAGGTATATACAAAACACATAGAGAATGGTAGAAGGTGAAGCCCCTGGAGCCCATGCCCCATGATGACCAGCTGAAGGAGCTCAATGGGTAGGCTGGAGAAAAGAAGATTCAGGGGGTTGGAGGGGGGGGTGGTGTTGGTGGAGGGATTAGATCTGTGTTTGCATTTCTCCAGAAAGGAGAAGTAGGAGCAATGCTGAGAGTTGGAGCTTCTCCTTATGGGATAGCTTTAAGCAGAATATAGATGGCCGGGTGCCAGTTGTGTCTTAGAAGGAATGGGTTGGGGGAGGGGACATAAAGCCCTATGTGATGTCTGCCCTTCCTTCTAATTTGAAAGTTGAATGATTCTATAAAGTATTTTGTATATGTTATCACTTTCGCTCCTCAGTCAACTCATGAGGTAAATACCATATCCAGGTCTCATCACCATTTCACAGATGAGGAAACAGATTCAGAGACTGTGTGTTCAGGGGCTGACTATGGTCAGAGAGTTAGTAAACATCAGAGGCAAAATCTGGAACTTTCTTGCACTATTTACTCTAAATAGAAAATGTGGCTCTAGGGAAAGAGCACTGACTAACAGTCAAGAGACTGTTTTAACTCAACCATGGCACTAACTAGTTATATGACTTTGAACATGTCACCTGACCTCCCTAACCTATAAGATGAAAGGGCTAGACTAAGATCTAAGGCTCCTTCCAGGGCTAACATCCTGTGATTTTAAGTAAGTCTTCAGCTGGTGTTATTGTAGCCACCGACACCAATATGACCCCAAAAAAACTAAGTGAACAGCTCTGAATGTTCCAGAAGGTGCTGCACAAAATGAATCAATCAACACAATCCACTCCCTACCGCACCCCACCCCCAAGTGTCTCTCACTCTGAGGAAGACAATGCTCACAAATGAGCCACAAAGGACAAGGATAGAACTGAGTGGGATAGTGTGATGGCAAACAAAGTATGATCTTTTGTTGTTTTTGTTTCAGTATCATCGTGTCTCTGATTAAATTTTGCCTTTATCAACCAAGAGTATTAACTAGAAGTAAAGTACAGAAATGAGTTTCTTTAACTAGAAACAGTATTTGTACTTGTATTGTTAATTATTTCAATGTGATTAAAGAAGATTTCCCCACCTATTAACGGGTCTGGGAAGATTTGTAGGAAGGCCATACCTTTTGTTAATGAGGCACTGGTTTTGGTTCTAAAAACTGTATAAGTACTCTAAGGTTAGGTTTTATTTTGGGGCTTAGTTTTTAGAAGAAGGTATATGTACCAGATGAGACTCTGGGAAGCCACTAAGCAACACCCCACCCCCCCAGTTTTGAAAACCCAGATGTTGCTGCTTCCCTCACTGGTAACTATGGTCAGACAGTTGGATCTGTCTGTTGATCTATGATGTATCTGTTGCTTATGTCAGACATTTGGAAGTATGTCTGTTGATTTTGATTTCTCTGTATTTTCTCTGAAGTTCAGAGTACTGACTTCTTCCCCTGAACTAAGTGAATGATGTATGTGCTTGATTAAAGTGATTGTTGACCCCTCAAAAGTTGCTTTCCCTTTATAAATGCAGATCTAAGAACCTGTGATAACAGGTTCCCCTGTGTATGGCAGGGTCCTTGCTCTATCACATGGGTAGGTGCAAAGACAAAAAGAAAGAGAGAATGAATCAGTCTCAGCTACAAGCAGAGGGTCAGAGACAGGAGTCAGGAGAGTTGTGTGTTTAGATGAAAAGAAAATAAAAATGCCACTTATACTTTTGTATATATGTTTTATATGTGTGTATATGTTATATAGACACACACACACACATACACACACACATTTTAGAGCAGTTAGGTAGTATAGTGGATAAAACATTAGTCCTGGAGTCAGGAAGACCTAAACTTCAATCCCGCCTCAGAAATTTACTAACTGTGTGATCCTAAGCAAGTCACTTAGTCACTATTTTCTTCAGTTTCCTCATCTATAAAATGAGAAAATCATATGCCATGACTCTCAAAGTTGTGAGGATCAAATGAGATATTCATAAAGTGCTTTGCAAGCTTTAAAGTGCTATATAAATCCTAATCATCATGGGGTGGTGGTGGTGTTACTTCACTTCTGCCCACATAGGGAAAAAAAGAAAGTTGGTGACTGCTTATTTCTGTTTCTTAGAAAAGTTAACTGATCTTTAACGACTGACACCAAGTGGAGGGCCAGGGAAACCTCTCCAGTCAGTAAACTTTGGGATTTCTTGCCAAGCAGTGACTCCTGGGTACTAAAGGTTGCCCAGTTTGAAATTCCCTCTCATTTGCCCTGCCAAACAAGAGGAAAGACAGGCCATGTGAGCACTATCTCCTAGAAAACAATGAGAAATAATCAAGAGGAGGAGATCCCTCAGGAAGCCCATGGCTTCCAGTCTTTCACAACTTGGCTCCTGGCTCACCACACATTGTCCCCCTTCCCTCACGCAACTTCTCAGTCAATCGTTCTTGATGTTTCCTGGACATAGATCTCCCATCTGGGTGCCTTTGCACACTGTTACCCATGCCTGGGATATGCCCTTACTTCACTTCTGGCTCCTAAAATCCCCTACTCCTCCCAAGGCATAACTGAAAAGCAGCCCCTACCATGAGACCTCCATCATCCTCACAGTTTTGTTTACCTCTTCCATTTACTTTCCAGTATTCTGCATAGTCCCCTCCTCTTCTCTTCCATCCTTTGCCCAGATTATAAACCCCTTGAGGACTGGTAGTTTCTTGTGTTTGTTCCTGTATCTTCTGCACTTAGCACATTGCCTGTCTTGTAGTAGATGCTGAATAAATGCCTGTGAAATGGCTGCATGAATGAATGAATGACCCAGCTGAGCCTGATCTCCCTAAGAGAATTTATAGATGCAACTGGGAGGAGGGGCTCAAATAAATAGGAAATTGGAGCAAATCTGCTAGCCTTTCAGTCATGATGGGTTCATCTGGATTCATTGGTAACATCCTGTGTGTGATGGAAAAAGAAGAAAATGCATTGAAAATCAGTGGGATCAGGAAGAGGCTGGACTCAGCCATAACCAAAGTTGATTGGCCCTGCAGCAAAGAGAAATTTAGACACATTCCTAGATGTCTTTGCAAGAGATTTCAAACAGGAGATTCCAAAAGACGGAAAAGACAACAACATCAACAAAGGGGGTACCACAGAAGACACCAATAATGATGGCCCCATATGCCTAGTATTAAATCTCCCTGATAGTAGCCCATGCACCTATCAAGGGAGTCTTTGATAAAACATGTGAAAGAGCAGGCTGGCATTCTCTCCAGGAAACTGCATCTTCACAATCCATCACCAAACACAAAGAGAGTACAGGACACCACTTCTCACAAGCCAATCATTCATGCTCAGGGCCCTGGGCCACCCAGGATATTCTCTCCAAAACAAATTCAGAAGAGTTCAGAAAATATCAGTTTCCAAGAATGGGCAAGAGAACTAAACTGGAAAGGCAACCATATGGTTGAGAGGGAGTGAGAGGACCTGGTTTCAAAACATGGCTCCACCACTTCACAGTTGTTGGACCTTGAACAAATCATGTGCCCTCGCTATACCTCAGTTTCTCCATCCTTAAAATTAAAGGGTTGAGTGCTGAGCTCCCTTCCAACTCACAAATTCTATGAATCTGTTTAGCTCTTAGTAAGTCAGTCAGCTGTCAATCCCAGGTTCTCCTCATCCCCCTTCCATACTGGTGTCTGGTAAAGTATACTGGGGCAGGAGAGTATATGTGAGAATGGGGCATGATAAGACCCAGATCTCAGCCTCATACTGAACCTCTGACTTTTCCTGCACCACTCCCTGACTCATCTCATGCTACTGTCCTCTCTCTCCAAGTGCCGACACCTACACGTAGAGATGTCTCTGGGCTTAGAACCAGGCCAGCCATCTCTGCTCTTGTCTAGAACTCACTTGTTCCCTCTCAACCATTCACACACTGCTCTCCCTCTACTTATTCAGTCATTCTCATGGAAAATGAGAATTGGAAGGAACTCAGTGGCCACCATGTGCAGCCCTAACATGAAGAGAATCCACATTATTCCCTATTCCCCTCTTCCGGTTCTCAACTTTTCTCCACGCTACCCCCTCCTTGCCCTTAAACCACAATTCACAATCTCCTTTGCTTTCTATCCCATTGGGAAAAGTCTTCAAGTTTACTCTACCCAATTCTGACTCTGTCAACATGCAGGCTAAGTTCTAGTGAAGAATATTAGCCCAATGGCTACTTTCTGATGCCTTTAAAGAGGTTCAGGGTAAAACCGGCAACTTTGAGCAGATGCTACTCTGTGCTAGGTGGTTTAGCAGACAGAGCTCAAAGCCTGCCTCAGACCCTCTCTAGCTGTGTGATCCTGAGAAAGTCACTTAATAACTTTGTGCCTCAGTTTCCTCATCTACAAAATGAAGGAATTAGATTCAATGGCCTCTAACATCCCTTTCAGCTCTCAATCTTGAAGTACTTCTACAACAAGAATTCTCTCGTTCACACGGCAAGACTGTGCAATATTCCTCATTTGATGCAACTGCAGAGATAAATACAACAGATGATACTCTGATTATCTGCTTGCTAAAGGTATTGGTCACTTTCACAGAAGATCCTGAGGGCAGAGCCCAAATGGAAGTGGTCTGTTCTCTCAGTGGATGGTGAGATGCTCCAGGTGCTCCCGTGGGCAAAGGCCAATTTTATCATCAAGTCTCCAAAAGCTACAGGGCCTTCTTAATGGAATCTATGACCACCAGCAATCCACTCCAGAGATAACGGATGTGCCAAGAGCAGACACTGCTTGACTCAGAAGAATTATTCTCTAAGAATGCCATGGCTCATGCCAGGACTGCAGATGGACAGAATTGAGTGAAAGCAGGACCTGTGTGGTACTTTCCAGTGACACCACCCTTCTGCCTTTCTCACCCAGGAAGCTTCCCCTTGAATTGCTTGGCTTTCCACCAATCATTCCCTGTGCCTAGGCCACTCTCCCTCCTCACCTGTGCCTCCTAATTTCCTTGACTTCCCATTTTGTCTCTTCCTCCCTTCCCTCTATCAACTGCTTTCCCTCAGGGTTTATCACTCACTTACCCTGTATTCACCTAGGGTTGTCTCCTCCACTAGAATTCAGGCTCCTTGATATGGCAGGGACTGCCACATCTTTTTTCTTTTCTTTTCATTCTCACCACTTAGCCCAGTGCCTGGAACACACGAAACACTTAGTACATGCTTGTTCACTGACTTTCAAGGATCTCAGGGTGCATTCTATCTACAAACAAAGCCCATTTACATATCAATATTCTTCTGGTGTTGGTATGTGTATGTGATTCATGGAACACCACAATCTCAGAGAAAAACATAATAACTACTTGAGCCAGACAATGAGAAGGCACATGGGGGCTGCCATATACAATGGCAGATCCAGTATCCATAATGATGAGATCACATAGCCATTAATATGTCAAAATACAAACATAGTATAGGCATATCTCTCTTGTCATTTTGATATGCTGTGCTCATACTTTGAGTATGCTTGTGTTTGATGCATATGTATATACAGATGTGTACTTATTTCTATATTTAAACATACATTTACATATATAAGCATATAAATGAAGAGACAGGGGGGTACAAAGGATAGTGATCTGGCCTCAGAGCCAGAAAGACTTCCATTCAAGTCCTGCTTCCAGCAGATACTGTGTCTGCAGTCCTGGGCAGATTACTGAATCTCTCAATGCCCAGACCACTCTGAAAAACCACAAACAACCTGCCTCACAGTAGAAGGTTCTCATCAAGAGGTCCCCAAACCAATTAAATAACAGCTCCATAGTGCTATCTCTTCAAATATGTGCATATGTGTGTGTGCACACTAACTCTTACCCTAAATATATATATATAATAAAATATCTAGGATGTGAATGTGAAGATGTATGAAGCATAGAAGGATTCCCAACAGATAAATGTACAAAGAGTTCCCCACCAAAGCCTAACTTTAATGTTTCCTTATCACATGGAGTAGTGTTTCTGGGTTCTCAGAGACTTGACCAAGAGAATGCACTTTGGAACAGATTCTATTAGACTAGAGCAGCCTCTTTGTGGGCCTGTCAAGGTCTCTCCTCAAAGGACCAGCCTACTTACCAGGCTCTTCAGTAAGAGCTTGGCTGTCAGGTAGTGGATTTTTCTTTTTCGGTCATAGCTACTCATAAAGATGCCTGTGAAGAAAAGGAAGGGGTCACAATCCTCCCTGGCTGAGGAATTACCTAGAACCAGGAAATTATAGAGTCTTTAAAAAATATCAAGAAATCAATCAGCAGTGTTTTTACTAAGTGGCTACTACGTGTCCTGTGCTGGGGATGCAAGTGCCAAGGATAAATAACCTCCTCCAAGAGTGTGCCTTGTAGGGAGCGAAGCAATATAGAGACAGACGCAGAGGCACGGACCAGACAAACACGGGGTTGCGGGAGAGAGGCAGTACCCCAGCAGCAAGTGGAGGGGATGGAGAAAGGCTCCGAGCGGCGTAGAAGCCAGGCAGAATCTTTCTGTAATGCTAGTTTAATCCCTTGTAAAATGAGAGTCAGTAAAACAAGCGAATTAGGAAATTGCCCTGGGCCATTCCCGGCCGTCCCTTCGCTGTTTCTCCCCCTGCGCTTTGCTCCATTAATCCCAACGGAAGCCTTCCCCTTGCCCCCGGCCTGGACAGCGACAGGAGAGCCTGGGCTGGAGCCTTTCAGTCTCGTCTGTTGCTGATGCAGGAGGGAGGCTCTCAGTCCTCACCACTGATGACATGATGACTTCACCGAAAGATGGACTATAATGGATGCGAATTCCCACGCCGAGCGTCCGCCCAAAGAACCGCAGAAATGCAAGGTTCCCGCCTGGTCATTGTTGCCAGTGCATGGGACACGACCAAACAGGCCTTCCTGTTTGCTACTTCCAGCATAGCTGACCCGCGTGATTTGCAGGTTATAGTGTATTTCTTTTCAACCTCAGCAAAGGAAAACGCGTTGAACAGCTGGGGGGAGGGGGGGGGAGCTTAGGTCCTCGGGGTCATATACCCCGGACTCAGTTTCCTTTTCTGTAAAGTGAAGATTTGGGGAATAGACCAGGACTTCTTAACCTTCTTGTGTTGTGGCCCCTTTGTGCAGTCTGGTGGAACCTGATCAGAATGAGTTTAAATGTAGAAAATAAAATGCATAAGATTACAAGGAAAACCAATTATATCGAGATGCAATTATCAAAACAACCAAACAGCCAAAACAGTTCATCAGCCCAGAGCAAAGATTCCGGAGAATGAGCTTTATACCAGTGGATTCTCTAAACCACGATACAAGCAAAAAATGACTGGACAATTTCCCACTTGTGTGTGCAAATTATCCCCCCCTCCTCACTGTGGGAGGTAAGTTAGAGTTAATCAATGTTCTTTGTAAGGAAGTTCATAAATCCCTATTAGATAAATAGCCCTGCTTGTTTGCCCACATGAACTGTGTGTTTTTCATCAGAATCATCCCCTCAGCCCAATATGGGCTGTTCATGGCAATTTCTCTGCTGAGGCTCAGAGGAGCTTTCGGAGCTATCACTAGAAGCCAGGACATCCATGAACAAAGAGGGAAGGGGGAGGCGGGGGGGGGGGGGGGGGGGGGGGATGATGAGGACCCAGCATCCCCAGGGCCCGTGCCACTGGTTCATGGATAACTCCTCTTTATGACTAATGCAAAGTGAATGGAAGTCTTTCCCTCAATATTGGGAGGAGAGTGTGAATAGGTATGAATTTATGCTCCTTAAGTTCTGAGTTTTGCCTTGGTCTGATAAGGCCTGTTGTCTATTTTTATGTGTGTGATAGAATTTAAGAAAATGTCGCTTCTCCTATGGGAAAGTGAGATGGACTCCCTCTCATGTACTTTGAAAAAATAAGCCTTTCTGTGCTTTGTGACTTTCAGTGTGTTTTCATCTTCACAGCATTTGAAAGAAAATGGTTTATTGATGCTTTTTTTAAACATTGCCGTCACTTTCCAATGATTCTCCCTCCCACCAACCCCCCTAACTGGGGAATGACTGAACAAACTGTGATATATAAATACAGTGAAATTGGGCCATAAAAATCTTGACTTTTAAGAAAGAAGTACAATTAACCAAAGCAAAGTTTGACAATATATGGCCTCAAGTCCCAGCGTGGTCTGCTACCTCTGTGCTCTGAGCCTGGCCCCTCACGTAATGTTTCATCTTCAGTCTTCTAAAAGGCAAGCTGGCCATGAAAGTGACCTGAGTTTGGATTTCATAGCATTTTCCAAGCTGCATCCCACAGAATCTAAGTCTTCCTGAGAATATTTTTAACATTAACAGTGTGGTTAGACCACGGAGGTGTCAGACTCCATGATGGCAGGCTTAAAGCAGCCCTACAAACTCCCAGCTGAGGCCAATCCAGATTAAAATATAATTGGGAAATACCTAACAACATAAATAAAAATATAATACAACATAGATAATGTCAGTTGGTGGTTTTCCACTCATGTAGAAGATCAGCTTTCTAGCCAGGAAGACCTGGGTTCAAGTGCTTCCTCTGATTTAAATTAGCTGTGCTACACAGGAATGTCACCACTCAGTGTCCCTGTGAGTGAAGGACAATAGAAGTTAGAAACAAAATGTTGATTTTCATTGATGGAGGGAATTTCCACATTTGGCATTTTCCACACAATTAATTCAGAGATCTGACCTCTACACCTTGCCCTGCCCCCTCCAAAAAAATACTCAATATTTCTTTAAATTTCATTATTTATTTAGTTTTAACATTTTTTTAACATTTGAGTTCTGAATTCTCTCCCTCCCTCTGTTTCCCTCCCAACCAATGAAAAGGCAAGCAATATATCAGTTACACATGTGAAGTCATGCAAAAATATCTTTCCATATTAGCTATCTTGCAAAATAAAAAAGCAAGAAAAAAATACAAAACATTTGTTTCAATCTGCGCTCAGATTGTTCTCTCTGGAGGTAGACAGCATTGCTCATCACAGGCCCTTTGGAGTTGCCTTGGATCCATGTCTTGATCAGAGTAACTAAATCTT
Source organism: Bettongia penicillata ogilbyi (assembly GCA_023548195.1). Lineage (NCBI taxonomy): Eukaryota > Metazoa > Chordata > Mammalia > Diprotodontia > Potoroidae > Bettongia > Bettongia penicillata. Next base: position 2,679,175 of record JAJHZJ010000218.1, read on the forward strand.
TCACAGTTGATTATTGTCATAATATGTTACTACTGTGCACAGTGTTCTTCTGGTTCTGCTCACTTCACTTGGCATCGGTTCATATAAGTCTTCTCAGGTTTTTCTGAATCTCCCCCTCATCAATTCATGCAACATGATAGTATTCCATCACAGTCATATGGTAAAACAGTCAGCTGTTTCCCAATTGTTGGACATCCTCTCAATTTCTGATTCTTTGCCACCACAAAAAGAGCTGCCAGAAATATTTTTGTACATATTGGCCCTTTCCTTTTCCTTTGGGCAACTAGGTGGTATAGTGGATAGAGCTACAGGCCTAGAATCAGGAAGATTCATCTTCCTGTGTTCATATCCATCCTCAGACACTTCTTAGCTATGTGACCCTGGGCAGGTCACTTAATCCTGTTTGCCTCAAAATCTCATCTGTAATATGAACTGGAGAAGGAAATGGTAAGCCACCACAGTATCTTTGCCAAGAAAATGACAGGTAGGGTCACAAAGAGTCAGGCATGCCTGTAAAACAACTAAGCAATAGCCTTTTTCTTTGATATCTTCCAGATATAGACCTAGTAGTAGTGGTGTTGGGTCAAGTACAGAAAATCTCAATATTTTAACCTCTAAAATGCTGAGCATCAAATCGCATACTTCTAAAACTAATACATTAAACATTTTAATATAAAAATAAACTCCATCCCTTCTATTTGACCCTCCAATTTTCCCAAGTTCTCATTTATACTAAGACAGATATCCTTCCCCTTGTCACCTGTCTTGTCCCACCTTGTGCGGAGGGGAAGTTCACTATCAGGGGGCCCACAAATGGCCCTGCTTAGAATCATATTTTTAAGTGAAGAAAATAAATTACATAAAATTAAAAAGAAAGCCAATCCTATTGAAATACCATTATCAAAATATTGTTTCTCAAATAAACTTGTAGCCCCCAGATTAAGAAACCAGCTTTATTCAATAGGGGCCTACTACATCTGGTACATGCACATGGGCTCTGCTCATATACTTCAAATCCCAAACAGTATCAAGGTCAAACTAGTTTAAGAAATGATGCCTAGTCACTGTTAAATCACTCCATATGTTAAGGAGGCAGCATGGTCCATTGGAAAGAGGACTAGCTCTGAAATCAGGAGATCTGGGTTCAAATCCTGCCCCTGACACCTACAACCTATGTGACCTTGAGTGCTACTTCACTTTCTTGAGCCTTTCTTTCCTCATTAGTAAAATGGGGGGTGAACTGCATGGCCTGTGAGGTCACTTCCAGATCTATGACCTTTTGGAAGAATATTTTTGGGAAACAAAACCCTTCTTTTCAAAACATCTAATTTCCTGGATATAAGTGGTAGAATACCACAATGTCTAAGTCAAAGATTTTTAACCTTTTCCATTTTGGAAAAAAAAAAAACACTTTGAAAAAACACTTTCCAAATAGCTTCCTTTATAATCCTGCACATTTTACTTGATACATTTAAAAACACTATTCTAAGAAGGGGTCTACAGAAATCACTTGACTGTCAAAGGGACCCATGCACAAAAAAGTTAAAAGCCCCTGTTCTACAGAAGCAAAATTGCAGGTCACCGAAAAGACAGTGGAGAGAGGTTCACAATGGGGACAAACAGGCTGCAACATATTGACAACAACAAACTGTGTGTTCAAAAAGGAACACAAAGGCATATCATCAAAGAGATCTATAACTGGAAATGAAAGTGAGTCAATAATATGTCATACCTAAGTGATGAAATTTCAGTAGATAGAAATGTAAAGTCCTCTGATTGGGCTCCAAAAATTCATCTTATGTACAAGATGGGGTACTCATGGTCAGACAGAAGCTTGTATGAAAGGGATCTGGGAGTTTTGGTGGATTCCGGCTCAATCTGAGTCAGCTAGGCAATATGGCAGCCAAAGAAGCTCATGGGATCTTGAGCTTCATGATGAGGACTGCAGTCTGCAGGAATAAGAAGCTTATAATCCAGCTGCCCTGCTCAGACCCTCTTTGGAGTATTGGATTTAGTTCTGAGAATCCTATTTCAGGAAGGTCATTATGAAGCTGGAAAGAATCCACTGAAGGGCTGCCAGGATGATGAAGCATTTTTATTTGCCACCATGATGATCAGCTGAAGAAGGCTGAAATGTTTATTTATGCTCAAGAAAAGAAGCCTGAGTCAAACTTGGGAAGAGCCATGGCTGAGAACTGTTCACAGATCATCTATAGGCTTTATGAAAAAGGATTAGTCTTGTTCTGCTTGACTCCAGAGGGCACAACCAGAATGATGGGGGATGTTGCATGACAATGATGCAGATTCAACTCTGATACTAGGAAAAATTCCTCAGCAATTTTTAACCAGACCTAAAGCTTGATTGGAATAGTGAACTCTCCAAAAAAATACCGCAACTAATGGAGGTTGCCACCAGTTGTGCAACTTATGGTCCTAAGGAGTTGCCATTGACTGGCCAGAGTCAGAGGACACTGATAGAGGAACTTAACCTAGAGCTTTCTTCCTTCAAGGCTAGCTTTCTGTCCATTATGCCATGGCTCCTCTCCCGACAATCCAAAATGTGGAATGTCTTCCTTGGAAGGTAGTCACTCATAGAAAGTCCTCAAGCAAAGACTGGGGGGTTACTTGCCTGGCATCTTGTTGTAAGGTTTCTTTTGTCAGATTTGGGTCAGGCCACATGGCTGCTGAAGACCCTCTAACTCTGAGATCCTTGCTTGTATGTGTGCCTAAAAGTGTATCAGCACTTCTAGAGCTGGTAGGGATATCATTAAAAATGAATGAAAGATGTTTGGCAGATCTCAAGAGTGCAAAAAGTTATGGAATAGCTGTTAGGAGTAGCTTCAATATAGTGTTCCATTAATAAATATATGTGTACAAGGCACACAAACTTGGCCTTTGACTCCTAAACCAAGACAAGTGGACAAAGAGAAAGAAGGTGGTTACACAGGATCTCAGAGCTTGAAGGGAATTTAAGGATCATGTGGTCCAATGATAGACAGACTGATTAAAGCCTAGAGAGGCAAAGTGATCTTTCCAGTGTCACACATCTCATTAATGGCGCATCTGGGGCTAGAAACCAGGTCTCCTGTCTCCCAGTCTAGAATCTCCTTTCATGCTATCACATTGTTTGTGGGGTCCTAAGATTGGCCTGCAAGTATCCAAAATAAAATTAATAGTGTGGTAGTTAGAGCAGAAAGAAGGAAGGAAGGGAGGAAGGGAGGGAGGGAGGGAGGGAGGGAGGAAGGGCAGAAAGGAGGAAGGGAGGAAGGAAGGAGAGAGGAAGGGAGGGGAGAGGAAGGAAGGATGGAGGGAGGGAGGGAAGGAGGGAGGAAGCATAGTACAAAAGAAAGAATGTTGGTTTTTAAGTCAGAGATCCAGAACTGAATCCCAGCTCTATAGTTTCTGACTGTGTCTGTGTGACCTTTGACAAGTCACACAATTATGTCCATGCCTCAGTTTCCATCTCTATAAAATGAATGAGTTGGACTACATGGTCTCTAAGCTCCTTTAGAGCTCTAAATCTGCCATCCCGAGAGCCTGAGTCCATCTCTAAGGTTTGTCCTAGGCATGAATGATGATGACTTCAAAAATAACCGAAAAACTTGAATTGAGATGTTGTTTAGGTTAGCTGTTATTTTCATTCTATATGATAGGACTGTTAGTTATACATTAGACAAGGCCTATGAGAAAGTCATCCAGCTGGTGATAACTCTGAAAGATACAGTCAAAGGAGAGTATTTACAGAAAGAAGAAAATCTGAGTTTTTGCCGATTTTGTCTAAAAGCGGGATGTTCGATTCTTACCCCCAAACTACAAGAGGAGTTAAAGCCTTGAGACTGAAAGGGGCCCTGGAAAGACAGGTAGACTGATCCCCAGATCAGAAACAAGCAGCCTGCTTGTTAGAGACTTCCATTTGTAATTCAAGCGGACTCAAAGGAGAGCTAATTATAGCCCAGGAGCATAATCACTTCAGGTAATGACAACATGACCTGTAACCTAGACTATATGACATAACTCGGACTCCAAAATGAAGATCTGGAAAATTCAAGGCAGACTTTGAAGATATTTTTCTTTTTAAAAAATAAAAGTACTTGACTGGCTAAAGAGCCTGACTAGGAAGAACATGGCTCAGTGACAAAAGAATCCTCACTGCCAGGTGGAAGGCTGGTAGAGTGGAATTTAGATTCAATTCATATAACCTGCTGTGCAGCCTTGGGCACATGGGTCTCCTTTCCTTGTTTCAGAGATTAAAAGTTTTTGGACATGGAGGCTCAAGGGTCTCTGTAAAATAAGAACGTTGGACTATCTGATCTCAAAAGTCTCTTCCAGCTCTTGTGTTCTGGGACTTTAGTCCTAGCTCAATCAGTAACTAGCTGGATAACCTTAGGAAAGTCATGGAACCTTCCTGGGCCTCAGTTTCTTTTACTTTGAAACAATGGGGCTTGACAAGATGATTCCTAAAGGTCTTTACGATCCTAATGTCCTATGACTTTATTTGGGATACTACGGAATGTATCATTTCTCTCTATTCCTCCTCACTACTCTCCTGGGGCAGAGACCCCCTAACCAACATCTTCCCTCTCCCTCTGCCAATACTGTCCTTCCCATATGTACATCTTCAGGATGAGAAATTTGTCACAATAAAGTAATTAATTTGGATTTCTAAGCCAAATGCTACAGATTACCTAGAGTCACATATTCCGATCAGTTTGAAAGAAACAAATTTAGCCAGTGCTTCCTCTTGTTAATATATTCCATTGACTCAGAAACTTATTAGAGATTTATAATTCCATATTGCTAACCACGGGCTCTTATGTCAATCACTGAATGATGTTGTTTCTGTTGTTGGTGGTGTTGCTTCAATTTAGGTTTTGTGAATTCAAACCCAGGTCTTCTGAGGAGGCACACTAGAGTGAGGAGTGAGCTGTCCATGGTATATTGGGAAACCCATCTAAACCGGTACTATGTGACAGCTAAACATTGAATTTCCCTGGGCCTCCATGTCCAAAAACTTTTAATCTTTGAAACAAGGAAAGAATTACATTTGTAGATGCTTTTGTGGCAGAGACATTGCTTACCTTGGCACAGAATTTTCTTTTTCAAGGTTATTCATTATTCCCTTCCTTTTATTTCTGGGTCCCACGTTTCTGGAAGGACATTGATAAACTGGAGAGAGTCCAAAAGAGGGCAGCCAAAACTGAAAGGGGCCTTAGGTCCCTGCTGTTTGGGGATCAGTTAGAAGAACTGAGGGTGTTTAGCACAGGGAAGAGAAAATGTAGAGGGCATGTTAACTGCCTTCAAATATTTGAAGGAATACCTTATGGGACAGTGATTATTACCTGTGCTCTTACTGTGTTCATGGTCTGCTCCTTGTTACTAGTCAAAGAATGGCATTTATTAAGGATTTGTTCTGTACAAAGTCCTGGGGACACAAGTAGCAAAGTAAGGTAGTCCTGGCTCTCAAGTTCATATTCTAACGGTGGAAGCAACGCAGAGAGGAGGTTTCAGTTTCGAGTCAGTTGAAACATCTCACAATCTGTAGGGCACAGCTGCAAAGCAGATGAATCTTCTTTGACATCATTTCTACTGACAAAAACCAGAGGGCAAAACAAAGAACTGTGGGGGGAAGACAGAGACATCGAGCAGCTGGACATAAGGAAACCCTTCTCATTAGACTCCAAGAGTGGAGCAGGTTGTGTTGGGAGCCTCTGGTAACAATTTTAGAGTCATCCAGTTCAATCCTCTCATTTGAAAAATGACAAAACTGAGACCCAGGAGGTTAAGTGTCCAAGGTCTCGCATGTAGCAAATGCAAGATTAGAATTTGAATTTAAAACTCCACCAGAGATAATGGAAAGGACTTTTCAAACAGCTCTGGATTAGATAGAAAGTCCTTTTGAACTCTGATATATTCTGATTCTTAGCAATCATGAAGAATAATAGTATGAAGTTACATACCTTGGGAAGGCAAGCATGCCTCAGTGTATGTTCATCTGATTCATGAAATGTTACTCAGTTATAAAAATATCTGATCAGGAAAAGTTCTTCAATAGCTATCTCTAAGATTCAGTCTTAAGAGATTTCGTTCACATGTATGTGAGCATGTGTGAATGTGTGTATGTGGGTTTGTATGTCTGAGAATTGAAGTGCTAAAGGAATTTTGACATATTATTGCTTGCCACATCCAGTTACTTTAGGAGGTTTATAAACCACAGATTGAGAGGTACAATGGACCTTTATACCCTATGTAGTCCAACTCTCTCATCTTATAGATGAGTAAACTGAAATTCAGGGGAAGTAAGGTGACTTGTCCAGGGTCACAGAGCTATTAAGTGTCAGAAGTCGAATTTTAACCCAAGCCTTTCTGACTCCAAATCCAGTACTCTGGCCACTGCCTTTAAGTGGAAAGGCTCCAGGGGATTCCCAACCCCCCAGTGCAATGGCATAGAACCATTCAGGCACCAGCAAAAGGCTGCTTGGTGTGCCCAGAACTCATTCTTGGCTCTTTGCTGAACGCTGATGCCCTTGGATATAGTTTATAGATGAAGCCAGTGAGCAGTAGAGAATTTCATTTTGTATGCCATTGATGCTTGCTGTCACGTTAGAAGGTTGCATCTGCAAGGCTAGCCTGGTAGGGTCATTATTTCCTTTAAATATTTAGACAGCTACCGTGAGGTCCGTTGATTATGGCCTTGTGATCCTCTCAGTAGTTTTCCCACAGCCATGGAGACATAACTTCCAACACTTTTGCCGCTTGAAATTTCTTTGCTAAAAAACAAGACATAGTTTACTGAAATGACTAAACACATTTACTAATCCCTTTGGTTTCTTTTCAAATGGTCCATGATCTAAAGAAATACAACCACCTGTATATCTCCTTCACTGCTCAAACTAGCCCTGACTTTCCTCACATGCTTGAGTAGACCACAGCTGCCTAGCTCACTGGAAGATTTCTTGGTGTCAAGGGCTTTGCCCTCCAAGGCTTCTGGACTTCAGTCAGCTTTGCATCAGATACCCTTGTGGGCAGTGTCTACCCAGTCTTTGATCACTTCTCTATCCATTTACACCTTTTTTACAGGAAAGATTCCCTTTCACCTTCTTGGCTCCTTCTCTCCATCTTTGCTTTTTCTCTGGTCTTGTGGTCTAGAGAGAAGAGAAGGAAAATTTGAGTGATGCTGATTGGCTCAGGGAAAGTCATTAGAAAGAAGACCCCTTTAGCATTCCCAAGCCCCGTGACTGTCCTTTGTCGGACAGCAGTTTCCCCAGCAGCAAACCTCTGCCCACCGATTAATAACTGGCCTCTGTGCACAAAGAGCTTCCTTGTCAATGACTTTAGCTGACTTGGAACTCACTAATCTCTCTCTGTCTCATTCTGCCATTAGTTCCTCGAACATAAAAAGGTTTGAAAACAAAGATGGTAAAGGAATTTCTTTCCACATTGGCTCTTTGCATAATTCAGTTGCTCTGCATGTGAGACCATGCTCAGAATGAAGATATTGGGTAAGTCTACTTTTGTCCACAATAAATACCAAGGTTCAGATTTAGGTTTGCCATCATCCAAAGCCCCTTCTTGGACTGCCCAGACAAAGCAGATAAGGTGGACAGAGGAGAGGTGCTGGGGTTCAGTTGTTCCACTGAAAATGGCAGCATGTCTTATGCAATTTTGACCATTGTCACTGCTTGTTGTCTGGAACATACATAAGGGAGACTGGAGGAGAGCTCCGACTAGATGCCCAGCCTTGGTTTGTCTGATACCCATTGATTTTACTGGATGTTTCACGCTCCAGGGAAATGCCAGCCTCCAAATCTGCCTTATACTGGCACATAGGTTTAGGGATCCTCCCCCAAGTTCACCTATTCCAGAAGTTCTTATCCTTTTTTCTGTGTGCCATGGCCCCATTTCATAGTCTGGTAAAACATACGGACAATTTCTCAGAATAATCTTTCTCAATGCCTGATGAATCATAGAGAAAAACATATTAAATAAATATATCAAAGAGAAAATATATTAAAAGACTGTTATCAAAATATTTTCAGAAACAAATTCATGGATCATAGGTTAAATCCAACTCCTTCATTTTGCAAATGAGGAAACTGAGGCACAGAGCCATTACTTGTCTTGTCCAAAGTCACGGAGTTAGTACGTGAGGCAGGATTTGAACTCTACTTCCCATCAGGGAACCCTGGCACTAAGCAGGCTTTTAATAAATGCTGACTGATGAATTAATTAATCAACTGATTGATTGAACCATGGCACATCAGAAAAGATGTTGGTTTTGGAAGTAGAGGAAGTAGAACTAGTTCCCATCCCAGCTTTGCCAATTGCTGCCTACGCCAAGCTGACCAAGTCACTTCAGTTCTCTTAGTCTATTTCTATGGATGTAAAAAATGAATAGGGGAGACTAGCTGATCTCTCAGGCTCCTTTCAGCTCCATGTCTATGAACTAACAAATGTTAGTCCTTGGACTCCAAACCCACTGTACCACACTGCCTCTCATTACTGGTCACTTAAGTAATGTTTGTCGACTCAATGGATCAGTTGATTTATTAAACTGCCTTTCTATCCATCAAATAGCACACTCACACATTAAATTTCTAGACTTGCAAGGGGACTTCCTCAGATGCATTGTGCAAGAACATGTGGGTATGGTTCTATTCTCTAACAATTTAGGAATCAAATTCTTGCTTTTGTTCCTCTCTTTCTGTTCCTCTGAAGTGACAGGAACCACTGATTTGACAAACCTTTGTAGCTCCCATGTAAGGAAATTATCATTGGAGGGATTTGCAAAGACTGCCTCTGACAGGGCCCTCACTACTTGTATCTATCATGCTCATTATCTCCCACCATAGACTCAGTTCTCAGCTCTTAAAAAATGTTAATTGTGTGTCTCCTTTTTACAAATTTCCACAATTGTCTGCTCTTTCTTGTACTGCACCTCCTGGTAAAAGTCATATTCCTTCTGTTTAGAATTTCAAATGTGTCGCTGCTTTCAAGTGTAACTAGAAAAAGCTTGGGTATTGAAAAGTGGGTCCTTTTCCTGCTCATGTTATTGTGAGCACTCCACAAAAGTATTCTAAGATAACACACAGTATATGATGAACACGCATCCATACACTACGAGGAAAATGGGAAACAGAGGTAATTCAGTCTATTACATAAGACTGTAATTCACAAGGGCAGCTGAACCAGCCGCCAACCAGTAAATTCTATTATGAAGCCAGTGATTTAGCATCATCCTCCATTTTGATTGACACTGAAAGTCTTCCAAGTGGAAAACATGAAATCACTGTTCAAAAATAAAATCACAAAATACCTTGGTAACTTCCATTAGAGAGTTCAGAAATACAGGACAAGATCTCAATATATTCAGATATTGACATAAAATAATTAAAATTCTATTGATGATTTTTTTAAAAAATGAGAACCTTCCACCGTGTGACAAAGAGAATCATGGATTCAGGGTACAGACAATAGGCTTCAAATATCACATCTGCAATTGCCCTGATGTGTGTCCTTAGGCAAGTTACTTGATGTCTCTGGGCCAGTTTTCTCAGCTATATTTGGAGTTAATAATGGATCAAAAGAAACCATAGGAGCATAGACTTAGATAGAGGAAGGAGTGTCAAACTCACACAACATATCTCTCCTTTTTCAGATTAGCCAACAGAGGCCTAGAGAGTGAAGTGCACTGCCTATGGTCACCCAGGTAGTGACAGAATCATAATTTGAGCCTACATCTTCTAACTCCAAATGCAATACCTTTTCTTCTGTACCACCCTTATTGTAGGCAAAGCATTTCATGAATCCTAACAAAAGTTCGAATATTGAATTGAAGTGAAAACCCCATCTGCCTGCTCCATTGAATAAGAGAAAAGAAAGCATGGGCTTCATTAAAGGACACCCAGATTCCAGGAATCAAGAGGTAGTAGATCCTTGGTTCTCTGCCCCAGTCAGACCACAGCTGCTGTACTAAGTTCCATTTTGGGTGCCTTGGTATATGAAGGGTATTGAAGGACTCAAGAGTGTTCAGAGGAGAGCAACAAGATAGTGCTGGGCCTTGAGGTCATGTCATGGAGAAATTGGCTGAAAGAAGTAGAGAGGTTGGGTCAGAAAGCACCCCAAGATACACAGGGGGGCCCTGCTATCACAGGTTCTTAGATCTGTGTTTATAAAAGGAAACTTTTGAAGGGTTAACAATCACTTTAACCAAGCACATGTATCATTCCTTTAACCAAGCACATGTACCATTCACCTAATTCAGGGGAGTCAGCACCCTGAACTTCAAAGAAAATACAGAGAAATCAAAATATCAATAGACATGACTTCCCCTGTCTGAATTCAACAGATAGTTGGACCCCAACATCCAACTATATAATCCAGCTACCAGAGAGGGAAGCACTGATATCTGGATTTTCAAAACCGGAGGGCTCCTTTAGCGGCTTCCCAGAGTCCTCATCTGGCCAAACAAGCACTTCCAGTCAGTAAGCCCCAAAGTAATCAACAGACATGGCTTCCTCTGCCTGACCATAATTCAACAGACAGGTACAACTGCCTGACCATAGTTACCAGAGAGGGAAGCACTGACATCTGGGTTTTCAAAGATGGGGAAATCCTTAAAGCAGCTTCCCAGAGTCTGTGTCTTGCACTCAAATCTTCCTACAAAAACTAAAACCCCAAAGTAAAACCTCAACTCAGGATATTTTTAGAGCCAGAGGACATCACCCTCTGACCCAATGCTTCAATAGAAGAAACAAAAGGTACTTGGACCCTCCTACAAAACAACTTCCCTAAGCAAGCTTCCCATAATGGGCAGGCCCATCAGTGGGTGGGGAATATCTTCTTAAATCACATTACTCAATCAGAGGCAGTTTTAGTAAAACAAAAGAACTTAATTTGCTTGCTATCACAGAGGTCTAGCCTGGAAAAGGGAATGCTTGGAAGATGTGGCCATTTTAGCCATCCTTGAGTCTGTGAAGGTTGGTTGTGTAAAGAGGGAGACCTTTTCTGTTTGGCCTCAGAGGAAATAATCAGGGAACTCCCTAGCTATGATAGTTGACTGCTCCAAAAGTGCAATGGACTGCTTGGAGATGTGGCAGGTTCCCCTCACTGGAGAGTGAGTAAACAGAGGCCACACAGCCATGTGTTAGGTACATTATCCTTGGGATGCCTGAGTATGGGTTGGGTTAAATGGTCTCTCCTAATTTCCCTGCCAGCTCTCAAATTCTGTGGTTGAGTGAAAGTCCTTGCCTCTTTAGAAATACTTAGAGCATATGTGTTGCTCTCACCTCATAGGACAAATATCAAAGAATCAGCTTTGACCTGGGAGTCCCAAGACCAGGGCCCCCAAGCTGGAATACCAGGTGTAGAGCTGAAGTGTGAGGCCCTGACTGGGCCCAACATAAATGCTTTTTTATACAATCCCTTCTCCAACTATAAAGAGCAGGCCTGCCACATTTGAAAAAGGCAGGAAATGTGCCTCCGTAGCCTGCTTTGTCTTCAGACACATGGAAGGAAGATCTGAGGGAGGAGATCCCATAGCGGGCCTTACACTTGGGTCGACCTGTTCACTTCTCTCAACCCCCCTGAAGGTCCATGGATGTACAAAGTCAGTCCTTACAGCAGGGCCCAGCATATCCCATGGAACCCAACTGTGGGCTCATAGGGACTCTCATTTTGTCTATAACCCCAGAACTTTGCACCATGACTGGCACACAGTAGGTGTTTAATAAATGTTCAATGACTGACTCATCTATTGAAAGGCAGTATGGTGCAGTGGACAGAAAGCTGGCCCTGGAATAAGAAAGTTCTGGATTCAACCCCTTCCTGAGAGCCGTGTGATCATGTGCAAGGCGACTTCCCAGCTTTATTCTACCTGTCTATAAACTAGGGATGAAAGACCAAGAGTACCTACATCACAGGGCTGCTGTCAAGACCAAGCCAGAGAATGGAGGGGAATCCATTTCTTTTCATGCTTGAAAGTACTGTATAACTATTAGTCATTACTATTCCCAAAAGAAGTCTGCCCAGTACATGGAATCCCAGGATCAGAGTTTGAGCTGGCAAGGTCCCTAAAAGTACAAGGGAAACTGAGGTGGGAGAGGTGATATAACATGCCTGCAGTCACACAGGGAGTGTGTTTCCCATGAGAGCTCCCAGCACCCAGAGATCACAGAACCATGGCATCTCTGAACTGGAAGGGACCCAAGAGGCCACCTAGCTCCACCCATACCTCAACAAGAATTCTCCTGCACAAAATCCCTGACAAATGGCAGAAGCCTTGAGTGTCTCCCCCTAATGGGGCCTGCCACCGAGCCCAGGGGCCCATCCCACCAGGCATTACCTCACAGACCCATGACTCTTAGCTCTGTCTTTGGAGGCCAAGGAAAACAGGGGACATAAACCTAGAGTGCCTGGAAATAGAAGTCTCTTCACCTTAAAGATTATTATCTTTTAACAAAGCTTCTTACCTGCTGAGGGAAATTCTAAGCTTAAATAAGATAGATTTCCAGTTAAGACAGCCATGTGACAAGTTATAGAAGGGCCCAAATCTCACACATAGTTGTTGTTGGCGCCGGTGATATCTGACTCTTCACGATCCCATTTGGGGTATTCTTCGTAAAGATACCACAGTGATTTGCCATTTTCTTCTCCAGCTCATTTTACAGATGAGGAAAATGAGGCAAACAGGGTGAAGTGACTTGTGAAGGCACGCAGCTGGTAAAAGTCTGAGGTTAAATTTGAACTCAGGTCTTTCTGACTTCAGACCCAGCACTCAAACCACTGTGCCACCTAGCTTCCCTGCCCAGTAATTATCTTAGAAGAACCTCAGTGATAAAGGAAAGAAAAGATACAAAAATAAACTTCCCTAGCCAATGTAGAAGTGCCCCAAAAGATGACCAGAGGCCCATGGAGGCAGACCGAGAGGGAGCCATTCCACTGAGGGGAACCCAGAATCTGAGGGCCCTGGGAGACAAGTCATCGTCTGAAATGGGCTTGGAAGAGCTTGGACTCTGGAGACCAGTGGGAATGACAGGAGGCCTGAGGTCAGGGACTGGCAGAGATACAGAAGAAATGGGAGTCATCTCCCATGAGGGGACAAAGAAGGAGGCAGAGACTGGTGTAGGCCAGTGGCCACTATGGACCACCATGAGGCCTCCTGACTCTCAAGGCCCTCTTATTTAGACAAAACACTGAGTCAGTGCCTGCCCTCAAGAAGCTTACCTTCTATCGGGAGGGACAAGAGATACACGTATACAGACATTTAAAATAATGCTATTTATCAGAGGAGCTGTGCTGGAGAACAGTGACTTCGAAGTCCAGCAGATCTAAATAGGAATCCCACCTCAAACACTTACTAGTTCTGACCTGGGGAACCACCCAACCTCTCTGCACCTGAGATTCTTCCTCAGTAAAATGGGAGGGCTGGGGTCCATGACCTCTACTGACCCATCCAGGAGTGACCCTGCGAGGCTACCATGGCTGAGCCAGATGACCAGGCCAATTGGCTTCCATAGGAAGCTCCTAAATGTGCCCCTTGGGTGAAGCCTTCTGACTGTCCTCACAATAGTGTTAAGTGAGTAGAATGAAAAACAGGCTCACAAAGGCAACTCATTATATTGCCACAGTTATCAAAATATTAAAAGAAAAGATAAACTCCAGCTGTAGAGGGCAGGCCTGCCCCTCCCCCCCCGTTAAGAACTTCTGCCAGAGGTGCCAGGAGCAGCATTAGAGCGCAGTGCTCCCCACATTCTCTCATTAGTGTGTATGCCCTGTGTGGCCCTATCCCATACTTGCCGGATGGTTCTCCTCTCCACACCCTCCCAACCCATTCATGTTCTAGAATGTCCTGGAGTTTTGCCTGGACTCCAAGCCCAGTTCATGGACCTGGGGCTTCAGCAAGGCTTCAGGCACTAAGGACAACTCCTATCATTTGGGAAGGGAACTTTTTCGATCATTCCTGCGTGCTGCAGTCATCCTTCCATAGCCACGGGATGCCATATTTGCAGAGCCAAGAATAGGAAGCTTTGGATGGCTTGCAGTGAGCTGGGCTCTTCATCTAGCATATGCTAACAGGCTGGCAAAGGAACTGGGAGTGAGGGGGAGCTGGAGGACGAAGCAGATTACAGCAGTATGTTCAGCTCTCCTGCAACTCCCATGCTCATCATCACACGCGGGGCTGGGGGAGCAAAAAGTCTCTTAGTAGAGTGTGTATCAGTAGACTTTACAAAGTCTATCGGTGAGAGAGTCAAGGGTGAACAAAGAGAGATTGGCTTGTTGATGGGGTACATTGTCTTCCTGGGTTGGTCTTGGGACTTGGCAACAAAGAACTTGGATTCTTGGAAGAGTACGGTCAACGTCCATAATGTCACCAGCACCATTGAGAGGTAGAGGCTCCTGAACTCTTGCCCCTCCCCCACTTGGAAAATCAATTGCAGGGAGTACTTGTGGCCAGAAGAACCAGTTTTGTGTTTCAGAATGAGAGAGAGTTTAAAACCAAAGCAGAAAATGCATGTGAGCAAAACCAGGGACCTGAATCAGAAGTCACTTTCAAGTGATGCTGATGCTTTGAATTGTGACACATCAACATGAATTACAGCAAGAATGGGTTCAGTGCATCCTCCCCCTCCCCGCAATGCATGTTTGTTTTGCATTTACTTTGTATGTGCTTTCTATTTACCGATCTGGGTATGTGCTATCTCCCCAAAGTAAATTGTAGCAAAATGCACACACGTGTTCATGTGCACACACACACACACACACACAACATTTCATTTTTACTTACCTGTTACATAGGCTATTTCCCTCAGGAGAATGTAAACTCACAGAGGATGGAACTCTTTGTGTTTGTCTCTTTATTTTCTGTACTCCAAACAATGCCAGTAAGACATCTTTAATGGTAATAGAGGTGGCTATACTATGTGAATAGAAAGTTGGCCCCCATGTTGAGCAGAGCAGGGGTTGAACCCCACCTCTGACACCAATTATCAGGAATATTCAGCCTTGACTAGCAGAGCAAGCTCCCTTAGACTCCAAGTTCAGGAACAATTGTCAATTTGCCTTGGTAGAAGGAGTTTCCTGACTGAGAGTTCCCTAACCCAATAAAATCACAAGTTGAGTCCCATCCCACTCATACCAATCATACTCAGTAAATTCATCAAGCACTTCCAGTGTGTCAGTCACTGCCCTAGATGCTGGCCAGCCACAGAAGCAGCTTAAAAGAGTCCCTGCCCTCAATGATTATGAACATTCACTGCTCTTTTTCTCATAATAGCTCTATAAGGCCAGTAATACAGGCAGGATCCCAACAGCACAGTAAAGAAGGAATCTTATCAACAATCCAGTCCAAATTTTGTCACTGACAAAATAAAGGCATTTGGAGATAAAGTGACTTCCCAGCATGCCACAGGCAGTAGGGACCAGAGACAGGGTCAGGAGTCAGATTTGGGAGCCAGGTGCATTAATCGTCCAGCATTCCTTCCTCTTCTCCCCATCTTATCCTTCAAGTAGCTGCATCTTCCACAGAGATTGCTAAAAACTGGAGAGCCCAAACTAGAAGCTTTGGTTTTCTCTTACAAAGTCCCAAGTCTCCTTACACTACACCACATTGCCTCTTCAAGAGAAAGTTTAGCAGTAATAATACATTGATATTCTGAATTGTCCCAAGAAGGAAAACTACAAAAGGGTCCTCAGGTTTTCATAGCCCCCTTCTATGTCAATCCTGGAACAGAAAAAAGGAGACCTAAGGATCACAGCTGTTAGACATCCATAAACAGGAACTAGAATGTAGGCATTCTGCTCGGTATACCTTGGTCCAAAGGCTAATGAATTGATTTATTGTTAGAAGAGCCAAACCATCTCAATGCTGCTATTCTCACGATTAATATAACCAAAGAACAGAAGGGAGCTGTGGCTAAAGGAAAAGACGTCTCAAGTTCTCCTTGCAGAGGCGAAAGAGTGAGTCGGAATGGTCTCCTTTTATGCCCAGAGGCCACAAAATCCATCATGTCCTGGAACACTTGGCCCTCTCATCCTTCAGAACTCATGATGAGCATAGAAAATAAAGACCACCCAATGGAACCCTACAATGTGCGTGCCAAACTTCGCTGAGCATCTTTTACAGAGGCAAAGAAATGGTACTAATGATTCGACAAGATACTCCTGGGCAAATCAACACATACTTTAATAACTTGAGGACTTTGGTCTGAAAGCAAGAAAAGAGAACGAATTAATAATGAGTGCACAAAAGTATGAAGAACATATATTAAGCAACTATAGTACACCAAACATTGTGCTAAGCTTTGAAGATACAAAACATTTCTTACCCTCAAGGACTTTATATTCTAATGAGGAAGACAGATCAGATCAGGGAATGATATCCAGGGAGGGGAGTTATGGTTAGGGAAGTCATCCAAATGAGTGGGGTTTACCAATGAATGCTTTTTTCCCTTTCCCTTTTCTTCTGAAACAATAGAACTGTGCATTATTTTTCCAAAGGCAATAGCAATCTGATGACAATTCTCAAAAAAGAGTAAAAAGTGGGTATGTGGAAGGGAAAGGCAGTGGGCAGTATGGGGGTTTGGGCAATGGGAATGAATATCTGTGAGGGGTTAGGGTACTGTACCTTATTGTCATCATTCGGTCTTTTTCAGTCCTGTTTAACTCTTCATGACCCAATTTGGCGGTTTCTTCACAAAATACTGGAGTGGCTTGCCATTTCCTTCTCCAGATCATTTTACAGATGAGGAAACTGAGGCAAACAAGGTTAAAGTGACTTGCTCAGGGTCACACAGCTGTAAGTATCTGAGGCCAGATTTGAACTCAGGAACATGCCTTCCTGACATGCATGAAACACATCCCCAAAGTCGTGGAAAGGAATGATGGTGACTGATGTGGTCCCAGGCTAATCAGTTCCCAATGATCAGAGAAAGGAGTAGTTAAAGCAAAGAACAAATGAACATCTAATTGAAAAGGGGCTAAATGTGAGAAGCCGCACAACATTTGCAGCAGCTTTGATCCGAATTATGCAAGGAATTGGTTGATATGGAAACCTATTCAAGTGAGTTGTTAAAGAGGGAAATGGAAAAAGACAAAGATATTGACCTTAATTATCACTGGTTCTTTCAAACATTTAACCAATGTAAAGTAGTAGCCAAGAGGATGTTACAGGAGACGTTTTATGGTTCTCTGTAGAGCACTTCACTCTAAAGAAAGACCAACAAATAAGCAAGATTGATTTGGTTAACTAAATGACTAGTGAGATGTAATCAGCTGCTCTGTTACCTCCTCCAACTTTCATCAAGGAGGGGCAGCTACGTGTGCAGTGGATACAGCACTGGCCCCAGAGTCAGGAGGATCCTGAGTTCAAATCAGGTCTCAGACACTTGACATTTGGTGTGTGATCTTGTGTGAACAAAGAGTCAGAAGCTAACTTAGCTAAGAAGTACCTGAGTTCACTCTCAAGTGGAGAGAAGTGGTTACTCAGGGTCAGGTGGATTGAGCATACTCATTTGGAAACCCTACAGGAAAGCATGGTGGAAACTGAATTACTATATCACCTCCTGACATAGGGAAAACAGAAGGGAAAGGTCTAAATAAAGCTTGAGATGAGGCCCAAATGCCAAAGCATCCATAGGTGCAAGCTCATAATAGTTCACATCTACCTGGGGCTTACTATATGATGAACACTCTACTAAGCATTTTATACTTATTATCTCATTTGATTCTCAAAACAATCCTGTAAGGAAGGGGTTATTGTTATCCCCATTTTACAGATAAGGAAACTGAGGCAGATAGGGGTTAAGTGTCTTGCCCAGAATCACACAGCTAGTAAGTATCTGAGGCTAGATTTGAACTCAAGCCTTTCTGACTCCAGGTCTATACCCTATCCACTCTGCCACCTAGTTTCCCTTATGAAACTGGCAAGAGGCAATGAAGTGCCTTAAAATGGGACAAGTGGATCAATGTTTCTATTTTTAAAAATCTGTTTTCATCTTCAGTGCCAGGAAAACCACCCAATTCGGACTCTTTAACACTTTTAATCCCCCAAGTAGTGTGCTAAGAAGTAGAGATGGTGTCTCAGAAGCCAAAATTAAGAAGGACATCTGGACCAGACCAAGTTCCCAGGAAAGAAACCAAGTGGCAGAGGTCATCAACCAATCAAGTATTTATTAAGCATCTACTATGTACCAAGGGGCAGCTAGGTGGTGCAGGAGTCAGGAGGACCTGAGTTCAAATTTCACCTTAGATACTTGATACTCACTGTGTGACCTTGGACAAATCACTTAACCCCAATTGCCTCATCCTGGGTCATCTCCAGTCATCCTGATGAATATCTGGTCACTAGATTCAGATGGCTCTGGAGGAGATGTGAGACTGGTGATCTGCACAGCCCTCCCCCACTCAAAAAAAAGTCAAGTGCAAGTCATGTCATTATTTCTCTGATGGCAGCAAAGGATGAACACATACACTGTATACAAAGCATTGTGATGGCCCTTGGCATGCAAGTACAAGGAATGAAACAATCCCTACTTGAAAGGAGGTTTCCATCTAATGGACAAGACAAGGACATATAAAATATAAACAATATAAATACAAAGTTAATAAACACATACTGAGAGGAAGGGCACAGCAGTTAGGAGATCAGAAAAGGATTCATGCGGACGGTATCTGGCAATCCCTGAAGCTCCTCCCTCAGATTGGACAGCTCCTCCCCAAGCCTCCATTTGGGAAGGGCACCCAGAGCTGCCATGTTTCACGCCTCTCCTGGCTTGTCTCTGGGAGTTCACTTCTTCCTGGAATTCACACACTGAAAGCACTGCCCACATACATCCCTGTGCCTTTCACGATTAGAAATTTCATCCTGGACCATCCAGGCCTCTGTTTAAGGAAGTCTCCTCCCTTTTCACCTTCCTTCCTGCCGTTTCCCCCCATTTGAGGAAGAGTTCCTGGAGGGATAGCGCTCTGAGGGCTTTTGTGCACCCAGCGCTTAGTGTGCCTGGCACACAGCAAGGATTTGATAAATTTTTGTTGACTGACTTGTTGGCCTGGAGTGACCCCATCTTACAAGCCTTAAGTAGCCATTTTACAGAGAGGGTAAAATGCTGAAATCTTGGGGGAAATCAAAGAGGCTATTACACCCAGATACTGGAGAGGAAAGTGCTTGACCAGCCTGAAAACACTAGACGAATGCTATGGGCAGTGTCTTTCTCCAAGTCAAAATGGTAAGAGAATTCCCTATCAAATAGAGGGTAAATTCATGCTCCTGGGTACAAAAGATATCACACCAGTTACATCAATCCCCAGAACATTGCTGGGTCTCCTCAATGACATTCATGATTTTTCAAGAAGATGTCGGCCTAACAACCCATATAGGAAACACTAACTGGATGAAATAAGTCTATTGCCCTCACAATGACATGTGATGGGCATAAAAGGAGAAGAATGGGATGCATTGCTCTTGGGAAACTGGCCAGTGTGTCTAATGGTCCTAGACTATTACACAGGCCAAAATGCACCTTTTGAACACAAATGTTTGGGGATGCTCTAGTGCCAGGACTGCACTTCCAGCTCACCCTCTGGTCTAATCCATTTACACACCACGTGCCTTGGGCCTCATGGGCATCCTTCTCTCAATGCTGCCCTCCTCCACTTTCCCATTGCCCTTTAGGGCAGACTCCTCCTATTCGAATAGTCAATTCTTCACAGTAGGGGACATCTTGTTCTTTTGCATTTTTATCCTCAGCATTCAGCACAGTTTATGTGCTTAACACCTATTAATAAATATTTGCTTTTTCTGTCTCTACCTATTGATCTACCTTGGCACACCACAATCTCCAAGGATTTGAAAGCACTTCTGAGTTAAAGGGCAATCAACAGAGAGACACTTGGTGGGCACCAAGAAGTCGCATTTAAGGATGACCCAAACTCAAGGATGACCCACACTCAAGGAGTGGTGCAAGGTCTATACTGGAGGAAAGATAAGATTGGAAAAGGAGATGGGCCAATTATGTGGCAGGAGCAAGGGATGAATGGCAGTCAGTACTAGTGCTTTCTTGGCCTGCTGTTGTGTAAAAGAACCACCCAGAATGAGAACGGTGGATGGGCTGAGCTCTGTACCAATGGAGAGAATGTTCACTCCAAGTCATAGGACCATAGATTCAGTGCTCGCATGAGAGAACCATCCAGATTAGTTAGTCCAAATGCCCTGTTTTATAGATGTGAAAATAGAGGCCCAAAGAAGTTTGGTCAATTGCCCAGAGACATGTGGGTAGCAAGTTACAGAGTAATGATTCAAATCTACATCCCTGGACTATTAACCAGTGCTCCACAGAGCCATGATTCACATGCCTTGAATGTGCAAGACACAGTACTAGACATTGGGGATGCAAAGATGAAAATCCACATGATGCATGCCTTCTTTAGTTTACCATCCACACGCTTTACCATCTACAAGGCAAGCTGCATTATAGCTAGATGACAAGAGTTGGCAGTCTAATCTTTCTATCTGTCTGAAAGGAAATATTTACTTCACTTTTTTCTGGAAAAAAAATCTTTTAATGAAAAAGAGAAGGGCTTCCTTAAAATTCCTTACACAATGTGAACCTTGAATACCTGACAGAGAAATAAAAGGAAACGCATGAAAGTTTGGGAGAACGTCATTCCCCAGTTCTGCGCAGCATACCCATTTCAGATCCTGGGTCCAACGAAAAGCAGCCCTGGCTGATGAGAACAGAAATGAACCAAGCAGCCCTGATGTCCCTGTCACCTGTGAAAGGTGACAGAGTACTGTGGAATAAATGTAAAACCAAACTCATGTTCCTGAGGCACTTTAAGGGTTACACATCTCCATCCTCAGCACAAGCCTAGGGGAGGGAGATTATTGTCTCTATTTTACCAATGAGCAATTAGAGCTGAGAGAAGTTGAGGATGGGATGGTAGGTCATTGGTCTAGCATTGGAAGGGACCCCAAGGCTATTTAGTCCAACCCCTTCATTTTTTTAAATGTTTATTTATTTATTTTTAGTTTTCCCCATTCATTTCCACAAAATTTTGAGTTCCAAATTTTCTCCCCATCTCTCCCCTCCCCCCACCGCCTTGCATTCTGATGCCTCTTCCACCAATGTGCCCTCCATTCTATCACACACCTCCTTTCCCTTATCTCCATCTTCTCTCTTGTCTTGTAGGGCAAGATAAATTTCTTTACTTAATTATTTGTATTTCTTATTTCCCAGTTGTATGCAAAAACAATTCTCAACATTCATTCCTAAAACTTTGAGTTCTGACTTCTCTCCCTTCTTCCCTCCTCATCCATCTCCACTGAGAAGGTAAACAATTCAATATAGTCTATATACGTGTACTTTTGCAAATGACTTCCATAAAAGTCATGTTGTGTAAGACTAACTATATTTCCCTTCATCCTATCCTGCCCCCATTTATTCTACTCTCTCTTTTGACCTTGTCCTTCCCCAAAAGTGTTTACTTCTAATTGCTCCCTCCTCCCATTTGCCCTCCCTTCTATCATCCCTGTACCCCACTTATCCTCTTCTCCCACACTTTACTGTAGTGTAAGATAGATTTTCATACTAAATTGAGTGTGCGTATTATTCCTTCCTTAAGCCAAAGGTGATGAGAGTAAGCTTCACTTTTTCCCTCTCACCTCCATGCTTTTCCCCTCCACTGAAAAAGCTTTTTATTGCCTCTTTTATGAGAGATAATTTGTCCCATTCCATTTCTCCCTTTTTCCTCCCAATATATTCCTCTCTCACCCTTAATTTCATTTTTTTAGGTATCATCCGTTCTTATTCAGCTCACCCTGTGCTCTATGTCTACATGTGCATGTCTGTGCATAATTGTTCCAAATACCAAAATACTGAGAAAAGTTTCAAGAGTTGTAAATTTTGTCTTTCCATGTGCAAATGTAAACAGTTCAACTTTAGTAAGTCCCTTACAATCTCTCTTTCCTGTTTACCTTTTCATGTTTCTCTTGATTCTTATGTTTGAAAGTCAAATGTTCTATTCAGCTCTGGTCTTTCCATCAAGAATGCTTGAAAGAAATGCTGTTTCATTGAATGACCATTTTTCCGCTGAAGTATTATACTCAGTTTTTCTGGGTAGGTGATTCTTGGTTTTAGTCACAGTTGCTTCAACTTCTGGAATATCATATTCCAAGCCCTTTGATTCCTTAATGTAGAAGCTTCTAGATCTTCTGTTATCCCGATTGTATTTCCACAATACTCAAATTGTTTCTTTCTGGCTGCTTACAATATTTTCTCTTTGACCTGGGAACTCTGGAATTTGACAACAACATTTTTAGGAGTTTCTCTTTTTTAATCTCTTTCAGGAGGTGATCAGTGGATTCATTTAATATTTATTTTGCCCTCTGGTTCTAGAATATCAGGGCAGTTTTCCTTGATAATTTCATGAAAGATGATGTGTAGGCTTTTTTTTGATCATGGCTTTCAGGTAGTCCCATAATTTTTAGATTGTCTCTCCTGGATCTATTTTCCAGGTCAGTTGTTTTTCCAAAGAGATATTTCACATTATCCTCTATTTTTTCATTCTTTTGGCTTACAAAATAATTTGTAATTTCTTGGTTTCTCATATAGTCATTGGCTTCCATCTCCTCTATTCTAATTTTTAAAGAGCTTTTGAACCTCCTTTTCCATTTGGTTAATTACATTTTTTAAAGCATTCTTCTCCTCATTGACTTTTTGGGCCTCTTTTGCCACTTGAGTTAGCTTAAGGTGTTACTTTCTTCAGCATTTTTTTGGGTCTCTTTTAGCAAGCTGTTGACTCACTTGTCATGATTTTCTTGCATCACTCTCATTTCTGTCTCCAGTTTTGCCTCTACCTCTCTTACTTGATTTTCAAAATCCTTTTTGAGCTCTTCCATGACCTGAGACCATTGTATATTTATTTTGGAGGGTTCGGATGCAAAAGCCTTGACTTTTATGTCTTCCTCTGATGGTAAGCGTTGTTCTTCCTCATCTGAAAAGATGGAAGAAAATACCTGTTCACCAAGGAAGTAACCTATGTAGTTTTATTTTTTCCCCTTTTTTGGGTATTTTCCCAGCCAGTTACTTGACTTTTGAGTCCTTTTCCGAGAGATAGGTCTCTGGGGACCTATAAGCTCTCAGTTCCTCCAAGGTGTCAAATCAAGGAAGTGGAGTTTTCTCCTTTCCTGGTCTGAACTCTGATCTAGGAGCTACCAAAGCTTTTCTGCCCAGTATCTGCAAGTAAAATTCCCTTTCCAGAGCCTCCACTAGCTCCACCACATCAACCAGCACTCTTCCTCACCCCAGGGCCACCACTCAGGGCTGAGACTCAGATCAGCAGCTCAATTCCCCCAGGGACTTTAGGCCGAGGGCTCCAAAAATGGATGCTGCTGCTGCCACTGCCACTACTTGGGGCCAGGGTTAGGGGAGGACCCTGCCCCCTTCTCTCCAAGGTGAAGAAAGCTTTCTCACTGTCCTTTGAAGCTGTCTTTGGCACTTGTGGGTTGAGGGATGTGAGAACTTCAGCTACTGCTAGGGATTCCACCCCTGAGGCCTATTCCATTCCTGTTCCTGGTGGTGCAGTGCAGCCAATGCTTTGCTCCCCATGTGATAGACCTTTCTTGTCAGCCTTCCAGGCTACTTTGGGTTGGAAATCTCTTTACCTCTGTCATTTTGTGGCTTCTGCTGCTCTAGAATTTGTTTAGAGTCATTTTTACAGATATTTTATGGTCTGTGGAGGAAGAGCTAGAGTAGGTGCATCTTTCTACTCCACCATCTTGGCTCTGCCCAATCCCTTCATTTTGCAGATGAGAAAACTTAGACCCAGAGAGGTTATCAGACATCTCTACCCAAGGTTATGTAGAAATGTAAGTGGGTCAAAGTTAGGATTTGAAGCTGCTTCTTTGGACTCCAGAATCAAAAACAATGTTCTCTCTCTCTCTCTCTCTCTCTCTCTCTCTCTCTCTCTCTCTCTGTCCGTCTCTGTCTCTCTCTTTCTGTCTCTCTGTCTCTTTCATTCCCTCTTTTTTCTCTCTCCTGTACCAACAAAGCCACCCTTGGCACAATCCCACACACCTCCTCAAATGTGAAACCTGGTATCCAAGCCTAAGTCTCTCCTAACTCCAATTCCAGGACGTTTTTCCAATATTGAAAATGTCATTTTATAATCCCACGTAACTTAAATTTTAAAGTTTAAATGTTAAAACTTTTAAACTGCACAAGGGTTTTAAGATGCTTCTATAAGATAAGGAGATTTGTTGAACTTTTTTCTTTTTTACCCTCCAGACTAAACCTAGTGTTATTAAGGTTCAGCAGCTAATATGTGCAAAATTATTGGGGATAGAACTATTTGGCATGTAATTATACTGAGCCGAATCTGGGATCCTTTACACTGTATGAATTACTTACCCAAGGATGAGAGAGGTAAATTCCATCCTAGGTAAATAACCCAGCCATCCTATTACAGGAAAAGAGCAGTGTTTTCATACCTGGAATGGAAATCATTTTAAACCATTTCCATGCTATACTTAGTCATTATTATTTAGCATGTAGGAACGATTAAAAAGAAATACACTGTAGCCTCTGGCTCTTTCCATACAAAATGATTGAATTTATTCTCTGACCAATTTTGCCAAAAAACAGACAGAGAGAGACTCACTCCATTTTGGAGTTGGTACAGTATGCCCTGGTAGCCTGTGGAAAACTGGCAGCTTTAGCAGTGGTCTCCAGGAAGTCCAGGAGGGATTGGAGTTTGGCAAGATGCTCCCATATCTAATAGGAAACTTGTCACTCACCCCTCTGTCACCTTGGGGAGATTAGAGAGGTGGGGAGGCTTAATCTCTTCATTCTACAGAGGATGTTGTGAGAACAGCAACACATTGTGGGATTCTTGTGGGAGAGAGGAGAAAGGTATTTGTTTCCCTTCTCAGCTAGTCTACTGTGGTCTCTTGAAAGATAAGTGGTAGAGGACCATCAGCACTGGTCCAGGGCTTACTGTGAACAGGGCATTAGTCAAGAGGAGGAGAAGCTTGTTAGAGAAAGCCAGAGTGGGCATCCTGCATCTAACACTGACTAGATGTGTGATCCTGGTCATCATTCGATCTCATGAGACTTGTCAGAGTCTCCTCATCTGTAAAATGGGGTAAGATGAGCACCTACCTCCCAGCATTGTTGAGGAGAATGGAGTGGTGGTGTGAAATGCTTCGTGGTCCTTAAAGTATTATGTAAACATGTTGTCATTTAATCACTATTACTATGGTCTAGCCTCCACTCTAAGGAGTTTACAGTCCAGGAGGGGAACGAGCCACAAACACAGAAGTCTGTGATCTATAATATGGTGCAGGAACAAGGGATCACAGACAGAAAGCTAGGGGGACTCTTAGTCATGACTCAATCAGCAAGCATTTGGTGCTTTGGAGATGGTGAATAATCGAAATAGCTGCCATTGACATAACCAACAAGGCTCTGCTATGTGCTTTCTATGTGTGCATTTCATTTTATACTAAGCACCTGCTATGTGTCTGCCCCTGTGCTGAGACCTGGGATCCCAAGACAAAAATGAAGCCATTCCTGTCCTCAAAGACCTTGCATTTTATGGAAATGAAGGTGCTTCTAGAGAATTTAAGGCAATGCAAAGTCTGAAAGAGGAAGTCCACACCAGCAAGGAGAAGGAGCAGGGAAAGTTTTGTGAAGGTGGTCATGCTTGATTTGGGCTGAAAGGGGGTGGGGTGAGACAGAGCAAAGGAAGCAGCCCAAGTCAGGGCCCCAAAATCCTGATTTCTGTGCTAATCTGGGGATGAGGAGCCCTACAACATGGGACTGTGGGATTTTTAATCAGAAACTCTGACTCCAAATTCTTGCTCCACCCCATCCTACCCAGATACCTTTGGACAAGTGGTCATTTGGCCTGTCCAGCTCCCAGCTATCTCATTTATAGAACAAGGGTTTAATTTTAGACTCATGGCCAGGGAGTCAAATCTCTGATCTATGTTCCTCTGAATTCAGTACTGTGCACACGCACACACACACACACACACACACACACACACACACACACACACACACACACACTCACACACTGCTCCAGTCTGCATCACCAAAAGTGCCCGTGCCAAATATTTGCCCTGTGTCCAGACCTTGGTAAGGCATGTCTGCTGTCTGATTACCAACCCAAGGTCAATCTCAGAGAAGCTCATAACATCACCCAGCAGCACAAATTCTGAAGACCATTTAGCTGTCCCCCCACTTCTGGACTCCCATCTCCCTGAACCCCTGAAAGACTCTAAATGCATGATCCCATTGGTGATTCAGCATCACACAGTACTTGAAGACCATCCTTGGTTTCAAGCATTGATTGTGGCCACCCAGTGCAGAGATGTGGCTAGTATGAGAGATTCAGATGTAGGCATGCTGACTGTGATAGGCCCATAAATTGTTGGGAATGATTGTTTTGGTTGACTGTGTATTCCCAACATTAGCAAAGTACCTTACACTTAGTAGGTGCTTAATCAATGCTTGTTGAATTGAATCAAATTGTCTTATAGAATGAAAATGACCACAGAGACCACCATTGCATTTCTCCTTGGTTTCAAGGAAGGGGCAGCCACTCTCAACGCCCCACTAACATTTCTGCCAATTAAAACATGAAAACACATGTTCTCGTTGTGTACAAACAGCAGGAACACTGGATCTCATCTTTACCTGTTTCATAAAGTTTGAAATCTTAGCAAACATCACTACTACAGCATATGGTTTGGGTAAGAGCATTGTTTTCTTGTTCTCCAATGCAAAGTGTCTCGGAGTCCAAACAGAGAGGAAAAACCCTTTCTTTGAACCAGCTTCAGTAAAGCTGTCTCAAGTCTGAATTTTTAAAAATCATGAATTCTCTTAGAAACCTCTACAAGAGTCCAGGCAGGGTGAGGGCTTTGAAGTCAAAGGATCTCATTCAAAGTCCAACTTTCCCTAAATAGTTTTGAATTTAAGCAATCAAGCCATCAATAATTTTTTTAAACACCTACTATGTGCCAAGCATTGTGCTAGGCACTTGGAATGCAAACAATGATAAAACAATTTCTTCCTTCAAAGAGCTTACATTCTATCAAGCAATTAACCTAACCCCTTTTGGCCCACATGTCCTCATTGCCACTGGACCCAGATGGCTCCAGAGGAGAGAGTGAGGCTAGTGACTTTGCACAGTCCTGCCTCACTTAAATCAAATTCTCTTTTAAGTCATGGCATCACCTTCCTGATGTCATGGTCCTCTTCAAGAACAAAGGACAACCACCACCACCATTAACTTCATCCATGAAATGGAAAGGCTAGACTAGCCAACCTCTCGGGTCCCCTTCCATGTTCATAGACTCTTTTATTACATGTAAAAGAGGACAGAGCAGTCACTTATTGATTCCCAGGGGCTTCTGCCCAAGGCATTTTCTGATCTGTTTCAATTCAGTCATTCAAGCATTCATTTGATAAGTAATTATTACCTCTGCATGTAGCACTGTCCTAGATACTAAGAGAGATCAAAGATGAAGGAGTGAAGCCCAATTTTTTCTCTCAAGGACCTTATAAACCAGTCATGTGCATTTTCTGGATGATCAGAACTTAAAACACAGCAGAAATATAGGGATTTTCAACTTCCTTCCTAGTTCAAAATTAATATCAAGCATCTTCTATTGTATGTGCAAGGCAAAGGAGTAATGAAGACAAAGGGAAGGGGGTAGGGTTTAATCTCTACTCTCAAGGAGCATAAATTCTCCTGGGAGAAAAGAATACTTAACAGATGAGCAAGTGCAAGATAATTTGAGGAAGTGGGGAGTGCATGAACTAGGAAGAACAGGAAAGCCTTTTCACTAGAGGTGGTATCAAAGTGAATTTTTGATGAAATCTAGGCATTCTAACCAGTGGAGGTGAGAAGTAAGCATAGTCCAGGCACAGAGGCAAGAGATGGAATAGAGAATGAGTTTGGCTTTAATGAGAGTGTGGAAAGAGGAGTAATATGAAGTAAACCTGGATGTGTCCACTGGTTCCAGAATGTAAAGGCCTGTAGAAGTCAAACATTTTATCCTTGAATAATGGGTTACCCAAGATTCTTGGGCAGATAAGTGACATGGTCAGACTCCAAGAAAATGAATGTGGCAATATGTGGAGAAAGGAACAGAGAGGCAAAAGACCAGAAGCTGAGAGATAAAGCAGAATAATTCTGAGAATCCAAGCAAGAGAGGATGGGGGCTTGAGATGGAGAGGGAGCTACTTGAGTGGAGAGAAGGGGATCAAAGTGAAAAATGTGGAGGGTGATCTAACAAGATATGCAACTAAGTGAATGGATGCAATGAGAAGGGAAAGGGAAGACTCAAGGATGGCATTAATATGCAAAGTTGGGTGACTAGAACAAAAGCGGCACACAACAGAAATAAGGTAACTTGGAGGGGGGCAGAGCTGGAGGGGAAGAGGAAGAACTACTTCTGGGACACAAATTTGTGATGCTTGGTGACATTAAGGTGTCCTTCTCAAAGTAGGCACCTAAATGCACTGAACTGAATTGATGTGATGCCCACCTGGCAGATAGTGATATGAGACTAGCACACAGAAGCAAGATTACAGTTAGACAGAATTTTGAGTTATTAGAATCAAAATAAAAGTGAAACCCAGAGTAACTGAGAAGAGCATTTGGAGAGAAAGTGTAAAGAAGGAAGAGAAAACAAAAAGAGCCTTGGGCTTCACCCTCTGTGGGACATGGATGGAGATTCAGCCAAGAATACCAAGAAGGAGTAGTCAGGAAGGCAGGAGAACCAAGAGAGAGCACTGCTGCTGTAAAAGCTAAGGGAAGAGAGAGTATCCAGAAGAAGGAGGGAGTATTGGACAAGGGTGAAAGTTATGCTTGCTTTATGTGCCAGTTGTCATTTTTTGCAGAAAATGCATTTTTCAGGGAGTGAGCTTGGTCCTATCCCATTTGCTAGCTTCATTTTCTTCTTCTGATTTCTAGCAGAAGACAAGAGAGGTTAGGATGAAAGCCTTCCCTTTTCTTACTAACCAGGCTTATGATTTAATCCATGTAAAGATCAACCAACAGCTGATCTGTGATGTCTGATCTCTAACGGTTGGTTGGTTGTGGTCCTTCGTTCTTGAAGAGGACCAAAATGACATCACCATGATAAAGTGAAGTTTCACCGTGTCTGACTGGCTGATCAGACCAATACAAGCTCAGAATGTTATGTCACAGATTGGACACCGACAATTCATGTGAACATTTGGGGTGGTTACTCCAAATTTGCGCATCCTATGTTTCCTTTGTACTATTTCATTTCTGCACAGAAATAGAGCACAGAGCACAGCATCTTTTCTGATGTGGGCATGCCAAGCTGAGTGGTCCTGTGTCAGTGTCTCCCATGTCGTACAATCAAATCCAAAGTTCTTGAGAGAGACCTAGAGAGTGTCCTTGTATCATTTCTTCTGGCTACCATGTGATTGCCTGCCCTATGCGAGTTCTCCATAAAATAGTCTTTTTGGAAAGCATACATTTTGCATTCAAACAACATGGCAGTCCAATGAAGTTGTGCTCTCTGAAGCATAATTTGAATGCTTGACAGTTTAGTTTGAGCAAGGATTTCAGTGTCTGGTACCTTACCCTGCCAGGTGATCTTCAGAATCTTCCTAAGACAGTTCAAATGGAAGCGATTCAGTTTCCTGGCGTGGTGCTGATAGACTGTCCATGTTTCACAGGCATACAACAATAAGATCAGACCAGCGGCATACTCAGAGGATACTTGATTTGCAGGAAGGTCACTCAGCCCATGTCAGAGGCAACACTTGAACCCAAGTCTTCCTGACTTAAATGCCAATCCTCTATCTACTCTGACACTGCCTGCCAGCCATTTCAGAAACCATTTACCTGAAGAACCAATATATTTTCCAACCAGAGAAAGCCAAACCTTGTATCTGTCATTTTCTATTGCTAATGAACACTTACTGAGTACCCACTGTTTTTTTTCCAGGATATAAGGGTTTATACCAATAATCTTTTAGTGTCTTATGAATGTGAAGTTTATAATAACAGGAGACTTCCTATCCATTCTACAAACTAACACCATGGCTCTCCCAGGATACTCAGAGCATCAAGGAGCTTTCAAGATCAACATCTCCAGGATGGGCTACCTTCCACCCTCCTCTGATGAGCCCCCTTTCCAACAAATCAGGAATGTTCCCCACTTCTGTCACAGCACTATTCTTCCTGAATATGATATTCAGCACCTCTACCTTAAGAAGCAAAAAAGGCTGAGTCAGGGCTCTGAGCTCAACTTCCCTCCAGGTTCCTGGGAATACATTCTGGTCCAAACCCCAAGTAATTTCTCTAATTAAAGACATTAAAAAGAGTGCCTCTAATTGGTTCTGAAATAGACATTCTTAGAGATATTAAAGAGACAACCGCAACCCCTGGGGGAAATGGACTCAATTCAGCAGCATTTCTAAAAATGATTCTTGAAAGGGAAGTTGACTTGCCTCTTTTGCATTTCCCGAGTGATCCCCAGGACATTCAAAGCTCAGGTAAACTACAGTTCCCTTTATCCCCTGGTGTTTGAACTGGGATTATAACCTTCCATCAGTCTGAGAGTTAGACCGAGGTCATTTCTACAAGAATCTGAACTACAGTCAGAGAAAATTAGCACAGCTCCATCACGGGCAAATTACGGTTCACTGAGAGTAAGGCAGGTGCCTTTCAAAGGCTT
This sequence comes from Bettongia penicillata ogilbyi, assembly GCA_023548195.1. Lineage (NCBI taxonomy): Eukaryota > Metazoa > Chordata > Mammalia > Diprotodontia > Potoroidae > Bettongia > Bettongia penicillata. The sequence continues at coordinate 2,709,893 of JAJHZJ010000218.1, forward strand.
ATTACTGTGCTGAAGAATAGAATGGCCTTCAAAAATCCCCAAAGAATTCCTGGCTTCTTGTAAGTGCTCCCTCCAGAGGAGTTCCTCCCCACTTGGGGAGATCCAGCAACAGGAGAACAAATGCTGTTTGAAATCCCTAATTCTTCCCAGTCTCTACCCCATCATCACATGTGCTCAAATGGGCCAAGGATCAAAGGTGGATGCCTAGGAAGAATGAGAGATACATTTCTAAACACTGGAGTTCTCTCTTTCACTATGTTCTATAGCTGAATGAAGTCAAGGCTCTCAGGGAATGCAAATGTCTACATAGGGTCTGCTGTATGACAGTGTGCTGCAAATGCTATTGCTGCCTGAATCATCTCACTAGAAATGTGCTCGATATGATTAGAGAGATCGCAGAGATGGTCAATGACCTTGCCTGTGGGCAGGTAGGTAGTACAGTGGATAGAGCACCAGTGTAAGAGTCAGGAGGGCCTGAGTTCAAATCTTACCTCAGATACTTGACACTCACTAGCTGTGTGACCTTGGGCAAGTCACTTAACCCCAATGGCCTCATCCTGGATCATCTCCAGTCATCCTGATGAATATATGGTCACTGGAGTCAGATGGTTCTGGAGGAGAAGTGAGGCTGGTGACCTGCACAGCCCTCCCTCACTCAAAACAAAGTCAAATGCAAGTCATGTCATTATTTCTCTGATGGTATGGTCTTCTTCAGCAACAAAGGATGAACACACACACACACACACACCTTGCCCCTTGAACTTAGTTTGTCCTTGGTCTTCTATCCACCCAATTACATGGGACTAGGGTTTAAAAACTGGGGAGCTCTGAATCCCAGAAATGTTTAGTAATTGCTGGGCAGATAATCATTGTCTAGCTTATTAGATAGACAGACAGATAGACAAACAGATAGATAGATAGATAGATAGATAGATAGATAGATAGATAGATAGATAGATAGACAGACAGACAGACAGACAGACAGACAGACAGATAGATAGATAGATAGATAGATAGATAGATAGATAGATAGATAGATAGATAGATAGATAGATAGATAGACAGATTAGATAGACAGACAGACAGACAGATAGATAGATAGATAGATAGATAGATAGATAGATAGATAGATAGATAGATAGATAGACAGACAGACAGATAGATAGATAGATAGATAGATAGATAGATAGACAGATAGATAGACAGACAGACAGACAGACAGATAGATAGATAGATAGATAGATAGATAGATAGATAGATAGATAGATAGATAGATGGATGGATGGATGGATGGATGGATGGATGGATGGATGGATGGATGGATGGATAGATAGATAGATAGATAGATAGATAGATAGATAGATAGATAGATAGATAGATAGATAGATAGATAGATGGATGGATAGATGAATAGGTAGGTAGATAGATAGATAGATAGATAGATAGATAGATAGATAGATAGATAGATGGATGGATGGATGGATGGATGGATGGATGGATGGATGGATGGATGGATGGATGGATGGATGGATAGATGGATAGATAGATAGATAGATAGATAGATAGATAGATAGATAGATAGATAGATAGATAGATAGATAGATAGACAGGTAGACAGATAGGTAGGTAGGTAGGTAGGTAGATAGATAATTTATAAATCATAGTTAGGTCCTGATTGGTGCAACAATGAATCCCTTGAAAGTCTGTATTATTCAAATTTGCACTCCATATTTCCATTGGGCTGGAACTCATTACCATCTTTTGTGTAATTTGAACTTTGAATAGTGAAAATTAAAATACATGCAACCACTTCAAGGGATTTATTGTTTGTTAGCTACCCTTACAATTTTCTGGGCACTCTGCTAAGTGCTGGTGGGGTATAAATGAGAAGACAAGATGGTGCTTATTCTCAAGTAGTCTAACAGAGGCTGGGCAGTCGGGAGAGCTGCTCAGTCAGGGGCAAGGCTGCTGGTGAGGAGGGGGAGTCTGGAGGGGGCTGCTGAGGAGCAGTCCAAAGAATGTGCTGAGCCAGGAGTGAAGTCTAGCCTTCAGAAATGGAGATGTGGGAGGGACAGGGAATACTCATTGTGCTAGGTAAGATCTCTGGCTCAAAGCACATTAACTCAAGAGGAAGCTTAAGTCTGAGGACCTCAGATATTGGGGAGGACTCTGCTGTTTGTTCTAAAGATCTTCCTATCTGTTCTAAGAATATTCTGCTGGGGAGACAAGAACCTTCTAGCCAGGTCTCTGAGTGAACCAGGCAAACAAATGAAGAGAGGCTTCTTGCTGGTCTCACTCAAGAGTTTACTAAAGGTGATGAACAAAGGCAATAGGCTCTACGTAAACTGAAAGAGCATGGCATCATGTGCCCTTCTTTTGAAGAGATGGCCAAAGACTTCAGGGGAGACAGAAGCCTGAGGCTCTAGCAGAGGCTATCTGACCATTTGAGCAGTGGGTTGGAGCAAGATCTGGTAAAGATGACATGTTCAATGATGCAATGTCCAGCAAGCAGCATCTCAAGGACCAGTGCCCAGTGGGAGTGTCTGAAGGAAAGTACAGCAGAATAGCTTCTGGTAGAGGCTCTCCTCCTGACTAGGTGGCATTCAATGGAGATTGAGATCTACCCAGCAAAGACAAGGAGAAGATGGGACACAAGACCAGGAGGGGAAAGACCTACTTAGAAGAGAGCTATGGTGTCACCAGAAGAAATCAATGTCCCTAAAGAGACAGATGTTTCTCATTCGTACATGCAACTTGGTTATATATGCCCCAAGTTATTTATTTGCTATGTGACCCTGGGTAAGTCACTTAACCTCTGTCTACCTTATTTTCCTCATCTTTAAAATGGGGGTAGCAATAAGTTCCTTCCTCACATGGTTGGTGCAGGGATAAAGTAAGATATATTTTGGCAAATCTTAAAGCACTATATACATACTGGCCAAAATTATAGTTATTACACATGTGCCCCTCAACCCATAGACCTGGCCCATCCATGTTCCTTAGCTGTGTGCCCTTCCATATACATTCCCAAGTCACATGAGTCCCATCTATAGGTTCACTCTTCTGTTTGATAATGATATTTGAGGGAGAGTATGCCCCATGCTTCTTTGGAATATGTTTTGATGCCACTTTTCTCATCATGTTATTCCACTGCTTTAAACTGATCGTGTCCTTGCGCAGACTGGTAAAGTTAAAATACATCCGTTGGGGCTCATGAGCTCTGATTTCAGGAGATGCAGACCCAAAGACCCCTTGAGCATGGTACAACTATTGCCTGGGGGAGGCACCTTGTGAGTTAGTGGGGTTGCTCTGGGCATCACAAAAACAGGACACATCAGGTCAGTCAGGAGACTAGCATGATAGTATAGAAAGTCTACCATGAGGTCATAGGTTCGGAGATCAGCTAGCCCAACTCTTTCATTTTGTGGCTAAGGAAACCTGAGTCTAAGAAAAGAAAAACAACTTGCTTAAGGACTTACAGGATTATTAGCAAGCTAGGGATAAAGCCAAGACTTGAATCTGGTTCCTCTCATTCTAAATTCTGACTCCCACCAAAATAAGGATAAAAACTGAGCCTTCATCTGCCTTTACTGTCTCAGATTTGCCCAGCTATGTTGTACAAAGATCAGCAGATCAAAGAAATTCTAGAACTTGTGTACTAGATTTGGAATGGGCTTATTTACAAGCCAATAGCAAGGCAAACTAGCTCATCAAATGAGGAAGGTGCAATGTGGAGCAAAGGAATGCTTGGTAATTGTTTTCATGGTGGATAAACTGCCATCAAATACTGATAGCTATAAAGACCCTACAGAACCTAGAGCCATAGAATCCATTCTGGTTTCCAGGGAAAGTACAGTAAAATCAAAATGTAAACAAACAAAAAGCCTATTTTTCTGGATAAAATAGCATAATATGCACATCCATGCAATGACTTTTTAAGACAAATTCAATTGAAAGGGAGAAGAAACCCTATGTCTTGGAAAGAAGTGCCTTTGAGGGTTTAGATAAGAAGTTCCATGAAGACAGGGTCTGTCTATTACCTCTTTTTGTATCCACAGCACTTAGCACAGTGCCTAAAACATAGTAGATTGGGGATAAATATTAATTGATTGAATGAGAGGAAAGACCCTGTGACTCCAACTCTGGTAAGGATACAGATACTAAGAAATTGGTGTGGGGGGAAAACAATTATTGGGAGAAAGCAGCACCACATGGGTCAGAGATTGGTTGGATAGGTGGACAGTGACTGAGGGGAGGAAACCAGTCCTCGGTGAGCTTCCTACTTTCACTAATTGTTCTTGCTAAGTAGGGACCAAGCTTAATTGTTTCTAAGGAATATGGGTGTGGTCAATGCTCTCTAGCATTCAGGGCCTTGAGACAGTATCCCTTTCCCTTTATCCTAGTTACAATTCTGGCAGAACTCTAACAATGAGGAGGAAAAATTGGCTATAGAAACTTCAAGATTTCTGGATAAGCATTAAACACGTTCTTAGGTCAATCGATTGACAAGCATTTATTAGAATTATATGGCATGGTATCTTTTGGATAAACTCTTTGGCAGGGAGGAAACCAACTAGAGGAGAAGGAGGACATGAAGACATCTATGTAGTACTTTACAACTTGCAAAGTGCTTTATATAAGTGAATACATTTGATCCTCTTCTCAATCCTGAACAGTAGATGCCATTATCAAACCCATTTTACAGATGAGGAAGTTGATGCTCAGAGAAGTAACTTGTTCAAGTTCATGTAGCTATTCAGTGTCTGAGGCAAAATTTGGATTCATCTTCCTGCCTCTAAATCTAATACTCTCCTGATTTTCTTCACTGTCAATATGAAAACATCACTCTATAGGTATAATTTGCTCTTTCTTTTTTGGCTCAGGAAAAGGAGGAATATGATGGAGTTAAATAATAACAGAAAAGTTAAGCAATAACAGGAAATCACCTCTTTATATAAAACTTGAAGGTCTGCAGACAATTGTCTTCACAGCCATCCCCACCCCCATCCTAGTGAGGGATACAAGAGAAGAGCAGAACTCCACAGTGAGCTTGGAAGGACAGACCAACACCATTCCTTTAATCAACACAAAGAGACTATTGGTAAATGCGTTAGAAAAAAGCCACGGCCTTGAAATCTGGCTAAAGTCTTAGGTAGTCTCAGCAGAAATTTGTCTCTTAAGATAAGCATTTGACCCTGCTAATGTCCTAATTAGTGGCATAACCAACAACGTGATAAAACAGTGACCAAGGAAAGCAGGACATTGGTGAGAATGATCACATCGTACCTGGGTGGTTTATTCATAAGCTTTAGCTTTCATATTTGGTGTCATTGTGAAGTTCGGCTATTTGAGGGGAAGGAAAGGATAAGCACAGGAATTTCAGCCTCAAATAAGTGATGACTATGGCCTCAGACTACTGTTCAGACCACATGACCATGAGGAGGGTGCCAACTGCCAGCTATAGCAGGTATTATCTAATCAGGAGAAGCTGGGGAGAAAGCACCAGGACTAGAGTCAAAAAGCTCTGAGTTCAAATGTGACCTCAGATACTTAGTAGCAATATGACCCTGGGGAAGTCAATCTCAATCTACCTCAGTTTCCTTATCTCTAAAATGGGAATAATTTCACTACAACCTCCCACAGTTGTTGTGAGGATGGACTGGGATTGCTTAGCACCGTGCCTGACCCATGGCAAATATTACATAAATGCTAGATATTATTCATTTCAGGTTCAGGTCCATTCTTGTGAATGGTGCATATGTTTTCTAACACTGATTTTGAAAAGCTAAATAAAAAAGGTGATGACAGCAAACATCAGAGCCATCAGAAGGCAAATAGTACCAGTGAGCAAGCTTGTCCCAAAGGTTCATGTGCTTCCCAAGGTCATTGCTCTTTTACTTGGTTGGTTGGACCAAGAGAACCAAAATGACATTACTATGCTAGAGTCCAATTTCAATGCATCCCACTGTGACTGATCAGACCAGCACAGGTTCAGAATGCTCCACCACGGGTCAGGCACAAATACTCCACGTGAATATTTGGGTGGATTCTCTAAATTTGCACATCTCACATGTATTTTGAGCTATTTTGATTCTGCTTTGCTCATAGAGAATAGCCTGATGCCATGCTGGGCAGTCCTGTGCCAGTGTCTCCCATGTCACACAACCATTTCTGAAGTTCTTCAGAAAGACTTTGAGAATGTCCTTGTATCGCTTCTTCTGACCACCATGTGAACATTTGCCCTGTGTGAGTTCTCCATAAAGGAGTCTTTTTGGCAAGTGTACATTTTGTATTTGAACAACATGGCCAGCCTGCCAGGTTGTGCTCTCTGAAGCAGAGTTTGAATGCTTGACAGTTTGGTTCAAGAAAGGACCTCAATGTCTGGTACCTTATCCTGTCAGGTGGTCTTCAGAATCTTCCTAAGGTAATTCAAGTGGAAGTTACTCAGTTTCCTGGCATAGCTGTCATGGTGTTGGTATACTGCCCAGGTTTCACAAGTATACAAAAATGAGGTCAGCACAATGGTTCTGTAGGCCAGTTTGGTAGTCAGTCTAATGCTCTTCTCCCAACACTTTCCTTCAGAGTCTTCTAAACACAGAGTTGGCTCTGGAAATATGTGTGTCAATCTCATTATCAATGTGTATATCCCTCTTTGGTAAAATGCCAAAGTAAATGAACTTATCCACAGTATTCAAAAATTCTCCATTTGTTGTAACCAATAGTGTGGTGGTGGCTGATGGAGCATCTATGTTTTCTTGGTGTTAATTGTTAGGCCAAAATTAGTATAAGCAGCAGAGAATGGATCCGTACTTTATTACATTTCAACTTCAGAAACTTCACTGAGTGCGCAATCAACTGCAAACAAAAATTTATACAACAACACTCCCTCCACTTTTGTCCTGGCTTGTAGCTTTTCAAGTTGAGAATTGATCATCAGTGCTGGAAGCTGGCCTTGATGCTGAGTTCATCCTCATTGAAGGTGTCTGACAACATGACTCAAAACATAATGCTAAAAAGCATGGGAGCAAGCACAGAGCCTTATTTCACTCCATTGGTGACTGGGAAGGCAAGAGAGAATGGTCCATTATCCAGAACCCAGGCAAGCATGCCATCATGAAGTTGGCATCCAATGCTGAGGAACATCTCCAGTCAACCAAATCTTGACATAATTTTCCATAAGCCCTTGAGATTGACAATATCGAAGGCCTTGGTCAGATCTACAAATGCTGTGTACCAACTTCTGTTCTGTTCCTTGCATTTCTCCAGAGTTGTTTGGGCTGCAAACGCCATATCATCTGTCTCTCAGCCCTTTCTAAAGTCACACTGACTCCCAGGTAGATAACCATCTTCCAGGTAAAGGATCAGCCTACTAAGGACTCTTGCAAGAATCTTGCCAGCAATGACAAAAGAGAGAGAACCTCCTGTAATTGTCACAGGACAATCTATTTCCCTTAACTTTATAGAGATGGACAATGGAGACATCCTTGAACTCCTGGGAGATAATCTCCTCTTGCAATATAATTCAGAAAATTTCAGTCAGCTTTTGTATGAACAATGGACCCCTCACCTTGTAAATATAGGCTGGAATAGAATCAGCACCAAGTGCTTTGCCACACAAAAGGAGTCTAATGGCATACAAAACCTGTTCCTCAGTTGGAACTTCAGCTAGGGGTTGATTGACTTCAACCTGAGGTAAATTGCCAGTGACTTCAGCATTGATTGATGATAGCCTGTTGAGAACACTATGGAAGTGTTTGGCCCATCTTTCTAAGATCATGTCCACTAATCAATATGACTCTGTCAGCAAATGAATAACTGAGATGTGCCATAGGTCTTTGGTCCATAAATAGCCTGCAGGGCATCATAAAAGTGCTTTGGATTGAATTTCATCTGCCTTCTTACTGAGCCAAGAATCCTGCATCACTCTAAGCTTTGCTTGTACTTTACTTTTGATGGAATTAAATGCTGCCTTCTTAGAGATGGATAAACTATCCTACTAGCAACCCCCATGTAGTTCTTGTTTTTCGCTTAACAGCTTCTAAATTTCCCCATCATTTTTGTCAAGTCAGTCTTGATATTTGTGAATGTTGTGACCCAGAGGAGTAAATGCAATGTGGTCCGCCAAGTCTCTAAAAGCTGCCCACTCTTTTTCTGCTCCACTTCTGGCCAACTGTGTGTTGGCTCAACTTTCCCTCCATGTTTGCAACAAATCATTCCTGCTCAGAGAAGGCCCCTAATCTGTTGACATTAATTCTTCTGGTAGTTACTTTGCCTTGGAGACACCTTTTGTTGAATGCAAATATTTAGCTTGGAGAGAATAAGTGTATGATCTGTACAGCACTCTCCACTATACACTGCCTTCATCACTCTCACATCCTGTCTTTCTCTTCTCCTTAGAATCACATGGTCTTATAATATCAATGTTTTTTGCAAGCATACATCCACGAAGTTTTATTGCATTTAAGTAAACAGCAGACAGTGTTGGTGATGAGGTCATGAGATGCACAAGTCTTCAGTAGTAAATGACCATTGCTTTTGCTGTTTCCAAATCCATTCCTCCAAAGGATTCCCTGCCGTGTCTAGCTTTAAAGTCACCCAGAATTATAAGCTGGTCCTCTTTTGGCACATTCATGATAAGGGTCCCCAGGTCTTCATAAAATTTTTTCTGATCCTATGAACCTTCCCTGCTTCTCTTTATCCTTGCCCCTCACCCATCTTGGAGAGTTATTACAGAACCATATCTCTAATACATAAAGCATTAGGTTCACCTGGATCTCTTCATCACGGAAATTTGTCCTGTAACTTCTAACATCTCTATTTCCCTCTGAGTGGCAAGCCTCCGTTTTCCCCCAGTCTACCACATTGAATTCTCTTTTGGATAAGATGGTTCTGGCATTCTCAGGAAGACAAAAGACATTTTCTAGTCTCCATCAAAAAGCATTTGTGGGCACAGAAGCAGACAGAGAAGGGTTAAGTACTCCTGAAATTGGTGCTGAGTTGATCAGTTAACCAAGGAGAGCCAACCACTGTTGAGATATCAACATTAATTTGCAGTTGGCTCATTTTGAAAAATACATTCTGAGTCATGACCTGGTCCTAGTGATAGAGGGAGGAGCTGGGGAAAGCAGAGCATGAAAAGCTTGTTGGGAATTATAAAGTGCTAAATAAATGTTAGTCATCATCTTCAACACCATCATCCTCATTATCAACACTATCACCACCACCATCATCATCATCTTCATCCTCTTCATCTTATCACTCTGACTGTGGTGGGAGGGGCATAGGTTTCAGTTGACCAGAATTTCAAGACTAAATCAAACTGCTCACAACTGTCACGTGATCTCAAGGCACATGAAATCCTGGCTGCATCACAGCCTCAATTATATTCTCCTATTTTACCCTCCTCTCTTCCACACTGTATGTAAGGTGGGGAGTTGGGGACAGGATGTGGTAGTGGGGGTGATGATTGTGGTGGTGATAGTAGTAGGCAGCTGGAAAGAGTATTGGGCATGGAGTCAGGAAAACCTGAGTTCAAATCCAACCTCAGACACTTACTAGCTGTGGGATTCTAGGCAAGTCACTTCACTTCTATTTGCCTCAGTTTCTTCATCTGTAAAATGGGGATAATAATAGCATCTCACAAAGTTGTAAGAATATGAGATAATATTTGCAAAGCACTTTGCAAACATTAAAGTGCTATATAAATGCTGGCTACTATTAGCTATGAGCAGCAGCAGCAGCAGCAGCAGCAGTAGTACTACTACTATTTATAATTCTAATGTTAACCCTAATAACGGAAATAATGTTTCATTTTTCTTATCCTGTCCATTGAAATTCAGAAAGAACTTATCCTGAGACAAGTTATGGTGTTCCTAATACTGTTGGGCTGTGTATTTTTGCAAAGATGGATAAAGTGATTGCCTTTGCTAATTAATGAAAATATTGGGGTAAAAGCTCATTAAAAGCACTTTCCATACAACTGCAGTCACAGTCAGGACAAGGAAGATAATAGCCACCTTTCATGCTCCCACGTTGTTTTTCTCTGTGTGTTCAGTGTCTATATTTTGAAAGCTATTCATTTTACATAGTTTGGAGATTATGAGTATTTGGTATGGCAATATTTATTTTAACATTTTTTATTAAATATAAGCAACTAGATGTCTCACAGATATCTTAAACTAAACATCATCTTTTTCATTATCCCATTATCTTTCCACCTAAGCTCTCCCACTTCCTATCTTCCCTGTTACTTTAAGGGCCAACATTATCCTCGTGGTCCAGGAGTCTTTCTAGGCTTCTCTCTCTCTCCCACCCCCATATTCAATATGGTGCCAAGACCTGTGAATTTCACCTCTGCACATCTCTCTAATATGCTCCTTCTCTCCTTCACCTTGTGCAGGCCCTTGGCACCTCACACCTAGACTGTTGAAATAACTTCTGCCAGGAGGGGGTGGTTCTGCTTGTTTCAAGTCTCTCCCCACTCCATCGCACTCTCCATTCAACCATTAACACAGGCCCAGTCTTGTCACACACACCCCATTCAATAAACTCCATTGGGCCCTTACTATCTCCAAAATCAAATACAAAAATAATTAGTCCCTTCCTACCTTTCCAATCTTCTTACACTTTACTCTCCAGCACATACATTTCCATCCAGTGACCCTGCACTCCTGGTGGTTCCACGAACAAGACCATCCATCTCTGGTTCTGGGCATTCTCTCTGACTGCTTGTCATGCCTGGAATACTGTCCCTCCTCATGTCTGCCTGCAGATTTCCCTGGCTTCCAGTCCCAACTAAAACTTCATCTTCTTCTGTAGGAAGCCTTTCCCGACACCCCTTCATTCCCGTGCCTTCCCTTTGCTCATTATGTCCTATTTATCCTTTCCATAGCTTTTTTTTGTACATTTGTCTGTATGGTGTCACTGGCTTGTGAGATCCTTGAGGGCAGGGCCTGTCTTTTGCCTCTTTTTGTATCCCCAACATTTTTCACATGCCTGGCATGTGCTGTTGTCTTTCAATCACATCCAACTCTTCATGACTCCACGGATCATGGTGTGCCAACACTGTCCATGGGGTTTTCTTGGTAAAGATGCTGGAGTTGTTTGCCATTTTCTTCTCCAGTGGATGAAGGCACACAGGGGTGAAATTATTTGTCCGGGGTCACAAAGCTAATAAGTGTCTAAGACCAGATTTGAACTCAGTCCTTCCCAACTTTAGCTACTGGGCCATCTAGCTTCCCATGTCTGGAATGTAGCAGGTGCTTAATAAATGTTTATTGGCTAACTGACTGAATTTGAAATATCATCCATATTTGTATCTGTACCTACATTATCTATATTTCCATCATCCATATCTGCATCATCTGCGTATGTCTCTATCATCCATATGGATCTGTATTTGTTCATGTCATTGTGTCTTTCTATACAGATATACATACAGATATGTCTGGTTCATCACAGAACTGTATCTCGAGTTTCCACATCTGTATCACCTATAGCTATACTTATATCTTAATTACAATGGATATATCAGAGTAATGAGGAGAGGGCAGTTAATCAGCACCAAGCAACTCCAGTGAACTGAGAAGGGCTTAGCTCCTTCCTCACAAAGCTCTAGTATTTTTATCAACTTGATTTCTAGGTCAGCTGTGGGGGCGGGGGGAGAGACAGGGGCTGGTTCTTTGTCCTCCCCAAACGGGCTTTATGGCTGCCATCTTTCTCTGGGCTGACATTACATTGAGAGCCCATCCTCCTGCCCTCTGGAAATTCCAGTGCTACCTGGCATTACTCAAAGCCTGGCATGCCATAGGCCTTTAGGCCTAGCCTTACCCTTATCCCTCCCTCGAGGACAAATTCATTTACTGGCTATGAAATGGCTTGGGCCAGTGGACAGGCCTTGCTGGTCCATCATTCAGGCTTCAGTCATGCAAAGATGGCCACTGCTCAGGCTGGGCCTCACCTAATTAGCCAGTCAAAGGTTTGGCAGGTCAGTCAATGGGAATCGATGTACAGTTCACTGAAACTGATCACACTTCATTTCTCATCAACTGTCAAGCCAAATCGTAGGCAGCCATAAGTGAGGAACTATTCATTGGCCAGGCATTCTTGGGACTGCGCTTCCATTTCCTCTCCATTCTTTCCTCTGCCATCCATCCCAGGCCGATCAATGAAGGCTAGAGTCCAGGTTTTATTGCAGATTCTATTGCTGAATGTTTGCTGTCATGGAGATGGAGGAGGAGGAGAGAGGATTTTCTGCTCAGAATTGACATCTTTGTAGCCATAGAATCCCCTAACCTTGTCAGGCAGCTCTAGGGGGGAGCCAGGTTTAAATTCCACTCCCCATGATGCTTAATTTACCTTCCACATCTCTTGTCGGTCTAGCGGCAAGATTTTCCCCATCAGTTTTTTTTTTTAAATATTGGACCCATCAGCTTCATGCCCTTGGATGGGCCTGTGAAACTTCATACTTCAGTGACTTATAAGCAGTTAGTAGAAAGTTGTGGCAGACTGAAGATCTGGACTTATTCAAAAGTTTATGGATAGAGAACCTGAGAGAAAAGTTGATCCCCCCCAAAAAACAGCTCAGCCAAGTGAGCTAAGGAAGGAACCTTGTGGTGTTCATCCTTGGCTTATAGAATCATAAGATCATATGAACAGGAAAGACCCCTAGACATTACTGAGTGTTGTGCCCCTGTCCTGCAAATGAGAGAACTGAGGCCCAGAGTGTTAAAGGAAATCTGAGTATCACTTTCCCTTCCATTATCCCATGCTGGCAGTGAGAGCTGACCTCAGAGTTAAGTAGACCTGGGCTCAAGGCCCATCCCTGACCTATACTGGCTAGATGACCTTGGACTAATATTTGATCCTCTCAGTAACACCTAGGCTGCGATTTGTTCTCCAACAAATTGATTGTTGAGAGTAGGTACCTTTGGGTTTGTTGGTTTTATCAATGTATCCCTAGTGTCTGGCACATAGTAGATTCCTGTGGAAGGAAGGAAGGAAGGAAAGAAGAAAGGAAGGAAGGAAGGAAGGAAGGAAGGAAGGAAGGAAGGAAGGAAGGAAGGAAGGAAGGAAGGAAGGAAGGAAGGAAGGAAGGAAGGAAGGAAGGAAGGAAGGAAGGAATTGATCTCTATTGTTAGCACTTCTGTCCTCTTCAAACCAACATGTATAAGAGGACCATTCGCTGGGCAGAGGAGGGGAAAGGGATATATTCAGAAATAAAGATATATGGAAGCAAGAGCTCAATCATTTTTAAATTAATATACATGTTTTCATGTGTTTACATACTGTATCCCTTCACTGGAGAGAGCAGGGGCTGCTTTTCATTGAGTCTCTGTGCCCCAACATTTGCTAATAACGATGGTAATTCACACATCCAAAGTGCCTTGAGGTTTGCCAAGTACTTTATACTCCTTGTTTCTTGGGCCTAACATCATCCTTACACATAGTAGATGCTGATAAATGTTTGTTGGATTGGATTATAAGAGGTGTGAAATTAGTGCTCATTAAAAAATAGGCAATTAACTCAAAACAAACATTATTTCCATTCAGTTTTGAAACATATTCAAGATACCAAAAGGCCTTTAGATACAGAATCTCAATCATTTCATCTACATTGCTGACAACCCAGGCTTGAATTGGAGTAAGGAAAGAGGCTAGAGGAAAACAGGTCCCAGGAAGCCACAAAGAACCCACCTTTGGAAAATCAGGCATGGAGTAGATTCACTAATTAGATCTTAGCTCCTTCTTAGAAGCCCCCATTTCCCTCATAACTCAGCTCAACTTCTCCTTCTCAACAAAGCCTTTCCTGATTCCTGGACCACCAGTACCTCCACAACAAAATCAGCTTCATAGGTATGAGATGTGGGAGGCAGGACTGAGAAGCAAAAAAGGTCTGGGGTTCTCAGTGGGCCACAAGTCCCAGTTAACTCAACAGTGATGTGGCAGCCAAAAAATATTAACTCTCCTTTGGGCTGTATCAAGAGGGACTAAGCTGCCCGGCATGGGGAGGTGATGCCCCCTGTCCTCTGACCTCACCAGACATTTTCCAGCTTATGAGAGCTCACTTGGCTTCTGGTTCTTTGCTAACACAAAAAGAGATGCTGTGAATATTTTGGCATATAATGGATCTTTATTTGACCTCATTCAACCTGCTCTGCCTCTATCACACCCTTCCTTCTGAAACAGAGACGAAGGGGGAGAGAGACTGGCTCATGTATTATAGGTATGTACTGATCAGAGAGAGAAGTTTGGGGTGCTCCCTCTGGGACCCACTCACTGACACTTCCTTTGCTGTGCCAGACACTGTGTGCTGGGCATTGCCAGAGTGGCGGAGGAGAGGGGACGCTAGTCATTGGAGAAGGGTCAAGGCTTCCTATAGGAGGGAGGGCTTGAGTAGAGCCTTGGAGGCAGCTGAGGAGAGGATGGGGGTGAGGGCTGCAAAGGGATAGTCAATGGATGGTGGAAGGCTAGGCTGGGGCCAGGGTGGGCAAGGCTTTAAAAGCCAAACTCAGGAGATCAGAAGTTGTGCCAGCAATGGAGAAGGGAGGCAGGGACTGCATCCTCCCCAGTCTCTTTTTAAAGCTTTAGGACCTGTGCCAGAAGTAAAATCACTGGGAAGGACCCTGGGGATAACAGAGACAAAATATGGACTCCCTGCCCATGGGTGGGTTGGAGGAGGGAGAGGGCATTAAAGAAGCCCAGGATTCTAAAGTGATGAGTGGGGCTGAGCTCCAGGCAGAGAGGCAGCCTGCCCAAAGGGAGGAGGCAGGAGGTGAAGGCAGCCAATGTGGTCACTGTGGCAGGAACAGAGCTGGACATGAAGGGAAGAATGACAGAAACAAACTCAGGAAGGTGGGCTGATTTCAGTGGGAAGGCCTTTACGTGCCAGGCTGAGAAACAGGGGGACACTGAGAGCGTCTTAAGCAGGAGAGAGATGTGGTCAATCTGAGGGAACTGGGAGTGCCACAGTGCCTACTCAGGAAAACGTGAGCTCAAAGGAAGCCTCAGACACCAGCCTGTAAGCAATTACTCAACCTCTGTCTGCCTCAGTTTCCTCCACTGTTAGATGGGGATAATAATAGTACTTTCTTCCCAGAGTTGTTGTGAAGATCAACTGAGATGTTTGTAAAGTACTTGGTACAGTACCTGGTACACAGGTGGTACTTAATAAATGCTTATTCCCTTCCCCTTCCAGGAGGGCTTTAAGAGAATTATATTGGTGGCTACGTGGAGGATAGGAGAGGAAAGAGCCAGTCCTTTTGCCCTGTCAATATTCCATAGAAAAGGCGACTTCCATATTTATTACAAATGCCCAAGACAGACTTTGGAAAGGGATTCCATACAGCCAACTGACTCAATTGTCTTTCTAGGATGGAACTGGGGAGGGGATAGTCTCTGCATATCCCCCAGAACAGTAAGGGGCCTACACAGTATACAGCAGGTGTTATTAATGCTTTCCAGGAGGAACCAGTATCAAAGGTCATGGTGAATCAGGGGTAGAGATGGCAAGAGATGCCACTGCACATACCACCTGGCTCAGGGCTCTGTCAAAGGAACATTTCATTTATCCTGCCTGACACTTTTACATACAGTCTCTTTGCACACAAAAAATGCCACATGATACATTTGAAATAATGGGGTCTGTTTACAGGCATGAGTAAATTGCAGCTGGAATGACCCTGAAAACTCTGTGTCTCTGTGTTAAATTACATATTTGTTTTCAAATTACTTCATGTTTTAAAAAAACAAATACCTGATTTGCAAATGTTTCCAGGATCCTCTGTGCAAGGCAAGTGTGTATGAGACAAAAACTGGGTCAACAACTTACTAGATGATTTTTACTATAAATATTTTTGTACATGTGGGACATTATCCCATTTTTATGATCTCTTTGGGATACAGCCCTAGAAGCAATAGTGCTGGGTCAAAGGATATTCACATTTTTGTAGCCCTTTGGGCATAGTTCCAAATTGCTCTCCAGAATGGTTGAATCAGTTCACAGCTCCACCAACAATGAATTAGTGTTCCAACTCTCCCACATCTCCTTTAACATTTATCATCATTCTCTTTTGTCATGTTAGCCAATATGATAGGTGTGATGTGGTACCTCAGAATTGTTTTAATTTGCATCTCTCTAATCAATAGTGATTTAGAGTATTTTTCATATAACTATAGATAGCTTTAATTTCTTCCTCTGAAAACTGCCTGTTCATATCCTTTGACCCTTTATCAATTGGTAAATGACTTGTATTCTTGTACATTTGACTCAATTCTCTATATATTTTAGAAATGACGCCTTTATCACAAACACTAGTTGTAAAAATTCTTTCCCAGTTTTCTGTTTCCCTCCTAATCTTGATTGCATTGGGTTTGTTTGTGCAAAAATTTTTCAATTTAATGTAATCAAAATTATCCATTTTGCACTTCATAATGTTCTCTATCTCTTGTTTGGTCATAAATTCTTCCATTTTCCATAAATCTGATAAACTAATCCTTGCTCCCTTAGTTTGTTTACAGTATCAGTTTTTATACTTAGATCATGTACCCATTTGGACTTTATTTTGGTATACGGTGTCAGGTATTGGTCTATACCCAATTTCTGCCAAACTGTTATCCAGTTTGTCCAGCAGTTTTTGTCAAACAGTCAGTTCTTATTCCTGAAGCTGGGGTCCTTGGCTTTATCAAACAGTAGAGTGCTACAGTCATTGACTACCTTGTCTTGTGTACCCAACCTATTTCACTGATCTACCCTTCCATTTCATAGCCGGTACCAAGTGGTTTTGATGATTTTTAAGTGAGAAGAAAGAGCTCTGCCGCCTTAGGGGAAGGGGAAGAAGGTGGAACACAAGGCACATTTGGGTTTCAGCACTGTCTGTAGTCCTGAATGAGTCAGGGTGAGTTAGTTACTTACAATCCCCCAGCACAGGCACCACTTCTTTTCTGCCTCTGTAGTTCCAGAACCTACCAGAGAAGGCGCACAGGGCAGATGTTTGCTCATCCTTCCATTCCACCAGTCATTTATTTAGGACTTGCTAAGAGCTACGCATTTTGCTAGGCTTAGATACAAAGTCAAAACTGAAAGTGCCTTACCCTCTGCTGAGGGAAACAACATGTACAAGGATAAGTGGATACAACATACATAGTATATCGAAGGTCTTTTCCACTGGAGTCCAGGAAGAGCCCCAGCTTCTGGGAGGATCAGGAAAGGACGTGTGTGGGAGCTGGCAGTTGGTTCCTGCCTTTGAGGACCTTACAGTCTATTGAGATTAAACTTCTCCTGTGTTGTTTTCTAAGACTGTGGTTATGGATCTATCGCTTAATCTCTCTAAGCCTCACTGTTCCCATCTACAGAATGGGTATAGTTAGCTGCAATACTTACCTTACATCAGAGTTGTGAGGCTCAAATGGCCTCATGTGTGAAGAAAGCTTTGAAACAAGGCTAAAGAAATGTCGGCTTGTCCTTCTATGATGAGGTCTGAGCCAGATCTGCACAAGGACTCAGAGGACGCTCCGAACAAAGCGCTCCTTGGGAGTCACAAGGGAGCCATGCCTGGCACCTTCCCAAGCCCCATTCCCTTAGAGGCAGTCTACCCTACTCCTCTCCTGGATGTCTCTGCCTCTTAGAGGGTGAGCTTCCTAAGGGCAGGACCTGGCTGGCCACCTTGTCTGGGATTCCCACTGCTTGTTAGTGCCTGGCACATAGTGGGGCTTCCATTTATTCTTCATTCATTCATTTATTCTTTCATGTAGTGACATGAAATGTCCTGAGGGGAGATGTCCTGAGGGGAGATGTCCCTTCAGACAGCCTACTTGTAAATACAACAACAAAGCTGCCATCTCTGGGTGAGGGAGGACAAATCTGCCTGAATGCTCTGAAATGAACATCACGGAAGGTAGTGAAGGGAATGCTTCCTGGGTTCAACCCCGTGAAGACAGATGCTGCCTTTCTCCAGGTGTTCTCTGTGAAAAACTGAAGGGACAAGCTCCCCTTCCCAGCTGAGAAGTGTTGTGAAAATAACAGGCATCAGAGGAGAGAAAGCCCCTCGGGCCCCAGAACCTTCCCTGTCAAGCTTGTTCCAGAGCCCTGCTTGTCTGCATACAAGCAGCCCTGCTGGTGTCCACAAATGGATCCCAGACCACTTCAGTGCCCAGAGGGACAACAAGGGTTGACTGGCCCCACTCTCTGAGGGCCAGCTCTGGTGCACCCCCGAAGTTCCTTGAGGGAGTTAGGTGGAAAGAAGCCTCTTCTCTACCACCAACTCAGGCTCCTGCTGATTGGGCTTTTCTCTAACTTTAGGGGACACACACACACACACCCTGTTCCATTCAATCATTACCATCTGATTATCTTTTACAGAGGAATATTTACTTCAGCCATATAACAAGAACCAAACTACAAACAATCCCCCAACACCTTAAGGGCATAACTCCCTCCTCTCTAGGGAGGGGAGAGGGTTTAGGATTAGGCTTATAGGCTCTAACCCTAAACGAATTCTACCCTCTCAAATTAGAAAGTGCAGAGCAGATACCAATCTCCAAGTTTCCTCACTGAGGGTCATAAATTTAGAGGTAGGAAGGACCTTTGAGGCTGTCCAGTATTAATACTCTCATTTTAAAATGAGTAAACTGAGGCCTTGGGGGAAGTAGTTTGCCTCAGGTCACACACTTAGGATCAGTGAGTGACAATGTCTTAACCTAGGTTCTCTGTCCCCAGAGCCAACAATTGCAGCATTTTCTATTACACTAATATCTCTTTTCTTCTTCTTCTTCTTCTTCTTCTTCTTCTTCTTCTTCTTCTTCTTCTTCTTCTTCTTCTTCTTCTTCTTCTTCTTCTTCTTCTTCTTTTCTCCTCCCCTCTTCACCCTTCTCCCCAACTCTCTCCAGATGACCACATTGCCCTCTTATATAAACAAGAATCCCCATCTTGTTGACATGCACCACAAGCTCCCACAAAGCCATCAGGAAGAGAAAACAGCCCCATCCCACTTTCCTTATTCAATTCTACATTTCCCTGACTTTACCTTTCTGCCCCTTCTTATCCATCAGGCACCTTTACTCCTTGATAGACCTCAGGTTCCAACATTTTATGAGCTGTTTGACTTTGGGCAAAGACAACTAGTGTCAGTCCTATCTGTGTAATGAGGACAGCAGACTAGATGCCATTCGAGGTCCCTTCCTGATCCCATTGGAGTGTAGGCTGCTCCCGGGTAGGGGCTGTCTTTTGCCCTTCTTTGTACCCCCAGAGTTTAGCCCAGAGCCTGGCACATAGATGGCACTTAATCAATATTGGTTGATCAGTGATTGACCTACCCAGACATTCTGCAGTCTATTCACATCTTTGTGAAAGAAAGAAAGAAAGAGAGAGAGAGAGAGAGAGAGAGAGAGAGAGAGAGAGAGAGAGAGAGAGAGAGAAAGAAAGAAAGAAAGAAAGAAAGAAAGAAAGAAAGAAAGAAAGAAAGAAAGAAAGAAAGAAATAAAGAGAGAAAGAAAGAAAGAAAGAAAGAAAGAAAGAAAGAAAGAAAGAAAGAAAGAAAAAGAGAAAGAAGGATGGAAGGAAGGAAACCATGCTTCAGGTGGCCACATGTCAGCCTCTAGCTTCTTTGGGAAAGACACAGTGCGAAGAACACAGACTCTGAAGTCAACGGAACTGGGTTCCAATCCCACTTCTGACACTTACACACTCTACCTATGGGATTGGCTAAATCCCTTGATTTTCATTAGCCTCTCTTTTCTTATCTGTAATAGGACGAAGTTGAATGAGTTCGCCTCCACTCTGTCTCTCCGGGCTCTCAGATGTATGAGAGTACAATACTAAATTAACTCCAAAGACGATCTGTCTGCAGCATTTTCCCAGCTTCCTTGGATGACGCAATGAGACGCCCCGACAGAGGCACTGTAGTTGGAGTGACAATAACGCCTCTGCCCAAATGTCCCAAGGGCAGCCGAGACTGAAGCTCCCCCTGTCCCTCAGACACGAACAACAGGCACTAAGAACCCTTTAGAACCTAGTCCTGCCGGGACGCTCTGTGGGTCATCAGTGGCAGGAGATTCGTTCTGCCCGGCTTTCCCAAATCCATCGCTCAGTGGGGGCGTCTTTTCCCTTCAAATGCATGGTCTGCTTAAACCATTACTCTAGTTGATGGCTCCAGGTTTCATTGTAGCCTATCGCCCTCAGCAATAAGCTCATGATGGATACTAATCTTCCTCGAGGGACACATTTTCTCAGATGCACAGTGGAAACGACTCTCTAATTCTTAGCTTTAGTCCCCCGACAATTTACAAGGTGGCCCCTTATATTAATTCCAGGTGGTTTCAGGGAAAGCTTGAGAATCATGTAATCAGGCCTTCTAATAAGGCGTGGAAATTTGTTTCCTATACAATGGCTGTGAAGCCTGTTCCATATCGAGCATTCGGGGAGTTCGCATCTTATCTGACCAATAAAGTATGGGTTAAAAATAGGCGTTGTTTGGGAGGAGGCCAGTTTCCAGAGGACAAATATGCATATTTCCTCTTCATGGAAGAGAGAAAGACATTAATTATTCTAAGGAATGGTTCCATTTTCCAGTTCCATTATGCTTCTGCAATGATGGGGGGAAGGGGCGGTTTAAGAATTCCAGTTTTAACTGTCTATAAATATTAACTTAACTGTTGCTACTCCAAATCTGAGATCCTTGTCCTATGACCAAGGAAGAGTTTTCCTACTGGCAAAACTGAATGATAGTCTTGGCATTCTCAGGACAAACAAATTCAGAAAACAGAAGTAAATTTTCTCTCAAAGGTAGGCTAGCTAAAAGATATTCCTGGAAGAGACAAATAAGGAAATTGTTGGAAATTTATTTTACATTTTGTCCAAAGGCAACAAGAAACATCATTTAATGAATAGTCATCTTGTAAGATAGTACCTGTGATAACTATTTTTTTCTTTTAAAATCATTAAAATAATCATACCTTATGTACCAACATATGTTGAAGAAGATGAGGAGGTAGAAAAATGCTACAAGGAACTAGATAAGAGTCCCCAAATTTAATCCCTATATCTATGATGCCTGAGAATATGTGGGAAGGGTGAAAATTGGGATGGAAAATGTGAATCAGAAAAAAGGGAACGAAAAAAGTCAAAGATTTGTAGTCTCATCCTTTTGAATCCTGAACACTCTAGAGGCACTGGGCATGGTGAACAATAAATAATGTCAAAATAATGAAACTGATTACCAATCAATGCCAGGAAATCACCCATTACCGATGTAGGAGTCGTTCCTCAAGCAGTGGTTGTGTATAGTCAGACCAGCGATTTGCTAGATGAGAAGAAATAAGCACAAAAATAGAAGAAAGAATAAAATTGAGGGAAAAAATATAGGGCACAATTATGGCTCTAATCTGACCTAATTAAACAAGTTATTGATGATGAGAAAATGGGATGTGGACAGAAGAGATGACATAGACATTGATTGCAATAATTTTCTGCATAAATTCAGCCAATGTAAATTCAATTGCCATAATGGGGAGGCCAAATGAGCCTGAACAGCTCCTTAATCAGTCAGTGCTTGACTAACTTGCAAACAGAAAGATATGACAGCAAGAAAAACACTCATCTATAATGTAATTCCTTTTTAAACCTTCTGGTAAGATGCAGGCAATTATGAGTAAGACAGAAAGGCAAGAGAAGATAAAACCAGTTTGAGGAGAGTTTGGCAAGAGATTCAAATAAGTGAAGTCATCATAAAAACACTTAAGGACGTAGCTGGAAGGATGACAACAAAAGATGAGGGAAATGATCCACAAATATCTTTTATAACTTTTCACCAACTAGGAATGTAAAGCCACCTGGGACTCCAATATCACAGTCCTGAATTTACCTCTGCAGGAGGCAGCAGAAATACTGATGGGAACAGTCAGGAAAAACCACTCGATGCAGGTCATACACTCCAGAGGCAAGTAAAAAGTCTGGAAAAGGGGCCAGGTTAGAAAGGCCTTTAAATGCCAGACCAAGGGCTTTGTCTTTCATTTTCAACCTAACAGGGAATAACTAAAGTTGTTGAGCAGATTAGACCCACTCTTTAGCAAAATCACTTTGGTGGCTGATGAATTAGAATGGGAGGGAAACTAGAGGCAGGCAGATTCATTGGTAGCTATTGTAATAGTGTGGTGATGACGGTCTCCACCAGGGTAGTAGCAGTGTCAGAGGAGAGAAGGAGGCATTTTCAAGAGATGCTGCTGCAAAGGTTACAGGCCTTGGCATCATATTGAACATAGTGGGTGAGAGGGAGTGAGGATCAGAATAACTCCTAGGTTGGGAGCCTGGGGACTGGGAAGAGACTGGTGCCCTTGAAGGCAGGAGGAGGGAGGGTTTGGGGAAAAGATCATGAGTTCTGTTTAGGACATGTTGAGTGCAAGATGTCTACTGGATATCCAGTTTGAGATGTCCAACGGGCAATTGAAGACACAAGACTGGGGGGTCAGCAGGAGAAGTTGGAGTGAGACAGATCAGCTGCAGAGAAATGATCACTGAGTCCATTTGAGTGAATGAAATTGCCAAATGACATTGTATAGATGAGCCTCAGCTGCTACTCAGGCCTCAGGCAACAGCTGGATGACAGTCCAGTAAAGGAGACTGGGAAGGAGTCCCAGAGAGGCAGGAGAGAAGGAGGAACGAGCAGCGTCATGACATCCTCAGGAGAAGGGAACATCAATGGGAAGAGGGCAAGAGTGGCAAAGGCTGTGGAGAGGCCAGAAAGGACAACAGGGCAGAGCCCAAAGGCCTCTTGGGGAAAGGAGTCTCCCATAAATACATCAAATTTTTACAAAATTTCTAGAAATATGTAGTAATAAAGAGGACCTTTCTTGATGACTCTGTGATCCTAAGCATCAACTGAGTATGAAGTAGAGAAATGCAGCCTCCACATGTCAGTGGGCCCACCAGCGTTTACTAGGTTCTAAGTTGAAGGGGGATCGGCTGTGGAGAGGGAGGGTCTCCTGATATTCCTGTTTGCAGATGACATCACACTGAGGCAGTGGGACCTGGAATGTTGAGAAGCTAATCCTTCCAAAGAGTTTGGCTTGTCCATTTACATGGGATAAAAGCATGTGGATGTAGAATGCCAAAGAGTTGTATGAACAACTGACAGATCAGTTAGAACATATATGTGTGTGTATGTGTGCATGTATGTGTGTGCATGAGTGTGTGTATACAAAGAGAGAGGCAGAGACAAGGATGCTTGAGTGTGGCACACAGACTGACTCTGGACAACTCACCTAAGCCCTGACTTAGAGACTAAACACTGCCATCCATAATACTCCTAAGTGCAGCCTGAAGTAAATTGAAATGTAATTGGGAAATATTTAACAAAATAAAAATACAATAAGACAGAGAAAATATCACATTTTAAAACTCGTCAATATGTGGCCCCCAGGACCTTCATGCAGGATGAGTGGGACCTGCTTGTACTTGAGTCTAAGGTCACTGCTCCGGTTGCTCTTGTTCAGTTTTTTCAGATGTGTCCAACTCTCTGGGCCCCATTTGGGGTTTTCTTGGCAAAGGTACTGGGAATAGTTTTCCATTTCCTTCTCCAACTCATTTTACAGATGAGGAAACTGAAGCTAACAGTGAAGTGATTTGCTCACGGCCACACAGCTAGTAAGTGTCTGAGGCCAGATTTGAACTTGGGAAGATGAATCTTCTGACTCCAGCCCAGGGATCTAACCACTGTACTGCCTTGCTGCCCTGGGCACTGCCCTAGGCAAGTCTCTAAACTATGACTTGGAGAGAAGTTACAACTTGCATTAGAGAAGGCATGCTCACCTGGAAGTTCTCTAGGCCATGTCCAGTTCATGTCTGTGTGTGTACATGTGTGTGCACACAGATGTGCATGTATGAATATTCAGGGAGACAGAAGAATAGGTAGAGAGGCATATTTGTATATATATATATATATATATATATGAATGTATGTATGTATGTTTATGTCTGTATCTCTGCATCTATAGCTAGCTTTCTCTACCTACACCCATATGTCATTGACAGACTCTCCAAATGGAGTCCAGGTGGACCCAGAATCCCTGGGAGGAGTAGGATCAAAGCTTGGCAAAGCTGTTCCATAGCTTTGGACCCACCAAGTTCATATCCAGATGTTACCTAACTGCCAGAGGTTTCTGTTTTGAAGCCCTGACTCTGCAAAGTCACTCCCAAGGGTACTTTGGCTCCCTTATTGCTCTAGCTACAGAGGCTTTAGAATATGAGATGGCCAAAGTGCCCTCCAGACCTTTTGAAACCCACAAAGACATGGGGAATCTACTCTGTGCTAAACTTTATAGAGATCTCATTTACACCGATAATTCATAAGCAGAGAAGATCCCCAGTCAGTCATCTGCTCACCTACTGAAAATGGTAGAAAACTGGCCCACAGCAAATGGCAGGAGACTTGTCTGGGGAGTGAAGTTTGGACTCAAATATTTGAATTTATTTTTTGGTGGGGACAAGGAGAGGAAGTTAAAAGGGCTGCTTTGTTCCCCAGTATCTAGGTTAAGGGCTTACCTGAGAGGGGCAAGGGATCAGTGGTTAGCCACCTGGCCCCATGCTGTTATAATTAATGAGTTAGGCTAAGTAGGTGATCATTTCTATCAGTTTCTATGTTATGATCCTGAAGGACTGACAGTGAGTGCTATCATTGCTCTCTAAATTTTGGCAACCTGGAGCCCAGACCCAATTGTCCTGGCCTAGCTCTCACTCCAAACACCACAGGATCACACATTCTGGGCTGAAAAGGACTTTTGAGATCACCAAGTTCACCATTCCCCCTCATTTTACAGGTAAGAAAACTGAGGCACAGATAAGTTAAGGGATTTGATCAAAAATAGAAATGATAACTAATAAAACACTTTACCAGCTTTAAAGCATTAAGTTAATATGTGCAGGCATCTTGTCCTGAGTATTCTGCACCACAACAGTAAGGACGATGGGACTGAGCAAAGAGAAGGCAGAAAGGCTGTTAGCGACCAGGGGAATTCAGTAAGACCTCCCTCAAACCAAAGGCACGGTCAGACGGTCTTTGTCGGGGTAAATTTCTCCGTGAAATGTTGGCTCCCAGCTACAGAGCTGAGCTCAGACCAGAACCGAAGTCGGAGCACAGTCTCCTAATGAACTCGTAAAAAACTCAATGGAGTTGAAGAGTCTTATGCCTCCGGAACATCTGCATGGTTATGGAAGCACTGGGACAAGAAGACATAAAAATGTGCCTTGTTTTATCTTTTATCCTCAAAAATAGGCACGCTTTTATCTTGAAAACCAGACATGTGAAAACTGGTTTGGAATTGCTAAGTTTCACCCAGAGAAGCTGGTTCACACGTTTGTTATTCGAACCCTCCTTAGGATCAGCACGTTAAGTGAAGCAATATCTCATAACCCCTTCTGTTGTTCTTCTCTAACATCTGTTTCTCTCTGGGTGAACATTTTTGTGCAAATTGGAGTTTTCCACTACATGAGACTTCTGGGTAACAAAGTTCCCTTTACATCTCCAAGTGCTGGAGAAAACCGTGAGTTCGCTTTCCCTCGGGCTTCCCAGATGTATAAATCTCGGCGCTCATAAGCATGTTAGTCCCAAGCCACGTGAGGATGTTTCAGAGCCGAACAAGCCTCGGCAGTTGTGCCCATTGAGAGGTGGGGAGGAGCACTGGAAGCAGCCGCTGACTCAGTGGTAGCAGGGCCCAGGGCTCTTGCTATTCTGGATTCAAGGATATCCTAAGCTCCTCAGACTACTGTTGGAAAAGATGACCCTGAGTGAAATCTGAGGAATGGTTTCAGGAATGAAGGCTAGAGCCTTTGAAATGAGGATGCCAAGGAGTTGCCATTTCTTGTATACATAGCCCAAGAGAAACAGAGGTACCCATGGGGCTGAAGGCTAGACAGACAACCAGAGGACTTTATTGTTGTGATGATTGATGACATATCCTGATCAAGTCTTTTTATATATTTCATCAACACATTTGCATATATATAAAATATATGGACACACATATATATACATATACATTCATATCACATGCCTACACCTATTGCAGACATATAAACATGTGCATGTGTGCCTCATATACATATACATGTCCATGTACATATACACTTGTCTGCACAAACCTATACATGGATGGTCCAAGAGCTGGCACACTTGACAAGGAGCAGTAAAATTTGACTTTGTGGGCTGGCTTGATGAGTGGATCAGAAGAGGAGGTCTTCAGCTGCAGAACAAGACAGTCAGCTCCAGGACATGTGGACTGTGGGAGCAGTGCAGGCACAAACACAAAAAAATGTGTCATCTGTAAAATTCACGGTCTCTACAGGGCACACCTGAGAAGGATGCAGAGGAGGAACCCATCCCTCACATACCCATGGTTCCTTAGGTTAATCGTGACTCAGTTTGGGCCGAACACCAGGTCAGAGAAGTGGCATCATGCCTCCTCTGAGGGGAGCTCCGATGTGGGGCTGTCAAATTTGGAAGGTTAATAAGGTTCTCCAGCACAGTTATCAGGAACTCTGGGATTTCAGAAAAGAAGGATTCAGGAAAGGAGGCTTTAAAGAATGTGTGCATCTGCAGAGAAAGGGCATAGGTGGGCATGGCAGCTTCTCCAAAATCTCTGTCTCTAGAGTCGGAAAAGCCAGAATGAGCAGGTAACATAAGAGAGGTAAAAGTTAGGGAAGGGTGCCCTGGGGAGGAAGGCTTCTGAAAATTCACCCAGGCGGACCCTGAATCTGAGTAGAGAAAACAAGCAGGAGGAGTTGATTCTGCCTTGAACAATCAGACGCCTCAGCCTGTTGTGTCAGTCCTGAGACACTCAGGAGAAACTGAGGCATGGGCAACTCTTTCCATTCATCCAGGCTTACAGCCACAGTCATCTGCTTCACTCTCACTTCTCTCTCACTCTCACATTCAATCAGCTGTCACATTCTGTCCATTCAAACCCTGCTACTCCTTGGGTATCCATCAGCTCCTTTCCAACCAAAGTTCAGAGTTTCATGGCCTCTCAGGAGGAAACCAGGAAAGGAAAAGCTTTCCAGGCATTTCTCATTTTCTCCTCCCACACTCTCTAAGACCCAACTATTCCCATCTCTCACAACACACCATTTCCATTCCCACTCAGAGGCAGCTAGGGGACACCACAGGGCCTAGTGTCAGGAAGAACTGAACTCAAATCCATCTTTGGACACTCATGAGCTGTGACCCTAAGTAAATCACTTAAGCTATGTCTGCCTCAGTTTCCTCAACTGTAAAATAGGGGTAATAACAGGGTTCCTGTGGAGAAAAGTGCTTAGCAAGGGGCTGGCACATAGTAGGTACTAAATAAATGTCTCCTGTGCTTTTTAAATCTTTTGTCAGTTACTTGGAGGCAGTATTAATGTAAATGTTGTCTCCTCTTGTAGAATATGAAACACCTTGAGGGCAGGGAAATTTTCATTTTTATCTTTCTATCCCCAGTACCTTGAACAGCACCTGGGGCAGAGTAGGTGCTTAAGGGTTTGTTGATTAACTGACTCACTGATTAACTGAGAATGTCTATCGATCCCATGCCTACCCAATATGAAGCTGGGATGGATAGCTCAGTCACTGAAGAAGGGAGACCTGGACTATCTGTAATGCAGAGCCACCCCAAATCAGAAGACCCGCCTAGGTCTTAGGTAAGGTCTTACACTTGGATTCAACCAATCAGTGCAATTCCCAAGCATAATTTAGGAGATGTATGGCTTGGAAGCAATTCGTCTGCAAATTATCTGGAGGGGTTAGTGAATTGTAAACACAATACAAATCAGTCTTGTGTTATGACCATTTTTAGAAGTTCATTCACTCTCAGGCAGCTTTGATAGAGACACGGAGATCTGGACTGAGGAGGTGATACCCACCCTCATATTCTAGCCCAGGGGTGGGGAACCTTTGGCTCTAGGCCACTTGTGACCTTCTAGGTCCTTGGGTGAAGGCTTTTGAGTGAGTCCAAGTTTTACAGAACAAGTCCTTTTATTAAGGGGATTTTTTCCATGAAGTTTGGATTCAGCCAAAGGGTCAAACTTGAGGACATAAACAGTCGCATATGACCTCAAGGTCACAGGTTCCCCACCACTGTTCTACTGTAACCCAAACCCATCTGGAGCTTTCGAGTGAGTTTGGGACATGACATTTAGGGAATGACCTTTCTGAAGTGACCCGGACAGAGCAAAACTTCCAGATGATGCTGTATGAGGAGGCTTTGAAGAATCAAACTTGGGGAGGATTGGAGGGCACTGGTGTGTGGTCCCTCTCTGCATATGCTGGAAGAGTGACCTTGTAGAAAATAGAATCAATTTGTCTTACTTGGCCTCAGAAGAAGAACTAAGAGCAATGAAAGGGAATTGCAGAAAGGCAAATTTAAGTTTGATTTGGGGGAAAAACCCTTCCTAAGAATGGTACAGCTACAAGTGGAAACAGCAGCCATAGGATGTGATGAGTGGGCTCCCTCTCATCAGAAGTCTTCCCAAAAAGGCAGGATAGCTACTTGTCCAGTGTATTGTCATGGGGATTCCTGTTCAGACACAGGCTATAGCTGACAACGGCTTCCACTTCTGAGATGTGACTCCGTAAGGAGCAGAGCCAGGCAGCTGGGCCAGGGGCCTAATTATATTCCCAGTGAACAGGGACAATGTGAGGAAGTTGTCCTTTCTGTAATTACATGAGGAGACGTGGCCTTGCTTTGGTCTAGGGAGATCAGGAACTTTTCAAGGTCTGATTCTGGAAAAGAGAAAATAATCTCCTAAATGTCTCAATTCGATTGGTTTTTAAGGCTATGCTTTAGCCTTATGTACCACCTTGCCCACTGCACTACTATTTTACATTCTTAGGAGGAAAGATGCTATTGGAGTGTTCATTCTTCTAAATAGAGAGAAGACCCAAGGCAGGTTACACAGTAAAGGTGCAGGGATACACTAAACTGGTTTGTGAGAGAAAGAGGCTCATCCCATTTGGGCTGGGGATAATTCAGATAGGATTTTTCTCTCTAAGCATACTCATAGCCTCTGTATAATGTGGCTTATTGCTCTGGTAAATAGTACAGGTAGGCAATGTCATTGTGGTGTTTACACACGATGCTGGGAGCCAGGCATTTGATAAGGCAAATTCCAGGCTTGGCAGTAGTTTCTTAAAAAATCAGATGCATTATAGGAACTGACTTAGTGATTATCCAAACAGAATGAGAAGAGAATTGTGATCCGGGCAATGACCAAGCCGGGCTCCAGAGAACTGAGGACGCAGCAGCCACCTCCTGGATGAGGAGTAACCAAGTCAGGATACAGAATGAGACACATTTGGAGACTTGGCCAATGTCAGAATTATCTTTTGTTTGAATATGCATATTTTACATTGTCTCTTTTCCAAACTGAGGGAGTAGGGAAAGATGGTAGAGAAAAAGTAACTATTTGATGAATTAAAAATAAAAGGATTTTTAAAAGAGTGTGAAGGTACATTGAATAGCGGATAGAGTATTTTACCTGGAATTAGAAAGACCTGGGTTCATATTCCACCTGTGACTCTTACTAGTTATGTGACCATGACCTTGTGGTCAGTTCTGGGCACCAGTCTATAACACTTGAAGAGAGTCCAGAGAAGAAAAACCAGGATGGTAAATGGTTTTGAATTTCTGTGATATAAGGACTGGGTGAAGAAAACAGGGGTGTGTTAACCAAAAGAAGAGAAGACAGACTGGTGAAAGATGATGGAATTTTCACAGTTTGAGAAACAGCTGTTACTTCTCTAAAGATAGACCACTTGGCATCAAAAGTCAACAAAAGGTGCCCAATTTTTCCAGGTTGGTTTAGCAAACACAGAGTCTGTCACAAATGATACTGTTGTCAAAATTTGGTAAGGTCTTAGAGAGTTGGAATTTTGAGCATATTGCCTCCTGGACCCCAGCGTCACTGCCATGTCACAAGGATTCATTCATCAGAGTAAGATTTTAATGGAGGATGTAATATGGAAAGAGCAACAAAGATGGCAGCTGGTTGTGAGTGGTGCTCACCTCATCAGAGTTACAGTGGTTTGTTTTGGCCCATCCACACTCTCTCCCGCTGTGGATCTTGTGACCAATGATAATTATCCAGGACTAGGAATGTATGGAATAACTCTCACTGACAAATAAAAGAGTTAAACCCATGATTCTGGAACATTAGTTAGACTAACTGAATCAAGTGACTCGAGGTATGGGAAGGCAGCTTATGGGTGAAGCGAAAAGAATGTTTGATATGGGGTAAGAAGACCTGCCATTGAACTGAAAAGGGACTTTACAGATACTCTATAATCATATCACACAACAGATGTATTCCTACTTGTGCTAGCACAGGTAATTTTTTAACTTCCATGAGCCTCAGTTTACTTATTAGTGAAATGAGGATAATAACACGCCTACTATACTGTCTATCTCAATGCTTTCTAGGAAGCAATAGTTATTTTAAATTCTATCCACCCAGCCACTTGACTTCTGGTATCTGGAGATGGTCAGGAGAAAAACGCAGGGCAATGATTCCC
Source organism: Bettongia penicillata ogilbyi (assembly GCA_023548195.1). NCBI lineage: Eukaryota > Metazoa > Chordata > Mammalia > Diprotodontia > Potoroidae > Bettongia > Bettongia penicillata. Next base: position 2,740,426 of record JAJHZJ010000218.1, read on the forward strand.
AAATGAATAGGCCTCATTAGTCTTCTAATGAAAGAGATCATTGGACAAGAAACAAAGTTTCTCCCTCTCCCTCCCTCTCCCTCTCTCTCTCTCCCTTCCTCTCTTTCCCTCTCCCTCTCTCTCTCTCCCTTCCTCTCTCTCCCCCCCTCTCCCTCTCTCCCTCTCTCTCTCTCCCTTCCTCTCTCTCCCCCCCTCTCCCTCTCTCCCTCTCTCTCTCTCCCTCTCTCTCTCCCCCCCTCCCTCTCTCTCTCTCTCTCTCTCTCTCTCTCTCTCTCTCTCTCTCATCTACTACACAAACAACAATTCAATAACACTATGAGGAAAAAAATGAGAAAACAAAATCATAATTTCTCACTCTGCCAAGTTCAACAAATAGTTCTGATGTGCAGCAGCCATCGATTAAGTAGGCAAAGACGAAAGTGAGAACACAGGGAGCTTCTTTGCCAGTGATTTGCCATGTTCCATATGATGCACACACTGAGCCAATGCTTCCCAGCATTCTGTGCATTGTGCCCCATCTCCTTTCCTTTCCCTTAGCCTCACAACCAGCTACTCCCATTCCCTGGGCTTCTCCTCCCTGATTGCCATACACCCCATTCAGATAACCCGCAGTACTCCTCCCCCTGGTGCTCCGCTGTTGTGATGGGTGGTTGTCTGAGTTGCCCACCACAGCTAAGAACAGGTTCCAGCCATGCTTCACATTGCTCATCAGCCTTCTATCAGTCACTACGCTGCCACATATATACCCTTTCACCACTACTCTTCACCTTTCCCATTCCAGAACCATGACCAAATCAAAACTGTAGAGAATTCTGAAAGACCATGGCCATGGATTTCTCTATGGAGGAACTCACCAAATTTGCTGGCTCCCCCACTCAGGGTGAAGGTTTGTGAAGGCAGGGACTGTCTTCACTTTCATAATTATATCTGTGTGTGTTCATCCTTCATTGCCGAAGAAGACCATGCCGTCAGAGAAATAATGACAGGACTTGCACTTGACTTTGTTTTGAGTGAGAGAGAGCTGTGCAGATCACCAGCCTCACTTCTCTCCCGAAGCCACCTGAATCCAGTGACCATATATTCATCAGGATGACTGGAGATGACCCAGGATGAGGTAGCTGGGGATAAGTGACTTGCCCAAGGTCACACAGCTAGTGAGTGTCAAGTGTCTGGGGTGAGTGCCTCCTTATGAAACTTTTTTGATCATTTGATTAATAAGTGTCAGCAGCCATTGTTATTAGTCGCAAAGGTATCAAATAGAATACCAGCTCTGGAGTTGGGAGGACCTAAGTCCAAATCTGGTCTCAGACATTTGACTACACTTAACTTGGGGGCAGCAAGGTGGTGTAGTAGATAGAGCACCAGCGCAGGAGTCAGGAGGACCTGATCTGTATCTAAGAAAGCATTGGAAGGGTTATCCTAAGGAAGCATTATTGGAAGCATGCTCCCTGCGTGGAAAACTTACTAAACTTGGAGATTAGTGCTACAAATGTCCTCTTCATGTCCTTATTCATTCTGCTTCACAGTTCACATTTCCACAGAGCCAGAAAAGTTGCAAAGTAACTTCTAGAAAGCATTGATGACAGATAGCAGGCATGTTATTGTCCTCATTTCACAAGTAAGTAAACCGAGGCTCAGAGAAGTTAAAGGAATTGCCTGTGCTAGCATGTCACACAGTTGTGTGACATGGCTATAGAATATCTATAAATCCCTTTGCTTTCATTGTATTCTAACTTATATACTGGTTTTGTGTGTGATTGGCTCAGCCCACTGCCAGATGAGGGCAAGGGTTACATCATTTTCATTATTTGATCTAGCACACAGTTAGCACTTCATAAATGTTTGTTGACTGACACAGTATGACTTCCTTTGCATCAGTGGGACTCAAATGTTCAGAGTCACTTCCAGTCAATCATCCTTTATTCATTCACTTGTGGAATTGACTACCTTTCTTCCCATCTCCCAATATGCCTCAATCATTCCTATCAGATCCTTTTATGAACTCCCTACCATATCTCCAAATTATCCCTACAACTCCTGAAAAACTTCTGAGACTCTCCCCCAATCTTTAGCAGTCTCTGACCTCCCTGAAATGCTGTGGACTGCTTATCTCACTGGTTGGTGATTGCTGTGGATATCATATCTTGCAGACATCAATAGAAGGAAATAGGATACTACTGGCATAAAAAGTGCAGAGAATAGATATAAAATAAGAGAAAGGGCGTGGTGATCATAGACAGGGAGATTCAAGTCATGAGGAGGTTGTCTGGAATCATCATGTGACTTTGCAAAGCAGAGAAGGCATTGGGGGAGGACAGAGAAAAAGCACAAGATAGAATAAAATATTATCCTGGGGTCATTCAGTACAGGATCAGGAAGCCCTCAATACCTGCAAAGTCTCAGTGGATTCCACTGGATTACAGTACAGGGCACAGTATCAAAGTAAGTGAATTGATCACTCATTGTGTTCAGCCTTCTTAGTTCACCAAAACCGGGAGCACATGATCTATTTTTCCCAGGTGGTAGTGTCCTGAGGTGCTCACTGATGTACCTCCTGCTATAGTGATGACTGAACTGCCATAGTACTTTGAAAAAAGCCATTTCTCAGTGAAAAAGCAAATCCCCCCTACCCAAGGTTACAACATCACAACAACAGATCTCATTTCTTTGTTCAAGTTGCATGAATCACCAGACAAGTACAAAGGAATTAAACATATTTCTGGTAGGTTGCTTTCATCACACAATTACAAAAGTGTATATTAGATCCAGAAGATTGGAGTTTAAACCCTGGATCTGCCTCTCCTTGACTACTACCTGTGCAGTCTTGTACAATATACTTAACTTTTGGGGTCCTCAGTTTCCTTACCTGTAGAATGATGGGATTGGATGAAGTGACCTCTGAGGTCACAGCTTGATATTCATGATTTTATGGTTCTCTATCATCCCTTCTAGCTCCAAATCTTTGGTTCTAGAATCCCTTAGCATCCTCTTTCTCAGGTTCAGTTTCTAGACTGATTCCTTCTTCTTCCTATAGTGAAACTATTTCTCTGATTCTTGAAAATAGCAGCAAGGACTCTTTGAAGTTAAAAAAAAGTTGAAAGACCTGATAGAGCTAAATGCATTTCATCCATGGAGTTCAGCAGAGGAAGGTCATCCCTTACTTCACTTTATCTTTCTTTCACAGATATCTGGAAGACAGCCCTTGAGGATGCAGACATATTTGGATCAGTCAGGGAATCCATAGAAGGGTTAAGTAATATTTTGTGCAAACCTCTGTGTAATCTCAAGTCTTAGTTTCAAACCAGAAGTCTAAGTATCCTTCAGAAACAGATAATTCCAAGGGCTCTAGTGCAGAGGTCACTGAGAGAGAGGCACTGTTAACTAAGGATTGTTTGACAAGCGATATTCCCTGTTGGGCTCTCATATCTTCTCCTTGGTAATTCTCAGTCTTGACAGTGTTTGTTTCAAAAACAAGGCTGAGCATCAGAGGGACATTAGGTCTGTAAATCAGTCTGGTCTATGCCAGTGGCTTGAGATCACACCCTTAGAATATTATTGAGGCTTTGTGACATTTCAAACTGAAGCAAGAATAGTGGCAGAATCTTCATCATCTTCACTCCACTTTGCATTAAGTTAAATCCTCTAATATAACAGGTGGGATGTGATGGGGAAAATACTGACTGGCCTGAGAATCAGGAGACATAGATTCAAGACCTGACTATTTATGTGACAGTGGGCCAGTCACTTTAATAAAGTAGATAGGTAGATAGATAGAGAGAGATAGATGATAGAGAGGTAGATAGATGATAAAGAGATAGAGATAGAAATAGATAGATAGATGATAGATAGACAGACACATGTGTATATATTACATACATACATCTACATACATGTGTGTATACACACAAGTGCGTATGTGGTCTTCATCCATGATTGTAAAGGTTTGAGTAACTCCTTGTGAGGAAATTACCTGTACTAAAATTGATTAACAACTGCTCTATAACTTGAGCGAATGAAAAAGAATAAACACTCACTATGTGCCAAGTCCTATGCTACACACAGGTGATAAAACAGAAAACTGAGACAGTTCATTTTCTGAAGGAGCTCACTTTCCAATTGAAGAAGACAAGAATTAGAGTAGGATACATGTGCAGGGTACATGGAAAGGCTGGTGTTTCCAAAGGTCAGCAGTGTAGAAGATAGTATGGCTCAAGACACCTCAAGGTGCTGCCAAGTCAGATGGAAATAACTGGCATCTGGAAGCTGATGTGACAGGGAATAGTAAGGCTAGGGGGAGGGGCAGTGAGTGTGGTGGCAGGACAAAATTTGGTCTTAGTGCCATTTCTCTTGGAGAAGACTGAGCTCATAAGGGGGAAGATTTCAAATGTTCAAATGAGGGTGGGTATTTCAACAACACTCTACAAAATTGGAAATGAGAGGAATGTTTATTATCAATATGGAAGTCAACTGACCAATTGCCACTGATAGGCAGGTAAGTCCAGGAACTCTAGGAATGGCAGTGCCCTCCAGATAACTGGTCCTTATTCCAGCTCAGCTTTTCAAGCCATCATCCAGGGAAACAAGTATTGTGAAGAAAGGACCAGCCTTTTCCACCAACTGCCATCCACAAAGCAGCCAGGCTAACCTAGCTAAAGTAGTAAGGATACCAAAGGAAGAATCAGAAGGTTAAACCTGCAGAAGTTAAACTCAAACACCACATTGACTATCATCCCTCCTCAGATTCTGATGGAGATACTGCAGGACCCTGAACCTAAGAGCCCTGGGAATAGCAGTGTCCACAAGACACTGAGCCCTACTTCTATCCTGAGCCCAATATTCAAGGGTAGTAACCCTTGTGGTAAAGGATCCTCCCCTCCTAACTACCACTAAGCCAAACCACTGACCAACTGCCAGCAATGGAAGCTAAGCCAAAGAGCCTTGAAAATGGCACTGCCTCCCACCACTACCAACTACCAGCCCCACTTCCAGCCCAACTTTCACAGTCATCATTCTAGGAAGATGTGAAAAGGAACTTCTTCTACAGGTGCTGAAGCCTTCACTTTCTCAGCCAATAAGCTACTGAGGAACAAGAAAGACCTCGCCATCAAAAACCTTGGCATTGTCAAATGACTCAACCCCAGAAACAGATATGATTTTATACATGGAAATGATGCTAAAGAAGATATCTGGTCATCTTCTTTGCTGCATTACCCTAAGGACAAGGGTTTTTTTTTTTCCATCAGTCTTGGAGCTGGGACCTTCTCCTCCATTTGAATGTGATTTCCTGAAGAACAGAGCCTGTTTGGCTTTGTCTTTGTATCCCCAGTGTTTGCTTAGGGTCATGCCTGGAACATAGTAAGTGCTTAACCTATGCTTTCTCATTCATTCATCATTATGCTACAGTATCTTAAATGTAGAGCTGAGCAGTACCTTGGGCTTGGACTAGTTCAATCCTTTCAATTTAGAGAAGTGGAAATTGCTGTCCAGAAAGAGGTTTCCACAGTCACACAGGCAGCAGCATTTGACTGAGTATCCAGAACCATGGACAGCAACCTAGCTGGAGAGAGGCGGGTCAGGGACCTTCATTCCCTTATGCCAGCAATCTGGATCATCTTGATTCAGTTATCTAACATAAGGAGAGTTGAGTTAAGCAAGTGAGTTTGTAAACATTCTTCTTTAACAAATGGAAATCTTTCTAAAGTAATCTCTGTTTCCACTTGCCTTGTTAGCAAAACTTTGAGACTAACAGAAGTGTCACTTGATTTGATGGCATTATTTCAATGCTATGGATTGTGTCATGGTACAGTGAGTCCCCAAAGGCTTTCTGTCTCTGCCTGAATGGCCCCCAAGGCTACATTTCCAATGGTGGTGTTTTTTCTTTATTTTATGTTTCTTCTCTGCCAGGTCAAGTTCACTCTCCAAAGTCGTGAGTCTTCTTCCCATCTTTCTTCATTACATTTAATCTCCCTCAATAATACTCTGCTCTCTTCTTTTTGTCTGTCTGTTCTTTGCCTTTTTCCGGAGTCAGATGTTAGTTCAAGTTCAATGTTTTGATGAAATGAGGCACTTGCAAGTCACCGAACAGTTAATTAAAGGAGGTTTACTTTTCTCTAATGCAACAAGTATAGAGAGGCATTATATTCTCTGTATATATCCTCTCCTTTATCTCCATACTGATACATCTGGTCAGCAAGAGAGGGAATAGCCACCCATGGGTTCTTCCCCATTAAGCTGGGGAAGGAGGCAGAAGGGGAAGACCTCTATGTTGGGTAGGGCTTTTATGCCTTTGTGTGACCAGGGACCAGAGTCAAGAGCCAATCAGCCAATCAGTGACAGCTTTGTCTCCTTTTAGGGAAAACTAATCCCTGCTTCTGAGAAACAGGAGGATTCTGGTCCTAAGCCCCCTACCTAACCCTCTACTTCGATAGTTCCTGGCATTGATCCCTAAAAGGCTTGATTTCCATAGCAATTATCAGTCAGCAAAATTTTTTAAAATGCAGAAGTCAGGGAACCAGTGCCAACTAAAGGAAGATTATTGAATTGTGGAGATCATCAGGAGACATGAGAGGAAAGTAAGAATGAATCTGGTGTGGACAAATGAAGATAGGAAGACAGATCATGTGAAAGGCAAAGAGGAAAAGGCACCTGACCAGGAGCAACTGACTGCAGAACTGACCTTCCACAAGAGTTTCTGTAGTGCCTACTATGTGCTGTGTCCTGTGCATAAAATTATGAAGATGAAATCATTTCTGCCCTCAAGAGGCTGAGTACAGAGCCAAGAATCACACACAGAGCAAGCATCCAATGGGGATGAGGAGCAGCTTGTAGCAGATGTCAAAGAGGGAACTAGGAGACTACTAGTTGTCTGAGTGTGTGCATGCTCTGTGTGATGCTGAATTTCTCCAGTATTTCTCTGCACCTCAATTTCCTTAGTTTTGAAATGAGGATAATAACATTTGAATTACTCATCCCCACAGTACTGCTAGGACAAAGCTATTTTTAACCAATACAATTCCATATAAATGTGAATTATGAGACAGAGGGAGAAGTTAGGTGGCACAGTGGCCTGGAGTCAGGGAGACCCATCTTTCTGAAATCTGGCCTCAAATACTCACTAGCTACAGCCTTTGAAGATTCATCCCTATGAAGTAGCTGCTGTTCTTATTGTCATTTTACAGGTGAAGAAACTGAGCCAGAAAGAGGCCAAGCAACTTGTCCAGTGTCACACTGTAGCCAATGGCTGAGGCCAGTGGGGACATGGATGTATCAACAATACAATGAGATGCATTCACTCTGAGTGTGCACCATGTGTGCCATGCAAAGACCAGCCAAGTTGTCGATTCAGCCTGGGCTGATGAGTTTTTTCCTCCCTCTAATGGTTTGCTTATTTAACTGATGGCTGCTGCACATCCAAGCTGCTTGTTGAGCTTGGCAAAGTGAGAAATTATGATTTTGTCTCCTCATTTCTCCCTAATGGTGCTGTTGACTTGTTGTTTGTGTGGCTGCCTAATATCATCCTGTTACAAGGGTCCCTAAGAGGACTGTTAAATAACCAATCAAGTGTCTTCTGCATACACAGTGGGATCATTTGCAGAGAGAGATTAGCCAGTGGCTGGGCATTAACCCTCCCCATCCCCCAACCCAGAACCAAAAATGCCTGTTCATTCCAACAACTCCCTGATAAGTGATCGCTCATTAAATATGCAAAAAGGGATGGAATCAATTTCATTTTTCTTCAGACTTGGCTGGCTCAAGAAACACTGTTGGAGCATCTTTCTGAGTAAATAGGTGCATAATCACATCTGGATGACATGTCTGTTTGAGGCAGATGTGCCCACTCAGTCCCAAGTACTTGGAATGAAAAGGAGACAGAAAGGAAGAACCTTGGAATAGGCTAACTCAGAATTACAGTTGAAAGACCATCCTCTTAAAACTGCTTCTGGCCTCTTTGTAGTAATTAATAACTAATAATAAATATAGCTAAATATATATATGTCTACATATATATATATATATATATATATGAGAAATGATTGCTTTTTTCTTATATTTAAAAGTCATTGTTGTATTAGGACCAAGGTTTTTCCCCTTTTTTACTTCCTCATTTAGTCAGTGTGGGCAATCCCTTTCAAAAAGGTACCCAAGGAAACATCTAATCAAAGACAGTAAAATAAGCTCAAGTTTGGACTAATGATGCATTCCAGCTCACTGCGTTTGCTCAGACATGTTTGGGAAAATGTGGATTCTCCCTTTTTTCAGACAGATGATATGGAAATTGATAAGTCCCTTTGACCAAGATTTGGGTGACCCAAGTCATTTGCCCTAAGACCTTCATTGTAATATAGCCTACCCTCTTACTGTAATACCTATTAATTGTTAATCAATCAGAGTTGATTACCATTCTTGAGAACACCTACTCTTCAAAGGGCATATAAACAGGGAGCCTACTGCCATGCGAGGTCTTTAGACAGCTAAGCGACCATCCTTTTATTCATAAACAAGCTGACCTTATTAACAAAATGATTAAATTACCCAGAAATGATGTCCTTGAACTTTTTTAAATGTCACATATAGCTTGCAATGCACTTTACAAATATCTCACTTTGTCCTCACAACAACCCTAGGATGTAGGTGCTGTTATTATCCCCAGTTTACAGAGGAGGAAAATGAGACATACAGTGTAAGTGAGTTGCCTCGGGCCACCTAGCTAGGAAGTGTCTGAGGCTGGATTTGAATTCAGGTCTTCCCAACTCCAGCCTCAGTTCTCTGTGCACTGTGGTGCCCCCTGCCTCCCTCTTGTTTTTTCCTTCTGCATTCAGTCCTAGGATGAGCCTCCTCATAGCAGTGGCTCTCAAGAGTGGCCTTGTGCTCTCCAGGGTCCCTAAAACCCTTTCATGTGGGGCACAAAGACAAAACTATTTTCATAATAATACTAAGACATTTAAATTTCTAATGTGGTGAAGAGAAAGGGGGAGAGAGATGAGAGAGAAAGAGAATTCCTGGGTGGGGTGGGGTCATCAAATTCTTTCTAAGATTCCCAAAGGTCAACAGACCACAAAGTTAAAAACTGTTGCATTACAAGATGTTTGCTGTCATGGAGTATAATGCGCATGTAGGGTTTTACTGTTGTTTAGGATGTTCTCTGGACTCTAATCCATTCCCATTGCACATTAATAGGGTTTATTCACTCATGGAAGCAATGACCTGCCTTCTCTGTCCCACCCCCACCATCTACTTTGGGCATCAGAGGTTGTGTGGCCTACTGGGCCCACGGCTGGCCTGGAGTTAAAAGGATCTGTGTTCAGGTCCTACCTCTGATGTCTCTGTGCTAGGTTATCCACAGAGTTCTAATCTATGTCAATAGAGTTGGATTTTCACACTGGGAGTTCCCTACCCCAATTACATCATAGGTCCAGACTCCCACTTCTCCCTCACAAAATAATGTTAGAAAAGTTGTCTTAGCTTGGTAGTTCAGGTGGGAGTATTCTTCCTAGATTTGACTTCTGCAGAATTTTGCTTTAAATTTCCTCATTTGCTGCAGAAAATCACAGTGACCCCTAGCAAATCAACTTATGGGTAATTTTCATATTAAACATTTTGATGAAAAAACATGGCTTTTTTCAAACACTGGGAAAGCAGTCACTATGCAGAGAGCAGTCTTTCAGGGGTAGCAGTATGCCCCTTGAGTCCAACCTCCATGCCTGCTGCTCTCTGGGAGGTTTGCCTAAGACCCCCAGGTTGTCACTGGGGAGAAAATTAGCTGAGACAATGTGAGGTAGTGGAATGAACATAGACTTGGAGTAAAAAGACCTGGGTTCACATCCTAGCTCTAATGTTCACCAGCTGGAGAATCTGGGACAAAGCCTCTGAAGCTCTCAGGGCTACTGAAAAATAAGGGTCTGAAATCCAGAAAGCCAGACCTGGAACCACATGGGGAAGGGAGCTTGGCCATCCCTGGCCCTGCCTCAAAATGGAGGCTGTAGGAAGACCTCAACAACAGGAGAAGGAGACCAGCATAGAAAGAGAGGTTCCAGAGGAAGAGACCTGAGGAGCTGTGGATGGTGCAGAGAAAGGAAACCCCAGGAGTTGAAAGAAGGTGCCAAGGGAGGGCTGAAGGGAATGCAGGGCAGGGAACAGCCTTGAAATCATGCAAGATGTAACTGGTTAAGAAAATGAGGGTCTTTAGGCTGGAGAAAAGAAGACTCAACTGGTATTAGTGGATTGAGCAGAAAATGAGAATCTTACCTCAGGCACTGAGGCACTGTGTCTATCATCATCCTCTCTCAGTCTCAGTCTCCCCATCTGTAAAATGGCTATAATAATAGCACCTGTCTCATGGAGATATTGTCAGTCTATTGTGTATGCAATGGCTTTGGAAAGCCTGGAGAGCTACTTCTGTTGTCATGACATGATGGTTGTAACCAACTATTGTGAGGGGTTGTGGGAGAAGGATTAAACTGTGGCCACTGAGGTCAGGATTAGAGGGACCATGGCAGAAGTGTGGCAAACTGTGGATTGCTGTAGAAAAAGTTTCCTAACCCTTAAAAGCTTCCTGAATAACTGGGATATGACTGTCTTGGGAGATACTCAGGGCAGATTTCCATACACATGCTGGATGGCCACCTGTCATCATTATCATCATTGCCATTGCGGGACTTTTGTCCCTCCCCACTCTGAGGTTTGGTGATTATTTACAGGTGAGGAAACTGAGGCTCATTAAGGTGATGTGACTTAGCCAAGACTGCCACCTGCCTGGTCTCATGTCCTTTCCACTGTGCCTAGTGGCTTCTCAGGGAAGGGAAGGGCCATTTCCTGGGAGAATTATTCAAGGGCTCAAACACGGTCTGAGGTCACAACATGGGTCTCAGAAGATTAAAAGTGGAAGAGCCTTAGAAAACATCAAGGCAGCATCTTACAGAAGAATAGACTGAGGGTCAAGGAGAAATGACAGGCCCAAGGTCACATGGATTGAAGTGGCTGGACTCAAACCTCACAGCAAGCCATCATACAAATGGTTCAGAGCAAGATGTGTCAGTCATCACATGGAGTCAGGAAGACCTGACTCAGACACTGCCGACTCACACGGGGACACATCCCTCAACCTGCCCTGGCCTGGGTCTCCTCATCAGAACGAAGAACTGGGCTGAACTAGCATCTGTGGTCTCTCCCATCGGTTAGAGCTGGAGGAATCTTGGAATGGGTCATTTACATAGAATGTAAAAGGTCTGCAAAATATTTCATGAGCGTTGCCCATATTGTGGTCATGCTGATCCTCCAAGGGGCAGTTGGGGCCACATTGCACAGAGTTCCGGGTCTGGAGTCAGAAAGATTTGATTTCAATTTGTGCCTCAGACACTTACTAAATCCATGATTCTGGCAGGTCACTTCACCTGCTTGTCTGTTTCTTCATCTGTAAAACAGGGATGGTAACCACACCTACCTTCCGGGGAGGATGTCTGAGCTATTCAGAAAGGACTAGCATCTCTGGCGTAAGGGTCGTTGAGTTCCTTTCAGGGCTGCTCATCACCTTGGTGTCCACCTCTCACCCAATTTCTGACTCCAAGAAGCTATGGCTTGTTCAGCAGTCCCAACCTGGTAAAACCATCTTGGCAGCTGGGCCAAACTAGGCTGAAGGGTAATTAGTGGCCTGAAATCCCTGTGAACTAGGTGGGTGTCTACCCAAAGCACTGAATGGGTAGATGAGGGAAGCAGCAACAGGTGCTGTGTAGCACTTAGAGCTTGGCCAGATATCAGAAATGCCAGGGTCCTCTGCTGTATGTCAGGCCATTCTCAGTCATCCTGACTTTTGTCCTGACCCTGGAATTCACTGACTCTGGAGGAGAGAGTGTGCCTGAGGTCTCTGCCTCATTGAGATCCACCACAGGCAGGAGTCAGGACATCAACCCACGAATGTCATTAGTCTCCTTCAGAGACTGAAGGATGAACAACAGGGGTGCTGTGAGGATCCAATGAGATAATGCTCTGAAAGTGCTTAGCATAGTGCCTAGCACACAGTAGGCACTTCATAAATGCTTATTTCTGTCCTTTCTTTCAAAACAATCCTGTGGTATAAGTGTTGCTATTCCAGCCATTCTACACATGAGGAGAATGAGGTTGTCAGCTTGTAACTGAGATGCAATGTATCAGTCACTCAATTAACATGCATTTATTAAGAGCTTGCTGTATGCCTGGCACTCTACTAGACCTTGGAAACACAAACACAAATGGAAACATTGGAGGAGACAATACAAGAAAGGATGGGAAAGAAAGCTGGAGGAAAGGCAGTCCAGAGCTCAGCCTGAAGGAGACAGAGGTGATGACAGAAGAGCTGACCTGTGATCTTTGGGACTGAGTCCAGAAGAATCATTCTAAATGGCCTATGTCCCAAGCAAATCTGAAAACTTTCTCATTTACCTGAGTTCATAACTAGGTCTGAATTGGAAGCAGCAATTGAAGAAGGGATTAATACATGATCCTGCTTTTTATGTAAACTTGATTTACCAAAGCTGTGGCTCCTCCATAGTGAGGAAGCCAGACTTGATCTCCCAGGTCTAAAATTCTACAAAATACACTTAAGTTACGTTATATTCCTGATGTCTATGAGGAGAGATTTTCCTATTCTGGATCTAGTTCATAAAATTCAGTTAAACTGAAAAGCCATATCCCCACAGACTTGTTTGTGAGCTTAAATTTGTCTAAATATTTAAAGGGCTCAAGTGGGCTTCCCAATCTATTGATTTTGCTAACCTAGAAATCTTTCTCTTCCTCCATTTCATGTTTTCTACATTTGCAGCCAAAAGGCTAGTCCATCTCTGAGTATTTATGTAGCAACTCATGGGGCAAGCTACCCTTTCCAGTTTGTTTTACTTTATAGGTGGTAGATGACAAGAGCAGATGCCTCACGACCTTGAAATGAGTGTCCAATGGGCTGGAAGTGAGCTGGAAAGACTTTGGCAACTAAGTCGAATAACTCTACATCAGAGAGAGCTAGGGATTCACTGTTCAAATGGCTTGGAATGCTCTACTTAAACCAAAAGGCTATTGCTTAAAAGGGACTCTGCTTCCACCTTGTCCAACTCATGCCAGAAAAATTATCTTCTTAAATATCCCCCAGAAGTGGCTATAGAAGGTGAGGGGAATTGAGCTCTTCCACTTTGGGAAAAACTTGCCTATTTGAAACTTTTCCAGACCTCAAGCCTCTTTGCAACTTTGCGCCTTCACACCCCCCTGGGGCAGAAGAGAACAAGGCTAGCATTATTCCACAGGAAAGCTGCCAACACTTGTCACCATTCAGTTTCCTCTTTCTCAGGCTAAGCAACCCCAATTCCTTCACCTGAGCTTCCTTTGGCACAAACCCAGGCAAGGCCATCATCATCATGGTGGCCTTCCTCTGGACATTCTATAGCTCACCAACATCCTTCTTACATTGTAATGGCCAGAACCGAATACATGCTCTAGCTGAGGTCAGACAAATGCCAGGTACTTCGCGACTCACGTCCCTCTCTGTTCCTGGCAGCCAGGTTTTTCTTTATGCAACTCGCATTGGTCTGGCGTGCCACTCGAACTCCCAAATCTTCGCATTAGGACAAGCTGTCTTACTACGCCCTCCACTTCCATCTTGGCACTTGGCACAAAGTCTTGGTTGCCAGCATGACATTTGTTCTGCCTGATTGTGCAGGTTTGTTGGAAGGGTTTTGTTTTTTTTTTCTTTTCTTCCAATATGGGAAAGCAGGAGGGCAAGGGTGGGACAAGCAGGGATGGGGAGAGGGCAGCACAGAAAGAAAAGGAAAAATAGTATAATTATTAGAACACTTTCTAAAGAACAGAGAAAACAACATAAAGCTAGAAAGAGGCACAGACAAAGTTGAAAGTTACAGACTGAATTTATTATTAACTTAAAATGAAAAACAAGCTGCCCATAATAGAGACCTTCAGGTCCATGGACAATCCTCTATTTCTGTTCTGCTTGTATCAGGAAGCACCCATTTTATTTGGGATTTGTTGAGACCAGTATTTTAAAAGTTTTGGTTACTCTGTCTCACTGTTGACACACACTGTATCAAAAAGCCCCCAAATCTTTCTTTAGGAATAAAACCTGAAGCTCATATAAGCTAGAATGGAAGAGTAGGAAAGTCAACTCCAGAAAGACAAGTGTCTTTGTCATCGAATGAGAGGAAAGGCGGTAACAAACACTGAAAAAGAAATAACATTTGCCTAGCAAGTTGTATTAAATCATCAGAGTGTCTAAAAACCCAATGGAAGCCTGAGCCCAGGCTGACAGCTAATAAAAGTCTAGTAATTAGGTGAAAACATCAGGTTGCAAAGTACCGAGATTCTGAAAACCCCTGAAGCCATTTCAAGTCTCTGGTTTGCTGCAGACCAAGAGGCAGCTCCCAAAGCAGACTCAATCTCATTACTGAGCTAATGGACATTATGCTCAGAGGTGCCTTTTTCGCTGCCAAATAAATCAGAATTCTAAAAAGTGAAGCATGATATGGCGGTGCAGAAAGGATTTGAAAGCACACAGCTGAGTGTTTTAGGTGTCGAGTTTAATTTGACTCAGCCCGGTAGATTCTGGGCAAAGGGGCTCCAGAGGGCTCTGCCGAGTCAAAGGAAGAATTTCCCACTGTCAATTCGACTGGTAGAAAAATCAGAGTGGACACGATTGCCCAGTAGGGCATATTCCTGACCCTCATGAAGGCCCAGAGGGAAATCGCTATGAAGGAGGCAGATTTCTCCATCTCTCGATTGCTTGTGGGAAGAGGGGAGCGAAAAAGCAAGGGGGGGGGGAATGGAGGGAGGGCAGAGGAGAGATGAGCGTTTGCCAAATGGATAAAAACGAAATGAGTCGTAAGGAAGGAGCGACGCACATTCAGGGCACACCCGAACACACCTGCCCTCGGGTACGCACAAGCAGCCTGTCTTCGTGCTTTCTTCGTTGGTTTCCTAGACATTCGTTGCCTGAAGGATATTTAAAAGTCCATCCGCACGCTGTAGATTTTCCTAGGCATTTTTCAAAGTCCAACAGCTCTAATGACCTTGGCAGAGAGTTCTTACTAGGGATTAATAACTGGTGGGGCTTAATGGTCCTTGGTTGTATCTTGGGCCATCTTCCCAGTCAGCCATTAATTCCTAGGAACGGTCCTGTGCATTGACCATTAGAGCAGGAGGGGTGCTCAGAGGCGATGAGGCACTGCCTGTTGCATGGCCGATGGAAGGCGCTTATTTCTCCTCTGCTCTCAGGATCGGGGCTGGAGCTTCAGATGCGACCTCCACCCCAGGGAGCGGTTTAGCTGGGGGAGTCAGACATAGTGTGGGGGAACCAGTGTGGAGCTGGAATTCATTTTTATTATTATTATAAAAGAGAAGAGGAACACTAAGAACTTACATGTATTGTAGTCTTTACAATTTGGGTTGAGGGGGGCTTTGTTGTCTTTTTTTTAATAGCTCTGAGATTTCATCGTGAAGGCACCCCCTGATGAGGAGACTCCCTCCACCAAAGCAGATGGGCACCTCCATGCTTAGAGTGTATTCCCTCTGTTTCCTTGAGGCCAGGTCTTCCTTTAAGCCTCGTTCCAAGCACCAGCTTCAGCAGGAAGCCTTTTCTGAGTGTCCCCCCTCCCAAACTGCCTTGCATTTAACTACTTTGTATGTATTTCTAGCTTCAAAAGGAGCATTGGACTTGCCAAATCTGTGTGTACCATCAGAGAAATAATGACATGACTTGCACTTGACTTTGTTTTGAGTGAGGGAGGGCTGTGCAGGTCACCAGCCTCACTTCTCCTCCAGAGCCATCTGAATCCGGTGACCAGATATTCCTCAGGATGACTGGAGATGACCCAGGATGAGGCAATTGGGGTTAAGTGACTTGCCCAAGGTCACACATCTAGTGAGTGACAAGTGTCTAAGGTGAGATTTGAACTCAGGTCCTCCTGACTACTGCTCTATTCACTGCACCACCCAGCTGCCCTCCTTGCCTCTGATTCTTAGAATCCCTACCTTCCTTCAGGCCCAGCACAGGAGGCTTTTCCTGTGCTTCATTATCAGTACTGTCTCTCCATCTTGAAACCTTGAAGTTCATTGCATTATTTTCTATTACTCTGATGGCATGGTCTTCTGGGGCAATGAAGAATGAACACACACATGTATTTCTATTTATCAAACAATGGCTCAGTAAATAGAACTCTAGACTTGGAGTCTGGAAGACCTGAGTTCAAATCCAGAATCAGATATTTACTATGTAAACTTGGGCAGGTCACTTCACATCTGTTTGTGTCAGTTTCCTCAATTGTAGGATGGAGATACATCTTACAATTGTAAGTTGTAAGGCTCACATGAGATAATATTTGTGAATTCTTTTGCAAATATTAAAGTTCTAAATATATAGTAGTTATTAGTAACTACTGAAAACAATCTCCAATGCTTTTTCATAATCTGTTATTTTACATAAAATATCATTTTATTGCATTATGATTGGAAAAGGATATTTTTAATGTTTTTGCCCTTTGGCATTTCGTTGTGAGGTTTGTATGCCTTAACACACGGTCAATTTTTGTATAGGTGCCATGTAACACTGAGGAAAAGATATATTCCTTTCTATTCTCATCCAGTTTCCTCCATAAGTCTATTAAATGTAACTTTTCTAAAATTTTATTCACCTCCTTGATTTCTTTCCTATTTGTTTTATGGTTAGATTTTGTGGCTAGGTCCCTCCCAGTATAGTTTTATAATCTATTTCCTCCTGTAATGCATTTAACTTCTCCTTTAAAAACCTGGATGCTATACCATTTGGTGCATACATGTTTAGCACTGATATTACTTTGTTGTCTATGGTACCTTTTAGCTAGGTGTAGTTTCCCTGTCTATCTCTTTTAATTAGATCTATTTTTGCTTTTGCTTTATCTGAGATCATGATTTCTACCTGTGACATTTTTTTTACTTCAACTGAAGCATAATAGCTGCTGCTCCAGCCCCTTAACTTTTACTCTGTACATGCCTCTCTGCTTCAAATGTTTCTTGTAAACAACATATTGTAGGATTCTGGTTTTTAATCTGCTTTGCTATCCACTTCCATTTTATGGGTGAGTTCATCCCATTCACATTCACAGTTATGATTATTATGTATTTCCCTCCATTCTATTTTACCCTGTTTATCCTATTCTCTGTCTCTCCATTCATCCTATCACTCCTCACAAGTGTTTTGTTTCTGACTACCACCTCCACCAATCCACCTTCCCTTCTATCAGTCCCTCTCCTTTTATCCTCCTCCCTCCCTACTTCCCTATAAAGTAAAATAGATTTCTATATCAAACTGATTGTGTATATTATACCCTCTCTGAGTCAATTTCCAATGAGAGCAAGGTCTACTACACTTCCATCTTCCCCTCCACTCAGTTCTTTCACACCTCTTATATGTGAGTTAATTTGCCCCATTCTACTTTTCCCTTCCCCTTTGTCCCCTTCTCTCTCACCCCTTAATTTGGGGGGGGGGCGTGTTTGGAGGAGTTGTATCATCCCATTTTAATCCACTTATACCTGTGCTCTCTGTCTATATATACTCTTTCTAACTGCCCTAAGAGTGATAAAGTTAAGAGTTGCAAGTGTCATCTTCCTGTGTAGGGAAGTAAATAGTTTAACCTTACTGAATCCCTTATGTTTTCCCTTTCCTGTTTACCTTTTCATATTTCTCTTGAGTCTTGTATTTGAAAATCAGATTTTTTGTTCTGATCTTTCTTTTCATCAGGAAAACTTAGAAGTCTTCTATTTCATTAAATAACTATTTTCCCCCTGAAGGATTATGCTCAGTTTTGCTGAGCAGATTATTCTTGTTTGTAATTCTAGCATCTTTGCCCTCCGTTAATTTTTTAGAAAGCTGCTAAATTTTCTGTTATCCTGACTGTGGAACCATAATATTTTAGTTGTTTCTTTCTGGCTGCTTGGAATATTTTCTCCTTGACCTGGAAGTTCTGGAATTTGGCTATAATTTGGGATTTTTCTAGAATTTCTTTCTAGAGGTGATCAGCAGATTCTTTCCATTTCTATCTTTCCCTCTGGTTCTAGGATATCAGGGCAATTTTCCTTGATAATTTCTTAAAATACATCTAGACTTTTTTCTGATCATGACTCTCAGGTAGTCCGAGAGTTCTTAAATCATATCTTCTAGACCTATTTTCCAGGCCAGTTATTTTCCAATGAGAAATTTCACCTTTTCTCCTATTTATTTTTGAATTTTTGTTTTATTGTTTCTTTATGTCTCATGTAGTCACTAGTAACCACGTGTTCAACTCTAATTTTTAAAGAATGGCTTTCTTTGGTGAGCTTTTGTACCTACTTTTCCATTTGACTAGTTCATTTCTTTTTTCTTTTTTAAATATAAATTTATTTATTTAACTTTTTACATTTATTTTCACAAAATTTTGGGTTCCAAATTTTCTCCCCCTTTATTCCCTCCCCCACCCCAATACACTGAGCATTCTAATTTCCCCTATCACCAATCTGCCCTCTCTTCTATCATCCCTCCCTTCTCTTGTCCCCATCTTTTCTTTTGTCCTGTAGGGCCAGATGACTTTCTATTCCCCATTAACTGTATTTCTTATTTCCTAGTAGCAACAACAATACTCAACAGTTGTTCCTAAAACTTTGAGTTCCAAATTCTCCCCATCCCTCCCGCCCCATCAGTTCCCTTTGGGAAGGCAGGCAATTCAATATAGGCCATATCTGTGTAGTTTTGCAAATGACTTCAAAAACAGTCGTGTTGTGTAAGACTAACTGTATTTCCCTCCATCATATTCTGCCCCCCATTGTTTCTATTCTATCTTTTGATCCTGTCCCTCCCCAAGAGTGTTGACTTCAAATTACTCCCTTCTCCCATTGCCCTCCCTTCCATCATCCCTCCCTCCCTGCTTATCTCCTTCTCCCCCACTTTTCTGTACTGTAAGATAGGTTTTCATACCAAAATGAGTGTGCATTTTACTCCTTCCTTTAGTCAAATGTGATGAGGGTAAACTTCATGTATTTTTCTCAGATCTCCTCTTTTTCCCTCCACTAAAAAGTGTCCTGCTTGCCTCTTGAATGAGATATAATTTACCCCATTCCATTTCACCCTCTCTCCTCCCACTACATTTCTCTCTCACTGTTTACCTTATTTTCTTTTAAGATATGGTCCCATTCTATTCAATTCACTCTGTGCTCTCTGTCTCTGTGTGTGCATGTGTGTATGTGTGTGTGTATGTGTGTGTGTAATCCCACCAACTACCCAGATACTGAAAAGTTTCAAGAGTTACAAATATTGTCTTTCCATGTAGGAATGTAAACAGTTCAACTTTAGTAAGTCCCTTATGACTTCTCTTTGCTGTTTACCTTTTCATGCTTCTCTTCATTCTTGTGTTTGAAAGTCAAATTTCCTTTTCAGCTCTGGTCTTTTCATCAAGAATGCTTGAAAGTCCTCTATTTCACTGAAAGACCATATTTTCCCCTGAAGTATTATACTCAGTTTTGCTGGGTAGGTGATTCTTGGTTTGAGTCCTAGTTCCTTTGACTTCTGGAATATCCTATCCCACACCCTTCGATCCCTTAATGTAGAAGCTGCTAGATCTTGTGTTATCCTGATTTTATTTACACAATACTGGAATTATTTCTTTATAGCTGCTTGCAATATTTTTTCCTTGACCTGGGAACTCTAGAATTTGGCCACAATGTTCCTAGGAGTTTCTCTTTTTGGATCTCTTTCAGGAGGTGATTGGTGGATTCCTTCAATACTTATTTTGCCCTCTGGTTCTAGAATCTTGGGGCAGTTTTCCTTGATAATTTCATGAAAGATGATGTCTAGGCTCTTTTTTTGATCATGGCTTTCAGGTAGTCCCATAATTTTTAAATTGTCTCTCCTGGATCTATTTTCCAGTTCAGTTGTTTTTCCCATGAGATATTTCACATGCTCTTCCATTTTTTCATTCTTTTGGTTTTGTTTGGTGATTTCTTGGTTTCTCAGAAAGTTATTAGACTCCATCTGTTCCATTCTAATCTTGAGAGAACTATTTTCTTCAGTGAGCTTTTGAACCTCTTTTTCCATTTGGCTAATTTTGCTTTTGAAAGAATTCTTCTCCTCATTGGCTTTTTGAGCCTCTTTTGCCAATTGAGTGAGCCTATTTTTCAAGGTGTTATTTTCTTGAGCATTTTTTGGGGTCTCCTTTACCAAGGTATTGACCCGTTTTTCATGCTTTTTTTGCATCTCTCTCATTTCTCTTCCCAGTTTTTCCTCCACCTGTCTAATTTGATTTTCAAAATCCTTTTTGAGCTCTTCCATGGCCTGAGCCCACCAGACATCCACCTCGGATGTCTGGTATAGAGAGACCCCGACCTCCACGTCTTTCCCTGATGGCAAGCATTGAACTTCTTCATCAGAAATGAAAGGAGAAAGGAACATCTCTTCCCCAAGAAAGTAGCTCTCTGTGGTCTTATTTTGCTTCCTTTTCCTGGGCATTTTCCCAGCCAGTTACTTGAGTTCTGAGATTCCTGTCCACCCCCACCTAGACCGCCCTAGACAACTAGTGCTTGGGGTCTGAGATTCAAATGCTGCTTCAAAAGCCTCAGGGCTTTCCCTGGCAGGAGTGGCTGCTATTCAATGTGAGCTTAAGTTCTGGTGCTTGGGTGGGGGCAGGGCCACCTCCCAGGCTCAGTTTCCTCAGGGGGTTTATGCAGAGACCTTCGGTAATGGCCCTGAGCTCCTGTCTGCCCCGGGAGTCCTGGGCCTCCGCTGCCTCTGCCGCTGCCTCTGCCACTGCCACTGCATCCTGAGGGGGTCTGAGTCACAGAGACACCCCGCTCCCCTCTCGGCCTGCCCAGAAGTCTCTCTCACTGACCTGTAGTGCCTGTGGGTGGAGGGACCTTCACGGCAGCGGGAGGTTCCGTCCCTGAAGCCTGCTCGGATCTGCTCCTCTGGGGCTGCGTGGCCAGGGCAGCTCAGGGGTGCGCTCCGCTGTCCGGAGTGCGATGGACCCCTGTGGACTGCTTTCCAGGGCTCTCTGGAATGGAAATCTCTTCCACTGCATTGGTGCGTGGCTTGCAGTACTCCTGAATTTGTGGGGAGTTCTTTTTACAGGAAATTTATGGGCTGTGGATTGGGAGCTAGCATACTTGAGTCTTTCTACTCTGCCATCTTGGCTCCTCCCTTGACTAGTTCATTTTTAAAGGAGTTACCACCTTCAGGGAATTTTTGTACATCATTTTCCATTTTTGTGCTTCCTTTACCAAGCTGTTAACTCTTTTTTTCATGATTTTCTTACATCACTCTCATTTCTTTTCTTTTACCTCTCTTATTTGATTTTTAAAATCCTTTTTTAGCACTTCTAGGAATTACTTTTGAACCTGATACCAATTCACATCCATAAGTTTCCCTCAAAAGAATGGACAAGTGAGAACATCTTGACTTTTATCCTATCACTGGACTTTCTTAACTCTGGAAGAGAGAATGAGGCAGATGACTTTGAGCACCTCTACCTCACTTAAATCCAATTCATTTGCAAGATATAAACCTGTGATGTCACTGGTCCTCTTTGACAATGATGTATGAATGACATCCACTCTGGAAAAGTCATTTAACCCTGTCTGCCTCAGTTTCTTCTTTAGCAAAATGAGCTGGCAAAGGAAATGGCAAACCACTCCACTATCTCTGCCAAGGGTAACTCCAAATGGGCCCACAAAGAGTTGGAAACAACTGAAAAATGACTGAACAAAGAAAATCTTACTTTATGTTATATGTGTGTGCTATTTATATATGTGTTGTGATGTATATATACACATATGCATATGTGTATATATATGTATATATATATATATATATGATATGTGTATTGTGTGTGTATATATATAAAATCTCATTTAGAATGGAAGTTCTCTCCAAATAAAGATTGTTTCATTATTTGTACTTGTGTCTTCTGTGCCTAGTTCAGTGCCAGGCACTAAGCAGGCACTTAATAAATGCTCACTTATTGATGGCTTCCCCTCCTTTTCCCCCACCCCTGACCCCATGCACTCCTTTGAACTGTTCCTTGTATTAATGAAGCATAATCCAACAAACAAACTTGTACTCTGGCCACAACCACTGAGTCCTGTCTCATTCCATTCACATTGTTACTGACCTAGAGTCTACCCCCTCTCAAAGCAGAGCCAGAATTCAAGCTGCTCCATCAGCCTTCTGAACTCAGGACCGGTCACGGCAATGTTCAGAGTTCAGATCGTTAGATGCTAGTCTGGCTCCCTCACCCTGCGCCAGCTGTGACTGTGAATTATTAACAAACACCATGTCTCAGACACAATGGATTATGTTCATATAGCATATTTTCATCCATTCTCCAGTCAATGGGCTTTTTATACTTTGGTTCCTGTTTTCCAGTTCTTTGTTCACACACACACACATACACATGCACGCACATGCACATACACGCATACTCATGAAACAGTTAAAAATATTTCTGTACTTTAGCTGTTTGCTTAGAATAACCTTGGTAGCTCAGTCCCTAGCTTCCTCCAATTCTCAGCTAAAGTTCCATCTTCTGCCCAAAGTCTTTCCCAGGCCCTTTTCATTCAGTGCCTCCCTTTTGCTAATTATGTCCTGTTTATCCTGTACATAGTTTAGCCATATGCCCAAATATAAGTCCAGTTGCATATAAACAAGCAAATTGTTTGCAGTTATTTCTCCATTGAACTATGAGTTTTTGAGGGCAGGGACTATCTTTTGCCTTCTTTGTACTCCAGTAGTTAGCAGAGTGCCTGGCACTAGGTGCTTAATAAAGGTTATTAATTCTTTATTGACTGCAGGTCCTGTTACATCCATTTTACAGATGAGGAAAGTGAAGCTTTTTAAAAGTAACTATTGAATTGGAGTAAAGTCACACAGTGAGAAAATAACAGTCAACCATCAGACCTGGTCACCTCCAGCATTGTACTCTGTGAAAAATACGATAGATTTAGAGTTAGAGGAAATGGGTTCAGGTCCCAGTTCTGACACTAACTGCCTGTGTGGAATTGGGCAAGTGACTGAACCTCTTGGGGCCTCAGTTTCATCCTCTTAAAAGTCAAGGACAGGATCAGGTGGTCTCTGACATCTCTTCCAGCTGTAGGTTTATGATCCTAAGGGAGGGTACTGAGCAAAGTCTCTTGGGGAATACCCACACTGACCAGCTGAGGAAAAGGTCAGGTTCTAGTAAAGGGGATAGATAAGAAACAATTGCAGAGGTAAGAGAGGAAGCAGGAGCACATAGTGTTCCCAGAGCCAGTTAGTGTGGAGGGAAGATATCCCATAGGAGAAGGCAGACAACTGCAAAGAGGCTAAGATGAATAAATACCTGAAAAAGCCATTGGATGTGTGGAAGAGAGATGGTTACTCTGTGGGTGAAGCAGGGTTTTGTTGGATCACTAAGGTTTGAGAAGAAAATGGGGAGGGTGAGTGAGAAAGTAGAGGCAACAGGTAGAGATAACTTTCACCAAAAAAAGTTTATCAATGAAGGAAAAGAGAGATGACATGGAAGATGGATAAGCCAGAAGAGTAAATAGACATATTTTCAGGATTAGGAGAAATGAGCATGCCTGTGGACAGATGGATTCCACTTCTATCTTTGGATCTCCAAAACCAAATTGAATGTCTAGTACGTAGAAGGTGTTTAATAAATGCTTTTTGATGGATGGATGGATGGATGGATGGATGGATGGATGGATGGATGGATGAGTGAATGGATGAGTGGGTGTGTGGATGGATGAGTGTGTGGATGGATGGATGGGAAGGAGTCTATGAAGAGAGGGACTGAAATGCACAAGAGAGACAGGGTGACTGGGTGAACAAGATTCTGGAGAAGATGAGTGGAGTTCAATGATGGGCACAGGGAGAGGACCTAGAATCATGAGAGGTACAGCACAGCATCACCTAAGAGATCCTAAGACTAGACGTGACCTACAGTCTTAGCCCTGATTCCAATCCTAGTCCTAACACTTGCTGCTTGTGACCTTCACCTCCCCAGGCCTCAATTTCTCCATCTGAAAAAAGATGAGATCCCTTCTAGATATAGAGCTGGGATCCTACAAATCTCTGGGGAGGAAAAGAGATCTTTCTTCTATGGATAATGAGTAGAAAAGAGGAAAGGGAACAGGAGAGGATGGAGAGAGTCCTAAGGAATGGAGCCTTTGGGAGACCCAGTTGTGGGCTTTAGTCTTCTCAGGGAATTAGTGAAGTCATGCACTATAGGCTTGGGGGTTGGGGTAGACAGTAGGAGTAAGGAGAGGCTGTGGTTAAACATTCCTAAACATTCAGATCAGAACCCCCTCTTTCTCCTTTAACCTCATTACTGTCTCATTCTTCTCCCAAGCAGGGGGACCCAGTCACCTTAAGGGAAAATCTGTCACTACTGCATCAGGAAGCCTGGCTGACCATGGCATGAATATTTCTACCCATATCATTAAGCCGCTGAGGATAGTACAAGTGCAGAGACGGGGTTGGAAGCAAGTTCTTCTTTTTACTATGCGAGGCTGAGAATATAAACACCCAAGAAACAGGGCCACACAAACAAAATTGTTTAATTTTCAGTCATTCAACCTTCCAAGACAGCGTCGGGTCTTCTGAATGCAGAAAATGGAATTCATTTCCTTCTTCTCTGGTCGTGACTCAGCCGCCAGAACGTGCTCTACTCCTCACCTGGAAAATAAATGCAGCATTATGTTTAGCATGGATATGGTCATTTTTTTGGCACTGCTTAGTGAAACACACTTAAGGCAGATCCCAGACTCTCTCTCTCTCTCTCTCTCTCTCTCTCTCTCTCTCTCTCTCTCTCTCTCTCTCTCTCCCCTCTCCTCTCCTCTCCTCTCTCCTTCCTCTTCCTCTCTGTCCCTATCTTTCTCTGTCTGTCTCTCTGTCTCTGTTTCTGTGTGTGTGTGTGTGTGTGTGTGTGTATGTATGTGTGATCTCGGTGGATTCTGGAGCAAGATCCCAGCTGTGAAGTTAGCTACAATCCCTCAGAAGGGCCTTATGAGAGAGTACAACACCAGATGTGAAGCAGTAGTATTCTGCAGTCATGGAAAGGAATCCAGTCTGGCATAATGGAAGGAACTCCCCCCCCAACCCCTCAAGCAGCCCTGAATTGGCCCAGTGAGGTCAGATGAAATGGTCTTCTAGATGCTTATTCTGGCGACAGGCCAAGCAAACCTCCCTTCCTTAGGTTTCAATCATACCTGATCTATCAACTAAAATTACTGTGCACTCAGCTCTAAGCTAAGTCCTGGGGATGTAAAAACAAAAGTGAATCAGTCCTTGTCCTTAAAAAGTTTACATTCTAGTAGAGGAGACAAGAGAGAGAGATGGAGACAGAGAGAGAAATAGACGGACAGACAGACATAGACAGAGACAGAGATAGAGAGATAGAGAAGATAGATGTGAATTATATAGATACAGAGGTTGTGTAGATATAAGATACAGATGAATATAGATGTGGATATGAATGTGGCTATAAATGCTATAGAAATGTATAGATAGAAATGGATATGGATGATAGATATATAGCAGAAAGAGACCTGACTCTCCAGTCACAGGAACTGGGTTCAATTCCTGCCTCTGATGCTCACTACCAGACCCTATGTAAGTCCCTTAACCTCTCTCATCCTCAGTTTCCTCATCTATAAAATAAGCTGATATGCCAATATTAGCCCCTCTCTTCCAGGGTTGTTGTGATAACAAATGTAAGGTTATTTTCAAACCCTAAAGCATTAAACACCTGCCATCATTGCTTTATGGGTACAATGCTCAATATATTTGATCCTCACAATAACCCTGAGAGGTAGATGCTGTCACAGATTGGGACACTGAGACCAAGGGAGGGCTTTTATGTAGAGTTACACAAAGTGTTATTGAAAAGGCGGGATTTGAACTTGTGTCACTCTGACTCCATGTGCAGCACTCTCTCCACTCTGCTCTACATGTTTGGTAAATTGAGCCTGATTCTTCAGTGCCCAAGGCTTTGAGAGGTCATGTATGTGGATGCAGATCAGAGGTCACAACTTGTGATTCCACAGAATCTGAATTTCTGATAAAATCATGGGCAGAACCTCTGCTTTTCAATTTTAAAAAAATTGACAAATCAAACAAAATGACAGCGAAGGGGAGACTGGGAAAATGTGTGGGGTGAGAATGGATCAAAGGAACCGAATACATTTAACCTAAAGAAGACATTTAACCTTATAGGGAGTCAGGATGGCTGTCCTCAATTATTCAAATAGCTTTTCTGTGGAAGACTAATCAGAACTGCTGGTTGCCCCCAGGGCAGAACCAGGAACCAGGAGATGGGAGAGGTAGGAGCCTGTTTTTGTTCAGCATTAAGGAAAAATGACCTAATTCTTAGAGTCAAGCGAAACCTGGATGCCCATTTGTCAGGGACATGGCAGAATGTACTAGCCAGGTCCTGGCTGCCCTCAGTTCTGAGGTTCTAGGCTTCTGAGTTTTTATATCAATAGAAAAGCTGGACTTAGTGAGCTCTGTTTTCCCTTCATGTCTGAGATTCTGGCTTCTAGACCATTCCTCTACATACCAGACTGGGGGCCTCTTCCCTTGGCCCTGTGGGTTCCTGGCAGTGAGACAGTGCCGGTGACATCACCACTTCACAAAACTCCCCAAACCACCTATGGGCTCCTCCCAGGCTTCCTGTCATTATTCTGGCTGGGGCTTGTTGGTCCTGGCCAGTGGCCCTAATTAGATTATATTCAAACAGCAACTAAATGATATTTCCCACTGAACTGAACATGAAAATGTTTGATTTCACATACTTAGGCATTCCAAAATCAAGCCATTTGTGTGCCAGGATGGTTAACATTAGCACTGCCATCAGAGGCCTTGGTCCCCTGCTTCCAAAATGCATGTTGTCCTGTCATCTTGTGATTCATGAAGGGAAGTCAGGATTCCCAGATGTGCCGCTACCCCTGACCTGGGCAGAGTTCCCCGTGTGGCCTACCCTAGTCTCGTGCTTCAGACCACTACTGATTTGAGGTAAACACCCACCAGTTGTCCATTTCAGAAGACACAGCGTGCCACGGTTGGTGTTGGGCATCCTCTCTCACCTAGTCTTAACCAGAGAACCATCCATTTAAAATCAGAAGGGACCCTGGAGGTCTTCTAGCCCAATGGTGTCATGTGCATGGTGAGAAACAAAGGCTCAGGGATGTGCCAAACCCTAAGGAGAAGAGAGCTGGGGTTGGAAAGCAGGTGCGTGGAATCCAAATCCAGCACTCATCTATCCTGAACATGCGCTAGTTTTCTATAATATGGGAATATTGAAGTATCAGGACAGTTCCAGAGGGAACTCCTGGTGTGAGAACTGCCCCTTACTACTGTTTGTCATGTCTGACCGAAAAGCTAAACAGAGGAGCTAGCAGAATCGCACTAATGTAAAATGTCTGGCCCAGGCTTGAAGACCTAGTAAGAGACAAGCAGGGTATGAATGAAAATCTTCCTGACTTCAAGTCCAGGGTCCATCCACTCCCCCAAGCTACCTCTTCACATTATACAGTAGACTTGACAATAAGAGCCCCCAAACATTGGATAGATGCCCACTTTGTGCACAGAGCTATGTTACTTGCTAGGAGAGCAGCAAACATGAAATGAGACATTGTCCTTTCCCTCAACGGATTTATAATCTAGGGAAGGTTTTACTTTTCCAAAAAATCTGGGGTTTCATTCATCATATCTGTCCCCCCAATCTGTCATTGTACATCAAAAGCAAAACCTGCCTTCCCTCCCAAATGATTCTGTGGAGAAGCCACCCAAAGTGCCAGTGACCTTCCACTGAATTTCAGCAGATAACCATGTAGAAGATGGGGGGCAGTGTGGAGTGGTGGGGAGAGAGCTTGCTGGAAAGCCAGGAAAGTCTGGGTTCAAGTCCTACTGCTCATACATATTTGTTCTGGCAAACCATGTAGCTTCTTAGTGCCCCCAGAAAACTTGCTAGGACTAAGCTGCAGAGTTGGTGCTAGCCTGCACTGGTGGAGAAAGACCCCACACCAGCGGTTGGAGCTTTGGGGACTGTCCTTTCCAGGCATGTGGAAAGCAAGGACAAAGGCCCAGAGGCAGGAAAAGACAAAGGTCAGAGACATCATCTACTCTAGCCAAAAGTTTAAATATCAAGCCACGAAGTCAGCCCCAGAGAATATTCTCTTATTCATCCAAGTCTTTATAATCAAACACAGTCAGCCTTTTGAGCCCCACAGCCATGTGCCAGACCCTCAATAAAGAAATAATAAAAACACACACTTGGAGACCCACCAGGCTCTCTACTTGTGCTATCTCATTTGAGCCTCACCTACCCTGGGAGGTAGGTGCTATTTTCCCCATTTTACAGATGAGGAAATGGAGGCTAAGAGGGAGTGACTTGAGCCTTAGAATAAACAATCCTGAGATCAGAAGTGTGAGATTCACTTACATCAAAACCTGCAGCTCCTGAGTTTTGAAAGTTGGTGAGTATCAGGACAATGTGGGAATCGGCCTGCCCCTCCCCTCCTGATTCTCCCCATTCTCCTGAAATTTCTTGGTGCATATTTGTCCTTATTTACTTGTGAACAGGCTAGATTCTCAAAGTAGAATAGAAGCCCCCTGTGTGCAGCGACTGTTTTATTCCTGCCTTTTTATCCCCAGTACGTGGTTCAGACATAGGAATAGAAACAGGGACCAGACCTGTGATTCCCATGTGAGAAAACTCCCTCAACCCATGGAAGTTGGCACCCTCTCTGCACCTTACAGACTCAAGATGCCTAGGGCTGAATACCTAGAAAGGTCTTCATAGAGATGATATTTAAACCCATGAGAGGGAGCAAAAAGAGAAGAGCGTAGGGCAGACAGAGCCTTGGGGGGATACTTGTTGTTTGGGGTATGATGTGGGATGATAAAATGAAAAGGAGACCATGAAGGGGTGGTTGAAGGACCAGAGAATAAACTGGTGTGTGATGGTAGCCCAGGAATAGGTCAGTCAACAGTGTAACTGTGAAGAAGATGAAGGCAGAGAGGAAACCATGGGACGTGGTGATTAGGAAATCCAGAATGTTCACTACTTTTCCCAGCTCTATGCTATCTACAGATTTGATAAGCATTCTATCCATGCCTTTATCTAAGGAAATCATGGACAGAAGTGCAGAAGGCCCCAGACCAACCACAGATCCCAGAGGCACTCCACTGGAGACTTCCTTCTGAGTGGACATTGATGATTACTCTTTGAATCTGGTCAACGAAGTCTAAATTCATCTAGTTGTGCCACCGACCAAGTGGCCAGCCATGTCTTCATATGTGACACAAGGGTGACATGAAGTGCTTTGTCAAATCCCACATATCCCAGACCAGCCACCTTCCTCTAGGCCTTACTCTCTGAATTGGAAAATGAAAGGATTGGACCAAACAACCTTGGAGGTCCCTCCAGCTCTGAATCTGGGGAATAGAGAGAGGACAGGGACCAGGCTTGAGGTTTAATTGGCCTAAGTAACATTCACGGAAGTAAACTTCTACCCAGGTCATGGTCACTCCTCTGAACTCTGAGGCTTCGAACTGCCTAGTTCTCTGAGATGTTGAGGGATTTGCAGAAGGTCATGCTGGCAGGGCACATGGAAGAAGCCAAATGAAACCCAGTTTTTCTGGCTTTGAGGCTGGCACTCTCTCCACTCCAACACACATTGTGTACCTTGACATAGTAGGCACTTGAAAGGGGCATGCTGGCACCACCTCCCATCTGTTCCGGAGAGACAATTACTAAGCCTTCAGGGTGGGCGTTGGCACCTTGGACGTTGGCAAATGCTACAAAACAAGACCCAACTGATGGTTTTGTTGAATCTCTATATTTAAGAAAGCAGTGGAGAAAAATGTTAATGATGCCTGTTAATGCAAAATGTGTGCTGAATACGGGTTTGTTTGTTTTGTTTTGTTTTGTTTCCGGGAGACCTGGTGGTTAAACATTTACAAGTCCCGCCCTAGCACCTAATCTGGCTCCCTCAGGTGATCCCCCCACCCCGCCAGGGATGACCCCTGTTCCTCGCGTTAACAATGCGCCTTTGTTTCTCTGATGCTTTACAGTCCCTGAAGATGCACTGCAAAGACTGCGCCCTGGTGACAAGCTCGGGCCACCTTCTGGGGAGCCGCCAGGGAGAGCGCATCGACCGGACAGAGTGTGTGATCCGCATGAACGACGCGCCCACGCGCGGCTACGGCCGGGACGTGGGCAACAAAACGAGCCTCCGAGTCATCGCGCACTCCAGCATCCAGAGGATTCTTCACAAGAGGCAGGAACTCTTAAACACGAGCCAGGGCACAGTGTTCATCTTCTGGGGGCCCAGCAGCTACATGCGCAGGGATGGCAAAGGGCTGGTCTACAATAGCCTGCAGCTCATGAATCAGGTCCTCCCGCGCTTGAAAGTCTTCATGATCACTCGGCACAAGATGCTGCACTTCGACGAGCTCTTCAAGCAGGAAACTGGCAAAGACAGGTAAGGAGACTCAAGGGCTGGAGGGTCCCTGAGAACTAGGGCGCGCAGCCTCTGTCTCTGGGTGCGCACTGACCCTCACAGTCCGCTGGGCAGGCGTCTTCCGAGTGTGACCTTCTGTGGTTCTGTGACGAGGAGACTTCTTGGGTTTCTCCAAGCTCGAGAGGAAACTGGGCGTTTACAGGAGAGGAACTGGGTCTTAAGAAGAAAAACACTCTGCCTGTTTGGAAAGCTTTTTGTGAGACCGCCATGGGAGCTCAGAACGTCAGAGACGGAAGGGTCTTTGGAAGTCCTCTGGAATGGCAGATTTAGACATGAAAGTGACCTTCGGACCACTGAGCCCAACTGCCTGTCCCACCCCCAATCACACACACTTTACAGATAAGGAAACAAGAAACTCAATCATGTAAGGGACTGTCTGAGGTGACAGGCCTTACCTCTTAGTGACTTGTGTGAGGTGTGCAGCTAATTAGTGCAGATCAGTCAATCACCAAGCATTTATTAAGCACCACCTACCATGAACACCCTGTGCCAGACCCTCCCTCTGAGGAGCTTATATGGCAAACCTCTGAATAGAGGAAAGAAGAAGCATTTGTGAAGTAGGCCAGGCATTATACTGAGTGCCGTACCCCACGATTCTAGCTTCGCCTTTGCCCCTGCTATTATCCCATTAAAAGGTGGAGTGGGAGATGTCACAGCAGCAACGAAAGCTGTGAGCCCTGCTTGGGAGATTGGTCCCTCCAATATTTAGGAGGCCAGTGCCTAAATATGCTAGCCACATGCTGGAGAGGGAATGCAAGGGCCTGGGTCCAAATCCCAGCTGTGACACTAACTTCCTGTACCCCATGGGCAAATCACTCTGCCCTGTCCAATCCTTGGTTCCTTATCTTTAAAATCAAGGGCCAGAGGAGAAGATGCCACAGGCTCTTTTCCTGTCTGAAACTATGACCTCACAAACATCCAGGCTCCAGGTGGAATCCTCTACTCTATCTCGTGGATACAAGAATGAGCTACAGGTGGCATCTTTCTTTTTTGAAAAGAAACTTTAGTAATTATGATGAATTATTCCAACTTAAAATATTTTTCATGCACAGTTTAGCTACAGCAAAGTGAGTTTTTCTGCTGCTTATGAGGAGAATAATCCAAAAGAACAAATGTTCCTTGGTTTATTCACATTGTATTGTGGCCAAAAAGGACAGAAAGATAATCTCAACCAGCCCATTCACTTTTCAAATGAGGAAGTGAAGGCCAGGAGACTTCCAATGACTCATTGAAGGTCACTCACCAAGCAGGGCTCATTGCATGCAGCCTGACTCAACAAGTATTCATTAGGCAGCTGCTAGGAATACAGCTAGGAATCAGTCAATACAGCTAGGAATACAGCTAGATCAGTCAATGCTGAATCTAGCATTGCTAGGAATACAATGGTGTTTTTTTAATAGACCCTGATCTCAAGGAGCATACATTCTGGGGGGGGCAGGGGAGGGAGGAAACATATATCAGTAAATACAAATAATTTTAGTGTGGAAAGAGAGCTAATGATTAACAGAGACTCTTAACCAAGGGGCCTGTGCATTTGGTTTTTGAAAAAAATATTTTGATAATTGCATTCCATTATAATTGGTTTCTCCTATAATCCAATGTGTCGCATTTGTATTTTAAATTTAAAATTGTGACTCTAAGGAAGGAGCTATAGATTTTACCAGCCTGACTGCCAAGGGCTCCAGGATGCAGCAAAGAGAAGAATTTCTCAACTAGGAGAATCAGAAATGTCCTTGTCTACAGGGTGGAGCCCCTGCATTGAGACTTGAGAAAGACTGAAGTCCAAAGACTTGTTGGCAGGAAGGAAGCCCACAGGAGGCACCTGTGCAAATATGGGGGTAGAGGGACCATGGGAACAATAGATGTGCCCCTTGGGCTGACTGGGAAGACGAGTAACAGGGAGTCTGGGTCATGGCTTTAAATGCCAAGCTGTGGCATCTGCATTTTACCCGAGAAGTCATAGGGAGGAACTTGACTTCAGAGATGAGGAGAGTCTGGGTTACACTGGTGGTTTTGTAAGTGGAGTGAAGAGTACAGATGTGAGAGATGCTGTAAAAGTAAAATTAAAAGACTTGTCAACTAATGGGATATGGGGAAGGGATAGGGAGGGAGAGTGAACAGGGGAGGATCACTTGAGTGACTTGAATGATGGGAATGCTGTCAGAGGAACCAGGCAAGTCTGGAAGAGCAGAGGTTTGGAAGACTAGGACAGATGATGTCTGTTTTGGACAGATTAGTCTGAATGATCAAAGGGACATCCCAGAAGATATGCCTAGAAGGTAGCTGATGGTGTTAGGATGCAGCTCTTGAGAAAAACTGTATCTGGATACGTAAAGATTAAAGAGTCCTCCTCAGGGAGATGATAATGGAAGCCATCAGAGTTGATGAGATCCACTAGAAAGAGAATGTACAAAAAAGATGTGAAGGTTCAGGACAAAACAATGCCAGTGACTAGAAGGTGAAACATGGATGAGCCAGTGAAGGAGATACTGATATTTCAGGTTCATGAGAGGAGAACTAGGGGAATGAAACATCCTGAAAACCAAGGGAAAAGAAGGGAGGAGGTGTGCTGGGGGAGAGCTGTGCTGGGGATGGGGGAGGTAGAAGCTGGTTGACAGTGTCCAAAGAGGGATGAGGCCTGTGAAAGACCATCATGTTGAGCAATTAAGATACTGTAGACAACTTTAGAAAAAAGTTTCCATTGAAATATGAAAACAAAGGCCAGGTTGAATGGGGTGCAGGAGTCCAAAGAAGAAGAGCAGAGCATTGCAGCTATAGAACTGGACTGGAGTCAGGAAGACAGAAGACCTGGGTTCAAGTTCTGCCTTCAACACATCCCAGCTGTGACCTTGGCTGTTGTTGAGTCATTTCAGTCACGGCCAATTCTCCACTGTAGTGGACAGTGATTAGAGGCATAACCTTGGGCAAGTCATTTAATCCATCTGAGCTGTTGCCTTATCCACAGCAGGAGAGTACGTTGTGGAGAAGTCTTTTGTCCAACGTAAAGAAATGAAGATTGAGTTATAATTATCAACAGCTAATTTTCCTTTCATAAAATTTTATTATAAGGGAGCAAACAGAAACATATATGAAGATGAAGCAATAATCTGTTGCACATATGAAGAGCGTTTTGATCCAGGCTTGAACCCAGAATTACAGTTATTATCATTATCATTAGATAGCTGGGTGATAGGATGGATAGTGTTGGACTTGAGATCAGGAAGACCTGAGTTCAAATTCTGCCTCATATACTCATTAGCTATATGCTCTTGGGTAAGTCATTAAACTGAGTCTGCCTCAGTTTCCTCATTTGTAGAATGGGGATTTATTATCATTATTTAGGTTGCAGAGCCGATGTAAGGGTTCAATGAGATAACAATCCTTTACAGCGTGGAGCAAACCTAAGGCACTAAACAGAACCCGCGAGTTCTTGGGATAACTACTCCTCTGCTGCCAGTGCGGTTGTTCCCGGGGTTCAGATAGAAGTGTCCTGGGGCACGTGACTATTCAGCTGCTGTCCTCTGATGTTATGTTCTTCAGCTACCCCACAGCTGGCTAAAATAAGCTGGCTTCTTATAAGTAAATCAGGGTCTGGGGGTAGTCCAGGGGGTGATCCCCCCCGAGGAGTCCCTTCCTAGGTGACGGACCCGATGACTGCTCCTTTTCCTCCCTCCACCCCCACCCCCCAGCCCCCGCCCCTGGGGGATTTCTGCTGTTCCGAGTACCTGGGCTCCTAGGAGTAATGAAGGCCGTACACATTTTGTTCCTAAATTTTATGGATTATTTATCGAATTCTGGAAGAGCAACAAGACATTTATAAGACATAAAAATGAAAAGAAGAGAATTCAGAGCTGTCATGAGAAGGGGAATGCATTTTCGACTAGTAGCTGAGATAAGAAAGGAAAGTGTAGTTGGCTGGACTGGGATTTGGAGAAGGTTCTGCCCATGGTCATCAGAGAAGAGACCCCCTAAACTCTCCGAGGTGAAGAAACACTCGGAGAGGCCCTGAATGTACCCCAGCATTCTGTGATACTGGAGAGTAAGTGTACTTGAAAATAACTTGATAATTGAATAAGAGGACATTAGGAAAACACGACTGAGAACCCATATTACGGTAATTAGATAAAGGGAGCAGAAACGAAATGACTGCGGGGAGAGCATCGCCGTGGAGCTCCTCGCCGAACAGAAAGCCCTTTCCCTGTAATTCACTGCACACTACAGAATGAGCAGTTCGGAGTGTTACTTCATCATATAAAAGAATATTTCATATTTTTTCATTAGAGGTGATTAAGCGTAAGAAACAGGAGAGATTCCTTTCCTGGGAAAGGGTTCAAACCTTCTAAGAAAGCCGTCGCTCTCCTGCCGGGGTTTCTATGGCGGGGGTTTCTTAGCCTCAAAGAACACGTAGCCAGACTGAGCCGTGGGAAGTCGCCTCCTTGAGGGTTGCTCTCTTGTTTCCTTTGTCTCCCTGTTGGCACGCTTTCCATCTGTACCTGGGGAACTTCGAGTCTCGAATTCCCTTCTTCCTCTCGGATTTGGGCAGCCCCTGGGAAACGGTGGCGGGCTCCGAAAGACCCCAGTCACTGCCAGCTTCCCGGAACCATCTCTCGGGGTGCCCAGAGGAGCGTGCATTCTCCCGATCGCTGCCCAGCCGCCGCGTCTTGTGGGCATCCCAGGCCAGAATCAGTGTCCAGCGCCGTCCGGGCAACTGAGCCCGCACAGCCAGGCTGGATCGCCCTCCCCTCTAGGAAGACTGCTAGGTGCTTCCTCCCCCAGCCCCTCCCCAATAAGCTGCCCCACTTCTTACCCACACCCCTTGGACCTTTCTAGCGGAAAAAGAGTCTTGGTTCTGGTGTCAGGGGACCTCTTCTGAAATGCCACCTCAGCCGAGGGCTGCCTGCGTGGGTTTGGACAAATCCCTCCACCTCTCCCTGCTCCCTGTCTATGGAATGAAAGAAGCAGAGGAGACGGATTACTTCTAAGATCCTTTTCAATTCTAGAGCTGTGCCCTATGACTTCCAATCCCCCAAAGAGAGAGCATCAGGAGCATCAGTCTGGAGCTGGAACCGGCCTTAGACACTATATATTCCCACACCTTCATTTCACAATTTAGGAACTGAGTGACTTGACCAGGGTCACATGAGCTGGGACCTAAATCCACATGTTTTGGCTGCTGGGCTGTGCATGAGTCCTCCCTAGCCAAGAGGATCTTTATATTTTCTGCTGAGTATATTTACACCTGCAAATCTGCAAAGCTACAAATCAGGACCCCATGGTGATAGAGAAAGTGTGAATGAAGCTGGTCATGCACTCTTTGCCCAGAGGAGGGGAGAGGCACAGAGCTGGTTGTTAAATATTTACCAGCCCACTTCTGTCTGGCTCCAAAACTGTGTGATGTGGCCATGGCTAGAAGGAATGAAGGAGGTTCCTATTCATGGTTTGTGAAGTTTACCTAACACAGTGCCAGTCACATGGTACCAGATGCTAGATCAGTTGTTGTTGAATGACTTGTTGTCTTGTGCCATGACCATTCCATCTAATGGTTCCAGATCTAACTCTGAGACTTGGGTTATCCTGCCTAAAGGAGCAATCAGCCTCTGCATTAAAGCCCAAGGGTCATGGAGAAAATAGCTGAATCAATGGCATCCCTTGGCACCTTCACACTCTGCATGCTTGTTAAGAGCACAAGGACATGTTCAGTGGAAGTGTCTGCTTTCCCCAGTACTGGGGAGTGGAGAAGTTGTTTAGGTTCGATAAGTTTAGAATTGGGTATCTGAGGACCATGACTGAGGGGGTTCATTGGTCCCCTGACCTAGCTGAAGTTTGGGGCAAAACAAAAGATTTCTCTTTGTATCACATCCCTGCTCCTTCCTTCTCTACCTTCCCCCCTGCCAATTCCACTCCAAGTGAAATGAAAATAACATGAGGTCCTTTAAAAAGAAAATTGTTGTCTACCAGAGACGGGTACTATAATGCTTGAAGTTAAAAACAAAAGGCCACCCTGTGAAATCTCTTATTCATCTCACACATGACACTGTGGTTGGGCAAAGTCAGACAGTCTGACCTTGGGGATAAGGTGTTTGAGACTGGCTAATGAGGCATACCATAACCCCTCCAAAATGAAAAGAAAATGAAAGAGGGATCCACCAAAGAATGGAAATGAACCACCACCCCACCCCACCCCACAGCTGTATCCTGGGGAGGCTGGTAGGAGCACTCATTTACTATCAGGTTCTTCTTCTAGATGTAGTCTCCCTGGGCTCATCCTCAGATGGGATAAAGGAGCCTGGAGAATTGAGAAAGATGATGCAATTTCTGCTCTTTTCAAAAACAGAGTTGGGCCCTGAATTATTCAGGGCAAGTAGAGCAAATAGTCCCAGGGACACTGACAGGACAGAGGCTGTCTCACCACTGTGTTTGTTCCTCATCCCAGTGAGGGAAGACAGGCTTCATCAAAATGGGAAGGGCAATAGAGGTCAGTAACAAGGACAGATTTGTTGGTTCATCTCGTTTGAGGTAAGCACCATAGCATACTCACATCCATAGAGATTCCTGCTTCCTTGTGTATTCAGAGCTCCCAACTACACCTCCAGTAAGTCATCATCCAGTTTCCAGTTAGTGACCACCAATGAGGGGAAGCCCACCACCTTCCCAAACAGCCCTTTGCACTTGGACTGCTCTCCTGTTTGGGAAGATTTTCCTGACATCCAGTCTCACTGGGCTTCTGCCAGTTGCCCATTACTCCTGGTTCTGTCCTTTGGGGCCAAACAGAGTAAGTCTAAGACTCTTCAGTAGCCTATAGATTGAGCTGAAAAGCAGCTCAGAGGTCAACCAACCCAATGATGCTAGGGAAGGAAAAGAGATCTAACAAGGGAAAGGGACTTTCTCCTGAAGATCACCTACCCAGGTAGGGAGAGTCAGAGGTGGTTTTTGAAGCTGAGGTCTTTGACCCTTGAGTGAGTGTTCTTTCCACTGTCCTGTACTACCTCATCCACATAGCTTAAAGTCCACATCTCTTCATGTCTTCATGGAATGGAATGGTTCAAGCTGTCCACATGACCCAGCTAGCAGAGTTTTTGAATAATTAGAATCCCCCACCCCATTGACCTTCATGAAAGTTCTGATTGTTGGGGACTGGAGGTGATCTGTGTACTTATTGGCCATGCCAAAGTAAGACAGAGTCTTCCAGGCTGGGAGGGCTGCAGGGCTGAGAGAGGAAAGCAATCAGTGTTCGTTGAATTGAATTGAATTGTATTGAGTAAGCGCTGGTGTCGATTCTTATGTCACTCAGATTAGCCTAGCTAAATTTTAAAAGCTTTATTGTCAGACAATGGGCCATGAACAACAATCTTTTTTACCCCAACAATTCTTAAAAGACTTTGTATCAACCTCTAAGAAGAGGTGAGCAATGTAAGTGTCCCTACGCTGATTCAGATCAACTCAATTCAAAAAACTACTTGTTAGGCACCCACTCCTAACCCTAATCCTCGATTCTAACCCTAGGTACTGGGGGATTCTAATTATTCCGAAACTACTAGCTGGGTGATGTGGACAACTTGAACCATTCAATTTCATGAAGACCCTTAGCCTCATGGAGAGAAGGGAGGGGGAGATGACATTCTTCAGGGGAGATGACACGTACGCAGAGACTTGGGTTCAAATGAAAGCCCTACTGGTCATTATTCATGTGACTCCAAAGGAGTCGCTTCCATTCTCCCAGGCTCAGCTTTCCCATTTGCAAAATTAGAAATTTGAACTATGGCCTCTAAGGTCCAAATGTCATCTAAGCAAATATATGCAATACTGAAGGGTGGTGGAGTGGTACTTATACAGGACCTTCAGGTTTACAAAGAGCTTGGAAATATTAATTCATTTGATCCTCACGATAATCCTGGGAGGGCAGTGTTATCATTATTATTTTACAGATGAAGAAACTGAGGCTGTTGGGCTCAATCCAGCTAGCCATTGTCTAGGGTCCAATTTGAACTCGGGTCTTCCTGACTTCAGGACTAGTGCTCCATCCAGAGCATCCCGGTTTGTTTGGTGGGATTTTAGTAGAAATGAAGCTTTTTTAAAAGGATTAGTAAAATGATTTTTAAATTGCTTGCCCTTGGTTTCCTTCCTTGTTGAGTGAGGGGGCCAGACTCTGTTAGCCCTGAGGCCATTTCCAGCTCCATCCTTCAAGTCTATTGGCTGTTATACAAAATCTGACTTAGAGATTGGGGCTTCAAGGAATCCCAGACACTAACTTTCTAAAACTGCCCCTGGGGAGATATTGATATTTCTCTGTGGCTTCTAGATTTCTAATAAATGTTTATGGCATTGAGTATTTTTGTTGAATTGCATTGTAATGTGTGGCAGGGCCAGTTAAGAGATTCTGTTTGATCGAAGACTCCATGACAGAGTTTTTATGGTCTCTCATCTATATATTTTAGTAAGGGTGTGCCAACCTGGAAGCCTAATTGTGTTTTCCTTTCAGGAAGATCTCCAACACTTGGCTCAGCACTGGCTGGTTCACAATGACAATTGCATTAGAGCTCTGTGACCGAATCAATGTCTATGGCATGGTGCCCCCCGATTTCTGCAGGTAGGATTTGTTCTAGGAGCATTCTTCATTGGCAGTGCTGAATGGGGTGGGTTCAAGAAGCAGAGAGGGATGCTCTGTGGGTCCTTGGGAAGTCCAGCTCACTAAGTCAGGCCTCCATTTTTTCTCCTGGCAAATGAAGGGGTCAGAATAGAGGGCATCTAAGTTCCCATCTGGCTCTCAATCTCCAATCCTAAAACTGATCCTGGAAATGTCTGATTCTGAACACCAGCCCTGAAGTCTGTCTTTTTGAAGCAATTAATTAACGTGTCCCAAGGTCTGACTCTGAAGGTGGCAAACAGCATTTAATTATGTGGTATAAAATATTGAAAGTTTTTGTTTGTACTGCCAGAGAATTAATCCATCTTGTGGGGCTTGCTTCTCCCTTGAATATTTATCAGCAGAGAGTAATTGGCATGATGTTAATGTGAAGTGAACATTAAGAAATATTAGTTTTCTTCTCCTTTGAAAGGAATGTGGTGATTTGTTAATGAGCTAAGGAGGGCAATTCTTCTGACAGTTGGGACTGTTTTCTAAAATTAAACTGTTCTTCAGAGTCCGGTTCCCTGGCTTGTCTCCTCTCTGCCACCTCTCCTGTGTCTGCAAGTCTAGAGTCAAATGCATGTGCTTGCTAGATTTGGGTTTATTTTATTTTAATGTTAAAAGAAGTTAGGAGTGTCTCCTTAGGTGCACTGTCATATCTCATTGGCATAGGTCCAGGCAGACTTTGATCCCCTCCCAAAGTGAACAGCCTGATTTCTTGGGACTCATGATTACTTAATGGGAATGAACGTCTTTCTTTCAAATATTTTGGTAACTATATTTCAATATGGTTTCTTTTTATTCTCTCTCTCTATATATATAGTATATATACTATATATACTAATGAGCTTATCTATTTATGGGCTATCAAGATGTGCTTGTCCATGAGGTGTCCATCACCTTGGCATGAAGAGTCAGGCAGACACACATAGAGAGTAACACTCACATGGGATTGAGGGACTTCTTGAA
This sequence comes from Bettongia penicillata ogilbyi, assembly GCA_023548195.1. Taxonomy (NCBI): domain Eukaryota; kingdom Metazoa; phylum Chordata; class Mammalia; order Diprotodontia; family Potoroidae; genus Bettongia; species Bettongia penicillata. Next base: position 2,780,552 of record JAJHZJ010000218.1, read on the forward strand.
TGGATCCCCTTCAACCCTCACAATCCCTCCAAATAGCCTCCATAGGTGTCCCAGAGCCAGGGAGAGGTGAGGAGAACTGGACAGGAGACATTTGAGGGACCGGAGTCACCATCCACCTAGGGACTCTGAGAGGGTCACATGTTGTCAGCTTCCAGGGAGAATGGAAGGGCGAATTGTTGCCAGTGCATAACTTCAATGCCATTTGGAGTCCTTGGTCTGGAGAACAAGGAGCATTCGAATCGGTCCCATGTTACTTCTCCATTTAGAACTGGCCTCAGACGTGCCTTTGGCTGCCCATCCGTGTAACAGCAGGCTCCCATAGAACAATGCTGTGTGCCTGCCTATTAGGTATTGAGCTGGTTGGGTGCCCCTGAATATTCCCCAATCTGTCATCTGAATCCAAAGAATTATCCACACTGGGCCAGGCTTTTCAAGTGAAACAGAAGTGTTCACGATTCCTTGTTCTGCAGCACATTAACTGTTTCAGGCCCTGAGGGACTAGGGGTCTCTTCAAGGGATCTCAGTGGCCTCCCAGGGGTTATCAATTCACTCCCTTCTTGGCTGAAGGTATCGGCCTCCATGGGCTTTATTGAAGCAAATTTCTCTTTCCAAGAGAGCACCATGTGACTAGCCAATCTCTCCCACACTCTAAGTGTCTGAACCATACTCCTTCTGCAGAAGGATTGGGCCAGGGCTGACCTCTCCTTTCTGAAGAGACAGCCCCCACACTTCACAGGGAGGAGGAAGGGTCTGCCAAGGCCAGCAGGCACCAGGGAACTTGCCATGGGTGGAGGAAGGCCAGGAACTTGTCCTGCATCCAAGCAGGGGACTTTGTTACTGATAGATGTGCATCAGACAGACTGGAATGGGGCTAGGTGAGAGGAGAAAAATGTATTTACTTAACTTACTTTTGGTTCTGGCTTAATTTCATCTGCATGCTCAGTTAGAAAAGATCTTCTGGATAGCTAACCCCAGATCAGAGAGTTTTCTGGAATAGAGAGCTTCTATTGGGAGGCAGCTAGGTCAGTGGATTTGTTAAGCACCTACTAAGTGCTTGGTACTACTAAACTAAGCAGTGCAGGGGATAAAGCACCAAGCTTGGAGTCAGAAAGAAGACACTTGCTGTTGTGTGACCCTAGACAAGCCGTTTGATCCTACATGTATCAGTTTCCTCATCTGTAAACACAGATAATAATAGCACCTGCCTCCCAGGGTTGGTGTGAGGAAGCTTTGGCAAACCTTTAAGTGTCACATTTTCCTTACTGTTTCCAACATTTGCCCAGTCACTGGAAGTGAAAGAAAAGCTTTACTCAGAGCCTGGGTGTGTTCTCACTGGTTTTCTGTAGCCAAGTGGTGCTTGTAGAGACTTGGCAGCCACCCCCAATGGGCAGAGATTCCAGCCCATTTTGGCCCCAAGGAAACACACTTGGATCACAGGCAGGACTTAGAGACAGAAGATGATCTCCACACTATGGATGAGGAAGTTGAGGCCAGAGGAAAAGCGGGCTTCAAGCTGCCAAGGAGCCAAGAGTGCCAGAAGAAGTCGTTGCCATTGTGGCCGTCATGTTAAAGCCAGAGAGGGGATGGCCCCAGGTCATACTCTGAGGGGTCAGACCTCATCTCATGCCATTGTGAGGGCCAGGCACCACATTTGAAGAAAGTCCCAGACAAGGAGCAGAAGAAGGTGTGGAAGAAGCCCACCAGAATGGCAAAGGGCCTCCAGACAAGGTCACGTCACCATGACAACAAGGACTATGATGATGACGATGATGGTGGTGACTACAGTGGTCATGTATCACACTTGGAACCTTTACAAAGAGTTCCGTCTTCGTCATCATGTTTGATTCACTGTCTGGGGAGAGGCCCCTACTATGTGCAGGCACTACCCTAAAGGCTTTACAAATCTGGTCTCATGTGATCCTCACAATAACCCTGGAAGATAGATGCTATTATTATGAGCCCATTGTACAACTGAGGAAACTGAGACAGGCAGAGGTTAGCCTGACATCATTCAGCTTAGCATCTGACACTGGATTTGAACTCAGCTCATCCTCACTCTAGGTCTAATGATTTATCATGCTGTGCCACCTAATTACCAATAGTATTACCCTTATTTTACACATTGAGAAACTGAGGCTAAGAGGTGGCATGATTTGCTGCAGTCACACAGCTATCAAGCATCAGAGGCCAAATTCCAACCATCTGGGAATCGGCTGGAGGAACTTAGGGCAGCTGGAGGAACTTAGGGCAGCTGGAGGAACTTAGGGTGTTTAGCTTGCCCAAGAAAAGTCTTAGGGGTGACTCGTAGGCGTCTTCAGCTATTGGCAAGGCTGCTCTGTGGCAGAGCAGTAACCTGGCCCTTTCTGCTTTCAGACCCAGAAGTAGGAACAACATGTAGGGATTGTGAAGCAACGGATTTAGCTTCGGGATGAGGACGCAAAGTGAACGGGGCTTCCTCGAGCCTTCCCTCCCCAAATCTTCAGTCAGATCTGGGCACTCACCTGGGGCAGGGTTTGGAGACGTTCTGTGCAGGTACAGGCTGAACTGGGTGATGGGGGAGGCGCCATTCTTTGCTGACATTCTGGGCTCTCCGAAAGGGCTCACAGTAATAAACAGGGCTTGAACCCAGGGAGTTGTGTGACTCTAAATCACTTAACCTTTCTCCACAACAAGACATAAGAAGTGTAAAGTGCTTCCTGCACTTCATCTGGCACATAGTAGGTGTTTTAGAAATGCTGTCTTCCTTCCTACCTTTCCTCCTTTCCCTCCCTCCTTCCATCTTTCTCTTCCTCCCTCCCTCTCCTTCCCTCCTCTCCCCTCTTCCTCCTTTCCTTCCCTCCATATTTAAGTACCCTGGGTCACCTCCAGGGCTCTAGGAGTGCCTCTTAGGGTTTGGGGGCAGGGCTGTCTTTCAAACACTGTAGCTCATAAACCACCATGGTGTGGAATGCTGATCTAAAGGACCTCAAAAGACCCTTCCAATGTTAAGATTCTTTGATTCTCTAACCTTATGCATAGTAATGGAGACTGCTTACCTGTCCACTGACCAGGAGCATACACACTCTCCAGGCAAAGGAGGATATATCATGTACTGCTCTGCAAAAACAAATCTACCTATAAGCAGAAGCAGCATCCATGGCCCCACTCTCCAGGCTACAGAGGCCAAAATGACGGATAACTCTCACTCACTAGGCAGGATGCTAGGTTCACTGTGACCCTGGTTTTTTAAAAGCCAGTTGGCCAAGGGGAAACATTTTTCTCTCTGTCCTCTGGAAAGAGGGCTGTTTTTCCTCAATGGTTGTTTTGACAGATGAGTCAACCATGGCTCAGAGAGCCCTAGTGACCAACCCAGGATCACATCGTTGGAAGGAGCAGATTCAAGATTCTAACCTGGGTTTTCTCACTCTAATGCCAGGACACTCTTTCAACCACACCTATCAAAATGTCTGACTAGAATAGAAAACTGAAAACAAAATGACCTCCTAGTGATAGGGAATGGGGAAAAATGTGGCAGATCAGTGCCACAGAGTATCATTGAGAAATGATGACAGGGATTCAGAGGTGCATCAGAAGACTTGCAAGAGCTGAGATGGCGGGAAGGCAGTGTGACTAAGGAAAGCAATGCTGAGAGGCAGCCACATCAGTTCCCTGGTCCCTCTTAAAGAAGGCAAGGGGGCTACCGAAGCAGAAAACTGTGTATGCATGTAGACAGGGTCACTACCTTAGCTCAACTTTTTTTTCTATTACCAGACCCCTTGTGATGACTGTGGCAAGGTAGCTTTGCAGTACTCCCCTAGGAACCTAGGGTCAGAGATTCAGAAATTACTGGTCCCATCTTTCATTTTACCAATGAAGAAACTGAGGCTCAGAAGGGCAAATAACTTGCCCAGGTCATTGAGGTTATTTGGTGGACTTTGAACCAAGGCACTCTGACTCCAAACCCAGAACTTCCCTCCCTGGTTTTAGAAAGTTCATCCATCTGCAACTCATGTGCTTTTCCCCAGTACTGTGTACCCTTTCATAGAAAGCCACAAATGAGGGGATGCAAATAGCACCAGAGACAGCACCAAGACATATTACTCTGCAGCACGCAGGCCCCTAAATCATGCCCTATCTCTTCTGGAAATCAAACCCTTTCTCTTCGGATGGAATATAAATTGCTGTGAATGATCTACTCTCGCTGCCTTCAGAAAGAAGGTATGGAGGGACATTTCCAGTCTCAGTTTTCATTGTAAATTGTTTGCGATAATAATGGCCTTCACATTAAAATTCTGCCTAATAATCTGATTTCCGGTGATCCTAGGTACATTAACAAGTTTACAACTCTCTGTTCCCCATCGTTTCTGGAGTATTAATTAGTGGAGTAATGGTTCAGAGTGATCACCGCCATGGAACTAAATTAATATCTCATCCATAATGTGAAGGACATCTCAAAGGTACCATGAATATCCAGGAGTTGATTCTGCTAGAATTATTAGCCAGACAGCATTAATAAAGCTGCCAGGACAACAGGGAAGTGTTTTTCCTTGGCTTCCATCCACGGTGCAGAATAAAAGCAAAGTGGGGTTGAATGCTAATGCTGTTGGCAGTGTTTCCGTTCAGGTCGATCCATCCATCCATCCACCCATCAGGCCACTAGTAAGCGTGTGCTGGGCAGGCCCTGTGCCAGACACCGCAGACCCAGGACAAAAATAAGAACCCCAGCCCTGGGGAACTTGTGTTCCACTGGGGGAGAGGAGTGCAACTTGTTCACATATAAACAATTAATAAGCAACTCTTAAGTACTTAGCAAGTGACAGTGATCTGTCACACAGTGGATAGAGCTAGCTCCAGTGGCACCCTGGCTACCTACTGACTTCATGACTTTGGGCAAGTTACTCAGTGCCCTGGGCAACTTTCTAGGAGTTAAATTACAGAAAAGGTGTAGACCTGCATTGGAGGAGAGAGCTTCCTCAGCTGGGAGTTCCTGATATGAATGAATCATAGGTCTGGTCCCAGTCCCAGTCCCCCACCCTAGCCAATCACTGTGCCAGGAACACCAACACACAAACGAAAGCATTCCTTTTTTTCTGATTTAAAAAATATTTTTATTTTAAGTTTTGAGTTCCAAATTCTATCCCTCCTTTCCCTCCCCACTCCTTAAGAGAGTGAGCAATCAGATATAGATTATACATGTGCAATTACTTAAAACATTTCCATATTAGCCATTTTGTATAAGAAGATTCAAATAGAAAAAAATGAAAGTGACAATTAGCATGCTTCAGTCTGTATTTAATCAATATCAGTTCCTTCTCTGGAGGCAGACAGTATGCTTCACCATTGGTCCTTTGGGATTGTTTTGGATCATTGTATTGCTGGGAATAGCTAATTCACAATTCTTCACTGAACAGTATTGCTGTTACTGTATACAACATTCTCCTAGTTCTGTTCACTGCACTATGCATCAGTTCATGCAAATCTTTCCAGGTTTTTCTGAGTTCATTCTGCTTGTCATTTGTTATAGCACAATAATAATATTCCACTTAGGTACCACCTCACACCTCTCAGAGTGGTTAATATGACCAAAAAAAAAAAAGGAAAATGTTGGATGTTGGAGGAGAAGTGGGGAAAACTGGGGAAAACTGTTGGTGAAGCTGTGAACTGATGCAATCAATCTGGAGAGCAATTTGGAACTGTGCCCAAAGGGCTATAAAACTGTGCATACCTTTTGATCCAGCAATACCACTTTTAGGTCTGTATCCCAAAGACATCCAAAATAAGGGGAAAGGACCTATTTATACAAAAATATTTACAGCAATTCTTTGTGGCAGCTAAGACTTAGTGTTGTTCATCCTTCACTGATGAAGAAGACCATGCCATCAGAGAAATAATGACATGACTTGCATTTGACTTTGTTTTGAGTAAGGGAGGGCTGTGCAGGTCATGAACCTCACTTCTCCTCCAGAGCCATCTAAATCCAGTGAACAGACATCCATCAGAACAACTGGAGATGGCCCAGGATGAGGCAACTGGGGTTAAGTGACTTGCCCAAGGTCACACAGCTAGTGAGTGTCAAGTGTCTGAGGTGAGATTTGAACTCAGGTCCTCCTGACTCCTGCACTGGTGCTCTATCCACTGCACCATCTAGCTGCCCCTGGCTAAGAATTAGAAATCAAAGGGATATTCATCAATTGGGGAATGGCTAAACAAGCTGTTGCATATGATTGTAATGGAATATTAACATGCTATAAAAAATGACAAGCAGGATGATCTCAGAAAAATATGGAAAGATGAAGGGAGGAGCCAAGATGGCAGTGTAGAAAGACTCATGTATGCTAGCTCCGAACCCACAGCCCATAAATTTCCTGTAAAAAGAACTCCCCACAAATTCTGAAGCAGTGCAAGCCGTGCAGCAATGCAGTGGAGGAGATTTCCGTTCCAGAGAGCCCTGAAAAACCAGCACCAAAGGTCCATTGCACACTGGACATGGAGCGGAGCCCCTGCCCAGCCCTGGCCACAAGGCCCCGAGAGGAACAGACCCAAGCAGGCTTCAGGGACGGAATCTCTGGCAGCCACAAAGGTCCCTCCACCTGCAGGTGCTACAGGTCAGTGAGAGACACTTCTGGGCTGGCCAAGAGGGGAGCGGGGTGTCTGCATGACTCAGGCCCCCTCAGGAGGCAGTGGCAGCCCGGGACTCCCGGAGCAGGCAGGAGCTGCACTCCATTACTGAAGATCTCTGCATAAACCCTCTGAGGGAACTGAACCTGGGAGGTGGCCCTGCCCCTACCTAAGCACCAGAACTTAAGCTCACACTAAATAGCAGCCACGCCCACCACAGAAAGCGCTGAGGCTGGGGAGCAGCATTTGAATCTCAGACCCCAAGCACTAGCTGGGCAGATCTAGGGAGGGGTGGAGAGGAATCTCAGAAGTCAAGTAACTGGCTGGGAAAATGCCCAGAAAAGGGAAGAAAAATAAGACCATAGAAGGCTACTTTCTTGGGGAACAGATGATGTTTCATTTCTGATGAGGAGGAACAATGATTACCATCAGGGAAAGATATAGAAGTCAAGACCTCTGTACCCCAAACATCCAAAAGAGATATCCAATGGGCTCAGGACATGGAAGAGCTCAGAAAGGATTTTGAAAATCAAGTTAGACAGATGGAAGGAAAACTGGGAAGAGAAATGAGAGAGATGCAAGAAAAGCATGAAAAATGGGTCAATACCTTGGTAAAGGAGACCCCAAAAAATGCTCAAGAAAATAACACCTTGAAAAATAGGCTCACTCAATTGGCAAAAGAGATTCAAAAAGCCAATGAGGAGGAGAATGCTTTCAAAAGCAGAATTAGCCAAATGGAAAAGGAGGTCCAAAAGCTCACAGAAGAAAATAGTTCTCTCAAAATTAAAATGGAACAGATGGAGGCTAATGACTTCATGAGAATCCAAAAAATCACGAAACAAAACCAAAAGAATGAAAAAATGGAAGAGAATGTGAACTATCTCATGGGAAAAACAACTGACCTGGAAAATAGATCCAGGAGAGACAATTTAAAAATTATGGGACTACCTGAAAGCCATGATCAAAAAAAGAGCCTAGACATCATCTTTCATGAAATTATCAAGGAAAACTGCCCTGAGATTCTAGAACCAGAAGGCAAAACAAGTATTCAAGGAATCCATTGATCACCTCCTGAAAGAGATCCAAAAAGAGAAACTCCTAGGAACGTTGTGGCCAAATTCCAGAATTCCCAGGTCAAGGAGAAAATATTGCAAGCAGCTAGAAAGAAACAATTCCAGTATTGTGGAAATAAAATCAGGATAACACAAGATCTAGCTGCTTCTACATTAAGGGATCGAAGGGGTGTGGAGTAGGATATTCCAGAAGTCAAAGGAACTAGGACTAAAACCAAGAATCACCTACCCAGCAAAACTGAGTATAATACTTCAGGGGAAAATATGGTCTTTCAATGAAACAGAGGACTTTCAAGCATGCTTGATGAAAAGACCAGAGCTGAAAAGGAAATTCGATTTTCAAACACAAGAATGAGAAGAAGCATGAAAAAGTAAACAGCAAAGGGAAGTCATAAAGGACTTACCAAAGGTGAACTGTTTACATTCCTACATGGAAAGACAATATTTGTAACTCTTAAAACTTTTCAGCATCTGGGTAGTTGGTGGGACCACACACACACACACACACACACACACACACACACGTACAAGTGTGCATGCATGCACATACAGAGACAGAGAGCACGGAGTGAATTGAATAGGATGGGACCATATCTTAAAAGAAATTAATGTAAATGGTGAGAGAGAAATGTAGTGGGAGGAGAGAGGGTGAAATGGAATGGGCTAAATTATCTCTCATTCAAGAGGCAAGCAGGAAACGTTTTAGTGGAGGGAAAAAGAAGGGAGCTGAGAAACAAACATGAAGTTTACTCTCATCACATTCGACTAAAGGAAGGAATAAAATGCACACTCATTTTGGGATGAAAACCTATCTTACAGTACAGGAAAGTGGGGGAGAAGGAGATAAGCAGGGTGGTGGGGATGATGGAAGGGAGGGCAAAGGGAGGAGGGAGCAATTTGAAGTCAACACTCGGGGAAGGACAGGATCAAAAGACAGAATAGAAGCAATGGGGGGCAGGATAGGATGGAGGGAAATATTGTTAATCTTACACAACATGACTATTATGGAAGTCATTTGCAAAACTAGACAAATATGACCTATATTGAATTGCCTGCCTTCCCAAAGGGAATGGGTGGGGAGGGAGGGATGGGGAGAATTTGGAACTTAAAGTTTTAGGAACAACTGTTTAGTATTGTTGTTGCTACTAGGAAATAAGAAATACAGTTAATGGGGAATAGAAAGTCATCTGGCCTACAGGACAAAAGAGAAGATGGGGACAAGAGAAGGGAGGGATGATAGAAGAGAGGGCAGATTGGTGATAGGGGAAATTAGAATGCTCGGTGTATTGGGGTGTGGGGAGGGGATAAAGGGGGAGAAAATTTGGAACCCAAAATTTTGTGAAAATGAATGTAAAAAGTTAAATAAATTAAAAAAATATGGAAAGACTTACATGAACTGATGTATACTGAAGTGAACAGAACAAGGAGGACGTTGTACACAGTAACAGCAACATTGTTCAGTGAAGAACTGTGAATAATTTAGCTCTTCTCAGCAATACAACCATCCAAGACAATCCCAAAGGACTCACAATGAAACATACTTTCTGCCTCCAGAGAAAGAACTGATGTTGATTGAATACAGACTGAGACAAGTTATGTTTCACTTTCTTTCATTTTTTTATTTGTCTTCCTGTGCAAAATGACTAAAATGAAAATGTTTCACATAATTGCACATGGCAAACCTATTTCTGATTGTTTACTGTCTCAGGGAGGAGGGAGGGGAAGAAGGAAGGGGAAAGGGATAGAATTTGGAACTCAAAACTTTTTTAATGTTAAAAAAGAGCAAAAAAAATTTGAACTACATCTAAGAAGATGAAAAGTAAGTGGGATAAATGTCAAGTTTAACACTTGGGCTCAAGAAATCAACTTCACAACAACCAAGATTGGAGACATGGCATGAAAGCCATTCATGTGAAATGAAGCATTAGACTACATCAGCTCAATGACTTGCTGGGTGCAATGGAAGTCAGCAAAGCTATTTTAAAAATAACTAAACCTACAATAAGAGAGATGTGACATCTGGAGTAGCCAGGCAGCATTCCTCATGCACTCTGCCATGTTCAGATCACTGGAGTATTACACTTACATTTCTGGAAAGAAAGAAATAAGTTGGAGAGCACAACCAGGGCATGCTGTAAGGACTGAGTCTATTGAACCTGGGGAAAAGAATATTAGGGAGTGTCTGATAGCATCTGGAGGGCCTTTATGTGGGGAAAAATGATTAAATGAATTCTGCTTGAATCCAGAAGGAAGAACTAGAGGTAATGAGTGGAAATAATCATGAAGATTTCAGCTCAGTGAGAGGGAAAAAGCCTTCCTCCTCATTATTATGTAGAAGCACAGTGGGCAGCCTTGGGAGGACAGGATATTCACTTTCACACAGGGTCTCAAAGCCAAGGCTGTCTGACCATTGCTCAGGGCTGCCTTTTCCTAGATCAGCTCAGGTTCTTGCCAACTCTAGGATTCTTACATCTAATGGAGGGGGGTTAGGGCCAGGGCTCCAGGCAGGCAAAGAATAACCTTGAGTAATGAGGGAAATGGAGCCATCAAACAATCTGCAAACCTTTAGGAAGTGCCTAGTGTGTCAGACATGGTGCTGCCTTCCGAGGATATGAGGGCAAAAATGAAATGGTCTCTGGCCTCCAAGAGCTTACATCAGGAAATAACATGGACCCTCAAAAATATATCCAAATGTCCCATCTGCCCTCAGGCAACACCTAGGACTGCTGTTTTTTTGCTTGTTAAATTCCTTTGGAATTGAGCCCCTTTACTTGAAATGTTGCATAAAGGAATCCTTTTTGCATGAAAGTTTTTTTAAATGCAATATAAAAACAAGCAAACATCTTCTTGACCCCTCTTTTCCTCCCATCATGTGGTTGGTCCAGGGTCTTATGGGGCATGAGCAGCCAAGAATGCCCCAAAACACCATGATGGGATTCGACCAAGGATCTGAGTTCCAGCCCTATGTTGGCTACTTGCTGTCCATGCTTGCTGGACCTCCCATCTCTGACATGTGGAAACTCCCCACAGCAGAGCTTATCTGCATTTTTGTCTTTATTAACATCTTATCTGGATGTGTCTTGTACATATGTGAATGTATATTCTCTACGTGTGTCTCTTTCTCACACACATACACATGTAATGTGTTTTACATTTACATGCAATGTGTGTTTACATTCACAGAATGTAAACTCTTTGAATGGCTTCATTTTTGTCTCTGTACCTGAGGTTGCTGGTGGAATAGTGGACAGAGCAGTGGGCCTACAGGCAAGAAGACCTGAGTTCAAATTTGACTCAGACACTAGCTGAGTGACCCTGCCACTCTATCTCTGACTCAGTTTTCTCAGCTGAAAAATGGGGATAGTCATAGAACCTCCTTCCTAAAGTTGTTGTGGGGATCAGATGAGATCAAGTGCTCAGCGCAATGCCTGGTACATAGTAGGTGCTTCATAAATGCACCGAGCAGTGTCTAGCCCTAGCAGGCACTTTGGTGCTTGTGGCTTTCTTGATTAACGAATTCTTCATGATTCAGTGATTGCTTTTCAGCTAGTTTCTAGTTCCTAGTTAAGTCAAGAAGCATTTATGAAGGACCCACTATGCAATGATCACTATGCTAAGCCCTGAGGATACAAAAAGGCAAAAAAACATTCCCTGCCATCAGGGTTCACAGCAGGTACCAACTATGTACAAACAAGATGGAGATGGGGATGAACTGGAGACAATGCCAGAGAGAAGCAGGAGAAGAAAGGAGGACCTAGAGAAGGTGGGGCTTTAGAAGGTGGGACACTGAGCACAGTGACTGCCACATATGAAGTCCTGCTGTTTGATTAATTGATCTATAAAATAAGGGACTCAGACAGGACAGAGTCGAAGTTCCCTCCTTTGTAAAGCTGAATTCTGGAACACACCAATGCCAGTTTGTCTCTGTGCTCTAAGACTGCTGCTAGAATAGGCATGCTGGCTGATCCCATCAGTGGGGAGGGCCCATTTATTCCACTGGGGGCTGTTACATCTGGGGGAACTACAAAAAAATTTATACATAAGATCAGAGAAATTGGAATTTGATGCACTGTTCAAATCCTGGGACAGGTAACACATTCATTAAAAATGCCCCTTGTTGGCATTCAACTGAGTCCAGGCTTATCCTCTCTAGGCCATCCATAAAATCAGGAAGCTTGACTTGCTGGTCTCAGAGGTCCAAAACACCTTTGCAATTCTTACACTGATCATTCTCTTCCCCAATGTCTTATTCCCTGCCCAGCCCATTCTTATCGCTGTTGACTGATGGCTAAAGCCTGTCTATGTAATTTTTTATCTTCCCCATAAGCATATCAGCTCCCTGCTCTTCTCCCTAAGTTTCTCCTGGTCTTGACAAAGCAACAATGCTTCCCATTTCCGCAGTGCTGAAACACAAAAAGCCTGGGAACCACGGAGCTGGGGGAAGGAGAGCCCAGAAGCCCTGGGTTGTCAAGTCCAAGAACTTCTATAAACTACTAAGATTTAAGCTACTAAGGGTTTTATAAATGATTACAGCTGACATTCCAGCTCCAAACACTCTGGGACTCTCAATACAGGCTTGTAAGATCAAAAGTTTGCAGCTTGAAGAATCCTCAAAGGCCATCTCTTCCAATGTCTTCATTTTACAGATGAAAAAACTGAGGGCAACAGCAGTGAAGTGACTTGCCCAGAGTCACACATGGAGTAACCAGCATAGCTATAATTCGAACTCAGGCCCTGTGACTCCAAGCTTTATGATGGTATTTGTGTGGTGGGGGAGCTCTCACAGAATCCTTTTTTAGTCATCCTATTTGATGGAAGTGATGTCCAAAATGTACCTAAATCCTCCTACTACATCCCAGCCATTGGTCATTCAGTCTTGAAAGCCTCTAGTGTGGAAGAACCTATCACCACTGGAGACTGACCATGCTAATTGAGACTAACTCTAATCTTTAAGAAATGTGTCTTTATTCTTAGGCGAAGTTGGTCTCTTTTTTAATGTTTTTTTTTTTTTTACTTTAGACTCGAATGCCAGAACACAAATACAGAATAGAGAAAAGAAACAAAAACATATCACAAATTTAGATACTGGAACTTAAGTTCCAGTATCTAAAAGAAAAACACATGCCACATGCCTGGTACAACATGAGAGAGGATTCAAAATATGTAACAAAAAATTTTCATTTCAAGAAAACCTGGATGATAAATAATAGCTGTGTTGAAAATTCTCCACCTTTTCTTTGTTTCCTTGCAGGGCTTTTGTTCCCTGCTGTGCACTTTTTTCAATTCATTCTTTTCCCCTCTCTCCATTCCCTAGAAGGCTACAATAATGTTTAGATATGTTTCTCTATAGCTATAGATATATACATACACATATGTATATATGCATACATATATAGACATATACTTTCCTAAACCTATACTGCTCCTGATCTTTGGCTTTTATGTTTGTAAAAATCTCTTCTTTTCTATCCCTCCTGGAACCACCAAAGCTAGGGCAGTCCCTTCTCCAGCTAGAAGACCAGTATCACATCATCTTTATGTCATTCATGCCTCGTTCCTTCAGCAGCTGCTTCTCTGAAATAATCTTGAGGCTTTTCCCATCCTTGTCTCCTTAGTCTGGACACTCTCCAGACTCTCAATGTCTCTTGAAATGCAGTATCCAGAATTGATGATCATCTTCTGGGGTGGCCTGACCCAGGCAAAGAACAGTAAGACTGTCTCTGCCTTCAGGGGGCACAGTCTCCTGTCCTTGGTCACAGCTCAAAACCTAAACTACATGGCACTTTTCTGTCTCTGGCTGCTTTTCTTTAAAAATTAGATTGTCCCACCTGGGGAAATGGGTCAATGTCAGTCCTTGAGATCATGGTGCCTACATATGCTGGCCCCTCATCTGGCATAATCTCAAAAAATCTTTCCTATCTGGCCTCTCTTCCTCTGGAACTTGTCTAGATCATCACTGTCCAATGCAATTGAAGGATTCAGTTCAATTTCAGAAACAACCATCCTGTCTGGATTCCTTATTTTAATAGATCAGTCCATCAAACAACAAGACCTACTATGTGTCAATCACTGTGCTCAGCTTCCCTCAATCTCAGCTAAAGTCCCACCTTCTCTGAGAACCCTTTCCTGTCCTCCCTTATTTATGTTTCTCTCTGACATAGCCTCCAGTTCGTTTCGTCTCCATCTTGTTTGTATATAGTTGGTACATAAAGCTGTGAATTGAACATTAGGGACTGTCTTTGGTCCCCCTTTTTTGTATCCTCAGGGCTTAGCACAGTGATCAGCATGTAGTAGGTCCTTCATAAATGCTTCTTGACTTAACTAGGAACTAGAAACTAGCTGAAAAGCAATCATTGAATCAAGAAGAATTCATTAATCAAGAAAGCAATAAAAATGTTGTACAGATCCCTATTCCAGGCAAAGCAGAAGAGTCACAATGGGGAGAAATGTGGTATCTGCTCTCAAGACACCTACAGTCTAGCAGCAGTGTGTGACACAAGCCTCAATAAATATAAGAGAAAATAATAAGCCAAAAGTAACTTAGAGATGGGAAAAACAAGAACTGAGAGGTGTATCAAAAACAGAGAACACGGGGAGCAGATGTAGGAGGCAGAAAACATGTCCAACAGGTGTTCAGGGCATAATTCAGTCCAGTTGGACTGGTCTCCAGATCGAGGATGTGAAGAGAAGTCGTGAGATAAGACTGGATGTACAGCAAGGCCAGACAGAGAACAGCACTGAATGCCTGGGCAACAACAAAGCAACGATTCACATTTCACTTCAAATTTACAAAATGATTTTTCCATATGAATATTGTGGAATAGTTTCTGTTCCTTCCTCCACTGTTTTCCAACTCCATTCTCTCTCCATGGTAATATCTCTCATGTGTGTTTGCCAAGCACTTTCTTTATAACACCCCTGAGATCTAGGCAAGGCAGTTATTATTATTATCTCCATTTATAGAGTACAAGTAAAGAGCCTCACGAAGGTGACACCCACGGTCATTCACCTAATAAGTGTCAGAGGTGTACTCACAGCATTTTGATCATAGACTCATGGGCTTGTATATTTAGAGCTGGAAGGGAACATAGAGACTGTGGGATCCACTCCCCTCATTGTATAGATGAAGAAAATGAGTTACTGAGAGGGGCAATGGCTTGCCTGGGATGACAGTCAGAAAGTATCTGAGGCAGGAATTCTACGTAGGTTTTTGCCATGCCATGTCACTGGTACTAAGAATACTTGGTCACTGGATGTTGAGGGGGGTGGGAACAGGAAAAATGAAAGATGGGATTTCAGAGATGATGGAAGGATCAGAGAGTGGTGATACTGACCAAAATCATGGCGCCAGAAGAGCCAGTTGAGGGAATAGATGACAAGTCAGTTGGCTGGTTGTCAGAGTTCAGTAATAAAAATGGAGAGCACTTTCACAGGATGTGGTTTCCACGGAGAAGGACATGGCAGCTTTGGCTTCCTTCAGACGGTTCTCAGTTCCTCTCTCGACAGTCTGCTCCTTGTCAATCACATCTTATTTTTATAAACATCAAGTGTCTGTCACCAGACTGATTCCAACAATGTATTCTAAACTTTGATGAATCAATTAAAAACATGAATCATGGTGGAAGCAAAGCTTAATTCTTCAGGATGCCAAGGCAGCATGAATTTGGCATGCTCTCCAAACAAGATCACTTTTGAAATTGTAGTTGACATAGAATTTGTCTGACAAGTTTCTACAAATGTCAGTCAGTCAATTAGCATTTATTAAAGGTCTCCTATGCGGAAAGAGTAAAAGGCAGGCATTGCTCTCAGGGAGTTCATCCTTTAATGGGGGACATAACTTGCAAACAATTACGTAAGACAAGTCATGTGCAAGATAAATTGGAGATAACCAATGGAGTGAGAGGAAAGAAGGTGTTAAGAAGACTGGAAAGATAAAGGATGGTGGGGCTAGGATATAAAGAACTTTTGAATGCCAAGCAGGATCTATTTGATCCTGGAGGGGACAGAGAGTCATAGGGTGTGAGAGATGTCATGGGCATTATGCACTTTAGGAAGGTCTCTTGGACAAAGAAGTGGAGGAGCAACTAGTGTGGGGAGACTTGCAGAGGGGAAGCCCACCAGATGGCCAGAAAGGTAGCCCAGCCATGAGGTCATGCAGCCTGCCCCAGAGTAGTGGTAGCATCAGAGGAGAGGAGAGGGCATATAGGAGAGATGTTCTGAAGGTTGGATCAACAGGCCTTGGCACCAAAATGGATGTAGGAGGTGAAAGAGTAAGGAGTCAAGGTTTGCCCCTCAGTTGTGAACTGAGGTGGGAGATGATGGTGCCCTCACAGTAATAAGGAAATCTGGAAGAGGGGAGGTTTGAGGGTGAAAGAAAAGTTCAGTTTTGGATGTGTGGAGTGTGACACATCTTAATGTTTTGTTATTTCTTCAGTGTGGTCCCTTGGTATCAGAATTTTTCTGATGCATTTTTCAATGTCAGTTCCTCAAGAACAGAGACTGTGCTCTGCTTACATTCTTATCCTTAGAGTCCAGCACAGTGTCTGGTATCTAGTCACCACTTAATAAATGTTGGCTGAACTTTTCATAGTGACAAAGAACTTGAAATAAAATAGATGCATGGCAATTGGGGCTAAACCAATGGTGCCCAATTAGGGTGATGGAGTACAAAATGCTTTGTAAGACACAGTGAATTCAGAGCATCATGGGAAGACCTTGATGAACTGTTGCAGAGTCAGGAAAACAATAAATCAATGACTACAAGAAGGCAAATGGAAAGCACAACAATAAAGCCTTAGAGATAGGATTTTCTGAATGACCAAATTAAGCCCTAAGGGAGAAATAATGCAAGATATGGAAGATGCCCCCCCTCTCTTTCTCTTTTTATGGGGGGAGGGGAGACAGAGGTAGGAGATCATAGGTATGAAATAATGCCTATAAAATTAGATTTTTATGATACATTCCTTTATTTTGTGGAACTATTTTTATTACATTCTTCTTTTTAATTCTTTCTGTAAGAGATGACTATAGAAGGGAGTAGGGGGAAGGATACTATGAGAAATTTAAATGCTGTAAAAGCAAACATGGGATATGTCGTGGAACACCAAATTTGTCAGAATGTTTCAATGTATCAGTTAGTTTTGTCAAACTGACGTTTTTTCCTCTTTTTTTCTTTGTTACGAGGAATAGTTTTTAGAGAAAGGAGGAAAGGATATGTTGGGAAATGTAAGTGATTTAAAAAGAAAACATCAATGAAATTATTTTAAAATAAAGTGGATTGACTTTGAATTTATGGAATGCCATTTCTGTTGGAGTTGCTGTGGAAATTTGAAGATTAGGCTTTCCAGGCAAAGTGAACAAGTTCCACGTGAAGGGCTCCATCTTTTCTGGAGAACATTTGCTACACTGTTGGAAGCAAACACCCTTTGCGAGGCAGGCATGTTGATAACACAATGTATTAATGCAGCAAGGTTCCCAAGCCAGAATGAAGAATGTTTAAATGATGCATGACAAAAAAAGAAATCTCTTTTCTGACAGGAACTTTAACCTGAAGGAGAAGTAGATCAAAGGTTTATTGTTGTCAGAGGCACAGTCTCCATACCTTTTTGATGAACGACTTCTATCTTTGCCCCCAGACAGAATAAGCTGCTTCTCTAAAAGCCATTTGTGCATTGATCCCTTCTGAGCAAAGTGAATAGTTCTAGGGGTGTAACAGGATGAGCATCTTTGGGAAACCACCAAATTGCACTTAGAGGAGAGCCTCAAGTACGACAGGTCAAAAGTCTGAGAAGTTCTGGAGCGCTAACACATGGTCACTGCAGAAGCAGTCATCGGGACTTTCTGCTACTCATGCTCTTGTTAGGAGGGGGACAGCTGGTGGCAGGCAGGACTCATTAGAGGTAGCAAGAGGAAGAGGATGGAACAGTGGAGGAGAAATTATGCAGCCACCAGCCACAGACAGGGGTCCTCCTCAGAGGTCATGCTGCCAAACCGATGATCAAGGCAGAAACCCCCTCCACAACATCCCAGCCCCAAGGCTTACACATAGTAGGTGTTTTATCAGCATTGGCTGATTGAATCAGACTGAATCAAACTGAATCTACAAATGTGCTTTGAAACCCTTCCCTGAAGGAGAGTGAAGCACTTCCCAAGGTGGGTCATTCAAACAATATGTTGCCCTAAATCAGGCTTGCACAACCTGTGGCCTGCCAAAAAATCTAGTGCGAAAAATCTAGAGGAACATGCAGATTGTGCAGGCCTACTCAGTGAAAATGAGAAGCAGAAAGTCCTGATAACTGCTTATGCAGTGACCACGTGTTATCAGAGCATCCCTCATCATTGTGGCAGCACATCATGGAGAAGTCAGGGTTGGCTGGAAACTCTTGGGTTCTTCTTTTCAGGAACTCACTGGCTGGAGTGCAGGTCAGTCAGTGCTCAGCTCTCATTAAGTGCTTCCTGTGTAGCAGAAACAGTGGAAATGTTAGGGAACCAGCATGAACAACGAACGAAGTCCTCACCTTCCAGGGCATCCTCGTGCATCTAATGCTGACTCTGGAGCTCCCTGAGGCAGGCACTCCCTCCAGGAATGTGGGGCAGAACCTCTCAAACTGGAGAGTCTAGTTCTGGGCAGTCACCAAATGTGCGGAGTGCCTAATTCGAAGTCTCTTTAACATCCAACAGCCATCCTTCACTTCTGCAACATGGCTGACCCTCCTCTTTTCCTAGTCAAGCATTTGTGTTCTATCAGTTATCCCACTGCTTTTAAATCATGGTGGAATGGAGGCATTTTGTACCAAATATAACCGAAAACTAGACAAAAGAAGTCAGAGTATTAGCTTCCTTTTCCATGGAAACCAAATCCTGTGAAATTCACCTCACCACCTATTATTGAATGTTGATGATCAAAAACATTTGTTATCTTTCCCCCAGAATATGTTGTGACTTATGAATGCATTCCTTATCTCCATTGGCCAACCCACAACCTTAATTCTTTGGAGACTGCAGTCACCTATAGAGCAGAACTTGACTTGAACCCATACAACAGAACTGCTAAAAACATAAGTATACAGAGGCAGTGAAACAAAGGATGCTTTCATGTTTATTCATAGGATCAGAGATCTATAGACAGTCGGATCAAAGACTCTTATTTTATAGATAAAGAAACTGAGACTCAGGGAGGCCATGTTTCTTGCCTAAGATCAAAAATCCAGGGAGTAACTCAGTTGGGATCTGAACCCAGGTCCTCAAATTTCAGGGCCAAATATCTCACATCTGCTTTTTCTTCTATACAATGCTTTTGTCATGACCCATGAGTGGGGACTTAAAATGGGCCAGGATCAATGATTTCCCCATTTGGTGATAAGGGGACTTGGTGTCAATCTACCATCTTGGTCAGGACCTCTCCCTAGCACAGTGGCAGCCACAGTGGCCAACAGCCCCCTCAGTATCTCTTCCTGCTAAGCAGCTGCCTACACTTTCATTTAACAAGCATGGAATCTCTCCATATATGTATTATTTAAATATCTGATTTGACAGTTGCTAATATTTAGTTTAGCTGGGGGGAGGGAATTGTGTGAACTTGTCTGCTTATTAAAGATAACATCCTTTTTCCATCCATCACAGGAATATCTTTGACATCAGTCTCTAATTTTCTATTTTCTGGATTTTTTTCTCCTTTTAACAGGGACCCCAACCACCCTTCCGTACCTTATCACTACTATGAACCCTTGGGACCTGATGAATGCACGATGTACATCTCACACGAGCGGGGACGGAAGGGGAGCCATCACCGGTTCATCACAGAGAAGCGTGTCTTTGAGAGCTGGGCACGGGCATTCAATATCCACTTCTTTCAACCGGACTGGAAGCCAGAATCACTTGCTATCAATCACGCCGAGATCAAGCCGGTGTTCTGAAGAATGAATGCACAAAGTCAAAATTGCTATCACCAGGAGTATCAAGCTGCCAGGTCTTAAACTTGACCTTGGGGCCAGCCAATGTGAAAGGGAAAGTGCTCAAGAGGTTACCGTGAATGAATACGTACAAGCTGTGACTACCATGAAATACAGCTCATTTTTTTTCCCTTTTAAACCAATATACCAGAGTTTTATCCAGCCGAATGAGCACTGCCTCCTGTAAGGCAGTCAGCTCGGGAGGCCGTACACGTATCCCCATAATACCACCCCTGCTGAAAATAGTATGAGTTTCTTTTTTTTTTTCCGCTTGCCTTCAGAACCAATTGATGAGCCATGAAGAAAAGGCACACAATTGCTTGGCAGTCACACCTCGTAAGAGGACACTGACCATTGGACCGTATCTTACCCTAATATCTGACTTCCGCCATCTTTCTGAACAATGTGTGTAGGATTTGTCAAAGGCAGCCCACACCAGTCTAGATGTGGCTTTTAAATAGCACATTTCCACAGACTTTCATGATGCAAATCTATGGTATTTGGTTACTGAGGGATTTTTACCGACGCTAGGCCAGCGCATTTTTTCTACACCCTATTTGGTTCTTTATTTTTCACAGCCCTTTATGCCTCCAACTGACGAAAGTCAATGATGGTTTGGGAAGGCTTCCATTCATGTTGACATGTTGCTGTGTGTGTTTTTTCATTTCACGATTATCATTTGCATGTAGCTGATATTGGAGTAAGATCACTGTTTAAATTTTAAGCCAGGTTTCACTCCAGGATTTGTCTTTTCACAGAAAGACCCTCCCAACATGATCCTAGGGCTATCTGGAGAAAAAAAATTGAGGAGTACCAACTTCAAACCAACATGTCTTCTTTCCACCAGAGAGATGAGCTTAATACCACCTTCTCTCAGTAAGAACCAAGAATGAGTCTTTGCTCTCTGGTCCTTGCAGGTGAGAGGGCTTCTTTGGTGATCCCAACATTTTCTGTGGCCTTCTATGCCTCCCGAGCACCTGGAGCCTCCCTTCTCCTGATTAGTGACAGATTGTTTCCTGTTTGGTTTCTGAGATGCCCACCACTTATTTTGATGCCTTCTAAACCATAGACCAAGTGCATTTACAACCTTGGTGCTTGTAGCCTACACCAGCAAGAAAACATCACCATCAGCACCCTAGCAACATAAACTGTGTGTGTGTGATAAGAAAGGACCTTAGCAGGGACTCGCCAGAATCATTTGCTGGAAACTTCCTCAGACAGGTCAGTTGTAGGATGCTGCATGCTTCACAATTCATGCATAGCCAAAATCATTTCCTGGTAAAGCTTTTCAGGTTTTCGAGGGTCTCCACTCCATACCACTGGGGGAGATGGGTTTCAGCAGAGCTGAACTCAAAAGATTCTAGCAAGTGCCACGTCCAGAATGTCTAGAGACCTAGACTGAGTCCCAGAACTTGTCAGTAAAGTGGATTTCAGTTCTATTCAGTTACTCCTCTGCCCTTTCCTTCACCAAGATGAAAATCCCATTCTTCTCCAGTAATGACAGGGAGGGGTTTGTGCAGATACTGAGGTGATTCAGTTCTATCACTAGGAAAAACAAAGGTGATCTCATTATGGCTGTGGTTACGGCATTGAAGCGGCCCTCACTGCCTCCGGGAACTCAGTAGGTCCATCTCCTCTCTCTCTCTCTGTATTTAATGAAATGACAGAATTGTACAGTAACAGGCTGCACCTCCCCAGCCCCTCCCATCTCTCCCCCATACCAGGCTAGTGAGGGTTTTAAATAAACATTGTTTAAGTGTATGGACTTCTGTCAGACAAATGGGCCACCTTCCTCATTATTTGAAGGCACAGTCTGCTACTTGAGCTGAAACAGTTCCTCTGTCCATTAAAAAGGTGTATCAGTGGATAGAACATGGAGCCCAGAGTCAGGAAGACTCAACTTCAAACCCATCCTCTTCCTAGCTGTGTGATGCTGGACATCTGCCTCAGTTTCCTCCTCTGTAGAATTAGAATGATAATAATAGCCCCTACCTCCTAGGTTCATTGTGAGGATCAAATGAGGCCCTGTTGGTGAACTGTAGCTGCTATCATTATGATTATTTCTAAAGGTAGAACTGTGAGCTCTATTAATGAACCATACCCACCACAGCAACAGCTTAAAGTGAGATGCCATGGGCTGTAGTAAGGAGCACACAATTTGTAGTCAAAGGGTCTGTATTCAAATTCCCACTCAGTGACATTGTTTCCTAACTTCTCTGGGACTCAAATTCCCCTTCTGAAAAGTAAGCAGTGGTGATTTCCAGGGCTTTTCCACCTCTAAGTCAAGGATCATACTAGAATTAATTCCAGGTTTTCAATGTAGATGTTGTCTCGATAGCAGCACTTCCTGATGATGCTTAAAGATGACTTTAATGTCTGTGGAGCACTTGACATACATCATCTCTTTTGAGTTTCACAACATACCTGTGTGGCAAGTACTAAAGGAGTTATTTCTGCCACCTTAAAGATGAATAGATGGGTGGGTGAATTCATGGATGGGTGGATGGGTAGATAGATGAATGGATGATGTATGGATGGGTGCATGGATGGGTGGATGAGTGGGAGGGTGAATGAATGGATGAGTAGGTGGATGGATGGATGGATGATGGATGGTGGGTGGATGTATGGATGGATAGATGAATGGATGGATGGATGGATGAGTAGATAGGTGGGTCAGTTCATAGAGAATTCATTAAGTGCCAACTCTGTGTCTGGCACTGTGCTGAGCACTGAAGAGATAACAACATGGAGATGCAAACTTTCTAGTAGAGAAAAGGAGACAAAAGGTCCTGAGGAAGAACTGGAAAGGTGTGTGAGAGGGTGGGGAATGGGGGCTATTGTGAGGAGCTGCTGACCAGAGAAGGACCCAGAAGTGAAGGGAGCAGTATAGCTGGGGCTCCTTAAGAAATGAGGATCCAAGGCAGGGACTCAGGGTAGTCATCATTCTCTAGACTTATCCTTACTCATGAGGGCACTGAAGTTCAGAGAAGTATATGACTGGCTAGTGACCACACAGTAAATGTCAGAAGAAGGATTTGAACCCAAATCTTCCTGACTTGAAATCTAGACTGCTCTCTGCAACAACTTGGTGACTACTCCCTTCCTAGGACTTGTAATCACAACATAACCAATTCCTGAAACTCCCAGATTCCCTTATTGATGTTCCCACTTGATGAGGAGCCAATAGATGACTTTAAAAAAAAAAAGCAGCTGTGGCCCTGTGAGCTTCCACAGTGCAAACAGAGATTTTGTTGTCCAGTTAAAAAACCATTTTGACGGGCTCGGCAGAAAGTCACTGACTCTCCCTCCCCCTGGGCCAACCTTCACTCTGGTCCCTGTGATTAGGCATACACTCAGTTCAATGAGGGATGCTCCGCATCTTAAAGACATCACTGGCCTGTTCCGAGCTCTTGCCATGTCCAATGTGTGTCTTTCCCTCCTCCATCCCTGCTTCTTAGAGCATGGACCCTGCACAGGCCACACAAATAGATAATTCAAGGCTTCTGCCATTTCCACACTAGGATGTGTGACCGTAAACGGTGCTCGGCCATTAGGGACAAGGGGACGGAAATTCACAAACAGAAATTCATCACTCCAAATGGCCCATAAAAGGGGAATCTTGCGTTTCATATTCAGCAGTAAAGAGTCGCCCAAGAAAAGTTACATTAAAAGAACATTAAGAAATAAATATTCTCTGTGCTGCATGGGAATTTAGCGGTAGGGTTCCCATTATGGTTAATGGGTGTTGGGCTAAAATTCCTGTGCATCCCCAGCTGTGTTTACTCCCCAGGGCCTGATGGGAGGGAGCAGACATCAGGGTGGCCAATATCCTAACCTTTCCAGGCTAGTCTCCTTCCGAAAGCAGCGGCATCCGTGCACAAAAGCAATCTATAACTGCAGCCTGGGGAAGGCATCAGGAATAGGGCTGGTCACCGTTTTTGTGTCCTGGACCCCTTTTGCAGGATAACATTTTCAAATGCATGAAAGAAAATACAGGAAAGCAATAATATGCAGTAGTGCTAGCAAAATATTCTCAAAAATAAGTTTATAGAGCTCTGGTTAAGAAATTCTGCTTCAGATCCTGGATTTAGGGGTCAGCGAGTCCCACCCTCTCACTTCTCATGCAATGGGGGCAGAGAAGACTCAGAGGACCCTGTGCCCAGTCAAACTGAGGTCCCCCAGCTTCTCCTGGGGACTCGTCTTCTAGGAACAGTGTTCTGTTCCCATGAGGCAAAGATGAAAAAACAGGCTCACAGGGACAGTGACCTACCCACATCACAGTCACATAGGGATTTCCTCCAAATGTAAGCAGATTGGAGTCAAGAAATCACATTCTGCTGCCAGAAATGCTCCAGGCAAGCTCTTAGGGCCTCAGTTTCCCTGCCTATAAAATGGGGACTGAAAACCCCTTCCTGATCCAATTCCATTAACTGAACAGTGTGACCTATGAATATATGAACTTATTTTGTCTCCTGAATAACAAATGGAGCCTAAACAAACCTGGACTGGAGACTTCACTAGGGGCAAAGACATGCCTTCCCACGCAGACTGGAGGCAGGTGTTCTGCAGCATATGAATTTATGGATGAGCTGGCCCAGGGATCCACAGCCAGGATGGGCTAGGACCTCTCTGCCCACTGCACCATGTGGCCCTTCCAGCTGCTGTTTGGGGTGCACTTTATGTTCATTACCTCAGTGCATCCCAAGAGTTGGTGAATAGAGCTGTGATTGCCCCCATTCTACAGATGACAACACTGAGACTGATAGATTTTTTGGCTTATATGCTGTCCCAAAGGGGCAGGGGTCGACCTCAGGAGTCTCTGTCAAGTCCACGCTCCATCCTCTAGCACAGTCTGGCTCTGTTCAAACTTTCTTGGGGCTGAAGTATTTGAAGAAAGGGTTGAAAGGGGCTCAAGGGTTATCTGGTCCAACCACTCTCCTCCAAATCCACATATCAGGAGCAAGGCTCAGAGGTTAAATGACTTCCCCAAGGTCATGTAGTCAATGACAGAGAATCAATCTCTTGTTCTTTCCACTATTCCAAGGATCATGACAGGTGACTGTCCCCTTCTGGAGCTACAGGAAAGCATAAATGTGCCTCTAGAATACGTGGGACTGAGCACCTTTAAAGGGCATAACCACTGTGTACAGGCAGATGTGTATCTGCAGAATCCCCTGGCCAGCAGGGAAAGCCATGTGCAGTTACACATGTGGTCTGTGATGCTGTCAGCATGGGTGACCCCTCCTCCCGACCAGACAGCAACCTGTCCATGACTTCCCACATAAAGCCTAGATCACCCAGAGATCAAGGGACTGAGCCAGGTTCACACAGCTAGCAGGCTTGGAGTCGGGATTTGAACCCTGGTCTTCCTGCCTGCAAACTCCTCTATCTGCCATGCTCTGCTGCCTCTACCAGCTACTCACACGTATTACATATAGGTATATGTGTATATTTGTAGATCCACACATGTGTGTATATCTACCATATGTATACATACTTATGTATACACATATACCTAGATATATATATATATACATATATATATATATATATATGTATGTATATATATGCATATATACCTATAAGGCTAAATAGAATAGAGTTTTAGAATCTCTAAATTGCTCCCATGTAAAGGGCTTTTATTCTTTTCCTCTCTGGCCTCCGGATGTGACGCTGATGATTCCGCCCAAGGTATTTTCTCTGGCCCCACTGGAACACCATGTACCTGCTACCTCTCCCCTCCTGCCTCAGTCGTTCTTCCCCAGAGAATTTGGAGACCAGGGCAGTCAGTGGCCTGAGACTGGTGTCTCCCCAGCTGCCTCCCTCTTGGGGAGGCCCCGTTAAAGTAAAGGCAGCCAGGACAGTCTGGCTGCAGGAGAATCCAAGGGCTTCATTTTCACTGGGCATGAACAGAAAAAAAGCAAAGGCTCTGCCCAGTGGCGGCTATCCTTGCAGACTCAGAAGGGTTTAGAGGTAGAAGGAAAAGGTAAACCTGACGCGGCCTGGGAACTGGAAAGCTAAGGTGCGTGTGACAGCTGTTTTTTGCCCACTTGTCCCCGCTCCCTTGGGTGAATCACCACGGAAAGGAAGGCTCCAAAGTCCAGGGGATTGTCCTCTGCATGCCTCATCCGGCGTTTGCTCCACGTGCTCACCTCTCACGTGCTCTTGTCATTTTTCTTTTAACCTCTATGTCTTGTGCGTCCACCTAGCCTGTGAGCCCCTTGAGCAGGGACAGTGTCTTTTACCTCAGTATTTCCAGTGCCTAGCACAGAGCTTTGCATACAGGAGGCTCTTAATAAAGATCTGTCACCAACGAACATTTCTAAGTGCTGGCTAGAAAGTAAATTTTTGATGGGACAAAAATAAACAGTGGCTTCCACGTCCATGTTTAAGAAATGCATTGTTGAAAATCACAGCGACGGAAAGAATGAAGTGGGCTTTGTGGGGGCAATCTCGGGGCCTGCTCTGCGATAATCAACACAGCTGACCTGGTGAGGGGAGCGCGGTCCTACACTGAACTCATTAAGTCGGCTAATGCACGATGTTCTCTCGCCCGGAGGAAGCAAGGTTCAGCGAGCTTTGTGTTGTCTCCGCCACCGAGCAGGTCTGCGACAAATGAAATCTAATGTTGACAAATGTAATGCTGCACCTGGAGAG
Source organism: Bettongia penicillata ogilbyi (assembly GCA_023548195.1). Taxonomy (NCBI): domain Eukaryota; kingdom Metazoa; phylum Chordata; class Mammalia; order Diprotodontia; family Potoroidae; genus Bettongia; species Bettongia penicillata. The sequence goes on from JAJHZJ010000218.1 coordinate 2,806,830, forward strand.
ATTCCTCCGGCTACGCTGTGGGCTCCCGTGCCAGGCTGGGGAGGGTCCCGTTCGGAGGGGACCCCGCTCCCCAGCCCGGGCCAAACCAAATCCTCGACCTAACGCTCATGATTGGATCTTTCCGAAGGACGAGGAGGGGATAATTCTGTCTTTCCGAGGCAGATCTACCTCCCCTCAGGAAAAAAGAAAGCAGGAGAGCCCCTTGGGAGAACAGGGAGAGCAAAGAAAGCTCGGAAGAGTCGTGTGTGTGTGTGTGTGTGCGCGTGTGTATCTCTCTGTGTCTGTGTGTTGCTTCGTATCTGTGCGATGTATGTGTTTGTGCGTGTCTGTGTGAGAGCGTGGGGTGCATGCGTGTGTGTGGAGGGGTAAATAGTACAAGTATGTGAAGGGATGTCCCAAGGGGGAGAGGTTAGATGTCCCCTACGTGGCCACAGAAGGGGGCAGGGTGAGGTTGCAAATGCAGACAGGCTGAACTAGGGTAGGGATTGGGAAGAACTTTCCATGAATTGCAACTGGCTGCCCCTTGGTGGAGGGGAGGGCCCATGCGGTGTCCAGGCTGGATGAAGGCTCCCCACACACACCACACGCTCTTATTTCGCTTTCTAGTGCAACAAGCAACCTGTACAGATAAACAATAGACAATACTCACTTCTGTAATCTACCCCACACACATATTCCAGGTCATCACGTACCTGCCCCCCTACTCCTGGGTACATGCCAGTCTACCAATGCCCTTCTCCCATGGGGCAGAGATGCAGACAGCTTCCCAACGACTGTGGTCTCCCTTGGCTTCCTGGTCTACCTGATCCCCCTGGTATTCAGGCAGCCTATGATGGCACAAGCCTCATTAGCTGGATCAGACTGCTGCCTCCGAGCAGGTTCTTAGTCAAATAAATCCCCCCACACTTTTCCCCACAAGCAGCTGCCAAGACAAGTCTCCCATCTCATACACGGTTTTTAAAAGTGAAATCAGGACTAGATATCATGTTGTTGGTTCTACATAAGTATCCTAGCCTGCCAACATTATTAGAACACTTAATTCTATCAAAACTGTACGGATTCTTTGAGAAACGGTTTGGAGATGCTCTGATTAATGATATCAGGGTAGGGGAAAAATACAAATGAACGCATTTAGGGTTAGGGTTGGCTGTCCAGTGCAAAGTCCAGCTGGAAGGGTGGATGCCCCATAAAGGATGAGGTTCCAGATGGTACCAGGTTTATTTAAGTTTGTATGGAGAACTAAGTTTGGAAGTCATCATCCTCATTTCCAAGTGTAACTCTCCCCTAACCTGGATAAACACAGTAAACCTTTGTCACCAAGAGAAGGCAGCATATGAAGCCAGTCTGGAAGCATATGCAGCATTCCACACCTGAAGTCCCACCATCTATAAGGAGGGGAGAAAGGTGAGTCTTTTGTCTTGTCTTCTTCAGACACATACCTGACCAACAAAGCTATCTGTTTCATTTGGGGGAAGGAGGGAGAATTGGTCATTCTCTTTCCATTTCACATCCCTTCTGTACATCGCTTTCTCAGTTTTGCTTACTTCATTCTACAGAAGTTCATATAAATCTTCTTATGTTTCCATGAATTATTTATATTTATTGTTCCTTATGGTACCATAATAGTCCATTACATTAATGTACCACAATATGTTCAGCCATTCCCTAATCATAGAAATTTAGTTTGTTTTTCATCCTCTACTAGAGAAAGGGCTTTGGACTACATGGGGACTCTTCATTTTTTGTCAGCTTCCTTGGGGTACATGGTTTAGCAATGGGATCTCTTAACCAAAGGGCATGGAGATTTCATTCACCTTTTTTGAATAATTCCAAATGGACTGAAATGTATAGACTAATTTCCAGCTCATCCAACAGTGTATTCATGTGTCTGTTTGTCCATAACCCCTCCAACATTGACTGGGAGGGAGGGAGGGAAAATAAGGAGGAAAAAGATTCAGCATCCTATTGGAACTACTCAACCCTGAACAATTTAAACAAGTAACCAAGAATCATAAATAAATCATGGAAAACAGAAACGATATTGACACAGGTTATAATAATTTTAACCACAAATTTAAGCAATATAAATCAATTGTCATAAAAAATGAAAGCAAATAAGCCCCAAAATGACCTTAGTGATCAACCCAAGTAAGTCCTACTTACTTGCCAAATGGAGAAAGAAGGTGATCAGAGAGAACCATGGACTAGACGAGACGTGTACAATCTTCTGAAGAAGGATGATGCAAGATTATGAGTGGTGCTGTCTGAAAAGCAGAGAGAAAGAATGGAAGGTAAAAGTAGCTTTAAAAAAACTTTCTAAGATAGGCAACTAAGCATCCCAAGCATATGCATGGATGAAAATGGAAAGAGGACTACAGACTGAGGAAAAAATGGGAAAAGTTAGCCAGAAGCATTGGGAAAATACCAAACAAAAACAAACCGTTTCCCCCTTGACCCGTAGAATGACCACATGAGGGCCCTAACCATTCCCAATGTGCTAACAGAAGATGCAGAAATTCCACTAAAAGAAAACAAGAACAGGAAGCTTGTGCCGGATGTGCCACAGCTGTGACATCCTTGAGAGACCCACTGGTAAGGTGGCATGAAAAGGAAAGGCATGAAAAACATTCTTAGACTTTGTTCATCCTGAAGAAAAGCAAGCATGAAGTCAAGTCATCCTCAATAAAAATATTAGTGAGACATAGGCAGGCTCTTTTAAAGGAATATATGTATGTGTATGTATATGTGTATCTTAAAATTAAGTTTATTTTTATTCAGCAAAACTCTTCCCTCCCTCCCTCCCACTGCAGCCCCAAACCCAACTGAGAAACCAGATTGTTTTCACTGTATAACCTTTTTTCCTGGTTCTGCTCCCTTCACCCTGCATCAGTTCATCTATTTTTTCTGAAATCATCCTCCTCATCATTTCTTACAGCATATACATGTAAACGCTGCCCAACCATTTGTTAAATGATAGGCACCCCTCAGATTTCCACTCTTTTCCACCTCAAAAAGAGCTATAAATATTTTTGTACATCCTCAGGCAGAGTTAGCTTTGGTTATGGCTAATCCCTCTTGTGTGTATGTATTCATCCTTCACTGATGAAGAAGACCAAGCCATCAGAGAAATAATGACATGACTTGCACTTGACTTTGTTTATTTCTCTTATTAATTCATTTAACTTCTTTCCATTCATTTTCGCAAAATTTTGGGTTCCAAATTTTCTCCCCATTTGTTCCCTCCCCCCACCCCAATACACTGGGCATTCTAATTTCCCCTATCACCAATCTGCCCTCTCTTCTATCATCCTTCCCTTCCCTTGCCCCCATGTTCTCTTTTGTCCTGTAGGGCCAGATAACTTTCTCTATTCCCCATTACCTGTATTTCTTATTTCCTAGTAGCAAGAACAATACTTGACAGTTGCTCTTAAAACTTTGAGTTGCTACTTCTCCCTATCCCTCCCTCCCCACCCATTCCCTTTGGGAAGGCAGGCAATTCAACATAGGCCATATCTGTGTAGTTTTGCAAATGACTTCCATAATAGTCATGTTGTGTAAGACTAACTATATTTCCCTCTATCCTATCCACATTTGCTTCTATTCTCTCTTTTGATCCTGTCCCTCCCCAAGAGTGTTGATTTCAAATCGCTCCCTCCTCCCATTGCCCTCCTTTCCATCATCCCCCCCACCCTGCTTATCCCCTTCTCCCCCCCTTCATGTATTGTAAGACAGGTTTTCATCCCAAAATGAGTGTGCATTTGATTCCTTCCTTTAGTTGAATGTGATGAGAGTGAACTGCATGTTTTTCTCTCAGCTCTCCTCTTTTTCCCTCCACTAAAAATTCTCCTGCCTGGCTCTTCTATGAGAGATAATTTGCCCCATTCCATTTCTCCCTTTCTCCTCCCAATACATTTCTCTCTCCCCGCTTCACTTTTTTAAGATACGATCCCATCCTATTCAATTCACTCTGTGCTCTCTGTCTCTGTGTGTGCATGTGTGTGTGAGTGTGTGTACGTATGTGTGTATGTGTGTGTGTGTGTGTGTGTGTAATCCCACCAACTACCCAGATACTGAAAAGTTTCAAGAGTTACAAATATTGTCTTTCCATGTAGGAATGTAAACAGTTCAACTTTAGTAAGTCCCTTATGACTTCTCTTTGCTGTTTACCTTTTCATGCTTCTCTTCATTCTTGTGTTTGAAAGTCAAATTTCCTTTTCAGCTCTGGTCTTTTCATCAAGAATGCTTGAAAGTCCTCTATTTCACTGAAAGACCATATTTTCCCCTGAAGTATTATACTCAGTTTTGCTGGGTAGGTGATTCTTGGTTTGAGTCCTAGTTCCTTTGACTTCTGGAATATCATATTCCATGCCCTTCGATCCCTTATTGTAGAAGCTGCTAGATCTTGTGTTATCATGATTGTATTTCCACAATATTTGAATTGTTTCTTCCTAGCTGCTTGCAATATTTTCTCCTTGACCAGGGAACTCTGGAATTTGGCCACAATGTTCCTAGGAGTTTCTCTTTTTGGATCTCTTTCAGGAGGTGATCAATGGATTCCTTGAATACTTATTTTGCCTTTTGGTTCTAGAATCTCAGGGCAGTTTTCCTTAATAATTTCATGAAAGATGATGTCTAGGCTCTTTTTTTGATCATGGCTTTCAGGTAGTCCCATAATTTTTAAATTGTCTCTCCTGGATCTATTTTCCAGGTCAGTTGTTTTTCCCATGAGATAGTTCACATTCTCTTCCATTTTTTCATTCTTTGGTTTTGTTTTGTGATTTCTTGATTTCTCATAAAGTCATTAGCCTCCATCTGTTCCATTCTAATTCTGAAAGATCTATTTTCTTCAGTGAGCTTTTGAACCTCTTTTTCCATTTGGCTAATTCTGCTTTTGAAAGCATTCTTCTCCTCATTGGCTTTTTGAACCTCTTTTGCCAATTGAGTGAGCCTATTTTTCAAGGTGTTATTTTCTTGAGCATTTTTTGGGGTCTCCTTTACCAAGGTATTGACCCGTTCTTCATGCTTTTCTTGCATTTCTCTCATTTCTCTTCCCATTTTTCCCTCCACCTCTCTCACTTGATTTTCAAAATCCTTTTTGAGCTCTTCCATGGCCTGAGCCCATGGAATATTTATTTTGGATTTTTGGGACACAGAAGCCTTGACATCTATGTCTTTCCCTGATGGTAAGCATTGTTCTTCCTCATCAGAAAAGAAAGGAGGAATATCTGTTCACCAAGTAACCTTCTATGGTCTTATATTTTTTTCCCCTTTTCTGGGCATTTTCCCAGCCAGTTATTTGACTTCTGAGATTCCTTTCCACACCCACCTCACCTCCAGGTCCACCCAGCTAGTGCTTGGGGTCTGAGATTCAAATGCTGCTTCCCAGCTTCAGGGCTTTCAGTGGGGGCAGGGCTGCTATTCAGTGTGAGATTAAATTCAGGTGCTCAGGTTGGGGCAGGGCAACTTCACAGGGCCCAGTTCCCTCAGGGGGTTTACCTGGAGACCTTCGATAATGGACCCAAGCCCCTGCTTGCTTTGGGAACCCCTGTCTGCTGCTGCCTCTGCTGCTGCCTCCCTAGGGGGCCTGAGTTATGGGGACACACCGCTCCCCTCTTTGCGAGCCAAAGCGGCTCTCTCACTAACCTCTGGCATCTGTGGGTGGATGAACCTGTGCAGCCACTGGAGATTCTGTCCCTGAAGCCTGCTGGGATCTGGTCCTCTCGGTGCCATGTGGCCAAGACAGGGCTGGGCTTGGTTCTGGGTCCGGTGTGTGACTTTTGGTGTTGGTTTTTCAGGGCTCTCTGGAACAGAAATCTCCTCCACTCCATTGTTGTGTGGCTTTCACTGCTCCAGAATTTGTTGGGAGCTCCTCTTTACAGGTATTTTATGGGCTATGGGTTAGGAACTAGCATATATGTATGTTTCTACTCTGCCATCTTGGCTCCTCCCCCTTGACTTTGTTTTGACTGAGGGAGGGCTGTGCAGGTTACCAGCCTCACTTCTCCTCCAGAGCCATCTGAATCCAGTGACCAGATATTCATCAGAGATGACCCAGGATGAGGCAATTGGGGTTAAAAGTGACTTGCCCAAGGTCACACAGCTAGTGAGTGTCAAGTGTCTGAGGTGAGATTTGAACTCAGGTTCTCCTGACTCCTGCACTGGTGTTCTCTCCACTGCACCACCTAGCTGCCCAATCCTTCTTGTGCCAAGATGTTGATTCCCTTTCCAATTGTTTCTTCCATAGCTCTCATTTCTTTTCCATTCTTTCCTTCAGGTGTACTCTTGCACCACCTTCTCTGGCAGATTGTCCCCATCATACCACAAACTCCCTTTTATGATCTTCTTTCTCTTCTTGTTCTTGGCCCCTTTCCTGCTGCCCACAAATGAACCCTTGCCTCCTCCATTCTCAAAAAGCACAAGGCACTTGGTCTGCCCATCTGTGCCAGCTTTATCTGTGTATCTTCCCCAGATGCATTCCTTCAGAAAGACTCCTCCACTTTGTCCTTCCACCTGCTCTCTCCCACCCTCTACAACCTGACCTCTAGCCTCATCCCAACTCAAATTGGCCTCTCCATAACCACATTATCCCTAAGCTGCCTTTCCTCAGATCTCTCCAGTCACCAGTCCCCAGGAGCATCTCTTGGGATTCTCCCAGTCATCCACACCCCTGGTCTCCTGCCATCCCCCCACTGTCCCACACTCAAACTAGCACTGTTTGAATCCAGTCTCATTCTCTCCCCTTAATGTGTGGCCCCAGTTGTCCCCACCTCTCTGTTTCTCAAACGCTGCACCCCTCACTTCAGTCTTCTAGATTTTGTCTCTACCCACACAGCTCAGAAAAGACCCTCCACTGTACCAGCTAACAGCCTGTTTTCCTCTCACATCACCCTCCATGTATTCCCAAGTTTCCAGTCTGGATGTAATCACTCACATGTTGTCTCTCCCATTAAGATGTATGCTTAATACAGGGATGGGTATTTTCTCCCTTTCTTTGTATTCCCTGCACTTGGCATGGTGACTGGGACCCAGCACATTACAAATGATTTGTTTTTGCACCATATCATGCCTCTCCATCCATACATACACATACATGTCTGTGATGTGTTTATGTTTGTGTGAAAGGTAGGGAGGTGCTGTGCATAGAGAGGGGTTGGATAACCAAGGCAGCTTTCCAAGGCCACAGGCTGTGGAGAAGATGCCACCTTATGTTGGCAGAAGAGTCATCCCTGGGAGCTCCCTCAACTCATGAAATCACTGTTCCAAGTTTTAATGAGCACTGATGAGGCACCTACTACATGCCAGGCTACGGGCTAGAAGTAGAAAGAAAGCCAAGTCAGTCCTTGTGCTCAAGGAAGCACGGTCTAACAGTGTAGATGATTTTCAAAAAAGGACATCCCAAAAAGCCATGGACACAATCTCCTGGAAACACCAGAGAACTCACATAGAACAACTTCGGATGATTGTGAAAGGTTCCCTGAAGAGGGGGGTGGGCGGGTCTTAGCTAAGCCTCGAAGGAAGCCTGGGAAGCCAGAGGCGGGGCTGAGGAGGGTGAATACGGCAGACTGCCAGAGAAACCCTGGGAATTGAGAGGTGGAAGGAAGGTCTCGTTCAAGGATCAGCCAGGTGGGGGGACTCTGGGAGAGAAGCCTGGAAAGGGAGGAGGGGCCCAGGGCATGAGGGGCTTTAGGAGCCATCAGAAGATGCTGTATTTGACTCTGAGGGTATGGGGAGCCCCAAAGGTTTCCAAAAATGGGCATTTCTCCCCCACCAGGCTTTGGAGGTGCTTCTGCTCCTGCAGAAGCTTTGGAATACCAGCTGTGAACTCCTTCTGCACAGCCTGGAGGGTGTTGGTCAGCTTGAGATGATTTTAGACAGCCAGGTGCTCACCTTATTTCTCCTCCTTCCCAGGGGATGACAATGATGAAAGGCAGCTCTAGAAACAGTATTACAGAGTGACAGACCTAGGTTCAGCCATGTGCTAGAGAACATTTTAATTGATTCCTACAATAATATTTGTTGCTCAGTCATTTCAGTTGTGTTTAACTCTTCCTGATCCCATTTGGGGTTTTCTTGACAAAGATGTTGGAGTGGTTTGACATTTCCATTATGCAGATGAGGAAACTGAGGCAAGCAAGGTGAAATGACTTGCCCAGGGTCACACAATTAGTCAGTGTCTGAGGCTTTATTTGAACTCAGGAAGATGAATCTTCCTGACTCCAGGTCTGGAGCTCTGTGTACTGCACCTCCTAGCTCCAGGTCCTCAAGTACAGCACGAGTCCCATCTTTGACTGACTGCATAAGCCACAAAAGAAAAATCAGCTTTATTATAGTTTTAATTTTCCCATTTAGAAGTTTACCATCTTCTTCCCTGAATGTGGTCCTCGAACACAGAGCCTCAGAGTTACACACTCAGAGTCATGGCTCTTTGCATCCATCATCTCAAGCAGCCTAGGTTAGGATTAGGTTAGTTACGGGGCCCCTCCTGATACCTACACACACAGAATGGAGAAGGCACCTACTTTCCTAAGAAAGCAAAGACAAGGCACATTCTCCTTCTGCTACTTTTGAGCAGAGAAACCCAAGAGTCACAAACAACCACGCCAGGGTAGTTGGCAGAAAGATCCCAGGTAATGAGGAAGCTTGCATTCCACATGCAGTTCATGGACATCCCGACTGATTTCCTGCTCCAAGATAACCTTCTTTCCTGAAGGCTGATCCTGGGTCGGATCACCAGCATCAGTTTCATGTGGTGATGGTTCCTTCTTCTAACAGGCTGGCACCTGATGAGGTCTCCAGCGATGCTCTTGTGGGGAGCTCATGTCCTCCCATGGGAAGGGAGAGAAGGGTCCTGTGATCCATGTGGTGATCGTAACTCAGGGAGAGTGCCCAGAGATTGTCTCCCATCTGGCATCTCCTTTCTGGAGCATCAGAACGTTCCCTGGTGTCAGCTATGAACAATTAATGCTTCTGACAATGTACATGAAAAATACCTCTTCATGAATTTAAAAATCTATCCTAATTGTTATACTGCTCTAGTGATGTGTTTATTTTATGTATAATCAACGCATTTTTAAAAGTACTATGGTGAGGTAACATATTGTTAAGAGTTTAGAAATACACAGGTCAGAAATTCTAAATGATGATTCCCACAGTAAGTGTAACTCTGTTATACACATACATTATGGGAGAAATGTTATCAGCAAATACCATAGTGGAATGTACCCAATAAGCAAAAACAGGCTGAGTTATGTTTGCTGTGGGAATCATCATTTTCAACTGGCTACATCTATATAAAAAATCGAAACCATAAATGCATTCTTTTTTGCATTTAATTCTAATTTTTACTTGATCCAATTTAATCAGCTTTGCATTCAAAATACATTTTCCTTCCATAAACTGCAAATGAATACCTTGCATCATTTTTAAATGTGCAGCAGCTTGTTTCCTTACTCCAGAGAGATTAATCTTGGAGGTGGATGCGCCCTGATATAGTTCCCCTCCCCCAAATGCCAGGGTATGTCTCCAGGGTTCCATTTCTCTGTCTTCCTTTCCACTCTGAAGGATACAGTAGGAGAGGAGGAGGGGGTCTAACCCAAAGAGAATACAAATCACTCTGAGATGCCCAGAAATGTAAAGGAATGAATGGGAAGGGGCAACGTAAGGATTATTTTACCCTTGGCATCTTCTCAAGCAGAAAGAAAATACTGGCCAGTTGCCAATTACTTATGTGTAGGCTGGAATATTTTGAGTGGCATGTTTAACCTAGAGAAGAGATGACTTCATGTGGACAAAACAGTCTTCTGGACTTGAGAGGACACATGTGTGTAAGAGGGATTAGAATCGCTTTGATTATTAGGGGGACAATAGGTGGTGCAATGGATAGAGGATGAGACCAGGATTCAGAAGATGGGAATTCAAATTCTGCCTCAGACACTTACAGCTGTGTGCCTTGATTTCTTTATCTGTAAAATAAGGATAAAAACAGCGCTTACCCCACGGCTAGGGATCAAAACCTTAAAGTGTGAGACAGATGCTATCATCACCATCATTGGTGATTCTTCCAAGGGGAAGAAGGAGAGCCAGTGAGTGGCAGACACTGAGAAGTCAATTTTGGCCCAATCAAAGGACTTCCTCACAATCTGTGTGAAACTGACTGCCCAGGGAGATGGTTCCTCTAGATGATGCAGAAAAAGCTGAGATGACCAACTTCACGTTCCATTCTTATGAAGAAGATTCCTCCATCTCCAAATCTAAGCATCAATGTCTGCCTTTCCACCTCTCCCTTCTACACTCAAGAACAAGTTAGAGGGAGAACATTTTTATTGTGAAGCTTGAAAAATTAGCTACATACTCCAAGTGGTGTTGTCTTTAAGCTTTAACTATCTTCTGGGATGAGAACAGAAGTGGCCATTCAGAGTAGCAAGAATCACCATTGCAGATGGTTTTCTTGTCTCCAAGAAGGCTCCTTCTCTCACCTCCCAGAAGGGACCCATCAACCTCCAGCCCAGGCCCATCATCAGGGCATAGAGACCTAGAACAACTCCCTTTCCTTCCCATCAGCACCCTCCCTCTCTCCTCTGGGGTCCATGACCTTGTCCAGGTATTTGAAGAGCACCCAGCTCACACTATTCCTGGATTGTGACTTTTTCTCCCTTTCAGTATAGAAAAGCATCTTCTTCCACAGGATATGACAACATTAATAATAGCTTGGTGACCCACTCCTCACACCTACGTCTTCCCCCTTAGGGCGGCTGTCCTTCGCAGACTCCTTTAATAAGCTCCTGGAGGGCAGAACTGTCTGGTGGCTTCCTGCCTGTACCCCCAGTGCTCAGTACAGGGCCTGACACACAGTAAATATTTAATCACACACTCTCTCATTCATTTATTCTTTTGTATAGGACTTTAAAGGCTCCGAAAGGAGGCCTTACATGCAGCATCTAATTGGACCTCATAGCAACCCTGAAAGGTCTTATTATCCATTCTACAGATAACAGATTGGCACCTGGCACACAGTAGGTGCTTAACACACGCAGGCTAAGTGAGATTTGGAGAAATGACTTATCCATGGTCATACTGCAGACAAGATTCAAACCCTAGTGTTCTTGACTCCAAGCATGACAAGTGAAACCCTGCATTCTGTGTATATCTAAATTTCAAGAACCAAAGCAAACAAACATTAAGTAACAACTACGTGCCACAGCATCTAAGTGGTGCACTGGCTAGAGTGCCAGGCCTGGAGTCAGGAAGGCCTGAGATCAAATCTAACCTCAAACATGCACTAGCTGTGTGACCCTGGGCAAGTCACTTCACCCTGTTTGCTGCAGTTTCCATAACTGTAAAATGCGACCCTGGGGAAGAAAATGGCAAACTGCTCCAGTATCTTTGCCAAGAAAATCTCAAGTGGGATCACAGAGCAAACAACTCAGCAACCACGAGCTGGGCATTCAAACACAAAGAAATGAAATGATCCCCTTTCTCAAGCAGTGTGGTCTCCTGGGGGGAGAGAACACATTCACATACAGTACATGTCAAATACACACCTAACATCAATACCTACACAGGATAGAGGGGCTGGGCATCCTTCTGTTCTGGGAGGATGCATGTTGATGGGCCTGGGGGATCTGGGGGAACCTGAACTCTAATAAGAAAGGTGAGGCCCCTTCTTTACTCATCCTATGCTTGTGTCCTGAGGTCTGTCTCCCCACAAGGAAGGAGAAAAGAGGTACTTAATGTATGATACCAGCCCAGCCCAGCTTATAACGCACCCAGCAGGATCCACTCAGTCTGTGAGCAGGACTGGAGGAGGCAGAGACATGGCAGGAGTGATCAAGAACTGGGGCTGGGCAAGATGCTCAACATTTCCATTTAAAATGAAGTTTCGGGTTTGAAGGAAAAAATCCCACCCAGTCTGCCCTCTTTGTGTGAAGAATGCCAAGGTGCAGATCTGACCTATTCACTTGTAAGGATAAATTCTATGAGTGCAACATGGATGAAGGGCAGCCAGGTGGTGCAGTACATAAAGTGCTGGGCCTGGACTCAGGAGGACTCGAGTTCAAATGTGACCCCAGACACTAAACAGGTGACCCTGGAAAAGTCACTTCACTGTTTGCCTCAGTTTTCTCATCTGTAAAATGAGTCGGAGAAGAAAATGGCAAACCACCTCGAACGAAGCCACAGAGAGTCAGACAGGACTGAACTCAACAACCACAAAATATGGATGACCCTGGATGAGCAGATCTCATGCAAAAGAAATGGAATCGGTGAAAGGGGAGTTAGTCAGAGCAGCCTTGAAAAGGAGAAAAGAATTCCAGGAGCCAGAGTCAGTCAGCAATAAACATTTATTAAGTGCATGCTACTGCGAGCCAGACACCGTGCTAAGCTCTGGGAACACAAAAAGAGAAAAAACAGGCCCTACCCTCAAAGGACTCACGATCTAATGGGGAAACAAAGATCTGGAAGCAACTTCAAGAGGAGACAATCGGAAAATAATAATGGAAAGGCTGCCTGTAGAAGCTGGGATTGGGGCTGGGACTGGAACAAAGCCCAGCAGTACTCAGAAATAACAGAACGAACTCGGCCGATGGGGAGAGGACATCGCAGACAGAAATGAGGAACTCAGGAGCCTGCTGCCCTGGAGCTCCATGCAGAAGGGGGCACAGGGACGGGAGAGACATTCTTCTCTCTAATAATATTTTATTTTTCCCCAATTATATATTAAAAACAATTTCTTATATATTTTTTTAAGTTTTGCATTCCAAATTCTACCCTAGCCTTCCTCCCTTTCCCCCTCTCTGATGGTATAGGAATCCAATCCAAGTGATACATGTACAATCATACAACACATTTCTTTTTTTTTTCTGTTTGAGTCTTCTTGTACAAAATGACTAATATGGAAAAAAGAAAAAGGAAAGGACAGAAAGAGAGAGGGAGAATTCTTCAGTCTGTATTCAGTTAATATCAGTTCTTTCTCTGGAGGCAGACAGCATGTTTTACCATAAGTACTTTGGGATTGTCTTCAATCACTGTTTTGCTGAGAGGAGCTAAGTCATTCACAATTCTTCATAAAATGTTTTCCTGGTTCTGCCAGCTTCATTTTGCATCAGTTCATCTAAGTCTTTCCAGATTTTTCTGAAATCCACCTGCTCATTAATTCTTACAGCACAACAGTATTCCAGTACATTCATATACCACACCATGTTCAGCCATTCCCCAATGGATGGACATCCCCTCAATTTCCAATTCTTGATCACCACAAAAAGAGTTGCTATAAATATTTTTGTACAAATAGGTCCTTTCCCCTTTAAGAAAAAAAATTTCTTTGGGATACAGACCTTGTAGTGCTACTGCTAGTTACGAAAGGTTTTATAGCCCTTTGGGCAGTTCCAAACTGCTCTACAGAATGGTTGGATCAGCTCACAGCTCCACTAACAATGAATTGGAGCTCCAACTCTCCCACATCTTCTCCAACATTTACTACTTTCCTTTTTTGTCAGATTAGCCAATCCGAGAATTGCTTTAATTTGCACTTCTCTAATCAATATGATTTAGGGCATCTTTTCATATGACTGTAGACAGTTTTGATTTCTTTGTCTGAAAACTACCAGTTCACACACTTTGACTATCAATTGGGGAATGACTCATATTCTTATAAATTTGACTCAGTTCTCTGTGTATTTGAGAAAAGAGAACCTTATTAGAAATAGTTGTTGCAAAATATTTTTCCCAGTTTTTGCCTTTCCTTCTAAATTTTCATTGCCCTGGTTTTGCTTGTGCAAAAACTTTTAAATTCTATACAATTAAAATGATCTGTCTTACATTTTGTAACGCTCTTTCTCTCTCATTTGGTCCTAAGTTCTTGGATGGGAGAGACATTGTGGGACAAAAGAGGAACACCTAGCCTGGTTCCTGTGGGAGGGGAGGGGGAGAGGAGGTAGAGAGTCTCTCCAGTCTAGGCCAATGAGCATCACCAACTTCTGAATCTCACAGATTCCTGAACGGAAGGCTTGAGGGCAGGCACACAGGATGTCGATTCTGCCCTAACTGGGGCCCGCTCCTCCCTCCTCTGCACCTCCAGGCCTCCCAGGTTCCTTTCTTCCATCTGGGAGAAGCCTTCCCCAATCTCCCAGAATGCAGGCACCTTCCCTCTGAGGTCATCTCTATCTCTTCACATTGTTTGCACAGAGTTGTTTGCATGCTGTCTCCCAGCACATTACACATGTTTAATAAATACTTGTTGGTTGGGGGTGATTACAAAGAGCCAGCAGAGCATTATGAACAGGTCATACATATTACTATTAAATGCTGCTTTACAAATATGATTTCATTCATTCCTCACAACAACACTGGGAGGCAGGTGGTATTATGATTCCCATTTTATGGCTAAGGAAACTGAGGCAGGCAGATGTTAGGTCAAGTGACCTGCCCAGACAGAACTGCTAAGGGTCTGAGGCAGGATTTGAACTCAGGTCTTCCTGACTGTAGGCCCAAAGCTCTGTCCACTACACCAGCAGCTGCGTCTGGTGGGAGGTCCCTATGTTCCTTTTCTGGCAGGTTTGTTAAATCTGTGGACTGGGACATGATCCTGATGCAGTCTACCTAGATTTGAGTGAAGCATTCAATCAAGGATCTCTTCTTCAGGTGGGAAAGATGCAGAGATGTGGATCAGAGGAGAAGCCAGGCTGGCTCTGGACAGGGCAGCTCAGAGCCAGGGCCAGGGTGACCTGGCCCAGGGGAAGGACCCAGGGCTGTGAACATTCTCTCAGGGACCAGCATGAACACATGGCTGCTCTGATCACCAAACATGCAGATCACACAAGCACCAGGATCTAAAGTGTCCAAAATAACAGGCCAGAAAGGGGCCTCCTGGCTCGTGATATGTCATCACCCCCCTTGGCTCCTGAGCTGGCTTGTCCGGCTGCCTGACCCTTCTCTCTGTTTAGCACACTCTGTTACCAAGGGCAGCCAGCTGGGGGATGCAGTGCTTGGCGAGGACGTACTCAGAAATGCACAGGACAGAAGCAGAGCAAGGTAGAACCAGCATTTAAACCAAGCACGGAGGACAACAGCCCCAGCACTGTGGCCACAGCTTGGCATGCCTAGGTTTGCAAAGCCCTTCACAAAGGGCCCCCTGTGGGCCTCCCCACAGCCCAGAGAGTGGGGAAGGAGTGCAACCCAAGTCAGAGGCTGTCCTGACTCCACACCCAGCCTGCTGTGCTTGGGGCAGTGGGCTCCCATCCACAGACAACCATGTGTCAGGCTCAGTGGAGGAAGGACTCCGTGGAGGGGTGGGTTGTGTCCCACACCAAAAGGAGAGTGCAGGGTGCGTGAATGATGCTTGCCTCCCACCAGAGGATTGCTGTGAGGACTGAATGAGCTCACACTGGTAAAGCCCCTGGCACTGTTTAGTAAATCGCTGCTTGCCTTCCTGCCTCTTCCCTGCCCTCCAGCCCTGAAGGCAGGATGTGACAGGAGGCACTTCCCCTCCATCCATCCCTCTTCCAGAGGGTGGTGGGCAGACTTCCAAAACAGGTTTTGGGGTATTGAGAACAGTGGATGCCTCAGGTTCCTTAGGCTTCTGTTCCTAACTCACTCATGCCTTTCCTTGAATGTATCTCTGCTTTTTTGGTGACTCACTTTCCACCTCTTGTATGGATTGTTTGTGCTTGTCCTTCATTGCCGAAGAAGACCACTTGTAGGGGGGTGCTGAACAAAATGATCTTCCAAGTCTAGAAGCTTGGAGACAGACGGAAAGCGAATTACATCAGTTTTTGCAGATTTTATTCCAGAGGAACAGATCTCCAGAGGAACAGTTGTTAAGTCATTAACGACTATAAAGTACATCTTGGTCACAAAGATCCACAAATTGTTTTATTAAATAAAACCTATTAAGAAATGAAAAGCTCCAGACACCCCTCCCCCTCAACCATACAATGAACTTAGGAGTACTGTCGGTGCATGAGTATGGCTCTGGTGGGGGTGGAGGCAGGGGAGAGGAGGTGGGAACTCTCTCCACCCTGGCACTCAGGTCAGGGGCAAAGGAGGAGAAATGTGCATCCCTCAGAAACAGGGAGATCCTGTATTCCCCAACATCATTAATTCAGGCCAAAAACATCCTCCTGTATTGCCCTTTGTCCCCTCACCAAGCAGCCATCTCTCTCCCTCAGAGCCTCTGTGCCCTTCGTCCCCACCCCCAGCTCAAACAATGCTCTCAGCTCACTTCTAGAGCAGCCAGGGGTACTGGGGGCCTGAGAAATCCAACCACCATCTAGAAAATTCTCAGCTCCCACCTGCCCTGGGGGCTGCCCTTTACAAACCCCAACTATCCTTGTTTGGAAGGATGGGGAATGGGTGCTTCCTCTGTGACATCTATAGGTTCAAATACTGAAATATAGTTTCTGGTGCCATGGCTTAGTTGGGTAAAGCACCTGTCTAATAAAGAAGAGATCCTGGGTTCGAATCCCAGCAGTGCCTTTGCCAAGGGGTGAAGTTTTTTGCATCCTGGGCCATCTCCAGCTGTGCTGATGAAAATCAGATCACGGAACCCAGATGGCTCAGGAGAAGAAAGTAAGGATGGTGACCTTGCACAGCCCTCCCTCACTCAAAGTCAACTGCAAGTATACCATCATCTTGATGTCATGGTTCTTTTTGAGAACCAACAACCATCTAAACGGAGAGTGAATGAAATCCATCAGACTGCGTGGTAACCAATGTAAAAGGCAAACGTTGAATATTAACTTTAAAGCTAAGACTATTTCACAGCCAACTAACCTGCTCAACAGAACAAGCCAAGGGGGCAGGCATTTATTAGGCACCTACACTTACTCAGGGTTGGGCTAAGTGCTGGAGAGACCAAGAACCAGGTGCTCCCACTCTGTATAAACCAGGTCTAGACTGAATAAATAGGGGATATCCACCACAGGGAAGCCCCTGACCCTGAGGCTGCTGGGAAATGACTCCTGGAGAAGGTGGAATTTGGGCTGGGCCCTGAAAGCAGCCAGAGAAAGTGCCCACAGCTCAGAGCCAAAGGGTTTGGATGGTAGGATAGTTAGAGGCCGGGCTTGCTGGGTAGAAGAGTTCTTATTGGGCAGGTGAGAGGGGTAAAAAAAACTGGAAAGGGGAGGGGGCAGGTTAGAGGGGCTTTGAATGCCAAGCCCAGGACTTTGTACTTCATCCTGGAGGCCCTGAGAGCCGCTAGAGTTGACTGAGAGAGGGCAGTGTTTCTCCTTTTCTGTAAGCCTTAGTTGGGACCATATCGTGTGGTTCAATTCAATCCACATTTACAACATACCTGGCATGTGCCTGTCACTGTGCCAGGGCCCAGGACTAGAAGCCAGGCAGAGTCCCAGCATTGAGGAGGATTATAACCAGCTCATATGGTTGGGTCACTGTAAGGATGGCAGACAAAGTCCAGCAGGAAGGGAGTCACAGTGTTGGAGAGAGCCATTCTGGGAGGAGGGATTCCCTTTCACTGCCCCACAGGGGCCAAACAAGGTCCAGCAAACACCTGAATCGGGTATCAAAGAAAGGGAAGGATTTTGGGGGGAGAGGGACAAGGAAGACAAGGACAGCAGGATGGGGAGGG
This sequence comes from Bettongia penicillata ogilbyi, assembly GCA_023548195.1. Lineage (NCBI taxonomy): Eukaryota > Metazoa > Chordata > Mammalia > Diprotodontia > Potoroidae > Bettongia > Bettongia penicillata. Next base: position 2,824,411 of record JAJHZJ010000218.1, read on the forward strand.
CAAGGGGTCTGGGTTGGCGGGTGCCGGGCAGAAGGACGCAGAAGGAGACTACAGAGTGGTTGCACCAGACTCCTTATGTTCGTCCTTCATTGCCGAAGACCATGCCATCAGAGAAATGATGACATGACTTGCACTTGACTTTGTTCTGAGTGAGAGAGGGTGCAGGTCATGTACCTCACTTCTCCTCCAGAGTTATCTGAATCCAGTCACCAGATATTCATCAGGATGACTGGAGATGGCCCAGGATGCTCTGGGAGACCTTGGCCCCCTTAGGCCAAGGTGTTTGCAGGTACTCACTTAGGGTGAGGTAATGCCTATTCATTGTTTAAGAGGTAGCCAGGGCATAGCCCCTTTAATGAAGCCAGGAAAAAGAAAGACATCAGGCTGGGAGGGAAACGGCCACAGTTACTGTTGAAAAAAGCTAGGAAGGTCCAGAAGAGCCCTTAGGCGGCATCCCATTGGCGTCCCAGCTTCAGAGTGCAGTGGGAGAGCAGAGGAGAGGAGACTCCTGGAGGGGACATGAAGAGCAGGGCCGGGCAGTATGCCCGGTTCTTAACCTGCTGTGTCCTGCACTCTGAGGTGCCTAGGGAAACTTACAACTCCTCAGAAAAGCAGTTTTAAATCTATAAAATAAAGTCCATGGGCTTCCAAAAGAGACCAACGCTGGTGAAACAAAGATGTGCTTTGTCCTGTCCGAGCACAGGGGTGGGGCCTGAGGGTTGCAGGTTAGGAGCCCACCGGGGCTCACAGTTTTGGGAAGGACACAGTGTATGGTGGTTGGGGGTAAATGAGAGAGGCCATCAAGACAGCAGACAAGGATGAGGAGCCGTGGGGCAGAAGAGGGAAGGAGAGTTACGAATCTCCTCTGACAAGCCAGGGTAGGAGCCATGAGAAGGGAAGCTGGGAATGGACAGTGCTTGGTGACCAGTGGACATCATGGGCAAGGCCCGAAGGCCAGAAGGCAGGTTTGGGGAAGGGGAGGGATGAAGAGGTGAGCGCTGAAATACCCTCCCAATGACCTCACCATCATGACAGGATCTTTTGGGACATGGCAGCCATAAGCATGCTCACACACAGCTCCAGATGCCTACGGGAGGTGCCGATTCAGGGATCTCTTCAAACTGTCTCTTCCCAAAGCCAGAGGTGCAAAGGATGCAGGGGCACTGGCACAGAGTCACAACTATTGCTTGTGGCACCTGGGGTGGTTTTCACAACAAGTGGTAACTTCCTGGGGTAAAAAAGGGCAGATATGGGGCACTCCTGGCATTATGACCCAGAGAGGATGGACATTTATGTCTTTTAAGACTTTCACCTCCAGCGAGGCCCAATTCAGAGGTCATCTAAAGGAAACTGCAAGAGTCTTCCTACAGAAATGCTCCTGTTGGCACACTGTAGCAGAGGGTCACAGTGGCCAGGGAGACACACTGGTAGGGGGCCTCAAGCCAGCGACTCAGCTCCTGCGGGCAGTCAAGACTACAAGCTGAAGAAAAGTCACCAGCCTGCCTTGGGTAAAGGGAGTTTCCTTTGCTAGGAGGAGCCAAAACCAAGAAAATGCCAGGTCCCAGGGTCTAACCCTCTGGAGGGCATGGAGTTGGGTGAGAAGCTTTTTCTTTTTCTGCTGAGCAGGAGACAGTCTGGCCCAAAGGGTACAAACCCTGAGTCCAGAAGTCAGAAAACATGCCTGGAGGTCCTGTCTCTCAGGCTCCCCACCTTCATGACTCCCTATTGTCCTCTGCTCCTACACCCATCTGAGGTCCTGTCCAGCTCCACATCTGCTCCAACAAGCAGTCTATGCCCACTCAAGTGCCAAGAGCCTACACGTAACAGCTTAATAAAAAATCAAACATCACGCTGATTCAGGAGCACCATTAGAAGCAGATGAGAGAGAAGGGGTGTGTTTCACATTTATTAATAGATCCAAAGTATTCACACTGAAAAGTTAACATTTTAAACTATCAACCAAAACATGATTTACTTACACAATGTTGAACACAGAAAACAAAAATTCCTTTAAGAGCAGAGCATGTTTCAAGTATGAATTTGTACGATGACGTCAAAGCACAGGGTTCCCTGACCCTCCTCACCCTCTGTCTGGCACTCAGGGACTGAGGCACGGCTGCCTCCTCTAAAATACATACTTCATGTGCTTGATGCCATACGTCTTAAAGAACACCATGAGGATGAGGGCCCAGAGGCCCAGGATGAAGCCGCCTGGCGGGTGCCACTCCTTTGGCTTGGGTTTCTGCAAAGCAAGACAACAGTTACATCACACCAGCTGGGCAATCATTAACCTGACAGCAAAGTAAAGCCCAACAGGGTGGGGCAGGATGGGAGTTGGACCAAAAGGGCCCAAAGAGGATGAGCCCCGACCCCCTGGGCACTCACAAGGGCCGCCCACTCACCCTCATCTTCCCTTTGTGCCCAGGAGCTCCAGCTGAAGCTCAGGCTGATTCCTTCCTCGCAGCTGCCAATACAGGTGGCAGAGTGGAAGTAGACACAGACTCAAGTTTTCTACCACGTCTGACAGGGACATGCATGGGCTCCTCCTGCTCTGTTCACTACAGTCTTCTGACTCCTGCGGGGATAACCCTTCCTTCTCCCAGGGCCCCACAAGTCATCGTATCAGGAAAATGAAGTCACAAGCCTTTGGTCCCCAAAAGCACTAACCCAGAACCCACAAATTAAAATATCTGACAGTGAAAAAGCTGCATTTGGTTTAACAGTGACAAAGTAAACAACAAACTGCTTAATAAAAATGAAATTCCTACTTTCTGCCTACTCTCTTGACATGAAAACAAAACCAAGACCTTTTTTAGTTAAAGATGGGCGCTCATCAATGAGCTTACTTTTCTCAGCACCTTGGTTCATTCTGCGAACAATCCTCTATCTCTCCTTTTTTTGTCTCGATATTTATATGTAATTTTTAACAACCTGATTTTCTACTTGATTTAAATGTTAGGGCAACATGAGGTACTTCAATTCTCAATGTGGTACAAAGATGCATTAGAGAAAGGGCTTGGAGCATGTTCCAAAGTGTTCTTGGAATTCCTTTACCTCCATGTAAAAGGGATCAGGCAGGAATCACAAGCCCCATGTCCCTGGTAGGATCAAGGCTCCACAGAGCCAGGAGGTACCTGGCTGTTTATATGTTATCTCTCTCCTCAGGGGATGAGGTTCTTGACAGCACGGATGGGTCAGGGCCTGGCCCACAGTAGGTGCTTTAGTGTTTGGCCGTCTGACTGCTGACTTGACTTCTCTGGGTACTCTAGTCTAGGGTCCATGAAATTCAGATGGAGACTATGAGGAAAATATCCAGTGGCCTCCTGCTCCGCCAGGGGCATTTGCTTATCTGCAGGTTTAGCTCTCAACTGATCCTATCTGGAAGTGAATGATGAAGAAGTTACCCACCTTCCAACAGGGAGGGGACAGCTGGTGCCTGGCTGTGACAGGGATTTTCTACCCCTACAGGGGGTAGGTGGGAAGGGAAAAATTTGCCAAAAATTTCATACACCTCCACAAACAGAGAATGCATTCTCTAACACATGATAGCTAACATGATGGATACCAATGATGAGGATGTAGAAGGCTCTCAATAATACTCTCTCTGTGACAAATATAGGTGAAAAAATTAAAGGGATATAAAATTGGGTTACTGGATTGATTTTCCTGCTTTCATCAAATTCCTTATTTAAATGTTTTGATTCATTAAAATCACTGATATAAAAAAAGCTTTAATATAAAAAATACTCATTAAATGTATGTGGTAGATTTAGCACTTGTGTGATACTATCACAGCACATAGCTATATAAGCACATCAGTTTGACAATTGGAACGCCAAATGCGAAATCTTTTTGCAATGACAGGAAGACACTGCTGAGGAAGCTTGATATTCTTACCTAATGTTCTTACCATAACAAGTAAACAGGAAAACAAAAGAAATAAGGGAGTTTGCTGCTAAATGGAAACAGGATGAATCCCAGGTGTCCTTGGAAGGGGCAACTAAAAGAAACTAGAAGGGTGGGCTTCACACACATCCAGAGGCAGCAAGAATCACCACTTCATGGGATACTGGGTCATCATGTGTTGCAATACAAATGATGCTCTTTGCAAAAGACCACAATGAAAACGGATGCAGTTTATGACAAACACTGGTTGCTGAGGCTCTAAGAGAAAGTGGAAATCCTCTGATGGGCTTCGTTCCATAAAATGGACACACACTGCTACTCGGCAATTTCAATGCAAAGGTGGACGAAGGAACGGCCCAGGAGAACTCTGGGGAAAAGTCCTTCAGGAAGGGCTGAGCAGGTGACACACAGGCCCTGTCCCTTCTCCTCTCAGCAACATTGACTTCAATAAGAAAATTCTTAGGTGTTGGACATGGTGAGCACCAACTAACACCATGATCCCAAAACACAAGGTACATGAGCAGACAATACAAGGTGTGCCGCTGACGTGGGTGTCATCTCTGAATAAATTGTCTATGCAGCGATTTGTCAGAACTAAGATCATGAGAAAACAAAGCGACTCACAAATGAAACAATTCAGCCCTGCACTTGTGAAGTGATAATCAAAAGTGGGGGACAGTCCACAGAAATGACAACGAGGCCAATGGGAAGGATCTGCCAAAGCCAGGAGACCACAGGCATGAGATGGATAAACAGATGGAGGGATGCTGTCCAGGGCTGAACGTCAGGAGGGAAGGGCCACTTGCAGATGGCATTGTGCTGACCACACCAAATACCTTGGTGTTGCTGTGCCTGAGCTATTTTTTGGTCTTATAAGATTCTTTGTGACCCCACGTAGGATTTCTTGGCAGAGATACTGGAGGGGTTTGCCATATGTTTCTTTAGTTCATTTTACAGATAAAGAAACTGAGGCAAACAGGGTGATGTGACTAGCCCAGGGTCACACAGCTAGTTAGTGCTTGAGGATGGATCTGAACTCATAGAGTAGAGTCTACCTGCCTCTAGACTTGATGCTCTAAGTACCATACTACCTAGCTCCCCCACACCAGGCCTCAGATAACCACTCAAAGGAGTTTGGCTTTGACATCAACTCAGGAAAAACCGAAAGACTGAAGAATGTCACATGCTCAGAGCTCATCAGCATGCTTCTGGTATGGGTAGTACCAATGAACAATGAACAAGGTCTCTGTATGGCCCTTAGCACAGCCCCTGGCACACAGGAGGTAATTAATAAACACTTGTTCTTATCCTTTCCCTTCCCTCCCCTCATTGGGTTGAGCAAAGGCAGACACTCCCAATGGACTGTCTTCAGGAAAACTGCAAGTACCTTTCCCAGGAATTCTTTCCTGACCCCAAGCTTCACAGGAAAGCAAAAGCACCATCTTTTCAATGCTAGCCTGTACTGGCATTGCTATATGGCAGCAAAACATGGCAGACAAAGAGTCCAAAATAAGGCACGCCAAAGAGGCACATGGTGAACAAAAACAGGCCACCCTTTAGGAGGGATGAAGCCGCCTAAAGGTGATCTACAAGTGCATGTGTCCTGGGTTCCAGGATCTGAAGCATTCACATGATCCAACCCAGGAAAGTTTTATGAAGGAGCCCCACACAGCCCCTCATCCAATGACCTTCTGACCAATGTTCTCAGACCCAGGATCAAGAAGTCACCCTTCTGAAAGATTTCAAGAGTGAGGGTGAACCATTAAACAAATGCTTCTTTCTGATCAATTTTAAGCAGAATCACATGAATTGGAGAGCTGGTAGGAGGCCACTTGGATGCTTGGATTCATCAGACTCTGGAAAAAACAATCCAATTGCTGACAGAAAGAGGTTTGTCTGCAGGTATAAAATGAGTGTTTTCTTTCTCTGGACTAATTCATCCTGACAGAAAGTGTTCTGGGAGTTGTCTGAGGAAGAGAGAGCAGCCTTTGCTTTCTGTGCAGCTTGGACTCTTGGCTTGTGGGAAAAGGTCAGACATCCTCTTTGCCTTTCCCAGCACCCATTTTCCATTTCTTTCCCCTTGCCAATGTCTCTGCGGCGCAGTACGGCCCACCTATCCTTCCCAGCACTCTCTCCTCTCCAGCTTGCTGGTACTTGGCCCTCGTGTGACTGCTTCTTCTCAGGATCTTGCTGGATTTTCCTCCATCTCCTGCCTCCTGAATCTGGGGGGGCCTCTAAAGGCCTTCACTTTTTCTCTCTATGCATGCTCACTGGGTGATCTCACAGGCTCCCATCATCCCCTAATCTCTCTCCTGAACTACAGTTCCACAACATCAAACATCTCCTGAACATTTTAGACTGGATAACTGGAGGTGAAACAAGGATGTCCATTATCACCACTGTTATTCAATATGGTACTAGAAATGTTACCTGTGGCAGTAAGAGAAGCAAAAGAAACAGAAGGAATGAGAATAGACAAAGAAGAAACTAAGTTATCACTTTTTGCAGCCATTATAATGATATATTTAGAGAATCCTAGAGAATCAGTAAAAACCTACTTGAAATAATAAACAACTTAGGCAAAGTTGCAGGCTACAAAATAAATCACCTTTATTTCTATATATTACTAACAAAGCCCAACAGCAAGAGCTAGAAGGAGAAATTCCATCCAAAGCTACAGTAGACACTATAAAATATCTGGGAGTCTACCTGCCAAAACAAACCCAGGGACTATATGAACACAATTACAAAATACTTTTCGCATAAAGTCAAATCTAAATAATTGGAAACCCAGCACTTGCTCCTAGGCAGGCTAAGCTAATATAACAAAGAACTACTATAATAAAAATGACAACTCTACCTAAATAATTTACTTATCCAGTGACATACCAATCAAACTACCAAAAAATTGTTTTATAGAACTAGAAAAAATATTACCAAAATTCATCTGGAAGAACAAAAGGTAAAGAATATCAAGAGATCAATATCAAAAGAAATGCTACGGAAGATAGCCTAGGCATACCAACTCTTGAATTGTATTATAAAGTAGCAATCACCAAAACCACTTGGCACTGTCTAACAAAATAGAGGGATAGATAAGTGGAATAGGTTAGGTACACAAAACACAGCTGTCAATGACTATAGCACGCTATTGTTTGATAAACCCAAGGACTCCAGCTTCTGAGATAAGAACTCACCTGTCTGACAAAAATTGCTGGGAAAATTGGAAAACAGTGTGGCAGAAACTGGGCACAAACCAATGCCTGACACCAAAGACCAGAATAAAGTTCAAATGGGTATACAATCTAGTTATAAAGGCTGATACTATAAACAAACTAGGGGAGGGAGAATTAGTTTATTTGTCAGATTTATGGAAGATGGAGGAATTTATGACCAAATAAGAGATACAGAACATTATGAAATTCAAAATGGATAATTTTGATTACATCAAATTGAAAAATTTTTGCACAAAGCCAATGCAACCAAGATTAGAAAGGAAGCTGAAAACTGCAAAATAAAAGCCTCTGTGATAAAAATCTCTTTTCTAAAATATATAGAGAACTGAGCCAAATTTATAGGAATACGAGTCATTCCCCAATTGATAAATGGTCAAAGTACATTAACAGGCAGTTTTCAGAGAAAGAAATTAAAGCTATCTGTAGTCATATGAAAAAATGCTCTAAATCACTATTGATTAGAGAGATGCAAATCAAAACAATTCTGAGATACCACATCACATCTATTAGATTGGCTAACATGACAAAACAGGATGATAAATGTTGGAGAAGATGTGGGAAAGTTGGAACACTAATTCATTGCTAGTGGAGCTGTGAGCTGATCCAACCATTCTGGAGAGCAATTTTGAAAGTATAACCAAAAGGCTACCAAAATGCACATACCCTTTGACCCAGCAATATCACTTCTAGGACCGTATCCGAAAGAAATCGTAAAAATGGGAAAATGGTCCCACCTGTACAAAAATATTTATAGCAGCTCTCTATATGGTGGCCAAGAACTGGAAATCGAGGGGGATGCCCATCAACTGGGGAATGGCTGAACAGGTTGTGGTATATGACTGGAACAGAATACTATTGTGCTATAAGAAATGACAAATAGGCACACTTCAGAAAAACCTGGAAAGACTTACATGAATTGATGCTGAGTGAAGTAAGCAGGAGAACATTGTGCACAGTCACAGCCAGTGTGAGAGGACTGTTTTTGACAGACTTAGCCCCTCGCAGGAATGCAAGGACCTAACACATTTCCAAAGGACTCATGATACAAAATGCCATCCACATTCAGAGAAAGAACCATGGAGTTGGAACGCAGAATGAAGCAAACTATTTTCTTTTGTTATGTTTTTCTCATGATTTCTTGCACTCATTTTAATTCTTCTATGCAACCTGACAACTATGAAAATGTGTTTAATAGGAATGTATATGTAGAACCCATATAAGATTTCATGTCATCTTAGGGAGGGAGCGGGGGAAAGGGAGGAAGAAAATTTGGAACTTATGGAAGAGACTACTGAAAACTGAAAACAAATTAAAAAATTGGGGGAAAAAATAAAATGACAAGTCTAATACAACATGTTACATTTTACTTCTCCAGTCATGTACCTTTCTGACAGGAGGGGAAAATGTTTCATAATACATTCTCAGGGATCATAATTGGACATTTTCACTAAACTGTGAAGTACAAGTGATGACTAATACCATTTTTCTTTAGTAAATATTCATGTTAGAAAAAAATGTTCTGGATAAAGAACAAATTTGTCTACTTAGGAGAAAAAGCATTGGCAAATGGCAAAGGGATGTTGTAAACTATATAAAATAATACAAATTGTTATGTTGAGAACATCTTATATGTGTATGTACCCTAAAATCTGCCTTCTGTTACTGAAAAAATTTTTTTCTAAAAAATCAGTAATTTTTGGATATGTAAAAATATCTTTAACTACCTGTTGAATTGATGAAGGATGAAATCTGAATCTTTTAAAGATATGATGGCTAATTATTTAGTACTGTATAAAATAAAAAACCTAACTAAACTATGGGGAAAAAAAGATAACTTCTTATCTTTCCCCTCAAATGTTCCCAATTTCTGCATTCATATACGAGAGCAGCCAGGGGGAGCCACAGTGCAAAGAGCAGGAAGACCAAGTTCAAATCCAAACTTAGATACATGCCAACTGTGGGACCCTAAGAAGTCACCTCACCCCTGCTTGTCTCAGGCTCTCCAGCTGTAAAATGAGGATAACAATAGCACCCATTGAATCACTCACAGTGACCATAACCAGCACCAAGCCCAAGCACTCTTCATTCAATCTCCATCTCACCATCACAATATCATGAGATGCTTTATCAAATCCTTTGTTAAAATCGAGGTGAGCTTTATCCACAAGGCACACAGACAGCCCTGCCCTACCCTGTCGAAACAGTCAATAAATATGTGTTAAGTGCCTACTATGTGCCAGACACTGTGAAAAAAGATAGGAAGGCAGGCAGTCAGGCAGGCAGGAAGGAAGGAAGGAAGGGAGAGAAATAAGGTTAGTCTAGCATCATCAGTCTATCACTAAGACTACTGTCACTCACCAACTCTTTTAAGATCCATTCTAGAATTTAACCAAGTCATGATGTCAGACTCACTGGCCAATATGACCTCCCACCATCCTGAGGCACTGCATTTAGCTTGCATTCCTAGTCCTCAGATGTCCCTGCCATGGTTCAGATGTCCCTGCCATGGTTCAGCAGTCCCATTGGCCAACCGTGTTAACTGGTCAAATCAACATTCTGTGGCAGGTCCACAATTAATCTGTAAAAACCACAAGCCTTCAACATGCATACTGTTTAATTTCTAAAAATGAAACTTCATAGGCATTTATGAATTTAATTAAAGCAATTCAAATGAAAAACATACATTATATTCTTTAAAATGAGGTTTCCTCTCTAGTATTTGAAATTGCAACAGAAACCAATCTGATGATTTGATTTCAGCCATAGGTTGCTAGGACTTCAGAGATCGGCCGGTCCGTCTGAGGCCAAGCAGGATGAGCACACTGCTCACTGACACGGTCAGTCAGTGGTCTCGTCAGACTAGAATCTCAGGCCAGGCCTCTTTCCACAATCAACCCTCCCCTTTTGCCAAGGAACAGCCACACCTTGCAGATGTGCTCATTTCATGGATCTCCTTGAACTATCCGCTCCTTGTCTTGGGTCTGAGGCAAAAATCCTAACACGACCCTTCACTTCAATTCAGCCACTGAGTTTCAGAAGTCTTTTGGATTTTCCGTGGAATGTTATTTCTTTAAAGAATTTGAAGGAGTCAGTGAGTCACCTGACTGATCTAGGAATATGGACTGGGATCTTGGATTTCCATCTAATGTGCTTCCCGTGAGATTCCACATGAAGCTGGTTCCCAGGTTGGACAGCATCGTCCTGACATATGAATTCAAGGGCACAACATGACCAGTACTTCTTGCAGGAGGACCGTGTACGCTATTTTAAAAAAATTCTTTAAGACCAAGTCAACAAAAGAAAAAACACTGGTAATTATGAAATGCCATCATCACCGAATCATCTTGAAATAACGATCTTGAAGACAAAAGATTCTAAGTACAGAGGAGTGAGAAATGCTCAATGTTAAACTGGACACATGTGAATAGTGCCACAGTGCAATTTGACAGTTTACTCCTTGGTTAAAGGCTGCAGATGGCAGCCCAATTAAGCTCCAAGGGAGAATCAGTACCTGTCCCAATAAAATTCAAACTAAACAAATGTGTCCTAAGCATCCAATACATGCCAGGCACTGGGAAGGGACTACTTGGGGTATTTTCTTGGAAAGGTTGGGGCTCCCACTGGGACTCTGCACCAGAGAGAACAGAGGAGACAAAGGGACAAGGTGAGCTCCACATCAAGGGAAGGAACCTGAAAGATGGAGAGGAGACCAGGCATTCCCAATGGGAACATGCACAGATGCCATTCAGAACTTGGGTGGCAGCTTGGAGTCAAACTGGACAGAACTAGTGAGTGACGTAAAATAAAGTTTCAAAGGCAGGCTGGGGCTAGACCACAGGAAGGACCTGTCTAACACAGACATGGGGCAACCCTGGAGAATGGGGACACATGGAGGGAGAACTGATGAGGAAGAAGCAGCAAGACACTGGCCTCGGAGAGGGCCCCGGGATGACAAGTTTGAAGGAGCAGGCTTGCAGGGATCTGGCCTGTAGAAAGTTGGAGCTGTGGGGATGACCACAGGAAAGGGGGAGTGCGATCATCCACCCAGAAGGGGTCGGCGCTGTGGGGATGACCACACGGAAAGGGGGAGTGCGATCATCCACCCAGAAGGGGGCAGCGCTGTGGGGATGATCACACGGAAAGGGGGGAGTGCGATCATCCACCCAGAAGGGGGCAGCACTGTGGGGATGACCACACGGAAAGGGGGAGTGCGATCATCCACCCAGAAGGGGGCGGTGCTGTGGGGATGACCACAGGAAAGGGGGCGTGCGATCATCCACCCAGAAGGGGGCAGCGCTGTGGGGATGACCACACGGAAAGGGGGAGTGCGATCATCCACCCAGAAGGGGTCAGCGCTGTGGGGATGACCACACGGAAAGGGGGAGTGCGATCATCCACCCAGAAGGGGGCGTGCGATCATTCACCCAGAAGGGGGAGTGCGATCATCCACCAGAAGGGGGCAGCCTCCGAACTGTTCAAATGCACCCAAGACTTGACTCCAATGCTTTGTGAACAGTTACAGAACTATTGTTTCTTAAATAAAGAAATAGGATTCGCTCTCTCTTCCCCTGCCCCCATGATGGTAACCCAATTATTTCTGCTTGATGAGGCTCCAGTGCCAAATGGCAGGAGCATGCCCGCCCTCCTCCCAAATCACTCTGGCTTTCTTCTCTTCTGATTTATCTAGTCCAGACTCACCTGCGCACTCTTGGCTTCCTCATTGAATGCGAGGAGCATCCAGCACAGGGCCCAAAGCACTGTGGGTGCTTAATAAACACCCGTTCATTGACTGACTTACACAATTCCTCATTGGTCTCTAAGAAGACTCCAGGATGAGGACCATGGTGGGCCCCTCCATCCGCCTCAGGGGAGAACTGGCCTGGATGGGGCTCCTCCCTCAGAGCCTGGGACACAGGAAGCACTAATAACAGGCTTTTATTCACTCATCTAATCAAGGCACAGGCTCATGAACCTGCTCTGTGGCTGGTCTCTCCCACTCTGTCAGGGTGGGGAGCCCTACCAAACCTTCTGAAATGAGAAACATAGACCCAGCTCCAAAACGAGATGCTCATGACAAAGCTTCCTAACGTAAGGGAGAGCATCTAAACATCAACTCCATTCTGACAGCGCTCCCTCCTTACTATTTCTTCTCTTGCAATGAGAGGAAAGAGACACTAGAGACAGACAAGCAGGAGAGAAAAGGGGAGGAAGGAGGGAGAGAGGGAGAAAGAGTGTGGACTACATAGCAAGGAGTTACCTTTAATCCAACAGAGAGTGATGCCAGTCCCACTTGGCTACAAGTCAAAGACGAAGGCCCTCTGGGTCAACAACAAGGTACGTGGGAGGAGGGGTCCACGACGAAGGTGAATTTGGGCCCATCTTGGCACTCTCCTCGGATCCGCACAAGAGCTCGGGGTGCTCCCAGGCGCATCCCTGCCCTCCGCAGCTCCCTGCAATGCCTCGCAGGCCCCTCACACGTCTGCAACTCAGACCCTGAGCTGAGGGAGCGCCATAGGCCTCATTCCTTTCATCCTTCCCCATGACCTCCTCACTGTGTACCACAAATGCAAAATTAATTAACTTATTATAGTTAAAGTAACTGATACTAAAAGACTGAGTCTGCATTTGTGGGTTTTTCATGACTGCAGGACTCAGAATCAGGAAGACTTGGGTTCAAACCCTGCCTCAGACACTTCCTAGCCAGGTGGCCCTGAATAAGTCACTTCCCCTCTCTAACCTGTAAAATGGGGAGAACAACCATACCAACTTCACAGGGTTGCTGTAAGGACCAAATGCAGTAACACATGACAACTTTAAAGTGCCCTGAATAAATGCACACTAAGGCTGTTCTTATCATTATCCTCATTGCCATCTCTCCATCTCCTCCCTTGTGCCCCATGGGGGGCTAACAACAAGGAGATGCTCCATAAGGTCTCCCAGCCAATGCAGATCTGGGGTGTCTCGGGTCAGCCCACACTAAACTCACCCTTCATGCTAAAAGCATCTCTGACTGATCCCACGTCCATCTTGTCTGCACACACAACCATCTGCAGCTGCCGTTAGAGGTGCCAGAGCACATAGTAGGTGCTTCAGAAATGTTCCTTGACTTAATGCAACTATCTGGCCACAATGTAGACCACATGACCTATGTCAACAGTTAAAACCAGGAAGAGGCAAGGGAAGGGCGTCAATTTAGGCCTGGGTGCCCCCGATTTTTACAGAAATACTGCAAACATGTCTGTTCCCATCATGGACTCGCTCTCTCTAGTGCACAGGATTGTTTCCTGACACCTTCCTTAGCAGCAGCTTCTTCCAACAACCATGGTTGACATTTGGTAGTCGGTCTTCAACGCTTTTATTCACAATTAACTCACAGATGGGTCTCATTTAGACACTGGCAACCACAGGGGCAAGGGCTGAGCCTCCCACACAATGACTGTCTCGATGTGGTGAAGGCGATCATTGCACAGAGAAGGCCACTGGAACCCCCTCCCCCAGATAATAACAGCTATAATACAAAAGTAAACGTCATGAACAAATGCTGAACTGCCCACGGGCCACAGATTATGGAAATGCCTGATATTTCGAATTAAAAGGTAGGTAGCTAAGCAACAGTGAACTTCCCATTGTGAACGGTACCCAATCTCTGGCCTGGATGAGGCAAGATGCACATCACTGCAGGAAACTTCAAAAACCAGTTAACAGAGCACAGTTCCAAGGATTGTAATTAAGGTAAGGATGAAACTAAGGATTTTCAAATTAAATGAGTCTATAGGGAAATGGATGGAAACTGTCCAAGATTTTCAATAAGGCCTTTTCATAAAACATATAGAACATAAAAATGCTATTAAAATGGATTTTATAGAAAGAAAAAATGATCAAGCAAATGTTCTGAAGGCATTGTGAGAATTACTTAACAAATGATGCTTTTCACTCTCCATTGTTGGATGGGAAGGAGGTTATTAGAATTTCCACATTTATACAAGTTTGGGTTAAACAAAAATGCCAAATGTGGATGAGTACCTACGAATGAATGACTGAAGCCTCATTGAATGAAGCCCTGATGTGCGCCAAGCACTACAGACTTAACAAGCAAGACTTTGCCACCCCCTCTTCCCTCCGGAAGCTCCAGCTCTGGCAACACAAACAGTCCACACCAAAGTCCCACTTCCAGGATGTCCATTCATTGGCTTTAGCAGGATTACTATGTGAGGAGTGACGTCACAGGAACGTACAAAGTTGTCTTGAATAAAGAGAACTGAGTGGAGCCTCAGCAGGATGGGATTCCATGATAAAAATAAATCCATTTTCTCCTACCTGGGTATTGTCAGTCATTTTTCTTCATAAAGCAACAGCAGGCGTGACTGAAACATGTATTCTGAAGTGTAAGTTTGCCATGTGATGTAAAAACACACAAGGAACCAGGTATCCACATGTGTGAACGCATCCATGATTGGGAGGCCCATGAGGGAAGGGGGAGGAGTGGGCACAGCCCCTCAAGCTCCCCCCTCCACCAAGGAGAGTGGCAGCTGCCAGGAGGGAAGGAGGAAAAGGCCTGGGGCCCTGGGAGCTCACAGGTGGAGCTCACAACCCCTCCAATGACACACGTGTCACCGTGACTGGTGGCATGACTCCGAGAGAAGAACATGGCCCTAGAAAGTCCAATCCTCTTGGGTAAGGACAGAAAAGCTGCTTTTGTTTTGGGTGGGATGGCAGGGTAGGGAAAGGGAGAAGGAGGGGCTGAGGGAGCAATACCACTGCTGTTGCAGCTCAGCTAAAGCATAGTGGAAATGTGTGCCCAAAGTTACCTTTGGCTTGGTCATTCCACCATTTAGCTTGTACTATAATGAGATCAAAGAGAGGGCACCTCTATGCCGACAGGTGCAAGAAATATTGATTTTTTTCACTTATTACTCTAATTTCAGTTGCATCTGACTCTTTGTGGTCCCATCTAAAGTTTCCTTGGCAGACATACCACAGTGCTTTGCCATTTCTTTCTCCAGTTCCTTTTACAGATGAGCAAACAGGGGTAAATGACTTGCCCAGGGCCACACTAGCATAAGTGTCTAAGGCCAGATCTGAACTCAGGTATTCCTCACTCCAGGCCTAGTGAGGCTCCGAAGACGACAATCTGCACGGAATTCAAGGTAAACATCACAAAGAAGGCAACAGAGAGGTGTGGGGGATGGGCAGCCTTGCTCCAGGAACCAAAGAACGAGAAGAGAACGCATCACCAAGGAAATGTATCATGGGACAGCAGATGAAGGGGCACATCAGGGGGCTCAGGGAGGAAGCCCACTGCAAACTGACCCAGGATCAGCTGGGTCAGACTTGGGGAGTCAAAACCTCAGTCCTTGAAGGGAACTTCTAACCAATGAGAACCCGGACCACCTGAAATAAGTTAGTGTCTAAAGTTACATTGTTGAGGAAAAGGCACTTCTGGAGATGGAAGTGTTTCTTTAAATATTTAAGAAAAAAAAAAACAAGAGGAATAAGAACTCTCAACATCAGTAAATGTAAGCACTCAAAGAATACTTGCTGAATGGTCATCCATGTGAAGTTTGCTGGTGGAAACTTAATCCATAGCTGAGTCCTATCTGTATGTCCTATTTTTCTCAGATATTCTGTAAAATAATTTCTACTTGGTTTCGTTTTTGATTACCTGATTTAAAATGTAGAACTAATCAAGACCGGATCGAGAGCATCTCAAAAATATTTACATATGGCTAATTATATCAAAATAGGAAACAATCCAGGACAGCTCACAAAAATGAATCCTATTGGGTCATACAGGTATATGACCATGGGGCAAAAAAAAAGTCCCTATTATCCCTGCTAACAGATAATAGCACAATCCTCTTTGAGTATTTGTATAAAATAGGCTCCCTTGTATTACCTAAGGGTTATGAAAACAAAGGTCTCTTTTTAATCTGTAAAATAATTTGGTTAATTTAAACTCATTCTCCTTTTTTAGGTAATAAAAATGGCCTCCATTAGCCTAAAACAATAATGGTGAATGAGTCTCAGTACCTGGGGCATCTGTGACAATCAAAGCTAAGCAAAGAGATGGTACTGTAAGGGCCTTCCACTTCAGACGATGCTCCTGCACCAGGAGATTTGTCCAGATGGGAAATTCTTCCAAATGGAATCAGATGTCCCAGTCTAGGATGTCCCTATGGAAGCTGACACCGGCTGGCTGGGGAAGGCAATAACCCACCTTGCATTTATCTGAGGTAAAAGTAGAAATTTGGTTACACATGGTCAGTCTTTCTTAAAGGACAGCCTTGCCCAAAACCATGGGGCTTCACTCTACAAAGAATGTAACACAGAAAGCGGGTCATGCCCAGGGTCCAAGATGGCTTTTAAAGACTCCAAGTTCCCGCGGGGTTCCGTCAGTGGCTGCTGCCTCTCTTCTCCCTTCTATTCTCCACCAATCAGCCCCAGTGAAGGCCGTTAAGTGCCACATTCAGGATGACCTGAATTCAAATCCAGCCTCAGGCACTCCCCAGCTCTGTGACTCGGGACATTTCCTCAGCTACTCAATGGGGACCATGACAGAGTCATCTCCCAAGGTTGTTGTGAGGGTGAAATGAGAGGCTACTTAAACAGCACTTAGCACATGCCTGGTACACAGTAGGTCTCACTCACTCCCCCTGCCTATTTCTATCCTGGCCGCTTATAGATCAACATATCCAAGCCTGTTTCTGCTCTCACATCACCAATAGCTTCCTGGCCATTCCAGCCGGGATGTCCTGGCCATATCTCAGGCATTGGCAGGTCAGAGCTGCTCTCACTCTTCCTGGGTCTGTCCAGGCCTCCACCCATGCTGTCTGCTCTGCAGACCACCGTGCCTCCCACCTCTGGACACAGTGCCAGATCACATCAGTAATACCACTAGTTGTACAATTAGCATTTCGAAGGAATGATGTACGGCCGGATCAGATCACTGGCGTGGTGATCCCTGCCCACCCTCCTCTCCATGACTTGTCTGTCCTTGACTGTCCTGGAGGTCAGGGACTGTCACACTTCTGAAATCTGAAACCCTGAGCACACAATAATGCTTTTACATTCAGTCCTTTGGGGTGATTCATTTACTTTTCCAAACTATATATTTTTTTCCATTAAGCACTGATTTTTTTCTCTCTTCTATTCTGCTCCCCCTTCCCTGCCCCCCTAATAAAGACTCCCAGCCACACTGGTCAGACCCGTACATGCTTCCTTTGGCAGCCTGAATCCAGCCCATTTCTGGCTTCATATGCAGGCCTCTGGAATCAGGGCGGTGTCATGGTCAAAGCTGTTTCTCTTTCCAATGTTGCCATGACTGTAAATTCTCCTGGTTGTGCTCCGCTCAGGCTGGACCAGTCCATAAAGATCTTCACAGCTTTCCCTGAAGTGCTCTGTTTTCTCATTTCTCATTCGCACTATTTTATTTTCAAGGGGTTCATGATTTACGATCTACAGTGAAGATCAGTATTGTGACATCACATTTGTGGGTGACAATAAAGTAAAAGGTAAAAAGTTGCTAGGTATTTCCCTCCAGTTCTGCTACCAAATGAAGCCTACAACTTACTCATGTGTTCCACCATGCTTTAAAATCCTGAAAATGAAGGAGCTGAAGATTTGTATACAATAACGAAGTGGAAGAAAGGGAGGAGGGAAGAAGAAAGGGTCTTCTCTCTGTCTTCATTCTCCTTAGTCTCCCTGCAGCCTCCAACACAAGGACTTGCTCTCTCCTCCTGGACACACTCCTTCTGCTAGGTTTTTGGGTCACTCCTCCCCCCGCTTCTCCTTCTCCATCTCCTTAGCCCGATCCTCCTCTAGACCACGTCCTCTACCCATGGGTGTCACTCAGCATCTGTCCTGGGCCCTCAGCTCTTCTCCCTCTTCCCTAATTCATCGGCTCCTATGGATTCAATGACCATCCAATGCTGGTGATTACATCTCCAACTGCATGTCCAGTAGATACCTTATACTCAACCTGTCCCAAACACAACTCACTCTCTTTCCCTCAAACCCTCCTGACTTCTGACCTTCCCTATTACTGATACCACCATCTATCCCAGTCTGAATCCTCAGCTTCATAACCTAGGAGCCATCCTGGACTCCACACTCTCTCACTGCCCCTCTCCTAGTTCGAATATGGTGCCAAGGTGGCCAATTTCGCCTTCACAGCATCTCTCCTATCCACCTTCTCTTCTCCTCTGACATTGCTCCCACCCTGGTGCAGACCCATCCCCTCACCCTCCATCACTGCTGTAATCAATGTTGGGGAGGGGGGGGGGTCTGCCTACCTCAATCCCTCCCCACCTCCCTGCTCTTGTCACTCCAAGTGACTTTCCTAAAATGCACCCCCATCCCATCTCACTCAGTAACCTCAGATGGCTCCCTACTGTTTCTGCTGGGCACTCAAAGCCCTTCCTAACCTGGCCCCTT
The DNA here is from genome assembly GCA_023548195.1 of Bettongia penicillata ogilbyi. NCBI lineage: Eukaryota > Metazoa > Chordata > Mammalia > Diprotodontia > Potoroidae > Bettongia > Bettongia penicillata. The sequence continues at coordinate 2,842,986 of JAJHZJ010000218.1, forward strand.
CCTTCCTTCCCAGCAGGCCTGCACCTCACTGCCCACCATATACTCTTCCACCCCAACCCCACGTCATCCTAACCACCCAGCATGACCTGGGAGTGGAGGGGGGTAAATGCCAGCTCTGGCCTGACTGCTTCCTCAGTGGCATCGAGCCTGTCACTGGCCCTTCCTCCTCAAGCTCCCATGCCAGCTACTTCTGTCCCCACGTTTTCAGCTTCTTTTTATGTGCTGCCTTCCCCCTCAGGCAGGGAGCTCCTCCAAGGCAGACGGTCCCAAGTGCCTGGCACACAGGAGGTACTTACTCAATGCATGACTGACTCTCCAAGCAACCTTCCAATGGTAATGGTTGAGAGGCTTCTTTCTCCCTCTACAATCAGACCTCCCTTTTATAAAAAGCAGAGGAATTCTTTTAAGCGGTGCTTAGAATCCGCTTCTGTTTACACCCAACTTTTCAGTAATTCATCTTTGGCACAAAGCTACAAATGGACAAAACTTCCCTCCATTTCCCAGTATTTTACACATATGCATTTCTGTGGTTTGAAAGGTGCTCTAATTAAAATTCCTGAAATGTCAACACTTTGAGACAAGTTGTTTGAAAATGATGCTACACATTGGAAACAGTGACGAGACAGTCTGATCTTTGCTTCACATGGGATTCGTAAAGACATGGGCTTCCTTCTTAAATCCAGCGCCTCCCCGCTTCATGTTGTAAGAGGAACAGCCAAGTACGGGCAACACAGGGGATAGAGAAATTAATTAGCGGCCCAGCCCTGTGTTTAGGGGTAAACTGAGATTCTGACATAGTTTGAAAAAAGTGGCATCAAGCATAAAGATAATATACTATAAACATTTTCCCTGAATTTCTTTTTTAATAAAAGATGAAAATAAATTTTCAAACAAATTCTAGTTTAGATGAAAACATTTAATATTACACTGTTGCCAGTTGGGGGAAAAATCTGAAACAAAACTCAGTAAGATCTCTTCTTTCTCCAGCTCCAAGAGAGATATCTTTCACTCTGTTTTTTTTTTACTCCTGGTCTTTTTCAACTCTTTCTCTATAGAAACACAGACAGAAACATTCCCTCGAAGAAACTTAAAAAAAAACAAACCTGCCTTCATTGTTCACTATATTTCAAAGTAAAGCAGGTAAGTCATATCCAAAGTAAGTAAAAACAGAGTCAGCCTTTGAGGAAATAAGAGTTTTACATGGGAAATGAACCCCTTCTATCAATGTTCCCTCACCCTCAAAATGATGGACAACTGCCCTCTGGCTTAGGACGTACACAAGAAGCTGGAAAAGATGGCAATTTTAATTGAGTTGAGCATCTTTGATTCAAAATAACAAAATGTAGGATTTCCCTGTGGTAGAAGGTAAATGAAGGCCTCAGACTGGGCACCAAGCTCTGTCACCTATGTGCTAGTAGAGGCAGCAAACAAACCTTTTGTCGCAAAATTGGCCATTGTTAAGATCATGTGTGAATTATACTTTGTAAACCGAATCACTTACACACATTATGGCTGTTCACACAGTCTCTGTTTACTGAAATCATTTCTTGGTGCATCAAAGTGGAACTTATTTTCCTGTCAGTGAAGTTTCTAGACCCTGGATTCAGGATCAAATAATCATAGATATGACCAAAGATCAGTCAAAATGCAAAGCCTTGACTAATGGTGAAGAACTTCCAAAGATCTCCACACTCTTCAATATTTTTAGTGGTTCTATCTGGTTGCCAATCAGTGAAACATCAGAATAAACAAAACTTCAAATAATCCAAAAGGGAGGAAAAATGCTTGGCGGGCACAGCCACAACATGGTACCCATGAAGACTTGCACATAAACAAGACCCTAAGAGGAAGCAGGTTTAAAATCCTAGGGGAAATGGGTTTTTTTATAGAAGGATTGAAAGAAGGAGGGCAGCCCTTATTTACAGCTGTTATTGTCAAAACTACTTGGTACTTGTCTAAAAACAGAAAAGTAGATCAATGGTACCTGACCAGGTCAGGAAGAATCAGGAACAATCGAAGTGAGCTGCCCAATATTCGATGACCCCAATGACCCTCCACCCAACAACACAGGGAAGGGTTTCCTACTTGACATGAAGTTGAGACCCAAAGGGTTCAGACCAGTGCCCTGCATCCTATGCCAAAATAAGTCCAAATGAATATGAGATCTCTGTGAAAATAGTCCCCTCACGAAAAGCTAGAGGAAAATGACAGAAATCACCTTTTACGTATGTATCTCTGGGTGATTCTTAACCCAAAGATGGTCTCCTATGGCACAACAGGCAATCTTGATAAGAAGACACTAAAAAGACCCAGAAGCAAGAGATAGAAAGAGAAATTTCAATTAAAACAACTGCAGGCAATATAAAATACTTGGGAATCTACCTGCCACAACAAAGACAGGAACTCTATGAACAAAATTACAAATCACTTTTCACACAAAGACAGTTCGGAACAAGTGAGTAGGCTGAGTCAGTAACAACAAACATGACAATTCTTACGTTAATTCACCTCAAACTACCAAAGAATTACTTCACAGAAAAAATGACAGAATTCATTTGGAAGAACCAAAGGTCAAGAATATTGATGGAATTAAAGAAAAAGAAACGTGAAGCAGGTGACCAGGTCCTCAGAACAGGCTGGTGTTGGCCAGGAAACAGAGTGATGGATCAGGGGACGAGATCGGGTACATAAGACGGCAGGAAGTGATCACAGTAATCTAGGAATCCCCAACTCTGGGGACAAGAACTACACATTTAACAACTGGAAGGAGGCACAGACCAACATCGCACACCACACACTTAGTCATAAAGGGTGATATCATAACTAAATTAGGGGAGCATGGAATACTATTTTATCTCTAGGATCTATGCAGAAGAGTTCATAACCAGATAAAAGATAGAGAGCACTACAGGATATAAAATGGATAATCTTGATAACATGAAATTAAAAAGCTTTTGCACAAACAAAACTAATATAGTCAAAATTACAGGGGAAACAGGAAACGGGAAAAAAAATTTTACATCCAGTTTCTCTGACAAAAGCCCCATTTCTCAAATATAGAGGGAACTGAGCCAAATTTATAAAAAACATGAGCCATTCTCTGGTTGTTAAATGGTCAGAGGATGTGAACAGGTCGTTGTCAAAAGAAGAAATTAAAATTATCAATAGTCACATGAAAAAATGCTCTAAATCGCTACTGATTAGAAAAATGCACATTAAAACAAAGCTGAGCTACCCCCTTACAACTAAATGACTGGTTAACATGACAGAAAAGGAAAAATGACATGTTGGAGGGGATGGAGAAAAACTGGGACACTAATATACTGTTGGTGGGGTTGTGAACTGTTCTAACTTTCTGGAGAATAATTTGGGACTATGCCCAAGGGGCTATTAAACTGTGCACACCCTTTGATCCAGCAATACCCCTACTAGGTCTGTACAAAGAAAGTGGAAAAGGACTCATACATACAAAAATATTTATAACAGCTTTATGTGGTAACAGAGAATTGGAAACTAAGGGTACGCCCATCCATTTGGGAACAGTTGGACAAGCTGTATATTATTGTGCTATACAGAATGATGGGCAGGATAGTTTCAGAGAAAACTGAAAAGATGTGTAAGAACTGACGCAAAGTGAAGTGAAGAGAACCTGACAGCAGTGTTGTAAGAATGATCAACTGTGAAAGGCTCAGCCACTCTGATCCAGTGATGAACAATGAGACCCACTTACAGGGAGAACAGATGAACTGAATGTAGATTGAATCATACTTTTTCTAAACTTTTTTTCTTGGTGTTTTTTGTATGTGTCTTCTTTTGCAACATGGTTAATGTGGAAATGTTTTGTATGACTTCACATGTATAATGACTATCATATTGCTTGCCTTCTCCAGAAGGGAAGAGGGAGAGTGAGGGCAAAAGAATTTAAAACTCAAAATTTTTTAAAATTTCACAAGTAATCGGGAAATAGTTAATGAAATAAAAATGTTAAAAAGGAAAAATTAAACAAGACACTTAAAAAACTCTGACACAACCAAAATCAATATAGCTGGGCCAAGAAGAGAGACCCAACTTTGCATCAAATGTTGTTGCCCAGAGTCTGACAGTCAAGCTCTTGTAGGATTAACTGAAATGACTGAGTCTGAGCACTATTCTCCAATAGAGAAGTGGCTGACGCTTAGGAAGAGTCTATCCACAGCCATGTGAAAACAGGCTCCAAATCACTAATGAGAAAGAGGTAGAATGTAAATTAAAGTCGCTTGCATCTCCACCTCACACCAACCCAATCAGTCAAGACAACAAAAGATGGAAATAGTCAACGAGCCACGGGGAAAAGAGCATCCTAAGAGACTATGGAATTGAGCGAGAAATGTGACTAATCTGTTCAACTCAAAGGTCCCACATGTGGGGAGGAGGGGAACATAACCCAAGGAGGGCAAAGGCAAAAGGTCCCAAACACACCAAAACATTCTCTGCAACACTTACAGTGAGGGAAAGGTCAACCAAACTGTGACATTATGTGAACTGAATGGAACATCTGAATTGCAAGAAAATGAATATGAGGAATTCTGAAAAACACGAACAGATTCTGGTGCCCTATGGAGAGTGACGCAGGGTCAGGTCACCTAAAAGAAAAGACACATGTCCCTGAAGAAGCCCATCTTGACCCTGGAAGAAATGAGGAAATTCATCTCTTCTGTCCCTCTAGGCAGGAAGGGTGGGGGCCTGGATATATATATCCTGAGATGTGATTGCTTTGCTTAACTGTCTCTTGGTCACAAAGCTCTGGGGCTTCGATGGGACAGAAGAGTATGTAAGAAAATTACTCTAGGATATACCAATAAAAAGCATCAATAAAATCTAAAATTCTAAACAGCTCCTTAAATATCTTAGAAATGAGACTCCTATCAGAAAAACTGATGCAAACACTTTCTAGTTGGGCTGCAGTGGTCTGGCTTATATAAAATCTTTTCAATTCTGCTTCACTGAAATTGTCAATATTCTCAAATGAGATGTCTGGAAAGTGGTTAGCAAAGTGCCTAAAACACGGTCATCAGCGTGTTTCCTTCCCCTGCTCCCTTGTCACTCTTCCACTACATACAGATCTGAAATGTCATTTTTCCCTTGTCACCCTTCCTGCCCAAGTCAAGTGCCTCTTTGGGCTTTCGTGGTATGTGGTAGGAGTGTTGGATTATACCAAGTTTCCGCCAAGTTGTCTCCTAGCTATCTTAACCCTTTCTAAGGGCTCTAGGTTCTTGAAGGCTGTTTGGACAGGGCACAATCCCTGGCAGTTTCTGTCTAGCTGGGAAGAGTCTGAGCATGGTCCTGGGTGATGGACCACACCACCCACATCCAAATGGAGAGGCCTGTCATCAGCATGATGGCCACTTGGTCACAAATTAAGAAACATTTTTAAATCATCCTCAATCCTTCGTGCCTCCCCTGCCCCTTCCACAGTGATGGTGTTAGGCTTGGAGACAAAGAAGGCTAAGCCAGTCTTCAGGCCAACTGCAAACATGACCTTGAATCATGCAAACATAAAAACCTCATGCAATGACCAGCCACTGGTAAAATCCTATCCATCTTAAGATCTTCACTGTAAATTAAAATTTTAAAGTATGTTGCAGCTAAGTGGAGGGATGGCTCATACATCCTAACACACTGAGCAATGTTTAATAGGACACTTGGTCATCTCATGGGGCAATATCAATCATAATATCTGCAAACAAACTACAGCGAAAATGACTGCAGCTTACAAACCAGCATCTCCTACAGAGGATTAAAAAAACAAACAGGAAACTTCTTCAAAGATCTTGAGACGATCCTTCAAACTGAATTAGTCCCCTCCTTTTTTTTTTAACTTAGTGATGAGTGCAAAGGTAGGCACAGGGGTGGAGGGAAGAATGTGTGGGAAAATGCAATCCCCCGAGGAAAGAATGAGAGGCAAAGCCACGCTAACTCCCAGAAAACCCTCCTACCTCTACAATATGAGTAATTTCTTAAGAACCCAAAGGCCCTGGACAGAGAATGCCGCGAATAACATCACAAAAGCCAGAATGGATTCTATTCTAAAAGAGAGGAAACAATTCATTTTCAACTGGAGAGCCATTCCTGAATCAGTCGCCTGTAGGCATTCAAATACCCAACTTGTTAGAAAGGTAATTCAAAGCTAGGAAAAAAATAATAGAGAGCAAAAATATGAAACCTAAAACTCAGACAAATTCAACCAGACTTAACCAAGTTATGGACTATTCCTGATGTTATCTCTTTCCCTATGCAATCTCAGAAGTTACTTTAATTTTCATTTCTAATGGGGCATTTTTCACAAGTTTGCCTATCATTTCAATCAACCCAATCAATATTTATTAAACATCCAAGAAGATCCCAGGTCCAGGGCCAGGCTCTCAAATGGTCCCTGTCCTCAAGAAGTATCTATGCGATCAGGAGAGACAACATACAACATATACAATCACACACTAAACAAATGGAAGTTAACTTTAGAAGGAAAGACACTTGTTGCTGCAGAGAAGAGAGTTCTCCTGTAGCAGATGGCACCTGAGTTGAGTCTGGAAGGAACTGTGGACTCTGAGAAGTGGCGATGAGGAAAGGAGGCATTCCAGGGCTCAGGGATGGCCTGTCTGGCCAGACTGTGGAGGAGGTAGAAGGCAACCCTGGGTAACCAGCCTGAAGAAGTGGGCAAATTCCCTGGAGACTTGCCAGTGACACAAATGGCCTGCACTTGAGGACAATGGTTCTGGTGGTATTGGGGAAGATGGACTGCAGTGAGAGGTTTGCAGCCAGAAGAATGAAGGGCTGCTGGGACAGACTTGAGTCTACACTAGGGTAGTGGCTGCCAGTAGAAAGAAGAGCACAGAAGCTGTGGAGACAAGAAATCCCTGAGTCTATGATGGAACTGATGACAAGGAGCCTGACTGGGCAGGGGAGGCTAATGGTGCCCTGGCCCCATGAAGGATGTGTGGGGAGAAGAGAGGAAATGCCTTCAGGACACAGAACTGGGAGTGCTCAGAAGGTAAGTGATGCAGCAGAATCAGAGCCTAGGAGGGAAGTGAAGGATGGACATCTGAATGTGCACAAAGAGAAGATGGGGCCACCACGTGGGAGTGCATCCAGAGAGGGGAAGGCCTCGGGCACAGTGGCCAGTGAGTCTGCATTTCTGCCTCTGAAGACTCTTCCTAGGCAGCCCAGAATCGTAGAGTCTAGACACTCTTCACATTTTTGTGGCCTGGACCCTGTGGCAGTCTAGGAACAACCACAGACCCTTTCACATAATATTTTTAAACAGATATAATACACAGGATTACAATATTAAAAAGCACAGCTGGTAGAGCACTGAGCTTGGAGTCAGCAAGACCTAAATTCAAATGTGGCCTCAGGAACTTATAAGCTGAGTGACCCTGGGCAAGTCACGTGATTTCTGCTTGCCTCAATGTCCTTGACTGTAAAAGGGAATAAGCACAGCACCTACCTTCTGGGCTGTTGTGAGGATCCAATGAGATCATGATTGGGAAGTGCCTGGGCATGCAATAGGTGCTTAATAAATGCATACTCCCCCTTACCTTGAAATACTGTTATCAAAACGTAAAACAAAATCATGGATCTCAGGTTCAGAACTCCTGATGTACGCCATTCTTGAGATTATCTACTGGCAAAGCTTGCACTGGAAATGTCTTTACTTATGCCTAAAAGTATCCAAAGGAAGCCACCCAGAGGCCTTTGAGGGTCAGCAAATAGTGGGGGGAAAATACAGGTAACTTTCTCTTTGTGCACATAGAGCTGAACGGAATAATTCCTATATGACAAATATAGTTGAGCATGACCAGCATAAAACAAACTGCCATTCAAAGGAAAGAACAAGACATTCTGCACACTTGAAAGGAGGGACGGACAGAGCCCAGGGAGTCACTGCTAACAACAATAAATTAGTGGCCAACAAGACACAGCTGATGAGACAGCTGGGAAGCCTCGAATACTGAGAGAAAAGATGCAGGCACTTCAGACTCTCAAAGACCTTCCCTCTTTTCCCATCAAGCATGAACTACCCACAATGTACTCCAACTCCAAAGGATCAATTCGGCACCTCCTGCACCTGCAGAAGAAAGAGTTCACAGTACTCCGTGCCCACAATTCCCCACACCCAGTGGATCCCTGCATTTGGGGTGGGGGGAGCTGGCTTATTAAATAGAGGTATCCATTTCCCCTCTAATGAACTTACTTCGAGAAGATGTCAGGCTATGGTGACATAACAGGAGTGCAGGCTGCACAGGGCCATGAGTGACTGGATTCCGTCCTTCCTTTGTGATGGTCCTTTGCCTCTCCCAGTGCTTTCCCTTCTTGGAGACAGCTTCAGATGCAATAATTAACTCCTCCAGGGAAATGGGGAGCAGCCAGGGGCACACCTTGGCCACACTGGTGACTAGCCCTCAGCCTACCACCCTTTGGTGAGGTGTCCCTCACCAAACAGCAAGGAGCTCTGGGGAAGAGGATGGGTCTGGGAAAGTCTGTGGGGCTCCAAACTTAAAAGGAGGAAGAGTATAGGATAGATTGCATTTGCAAAGTGGCATTGTGCATTCAGGGATCCCACACTGCATCCTGACACAAAAATCCAGCTTCTCAATACCAATATTCCCCTGGTGGCTCTGAATCAGGGAACATCCCACTGACCAGTGATCTAAAGAGAAAGGGGGAGGTGCAGGTAGGTGCTGCTATCTGCTATATTTTAGCATATTCCCAAGAATGACTGGGTGACAGACCTGTCATAAAACACATCACAAAGGACACATAAGACTAGACAGTAAAGTGGTCCAACTGGTCACGCAGCAAGAGCTAGAGATACTAGACTGTCAGCCCAAAGGTGACAACAATGGACACAGAACCCTGAAGACCTAGAGTGAGAGTGCAAGGATACCAGGAAGATCTAGTTCCCGAGGATCTACGTCTGGATAGGGACTCACCAGGCTGTGAGCTGGACTGAGAGGGGGAGCCTTCTCATGTGTGGCAGCTCCTCCAAGGAGGGATTTGTGTATCTGTTCATGGGGATGCATGTCTCTCTTTCAGTATCATGAACGGTCCTCTTGGAGAAATTTTAGGAAACTTCAGGCCAAAAGCAGCTCAGTTTAATTAACTACAAAAAGTTTCATATTTCAACATAATGTAAACCCTATATATACATATATATGCAGATACACAGAGAGACAGACAGACAGACAGACAGATGTCAACAAAACCCTACAAGAAGAGACAGTAAGAGATACACCACTTACAATGACTCTAGGCAGTGTAAAATACTTGGGAGTACACCTACCAACAAACCCAGGAACTATATGAATAAAATTATAAAAAACTTTTTATACAAATAAAATCACATTTAATTAACTAGAAAAATGTCAATTGTTCATGGGTAGGTAGGACCAATAAAATAAAAGGGACAATTTTACTAAATTAATCTATTCAATGCCATCCCAATTAAATTACCAAAAATATTATTTGACTAAGACAAAACTTATTTAGAAGAACAAAAGGTCAAGAACCTCAAAGGAGCTAATTAAAAAATGCAACGGAAGGACATTTAGCAGTACTGACAGCAACGATCAAAAATGTCTGGTACTCGCTAAGAAACAGAAAGGTGGATCAGTCTAACAGGGAAGACATACTGTATAAAGCAGCAAACGACTATAGTAACTTTGTGTTTGGCACCAGGTTTTGGTGATAATAATTCGTTATTTAGTAAAAACTGTTGGTAAAGTTAGAAAGCAGTATTAGAAACTGGGAGCAGACCTAGAGCTTACACTATTTATCAAGATAAAGTCAAAATGGATACATGAGCTAGATAGAAAAGAAGAAACCATGGAACACAGTACCTATCAGACCTATGGACAGGAGAAGAACGTGTGAATGAACAAGAGACAGCACCGTCAGGGGGATCATTTTGATAACATTAAATTTAAAAGGTTCTGTACAAATAAAACCAATGCAGTCAAGATCAGAAGGAAAGCAGAAAATTGAGGGAAATTTTTATAACAGTTTCTCAGAAAAACATCTCAGATCACAAATACAGAAAGAACTCTGTCAAATCCATATGAATACAAGTCATTCCCCAATCGATAAATGGTCAAGGATATGAACAAGCAGTTTGCCAATGAAGAAATCAGAACAATTTATGGTCATATAAAACATGCCCTAAATCATGATTGATTAGAGAAATGCAGATGAGAACAACCCTGAGAGATCATTTAAAACCTATCAGATTGGCTGAAATGATGGAAGGGGAAAGCAACAAATGTTGGAGAGAATGTAGAAAAGCTAGGACACTAATTCATTGTTGGTAGAGCTGCAGTCAAACTGAAACCCTTCCTGCCCCCTGAAGACATACTGTGCTTGCCCCTCTCCAGTGCTCCTCTCTCCTCCTCCCCTGTGCCCTAGGTCTCCTCTCATGTCCCTGTTAAGACCCAGGTACCCCCTGCCAATGAATTCCCTTCCCATCATGTCTCCATGCCACCATCTATATAGCCAAGTAGTGACTCTCTGTAAGAAGTGGGGGCCCCCCTCAAAGAGCTAAGAAGGGAAAACAAAGTCTGCAGAGATAATTCCCCTACAGTGCCTACATCCTTATGACAAAACTGAAAGAGTCAAGATCCCACTTGTTTGAATATTTGAACATTTGTTTGATAACAAAAAACAAAGTGGTGCAGATTTTTGGGCAACAAGGAGGCCATCCTCTTGAGTATAAATGTGTTAGGACCACATGAGATTCTCTGAAGAATGTAGCCACAGAGACCCTCACATCCAAAGAGACCTATGCTTAACCCACTGTGAAGGATGCTTTACCGAAGATCCATCCAGATTAGAAGGGTCTCCGCCATGCTGGGCATCCTCTAGGGCCTCTGTCAGATATTTGAGACCGGCCTAATGGTCCACATAAAAATGCTTCAAGTCTGGCCAATGACACACAGAAAAAGTCAGAAATGCCAGGGGAAGCCCAGGTACCAAGGTTACTTCAAAGGGCTCTGAGAGATGTAGATACCAACAGCCACACTGGGCATGTTCTTCTCCAACAACCACACCTTGATTCTAGCAAAGTACGCAGTAGCATACAATTATTAGAAGGCAGACACAGTCAGTCCCTTTCCTAAGACTTTTATAACAGACTAATATTTTTAAATCCCTATCTGATCTTACTTTATGAAAATCAATAACTGCTACATAATGGTAATCACCTTTTTGTTTTAACAGATTGAAGTGAAATGAACCTATAAATAGATAAACAAATGCAGTCTAATGCATCTGTTGGCCATTCTTTAGCAAAGAAACTAAGAACAGTGTAAATTTTCCATAAAAAAGTGTCATCTTTCAGTCATAAAATCCATATCTTAATTCTAAATTGAAGCTATTAAGGAAGAGCTGAGTGGTTTGATTTTAAAATTAATGTCTGTGAAGTAATTGTACAATTTAATTATATTGAAAATCGTCCATGTCTTCCCCCATCTGTCTCCCTAGGACAGTCCCCAAAACAAAGACAGGAATCACTCCCTCTGACCGTACAGTCATATTTGGGAACAAAATGTCAAGGTCTGTGGGGGAAACACCAGCAGCACCATGGAGGACTGGCTTGAGAACATTCTGCCTCAGTTTACAAAACCTCTGAACCAAGTGCACGAGAGCTGGAAACCCAACACTCAGAGAGAGATGGGGTGATCGTGAACACAATCACATCTCTTCTTTAGATGATGAGAAGGGGAAAAATGAGAAGGGGAAGGTGGGGAAAGTAAAGGCAGGGAAAAAATTCTAAGTCCTGCAAAAATGAAGCTGGAGTTGAAGTTTCGTGGGCAGGAAAAGTTATGGACTGTTCCAAGTGGGAGGTTTCATGCCATGGGATCCAGAAGGCCAAGTACAGATCCTGCTGCTGACATATGTTACCCTTGACAAGACTCTTAACCTATGTATGCCTGCAGAGGAGTAGCCGCCAGCTTGTGACCTGCATGTATTCTCTCTGCTCCTTCATGGATTCCCACTTTCCTATCCCGAGGGTCCAGTGATCATCAAACAAAGAACAGCCCAGTGGCTGAGCCTTCCAAACAAACATCTGGGCTACTGGGACGGGGGACTGTGTGTATAAAACCAGGCCTAACAGTGTGATGGGTGACTGGTGAGAGGAGTAAAAATACAGGCAGACCATGGTGGCCACACCATAGCAGGCCACCCACATGAACTGGATTATCTTAGTCATGTATCTTAAAAACACTCAGCAGCAAGAAATATGCCCTTTATTCAAAAACACAGTTTTAAATGGGTATGGTGGATCTAAAAATACTTTACAATACTAGGACCCCTGGTTAAGAAGATCACGGTCCTAATGGGAACAGGAAGCTGGGATCCAGGAAGCACAATGGTCTCTTGGTCTGTAAAGGATCATGCTTAGGATGCAAGGCTCAGATACATCATGCCTTCGTGGTCAGCTACCTCCCAGGCTCCTGTCTCCTGGTTCAGCTCTCACTCCTGGGAGCCCCTCTTTGGTGACTGATCCTGAGGAGCCCACTCTGTTTGCTGCTCACTCGTGCCATTAAGGACATGTTGGCCTGCCAGCGACTCCACTGTCTCATTCATTCATGCCCAGTCAGGCCAAAAGATGGAATATTAAGTGGGATATTGCCAGTGTTGGGTCAGCCAGCACACCAACAACATGAGGGAATTCCTGACATAGAAACCAGCCTTGATTTCCAACCAGATCACCTTCCCAAAGGCACAAATTTCAACCAAAAGTTGTTCTCTGGGTGTGTATGTGAGTGCATAGACCTAAACATCTTAAAAGAAAGTTTCTACTTCCTTTAACAAGTGGAAACAGGCATTGCTTCTAGCAAAACACACAACTAAAATACAGCAATATTTGGAAAAGACCTAACAATCATAATTAAAAGCCACAGAGATTCTGAAGAACTCTGACACAAAGATTTTTAATTTATCCTGTTGGTCTATGAGGGTTTTCCAGTCAGTGAAGTCCAAAGGCCATAACCATAGCAGTCAACAGACCGTTTAAAATTATTAGCACAGCAGGCCCAGCAGGGCAGCAGCTAAGTACTGTCAAAATTACAGTGTGGTGTCTAAGTCCTAACTCCAACTATGTTGCTTTTCGGTGATTACAGCTATGCAGAAAGCACGACAAAGTCACTATAATTGGAAATGGAAAAATTGCCAGCACTGCATTCACAGTTATACTTTACAGGGACTGATAATGGGGGGAAAGGGAAGGCAAAACTGTTCTTTTCTGTTCAGTTCCTCAGAAAAATCATACCCTAATGCTCATCTTTGGGCTACTTTTCCTAATCATTTAACAAGCATTATGTGCAAGGACTCAGAATGAAAGTTACTAGAAATTAAGTTTTGTTGTTTAGAAATAAATACAAAAAACAGAGTAATTTTGATCTCACCCTGTTTTATATACTAAGTGAGAAATCTAGTATTACAGTCATAGTTTAATATGGTGCTTTGAATAGAGGCACACAGGCCCAGGATGTCTTAGCATATTGATTCTGTAAAAACTAACAAAAGCAATTATATTTTAAAGATTAAAAAAATCTTGTTTATTTCAAAAAGTGAAAATATAAGGCAAACCTGGTGAATAATCTGAGCCACAGGCAGCTGGTCAGCATAATTCAGTGGTTCCGTTAGCTCTTCATCCTTTTGGCATTTGAGGTGACTGGAGGAAAAATGGAAAATGTAAAAATAACATAAATGCTCAAACACATTAAATGTTGATATTAGAAAACACAAAGTTAAATATAACATAAAAGGTCATTTATTATTAAATTCAAATTTAACACAAATGCCCACACTACCCTAAAATTCAGCATTTATTCAAACATCTTTGAAAGCACGTTAATAGCAAAGGATAAAAATCTAACTTCTTATATGTCAGTGGACCATCCCAGCTGCCTCCTTCACATTCCTCTTGTTCTCTATGGCCCCCAGTTCTTCTTCAAAGGCCCACATTAGTTACATGTTGTAGCTTGTCTGTACCCCCATGCACTTGGAGACTATTGAACATCATGTCTTACCACATTGTGCAACCCCAGCAGGACGCTGATATTAAAGAGACAGGAGGAGGAGCTTCAGGAGCATTAGAGGTAAAGGCAATTCAATCTAATCTCCTCCCAGGCCCAATTCATCCAAGAAATGACAGAAGAAAGGAAGAGAGCCCTCTAGCACATCTGGTGGATCCCTTGTAATGACATCTGGGGACACCATGGACAAGAGTCTAACAGGATGAGCAGGCATGAATGAGTCTCAGTCAACTTTACAGGAGGGAAGAAGCAAACATGTGAGAGGGGATTGTCGATCCATCTCCATATTTGACTATATAATTATGAGTGTGAGGGCAGATCTCATTGAATTTACTACTGTCAGCATCTGGGGATTCCTCTGTGGCCAACCTGCAAGTGAAAGCAAATGCAATCTCCAACTAAGTGATTCCACACCATACCCTCTATGGTTCTATTGAAATGTTTTTTTTTCTAATGAAATATAAGGTCCTGACATAAAATATAAACAAAGCAGGGGATTTTCCTGAAACAAAGATCATTCTGACCCTATTGCACTATAGCACTTAGCCATACTAAAACACTCTAACAGTGTTTTTTTTTTTCTTTTTCAATGAGTTTTATTCATGAGCCATTGTCTCCCTGCTCCTCTTTCACCAAAGACGTAATCAAATGATATCAGAGAGTAGTGGGTGTCACTGCTGAGGTGCTCCTTGATGTTCCCTTTGGGATCAATATATTCTTGTTTATTTTTCCACCTGTCCTGGTTTCAGGCCCAATGTCATGTCGCTTTGACTTTACTATAATCCATTTTACCAACCCTCAATGACATCCAGTATCAAGGACTAGAGCCAGGAAGACCAAACGGGAGCAAAAATGGGAGCTACAGAAACACAGAATGTAGACCCAGAGGCCTGGGTTCCAATACTGGCTGTGTGACCTTGGGCAGATAACTCACTTCTCTCTTACCCTCATTCTGCTCCTCTATGAATGAAGAAAGCTGGACTGGCCGGCCTCTAAATCTGAGATGCCATGATTCCCTTTCATCCACTTGCCCTGTCCTGGCCATGGACGCTCTGAGCAGGGCCCTCAATTTCACCTTTTCCTCCCCCATCAGAACTTGCCTTCGTTCTCAGGTATAAAAGGCTTTAGACAGGATCCTCTACCCTGAGGCCTCCCAGGTCCTGGCCACTTCTCTTGGGAGGATTCATGGTAAAAACATGTGCAAGGGTTTATACGTTGGCGTGTAGATTTTTGTCCACACTAATGAAATCATGGATCAAAGTATCAACATAATTTATAAAACTGCAAACTGATTTAATAATACAGGCTGAGGGTGGAAGAAAGAAGGGTAATGATTTAGGACCAACTCCACTTTATCCTGCAGTCCTTGGGAGCGGGGGAAGGGCAGGCAGAGAAAGGACAACTGAAGGGCTAAAACAAACCATCTCCTGCCACCACCTTTCCTAAGTGCATTTTACACAATCCATCCAGCTTGACATTGCTTTCCCTTCTCTTCTCTTCCTCCTCTCTGGTGATGGTGACAAACACTGCAATGGCCAGAACAGCCGTCAGAAGACGGGCTTCAAATCTCCAGCCCCCCATCCTGCCTGCTTTCAGCCTCAAGCAAACACCTCATTTGGGGAGGGGGAGGAGTTTCCTCAGCTATACAAATGAGGGTTTCAACTCAATGGTCTCAAAGGTCCTGCCCAGAGCTGGGCTGAGGATCCCACCATCCTAGGAAGGAAATGGAAACAATGAAGAGTCAAATCACCCTCTAAGTTGTTGATGAGATACATGGAGTCATATGGGGAAGCCCTAGGATGTGTAGGGACTATGAGGGCAACAACACCAGAGATGACCCTTGGGTTTGTCCCATGGAATGGAAGCTCACAGTCTTTAGTGATCTCTTCCACACCAGCTCTTCTTGGACTATGGGCTCTAAATCTCCCCCCCACATGCACATACACACATGTGCACTGTGACACACACATACACACTGAGGACAGATATCCAAAGGAAAGAGAATCCCTGTTCTCAAGAAGTCTACATTCTAGGATGGCAGCCAGACAAGGGTGCTGTGCAATGCGCTTTTCAGAAGCAATGAGTTCATCAATCAATTGCTAGTCAGAATAGGAGGCAAAACATGGAGAAGAACATGGAAGAAAACAGAGAGCAGCACAGAAGCGGGTCTGGGGCCTGCTAGAGGAGGTAGATAAGGTGAGTTTGTCCCAGTTCATCAATTAGGACAAACCAGCCCAGGATGGTGGTTCAAAAGCTGAAGGAAAACCATGGCCTGGTCTCAGGAGCTGCAGCTGGGGCGGGGGGAATTGGCCGGGATAGGGAGAGCGGCCTCGGTCTGGGGCCAGCTAGCTAGCATGAGCAAGTAAGGTCACGGACTAGGGCAGGCCAGCCCCAAGGCAGCTGCTGGAGAGCAGGGTGAAACAAGTCACCCAGCGAATGGGCATGCACAGAGAATGGGCACACAAAGGCACCAAAGGAACTTCAGGAGGGACAGAGCAACCACAACTGGTGAAATGAGGTGACAGCAGGAATCCCTACAAGTGATGAACGTATCCTCACCAGCTCCCGAGCTGCAGTCTCTGCAGCTGACTCCTCAGTCCTTCTGCTCCCAGGATCTGTCAGCGCCAAGACGTCTCTCCTAGATTGCTCTTCTCCCCTTTATGAGCCCCAATCATAGCTTCAAACTTCAAGCTCCTCTCCCTCCAGAAATCGAGTCAGGATGTTAATTAATCCTCAGCCTCCATTTTGTTTATTTGTCTTTCTAGCTACCCCCAGACCTCTTTTCTTTGGCTGTTTTACAAATTCGAGGTTGCTATGGAAACCGAAGTCCTTCTCTTTCAGTAAGGCAAGTTCTCCAAAAAACCTGCACAATTTTAGTGGTGCTTTGGGTGGATCTTTGGTCTTGTCTTTTCCAGTGTCTGACTTAATCTTATTAATTCCCTGGACAGAACTTGGTTCTTCAATGATACTGGTTATCTCTGCGTTTCAACTTGTGGCATTTTGATGCTCCCTTCATTTAATGCTATCAATCAACAGACCAAGGTCCCGGCACTGTGCCTCAGTGCTGAGGAGGCTTTGTTACCTGTTGTAAAAACAGGCACCAATGTTAGAAATAACTCAGAGGCCTCATTCCGGGATGATGTGAATCCTGGGGTTCTTGCAGATCACAAGGACTAAATTCTGCCATGATGGACAAAGCCAAGAACTAGCAGAGACTGGAGAGGTGTCCCAGCAAAACCTGGCCAATGACTGACTCATTACCATGACTACTGAGGCTTTCTGATCAGCTGATGGAATGGTGAAGTCAGAACCTTTGAAGGATTGGTGTTGGAATCCTCAGCTTTCTACAGGTCTTTACACTCACAGGCTCCTCTGAATAACAGTGTGAAGGAGGCAACAACACTATAATTATCCTCATTTTACAGATGACGCTCTGAGACTCCAACAAGACCCCAAGGACACCAACAGGAACAAACCCTCTAACATGCTCAACATCACACAGCCAGCAGGTATGAGAATGGCACTGAAAGCCAGATCTCCTGATTCGGAGGCTAAAGGAGGGGATTTTTAAAACAGGACTGCCTACAGTTTGAGATGCTGCAGAAATCAAGGGTTAACAGGACAGGAAAAGGCCAATGGACTTGTCTATGAGGACAACTAATGACCCTGGAGAGAGCCACCTCAACGTCTTGATGGGAGAGGACCTAGAAGAACATTCAAATGAGGGGGTGACAAGAAAGCATGAGAAGCAAGTGTAGATTACTCTTTCTAGGCCATGGAAGTGAAGAGAGAACAGAAATCAGATGATGGCATGAAGAGATAGTAGAGTCATGGGCAACTGATTGGTTTAGGGTGTATCTGTCTTGTTTTGTTTTGGGATAGAGGATCATATTTATGGGCTCAACAGAGGGAGAGACATGGAAGATACAGAAGTGAAGCAGTGACTGATGAAGCCAGGTTACAGAGGAGATGGAACTGAGGTCCAGGTTAATGGAACAGCTATAATGAAATGAAATATCCCATCTTCCTGTGGGAGAAGATATTGAGGGGACTATCTGAGGAAAGTTGCCCATGATAACACCCTTTGTGGGCTGGCAGCTTATAGATTCTGGTGATTCAAGGGGATGGCATTAGGAAATCATAGATTTAGGCAGTAATGCCCCTGAGAGGTCACCTATTTCAGTCAGAGATGAGAAACCAAGGCCCAGGAGCCTGGAACATATTCACAGTCATTCAGCAAGCAACTGACAGAACCGCAATTTGAACCCAGATCCTCAGACTCCAAAATCCCATGTTCTGGATGCCTCAAAGTCAGTTAAGTCATTTCACAGCTTACTATGCACCATGGTTCCTATCTTCTAGTTGGGGAGCCTGGGACTCCAAAACCTACTGCAGCTGGTGAACCCAGGAAAAGCAGGTAAGTGGCAGTACTGCCCTCTGAGCAAGTGCCCGGGCACCTATGTGCCTACAACAGTGACTCACACAGGTATGCGGGGGCAGCACCAGCAGACATCCTAACTGCAATCCCATACTCTTTTCATCCCAGGCTGTGACCCCTGGAAAAGACAGGCCAAGTATGGAGAAGGAAAGAAAAAAGGAAGTGATGTCAACTTAAAGAATGTCTCTAGGCAGATGGCCCATAAAGCACCGCAGTCATCCTCTCACTGTTTCCATTTTAAAATTACAAGTCAAAATTTTACCCATCTTTCTTTTTCTTGAGGATCTGAATGCATCCACAAGCCCCCAAATGGACAACAGAACAATATGTTTCCAAATAAACTAACCAGTAGTAAAAGCTAAGAAACAGAAAAAAAAAATACAATGAAAACTCAGTATTCCAGCTGGTATAAAGAGGAAAAAGGCTGGGATTCAGTGTACTGTCCATCCACTGGGGCTGTTCTGCTCCAAAGTCCCTATATGGAACCCAGAACTCCAGCATGGCAGCCTTCTTCCCATTCAGTGCCAGTGTGGTAGTCATACTTTGGATAAATCTTGGGTAACCATCAAAAACAAACCTGGAAGGCTTGAAGCCGAGATGCTTGAGATAAGTCAACAATTATCATGAAGATGCCACGCCAATCCAAGAAGACTCACCTAGCAAACAGCTCCTAAGTGAATCACTTCCACTGCACACCAAGCAGAGGTGCCAGTCCTGGCTGTTCTGCCTGGCAGCCTCATTGGTAGAGGCAGCACTGTGATGGCCACAGCAACCACTAACTGCATAGAAGAGTGGACATTTCCGGTCTTGGCCTTCTTGGATTCCAGGAGCATTTCATGAAAAAGAGCTTGTTTTCTTCCACATTCCTATGATTTAACCTATGATTTCGTTAGACTCTGCACCAGCACACAGTACCTACTCGGCTTGTGGGGAGCACTGAGGGACAGGTTTGATAGCGTTCTACATACACAGTCTTCTTCTTAAAATGCTGCAGAAAATGAATTCCTATGAACTGATCATTTTAAGGGAACTAGAAGAACTTGCTATGAAAACAACTACCACCCATCATAAACTCTGTGGAAAAGCAAACAACTTCCTCAGCACATGCTCAGGGGAAGACAAATCCCCACAAAGGAAACGTACTCAGTGGTGGCGTGGGGTCAGAGCTGAAAGAACTCTGTAATGAGCATTCCCAGGACAGAAAGGCCCAGGGAGCATGATGGTGGTAGAGTCTGGACCCAAAAAGGCCAGAACCCTAATCTAGGCCATGTTCTTAAAGGAAGGGTCAGTAAGGAAGCAAGAATTACAAAAGACACCAGGGCTTTTTAGAAAAAAAGTGGTGCTAGATCAGTGTTACCTGTTTTTATTTATGACAGCATGGCGAGGTGGCTGGGCCAGCGTATGCTCCAGATAGTGTTCACACAGATTTCATCAAACTGTTTAACATCACTCATGCTAACCTTACAGAAGACAGAGAGAAGTGGTCTGAGGTCAGACTGGCCTGAAAGGCTAGGTGCACAGAGTAGATGGCTCAGTGGCAGTTTGGAACAAAGTCTCCAGGGGTGTGCTCAAGGGATCTGTGCTCAGCCCTAGGTTGCTTTAATATTTTTATCAGTGGCTTGGCTGGAACTCCAAATGACAAGCCCTGGCAGCTCCAAGAACATAGGGTCAAATATAAGAAGATGAAATTTAACAGAGCTGAATTAAAGACTTACTTACATACAGGTCCACAAAAGCCACCTCATTATTATACAGTGGGATGAGGCCATGCCTAATAAAGATGAGTGGAGGGGACAGGGGATGAGAGCCTGGAGAAGTCTCAGAGAGGAGGACAAGATAAACCTAGTTCACACATGCACCGGTTACTCTGTGGAAGTTGTATCTCTGTGCTTAGCATGCCTGGCACTTAACGTGTACTCACTACTAACTCTTCTGAGTGTCCTTTGTGGATCAGCACAATCCATGCACACCTCCCCTTACTCTGGGGCACCTCAAAGTTCTGTGCGAGGCTCTCAGGTCTCCTCTCTCTACGCTCCGTCATGGTGACCTCAGTTCCCACAGGTTCAATCACCATCTCTATGCAGATGCAACCCTAGTCTCCTGGGCTCTCATCTCAAATCCTCAATTGCCTACTGATCACTTTGAACTCCATGCCCAAAGACTAATTTCAAACTTAACATGTTTCGGAGACCATGGTTTTCTTCCAGTCCCTTTGATGTCCAGAGCATCCCATCCTAAACTTCCTCAGCTTTGCAACCTTAGAGTCCTCCCTGACTTCAATCTCCCTCATGCCACATAATCACTCACTAGTTCAGTCTCAACAACTCTACCTACCTAAACAATGCTTTCACATCCCTTCTTTCTGTTTCCTGGGCTGCCGCCTAGTTCTGACCCTCACCTTCTCTCACCTGGACCGTTACAACAGCTGCCTAAATTAGTCTCCCGGGGGCAGGTCTCTCCCGTCTAGAATCCAATTTCCATACAGGTGCCAACATGATACTATTAAAGCACAGGTCATTCCTTGGCTCAAAAAGCTCATGGGGCTACTTATCATCTCTAGGATAAACTACTAAGAAATAACCTCCAAAGCCTTTTAAACACTTGGCTCTGACCTACTAGACATGACTCCCTGTCATTCCCTCTCTGATCTTCCCAAGTTGGCCATTTTACTCTTCCTCATACATGTCATTTGTTCTTTTAGCCCTGAGTCTTCACAACAGCTGTTCCTATGCCTGGAATATCCCTTTTGCCCATCCCTGCTTCTCAGAATTCCTGGTTTCCTTCAAAGGTCAGCTCAGGCACTACCACAAGGAGGAGGCCTCTTTTTAACTCCCCAGCTGCTGGCCCCAAATTATTCCGTATTTGTCTTGTGTATGCCTAGATCTATATCCATCTACCTAGACCTACTTATCTATCTCTATCTGCACACACAGAGAGAGGAACAGATAAGACACATAGTTTCCCCTACAGAATGTAAGCTCCTTGAGACCAGGGGCTACTTAACTTTTGTCTTCCTATGCCCAGTGCCTAGCACAAACCTGGCCCCAAGCAGGCTTCTGATGAGTGCTCGCTCATGACCTAACTGCAAAAGAACCACACTGTCTTCTACTCTGGAGGAAGGGCACCATCTTGTGGGATTTGAGGATACTGCAGTGAAGATCCATCAAAACCACAGCTTCATAACTCCGAGTCACCAAAAAGGTTGGTGGTAAGAATGGTGGTTCTGGCCTCCAAGGACGCCCATCCACTGTGGCCCCCTCTGCCCACCCGGACCAGCAGCCTCTGGATCAGATTCAGACCACCCACTCACTCTGGACACTGACCAGTCCTTGAAACTCTGCTTTTGTCCTGTGGCTCTATCCCCTTCCCCAGGCCCCACTGCCCAGTCTAGAATGTCTGACCCTATTAGAATGAGCACTTCCGGAGGGTAAGGACATAGTTTATATTTTTGTCTTTTAAATATAATGAAATAGAAAATACTCTCATGTTCCTATCATCAGTACCTGGCAGATAAGAGGTCCTTTTGAGCGAATATGTTACTATGAGTACAATGTTTACATAATATATCACATAACAAAATGTGCAATATTTTGTTTTTTCATTTAAATGATTCTTGATGCCTGTATTACTTTGTGGATCTCGGTTTCCTCATCCATAAAATGGATGGACCTCTTAGGTCCCTTCCCCTCTCTGTCCATGACCTTGTGACCCTATAGACCTCAAGCATCCATAAATGTGTCTTTGGGAAGTCACTGAACAGGCCTCCCTACTCTTTGAAATAAAAATGAACAAACCCAACAGTCCAGAATTTAATAAACTCAAATTACTAAGTGAAGGATGCCCTATTTGACAAGAACTATTAGAAAAACTGGAAAGCAGTTCAGTTTGTAGCAGCACCCAACAAAACAAGCTCCAGACAGAGGTATAGCCTACATAGAGTCATAGCATTTTGAAAAATCAGAAAAGATGGATGTCCCTTTTAGAACTATGATGATCTTAAAAGTTAAAACCAACAACCTTAAGTATGTGAAATTTTAATAAAACAAATGTAATCATAACAGGAAGAGAAACTCTTGAGTGGAGAAAAAATCTGCATCAACTATCTCAATCAATAAATACTGAACACCTACTGTGTGCCAGGCACTGCGCTACATGCTAGGAAGACAAAAAGGGGCAAAAAAGAAGTCAAGCTCTGCCTTCAAAGAGTTTGTGATCAATCTAACCTCTGAAAGACTCTGACAGCTAAGACATAAAGGGGAGTGACAAAACCCCTAAGCCTAAGTCACTCCCTAAAGGGTAAGCGGGCAAAGGACATAGCCAAGAATCAGAATCAGTGAAGGACCCAATGAAATTCGATGCTCCAAACACCTAGCCACACTCACATGACCCACGGGGCGCTGCCTTTCTGGTGGGACTAGGATATGGGCTGAGGGTTAACGGAGATCATCGACAAAAACATGAGCGTGACCCATTCATCCCTTTGAGCTCTGAGTTCCCCTGGTGGGCAAGTACTCTGGAAGGAAATACTAAAACAAGGACTTCCTGAAGACAAAGATTGCACTAGTACAAGCAAGGGGTTTGTGACTGGGATGAGACAGTCCTTCACCATCAGAAACCAGACCAGCCGCCCTCCACACTCCTACCTGGGTGCTCAACGGCCACCATCTCTGCTCCTCCTGAAGCAGAATCCTTATAGATTGCTTAAAAAGGAATCCTTACCCAATTTCTCCAACCTCCCTGGAGCCTTGCTGGTCGCAGCCAGAAAAGTCTTGGATTCTCTCCAGTTCCCTCCCCACAGAAACCAGCCCACACCTTCCCTGGCTTCCTGGGCCCTCTCTCTTCTCATTCCAGGACCTGCCTGTCCCTTTACTGAAAAACTAAAATTAGATCATTCTAGGGGAGCTCCATCTTCTTCATTCCCAAATCTCCTGGAATCCTCCACTCTCTCCTCCTTTACTCCAAAGAAGATGTCTCTGGCCTCACCAAAGTTACCTCCACATGTACACTTGATCTCATTCCCTCCTTCGTGTTCATCTTGCCTTTTACTAGCCTAGCTATCATCTTCGTAGTAACTCGTGATTGGGAAACCTCCCCATCTTGCCAGCCCCAATCAGCCTTGGTTCTCACTCACCATTCATCAATACCACCCTGCCCTTCACCCCTCCACAGGCAGCACAGAGACATCCATTTCCCATCCACCTGCTCCCTTTCCTCCCCAGCCCCCACCCCAGCCCTGCCTCCACCCCTTTTCAGCTTCCTTTTGTATGCCTTCCCCAATTAGACTGTAAGAAACTTGAGAACGAGGGCTATCTTTCTTTTAGGGGTATTTATATCCCCAGCACTTAGCACCGAGCCTGGCAAAGAGAACCTACTTAATAAGTGTTAATTAACTGGTGATTTAGTGTGTAAAGTCCATTCTACATATGGCAGAAAGTAATCTTTATACAGCACAGATCTGACACTGTGACTAACCTCCTCAACCAAGCCCAGGAGCTTCCTTTGGCCTCTATGATCAAATGTCCCGTGCAGTTTAGCTCTGAAAGCCGAACACATGCTGGCCCCAATCTACACTTCCCATCTCAGTGGATTTTACTCTCCTAACCTGTGTTTCCTCATAACACCTCCACATCTTTGCACTGGCTGTCCCCCACGCCAAGTATGCCCTCCCTCCTCACTTCTGCCTCAGAGAGTCTCTCCCTTATTTGTAAGCTTATATTATAAGCTTATAACCTTATATATATATATATATATATATATATATATATATATATAAATACTTATATTATAAGCTCAGGCACCGTCTTCACCACGAAGCCTTTGACAACACTGTTTCTCCCCAAATTTAACTACTTGTTGCATATATCCATACACATGTATAACACACAAGTGTAAGTATTAACTGTAGTCATGCATCATTTTATATGTATATATTCTCTCCCTCAACTTGAATATAAACTCACTGTAAACAGGGATGGTCTTTCTTTGTACCTGTATCTGCCCCAACCCCCACCTAGTATTTAGTAGGCAATAAATTCACTTCAATTCTAAATTGACTGAGTTGAGAGAATGTTTGAACTGATCAAAAGTGGGGGACAAAGCCTAAGCAGAAGAGCAACACGCTGAGTGACAATAAGAATTTAGATGGGTCAGCACTGAGAGCCCCTGAAATCCAATTCCATGAAACATCTTCCCTCTCCTCAGCAGAGATGGGGGGGGGCCACTAACTCAGTTTTGCAGACACTGACAGAAATGGCTTCTTTTCCTCTCTACCACTGATGGATTCCATGCATGTTTTGGGAGGAAAGAGGAATTTCCCAGGAAATAAAAACCCAAAGTAAGCACAAGGGAAGGCTGGGCATAAACAATCTGAGTCCCTGCAAACCTGAGCCACTCTGGTCTTTCAGTCACCTGTGGCACCAGCTTATCACTAACTTCTTGGTTTCCCTGAGAGCGCCTGACAGAGGTGCTGGCTCTGATTTATACCATGCCTGTTTCCAAAGGAAGAAAGAAACCAAAATGTAGTCAAGTCCAACCCAAAGGCCCCTGGGGCTCTCACAAGCTGGTTCCCAGAGATCCTCCCTCTCTGTAAAGACAAGGCTCAGGCCAAGGCCACAGAGGGCCCATCAGAATGCTGGCCGCAGGCCGAAGAATCAGGCTTTTTAACCAGAGACTTTCAAAGATTTCTGGAGGTTCTGAAAGGAGAGTTGGTGGATGAAGTATCTACACCAGAAAGAGTGGAGCTCTTTAATGTACTGAAAATAAAGCAGTAAAATGACTCCAAATGTACCTTTATGTTTCTTTTATGGCTCAAAAGGTATCCTAGGGCCTTGGGATACAGCAGGGTCACTACGAACATGCATGATTATTAGGATTACTAAATTTAGTTCATTCAATTTAAATTTTAAATTAATTTTAATTAAATCAAAAAGAGCTGTCCAATTAACCAGCTGTTAGGTGGCAGTTGCTACAGCAGTTTACTAAAAGTTACAACAGTACTTGGTAACAACCTGAGTTATCCACCATTAAAATGCTAATGACTGCTCCTCACAGGAGAGACCAAAGCTGAAGAGATCGGCTACTGCTTGATTTT
Source organism: Bettongia penicillata ogilbyi (assembly GCA_023548195.1). Classification (NCBI taxonomy): domain Eukaryota; kingdom Metazoa; phylum Chordata; class Mammalia; order Diprotodontia; family Potoroidae; genus Bettongia; species Bettongia penicillata. The sequence goes on from JAJHZJ010000218.1 coordinate 2,868,586, forward strand.
CCTTTCCGCAAGCCCAGGAGCGCTCTATGAAGCATCAATGACTCTGACCGCTTTGAGGGGAGAGGGGGAACACTTCCTGCTTTAAATTCAGTCCTTACTGTTACTGTAATCATGTCTGGCTCTGCATGATCATATTTGGAGTTTTCTTGACAGAGATCCTGGAGCGGCTGGTCATTTCCTCCTCCAGCTCATTTTACAGAGGAGGAAACTGAGGCAAATAGGGTAAAGTGACTTGCCCAGGGTCACACAGCTAGGAATTATCTGTCTGAGGGGAGGTTTGAACTTAGAGATATGAGTCTTCCTGACTCCAGGCCCGGCACTCTGTTCGCTGCGCCTCCTAGCCGCCCTAGTTCACCCTTCCCTTGACACCAGAAACACTGGGTCAGACCCAGAGGAGACAAACACTAAAGATGCTCTTAAAGAAACATCAAATTCATACTTATACAAATAATTGTGCTACTGACTGCTCCCTGGAGGAACCAGACTAAAAACATTTGGCTCTAATTAATTAATCTTAAAATATTATACTTAGGGCTCTGCCCATTCACAAGAAAGATCATTCTGCCTTTGGTCCATGCAGCCTCTTTAAGACTCTATGGAAAACTCTTCAGCAGTCAAAGTAATCATTACACTAAAATCAACAATTTGAATTTTCTAAAATTAAAAGCCCTTTGCATAAACAAAAATCAGTGCAAATAGTGTAAAGAAAAATGAGCAACTGTAGGGAGAGTTCTGAGATTTCTGATGAAAATCTAATGTTCCAAATGTAGAAGGAATTGATATAAATATGGAGGATCAAGAGTTATTCACCAAGGGATGAGAAAAGTTCTCAGAAGAAATGCAAATGTTCAAGAGCCATACAGAACAAGGTTCTAATTCACTAACGAAACAAATGCATCATTAAAACATCTCTGAGTTTCTTCCTATGTACAGCAAATTCTCAAAGACAAAATACGGAAACAATGAATGTCGAAAGGGCTATGGGAAAAGAGGCAAACTGATACATGTTTAGTGGAGATGTGAATTAGGCCAATTATTCTAGAAAACAATTTGCAATAAAGTGAGAAAAGTCACTAATGGTTTATATACAGTGACCCCACTACTGGACCTGTATTCTAGAGGTAAATGACACAGAGAAAGGTCTCATGTATTCCAAAATATTCATAGCAGCATTCTTGGCAGCAACTGGAAACAAAGTGAGTGCCCATCAGTTAGGGAAAGACTGAACAAATTGTCTTATATGACTGTAATAAAATATCACTGCATTATAAGAAACTATGAATAAGAAGAATTCATAAAAACATGGTAAGACTTGTAAAAATGATAGAGCCAAGAGGAAAATATAGCTATGATGACAACAGCACAAATGGGTCATTCAGATTAAGTGTACCAGTTCTGGAGAATAAATGATGGAACCAAGTTAGACACAGTTTTTCCGGGTTACAATGGACAGGTCATAAAGGTGGCACATTAGGAAATGGTCAATGTTATTTAAAATGTCAGCAGTAATTAGGCAGGAAAAAACAGGAAGACAGTGAGACAAAGACAGAAACAGAGACAGGAAGGGAGAGAGAGAAAGAGAGATTCAGAGAAGCAATCATTCCCACAAACAAAAACCAGGTTACAACAAACTGACCCAATTTCCTTTTGGGATACAGCTTGGGAGGACAGCACTGACACTATCCAACGTCTCAAGTGTCCAGCTTCGCCCAGCTGACAAGCCCACACTAGGTCAGCAGATGTACAAGGAGCAGGGTCATTGCAAACTCCCTGGGTAAGCCTTAGACCCCAGGCCCCAAAGCACATGTGAAGAGTGGAGAACATTCCGCCTGTCTCTAACATGCAAACATCTGTTCCTTTCCCGCCCCCCACCCCACCCCGACCCTGGACCACCTCCATATAACTGCTTGTTTTTCATATTTAAATGTTTCCCTTGGTTCTGATCATCCCAAAGTCTCCTCAAAGGATTCTTGGGAACAATATGCAGACCTGGGCTAGATGACAGTGCTTAGTGGGCTTCATGATGATGTAAATGGCAACAACCATAAGATGACCAACCGATGGGTTGATGCTGACCAGAAGAGCTCTCCTGAGGTGCCACAAAAGTGACAAATGGCAAAAAATACTGACTTCAACAGAAGCAAAAGGTTCCAAATTGTGACAACAGATTTCTATCGATAACTAAAATATGCATAGTTGATTGAACCATCAATCCTATACAGGAATATGCTCACACTAAATATTGCATCACTGTTATAGTATTAGCCTTTGCTTCAGGCAACAGACATGTTTCTGCAAATGTGTATCACCACACTTTTGGCTGTCAGCCAGTAAACATTTATTACGTACCTGCTATGTGCCAAGAGCTCTACTGACAAAGAAAAGCAGACTGTGCTCTCAAGGAAGCTGGGGGAAGGAGGAGGGCAACAACCCATGTGGCATCCAAAGGGAATGAAGAGATGACCCTGCTGGGAGCCCTGGTTAAACCGAGGCTTTGGGAGGTGTTCTTTGCTCCATGAACCACACAGTTTTGTAAACCCAAACCTATTTTACTCATTGACAAATTCTAATTTCAGAAATGTAAGCCTTCATTTCTGATTAATCCTCAGTTCGCAGTTATTCCCAATATTTTGGTGCTGGAGAAGGGTCTTTGTGGCTTTAAAGGGGCCATGCCCCAGCTACTTCTTAAACAGGCCTATTCAACAAATGTGCATTACCTCACCCTAAGTGTGTACCTGCAAAGACTTTGGCCTAAAGGGCCCAAGGTCTCCCAGTGCATCCTGGGTCATCTCCAGTCATCCTGATGAATACCTGGTCACTGGATTCAGATGGCTCTAGAGGAGAAGTGAGGCAGGTAACCTTGCACAGACCTCCCTCATTCAAAACAAAGTCAAGTGCAAGTTGTCATCATCTCTCTGATGGCATGGTCTTCTTTGGCAACCAAGGACGAACAACACAATCTTGTCAGAGAAGTAAGATTTAAGCAAACCAGGAAAATGATCCTTGAAAGGAATTCTCTCCTCCAGTGAAAAATGCAAATGATCATCCTTCTCTCTCCCCCACCCAGTCCCTCTCCTCCCACAACTCTTCTCCTTAAAAAGGATCTATTTTGTCGATTAAAATATAGCGTCCTCGGTTCCTCAAAAGCAGACTCATATATTAGCACAGAACAAAACACTTTTCCCATTTTTTTAAAGCAGAGACAATAACAGGACCAAGGATCTTTTTCTCTGGTCAAGAATATTCAGAAACACATCTTCTAGCTGGCCTCTAGCCAACACCTCAATCTATCACCTTTCTTCCAAAAAAACTTCTCCAGCTGTTGGGATATTGAACATCACTGCCATCTTCTGGCCAAAAGGGCCTTTCCAGATGTTTCCAAGGCCTGATCCAGGATGATGGCCTTCTGAATGGAGCGCCATCATTTTCATGTTTGCTAGCACTCTGGACGGATTCCAACTTAATGAAGTTCTCATTCCAAACCAGAATCTCTCCCTCACTCTTTCAGGATGCTGTGGTACCACATGGTAACTTACCCACCAGTCCAGTGTCCCATTGGCATTAAGGAACATTAGAAAGCGCAAGAGACCTTCTCGTCTCATATACAGCAAAGCAACGAGCCCTTGCTGGCACATCGCATACAGTCCCATTCCTCGTCATCTTGCAATACCATATTAACATATGCTTTCACAACATTTACTCTTCCAAAAAAAGGGCTATGTGGGACCTTTGCTTTCATGAAAGAAAACTCAAACTCACTTTGTCTCAGAATGTTGATATCTCCTCAAAATTAGCGCTACCTTGGCATACTCTTACTATGCAACAGTTAAGAATCAGGGCCTTCATCATCAAAGTCTCTGAAAATCTCTTTTCTTAATTTTTAGGATGGCACTGAATTACTACTATAATCAGACCTCAGTTCATATGCTTTCAGATACATTTCACTCATTTTTTTAAGTCACTGTCAAACTATGAGTAATACCATTTAGGTACAGTACCATACTTAAAGAAAAGCTCCCCAGTTGCCTCTGAAATTATTCAACTGCTCAAACTAATATAAAAAAAATTCAGTAACAACTATTCAAGTGACAAAAATCATGAATTATTCAATGATCAACTTTTGATATTTTACAAATCAAGTGAATCAAAGTAGTCACTTATTTGAGGAAATTTATAAATAAATGTAAGTGAAGCTACATTTAGGAACAGTAATATGATGCCAGAAAGGTCTAGCTGCTAAAGACAAGGCTACCTGCAATGCAGACAGTAATTACTTGGGGAAAGCAGGGTAGCATTCAGAAAGCTGAAAAATCTGTCCGTTGTTCTATGGACAAGTTCCAGCAAATCTGTTGGACTGTCCACCAAGATTCACAGCCCCACTTTCCCATGTACCTCAACAAACTGCCATCATGTTTGGTAGAAGATTGGCATTAGGCAAGTCTACAGGGACCTTGAATGTGCTGCATTAACTAGTCCCAGAGCCGCATCTGCCCCCGAGGAGCACCATTAGGTTGCAGGAACTCCCAGAACTAGGAAAGTCACTTCACCCTGTTTGCCTCTGTTTCTTCATCAGTAAAATGAGCTGGAGAAGGAAATGGCAAAGCACTCCAGTATTTCTGCCAAGGAAACCCCAAATGAGGTCATGGAGAGTCGGACACGACTATGAACAACAGGCCATGAACTCAAATACTCTTAAATTGGCAAAGGAGCACTGGATAAAGATAGGGCAAGGTGGGTCAATTGAACTAAGATGAAACTGTCAAGACTCCATCAAAGACCAGATGCCGGTCCACCTTCATGACCCAATGAAGACTCATCGAGTCCTGCAGCATTTGGGGGTGTGGCTTCATTCCCAGGAGGGCTGGAGACGATACATAATTTCCTTTCATTTGAATAGCCAAGAAGTTTTAAAAATCATCCCAAAAGCAATTAAAGCTAATTACAGTAAAAAGAGGATCTTTACCTTTTTCTTAAACATTGATCACAAGATGAAATTCATAAGCTCAGATTCTAACCTTCCAAAGTTATCTTTAACAACTGTGGGGGATGGAAACCCCAGAAAAACAAAAAAGACCAAAGGAAATGGTTCCAGCAACTGGGGAACATGTAAAAAGCAAATACTGTAAAACACACGATTGATTTGTAACCAGAGGAGGCATAATGAGCCATTTTTTAATTTGGTGGTGAGTCATGGGGGAAAAAAATCATTAATGGAAAAGCATTCAATACCCACTCAGTTCTGAAAGGTCCTAAAAGAGGTCATTTTTAGAAAGAAAAGCTACAGAACAAAAGTGGGAGTGGAGGATCTGCTGGAGACAGGAACTGAATTTTTAACCTCTCCCCCAAATTCTACCAGCTGAGTCTAACTCCAGGACACAGACTGAGAAAATGTCCTCTGGATTCTCCTACTCAGCAAACCTCAACTAAAATCTGTGTGACACCAATCATGACACAATGGTCATGTCGCTTTATTTTCAATTGTCCTACTGACAACTTTCAAAGAATGGTGATGGGAAAGGAAAAGCAGATTATGTAAAATTACCATCCCAAGTTAGAGAAAAGCTGTAAGGACTCATGTTGAAGTATAGAGACTCTCCATCTGGCCCAGACCAGAGGTGACTGGACCCACTTCCCCAATGACTCTCAGCCTTGGCTGGACGAACACTTCTGGGAACGTCCTCATTGTTAGGAAAGGCTTCCTCACTCAGATCTCCAGGAATACGCACCCTCTCACCAGAAATCCATCCCGGGAGGTCAGTCCAATGGGCAGGCACCAAGGGAGCACCATGGCTGTCCGGGAGCGTGGCTCCTTCTCCGCCATGTCTCTTATCACACATTATCTGATGTTCTCCTTTACAAACCACCATGGATCCTTCCATACTCCCTGGATCATCCTCAACTTCAGTTCTTCACAGACAAGGACACTCCATGGCTCCCGACACGACCTCACAGGAAGAGCATCCTGACTGAAAAGAAGTCCTGTGACCTGGGCTCAGTGAGACAGCTGTTTCAGACCTTCTCCTCCTTCCTCCAGGTTTCTCAGCCGAGGGGAACCCAAGGCCAAGCCAAGGGACTCTTGTGCAACTAATGGCCTCTGCTGTCTCTGAGTTTTCCCCACCACCCCTGCTAGCTGCCATCCCCTGCTCTCCACCTGTTCTCAGCTGAACTGACAAAACTATCTCCTAGACACTTCTGCTCCTTCTCTCCTCACTGTCTCCCTAACCCTGACCACCTCTCCACTGAGACCTTCCTCTCTGAAGTGACCCAATCCATTCTCTCCCTTCTTGATCCCTCTGCACCATGTGATGCCATGGATGACCTTCTCTTCCAGGCCACCCATCTTCAGGGGGTATCCCTTCTCCTTCTACCTGAAGGATCGCACTTTCTCAGGTCCCTTTGCTGGACCGTCCTCAGCTTCGCCATCCTTTCTTCTTTAGCTCTCCCTCTTTCAATACCAAACACCTACAGAGTTTCACCCGTTCCTCCTTTTCCACACCACCTTCTTGTTTTTCAGTCTCTCACAACATGGCTTCCATTACCAATACATGACTGAAATAGAAATACGAAGTGGTGAGGGGGCCCCTCGGGGCTCAGGGAACCGACCTGGGGTCAGGAAGACCCACATTCAAGGACAGCCTCAGACACTGGCTAACTGGGTGACCCTGGGCAAGTCACTTCCCTGCCTCCAGCTTCCATTCCTTCAACTGTAAGATGGGGTTAACAACAGTACCTCCTCACCAGGGAGACTATGAGGTCCAAATGACATGACCCTTGTAAAGCACCCAGCCCACTGCCTGGCACACAGCATGCATCATCCAAGTGCTGGCCATCATCAAGATCGCCAACAATCACATGACTGTTAAAGCCAAAGGCCTCTCCTCATCGCCTCCTACTGGCATCTCTAGTTTACTTCCATGGCTCTTGGTGTCCCCCTCCCCAAAATGTCTTTCAATGGCAATGTACACATATAGTCTGCATGACATGACGTCCAGCATAATCCTGACATGCTCACAGACAGGTTCTCTCTCCTTGCAGAACATGCACTCCCTCCAAGGATTTAGCACAGCACTGGGTATCACACAACAGACTCTTCATAGGTGCTTAATGATTAATTCCCTGAAGAGCTGCAGTCTCTGACTAAGTGAGGCCAGGGGCTTGCTTTATCATTTTCCTGCCCAAAAGGCCTCCACAGCTCCCCAGTAGTTACAAGATGGATACACACTCCTGAGCCTGGCCCCCCGACTCTAGATGGCCCTCCAGGCTTGTCTCATACTCACTCCCCTTTCACATACTCTACATTCCCACCAAGCCATAGTGCCTACTGCCCCTGAGCTCAGTACTCCTTCCCCCCAACATGCATCTACACAGGTCGTAACCCTTGCAGGGCACATCACTCCTTCCTCATCACCACCCTAGGATCCTGGTCTTTCTCCAGCACTTGGCACAGGTGCCCCCTCCCCACAAGCCTTCCCCTGATCCCCACTAGTTGTCAATGTTCTCTCTCCTCCAAGAAATTTTCTTGTACCATACTCATTTGTGCACATAAAATAGCCTCTTAGTACAACGTAAGCTCTTTGAGGACAAGGCCTGCTTTGTATTTGTCTCAGTAGGCCCTGAGCTTGGCCTAGTGCCTTGCACAGAGCAGACAGTAGATAAAGGTCTGGTGAACCGAACTGAATTAGAAATGGTGAGGACGCAGATGGCATCAGTAACAATAAACGGGACCCAAAACTGCTTCATGATATGGGGTCCATCAGACTAGTCTCTGGTACCTCCTGAGAATCTAAGAGGTATGTACACCTTGAAATGCAGTTATGGGATGCCATTCATGGGGACACATAAAGAAATACAATAATAACTCTGCAATGATTCACAAGAAAAGGAGAAATATGGTGACCAGTAACAGAACGGTAAAGACATTTCACTTCAGAACGCTAGAGGGCGCAAAGACTCAACAGAGCTGGCATCCTCCCAGAAGTCAACAAGAAATCACGAGTGTCCTTCATTCTGGTTTGCATTCACTACATATGCACTTCCAGCACAAACTTTCAAGCTAACATCGCAGCAAACCACGGTCCCTGAGCAACCGTCCCACTGGCACCACTGTTGTGTGTCTGGCCTCCATTCTCAAAGAGGACCATGACATCAAGATGATGACGTGACTTGCAGGTGACGTTGACCTGAGTGAGGGAGGAATGTGCAAGGTCATCAACCTCACTAAGCCACCTGGGTCCAGGGGCCTGATATTCATCAGGATGACTAGAGATGGCCCAGGATGCAATGGGAGACCCTGCCTCTTTCAGGCTAAGATCTTATAGCATTCTCACTTTAAGTGAGAAACACCCATTCAATGAATAGGTTTCTTTAAGTAGCTGCTCAAGGGATGGCCCCTTAAATCAAAAAAAAGAAAAAAAAAAAAGAATCAAATTGGGAGGAGAAGACCCTCAGGGTTCCTGGGTAAAAGAGAAATAATTACTATCTAGTATTTGTGAAGAAATGGAGGAGGAGGATTGAGAGGCAGCTGGAGCAGCAGCAGGGCAGACTAGGGAGTGCAAACACTCAGGAGCAATTCCGAAAGCTCCAAATAACGAGGAAGGGGCTGTTTCCAAGTAAGCCTGCATCTCCCTATTGTTATTATTCAATAGGAATTTTAAAATGGTTCTGGTGACAGGCACAGTAACAAAATTTCAGCTGTTTAAATTAGCAAAGCTACTCCTGAACTGTTTGCTACAATCAATATGAATTTTAGGGGTTTTAATGAAGCAAATTGGAAATTCCCTACACAACCTAAGCATGGTAACCAGAGTTCCTCTGGCCCACCTGAAGTCTGTTTCTTGGAACATGTAACTGGAGGGAAGAGAAAAGCCAAACCTTCATGTCAGACATTCAAAATGTGTAAACGAGGGACAGCACCAACGTAAAATCTTATGACAATAGTCTGTGCCGTATTACTGCAAATGGATACCAATGAGAGAAAACTTTGAAAGAACTCCAAAAGAGATGTCTTTAACGTGCAATCTAAAACTTTTCCTTGGGGTAAAAATTTCTATTAAGAGATGACATCACACACGCAGAACACAGCGTAATGGTGAAACATATGGAGTCAAATTATAATCAATGATGTTTTCATTACACTGGCTGCTTCAAACTCCGACATGATCACTTTGCTTTTAAGATACCACAGTAACAATGAAAAAAATAATCTCAAAGGAATTGGCAGCCTGGAAAATAAACCTCATCATCTTCAACTCACCTGAAATTACCCACTCCATCATGACCAGTTGGCCTTAACTGCCAAACCCAAAGGTCTTTTCCCATTCTCACCCTCATGGCCCGCTCTCTTGCATCCAATGCTGCTGACCATCTCCCTTTCCTTAGCCTGGCCCTCCACCATCTGGACTCCAGATGCCCCTCCTTCTTTGTCTCATACTCACTTCCTTTTCACAAATTCTACATTACATGCATGATACCTGGGCACCAGACTGATCACTCAGTCTCTGTCTCCTTTGCTGGACCATTCTCCATATCTCACTTCCTAACTGCGGGAGTATGCCAGAGTTCTGTTCAGGTGTCTCTCCTCTTCTCTCTTTACACCCTCCTAAGGGCCAGTGAATTTAATTATCTTCTTCCTCCCTGATCTATACTCATGTAGCCCCATCCAGTTGGAAGAGGCTTCCAATTGTGCCCCAAAGATACCTCAAACTCATGCCTGTTGCCCTTTCTCCAAACCCACCCCTCTCTAGAACTTCCCATCTTCTGGTCTGCCCAGGCTCTCAAATCCGGTGTCCTAACTCCTCCCCCTCCTTTGTTCCTCATATCTGGGCAGGGGCCAAATTCATCATTTCTACCTCCATGACATGTCTTTGCACTGGCTGCCCTTCATGCCTGGACCGGATTCACCCCCACCTCCATCTCTTGGAATCCATTATTTCCTTCAAAGTTCAGGGTCAAACCCCACCTTCACCCATTACATGAGGCCCTCTTCAATGCCCCTGGTCGCTAGAGCTCCCCAATTCGCTTAGGACCCTCCCAAACCCCTAGCTGTCTCTGTATGACATAGAGAGATCTGTCTCTGTCTCCATCTCTCTCCATCACTGTCTCTTTCTGTCTCTGTCTATTTCTCTGTCTCCATCTCTCTCTCTCTCTCTCTCTCTCTCTCTCTCTCTCTCTCTCTCTCTCTCTCTCTCTCTCCCCCCCCCCCCCCCCCCCCTCATGCTTTCGAAGAGCCCTTGGACATAGCAGGCAGTTTAACAAGATTATGCTGAATGGACCTCAGTCAAATCTTCTTATGTATAAACTATTATCTCTTCGAGGTTACCAAATTAAAATCTACAAGCTGAAGCTGAAATACACTTTACTCATCAACAAGAGAAGATAAATACCTGTATCCCAGGGAGCTTAAATCAGGTTTCAGTGAAACAGTCTCTGTGGTGATCTCTACCTTCCTCACGCTTCCAAAGAAATCCGTTATTAACACATTTTGAGGATTTCTCTGAAAAAGATCAGTCCGATGGCCAGGAGTCGAAACACACAAACTTTTGGGACACACCTGAAACTGTAAAATGAAGGAGCATTAAGTACCATCGGAATCCCTCCCAATCACTGCACTGTTTCAGCATCTACTAAGGGCCTTTCCAGGGATTTCTTTCCACAAACCACAGGACCCAGTCAATGGCCCAGGCAGGCAGAGGAACCCCTTACTGTGTGCCCCTCCCTCTTTCAAGGTCCATCCCAAGGGTCCTCTCCCCTCCCTGGGCACTCTGACTCACTCTCGTGACTCTAAGCATCCCTTCACGTCTCTCCTGCCCTCCCTGAGTCATGCTCTCCACCAGGACACACACTATACTGCACACTACACAAGAATGCAGTTATCCCAAGAAATGGGCCATCCAGACAAAATCCCTGCCTTAAAAGACTAGGGAAGCTAACCTCTCCCTGGCCTTTCTTTTCCTTTTACATTAGACTTCTGTGATGGTCATTTAAATGGGAAGATCTTTCCCATTCATTGATAGGTCCATGTGACCTGCGTAAGTCACATGGAAGCCTAAGTCATATGTGGTGGGAGAAGCTTACTGAATGGGTGGAAGAGGAAGGGTAGAGCAGAGAGCAGTTGAGTGTTTGTGGGAACACCTCAGCAGTGGGGGGTGGGGGGACTTGGAAATGGTGGTGTCCCCTGCCGTGATACTGACTTCTGGTGTCTGTATAAGTGCTTTTCTTCTGCCTTCTATATGGAGAGTCTGTTATAGTTTGCGATTCAGAACTATGCCAGCATATTCATAGTCACCCTCTGTGCTGTGAATATTGCCTTGGCAACAGTCTACAGGCACCCACATTCTTACAAATCCTATCCCTGGTCAAGAACCCATCATTTCCAAGTTCAAGCAACTGTCCAGAAACATAGATTCCAGTCAGTTACCATCTTCTTAACCTGGTATTCACTTCCCAAATTTGCTTCCCCACTCCAAAGCCCATGAAACTTCCCTGAAAAAATGATGACAGTGTCACCTGGGCTCCTAAGCTGTTTGGTGTCAGCCTCCAAGACTCCCTCCTCCTTGGCAAGGCTTCCTCAGTCCCCTGGGCACTTTCATTTGACACCCACTTGGCCTGCTGCCCCTGCTGGCATCTTGACCTATCATCCATCCTCTGCCCCACCTTCTATAGGAGACACCCCTTGAACTCCCTCGCTGCCTTTCACTCACTCTGTAGGGACCTGGCCACTTACACACTGGTTCTCTTGTTAGACTGTGAGCTCCTCCAGGGCCTCTCTCCATATCCCTATTGCTTAGCACTGTGCTGGGCACACAGTAAGTGCTTTATAAATGCTTACAGACTGACTGCCTAGAAGTCCATAGCAAATATCAGGCTTGACAAGTCCTGGGGGAGTATCCATCACATCCCCAGAAGATGACAGACCCCTCCATTGTTAACAAAGGCCAGCCAGATGGACAACCAACTGTCGCCATGGCCCTAAGCAGGAGTTCAAAAATCAGCACTGCCCATTGGAAAACATTTACTAAGCACCTACTATGTACCAGGCACTGTGCTAAGCTCTGGGAATACAAAAAGAGACAAAGGTAAGCTCTACCCTCACGGAAAAACTCATTGACAATTTTGTTCTAGGAAAGCAGTTGATCTCTACATACACATGTACATGCATGTACATACACATACACACACACACACACATATATACACATTCATTTTCAAAGGCACTACAGATGTGTATACTATGTCTGACTGTGGAATGGATACCCAATAAGTGATTTCTTGGGTTAATGTAACTGAAGTACAAAATCTCTGTAACTGTTTACATTGCTCTGTCCTGCTGAGCTAGGAAGGAAGAGCTACCTGGAGATAAATAAAAGAGAAGACCTGTGTGGTAGAAAGGAGCAAGTCCCACTCAGTTGTCAGGCACCTGAAGGATTCTCATGATGGCCTTGCTCAGATAGGAGCCCCGATGGGCAGAGGGGACAGCCAGGAAAGGATGGTCTTGCTCTAAGACAAACTTCCTAATCAAATGGGAGGAAGTAAGAGGACTTCCAGCCAATGGATGAGGCCTGACTGGATGTAATAAGGATCTTCTTCTGGTGTGGTGTCTCTCACTCTCCTACGCTGACTCCTTCAACACCCTCCAGGTCTTTCTAATGCCTGCGTAACAAAGACCACATCACTCCCATGCTCAAAGACAATCTGGGATTCTCCACTGAGATGCCTCTTGGCAAACTACGAACTCCATCTTCCTTGCCCCGAGTCAAAGCCACATGTGCTCAGGATGGAAGATCACAAAGGGAACTGAAATCAAAGACGTCAGCAAAGGCCTTAATGGGCCTCCTACCCAACCTCCTGATTCACTCAGGGATCCATTCGCAAAGGCTGGAATAAGCAAGAATATTTTTTTTTCTCCATATCCAAGGAACAAACCAACATGGCAGCAATGAAAGATGCATATAGGACGGGCATGAAATGTGCCTGGGAGCTGGTGGAACCTAACGGATGGTGGGGCTCTTCTAGGTCCCTGAAGCAACTGCAATGATACAAACATCCATGAAACCCTGAATACATGTCAATTTCTGTAGCTTGGCTACTTTTGCTAAACTTTTTCTCTCTTTTTTATTCTTTGTTCTCAGGGGAGAGAAAGAGGGATACATTTGGTCCTGTAGGTGATGTAAAAATAAGATATCCAAATTTTATTTTAGAAAAAAATATCAGGGGCAGAGCCAAGATGGCAAAGGAGAAAGAAGCACATACATTAGCTCTTCCCCCACAGCCTGTAAAATACCTATAAAGAAAGATTCTCAACAACTTCTAGAGCAGTAGAAGCCACAGAACAACCGAGTGGAGGAGATTTCCAGCCCAAGGTGACCTGAAAGTCTTCCATGAAAGGTCTGTCACACCTGAGGAGGAGTGGAGCCCAGCCCAGCCTTGGCTGCGCAGCAGGGCTCCAGGAGGAGGACATGAGCAGGCCTCAGGGGTGGAATCACCAGTGGCAGTAGCAGTGCTTTGCAGATCCCTCAACCCACAGGCGCCAAAAGTCAGTGAAAGCATTTTTTCAGCTATAAGAGAGTAGGGTCTTTCCACACCTCTGGCCTCAGGCAGCAGGGCTTCAGCAGAGGCCACATGGGTAGCAGAGGCCTCATCAGTTGGTTGGGCAGCAGCTCCCACAGCAGCCCACATCCATTGTTAGATCATAAAAGCCCTGGGGGCACTGAGCAGCTGATCCTTACCTCAGCCCTGTGTGGCAGTCCTGTCCCCACCTGATGCTCCTGGAGGAATTGAGCAGCTGATCTTTATCTCACACTGAATGGCCTAAAGCCCCTGGGGCAATTGAGCAGCTTATCTGAATGAATCTCAGCCTCCAGTGCTGGCTTGGTGGAACTGGAGGCAAAGTGGTCCTGGAGAGGAAACTAATACTCATAGATTCTGGACACAAAAGTTTCTGGTTGCTCTCAGACCAGGGTACACGCTGGATTGTGCCACCTTGGAGGAACTGAGATCTTACAGATCCCCAGAATATGCCCTATTCTTGACAAAGGACCCAGAAGTCAAGTAACTGGCTGGGAAAATGCCCAAGAGAGGGGAAAAAAATAAGACTATAGAAGGTTACTTTCTTGGTGAACAGATGTCTTCTCCCATCCTTTCAGATAAGGAAGAACAAGGCTTACCATCAGGGAAAGACATAAAAGTCAAGGCTTCTGTATCCCAAACATCTAAAATAAATATTCAGTGGTCTTAGGCCATGGAAGAACTCAGAAAGGATTTTGAAAATCAAGTAAGAGAGGTGGAGGAAAAATTGGGAAGAGAAATGAGATGCAAGAAAAAATGAAAAGTGAGTCAACAACTTGCTAAAGGAGACCCAAAAAAATGCTGAAGAAAATAACACCTTGAAAAATAGGCTCACTCAATTGGCAAAAGAGGTTCAAAAAGCCAATGAGAAGAATGCTTTCAAAAGCAGAATTAGCCAAATGGAAAAGGAGGTCCAAAAGCTCACAGAAGAAAATAGTTCTTTAAAAATTAGAATGGAACAAGATGGAGGCTAACGATTTTATGAGAAACCAAGAAATCACAAAACAAAACCAAAAGAATGAAAAAATGGAAGAGAATGTTTAATATCTCACTGGAAAAACAACTGACCTGGAAAATAGATCCAGAAGAGAAAATTTAAAAATTATGGGACTATCTGAAAGCCATGACCAAAAAAAGGGCCTAGACATCATCTTTTATGAAATTATCAAGGAAAATTGCCCGGATATTTTAGAACCAGAGGGCAAAATAAATACTGAAAGAATCCACAATCACCCTCTGAAAGAGATTCAAAAAGAGAAACTTCTAAGAATATTGTAGCCAAATTCCAGAGTTACCAGGTCAAGGAGAAAATATTGCAAGCAGCTAGAAAGAAACAATTTGAGCATTGTGGAAATAAAATCAGGATAACACAAGATCAAGCAGCTTCTACATTAAGGGACAGAAGGACATGGAATACGATATCCCAGAAGTCAAAGGAACTAGGGCTAAAACCAAGAATCACCTACCCAGCAAAACTGAGTATAACACTTCAGGGGAGAAAATGGTATTTCAATGAAATAGAGGACTTTCAAGCATTCCCGAGGAAAAGATGAGAGCTGAAAAGAAAATTTGATTTTCAAACACAAGAATCAAGAGAAGCATGAAAAGGTCTTTAATAGATGCAACTATATATATAGCCCAGCAGAAGAAGCAGTTGCCAGGCTGCATCTCCGGAGGATATGGCCCATATTCCTATAATGATGACTGAGGGCACTGGACTGGAAAAACACAGCTATTTCCAAAGCCCTTGGTTTCAGTGTTGGGAAGACATGGTGATGAAAAGATGCCTCCACTGGTTTAACTAGGCTGGTTTGCCTGCCCTCTGATTGGCAGCTGGTTTGCATTTGGTGGTCACCTCTACAACAGCCATTCTCAGAAGGACGATGGCTGAAGGAGGGCCTGGGTTGGAGACAGGCCCACTGGTCTTGGGGTGTCCTACCAGTCTCAGGGATCCTGAGCTTAACTGCCTGTCAGTGGCAGTTAATCAGCAGCTGTTGCTAGTGGTTGTAAAGAAGGTGGGCCCCTTCTGTACAGTGATTTCTCCTCTCACATAATTTATAATACGTTCTGAGGTTTAGATGGTACTTACACTTTACAAATGACTTTCTCCTTTGAAAAATTAAGTTTTTATTGATGTCCTTTTTATATATCACCAAAATGTCTCCCAATATCTCGCCTTCCCCTCTCAGAGGGCCATCCCATATAATAAATAACATTTTTAAAAAGAAAAAATATCAACTTTTTAAAGATGAGTTTTTTTCAGGTTTAAGTGGCAATGCCAATAGTCCTACTGTGTCAGATTCAATTCCTACCTTTTTCTAAAATATGCCCCCTTACCATAAAATATACCTGAAAAGGCCAACAGAATGTTTGGTCAGAAACTGCACAAAAACTCATTTTGAAGGCCACAGTCCAGGCCTCCAACAGAGAGAACGATGATTCTGTATTGAGAGTACTAAAAGTTATAATCATATTAAATCTCAGTAAAATCCCGAGTTGACCATGAACAGACTTTGTTACCTACACCCTTACCCTGCTGTCTCTCTCACAAATTGTAAGAGGCCAGACTTACAAGATCATTCATGTTGGCTTGGCTCGCCGGGTGAATTTCTTCTAAAAATTCCAAGACATAAAATGTGTATCTATCCATAAGGTGCACTCCGATGGCAAGGTCAGGCTGGTGCTATGACAAAGTAAAGAAAAAGAAACATGAGCATCTGTCCCATCTGGATGGTGGTGGCAGTGATGGTGGCAACAGTGACGGCGGCAATGGTGACGGTAGCAGAGGCAGAAGCACAAAACCAGCCACAGAATCAGTGTTACCACAATGGGAACAGATACTCACTGAAAGGGAGTCTTCTCCTACTTGGCTACTGGCAAGTGCCATGACATTGGGGGAATAGAAGCGCTCATACATGGATGCCCCTTGACAAGTATCAATAATAAACAGCATCTCATGGTACCTGAAAGACAAGAAGAAAGAGTGATAGGAGAGGCATCAGACCACTTCCTCTTACCACCCACAACACTTCAGTCCATCCTATCACCCATCCTAAAGGTTCCAAGGCCTTTCAACAGCAGCATTCATTCTAAGGGAGATTTGGAAAAGGGTTCAATTCCAGCCTAAATCCCAAGGTCCTTCCCCACCAGTATGGAACACTGGCTGATCAAAGTGTTATTTCACCAGTTACTTTCCCTTTCCGGCCAAGGCTCCTGAGTCAATCAACACTGATTAAGCACCTACTGCATGCCAGCCCTGGGCTAAGGATACAAAGAAAGGTGACAGTCCCTGCCCTCAGGATGCAGCCTGCCCAATGGGGAGAAGGCTAGGGGTTGGGGGCTGGGAGTGGGGGTGGGAGAGAAAATGATCTGAGGTGGGCAAGCCTCCCAGTCGATGTCACCCTACAGAAAGATAAGTTTCTGGAGATGATCAAGTCCAGGAGAGTAGCCAGGTGGGAGACAATGAGACTTCCTTGGATGCCCTCCTTGAAGGGGGGAGGGCTCTCTGATGTCCACCCTCCATCTTCGATTCTGCACTACCATCACCATCACTATCACCAAACATTTAACATTTACTTCACACTTCTAAGATGCAAAGTGTTTCACAAGGCCTGCCTCAATATTCTCATCTATAAAATGGGGATAATAACAGCACCTATTTTCCAGATAGTATTTGTGAAGTGTAAATTGACCTTATAAACTTTAAAGTGCTCTTATCAATTGCCCTGCCTTTCTGCATGTCCTAGGCTCTCTGGCCA
This sequence comes from Bettongia penicillata ogilbyi, assembly GCA_023548195.1. Taxonomy (NCBI): domain Eukaryota; kingdom Metazoa; phylum Chordata; class Mammalia; order Diprotodontia; family Potoroidae; genus Bettongia; species Bettongia penicillata. The sequence goes on from JAJHZJ010000218.1 coordinate 2,885,907, forward strand.
CAGAAAGACCCTCTCTCCATCACCTTCAGTGACTTACCAAGTTGGGCACATGCAGCTGCCACTGATGCCCCATCTCCCAGCCCTCTTCCCCAACCACACCCACCATTCTACTAAACCATAGCTCCCCATCTCCCAGCCCCTTCCCTCTCCCCAGGGATTTGCTCACAGTAGCTCTCCTGACTAGAGTAGATGCCTCGCTCCATCGCTCTCCATGTATTCATGTTTCCCTTTCTTGAAGGTCTAACTTGGACCCTGAATTCCTCTCCTGGAGGTTCCCAGAGCCCTTAGAAGGATCTGCCCTTCAGACTATTTCTAATTTGTATTCCCATTATTACTAACATGCCTTGCCTCTCCTTCCTCCCTGTGACAGCTTCCTTCACCAAGAATTCAGAGTTCCCTGAAAAGAGCAAGGATTTAACACATACTGACTGAATTTAATTAAAAACTCAGCTCCCACATCCCAACAGTACACAGACCTAACTGAGGATAGGAGGCATAGACTCCTGGGGGGATCGGCCTCTCCGTCACTGGTTGGCCTGGGGCAAACCTCCTCCCTCCTCATCGACTAGACCTCCAAGGACCTCACAGCTCCAGCTCTGCATTCCTAGAACATTCTGCCCAATTTATCTTAGGAAAATAAGGGACTACTTACCGTCTTTTCTGCCACATTTGTTCAAATGCATCAGCAAGTTCAACATTAGTGATTTCTTCAGAGTCCTGGAATTTCAAGAAGCCATTTCCACCATGGCCTTGTGGGAAAAGAAAACAATAAATTGCTGGGCAGATGTGTGTGTGTGTGTGTGTGTGTGTGTGTGTATACACGCACATTTGCTTATTTTTTACAAACAGGGAATTCACAGCCAAGACACTCTTCTGTGAATAATCAATGGCCTTAAAATAGTTAACTGTGCGAAGTGAACCGGATTTTCAAATTTTCATTGAGAAGGGAATCAAGATGGATGAGTAAATTCTGAATTTTAGATCCTCAAATCCTGGAGCTGTCATTCTAGCCAATAGTGCTCAATTTAAAGAAAACATGCCAAACAAGCAAAAAAAAAAAGTATGGCAAAGTCTCTTCTCTCACTGAGCCCCATCCCAAAATCAGTAGTGACTGTCTATGGGGGGAGCGGGGAGGAGGTGTGTGTACAGGGCAGACAGCCATATTTTAGGAAACATGCATGTCTGGGAGGAGAGGGAAGCACCGTTTCTATCTTTTACTACATGCCAGGCACTGGACGCATTACAAACATCATCTCAATAGTGATGTCTAAAAGAGATGGAGAGGCCTGAAGACAGCACCAGAGGACCCAGGCCTAAAGAAGGGGTGGCAGGAAGAGGAACAGAAAGGGCATGATCATCCAAAAGAAGGGCTGGACAAGCTCAGAGCAGCAAGGAAGGCTTAGACTTGGCTGGTGTGCAGGAAACCACCAGTAACCAGGCCTGTCCAAAAGTAGGATGGGTTACATACATCAGGAGCTGAAGGTCTAGGCCCTCAGGCGCTAAAACAAAGACTGCCTACCATTTGTCCACAATGTGACAAGAGATGGTAGCCAGGGCTGGTCAGCATCTTGGCCAATCCAGGCATCCGTGGTCAGCATGCTGGGCACCACAGGGGCCAAGATTCCAAGATTAAAAGGGGAGTCTTGTTTTCACTGAAAACATGTCCCTATTTAGAATATCTCTAGCGATCAAACAGCCTCGAACTCTGAAGGAACAAAGGTGTTCATTCCTACCACATGGCCATCCACTCCTCCTTCAGGGCATAACTCTCAGAAAGAATGACCAGTTGTACAATCCATTGGAGTGGGTGCTTAAAGAAGCACAAGAGGCTGACAGAGAACATGGAGGAGGGCAGCAGACCGCTCTGCGCTAATACAAGCCATACTCTGGCCTGAAAAGTTCTTGAAGAGTGAGTCAAAACCATTCATTCCCCAGTTTGCTTCCTGTAAGTTCTAAATTCTGGAAAATGAGTGGACAACATAAAGTATGTCTTACATCCCAGTAAGGTAATACTGAATGACTGGACGAGAACATAGCCAGAAAATGGGTTAGCTCAGTAGCTCGGCCACTACTTGGCTGAGTCAAAGTGGAAAAATATCCAGGAGCTTCTGCATTATATTCTGTTGCAGGGGTTCACTGCTCCCAGGCAATCTTATAATAACAAAATATAAAAAATGGCAAAGAATGCCATCTCAGCTAAGAGACGGGCATTCAGATAATTATGCACACATAAATTCACTGTGGTATGCAATTATATGACAGCAAACTGTTATTCAAAATGTACCTACTTTTTAAAGTAATTTTTTCTTCTGATAAGATTCTTGGCCTAAGAGTTCAAAAACATTCAGTGCAATCAAGTCAAACCCACCCAAAAACCTTGACTCACCCGTCATATATATCAGGATATTGCTTCTATCATCAGAAAGAAGACGTTTGGATCGAGGAGTGCTAGGCGGGACTCTTCCCGTTAACACGCGCAAAAAATTCTCCACAGTCACCTGAAAAAAATAAACCAGCCCATTTTTAGCTCTAGAAAATAAGTCTAATGATTTTTCCTCCCTCCTACTTTTCTACATTCCTATTTCATATGACAACATTTACAAATTCTATCATCAGTACCAATAAAACTTACTATATAAAGACATCTCCCTTCTTGTAGTCCCTTAAGATAGAGCCATATAAATATCAGCATCACTGTATATTTTATAAAAATTGTAAAATTATTAACCCTAACCTTCAACGTGCTCGGGGTTACCATGCAGAAATGAATCAAGCCAATCTAATATTTAAATCATGTGAAAAAGAGGCAGTGGGTGCTTTAAGAAATGCCTACAAACACCTCCGAGGGATTCATCAAGTATGAAAGGTCATGTCTAAAAGGTCAGATCCTCCCAACACTTTCCCCATGGTGGAAGTACCCAGAATCCCAAATGTGGGCACACAAGGATGGCTGTGGAAACCAAGCTCTGAAAGTGTCCTTAATCCACTGTGAGTCATTCATGCCAATGAAGGGCCAATAAAATGGCATCGGTTGCCTGGCCCTGGAGAAGGCCAAGTGTGGCTAGCCTGACTTTCTAAACTGGGAAGAGACTAGAATCTACAAACCACAGGCTGGTGAGTCAGGCCTTGGGATCTTAGAGAGTTCTAGAAGAGATTATCCAATACGGGTCCAAGTACGTACTTAATCTGTACCTCTACACTGATCCATTGATTACTCAACAGAATGAAAAAGAATGATGACAGAAAACCAGAGTGGCTTCTTCAAGGACAGATCATACTCAATTGAGCACATTTCCTTTTTGTTACAGAGCTAGGAGATGAAGAAAAAGTGACAGATCAACTTACATGTCAACCACAAGTTGCTCCTGCTCTGTCTGTGGACAAGAGGAAGAGATGCCATGTAGGCTAGGTAACAGGATAGAGGAGTGGATCTGACACTTGCCCATAAAGCGATCCATAAATGGTGGTCCCCAATGGTCTGATGTCACCATAGAAAGAACCTTACAATTAAAAACCAAGGAATCAGGATTGGGCCCTAATATCTTTTGACAAGATATGGAAGGCGACTGGGGCACCAAGTGGGTAGAGGGACTAGCCCATCTGGGTAAGAGAAAGTGGACCAGGACGGAGGGAATGTATGCAGGGGAGATGATGGGAAAAGTCTGCCTCTTCTCCCACAGACAAGAGCCTGGAAGATGACAGTCTTGAACAAAAGAGAGACACTGTCAGAACTGTGCTATAGGAAGAACATTTGCCCACTATGTGGAGAGTAAATGAGGTGTGGGGTCAGAACTGTCCAAGGTGCAAGAAATACCATTGAGGCAGAGCTCTAAACCAAGAAGGCTTGATTAAAGGGCCCCTAGCTTCCTCTATGAAGTGAACTTCAGACCTTCCTCAGGATCTGAGGTACACCTGGCTCCCAAATATGCAAAAGAGGCCTGCCAAAAAAGAGAACCCCACTGGATGATAAACCTTGCTCTTGAGGGTCAAAAGTGTCATATTAGTGAGGTGCGGTGTGGAGGGAGAGGAGGTGTCACAGTCTGGGAAAAGCATGGGACATCCCCACTGACAAAGTGGTCATAAGATGGGCAAGGCAAGGGTCATTTCCAGGGACTACGTGGTCATAATATGGTCATTTGCTCATGGTGGACAAGAGAGGGTGCTGCACAGGCACAAAAGTAAGTTGAGGGACTTTCCAAAGTATCAAGGCATCCCCTCCACGGCAGAGCTGGACATGGAATTTGAGGAGGATGGAGATCTCTTTGTCAGCATTCTTGTGGCTGCACATGAGAGCTTCATAACTGGTAAACAGGTGGTGAACACTGCATTCAAGTTTGAGGCCTACTAGAAGGACTCGTCTCATCTAATTGTCCATATATGATTTATGCAAAATATCAAACTGATTAATACTGATTGGAATAGAATAGGGGTCCAAAAGAATCATTTCTCATACAGGGAAGAAAGGAGAAAAATCACAAAATTATTGCACAGCCCAGGCAAAAAGCGATGAGGAAATGACCCATGGCAGTGACCGTCGGAGTGGTGAGGGACTGATGAATTGATCAATCAGCCTTTAGTAAGACCCTGCGGTGTAACAGGGGCTGTGATAGGCATGAGGCCAACACGTACCAAAGGGTCCCACTGGAACGGATCCAGACCCAACGCACAATCCATGTGAAAGAAACAAAGCAGCCTGGGAGGGCAGATGGAGACAGGCCTCTGAGAGAAACACTGCTTGACCTGAGCCTGGCGGGGAGTGGGGGGAGGGCATTTCAGGCCTGGGGGCAGCCTCTGCAGGGCCCAAGAGGGGACGATGTGTAAAGTCACCTACAAAGAACAGTACGAAGGCCTGCTTAGCTGGAGGACAAAGGAGGTGAGCAAGGAGCACGAGCCTAGACAGCCAGGAAGGGACCAGACTGCCAAGGGCTCTACAGGCCATCAGAGGACGTTCTATTTACCCTAAAGGCATCAGGAAGACAGCGGTCAGACCAATCTGGTGGCTATGTGAAGGAGGAACTGAAAAGCTGAGGTGGGCATCAATGAGGCTCTTGCAATGCTTCCGGCTAGCTGCGATGAGAGTCTGGACTAGAAATGGGGGAGGGGGGAGGAGCTAAGAACAGAACGGACATGCTGCCACATAAGGAGCCATCACAGAGGGGGAAGAGTCAGGGAGGACTCCAAGTACTAACCAGTACAGGGAAGAGAGGAGAGGAGAGGCGGACATAGACGGAAAAGCCATGGCTTCAGTTCAGGAAGTACCGAGCTGAAGATCCTATAGCACAGCTGCTAGGGATGGAGACAGGGGAAGCAGGCCAGATAGGGAGGCTTCACTAAAGGCATAACTGCTGGATCCACAGAAATAATGAGAAAAGGGAGGTGAGCCCAAGACAGGGCTCTGGGGAACAGCCAGAAAGGGGCAAGACACGGATGATGACTGACCCTGCAGAAAAGGTTGAGAAGGAGCATCCAGGCAGGTGAACGTGAACCAGGGGGACGTGAACCACAAGAGTCCAGTGTGGGACAGAATGTCCAGTGTCCACATGGCCTAAAGGTCCAGGAGGAGGAGGAGGACAGCTGAGAGCAGGCTGCTAGCAAGAGGTAAGGAGAACAGTAGAGATGTCAGCTGAGAGATGAGATGAAGGAGCCACAAAGCGGGTGAGGGATGAAAAAAGAAAGGAGCCGGTCAGCCTTTCCATGCATTCCTGGCACAGAGCACAGCTGGAGGAAGGCCCCTCAAGGAGGTATGGCATACTATATCTGAGGAACAAGAGGCTGGCTCAGCTGGGTTATGGGGCACAGGAAGGGAGCCCTGGGTGGGAAGGCAGGTTAGGAGGGTTTGAATGATCCTGGAGGCCATGGTAGTTGATTAGACATGGACTTTAGGAGCTCTACTGGACATGTCTGAAGGAGGGACCCAAAGGAGGGGTCAGCAGGAAGGAGAGGGATTGGAAAAAACATCTGTACCTACAAGATCAGAGCAAAGGTGAAGGGCAGGAGGGAGGATGCAGAAGGCCCTGAAACAGAGAACTAGGATAATGAGGAGGGCCAGAGAGATGGCCCCATCTTCTCTTTCCTGTGGAGCATGGACAGGGAAGAGGGGGCTACAGGTGGCCTGGGGACAGTGACACTGAGTCCACAAAGGGAGAGAAACAAAACTGTGGAATGCCCAGTCCAAAGTGGCTAACCTAAAACTGGAATGGCCCCAGTCAACACAGTGGGACCTTCTCCAGTCACCTTCAGCAGCACCTAAGCAGGGGCAGGTGGTAGGAGTAATCTGAGGGGGATGAGCTGCCACAAGATGATAGGGCAAAGCATTCTGGGGCCAGGTGTCCTAAAGCTGAATCAGCTAACCAAAGGCAAGAGCAAGGGGGATGGCCTGGGAAAGCAGGGGGCTGTGGGATGCCCGCAGGCTGCAGTGAGGACAGAGACCAGGTTTAGGGGGTGTGAGCCATGGTTAGAAGTAGGAGGACAAGGAGATATGGCCAAAAGAGAAGAATTTCCAAATTATAGAATGAGAAGACAGAATGCTTTCAGGTGATAATGAGAGCAAGGACAGCAAGACCTGACAGCTTACTGACTGTGGAGGTTGGCAGAACTTTGAGCCCAAGGGGCAGGGCCAGGAGTAAAGGCTGGGGACTGAAGACAGGCAGATTTCAGATCAACATGAGGAAACATGTCTGAAAGCCAAGAGCTGGACAAGGCTCTGCCTCACTATGGGCACAGGATGACAGAACAGTCATCGAGAGGCCTGGATGGGCAACCAGAAGACCCCTGAGGACACACCAACGCTCATTTCCAGCCATTTGTCTCGAAGGGACATAATCCACATGGGTGAAAGGCATTCTCACGCAGAGAAAGTCATGGACCCTTGAAAGGCTTTATTTTGAACCAGAAATTCTACAGAAACTGGAGAAGGCATCTGGATTATATGTGAATGAAATCCATGACTGCTGAGCCAAAGACCTGGTTTCTACAGCCAGCTATGTGATGCTGAACATCCATGGCCCATAGCAGCCCCCAAGTCCCCTGTTCACTCTATGAGCCTTCCTTGTATCTTCCCTTATTCTTTGCAGATAAACAATGCTTTGGAGTAAATAGCTTCTCCCACAGCAATAATTAATTACCCCAGAATACAAAGATACACACATGTACACTGCTTACTATAACAAAATATTAGAAAAATACTAGTTGACTGGTACCTATTTTTAAAGGGGGTCAGATACTGAGAGTCCTTAAAACTCAGGGGAAGTAAAATGTATTTGGTTTCAACCTTTGAATTGATTATTTTCATTATAAGTTCATTGCATATGCATAGAAAAGAACTTCAAGTTAATACGATAATAAATTTTGATCTGCTGTACTTGTGCCCCCAGCCCTGAAACAAAGAGGACAACGAAGCTCCCCTAAGTGCAGTGGAAAGTGACACCAGTTCCATCCACTCGGTGCAATGAAAAATTTAGAACACATGAAAAACAACAGAAATCTGACATTCACACTAAATGCATTATAAAATGCAAAAATGTTTCTAGATGAAACCATTACCTCATAGCTTCTATAATCGACTTCCACATCATCTCCATAAACGTTCAGTTCCATGTTTTTGTGACTAAATACTGTGGCTGGCTTAGGATTTCTGGGGTTACACGCCATGTCATCAGCAAGCATCAGGACAATGTGACTGGAAGAAACAAAAAGAATTCAAACTCACATCCTACTGGAGAAAAAAGATGCACAAGTCAACTTTATCCACAAGGAAGAACTTAAACTAAACAAGAAAGCTGAATACATGTTCAAGGTCATTTCAATGACTTAATTTTCTTACACTGCATAGGTTTAAAAAATGAAGCCTCAGGTACTGATGAGTACAAGGAATTAGTTTTCCATGTATTGTTTTTCTCAACTAGACAAAGTTCTACATTAAATACAGGAAAAGGCACAGTAATGAGAATGTCTAGCTTCCCTCATGAAAAGCTTTCAATTTAACTTACTAAAGGTATATGACTAATTTTATCATGAAAATTACCACAAAAATAAAATTTACTTAGAAACTGCTTTCCAACCATTGCCCAGAACTTTGTTCAATGACAGGGATTTTACAAAGAAGGAAAGTCAAACTGCCAAGTACAATATGTACTACAAACGAAGACAGATACGCTAATCATCACAATGGAGCAGATTCCTGAAAAAATACTATTTATGGCACAAAACACAGAATTTTTTAAAATATTCATTATAATGTCACTAAATTTCTAGTCCTAGAATTTGAAGACTTTCATCAGAATGCTTCATTTCCTGAACCCTTGGTCTGAGAAAAAGTCACCAATTTAAGCCCAGAATACCAAGTCTCATAGTAAAGTCCATTCCACTAATGTGCCAAGATTTCACCACAGGCAGGACATAGGGCTGGCCAATGGGGCAAGCCAAAGTGCCTGCCCTGATGAAGCTTACTGTCTGGGGAGAGCATAAACACAGAAAATGTTAAGAATAATACCCAAATTAGATGAGAAGTTCATTAGAGTAGGGCACAGGAAAGTGGGGGGGCAGGGAACAGTTCACAAAGAAGGGAGAAACAATATTTCAAACTTTTTTCTTAATTTCATTAATTTCAACAAAAGCAGAGTGAACACCAACCACGATGACGCTGTCCAAAGGTTTAACCAAAGTAAACTTCAGACAAAGCCCAGAGACCAGAGGCCGGAAGGCAAAGATCTGATTATATCAGCAAAGGCCTCAGCCTAGAAAGTGCTAGGGAGAAAGAGAGCAGATCAGTACAGTCAGTTCCACCTCAGGAAGCAGAGGGGCAAAGGAGAGGAAAACAACTCGGCAAGTTATCACTCAGTCCCTGACGAAACCTACGAAGTGCAGGAGACATCAAGGCTGAAATGCAAGGGCTACAAAAAAAGAAGGAAAGCTTCTCGGACGGCTGGTAGAGCCCTGAACTGGTTCATGCACTCTGGAAAGCAACTGGAATGACGGCTAAAGGGCTATTAAATCAGGCACACTCTTTGACTCAGTCATGATACCAATGGCTATACCCAAGGAGATCCAAGAAAGAGCAAAGGGCCATCTGTACGAAAACATTTACAGTAGCTCTATTTGTGGTGGCGGAGAATTGGCAGTTGAGGGGATGCTCATCACTTGGGCATGATTAAACAAGTTGTGGTATATGATCGTGATGGAACATTATTGTGCTATAAGAAATGACAAAGCTTCTGAAAAAGCCTGGGAAGACTGACATGAAATAATGCAAAGTTAAGTGAGCAGAACCAGGAGAACACCGTGCAGTCCCAGCAATACTGAACAACGATCGACTGTGAAAAGTGGAGCCACTCTGACCAAGACAATGATTCAAGGATTCATAATGAAAAGTTCTTTCCACCTCCACAGAGAGAACAGATGGATGCTGAGTGTGGACGAAAGCAGACTTTTTTCACTTTCTTTTTCTCGCTTTTTTTGCAATATGGCTAATGTGGACACATGTTTTGCTTGCCTTCTCAGCGGGTCAGGGAAGGGTTGGAGAGAGAGAAAGAATATGTAACTTAAAACTTAAAAAGTGAATGTAAAAAAAAGACTGAATATGAGAAAAAACAAAGAGATGACAGCAAATGTGGGTGGAGAAAGGAAACCCACGCTGGCAACAGCGTCATCTTGAGGGTGCTGAGGGGCCAGACAACATACAGAGTAACTGAAGGCAGGGAAAATACCAAAGGCATGGAAAACATGTCAGATCTTGTTAATTCAAAAAGAAAAAAAGGTAATCAAGAGATCATCTGTAACTACACCCTCTGTGCTTACCCTCTTCCGCAAAACCCTCCATGAGAGTGCTCACAAGCAGTGTTCATCCACACCCCGCATCTTTACCATCCCTCAGTCACTGAAGGGTGACTGAAAGCATGAGATAACCACTCTGCTACTGTTTCTTCCCGGTTGATAACTAAAAAGTACTGGATTCTGGAGAATAAAACTCTACCTGAGGTAATTCCCTCCAGCCTCCTGTGCACTAACATGATTTTGTTTAAAATTCAGACAATTCATTAATTCAGGCATTATAGGCCCAAGTAAGCTAAAGAACACACAGAAGAGAGTGACTGTCACAGTAAAAAGCCTCATGTTCATGCACTGTGGATTCAGGAGCAAAGACACTAGTGAAGTAGAATGGCTGCCTTCTGTGACCCAGATGTCCATCACATGGAAAAGGGCTGAGGTCTGTGACTGGCCAGTGGGCAAGACTTGTTACAGTGGGGAGAAGTCACTGAAGCAAACAAATTTCCTAATGATGAGAAGTGCCCCAAAGTCGCACAGGCTGGATGTTGGGAGTACTTCAGAAGGGCACATACCCACTAACATCCCTCCCACTAAAATTCCATCTGGGGAGCATGGAGAGAAGGCCTATCTGATACTGGAGAGGGTGTGTGTGTCCAAGGATGCAAGGCCTTGAAAACAGCACAAGAGTAAGAGGGTTAAGACAGAAAGAGAAGGAGAAGGTTCTGGAGAGTATAGAAAATAAAATTAAAGAGAAAATTTCAAAACTTCAGCTAAATCAAGGTCAAGAGTAATTCTCATCTAACAGATAATAATTACCACCAGTCTTGAAATAGGGCAACTGTTCAATCGTTCAAGCATAAAACTGGGCTGCCCAATAGAAAATAAATTAATGAAGCACATGTGATTAGCTTCAAGTAGAAAATGTTCCACCACATATGTTCAAGATACATTAAAGTTCAAATTGAAACATTATGATTTTCTTGAAAACTGGCAAGATTTCTATTTTGAAACCAGAACTGCTAAATTCAAAGATCATCTCTTCAGCTGTTTCTGACTCATGCTAACAAAGGAATAAAATGTTATCCTTTCAAATGAAAAGCCCATCTTCGCCCTTATACGGTGAAGCTGCTTATACTGGAGCATTTATTCTCAAAGAAGAGTAATTAAACTGACCCTAACATTAAAACATAAAGAAGGGGCCAGCCGGGCCAATTTCCGACAGACACTTCCATCGTGGGACTGGACAGCTTTTCAACAGTGACAGTCCCACAGAAAGGAGCTTTATTCCTTTCTAAGTAATGACTTTCTGCTATGCCCTAAACAATGCCTCCGGGTCACGGCACTGTCATTATCTGTAACATATTTTACTCTACTATCTCTACCAAAGCACTATCATCACAACTGGCCAGAGAATGCAGTAAGATGCAATAAAGAAACAACTGAAGTACATTTCAAGAAGGCTTTAGATTCTGACAGAAAATACCCACAATGCACATGCAAAACAAGGTCTAATATGGGCTCCAATAACATTTTCACATGATCACGCTCTCCAAAGGACAGAGACCGGCAGGGTATAGGTCAAGTGAATGGGGTGGGAAACCACATCACTGCAAGAAGCTCACTCTACTAATGCAAAATCTCACATCAGACCCAGATCCCTTGCCTCAGCACCAAACTAACCATTTAAGCTACAAATCATTATTGAAAAAGATACACAGACTGTTCAAACATTTGGAGACTAAGAAAGTTTCCAAGAAATTAAGTTTACAAAGACAAATAATAGTGCATTGAACACAGTATAATTTTTTTGGCATTAAAATATTTTGGCAGGTATGTAAGGAGTCATTTGAAAATAATGCAAAATATAGATAATTACAAGTGCACCCTGGCCCCTACACATACAGTAGGGAGGGGTTTTTTTTTTTAGTCAACTGACATTGATTACTAACTCATTCTAGCTGGTGTGCTGGTAAATATTTAAGAAGAAGTTCTGTGAAAAGTAAAATAAAAAGATGACCACTTTTAAGTTTATGCTTCATTATCAACATCTCCTCCATCACTTCCTGAAGTTTCAACACTCACTCACCAAAACAATCAACCAAGCCCTGATCTGCAGAAAGGCATAAATGCTCCCAAAGGACATTTTAACCAGCAGCTCTCATGAGCTGGTCCATGCTGGCACACACAGCACGTTATCAAACTGCTAAGGAGAGAGTATTTCAGCTTTGAGAGAGAAAGTAATTAATTTTCCAAAGAAACACACACTATGAAGATGGAATTTTTAAAATGAATGTTTCCATTGTTGTCTGATTCTATTTTTTTCTTCCTGCAAACAATGTCTATCATCTATGAAAACTCTCTATCGACACACTTTAGACACCTGGAGACAGAATCTTCTAACTTACTTACAAATTGTAAAATGAACAGTTTCAACCAATTTTTAAGCCATTTGCTTAATGCAATATCTTCCAAACAATTTATAAGAGCAACTATAAGCACCAGGGAATGGAAATTTACTAGCCAAATTCTAACAAAAATCTTTCCAGGATGGAAGGATGGGATTGAAAAATGAAGCTCATGATTTACTAAACACAGTCAACACTGGACTTCTTCCATTTGGATCTGTGCATCTTCGTGAGGTATCTTTTTCAACTACAACAGACATTAAAACCAAGGACTGAAATACAATGATGCCTCCTGGCTGTCTCCAAGTCCCAGCCAATATCCACTTTGTGCCGGAAGCCTTTTCGATCTCCTTCAAGTCTAGTGCCTCCCCTGAATTGATTATGTTCACTGTATCTTGTCTGCAGCTTGCCTGTACAGACAGCTGTGTACACATTGTCTCCCTCATCAGATGGTGAGCTCCCTGAGGGCAGGGACTGTCTCTTGTATCCTGATCACATACCACAGGGCCTCCCACTGACTAACAGACCTTCAAAACACTGAATCACATAGTTGTAATCAAAGATTTTCATAAATAACAAAGGATATATTTTCACACCAGGAACTGCTTTAAATGTCTACATATACAGTTATCCCTACTATATCAGGACTTTTCCCATTGTGGTTTTGTTACAGGTCAGCAGAAGAAACTAAATAGGAATTTTGAGGGAGTTTTGTGGAAGCCAAAGATAACATGCAAAGGTCAGCAGGCGACATAGAGCCTAAAACCAAATACTTAGCCCAAAGCTCATCATAAAGTTCTGTCAACAGCCCATAAAAGAAAAAGACAAAATTCAGACTTCTTCCCTAGTACAAAGGGAAGGCCAAATAATTTTCACAAAATTTTCCAGATCACAGGGGCATCACATTCTTCTCCCCCATAATGTAGAAGGGATAAGTGTAACTTATTCCACCTTTACCTCACCCTTGTACAGGTGCCCATATTAGAGAATGCCCTTGAAAATGTTTTTGTGATAGGATGAACAAGAAGAAAGGTCTGGCAACCTCTGCACTCCATCATGGTCCCTCTTAGACTCGCTGATTCTATTAACATAGACAGTTCATCACTGTAGCCTGAAGCAGCCAGATAAAGCTCCCAGGAAGGCCAGAAATCCCTGCCCATATTCCAGGGGCACAAGGTATATCCAAAAAGAAGCTCAAAGCAACAATGTGCTTCCCCTCATAGTATGGAAGACCATCAGAAGAGCCAAAAAGAAGCTTGCTTACAAAAAAGGCAACAGAGGCAGTCAGGGCACAACAACGTGGGAGTGTTTGAAACTCCACATCAGAGGTGTCCCCACTAGAACCGAGGTTCTGTACAAGAGAGGAAGGGGAAGCACCCCAACTACAGAAAAGCAGAGGTTCTACCATCCATGCGTGCTTGCCGTGATACCCACGGCAGCTCTAGATCTTTCTTCCTGGGAACTAAAACCATCCATCTCACCTCTGAACTCTAGCGGTACAACTGACAGCACACTGTGACTTTGAAGAGTCCATTAATTAACAATCCCAAATACCAACAACTTATTGGCAAACTAATCACATTTGTGTTAACACCTCCACTCAAGTTCTTTCCTAATAATATGACATCATGACATCTGAGCGACCGTAGGCACTTAACACCAGGTCTGGCAGGTCTACTAAGAGGCTGGCAGCTGCTGAGAAACAAGCCCAGCAGGCAGGGCCTGTACTCTCTTGGGAGATGGGCTACATCCTCCACATCTGCCACACACACTGGCCTTCTCTGCCTGGGTCCTCTACCAGGCCCTCACTGCTGCTCAGCAATCCCACTCACTTTTTCACCTTCCACCATGGTTCTTCGGAACCTCCTATGGCTTCCCTTGCCTCACATTTGACAGAAGAAATAGAGGCAATTTGCCAGGAGTTCCTGTTTCTGCACCCTTCTTCAATCTGCATCTCTACTTCCCCCTTCAGACTTCTCCCATAACAAGGAAGCTCTTCTCCTTACCAAAGCCGACCACTCTACATGCACAAGTGATCCCATTCCATCCCACGCCCTCACCTTCAATCACTTCCAGTCTACTGGCTCCTTTACTACATGCCCATGTTTCCCTCATCCTCAAAAATCCCACATTACTCCTTTCTTTTGGAAGGCCAACAACAGGTGCCTCCATTTCCTTTCATCGCCCTCTATTCTTAATTCTGGTATATGGAATGTTCAGGGAAGATGAGCATCTCTGACATCTCACTAGTGACTCCAAGAAGGTGCCACATGCTCAGCCACACCTCCACATCTTGGCAAATTGTCCTGGAATGCAGAGGAGACCAGTTGAGGTTAAGCAAGGGGCCTGAAACCTCTTGGTAAGTTAGGGGGGTGTTTACAGAGGAAAGGGCAGAGGAGAACAATCTGTTCCAACAGCCCTGAAGGCGGCTGAAGCATACACTGACTGTGGAGAGCTGAGAGTTTGGTCAGACATGGGAGATGCTAAGGCTATCCACTGCATCCCGGCCATCACCTGACATCCTGACCTTTGTCCTGCTGCTGAACTTTGATGACTCTGGAAGAGAGTGGGGCTGATGACTTGGTGCAGTTCTGCCTCACTTAACTTCATATTCATATTACTGGTCCTCTTCAAAAACAAAGGACAAACAATGACACTGAATTCGACAGCCTTGTTTCTGACCTCATCATGCTCTCCAACATGACCTCACATTACCAAATCCGATGGCCTTTTCTCCATTTGCATTTCCTCAACCCTTCCACAGCTTCTGACGCTGTTCAGCACTCTTTTCTCTGGGTTTTCAGGACAGTGTCTCCCCTGGTTCTCCTCCCACCTTTCCGATGGGTCCTTCTCAATCTCCTTTGCTGGGTCTTCATCCAGGTCACATCTAATAACTGCGAATGCCCCTCAAGGTCTGTCTTGGGCCCTCCTCTCTTCTCCCTCTACAGCACTGCCCTTGGTGATCTCATCAGTTTCCATGAATGCAAGAAGCATCTCTGTGTGGATAATTCCCAAATCTGCTTATCCATCCCTAACCTCTCTGCTGACCTCCAGTCTCCTATCTCCAATTACCTAGTCAACATCTTGAATGGAGTCCCACAGATATCTCAAACTCAACATGTCCAAAACTGAACTCATTATCTTTGTCATCCCCATTCTTCCTAACTTTCCTGTTACTGTTGAGGTCAACACCACATTCCTAGGTTGCTATGCATCATCCTGAACTCTTCACTGTTTCTCACCCCCTGTATTCAAGGATGTGGCCAAAGTCTGCTGATTCTGCCTTCATCTCCCATGTACACCTGTTGGCACCATCTTGGTGCAGGCTCTCATCACCCTTCACCTGGAGCTCTACAATAGCTGCTGGCGGTCTGTCTGCCTCAGTCTCTTCCCAACCCAGTCCACTCTCCATTTGGCTACCAGAGCAATCTTCCTAAAGCTCAGATCCTTGGTTTCATATTACCCCCTACTCAATAAACTCCAGTGGCTCCCTATCCCCTCCAAGATCAAAAAGAAAATCCTCCATTTGGCCTTCAAAGTCTTTCACAATTCCCCTGCCTCTTCCTGTCTCTTAAACCTCATACCACACACATGTAGCCTGTGGCCCAGTGGTACTGGCCTCCTGGCTGTTCCATTAACACGACAGGTTCTCCATCTTTGGACTCCAAGGGTTTTCCCTGGCTGCCCCACCCCAACCTCACCCTTGCTGGGATGCTCACCCTCCTTAGCTCCACCTCCCAGTTTTCCCGGCTTCATTCAAGTCCCACCTACTGGGAGCTGTTCCCAAGCTCTCTTCATTCTAGTGCCGTCCCTCTGGTAATTATTTCAGACATCTTGACACTCACTAGCTGTGTGATTTTGGGCAAGTCACTTAACCCAACCAATTGCCTCATCCTGGGTCATCTGCAGTCATCCTGATGAATATCTGGTCACTGGATCCAGATGGCTCTGGAGGAGAAGTGAGGCTGGTGACCTGCACAGCCCTCCCTCACTCAAAACAAAGTCAAGTGCAAGTCATGTCATTATTTCTCTGATGGCGTGGCCTTCTTCAGCAATGAAGGACAAACACAAGTTTGGGGACAACTAGGTGGTGCAGTAGATAGAGCACCAGTGCAGAAGTCAGGAGGACCTGAGTTCAAATCTCACCTCAGAGTCTTGACACTCACTAGCTGTGTGACCTTGGGCAAGTCACTTAACTCCAACTGCCTCATCCTGGGTCATCTCTAGTCATCGTGATGAATATGTGTGGTCACTGGATTCAGATGGCTCTGGAGGAGAAGTGAGGCTGGTGACCTGCATATCCCTTCCTCACTCAAAACAAAGTCAAATGCAAGTCATGTCATTATTTCTTTGATGGCATGGTCTTCTTCGGCAACAAAGGATGAACACACATTTCAGACATATCCTGTATGTAATTTGTACATGTTTGCTTGTTATTTTCCCCTTTGATCCTGAGC
Organism: Bettongia penicillata ogilbyi; assembly: GCA_023548195.1. Lineage (NCBI taxonomy): Eukaryota > Metazoa > Chordata > Mammalia > Diprotodontia > Potoroidae > Bettongia > Bettongia penicillata. Next base: position 2,902,534 of record JAJHZJ010000218.1, read on the forward strand.
TCCTGTAAGGTAGGGGCCGTCTGTCTTTACAGTCCCAGTGCTTGGCCCACTGTTTACTGGCTGATGAACTCTGAGCCTATAGCACAGGATTCCATGGTCCTATGAGCCTATGACTGTTGGAGCTGTTCAGTCCTTTCAGTCATGTCTGACTCTCCATGACCCCTTTGGGGTTTTCTAGGAGGAGATCCTGGAGTGGTTTGCCATTTCCTTCTCCAGCTCATTTTATGGATAAGGAAACTGAGGCAAACAGGGTGAAGTGATTTGTCCAGAGTCAGATGTTTAATAAGCGTCTGAGGCTGGATTTGATGCTTACGTAAATCTTTAAACTAAGAAAACAAAACGTTTTCCTAACATTCTTCTGAAAACCTCATTTCCTTTTATATAACTGATATGCTCATGCCAAGACTGAACTTTCCAGGATATTATAAATTATCTCATATATCTTTAGCTGCATTAAGTAAATTACGCCTTATGTCATGGTTGTTGGAGTGCTGTACTTTCCAAGCTCCATGGCAGAGGATGATTTCTATGAGAATATAAATTAATCCTGACCTACTCTCCCAGTCTAAAAGCTTTTGGAACGTGGAATACTGGCCCCAAAACTGAACAACAGAAGATGTGCATAAGAAATCTGGCATAGGCTCTAGATGCCATGACAACTATGACATCACAAAAAATTAAAATGTCACTAACAACAACATGGTAAAATTCTCCTCTCCCTGCTCTCTCACATCCACTGCACCAATGGAAGTAACACAAGAGAAAATGAACTTTCATCAATTTTAAAGGGATCCTTAGAACAAGCCTAATTCCCACAAAGCTTCCTCATTAAACAAACGGTCCCCTCATCCTGACTTCAGTTCGAGAAGCAAAAGGCCAAGAGAGTCACTCCATTAATCAGCCCAACTTGAATATAACATAATTAGTGACTCGGCTTCCAAGCGGAGCCAGATGGACAGCTCTCTGCAGAAAGGAGCGTGTTGGAGAGAAGTGATTTTTTTAGCACGTTCAACAGAACTCTATGAACAAAAACAGTCCAACTCTCCTTCAGGGTCAGACTATAAGCAAGTCCAACTGTGTAAAGCACCGGAAGCATCATCCATCTGCCTGTTGGTCTAAGTCGGAGAAAATCATCACTGGCCTTCATCACTTTCTTCCTTCCCTTATCCCTCTGATGTCTGTCCTACAGAAGCAGCCCCAGCGCAGCAGCAAAACAGCCTTGGAAATACCCTGGGCTCAAGCCTGGACTCTGGATATATCCCTGGCTGTATGACCCCAGGCAAGAGGACTGGGCAGAGGAGGGAGCTACCCATTAACCACATGCATCACATGGATAGTCTCTGTTCCTGTCCTGTATCTACCTAAAGCCATCAGCAAGCATTATACGTAATGGGGATAAGCTAGATGCATTTCCAATAATATTGGGGGTGAAATAAGGATGTCCATGATCACCACTGTTATTCAATATGGTACTAGAAATGTTTAGCAATAAGAGAAGAAAAAGAAATTGAAGGAATTAGAAATAGGCAAAGAAGAAATAGGCAAAGAAACTAAGTTATCACTCTTTGCAGATGATACAATGATATACTTAGAGAATCAGGTAAAGACTACTTGAAAAAATAAATAACGTTGGCAAAGTTGCAGAATACAAAATAAATCCACATAAATGATCTGCATTTCTATGTATTACTAACAGGAAGAGATAGAAAGAGAAATTCCATTTAAAGTTATGGTAAACACTATTAAATATTTGGGAGTCTACTTGCCAAAACAAACCCAGTTAAAAAACACTTTTTGCACAAATAAAGTCAGATCTAAATAACTGGAAAAACATCAATTGCTCATGGGGAGGCCAAGCTAATATAATAAAAATGACAATTCTACTTTAATTTATTTATTTATTCAGTGCCATACCAATCAAACTATCAAAAAATTATTTTCTAGAGCTAGAAAAAATAATATCACAATTCATCTGGAAGAACAAAATGTCAAGAATATCAAGGACCTTAATGAAAAGAAATGCTAGGAAAGGTAGCCTACCTATACCAGATCTCAAATTGTACTTTAAAGCAGCAACCACCAAAACCACTTGGTACTGGCTAAGAAACGGAGGGGTAGACCGGTGGAATAGATTAGGTGCACAAGACACAATAGTCCATGATCACAGCAATCTACTGTTTGATAAACTGAAGGACCCCAGCTTCTATGATAAGAACTCACTGTTTGACAAAAACTGCTGGGAAAACTGGAAAATAATTTGGTGGAAACTAGGCATAGACCAAGGGCTGACAACTGTATACTAGAATAAAGTCCAAATGGTATATGATCTAGGTATAAAGGCTGATACTACAAACAAATTAGGGAAGCAAAGAATATCTATTTGTCAGATTTATGGAAAATGGAGAAATTTATGATGAAGCAAGAAATAAAGAACATTATGAAATGCAAAATGGAGAGCTTTTTTTACAAACAAAGCCAATGCAACCAAGATTAGGAAGGAAGCAGAAAACTGGGAAAGAATTTTTACAACTAGTGTCTCTGATAAAGGCTTCATTTCTAAAATATATATAGAGAAATGAGTCAAACTTACAAGAGAACAAGTCATTCTCCAATTGATAAATGGTCAAAGGATATGAACAGGCATTTTCAGACAAAAAAAATTAAAGCTATCTGCAGTCACGTGAAAAAATGCTCTACATCACTATTGATTAGACAGATGCAAATCAAAGCAGTTCTGAGGTACCATATCACACCTCTCAGACTAGCTAACATGACAAAACAGGAAGATGATAAATGTTGGAGAAGATGTGGGAGAGTTGGAACACTAATTCATTGTTGGTGGAGTCATGAGCTGATCCAACCATTCTGCAGAGCAATTTGGAACTATGCCCAAAGGACTACAACAATGTGCATACCCTTTGACCCAGCAATATCTCTTTGAGGGCTGTATCCCAAAGAGATCATAAAAATGGAGAAAAGACCCACATGTACAAAAATATTTATAGCAGCTCTTTTTGTGGTGACCAAGAATTGGAAAGTGAGGGGATGCCCATCAACTGGGGAATGGCTGAACAAGCTGTAGTATATGAATGTAATGGAATACTATTGTGCTATAAGAAATAGCAAGCAGGCAGACTTCAGAGAGGCCTGGAAAGACTTATATGAACTGATCCTAAGTGAAGAGAGTAGAACCAGGAGAACATTGTATACAGTAACAGTCACAGTGTGCAAGGAATTTTTCTGGTAGACTTAGCCTTTCACAGCAATGCAAAGACCTAAAACATTTACAAAGGATTGTTGATGCAAAATGCCATCCACATTCAGAGAAAGAACTGTAGCGTCAGAACAAAGAATGAAGCAGACTATTTTCTCTTTTGTTATGCTTCATTTTCCATGGATTTTCCCATTCATTTTAATTCCTCTATGCAACATGACTAATCTGAAAATGTATTTAATAAGAATGCATGTGTAGAGTCCATCTAAGACCTTGGGGAGGGAGGAAGGAAGGAGGGAAAGAAAATTTTAAATTTATGGGTCTCCTTAACCAAGGTATTGACCCGTTTTTCATACTTTTCTTGCATCTCTCTCATTTCTCTTCCCAGTTTTTCCTCCACCTGTCTAACTTGCTTTTCAAAATCCTTTTTGAGCTCTTCCAAGGCCTGAGCCCACCTGACATTCCCCTGGGGTGTCTGGGGTACCGAGGCCCCGCCCTCCACGTCTTTCCCTGATGGCAAGAATACGTCCTCGTCATCAGATCCGAATGTCAGGATCATTTGCATTTTTTGGAAAAAACTCTCTATAGTCTTATTTTTCTTCCCTTTTCTAGGCATTTTCCCAGCCAGTTACTTGACTTATGAGATTCCTGTCCACCCCCACCTAGATCCGCCCAGCCAGTGCTTGGGGTCTGAGGTTCAAATGGGCTTTCCGCAGCAAGCTTTAGTTCTGGTGCTGGGGTGGGGGCAGGGCGCCTCCCAGGCTCGGCCTCCTCAGGGGCTTTATGCAGAGACTTTCAGGAACGGAGTGGGGGGGGGAGCAGGGCCGTCTCCCAGGCTCAGCTCCCTCAGGGGCTTTATGCAGAGGCCTTCAGTAATAGAGCGGGGTGGGGCAGGGCCGTCTCCCAGGCTCAGCTCCCTCAGGGGCTTTATGCAGAGGCCTTCAGTAATAGAGCGGGGTGGGGCAGGGCCGTCTCCCAGGCTCAGCTCCCTCAGGTTGTTTATGCAGAGACTTTCAGTAATGAAGATCCTGCCTGCTGCTGGGGGGAGTCCTGGGCCGGCCGCAGCCGCTGCTGCCTCCGCTGCCGCCCACGCCTCTGCCGTCGCTGCTTCCTCCCGAGGGGGCCCGAGTCACGGAGACACTCCGCTCCCCGTCTCGTCCAGCCCAGCCTTCTCTCTCACTGACCTGTAGCTTCTGTGGGCGGAGGGACTTTCCCGGCTGCTGGAGCTTCCGTCCCTGAAGCCTGCTCGGGTCAGCTTCTCTGGTGCCGCGGCCAGGGCAGTGCTGGGGTGGGGTCAGCTTTCCAGGGCATGACGGACCCTGGGGACGGGTCTCCAGGGCTCTCTGGCATGGAAATCTCTTCCACTCTGTTTCTGTACCCCTTTCAGTGGTCCAGAAGTTATGGGGGCCTCTTTTTACATTAATTCTATGGGCTGTGGGTTGGAGCTCGTAAACGTGCATCCTTCTACTCCGCCATCTTGGCTCCGCCCCCCCAAATTTTAAATTTATGGAAGGGATTGTTGAAAGCTGAAAACAAATAAACCAATTTACAAAAAAGAAAGGAGACTGCAGGTGGGAGAAATCTTGCCTACGGTCACCCTTCTGGCTGTACGATGGCCGATCCCAGGCACAGAGGACATAGGCGAAGGCTGCTTCACACGAGAAACACTTCAGTCAGAATCAGTTTGGGAGCAGAGATTCTTGGGCTCACGCTCCCACTGAGAGGGACCCAGCTGAGCTGAGGAGGCTGACACTGGTAAAGAAACAATAACATATTTCATGTGCAGTAAAAATTAATTCCAATAACTGTATCTTGATTCCCCATGGAGTTCACATAACAGGATTTGACCAGTACAAAAAGAACCATGCAGTCATGTGTTCCAGTTTTAATAGCATTATCTGATGCTTATGAAATCGCAAAGGGACAGAAAAGAAATGGCTCCCAAGACTCACTCGTCATGCAGTCTACATTTCCTGCCCTTCTCTTCTGCATGCGTGCTCCTATCAATCTGGCACTTTCTAGGACTGCTCAGCACATCTCTCACAAAAGGCCTACAAACCAGAGGACTGGAGGCCCCAGGACGCTTAGTAATGTGACAAAGGTCACACCACCACCAAGCACAGAAGCCAGGTTTAGACCCCAGGCCTTCCCTGGGCCCCAAGTCCAGGATTCCAAAGTCAACACTGACTCCCAATCACAATGTCTCCTCTCAAAAGAAAAAATACACCATGTTGGCAAAGGCCGCGAAATCAAGACTGGTTCCCTAGACCTGAACAGCTTGGGAGAGTCGGAGCAAGGCAGAAGATTAAATGATTCCTCCTTCACTCTGAGAAGGCCTGGGGCACATTCTCCCAGCATCTACATCACGGCTGGATTCTACGGAGTTCCCACATCATTTTAGACAGGTTAGTGTCTAATCACATCTTCCCACATCCTTTCCCAAGCACCAGGAAGTGCTGAGGGTCAGAGAATGTCTCAAGTCTGTCTGTGAATTCCCCAGGGCCCACCACAGCTCTAGGCCCTTCATAAATGCTTATGGATGGACATGCCCCTCCTTCTGGACACTCTCAGCTCACTGAGGTTGGGGCATATGGATTTCTCCTGCTTCTGCTCTGTTCTGTCAGACAAAAAAAACCAAGCTTTCATTTCTCAGGCAGAATCATCATGCATATCCTATGTCCCAAGAGTGGGCAAATCCCAGGCTCTCCCCCACACACTCTTCTCTTCAGTTATTACACCTTCTCTTAGCGATCTCCCCAGCTCCCATGATTCAAAGATCATCTTTATCCAGATGATCCCCAAAGCTACCAATCCAGACCCTATTTCTCTCCTCAACTCGAACTCCACCAAATTTCTATCTGCCTGCTGACTATCTCCAACTGGATATCATACAGGCCTTAAAAATCCAACATCTTCCAAAGACTTCCCCTTTCCCCCAAACCCAGCCTCCCTTTCCCTTTCTGACATCTCTGCCAAGGCCACCATCATTCTCCCATTTCTCAGCCATCCTCAACTCTTCCCTCGACCTCAGACCTACAAACCCAACCAAATGGCCAGTCTGGTCAGTCAGCAAACATTTATTCAGCACCTCTGCCAGCACTGACTTTTCCCCAGCTCCCATGTCTCCCTTCTGTCCACATGATCGGTATAGCCAACTAATAGAACACTGTTTGTTTCTAACCCTAAATGCCTAATGCTCTTCAACCAAATTCTCATGAGCCATCCTTTCTTTTTGAAATTAATTTTTATTGATCTCTTTTTACAGCTCCTAAGTTTCTCCTCAACTCTCTGCCTTCCTCCTCCTAGAGTGCTCTCATGTAACAAAGAATTTTTTCAAAAAAGAGGAAGAGGAAATAATTAGCAAAATTGATCAATACATCCCCAAAAATCTGAAATAGATACAACATTCAATGCCTGTGGACCTGTAATCTCCACAAAGGAGTGGGGTTGGAGGGAGCAGTGAAGGGTGTTTCAAACATTCCCTTTCAGTTGCCTTATGGTAGTGGATGTTTTTCTTATTTGCAATGCTGTCCTTGTGTCTCTGACTTCATTGGACCTGCATGGGCTGAACGTTCCTCCGAATTCATCAGTCAGCACAACGGTACTCCACAACATTCACAGACCAAAATCCTCCCATCAATGGGCATCAATTGGGGTTCCCAGTAAAAGATGCTCCTACACCTACATAGGTGCACATAGGGGGATGTTTTCCTCCATCCTTTATTTTTTCCCATGGATATACTGTCATCGCCTTCACCATAGCACACATTTTTATGGTACTCTAAGGCTGGCACAGTGGGCAGAGAGTGGGGCCTGAAGTCAGAAGGACCTGAGTTCAAATCCGGCCTCCGACACTTCCTAGCTGTGTGACCCTGGGCAAGTCACTTCCCCCGTTGGCCATGTAACTCTACTGTTCAAGCTCCTTTGCTTGCCACTTTATCAGCAAGTTCTTAGGAAGTATCTCCAATGGGTCAGGCAATAAGTCCCAGGGCTCAGGAAGCTTCCCTTCCAATGGAGACACAGTGAACGTGCAGGAGCACCTTCAGAACATGGCGTCACAAATGGGTTTCCACCTGTCTTTTCAGCTATTTCCCATCACCTCCTTGCAGTAAGTGTCCCACATTCTTTCTAAGCCCAGGACTGACCAGGCTGACTGCATCACAGGACACAAGGTAAAAATAAAGAGACCTGGAAAGAGGACATAGGAAGCAATGCCATGGGATAGTTTCCTTGGAGACACGTAGCCCAACATGAGGCTACAAAATCCTCCATGTCTCAGTGATGGCCAGACACCCCAGGACTCTCCTTTTATCATGTGAACACCTGATATATGCCTGGAGGAAAGGAAGGAAGAGGAAGAAAGGGATCTGACTTTTTGGTTACTGACCTTTGGCTACAGTGATATTAGGGCCTGGAGATCTATACTCCTGACCCAGCAATCCCCCCCACAGCTTTGCACTTGCTCCTCTGCCAAGTCCACCCTACATCCCTCAAATCCCTCCCACCAGGGCAGGCTCAGCTCCTCAAGGGGCCTTCCAGGACTCATGCACCCAGCACTTGGTACCTATGGCTGTTTCTATCATAATTCTGTGATTTTCCCAAAAGAAGGTACACTCCTGGAGAAGAGGCTGATGGGGCTTCAGCCACTGAGGGCCCAGGGCAGCACCTCTAGATGTGTACCTGCCAAATCAGTCGCCCTTTCTGGGCACCCCACTGAGGCCCCTGGATGTTTCTGGTGCAAGCTGCCTCCTCTAAATCAGCCTGGCCTTTGCCAGGCAATCCAAGAATCAGCCTACCAGCATTCAGTGAGTGTTGTTGATTTTGTGCTAAGCATTTCAGTAAAAGAAGGTAGAGGGGGACCAGCTCCAGACATAAAAGGAGAGGCCACACATACCACAGCAGAGGAGATGACCTTCCTGTCTCCCAAGTGATCAAGGGAGAGCATCCCTCCATGAGGGTCAAGATTCCCCACCAGGAAAAACCACAGATTTTGCTCCATCATGAGCTCGAAAGGAGGAAAAACGCTGCCACAGAAGAAAAAGATAGCCAGGAATAGGAGAGCCTGGGTGTCTGTCTCTTCATCTGTAAAAGGGTGGCAGGGGCCCAGACAACCTTTCAGACTGAAATGTTTGGGCCCCCAATTTTGCTACAAGCTAGACTCAGTGAAAGTTTTTCCTCACAGAATACAGTTCTGATACTGTGATGCAAGCTAATGGAAAAGACTGTTCCAATTCAAAAGCAGCCTCCCCCCACCATTTCATGAATTCCTAATGGCAAGGTCAGTCTGAGAGATAATTTGGTACAAAGGAGAGATGGCCAAATTCAAGGGAGGAAATCCCATCTCCAACCCTGACTGGCCATGGAATCAATCATTGAATCTCTGGGTCAGGACACAAGGTTGTGGAGCAACATGGGAAATGACAACAGACATCTAACGTTTCACAGGCTTGAAAGCATGCCACTAATGTTGGCTCTCCTTAGCACTGCTACCACAAGAGAGGGCATTTTAATGTTAATAGAACAGGAAGATCTTACCCACCCATTAACAGGCCTAATACATGCAGCCTCTCATCACATCAAGCCTATAGTCACTTGGAGCTCAGACTAGGAGGAGCTTGCCCAAGGAGGTGAGAGAGAGAGAAAGAGAGAGAGAGCGCGCACATGAACAGAGAGTGAGAGTAGGCAGAGCAGAGAGAAACAAGCTGTGAGTGGGCAGAGAGAAAAATTTGTCTAGGGGAACTTGTTTTTGTGGGGAGGCCTGACAGAAATAAGATTTAAGATGTTGGCGCTCCCTGGATTAATAAGTACCCTGTTAAATCTTACCTCATTCTAATAATGTCCCAAAAAAATATTTTGGTTATGGCTTTAAGAGAGTTATTTATATTCTGTGAATTTACCCTGGAAATACGAATGCATATTCAGAGCAGCTGCTATAGGTATCACATTGGCATTACATGCACGGTGGGGTCAAAGGCCACAGACTCAGAAGGCCTGAGTCCTATGTGCTGTTGCCCTGAGCAAGCCACAAACCTCCTCGAGCCTCAGTCATGCCAACTCTAAATATGGGGAAGGTACCCACACTGCTGCCTAACCCACAGGGCTGCTGGGAGGAAAGCTCTGGACCACCCTCAAAGACACCATGAGAAGGTGAGCTGGCTAAGTATTTAGCCTATATTTGGGAGGTCAGTCCATTCATCTCAAAGCCTTCCCAATGCCTAACACTGTTAGGCTCAAAATAATGTTCCCTAAATCAACAATTTAATTTGTTCCCCAACAAAGTCCATGCACCCGGGGCTTTTGGTCTTCTTACAGCATGGGGCAGCTTAGGAATCATGGGTAGGCCAGATGTGGGTACAAGTCACAAGGCAGGGGAGGACTCAATACAAGAAGCTGAAAGTCGAGCAGAGTCAACATGCAGAGGATGGTTTCAGTTGTGTAAAAGACAAATTGGTTATTTAAATCATCAGCTCACAGCCCAGGGATGCAGACAGAGGCCAAGTCCGGGCAGGGAAAGGTTCCTGAAGAACATGCTCCAGGGTAACCTTCCACCTACCAGATGGGCTAACATGACAAGGGGGAGAGTGACAAGTGTTGGAGGGGACATGGAAAAATGGAGACCCTAATGCTCTGTTGGTAGAGCTGTGAACTGATCCACTCTGGAGATCAATCTGAAATGATGTCTATGCGCTCTGACCCAGCAGTACCACTACAGGGAAAAGGGAAAAGAATCTCTATGTTCTAAACTATTTAGAGGAGCTCTCTTTGTGGCGCAAAGAACTGGAAAATGAGGGGAAGAACAACTGAATAAGCTGTAACACACGATTGTAACAGAATATTATTGTGCTCTAAGAAATACAAGCAGGATGAACTCAGAAAAACCTGCAAAGGCTTCCATGAACTGAGGTAGAGCAAAGTGAACAGAACCAGGAGGATGTTATACAAAGTAGCAGCAACGCTGTACCATGAAGAACTACGAACAAATAAGTCATTCTGAGGATTCTAAATACTTAAAGCAACTACAACGGAAGGAAGATGCTGTTCACCTCCCGAGAAAAAACTGATAAATACAAGTATGTAGAGTATGGCTTTACATGTATGTATATAGACCTATGTATGTGTGTGTGTGTATTTAACGGTAGCCTTCTCTAAGGTGGGTTGGGGAGGGAGGGATGAAAAATAAAAAGCACACAGCAGAGAACAAAAGCAAACTTAAAAGAAAACACAGAAGAGCAGGGTAGCCTAGAAAACAATGTCGAGTCTTTATTATGTAGTTTTTCAAAAAAAGTAAACAGTGCAAAATGTTCTTTATGTTGTATTGTGTATGTGAAAATGTTCTTTTTTCTTATCTTTTGCATTTAAGTTCAAAATCAATGGGAAAAAAAATTTAAAGGAAAACAGAAAACAAAATAAAAATTAAAAAAGAACATTCTCCAGAAATATGGAGACAAATCTACTTGACAAAATTTACAAAATATAACTCTGCCGCTTTACTTGTAACATCTCTCCCCGACCACACTCAAATGTCAACATAATATCAAATGTTAATCGTGAGCCCCAGGTCAGCCACCACTCACCTGTCTCATGAGCCAGAATAAGCCCCATAACTGCTAAGCCTAAATCTTCTCCTCCATTAAACGGAGAAACATGGGAAACAAATGATCTATATGGCACATAAAATCCTTTCCCACCATAAAGAGTTATACATGGAAATGGAACTATTGTCATTGTGATCATCCACAAATTCAATAACTGGAAATAACTGAACTAGTTGTGGTCATCAACATTTACTGAGACCCTACTATGCGCCAGGCTCTGTGCTAAGTGCTAGGGATACAAAAAGAGGCAAAAGACCTCCCCACCCTCAAGGAGGTCCCAGTCTCCCTGGGGACAATATACAAACAAAAAAGTACGAATAAGCTATACACACAAACATGTGTGTGTATATTTATATTTACATACATGTAGATATATATGCAAATATACACATATTTATATAAAAACAGGGAAAGCCAGAGAAAACACCTTGATCTGAGAAATGGAGGATCTTGCTCACGAAGCAGCCAAGAAGCCATTATCCCAGGATTGAAGGGTACAAGTTGGAGAGTAAAGTACAGGAAGACTGGAAAGGGAGGAGGGAACTGGTTAAAAAGGGCTTTGATGCCAAACAGAGCATTTTGTATGTGTTCCTGAGGGTGACAGGGAGCTGCAGTGGGTAACTGAGCAGGGGAGCAATCCAATTAAACAGGCTCTTTGGAAAATCCCCAAAGATAGTGGTAGCTGCTGCAGTCTCCCAGAAGGTAAAAGACCTGCCTAGGATTTCCCCCTGGCTCTCTCTGACTCCAGACCTCTGTGTGATACCACAGTGCCTCTTCTTTTTTTCAACTCAGGGCCAACTCGAGGCCAGGGTTTTTAACCCACTTGAAGGACACAAGCCAGAACAGGACTCTTTGATTTATTTCAGATCTCCTTACCTGTCAGGAATCCCAAGACGCTTGACACTTCTATAAACAGAGAGAGTGTTTGCCACGTGTCGATAATTGAACCAGAATCTTGAAGTACAGACCTAAAGAGACAAAGCAAAATTGTGATTTTTAAAAATTAAGATGGGCCCTTGTTCTTCCATGTTTGGAGACCAATGAGATGCCAGAAGACAGAGCACATCTGTATCTGTACTTGATCTCAAGAAACTGCAATAAGGGACAATGAAATCCATTCTCCAGAGAAAGCAAAGTTGAGAATAAGCATCACACGCTATTACACTCAAATAAGAAATCACCAGACATTTTACTCAAAATACATCACCGCCCAATAGTTCTTTGAATCACAGCTGCCTGTTCCTGCTGTGAGGCCAAGCACTGTGGTTTAGACAGACCTGTCACCAACACAAAGCCCAAGTAGGTCTGCACGGAAGAGTTTCTAAGACTCTCAGATATCCTCATTTCTCTGAGATTTCATGTCCTGAGAATGCAAAGGGGAAAAACCAAACAGATTTACTGGAATTGACCAACAAATTTTAGTTCCTAAAACTAACAGGTCACTATCAATTTTGCAGATCAATCCATCAAAAAACATTTACTAGGCACTTGTTATATGTCAAGCCCTATGCTTAGGGCTCAGGGACATAATGGCAGGAAGGAAAGCTAACATGCTAGATGACAGGTCGGGACACTGGAACAAACTTAATAAGATGACATTTGGTAGTACTGAATGTAAACGTCTCCTATTTTGGTCTAAAAAATCAATTTCACCAGACTAAACTGGAAGAGGTGTGGCTACCATTTTATCTTGGGGAAAAAAAGACTTCAACTCAGTTGAGTTAACAGTATGAAACAGGGTACACAAGCACTAATCTGAGGACAAGACCTACTGCCTAGCACCAGAAGGTGATCATCCCTTGCGGTCTCTGTCAGACCACAGCAGGAAAACAGTGCTCAGTTCTGGGTACCAGACTGAGAGACTGAAAAGTCTCCAATATGAAGAGTCTGGGGTGCATAGAACAAAAAGACTGGTTAGACCTGGGGTCTGTGAACTTGGCTTTTTTAATGTCTTGATCATTATACTTCAATATAATTCCTTTGTAAGTTCTTTCTTTTAATGCATTTAAAAACATCCACCAGCTACCTAAAGGATCCACGACCAAAAAGGTGACAACTTCTGCAGTAAAAGGCCTATCGATCTTTGGCCTCAGCAGGAGAAGATTCTGAGGGCCAGGAGAGCTGCCTTCAAGCACCCAAATGGTCTGCCTAGAAGCAGAAATAAGCCTTTCCTGCCTGGCCCCAGGAGAAGAATTCAAGGCAGAAAAAAGGGAAATGAGAGTCATGCCACAATGGAAGGGGCTGCCTCCCAGGGACCGGCTTCCCCCCAACCTGAGCTTCAAGAGGAAAAGTAGGGGGATCACATGCCACGAATGCTGTAGGGGGCCTCCTTCACAGGTAGAGGCAGGACGAAGTGGCCATTAAAGTCCTGTACATGGCTGAAATTTGACGAGTCTATGAATTGGCCTTGAAACCCAGTCCACAGTCTGTACAGGACTCACTGCCATGCCTCCTCCTTGCACCACTGAGCACTGAGCAGAATGCCAGCTTTGGATCCTCTGCTCATGCTCTGCCATCTAGATCAGTCCTACTCGTGCCCCTGCCCTCTCAAGCCTGTGCTCTGGGATGCCGAGCACCAGGTGGCTACAAAAGTTTGCATCCCGGCATTACCCAAACAAAGCTCTAAGAGCTAGAAACAGACAGAACAGCTTCATGCATTCTACCTGGAAATGGGCCTTCTAAAGAGTCTGTTAAAAACAAGGTTTATGGAAAATGTTAAAAAATACAAGCTGGTCACCTGGGCAAATGGTCATTTCTACTGAAGGTCAAATACATGAAAATGATGTGAAATCAACTTATCAAGTGACTGGCACCCTAAGTGATCTAAGGGAGGTGCTTCTTGATGGTAAAGAGAAGTCTTCACACCGCTCCTCTGCGCCAGGAAGGGTCTGCTGAGACAAAGCCCAAGTCAGGCAGCTTTCTGCCCCTTAGGACACCCGCTGAACGGGGGAGACGTCACAGCTGCCACCGTGGGGGCAGACTGGCAGTGACATCTGGGGCCACCAAACGTTCAGCGGGAACGGACAAGAAGGCCGGCTGCAGGAGCGCCCCACGAAGCCGGGCCGGGCCCCACAACAGGCTAGGGCAGCCCGCGCTGGGCAGGGGAGCCGTGTTTGTCCGCGGAGGGCCATGCGCGTCAAGGCACTGCCGGGAGGTGGCACTGTGTGGGTGCGGGCAAAGCCCCCTGCTGCGCGCTCCGCAGCACCGCGGTCCAGCCCCCTGCTGCGCGCTCCGCAGCCCCGCGGTCCAGCCCCCTGCTGCGCGCTCCGCAGCCCCGCGGTCCAGCCCCCTGCTGCGCGCTCCCCAGCCCCGCGGTCCAGCCCCCTGCTGCGCGCTCCCCAGCCCCGCGGTCCAGCCCCCTGCTGCGCGCTCCCCAGCCCCGCGGTCCAGCCCCCTGCTGCGCGCTCCCCAGCCCCGCGGTCCAGCCCCCTGCTGCGCGCTCCGCAGTCCCGCGGTCCAGCCCCCTGCTGCGCGCTCCCCAGCCCCGCGGTCCAGCCCCCTGCTGCGCGCTCCCCAGCCCCGCGGTCCTTACCAGCACTGCCCAGTTGTTGGTGTGCCCGCTCCTGAAAAGCTGTTCGGCTTGGTCCTGCGGGCACAGAGAAGGAACAGACGTCGGGTTAGCCCTGAGGAAGCGCGGTGGCAGCAAGGAGTCTGGGGAGGCCATGGGGGTCTGGAGGGGAAGGGGCTGGGTTCGAATCCCCTCGGGCTGCCGTGGCCATCAGTCCAGCGTTCAGCAAGCGTGTTGGAGCCCACCCTGGGCCGGCCTCAAGGGCCTCCACGTCCTCCGGTCGGCCCAGACGAGGCAGTGGGGGGCTGTCCGGAGGGGTCTGAGCATGGAGGGCGGTAAGGGAGGGGGAGGGGCCTCGCCGTGCCCCAGCTGCCCCAGCTGTCAAACACCTCCCTCCCGGCCCGCCCCCGGCGCCCTCCCCCCACCTCGATGCGCGGGTCCGTCGCTCCCCCGCAGCCCGGCGCCAGCAGCAGCAGCAGCCCCAGGCCCAGGCCCAGGCCCCGGTCCGCCCAGGCCGAGGACTCCCGGACCGAGCCGACGCCGCTGCGCGCCGCCATGTTCGCCGGCTTCGGCTTCCGCCGACCTGCGCACGCGCACTGCCCTAGCGTGGCCTGTCAAGACGCGCGCCTGCGCACTGCCGCCCTGTGGCCCCGGCCGCGGCCTGGACCTTCACCGCCCCGCGGCGCGCCCCCTGTGGTGGGCGTGCGAAGTTCAGCTCCTAGCCCTCCTTCCCCAGAAGGAGACGAGGCCGGGCCGGGAGACCGGGACGCAAGGGACTAGCGGACGGGCCGAAGCGGGACGGACGGCCTGGCGGGCGGACCGGCGGGCGGACGGGCCGAAGGGGGACGGACGGCCTGGCGGGCGAACCGGCGGGCGGACGGGCCGAAGGGGAACGGGCGGACGGGCGGACGGGCCGAAGGGGGACGGACGGCCTGGCGGGCGGACCGGCGGGCGGACGGGCCGAAGGGGAACGGGCGGACGGGCGGACGGGCCGAAGGGGGACGGACGGCCTGGCGGGCGGACCGGCGGGCGGACGGGCCGAAGGGGAACGGGCGGACGGGCCGAAGGGGGACGGACGACCTGGCGGGCGGACCGGCGGGCGGACGGGCCGAAGGGGAACGGGCGGACGGGCGGACGGGCGGACGGGCCGGGCTTTCCTTCGCTCTCTATCCTCGGGGCACTGGCCGCCTGGCCATTCCAGAGGCCTGGGGAGTCTCCACTCAGGGCACCCCGCAGCAGGGTCCGCTGAAGACAGACGGCCTGGGTGCGCCCCGCCCCCCAGAGCCAAGTACCCAGGCCGGAACTCCGGCCCCCTCCTGCTCGTCCGAGCCGGGAAGGCAGGCCTTGGCCTCTCTGGTTCTCGTCCTCGTCCTTTGGCGCTGCCCCAAGCAGAGAGGGAGGCCTGGCCCCCGGACCCCGGCCCAGCCGCTGCAGGCCAGACTCCTATCAGCGCTGCATCCTCCTCCTC
The DNA here is from genome assembly GCA_023548195.1 of Bettongia penicillata ogilbyi. Lineage (NCBI taxonomy): Eukaryota > Metazoa > Chordata > Mammalia > Diprotodontia > Potoroidae > Bettongia > Bettongia penicillata. The sequence goes on from JAJHZJ010000218.1 coordinate 2,918,319, forward strand.
CTCTGCCCCCTCCGTGGAGCCTCCAGAGGCCTTGGTGACCCACCCCGGGCGGGGGGCAGTCCTGGGAATCGTGGAAGAAAAGGGCCGTGACAAGCCTGGCAGAGAAGTCCCGGCGCTGTCACTGACCGCTGACCTTTGGGCTTCCAGACCACAGCCTCTCCCAGAAGCTCCCCCAGGGGGCCTCTCCCCAGGGGGCCTCTCCCCAGGGGGCCTCTCCCCAGGGGGCTGCTCCCAGAAGCTCCCCAGGGGGCCGCTCCCCGCTCCTGGTCACACCTGGCCGGATCCCTCCAGGATCGCATGGACAGTTGTGACCCGCTGCTCCTCACGCACAGAACTCCCTTTTTCCCTCTCCACATCACTGCCCTGGTGGCTCCCGTGCCTGGAAGGAGGCTCTGCTTACGCCCAGACACCTCACATCCTACCCTCTGCAGGAGCCCTTTCCCAGCCCCCTAAGCTTCCAGGGCCTTCCCTCTGGGATGAGGGAATACTTTGTGTATCTAGTCATACCTGTACTGTGTGAGAAGCGGGGCAAGAGCGGGGAAGGGTTTTCTTTATGTCCCCCAGGCTAGCACAGTGCCCGGGATGGAGTAAACATTTAAGAAATGCTTGCAGAATACCTTAAAATTACCACAGGATTCCCAGTGGATGTAGGACAGAATGTTGGGTAACCATGGAAATAGATGGACCTCAGAACAGCGAGAACCAGGCATGCCAGCGAGTAGTGGGATGACCATGACGAGGTCCACTCTGCCCATCAAGTGTGCATGTATTTGTGAGACTGAATGCAGTCATGGGAGAACATTCTGTTATTACTTTATTTACATTGTCATTTAATTAAAATGCCTTAGTTACTAAAGATGCCATCTGGACGGTGAGTGCAAATTAAAAACACATCAGTGTGGGATGAGAACAGTAAGGCGGGTACCATTCTAATTAATCCCTCATTTTATAGATAAAGAAACTGAGACAAACAGATTCATGCAATTCACCTCAGTTTCCTCAATGATAAAATGGAGATAATAGTATGTCCTTCCCAGGTTGTTGTGGGTATCAAATGAGATCGGACAAGTGCTTAGCAAATGCCCTGCACACAGCAAGTCCTTAATAATTGCTTATTCTCCCTCCACTATAAAATGCAGGGGGGCAGGGGGAAGGTGACTTGCCTCCCTTATACCCTCATCCAGAACATTGGCATACATCCTGTCCCATGAGACCTACTGGTCTTGTTCATTTCAAAAACCTAACCCAGGCATGGGTGCCTGGTGAATCTGCATCTTCCCAGATCAAAAGTTCACAGTTGAATTAGATGGTCCTTGAGAGATTCTAAGCCCCCACCACTGTGCTCAGTTTTAGTAGTCAGCCAAGAACACAGTTTAGTGAAAAGGCACTGAATGGAATAGCAAGAAAAAAACATTTCCCCCAGACACCTTGAGCCCACTCCTCAGTGGGAAGCACAGGCATATGGTGTACTCAGGTGATCAGGGCACAGAGCAGGTTGGAGCTCTATGGGTCAATCATAACCACAGTACAGTCGACCCATTCCTGGCTAAGGGTTTCCAGAAAACCCTGGAACTTAGCCTATCCCGCTCCCCTTAAGGTTGGTGACCAGATCCAAGTGGGGAAAGTGAGCTGTCACCTGGGCATGCTCATGATTTTTATTAGGAAATATACAGCAGACAGCACTTTCTGAATCTCAGATTAGACTGAGCCCCAGGGACCCCAACACTGCCTCATTGGTACCCACATCTACTAAACCCAGCACAATCTGCCCTCAGATCCCTTTGACCAGCCAAACCATGATATCTCTCCACATCCCATCCCACTATCTGAGCTCCCACTATGGGAATAACCTTCAGGGAATATGTCCCAATCTGCTTCCTGATTTTTCTTTAAGAAACAGGGTTACCTGAAGCCCCCAAATAAGACAGCACTTGGGCCCCCCTTTTTTCTCAGGTGGGGACCCCAACCTATCTCAAAATCGAGTGATCATATTTCCTAATCCATGTCTATCCCACTTCACATGCCTCTCCCTGTGGACCAGAACCCAGTCACTCTCTGTAACTTTCATTTCCTACAGTCTTAGTGGGAGACTCCTGGCTGGAAGGTTCTTATCAAGCTTTGAGCCCTGTGGTTGGGCTACTGCTATGAAGATGAAGTCTATCATATCACTGATTCTCTCAATACAATGGAAACTGGAGTAACCCATTGAGTCCCAACTTCCCTGGTTTTTCAAGGTTCTCTTGCCTCCCTCAAGTCCCAAGTGTTTGGGACTTGGGCAACAGAATGATGCCTCTGTGTGTGGAAGTTTATATTTACATGTATAGACACATCCATCTATCTGTATGGAGACACAGACATGTGTCTGTATCAGTACCTCCTTAAACACCATTGTGCCCTTTCCTCCCATTTAGTTGGATCACTAAGCTTAGAGCTAAGGCTTATTCCTCTGACCAAGTCTTCAGGAATAAAATGTCTGCATTGATTCCTTAACTCTTCATGTAAGAACTTCTCCACCCAGAATTGCTTATACCTGCTCATCACTGTCCCTTGTTAGAAGTCTGTTTGACATTGCATTTGCTGCTACACATTTCATTGGCAGTTATCCCAATACCACCTTTGCCCTTAATTTATCTATGGCTTCTGTATTGGGGGAGTCTGTCTTTTAGAAGCATGGATTTAGAGACATACAGAGTATCAATTTCAACCTCACAATTCATTTCTTCCAGTCTCCTCATTTGCCTAGGGAGAAATTCACTTGCAGAAGGTAACTTGGTTTGCACAAGGTCACAAAGCTAGGAAGAAGAGAGCTGGGATTTGAACCCAACACTTCCAATTCCAAATTCAACAGTTTCCACTCACCATGAAGGGAATTTATTTAATCAAGAGCATGTCCTCCTAATTTTCTTGTGCTGTTAGAAGTTCATTTTGTGCCTGGATTAATATCCAAATACAAAACTCCCTAGTAAATGTTAATTACATTGGCCATGAAAGACCAATATCTTCTCTCATGCTACCTGGAAAAATGGTGGTGGTGGTGAAATCAAAGTCAAAGGGAAGCTGAAGCCCTTTGTGGTGCTGCACCCACAACAGGAGCAGAGTGATACACTCATGCAATAACCTGCTCCTCAGGTAGCTAATTACCCAGATACTGTGAGTGGTTTATGCCAGATCCTGAAATAATAAATGAGAAAATCTGTGCTGCTATTGTGTGTGTGGAGCTCTCAATCCTCTACTCACCTAATGGATCAGAGTTCTCAGACTGATGTCATATCACAGACTTACCTAATAATGGAGAGTCAGACCCTCTGTAGTGGGCATGGGTAGACTGAGGACACAAGGACAGCCACGAGGGAAAAAAATTGCCCACGCCTATGGCAGCTTTCTTAGCCATTCTCCCAAGGGTCGGGGGAATGAGAAAGACATAGACCCATGTCCATCTCAAGGAAGACTCCTGCCAATCCTGAAAACACATCCTTGCCATTTCTAGACCCTGGCCCTGACTCATGCTCTAAACAAGAGATTAGACAGACAGAACAATCATTTATGAAGTGCTTTGTGTCAGGTATTGCAAAGGGGAAGAAATATAAATTAGATCCACAGGAAACTCAAGATTCTGATGGGGGATGATAGAAAACATTTCAGGTAAGGGTCATGAGGATCAAATTAAATTGACGTATTTAGCCCAGGAGAATCTGGAGCATGGCTGTCTTCAAGTGAATATTTGCCACATACCTTGGCTCCATAGAGCAAGATGAGGAGAAATGGGTGGAAGTGACAGGAGGTAATTTTCTTCCCCTTGGCTACAGGAGAGTGTGTCAATTTGGACCCATGAGGCCAGTCTTTGGAGTGTGCACAGAAGTTCCCTCCTGATTCCATCCTAAACCAAAACATGGAAGTTCAGGGTTAGCCTCATCTGTCTAGGATGAAGAACTCAGAGCAGTGGAGAGACACCCCAAGAACCTAAGAACACAGAACATGAGTTAAACAAAGAAAGACCACTTCAGGGAGCTCCCTGGTAGAAAGAACCACTAACTTTGGACTCCAGATGCAAGGTGACAATTCTTGAAACCCAGGTGAGACCTATACCCAAGAAGATCATAAGAAACCTTAAAGAGGGAAAAATGGTCCCAGGGACTGACTCCTCCCTATACTTGTACTTTAAATTTGAGCCTAGGGCAGAACCAAGATGGCAGACCAAGGAGTCCCAAGGCAAGCCGTAGCCTGTATCCATTGTTAAAGGTCTCATCATAAAACCCCTGAGGGAACTGAGCCCTGTGTGGCTGCCCTGCCTCTACTTGAGCACCTGATCTTAATCTCATACTGAATAGCAGCTCTGCCCCCACCTAAAGCCCCTGAGGGATTGGAGATGCTCATCTGAATCTCAGCCCCCCGTGCTGGCTTGTCAGAACTGGATGCAGGGTGGTTGTGGAGAGGAAACTCAAAAGTCAAGTAACTAGCTGGGAAAATTCCCAAAAATGGGAAAAAAAAATAAGACCATAGAAAGTTACTTTCTTGGGGAACAGGTATTTCCTCTCATCCTTTCAGATGAGGAAGAACAAGGCATACTGTCAGAGGAAGTCAAGGCCCCCTGCCTCCAGGGCCTCCAAAGGAAACTTAAATTGGGCTCAGGCAATAGAAGAGCTTGAAAAACAAGTTAGCAGCTTACTAAAGGAGAACCAAAAAACATGCTGAGGAAAATTAACAGCTTTAAAAAGAGGCTAACTCAATTGGGAAAAGGGGTCGAAAAAGCCATTGAGGAGAAGGAGGCTTTAAGAAGCAGAATTAGCCAAATGGAGGAGAAGTTTCAAAAGCTCACTGAACAAAATAATTCATTGAAAGAGAGAATTTAGTTCAGGGAAATGAATGACTATGAGATAAACCAAGCAGTTAGAAAACAAAACCAAAAGTTTGAAAAAATAGAACATAATGTGAAACATCTCACTGGAAAAACAACTGACCTGGAAAATAGATCCAGGAGAAACAATTTAAAAATTATAGGACTACCTGAAAGCCATGATTAAAAAAAGGAGCCTAGACATTATCTTCCATGAAATTATCAAGGAAAATTGCCTTAATATTCTAGAACCAGAGGACAAAATAAATATTGAAAGAATCCACCAATCACCTCCTGAAAGTGACCTGAACAGAGAAACTCCTAGGAATATTGTGGCCAGATTTCAGAGTTCCCAGATCAAGAAGAAAATACTGCAAGCAGCTAGAAAGAAACAATTTGAGTATTGTGGAAATACAATCAGGATAACACAGCATCTGGTAGCTTCAACATTAAGGGATCGAAGGGCTTGGAGTGGGATATTCCAGAGGTCAAAGGAACTGAGATTGAAACCAAGAATCATTTACCCAGAAAATCTGAGTATAATACTTCAAGGGAATAAATGGTCACTTAATGATAGAGGACTTTCAATCATTCATATTGAGGAAAAGACCAGATCTGTATAGAAAATTTGACTTTACAATACAAGAAACAAGAGAAGCATGAAATGGTAAACAGGAAAGAAAAATCGTAAAAGACTCTAAAGCTGAACTGTTTACATTACTACATGGAAAGAAAATATTTATAACTCTTGAATCTTTTCTCAGTATTTGGATAGACAGAGAGATTGTACATACACACACACACACACACACACACATACACATATATAGACAGAGAGTAAAGGGTGTGTTGAACCAGAAGAGATGATATCCACACACACAAAAAAAAATAAAATAAAAATTAAGGGGTGAGGGATGAAAATACTGGGAGGAGAATGGGAGAAATGGAACAGGGCAGACTATAGTTCATAAAAGACGTAAGAGAAATCTTATTCAATGGAGGAGAAAAGGGAGAAGGGGAGGGGGGAAAGTGAAGCTACTCTCGGTGTAGAACATTAGTGGAGGCACACAGGAGTCCAGCAATAATGTTGGACTCCCATCCTTAATATTCCCCATCTTGAAATATGGATCAAGAAGCTTAACAGATCTTTAAAAGATTTTAGTAAGTGTGTGCAAATGTTAAATATGTGACACACTATTCTATTCAGAAAATTAATTTTGACCTTTATTCTGAAATTTAAAATGTGGCCAGCATTGTTTTTATTCCATATGTGTCCATTTCCTCAATTTTAACATGAAAAGATTTAACCTCAGTAATTATTCTTTTGAAAAATAATTTCCTCTAACATTCTAAAAGTGACAATAATGTTTTATTAGGTGACACTTGACTTCTTCACCTTCCTTTTTCTAAAGCTATTTTTCATGTTATTGAAAAACAACTGTCTTGAACTATCAACAAAGCACTGAACAATTGAATTCAGTGGTTATTTTCTTCAGTAAAGGCTTTCTGTTTTAAAAAAAAAAAAAATTTGAGCCTACTTTTTCCACAGATGGTATCTGTGGTGGTGGGAAAGTGCACCCCAGACTTTTGGCAAGTAGGATAAGGGAAGACAGAGGGAGGAGGATTTATCTCAACTGCTCTTATCATATCAGTAAATATCTTTTCTAAAAGTGAACTATTCCACTAGCTATTTGTTGCTTGGGAGCCCCCTGGTGGGGACCCCGAGCAGCAGTGCTAAAAGCACAGATTCTCTCCTTGGGGCTCTCCAGATTTCACCAAATATCATCTTTCTTCTCATTCTGGAATTTCCCTCAGCCCCTGAGGCCTTCTCAGCCTGGAACATTCTTCTGTTCTAATGTCCCCTTTATCTCACTGGTAACTTCTTCCCAGGGCCCCCATTTGGAGGAGGGACCCAAGCTAACCGTGTTTCCTTCCCCCTCCAGGTCCCCTTGGGAGCTTTACCACTACACCTGCTCCAGTGAGGGGCCCTCCCCGTGCTCACTTCTTTTGTTGTCTGTATTGATTCCACTGGGGGATGTAAGCTCCTTGAGGGCAGGGCTGTCTTTTTTTGTTTATCTTTGTATCTCCAGTGCCTAGCTCAGTTCCAGCACACAGTGTTTAATAAATGCTCACTGCCTCACTTTGCCCCTACAATCCTGCCATCCTCTTGGGGAGCCCAAGCCACACGTGCAGATTGGGAGAGTGAGCTCAGAGGAGGCCCTACATAAGCAGCTGGAGCAAAGGGCTTACTGGCTTTCAGAAAAACCCAAGAACAGGATAAGGATTAGTCTAACCTAAACCAGTTGGGGTCAATGACAGGGCAACCTAAAATCCCAACTGCGCTTGCTTGCTTAATGAACCTCATGCATATGAGTAGACACACGTTGCATAAAATTATCCCTCCATTTTTGGATCATGGATCCTGGGTTAAAGCATGTTTGTGAGGAGGGAATACACCAAGGAGTGTTGGGTAATAGGTGTGTCAAAGAGTTTGTGACCTGAGGGAGAACAGACCCACCCGCCCTCTGATGCAAGGAACTGTTCTGAACTAACAATATAGAAGTGCATCTCGCTTCTGTATTCAGCGCTGTCCCTTCCTAAAGAGGGTCTGAGCCCACTTCTGGCAAGAAATGATTCAATTCCTCTGAATTCTGCTTTAATAAATTTTTTCCTTGATACTTGAGTGTCAAGTGTGTTTCTAACAAAAGCTAACTGAGAAATATTTCACAAATTAAAATACAGTAAAACAGTCATGTTATGAAAGAATATAGATAAAAAACTAAGAAAATAAAAAAAGTGTGCTTCAAGCTGTACTCAGACTACACTAATTCTTCCGTTGGAGATAGTATTTTTCATCACTTGGGTTTTTTTTGAATGCCGATAAATGGAATCAATTTCATCCAGAAATATGTTAAAAGATCCCTTTGTTTTATTTCCAGTATTGATCACCAAGTGACAATTGATTTCAGCAGAGCCCAGGGATGACTTGAGGAACATTTCCTGGCAACTCAACTTTCGTCCCAGCATGATTCGCACATCAGAGCAAAATGTAATCAAGTTTGCTTTTGAACGGTGTGTGTGTTCGTCCTTGGTTGCCAAAGAAGACCACACCATCAGAGAAATGATGACATGACTTGCCCTTGACTTGGTTTTGAGTGAGGGAGGGCTGTGCAGGTCACCAGCCTCACTTCTCCTCCAAAGGAATCTGGATCCAGTGACCAGACATTCATCAGGATGACTGGAGATGACTCAGAATGAGGCAATTGGGGTTAAGTGACTTGTCCAAGGTCACACAGCTAGTGAGTGTCAAGTGTCTGAGGTGAGATTTGAACTCAGGTCCTCCTGAGTCCTGCACTGGTGCTCTATCCATGGCACCACCCAGCTGCCGCTTGCTTTTGAATATCTATGATGAAAGCCCCAACCATTTAAAGCACACAATAAAGTATGGAAAATCGCTGCTTTGGCTGACATCAGCCCCAAATCCCATGGCCAGACCTTGGAGATAGCTGAACAGCCCCGTGGCTGCATTTTAACAACTGTGTTTAACTTTCTTTAACACCAACCTCAATCGTTTAACAACTGGCTCTACAGAGTCCTGAAAATGTCACCATCAGTTCCCTCCAGCTGCTCCATCCCACTCCAGTACACTACTGACCTAGTCCTGGAATGATGCTTGAAGCAGATCAGGCTACACTCTAAGCCTGTGGCCCCCTAAGACCACAGGATTGTCTTCAGATGCCTGGCCATGATTCCTTCCCCTTCCCCTTCTGAAGTGGTTTCTTCTGAGTCTGGCATGATCTGGCATTCATCCTGTTCAAATTCGGGGTCATTAGGTTTGGTCCAACGTTTTAGCCTGGGGAGGATCTTTCTGAATCCTGACTGTCCGACATATTGGACCGAGTCATTGAAAAAACCATGAAACCCCCCCCTCCCCCAGGCCCTCAGACGTCCTTCCAAACTCAGCACATTCAGGTTCCACAGATCCGGGCGCTTCTTCTCCTGCTCCGACCCGGGGTGGCAGGGGCTTGGCCCGAGAAGTGCTCCCTGCTCCCTTGTGACCATGGACTCAGGGCTGTGGGCCCTTGGAGGTGAGGAAACTGAGGCCTCTGTCCCACGTGACACGGCCGGACGCAGAAGGGGCACCGCCACCTCTCCCTGATCATTGGCCGGGTCCCACCTCCGGTGCCCCTTTGCAGAGGGCACTCCGGGCCTTCAGGCCTCATGCTGGACCCTCGCGGTGACCTCATCGCAGATCTAACCCACCCCCCCCAACCCCCGCCCCTGTCTTCTGAGCTGCGCCACAACCATGGACAGCCCGTGGACATGGCACCAGATGTGGCGGCGCCATCTGACAATCCACGTGGTCAACACTACTCCCCATGCTGCCCAAAGCCCACCACAGAACCTGACTGCTCTGTGTCTACAGAGGGCACCCAGACTTCAAGCCTGGGGGTTGAGTCTGCTCCTCCCCCATCTTGCCTCGATGTCCAATAAGCAGCAGCTCCTCCCCAACCTCACTCTACACATCCAATAAGCAGCAGCTCCGCCCCAACCTCACTCTACACATCCAATCAGCAATGGCTCCTCCCCAACCTCACTCTACACATCCAATCAGCAGCAGCTCCTCCCCAACCTCACCCTACACATCCAATAAGCAGCAGCTCCGCCCAACCTCACTCTACACATCCAATCAGCAGCGGCTCCTCCCCAACCTCACTCTACACATCCAATCAGCAGCAGCTCCGCCCCAACCTCACTCTACACATCCAATCAGCAATGGCTCCTCCCCAACCTCACTCTACACATCCAGTCAGCAGTGGCTCCTCCCCAACCTCCCTCTACACATCCAGTCAGCAGCGGCTCCTCCCCAACCTCCCTCTACACATCCAATCAGCAGCAGCTCTGCCCCAACCTCACTCTACACATCCAATCAGCAACAGCTCCTCCCCAACCTCACTCTACACATCCAATCAGCAATGGCTCCTCCCCAACCTCACTCTACACATCCAGTCAGCAGCGGCTCCTCCCCAACCTCCCTCTACACATCCAGTCAGCAGCGGCTCCTCCCCAACCTCACTCTACACATCCAATCAGCAGCAGCTCTGCCCCAACCTCACTCTACACATCCAATCAGCAACGGCTCCTCCCCAACCTCACTCTACACATCCAGTCAGCAGCGGCTCCTCCCCAACCTCCCTCTACACATCCAGTCAGCAGCGGCTCCTCCCCAACCTCCCTCTACACATCCAGTCAGCAGCGGCTCCTCCCCAACCTCCCTCTACACATCCAGTCAGCAGCGGCTCCTCCCCAACCTCACTCTACACATCCAATAAGCAGCAGCTCCGCCCCAACCTCACTCTACACATCCAGTCAGCAGCGGCTCCTCCCCAGCCTCACCCTACACATCCAATAAGCAGCAGCTCCGCCCCAACCTCACTCTACACATCCAGTCAGCAGCGGCTCCTCCCCAACCTCCCTCTACACATCCAGTCAGCAGCGGCTCCTCCCCAACCTCCCTCTACACATCCAGTCAGCAGCGGCTCCTCCCCAACCTCCCTCTACACATCCAGTCAGCAGCGGCTCCTCCCCAACCTCCCTCTACACATCCAGTCAGCAGCAGCCAGGCCTTGCAGATCCTCCCTTCACAGCCTCTCATGAACAACCTGCTCTCGCCATGGTCACTCTCTCCACTATAATGATTCTGGCCCTCTTGCTTTCCTCGCATGCTTCCTGGATCGTGGCTGTGGGGACCTAATCGATCTCCCCACCTGAGCTCTCTCCTCCAACATTCCTGGGATGAGCTGCAGAGGGATCTTCTCGAACCATGGCCCGGCCCCCGTGGCTTCCTGCCACTTCTGGCCTGGGCTGCGCTTTCCCCTCAGCCCTCGGCAAACTGACGGATCCGTGGTCACCCAGGAAGGAAGAGAAGCAAGACAGACAACGCTGGACTCTACTGGTCACCGTGGAGCCCCATCTCCCCTCACTGTGCCTTTGCCCCAGCTGTGCCCCTCTCCTGGAAGGTGCCCTGGCTTTCCTGCACTCTCAAAGTGCCCCAGTTCTTTCAAGACTCAGCCCTAGCGCCGTCCTCTGCACGCTCAAGTGTCAGTGCTCCCCCTCCCCGACAACTTTGAGTTTTACTATTTGATTACGTTTTGTATTTGTTCTCTTTATATTGATGCAGTAAAAATCGGTGCAGTGGCTGCCTTCTAACCTCACCGGCAGGGCCGTGTGTCCCTAGCAGCAGCCCAGGTCGGGAAGGCCTGCCTGCATCGCACCCGTCCTGGCTGAGCAGTCACAGTTCCAGTGAAACCCCCTGCCGACTGGGGAACTTCGGTGAGGGAGGCAGGGGAGAAGAAAAGCCAGCCAGTGCCAGGCTCTGTGCCTATCCTCAAGGACCGGCTGAGCTAAGTGTGAAGAGGCTGACTGCTCCCCCAGTGGATGATGGCATGGGCATTCCAGGGCCCTCGAAATTTTCAGAGATCATACGAAGGTTTTGGTGTTCATACTCAGATAGAGAACCTTCGCAAGTAAAATGGCAGGTCCTTTAGGCATCGGAGGATTGAGCTCTGAATTCTAACCTTGGAAAAGTAGTTTTCTCCTATCGATCCTGTGTGACTTTGGCCAAGTACAAGTGGAATTTTCACTATGTTCGGTATTTATTTCTTTTTCCTGAAGAATTTTCCTTTTTGATAATATTTGTATTGGCACATTTTTCTTACATCGTGTTATGTCTCGAATATGCCCCATTCTCCATCTCTAGGTAGCAAGTCTGACCTTTTAACAAGATATAAAAGTAAAAGGGGGAAAATGGCAGTTTAGCAAAAGCAACCAAGAAGTCTGAGGCCATGTGTAACATTTCAGAGCAATGGTGGCCAACTCTCCAGAGAAGGGAAGAGAGAGCTTCTGGCATCTCTTCTCCAGGACTGCATTTGGTCATTGTTATTTCACAGGGTTCATTTCTTTGGTTTGAAGTTGTCTTCATTGTACATGTTGTTGTCCTGGGTTCAAACCAAACAGGATTGTGGTGGTTTCTATAGAAATAGATAGATAGGCAGCATTGGGTTTGATTGGTTGTCTTTATATTTATCATTGGTGCAGTGGATACAGTGCTGGGCCTGGAGTAAAGAGAACCTAAATTCTAATCCAGCCTCAGACACTTAACCTGGACCCTGGACCCAAGTCATGCCACTCTATTTGCTTCAGTTCCTCATCTGTAAAATGAGCCAGAGAGTAGTACAGCACTCTAGTATCCTTGCCAAGAAAACCCCAAATGGGGTCATGAAGAGTTATCTACTTATCAGCAACAAAAAGGTTTTTGTTTTTTTTTTTTTTTAATCTGGCTCTGTAATTTCACTGGCATCAGAAACTCTTCCAGCTTGTAATGTTAGAGAATTGCCTGGGACCTGGAGAAGTTAAGTGATTTCCCTAGGGCACCACAGCCAGGAATGTGTCTGAAACAGGACTTGCTAACTCCAAGTAGGATTCTCTACTAGGCCACACTGCCTCTTAATAGAGTCATCACTGTGGCAGAACTGGCCATCAGAAAAAGGTTCCTGTCAACCAATTTCTTTAGAATTAAAAGCTATCAAGGCTAAACCCCACATACCAGTTCTTTGGGTTTATCTACTGAAGAAAAAGTGATGTAGGTACCAGGAAATTGGGCAAATCACTGCTCTTGGACCCAACTTTTGCCCTCGTGGAGATTCTGCCATAACATCCTGGACCATGAGTGCTTAGCAAAGAATCCCCTCCTTCAGTCTTTACATGGGCCAAGCTATTGATTTCAATAATGGCCTCTTCTGTCAAGGAACTGTTCATTGAACTATCCAAGGCAATACTAAGACATTTAAGAGAATGCAAGACACTGAATTTATTTGGTTCTAACTTCTCGTTCAACTCATATTGTTTAGCAGCAGGTTGTCTGCTGCTTCTCCCTCCTTATTCAGATATCCCCTTTTGGTCATTGGGAGAGTTAACATACACTAATTAGCCAACTTCTGACAACTTTTAAGGGTATTCTTTTACAAATGAATGTCATTCCTCAACTGAAGGAAATGTAGATTCTGTTAAAATAAGCCCTGGGTCATGACATTTAAAAGTTGGAGAGACTTAGAGATAGTTTGTCCAAATACCTGAGGCAGCAAGGGAGAACAAGAAGGATATCCTTAGACAATAAATGATTCAGTGGCTGATCTAGGCCTCAGCCTCGAGACTTTTCACTCCTACCCCCAGTCTGGCCTTCAGGAGATTTTATGAACCCAAGATGAAGATCCAGGAACCTGTAGTTCTTGAGTTAGGGCCAGAAGGTGCCTAATGAAAGTGAGGAAGAATATTTTCATCTGGAAACTTGTGGATCTCTCTAGGGAGCTGTTGAGGGTCACATCAGTTCCATGAGCTCATGATGGCCTAATAAGCCCACTCTATTGTGCAAAGGGAGCAAAGGTTGTTAGTTCGGCCCTCCAGGATCTTATACAATACAAGGCTTTCTGGTGTTAGGTAAACATCTTAGTAAACATCCTGAGGCAGTCATTAGGACATGCGTTTGTTCATGAAAGAGGATTGGTGAAAGTCATCACAGCACAAGCCTGCCATGAGTATGGAACTTATGGCTGCACAGCATATAAGGCTTGTACTTGCTAATAATAAGTGGAGCTTGTGATATCTCTGTCTCCCGCCTCATCACTGCATGCCTGAGATTGAGATGTCCCCGTGGGTTGGGAGTCTCTCCACTGAGCTGGCCGTAGCAGATCTCATCAAGAGAGCTAAACTAAAAATGGAGGCAGAAGGACCCAACTGACCACAGGTAGGCATTAAGCCAGGTAGCACAGAGAACAGCGAGTATGACCTAGGGGAAAATAGCAGTGTAGGTGCTAAGTAATTCACAGAAAATAGTAATTAGGCTGTTTATATACCTGTGAAGAAGTGAGGTGATGTGGAGACTTCAATTTAAGGCAAATTTGACCTCAAGGTGGTGGAGACATGAGGGAAGAAAGATGACTCATGGTGATGGTGTGGCAATGGAAGGCTGATTGGGAGGTCCATGAATCAGAAAGGGAGGCACCAGTCCACGGGGGTGGAGTGATGGAGTCAGTGGCAGGAGGAATATCGTGACTCCAGATCATTTCACCAAAGAAAGAAGAAAGAGGGCTTCAGAAGACTTCACAAAATGAGTATGCAGGCCTGCTATCCCAACGTCTGCTAGAGGGCTCCTGCTGAAAGATGACCAGCTCTCAATTTCTGTTCATGATCGTTTCATTTGCTAAAAGATAAAGGGAGCCCTGGTGGCAGTGGCATTCTGGCACTGGTTTTAACCTGTAAGAACTGGTTGGGTTTTGTCACTGTTGTTACCACCTTTACTCCATTAAAAAGGCCAAGGTCTCCTACTGCATCCAGGGCCCTCTCCAGTCAACCTGGTCTGTACCTGACCACTAGCCTCAGATGGCTCTGGAGAAGAAAGTGAGACTGGTGACTTTGCACAGCTCTGCCTCACTTAAATCCAATTCACTTGCAAGTCATGGCATCATCTTCTTGATGTCATTATCCTCTTCAAGAACAAAGGACAAACAGCAGCAATCACCTTTATTATTCAAAAAGAAATTTTGTGACCCTTTGGGAGTGTTTGGTTCAGGTAGAGTTTGACTAGGTGACCTTTGAGATTCCTCCACGCAACAGAGAAGTTTATTCAGGGCCCTTATTTTGTTGGATCGCTCTCCTCCTGTCCCATGCAGGCCTTCCGGACCCTTTACTTGGTCCCTTGGGTCCCTTCAGAGGCCTTTAAAACCACGCTTGAGACACTGTGTCTCCATTCTCCCCAGACGATTGCTTCCCTGTTCCATTTCACCCTAGAATGGAGGCTCATGATGTGTTAAAAATATACCCAATTGTCCACAATTTCAGTGGGATGGATGACTCACATTTTGAATCACATGAAGGGAGATGATTCTAAGTCAGCTGTGAAGTTACTGGTTCCAGAATAATTTACCACACTCAACCTCCCAGCTGACCTGGCATACGAGTGGCATCCGAGTCATCCCTGGTCCATAAGCGTCCTGTAGCGGTTGTCACCTGATCTCTTTAAGGCCCCTCTCAGATTTCTGTAATCTATAGCAGTGGTTCTTGTAACAGGAGAAGTTGGATTCCTGTTAACCAGGTCAGTTCTTTCTCTCCTGTTGGATACCCTGACAAGGCAGTCTTTAGAGGAAAGAAAGAAAAGTCTCTCCACATCCCACATCCCACCTGTCAATCTGGAGAAGATGTGACCAGCCAATGGCCATGGGAAGAAAAATGCTGGTCTTCCCACTTCAGAAAAGGGACATTCCACAAAAATCCCCCAAGTGTCTCAAGTCCTCTGGATTCCAGAGATCCTCTAGGCCAGTTTCTCCCTTTGCAAATGGGGAAACTGAGCCCCAGGATGAGGAAGGGATTCACCCAAGGTCACTCAGGCATCAAGAATTGGAACCCAGGCCTTTGGCTGTTTCCATGGAATCCTACTGGAGACATAATGGAAAGAGCAGTTGACACTTTTCTATCACTGTAGGATTTGCAAAGTGCTTTCAGATGCGTTCTCTCACCTGAAGCTGCCAAATAGAGGTTCCATCAACCACATTATTCAGATGAGAAGACTGAGGTTCAGAAAGGCTAACTTTCCTTCCCATGTTCTTGGGATCCCCTGACTCCAGGTCCAGAATGTGCGGTGTGGTGGAAAGTATCCTGGATTTTTGGTTGAACAACCTGGGTTTAAATCTCTGCTGTGCTCCTACTACATGTATAACCTAGGGCAAATCCCTTCACCTTGCTGCGCCTCAATTTCCCCATATGTAAAATGAGTGAGTTGTACTAGGTGGCTATATTAGGAATTCTAATGCAGTGCATTTAGAGTTGTCTACTCTTGATAAAATTACACATATAGCTTTACACACATACACACATAGATACATACATACATACATTTCCATGTGTGAGAGACAGAGATAGAGATGGGGTAGGAAGCAGAGAGAGGGTATGTTTGTGTGCCCATGTGTTTAGGAGGTAGCTATACCTGGTTTGTGGACATTTGCCAGTATTTGAAAAGTATAAATGATGACTTTTATGAGGGAAAAGAGGAAAGTATTTTGCTGGAAGAAAAGTGGCATCATCTGTCATAGCTACTGCCTCACAGCACAGAGATGGAGCAGGAGACCTTTGGAAGGATATTCCCAGCTTGACATTTGAATATATGGTAGTTGGTTAGAGGATTTTCAGTAGAAAAAGTATGAATTCCAGAGACAGTTTTCTAATAAGGAATAGACTGCTAAACCCTACCTGATTCTGCCATCCCCAAACCAAAGGCAGCAGCTAGTCTGGGACTCTTGATCCTTTCCAGTGCTCATGCCTTCCTCCAGCTTCCTCTGCTAGATCACCTCACATTACTTTAATCTTTTCAGTAAAACGGAGTCCCCTGGACCCATCTCATCCTACCCTCTAGACCCCTGAGCTTTGCCATTCGCTCTTCTGCTCTGGCCTAAGGGCCCCATCAACCCTGCAGCTGAACCCCCTAAATGTGATACTGGCCCCAATTAAAAAGGGAGCACCCTGAGAGCAGGCATCGTGGCAGTTTTCTACCAGTGTCCCCTGATTAAATGCACAAGACTTTACATGTAGTAAGGATATAATACATGTCTATTTGTTTGTTTTTCCCATTCCTTCGTAATTCTGCATCTACTAAGCCCTGGATCTGCAAAGGAAAGATGCCTGCCTCCTCATACCAACGATCCCAGGTAAACTGACACCCTCCACTGCCTCCCACTTCAGGAACAATAGATGATAGGAGTAATAATTTTATTTCAAAGGCAAAATTACAGGCAAAGCAAAAGGTTTGGGTGTAAACTTTTGCCCCATATGTAATACAAGGATTTTTCCGTTGTAATGGCTGCGCATTTTATAATAAGTTTTTAAAAATCAATGTGTTCTAACAAACTAGGCAGTCACACTACCAAGGTTTGCCAAAAATGTTATTTACCAATTTTCCAGCCCAATCACACACTGTGGTTATTCTTTTACATAATCTAAATTGTTAAAAAAAAAAAAATTTGGACATTTGGCAGATGCTGCATTTGGAAACCACTTCAATTAAAATGTCAGCAACACCTCCTTTTATTCCCAGTGACTAACACACAGAAAGCACTAAAGAAATACTCGGGATTAATTAATTAAATGATTGATTCAACTTCACATGCACATATTAGAAGGCTGCAGAATATGACTGGTTCCTGGGGACCCGAAGACAAAAACAATCCTCCCTGCCTTCAATGAGCTTACATCCTAATTAATACTGTTGTCATCAGACACCTTTGTCACTTCCCTACATCTGGACTCCATGGTAGATACCAGTGACCCACTTGTTCTCAATTAAAGTTCAACTCTTAAGAGCCAATTGTCATGTGGAGATGACTGACCATGGCTCTGGCCAAAGGAGCAATGCTCTGCTGAACTAATAAGGGGGTGAAGTTTGAGTGTAGGCTCCATGATGTCCGTGGATCAATCTGCTTAGCTTCAGAGAGGCTCTTCCCCAGGTGGGCTCCAGGGCAATGAATCTCTCAGTCACAACTCCTGAAGGACATCTACTAGTCAGTCAGCAACACGCAGCACTTGAGATATACTTTCTATACATAGATAAAGATGGAAGGCCCTGCCCTCAAGGAGTTGTTCTACTGGGGAAGACATGAAGATACATATAATTCTATGCAAATGTATGCAAAATCTAAGTTGTAGAGGGCACAAAATCTGTGCGGGTGAAGGGAGTACCCACATTATCTAAACCAAATCACCTTGAAGCATCGAAGAATGTTCTTGGATGATGATTTCACCCAGTAAGAAACACAAGGTGAGCCTCATCACTCTTGTGTTACAGTAGAGTTATTTATTAATTAAATAATCACAGTCAAATGGAAAAGACAAAAACAGTAGCAGATGTTAAATTCTGGAAAATCTGATGAGCTATGGTACACCAACGTGACTCCTGACCGAACATTCAGAAGCAACACATTGTCTTCCAAGGTGGAAATGTTTTGTTTTACTCACCCTGGGCGGATTAATTTAGAAATCACTAACGTGCTGTGCATGAGATATGTGCTGGAGGTGGGGAGGAGGGGAGAATGTAAATACACAAAAGGTCATATTGAGTCTCTTGTGTACATAGGATTCAAAAATTTCTGGTCCCATATCTCCTAGAACAATTATTTGACCAGGATAATAAAAATAACAACGCAATTCATTAGAATGTATTATGTATATTCCATGAGAGAAAATCAAAAGAATACATTAATTTCATATTAATATATTCTCTGGAATTGGTGAAGATTCAAAAGCAGTCACTCCTTCCAAGCATTCATTGTAAGACTGCCCAGAACCACAGGATTCGGGAATGGAAGGAGAAATCAATTTGTTGTTAGAGGACCTGGCTTTGCGTCCTGGCTTGCTTTGCTGTTAACTATGTGTGCAAGCTTGGGCAAATGATTTCCTCTCTCTGGACCTCTGCTTCTTCATCTATAAAATGGGAGAGGGGGTGGATTAGATGCCTGCTAATGTGACTTGCATCTCTATGTTCTTTCTCCAACATTCCAATGGATCTATGATCTCCAATGGTGCAGAGAGCAGCCTATCTGGGGCAGTTCTTTTCCACACAAAATCAGGATGCTCTGACTTACTCTCCCAAAGTCAGGTTGCTATCTGCCCCTAGGGGCTCTAGGGTACCCCGAGTATTTTGCGATGGCTCAAGCCAACAGCTTAAGCCTTACCAGCTATGGTGCCATCATTAGGTGCCAGGAACAAGAACCCCAGTTGCATTCGATTGGCTTTTATAAGGAATATTTAACTCAAAGATGGGCAAAAACAAATATACAAACATTCTCCACCCCATACCCTCCCCTATACCTTTTCTTGCTCTGGGGACAGAAGGCTCAAATTAGCTCTGTTGCTATTAACATCATTCTGACCAAGTTCATGTCCAAAGGCAGCAATACTATTGGATAAATTCTTGTCCCAGCTAACATTGGGCTAGAGGTTCAAAGGTCTCTCCTTTCATACTCTAGGGCAAGTCTGCACAACATATAGCCTGCATTCTGGTCCACCCCCCACTCGCCAAAGGATTTCTGGGAACTTGCAAAAAATGTAGAGGATGTAAAACAGGCATGCCCAATATGCATAGATGGCATGTTGTGCAGGTCTGCTCTGGGCATTGATGCCCTGCTGGCTGAAAACCCATATTCTGATATGCCAAGATGTCAAGGTTTCTTCAAACCTCATGAGGATGTCATGTCCATTCCCTCTACCAAGTGCCATGAGCAAAGGGGTCACTGAGCTCCCCCATCAAAGCTAAGGGAAAGACGGAAGGTAACAAATGTTTTTGAGAACCTCCACAGTCAATCAAAAAGCTTCCTCTTTAATAGTCCCAGAATGTCTCTTCAGGGCAGTTCCACCTCCACATCACAACTCCCAGATGCAGGTACAGGACTTTTGGCTTCACCAGCTGCAGAGACATCATCAGAGACAACGTGAGCATGTGCTAGACAGCCGTCATATGTGACGTCATATATGATCTTCCGTGAATTTTCTTCACTTCATGCCAACACTAGTGGAACGCTGTGCTCATTCACACCTCATCTCCCACTCTGGGACTAAGCCCAATGTTCGATCAGTTTTCTAGTCAGGCAAATCTGATTTTTAGCTATTTTGTGTATATTTTTGCGTGTCTCTAATTCTCCCAGTCGAATGAAAGGTTCTCATTTATTTTTTCTTCCTCTTTCCAGGGGCTTGGGATACAGGAGACACGAAATCATACTTGTTGGTTGCTCCAGTGGCTGATGGCGTAGTTGGCCCGCTTCCTGCAGCCCCCACTCACTGTGATCTTCAACCCATTCCTAGGGTGGGCCTCTCCACTGCCCTTGCACTGTGCAGACTGTGGTGTTCGTTGGAGTGTTTAATGCAGAAAGAAAGGGTTCTTGTAGGATGTTTAATCTTTATTTCGAAGATTCAGAAGTCACTAATGCTTCAAAACGCTCAATCACCCAAAGAAAAAACAGTCGTTAAACACCAGGGTCTGCTGTGCATTGGGGCTACAAAGACAAAACATGCAGTTGTCCTGTCCTCGAAGAGCTTATGTTCCCTTAGGTGAGACACATAAACAGAAGATGTCTTTCTAAATAAATACAGTGGAGGACAGTGCCACAAGCAGGAGACGTCGTATGAAAGGTGCAATTGGAGCAGAATTTGAAGGAGATGCATTCTAAAAGGGGGAGGCTATGTGTGTGTGTGTTGTGGGGGGGTGGGGGAGGGAGTCTTCTAGGCCCATCAACAGTCAGCCAGAAGGCACAGAGATGGAACTGGAGGGTTGGGAGTGAAGAACAGAAAAGACAAGTTTGTCTGGAGTGCAGACACATAGCAGGAAGGGGAGTCCTCCAGATGGCCACAGGCCCACTGGTTGGGGGCCAGTGGGTGAAGGAATTAGACCCTTCTGTTTGATCCTAGAAGCACTGGGTCACCCCAGGAATCTGTAGGGCAGGAGCGAGATGGGGCGGGAGGCTACACCAGTAGAGGAGAGCATTCTGAGTTACCAAAGTCATCAAGGACTGTGGCATCTCTAGTCATGAGAAGGGAGGGATGCTGGAAGGAGGACATGAGCAACAGGAACTAGGAAGTTTGGAAATGGACCATTTTGTAGGAGCTTGTGACAGATTGGGTTTCAGGGGTTTGTCCGGGATCGTGCTTCACTGTCCAATGGGAAGCAGGCTTGGAGCTCAGGAGCCATCTAGGGCTGGACATAGGGGATTGGGAGTAAACCCGCAGGAGCTGAGGAGCTCGCCAGCTAAGCTGGAGACTGTATTCTGAGCTCTGATTCTCTTCAGGAAGATTCAGGAAAGCCTGAGTCGGCCAGATTTCTGGGGGAGTGGAATGCTAATACAAGTGGATGAATTTGACTTTTGTCATGCTGGGAGGTCCCAGCCTGATATTTCTCTGGTATTGAAGAAGCTCCATAAACCAACAGTTTAAACCAGGAGATTTGAGGGATCCTTCTCAAATATTCAAGAAGCATCTCTAATAATGTAGCATATATATATATATATATTGCCCTCAACAAAAAGATCCTTTTCTTTCCCTGGGGTGAGTTACACCTGTAAGATCTGTGAAGAGTTCTAATGCATAGCGGTCACACCAGCTTGCACCAAGAGCCACGTGGTGAGTCTGCAGAAGATGGTTCAAGTCCCAGCTCTGACCCCTGCTCCCTGAGATTTTGTCACTTCACCCAGTCCTCCGTCCTTCCTTTCTTCACCTGTGAAATGTGTGCAAGAGCACTTATCCTTCCAACCTTATTCAAGTATTGTTAGCAAAGTCTTTCTGAAAGGGCTCTGTTGATCCAACTAATTAGTGAAGCCATTAATGCATGGGAGCATCGGTCTAGAAGTGGAGAGGACCTCAGAGGCTCTCAAGACCAACTCCCTTTACCAAGGAGGAGGCTGAGGCCAAGCGAGATTAAGAACAAAGTCACAGAGGCTGAAGGCCAGCATTTGAACCCAGATCTTTGGACTCCAAAGTCCAAATGGCAGCTAGGTGATGCAATGGATAGAATCCAGGCCTGGAGTCAGGATAGACTTGAGTTCAACTCTAGCCTCAGATATTTTCTAGCTGTGTGACCCTGGGCCAGTCATTTCATACTGTTTGCCTCAGTTTCTTCATCTGTAGAATGAGCTGGAGAAGGAGTGGCAAACCACTCCAGCGTCTCTTCCAAGAAAACCCCAAATGGGTCACAAAGAGTCAGACAAGAGTGAGATGACTGTACAACTTCAAACAAAGCCATTGTTTATCCCACTGCACTCTTCTGTCTCACCAAATGCCATCTAATATACCAGTCTCATTGAATGCTGCTTTAACTTTGATTTTCGTTCTGGATGAATAGAGAGAGGGGAAGGAAGGAAGGAAGGAAGGAAGGAAGGAAGGAAGGAAGGAAGGAAGGAAGGAAGGAAGGAGGGAGGGAGGGAGGGAGGGAGGGAGGGAGGGAGGGAGGGAAGGGAGGGAGGGAGGGAGGGAGGGAGGGAGGGAGGGAGGGAGGGAAGGAAGGAAGGGAGGGAGGGAGGGAGGGAGGGAGGGAGGGAGGGAGGGAGGAAGGAAGGAAGGAAGGAAGGAAGGAAGGAAGGAAGGAAGGAAGGAAGGAAGGAAGGAAGGAAGGAAGGAAGGAAGGAAGGAAGGAAGGAAGGAAGGATGAGGCAGGTAGATAAGAGACAAGTGTTTATTAAGCTCTTACTCTGTGCCAGACACTGAGCCAATTCCTTGTGATACAAATACCAACAAGTCAAACAAAGCCTGCCTTTGGGAATTTACTCTCCAATGGAGGAAGACAACGCATGAGTGTGAGCTAGAACAGGAAGCTTAAGAGCCGAAGCATTAAGTGGAGAAGTCAGGAAAGGGCTGTGGAGCTCATGCCCCCTACAAAGTAAAACAAAACAGATCTATCAAAACTGAAGAACCGAGCCCCAGGGTCCAAGTTAAAGTGGAGAGGGGGTGGTCTGATTAGAGGTGATGTGGCTGGAGCAGCCAGGAAGTGTAGACAAAATAGATTGGGGTCTGTGCTGGATTTTGAAGGGTGTTAACAGGACAGTAGTAGCAAAACCAATTGTCCATTCAATTGCTATTGCAATACACCAGTTCTACAAATTCCCACAATTCTTTGAACAAGGCCCCCAAAGCCCTGGATTGGGCAAATGATTGCTTTAAATGACTAAAATTGGCTTGGGCTTTTTACAAGATCAGAATAATTTTTCTGGTCACAACTTCATCCTATTGTTCCTGTAAATTTCGATTTTCTTTCAAGCGTCTAAACAGAATCTCCAAGAAAATTTGTAATTGACTGTTGGGAGCCATCTTTGGCTGCTTGTTTAAAGCAGAAGTTACCTCCTCCTCAGTCAGGTGGAGGGGCATGAAGCCCAGAAAATGCTTAGAAATTCCTAATGAGACAGCAACACCGTGGAGATGTCTGCATGGTAGAACATTCAAAATAATTTTAAATGACTTTTCTCTTTTGGTTTTGATTCTGCTGTACTTACAAGAAAAAGTGATATGGCCCAAGCAAAGAATTATGATGGATGGGTCTATAAAAATGCATATTTGCAGTAACAATAGTGTTGGAACTTATGCACTGCTAATTTAAAACTTACAAGGTATTATATAATATGCATATATTTACAATAATCGATCAAAAATATATTACTATTTTTTTTTACTTTTTAAAAATTGGTTTTATTCTAAGCTTAACAAACACCAAACAAAATGGGTATTTCCCTAGAAAAAGAGAACTGTATATGAAGCTATAGATCTCCATTCTGTACAGCTTGTCTTAAAAAGACAGAGAGATGCAGATTGAGTTTGACGCATAGTTTCTAAGCCATCCCGCTCCTCTCTGCTTCTCCCTGGTCTTTCTTTTATTCTTTTTTCTGCATTTAAAAATGAGCAATGCAGATGGTTGCCAAATTGCCGAGAAGTTTACCTGATGCAGCAGCCCCAAGGCAAATGCCATCATCGACCTTATTAAGAGAGGTTTAGTATTAGACAGAGGAAGATGATTCCAGTGTCATTGCCCTGGTCACATGATGTCAGGAAAGTTGTGTTTAGCTGTAGGAAGAATATGGATAAGATGGAAAGCCTGCAGAGTGGGTGACCAGAAGGGTGCCAAACCCTGAGATCCCATTTGTGGATCAACTGAGGAATTAGGGATATTTTAGTCTGGGGAAGAGAAGACTTGGTGGCTCTATCAACTCACCCTCCCCAGTTCAGATGTCCCCAAACCAGAGCCCTATGTTTGAGTACAGTCACATGGGAGAGCTAGTGAGCAGGAAGGAGTCGTTTTTGTAAACTAGAATAGAGAGTGGACCTTCAATTTCACTGACAGGAAATGGCTAAAAAAGGAAACTCCCTCTACCAAGGTAAGTCAGCCTTGTCTTTCCTTCCCGTAGGCTTAGAGAGCTGCCTGAGTTGTCCATATCAGAAAGCAGATTCAAACCCAGGTCTGCCCAACTTCGAAGCCAGCTCTCTCTTCACAAATGTATTTATAAATAAGTGCCTATTAATATCTTTTCGTTTTTATATTACCAGAATTCCTAGCTGCATCCCTTCTCTCCCCCCTCAAAAAAAAGTCATCTCATATAAGAAATAATATTTTTAAAAGAAGAGAAAAAAGTGGCAAAATTGATCACCACGTTGAGAAAGCCTGAAAATATAGGTGATGTCCTAGACCTACTGACTTCAGAGATGGGAAGGGTCACTTCTGCCTTCTCTTCTTTGGGGTCCGGCTTGTTCTTTGCATTTTGGTAACATTGGCTTAGGGTTGTTTTGTCACTTTTCTTTCCATTCCCATTGTTGGAGTCATTGTGCATGTTGTTTTCTTGGCTTAGCTTAATTCACTCCAAATCAAATCATATAAACCTTCTCTTGGTTTCTGGATTCATCCTATTTGTCATTTCTTACAAAGAGTTAATAATCCATTACATTCATGGACCACATGAATTTGTTTAGTCTTTCACCAATTGATAGGTATCTACTTTGTTTCCTTTGCTACCACAAAAATGTTTTGGTGTAGATGGGACCTTCTTATTAATGACCCCCCGGGAGCCTAAGCCAATTTACAATCTCTGAGTCAAAGGATATGGACATATTAGTCATTTATTTGCATAGTTCTAAATTGCTTTTACAGTACTCATTCACAATTCCACCAACAATGCACTTGAGTGACTCTTCCCACAATCCCTCCAACATCAACTGTTCTCACCTTTACTAAAGTGCTGGGTGTCAAATGAAATTTCAGGGTTGTTTTGATTTGCATTTCTCTTATTACCAATTTGGAGCATTCTTTGATAGGATGATGAATACTTTGAAATTCTTCTGGTACTTTCTCCCTCTGGATATCCTTTGTACTTATTTGTGTACACATCTCTCCCCAGCAGAATGTAAGCTCACTGAGGACAAGTAGTTTCTTCGTTGTCTTTGGGTCCCCAGTGACTAGAAGATTTCTTTGTACACAGTAGGTGCTTTAAAATGTTGTTGATTTGAACTAGAGCAAAGAGCTATATTTAAGCTTGATTTAAGGAAAGAACTTCCTATCAATGAGAATGAGCCACCAAGGGAATGAGTCACCTTAGAAAGTAGGTTGTCCCTCAACAATGGCAGACATCCAACAATGACTACTTGCAGAGCATGTTGTAGAGGATCAAATGAGATAAGAATTGTAAAGTCCTTAGCATAGTACCTGGCACATAGTAAGTGCTTACTATATGTGTATTCCTTCTCTTTTCCATGGATGAGTTGGACTCTAGAGAAAAGCAGCATGGTGGAGTGGATGGAGACATGAAGACCTACATGGGAACAAGACCTGCCTGAGATGTTTCCCAACAGGGTAAGTCATCTGACTTCTCTATTCCTGAATTTCCTCATCTGTAAAATGGTGGGATCGGATTAGATGACCTCTAAATTCCCTTCCACTTCCATGACTATGATCTGTGATCCAGTAAGATAGCACCTGAGAAGGTTTGGTCCAGCTTTGGTCTAGTGGCCAAACATCTAAGTGACATGATTCTTCAAACTCGGCCCAACTGGTTGCAAGGAAACAAAATATTTCACATGGTCTAGACTTGAAAATCTTATAGCATGGGAGGACATACTGGCATGGCCTTTGAGAGGCCAGGGTCACCTATATTCTGACATGAAGGATTAGAAGAAGACTTAAATGATGGGGATGCTTATTGAAAAGGGAAATCGTTCGCTGATAAATATTTAACAACCAGCTTTCCAAAAAAAAAAGTAAGTGCAACACATTTTTAAGTGTTATTATTACTAACAGCTTGCCCCAGAGATCAAAAGTTGGGAGCTACCTTAGAGGCCAATAGCTCAAAGCCCCTTCATTTTATAGATAAGGAAACCTAGGCTCATTAAGCTTAAACGACTTGTCCAAGGTCATACATGTGCTTAGTGTCAGAAGTGAAATTTGAACTCAGATCCTCTGACTCCAGAGTCAGGTGTCTTTCTACCATGCCACCTAAGCATGTCAGCCATCCCCACCCCAACCCCAGTAGAAGGTAAGCTCCTTGAAGCTTTCTTGTTTGTTTGTACCCCCTTGTGCCTGGACAGGGCCTGATACATATCAATCACTTAACAAAATAATAACTGAATCTCAAATTTGTCTAATGGGAAACTGTACTCGAAAATGACTGACTGCTCTTTAAATTAATCATCGCCAGAGCTAAACAAGGCCCACTCTCTGAGGCCCAGAAACAGCGCCATTTCAAACCATCAGCTGACTTGAAGATTCAGAAAGGTCCAGAAGGCTGCTTCTGGGCTTGGCCAACTCCAGCTAATTAACTCTCTTTTCCCAGGTAGAAAAGCCTGAGCTGTAATTAGGAAGAGAGAAGAGCTGCTGTTTCCAGACAGGAATGGGGATGAGCAGGGGGGGCAGAAGCTCTGCAGGAATGGAGGCTGGAGTGGACAGCCACTGCAGGGGAGCAGCTGGGAGGGCAGAGGAGGGGACACATGGGGGCAGATGGAGGAGGCAGATGGGGGGTTATTTTTGGATATCTGCCATTCATCCCCCCACCCCGATACCAACATTCATATCTACATATCTAATTCACTCTACCCCTGCACACCTCGGCTCAAGGACCAGGAAAGCTCAGTATAGGGTGAGGAAAGAAAGTCATCTTCCCCACTTGGGGTGAATAGCTCAGGGTCACCGCAGATAGAACCACCCTGCACCTCCAATGGGAATGTAGTCAGTCGCTCAGGGAAGACTGGACCACATCGCTTAGGCGTACCTACACCACCTTCCTCCCCAACCCACGCTGCCTCTAGACAGTCCTCAGTTAAGCCCTGTCCACCCCTCACTCCCTTTTCACCCCTTCCAAAGTCTTCCATTTTAAACCATTTCCACTGGCTCTCTCTGACGTCATTACCATATCTCGAGACCTGGTGAGAGACTTTTCTTCCGAATCCCGCTGGATCAGGAATCCAGGGCCTCTAGAGTGAGAATGACTGACTGGCTGCGAGAGCTGCAGATCCTTTTAAAAATACAGGTCAAGAAAGGTGTGGGGGTGCGTGGAGCTAAAGGCGGGCAGGCTCTTGGATTCCCTGCCCTAACCTCTCCTAGGAAACCCGAAAATCGCTTGAGGTAGAGCTAGTCCGTCCCAAGGACCGAGGGACACCCCGGCCACTTAGACCCCGAGTCTTGCTGAGCAAGGGTCCAGAGGGTAGACTGGGGCAGCTGCAGGTTCTGGGGGCTTGGGTTGGACGAGGGAGTGGGTGGGGCATAGCGTTTGACTTAGTTTCCTTTTTTGGCACGGGACTTTTCCCCGCCAGGTCCGGGGTCAGGACCTCCCCTGGGACTGCAGTGCCCAGAAAGAGTCCACCCTTTGGCAGCGGTTCTCTAGAGGAGGCTGTGCCTGAAGCCTTCCTCTCCTCCCCTCCTCTCCTTCCTCGCTCCTCCACCCCCGCACTCCGTTGGCAGGCAGTTTGGGGTTGTCTTCACAGCGTGACCGGTTTCCCGCAGCAGGCAGGAGTCTGGGGAGGTGGTGGAAGCAACAGAGCGACCTGGGAGCCAGCCGCGGATGGGTGTCTCTGCCAGACCTCCCTCTGCTCCCTTGCCTCGCCTCTGCCCTGCTTCTCCCCAACGACAGTGGCTGCCAGGGCCTGCGGAAACCACCGCAGCGTGGCCAGAGCTCTCCCGCAGCTACCGGAGGCTCTAGCCCAGGGACCTGCAGGCAGGGAGCGCAGAGCGCGGGGGCGGCTGGGGCAGTTAGGGGGAGAGCAGGGACTGGGCGCCGGAAGATCCAGAAGCGAGAGAAGGAGGAGAAGGGGAGAGAGAGGGAGGAGTGGAGAAAGAGGGGTGGGAGGAGAGACGAGGAAGAAGACAGGAGGGACGTGAGGAGGGAGGAGCGCGGGGAAGGGAGAGCCCGGCCCCAGGAAGCTCTAGAGAGAGTGAGTGTGGATTTTCTGGTGAGACAGCGCGCTCCAGGGAGGACCGAGAGAGAGGAGAGAGGGAGAAAAGGAGAGAGAGGGGGGGAAGCACAGGGAGAGGGGAAAGGGAGAGAAGGAGAGAGGGGACGAGAGAGAGCGCGCTTTTTCTCCCCTCTGAGGCCGCACCAGTCTGAAACCTCGCTTCCTCATCCCCATCCCCATCCGCATCCCGCATCCCCAGCGGTAAAGCAGCCGAGCCCCTGCAGGCATCCCGGGAGCTTCTGCTTGCTTCTCGGAAGGGGCAGCATGAACGCCAACGAAGCCAAGGATTACCTGACCCGCAGGGAGATCCCCCAGCTTTTCGAGGTAAGGAACCGGGACAGGGAGATGAGAACCTACGGTGAGTGTGTGTGTGTGTGTGTGTGTGTGTGTGTGTGTGCTCGCATGTGTAAGTATGTGTGAGTATATGAGTGTGTGTGTGCTTGCGTGTGTGTGTGTTCGCGTGTATGTCTGAGTATATGAGTGTGTGTGTGTGCTCGCGTGTGTATGTCTGAGTATATGAGTGTGTGTGTGTGCTCGTGTGTGTGTGAGTATATGAGTGTGTGTGTGTGTGCTCGCGTGTGTATGTCTGAGTATATGTGTGTGCTCGCGTGTGTGTGTGTGAGTATATGAGTGTGTGTGTGTGTGTGTGTGTGTGTGTGTGTGTGTGTGCTCGCGCGCGCGCACGAGCTGGGCTGGGCTAGACTTTTCCTAGCAGTAGCTCAGGTTCATGGCTGGGGGTGGGTGGTCGTCCTCAGTTCCCACGGCAATACTGGGGATGGCTTCGCAGAGGTACAACATCCTCCCCTCCCCACCCCCCTACCCCCCATGCCTGCCTTCCTCTCCGGACAGCTCAGTTCTGCTCCTTGCCCGAGGGGTGTTCTGGGAACCTGCATTCTGCAGACCAAGTTTCCTCTCCAGACCCAGGCTCTGCCCTGCCTTTCTCCGGTAGAAGCCCCATCCCCACCTCACGTGGATCTGGGCACTACCAGGCAGGGGCCTGGGCCATCCGTGTAGGCGAGGAGATGGAAAGAAAGATGGGTCATTGCTTGGCACATACACACACACACACACACACACACACACACACACACACACACACACACACTGACTTTGGGCTTATAAGCTGGAGGGCCAGGAGTACAGTTCGAGGTTGGCCAGAGAGAAATAGTCCTACATAGTCTCCGGAGAAAGAGGAGTGGGGAGAGGGGCAGAAGGGAGCCGCCGCCCCCCTGGCTAGATTTGCTGGGAAGGGGGTGGGGAAGTGGAGAAGAGGAGGGGGAGAGGAGCCTTAGCTGCCCTCTCAGTCTTCTGGTCCTTCCAGGGGCAGGGGCGGGGCGGGGGCCTCCCCGGTGACAGGCAGGCAGCCTGCGCTCTCTCTGCTGCGCTTTTGGTGAATGAACTCCTGAGCACGTTTCCTCTAAGCCTTGGGAGGCAGCTGGTTTCCCCTGCCGAATCTCCCAGCCTTCTGCAGTGCCTCCTCTCATTCAGTCTATCCAGACAGAAGAGGGGTTGGATTCTTCTCGGCTCCTGGTGTCTGTGCTCAATTCGCATAAGGGCATTTTCGGTAGCAGAGGAGAGAGAGGAAATATTGAGAGAGAAAAGAGAGGCGGAGAGAGAAACAGAGGGAGGGAGAGACAGAGAGAGGACCCAGAGGAAGATGGGCCTTTGTGGGTTCCTATTCAGTCAAGAGCATTTTATTAAACACTTCCCCAGAAAGTCAAACAAAGCCCTTGCCCTCAAAGAGCTTACAGTCTGATGGGGGTCTAGGTCCCTACAAGATCCCTGCACACTAGATGGGGGTCTTCGGAAAGGGGAGGACACTGATAACTTCCATGTAGATCCGTTTCCTTCTCCTGTACACCCCGCCCCCCCCCCACTCACACACACACACACACGCGCGCGCGCGCTCAATGTGTGTTGGAAATAAAATCGTTCTGAAGTCATACTGGCTGCTCATTCCTAAAGTCTGTGTGGCTTTGCTTGGGTGAAAATGGAAGAAAGCCTGTTGCACAGAAGCGCCGACGGCTCGGGGGGAGTTGGAATCAGGGTTGGTCATCTAGGAAGGATGATAGGTGCTAACGTTCTGAAAGATGATTAATCAGTACAACAAACTAATAAAAATTTTCAAATTAAAATAATTCAGACTATTAGGCTACTTTTAAATGAATGCTTCCTTAAATCCCCCCAAATACTTAAAAAATGGGGCAGAAATATCTAGAAAGTGGGACGATCCATCATGACATTTGAAGGATCCAGGAGCTCTCGGAGTGGAGAGCTCCATCAAGCCTGAGGAAATCTGTCTTCCGTAGCTAGGTCCTAGGGAGTTGCCTGAGGCACAGGGAGTTAAGTGACTTGCCCAGGGGTCGTCCGGCTTTAGTCTGCCTGACTTCCCACGAAGCACGTGATCAGTCAATCCATCCACCAATAAATATTTATTAAGAATCTAGTCTGCCAAAGGCTGTGCTGGGCACGAGGGATGCACATCCAAAGCGTGAAACATGCCATTGTGCCAGTCAGCCAGACTGGAAAGCTTAGAGATCAGCTCCTCCTTGTCCTTCACTCTCCTCTGGCCAGTAAGGTGATTGCAAAGTCACAGAATTTGGGAGTGAAAAGGGGGCTTTCGTATCCATGTGGTCCAGCTCACACATGAAAGGAATCTCTAACAAACTAGGAGTGGTTGACTACTGCTTGGAGACCTCCAAGGAGGGGGTGCCTACCCCCCAGAGGCTGTTAATTCTACCTTCCCAGGAGATATCCTATCCAATCCCTTCTCTACCCCCAGAGGATGGTCACCACTCAAATTCAGAGTCTGGCCACTTATTGCAGGGATTACAGCAACAACCTCCTCATTGATCTCCTTGCCTCTACTTTCTCCCTCTCCAGTTCATCTTCCACATAGCTGTGGAAATAATCTTTCCAATGCACAAGTCTGACCATATCCCACTGTATCTTCAGTGGCTCCCATGATTCATAGAGCTAGCCCTGGAAGGAAGGTTAAAGGAAGGATGACACAATGCAAAGGGGGCCTGGTTCAAATCTTTGCATTGCTATTGCCTAGCTGGGTGGCCTTGGGTAAGTCACTGAACTTCCCTGGGTTTCCATTTTCTCATCTGTACCATGAGGGAGTTGGACTAGATAAGCTCTAAGGGGCCTTTAAGTTCTAACTCCATGCTGCCAGAGCTCCCTAGGGCAAACCCCTCATTATGCACATCAAGAAACTGAGGCCCATTGGTGTCCAGTGACCTAGCCTAAGTCAGATACAAAGTCACAGAGCCAAGGATGGAAGCCATGTTCTCCATTCCAATACACAGCTCTGCCCTCTAATAATGTAAGGCAACCAATAGGATAGTGGAGCAATGAACAAATATTTATTAAGCACCTACTGTGTTCCAGGCCAATGAAATGATATTTGTAAAAAAAAAAAAAAATAGTGCTCAGCACCACAGCGCCTGTTACAAAGGAGGTGTTGTGTGACTGCTTATGCTCTCCTGTCCTCAAGGGGTTTCTAATCTGTCAGAAGAGACAATATCTACATATGTAAGTACTTGCAGAATAGATACAAGGTGATATGGGCCTGGGACATTCCTGGATGGGAGAGGCACAGTTTAGGAAAAGACTTCCCACAGAAAGTGACTCGAGAGCCCAGTCTGGAAGGGAGGAGGCATTCTCAGAGTGGGGCTTTCATCACATGCAAAGGAGATGTCTAATGACAGGCAGGCGGAGAGGTGGGACAACCCGGGAAGGTCAACTTGAGGGAACCATAGAGGGTGGGAGGGAAGGTGATGTTGAACTGGATGGGAAAGTTGGTTTGGACTGAGCCTCTGAGGGCCCTGCTGCCAACTGCTACTATGGATCCAGGGTTTTGTGGCACAAGGCACTTGACCCATCATTTCTATATGTACAGCGAAGGAGCTGATACTACTGCTGCTGGGGAAGGAGAAAACCCCAGAGTTCAATCATCGAGGAGTCTCCTATGGAGACCACCAGGGCTTAGGGATCTCTTTGGTCCCTAAGCCCTGGTGGTCCCTTGCCTTGGGTCCTTGAGCTTTATCTATAACCTGCTTCCTCTCCAGTACTACATCTCTCATTATACGTAGATGAAAACGTTCCTCTGAGGTGGGTTCTTTGGCTTTCCAGACTGCTGAGGGATGTGTGAAGCAGCTGTGTGGAGGAAGGACAGGAGTGGGGTGTGGGAGTAGGGACAAGGCAGGGAAACTGATCAGAGGTCTGACTGTCACAGGCTTCTAGTGTGGGTGGGGGTGGGGGTTAATTCAGTCAGCATTTAAAAACGTACTTCCCCCTTCAGAAAACCAAATTTAGTTCTCATTGCCTCTGGCAGTCAACAAGCACCTACTATGTGCTGGGCACTGTGGTAAGCACTGGAGATACAAAGAAGGGCCAAAGACAGTCCCTGCCCTGGAAGAGCCCACAGTCTACTGGGGGCAACAACATGTAGATACAGAGAAGAAATGGATGGATGGATGGATGGATGGATGGATGGATGGATATATTCATAATATATACACATATAATAGATGCACATATGTATGTGTACACACATATGATATGCTGGAAATAATCACCTGAGGAGAGGTCTTAGCATTCAGAGGTGTTGAGGAAGGCCTCATACAGAAGATGGAGTTTTAGCTGGGCCTTGAAGGAAGTTGAGAGGTCCAGAAGGCAGAGCTGAGGAGGGAGGGAGTACCAGGCATGAAGGATGTCACTGAAATGTCTGGAGTCTAGAAATGCTGTCTCTTATGTAAGAAACAAGCAACCTGAAGGCCAGTCATTAGATCCAAGAGTATGCGGGGGTGAGCCAGGTGTCAGAAGCCTGGAAAGGGGAGAAGGGGCCAGGCTATTCAGGGCTTAGACCTCAAACTGGGATTTTGTATTTGCTCCTGGGAGCCATAAGGAGCCTGGGGGCGAGGGGGGACCGTGGTATTTGCCAAGTGCTCTAGGAAGATCACTTTGGGGGCTGAATGGATTGGAGTGGTGAGAGACTGAGGCAGGCAGATCCCCCCATCCCCAGTGGCCATTGCAATAGCCCAGGCAAGTAGAGATAAGGGTCTCTGGAGGGGGAGAGGAGCATCGGAAGAGAAAAGGGGGCATATTCCAGAGACGCTGCGGAGGTGAAATCAGCAGGCCTTGGCGACCTCTTGGCCATGGGGAAGGGATGAGTATGTGAGAGATCATCAGCAGGCAAGGATGACTTCAAGGTGGGGAGTCTGAAGAACTGGGAAGTGGTGCCTTTGACAGTGACAGGGAAGGCTGGAAGAGGGGAGAGTCTGAGGGGAAGATGAGTTCAGTGCTGAGTGTGTTGAGTGTGCGATGGCTAAAGGCAGCTGGAGATGTGAGACGGACCCATGAATCTGAGCATCATCTGCATAGAGATAATGTTTGGAGCCTTAGCATTGGAGGAAGCAGAGAGCTCAGGCCAGGGGGACCTCCAGGGTCCTCTTCTGGGGATCTGACCAAGGAGACTGAGAGAAGAGGCCAGACAGGCCCCAGGCAAAGCAGTGTCACGACCCTAGAGAGAAGTGGCCACTGTGGAGAAGACAGTCCGTGTCACAGACTTCAGGACCACAGCCAAGGACTTCAGAAGGGTGGAGACTGAGGAAAGGCTTTGGATTGGCAGCTAAGGGACTGTTAGTAACTCTGGAGAGAAAGCATCCAATGAGGCCCCATAGCTTTAAGGAAACTGGGGACCTTTTAGGCATCTTAGCTAATGGTTCAGCCAAATATTTTACCCGTTTTGCCTTTTACAGTCAGCTTCCGTGACTATTTGGCAGGTCTCATTTTTAAATATCTTTGTGGTTTTAGAACATCCTATAACAGATTTGGGGCTGCAAGATATCTTAGAGCGTAGCCTACCTATGGACATATCTTCATTGTACTGATGTGGAAACTAAGACAGACAGAGCATGCCTTGCCAAGGTCCCAGAAGGCAGGATTTGAACTCAGCTCAGTCTTTTTCCCACACTGCCACAAGATGAAGTGCTGTCTTTTTCATTGCATTCTTCTATGATTTTTATGTGACATTTTATCATTTAGAGAGCCACACTACACACCTTTGTGTATATCTCCTAGTGGAGATTTGGCAAATAATTTGAATGGTGTAGACAAGGGCTCCTTCTCTGTTCCCATGTGAGAAGAATGTTTTTAAATGAAGAAAAGAAAATTCATGGGATGGTGTTGGAAACCAAAGATATTGAAATACAGTTATCTAGATAGTCACTTCAGTTATATCCTATTGTGCATCACCCCATTTAGAGTTTTCTTGGCAAAGATACTGAAATGGTTGGCCATTTCCTTCTCTAGCTCATTTTACAAATGAGGAAATTGAGGTAAATAAGGTTAAGTAATATATGTGTACCTTTTAAAAACAAGTTATCAGACCTCATATTCAGAACCTCTGGTAAAGAAAAACACGTGATTCAGATCTTCAAAGGACTAAGTCATGTATGTATATGTGTGTGCATCCACATGTATACACAGGTGTACACATACATATTCATCTCCTGGAGTTCATAGCCAAAACAGGTAATAGGGCAGATGGTGGCTGCCGGTGGGGATCTATGGGCATCTGGAGGCATGAAGGCAATTCCCATTTGGCACCATGGTGTCACAAGAATTGTTAGCTTCCCATTCTGACAAGACATATCATCTCCCCACCCCCCACCACCCGCGGTCTTTGTCAGATGGGAGGCAAGGCTCACACTAATGAGATCATGTGTCTTTCTCCCAATCCCCCTCCAATGCCCCATCATGAATGTCCTTTCCTAAAGAAGTTGGGAAATGGACATTGGCTCCAGCAGCTTTTGTGAAGGGCCTCTTAGCTGTGAGAATGAACCACTCTGGTAGCCATTTCACATCCTTGACCATCTGGCTTGGGAGGGCTACTTTTCAAGGCTTTGTACAGATATTCCCCTTTCCCTGACTCTATGTCCAGTCAAGCTGACTTCCTCCTCATCCTGTGCATCCCCTCACAGGGAGAGGGTCCAGTCTCCTCACGTTCACCTCTGAGTTCCTGTCTCCCCTCTTTTGAAACTCAGCCCGAAGGAAAACCTCTCAGGATGACTTTCTCTCTCCCCCTCCCCTAACTGCTTCCTCTCATCCTGAAATCATCCACTTCTGCTGGCTGCTTCTATGGGTACAAATTGTTTCATCTTATAGGATGGAATCAGTGCCTTTAGATGGTGTCATTGACATCACTGAGTCCTTGATAGCTAGTCCAAAGCCTTGCCCAGAAAGATCTCTGAATAGTTGACTACTGAAATGAAGGAAGGAATGTGGCTGTTGCTGCCGTGATAAGAGACTTTCATTTTGCCCATCTCAGGAAGTGGCTCACTTCCTGTGCATTCCAAGACTCTGGCCTGGCACACAATGGCCACTTCATGAATGCTTCTCAGTTGGTCTGTCTATTGATTGAGGAAAGAAGATCAAGCTTTGCACTTGAGCAACATTTGAGTTTCAATTGTGTTTGGGACTGTGGACTCTAGTGTGATGGAATGGGTATGTCCCACTAACATCCTTCTGAAAATATCAAATAGGTTATCCTCAACATGTCTTAATTAGCAATTTCTACATGCCATTTAGGAAAAACAACATACAAGGTGCTGTTACTGCCATACACCAAACAGGGATATAAATACTAGACTCGGCTTGTCAGCCAAGCTCATCAGGGGAGATTTGTTGTGATCTGTTAGTGCCAGTTATTGTCAGCGTGACCTTGGGAAAATCTTGTCTCTGCTCTGGGCCTAAAATGAGAAGACTGGACTAGATGAGACACTTCTAAACGCAAATATCTTACTGCAAACTGAGCCTGACGTGGCCTACATTACATGGGGAGAAGGGAAGGAAGATTCTGTATTTAAGTGAATAGAAAGTAAATCTACCTGTTTACAAAGTCCAGGCAAAAAGGGACAGCGTCAGGTGAGAAGGTCAGGGTTCTTCAATGTCCCACTCACCTGGATCAAACCCCTCGTTTGATAAATGAGAAAATGCAGGCCCAAGGAAGTGAGCTGCTCAAGGTCACTCAGAATCTTTGCCCACAGAGCAAGGATTTGAACCCTTTCCACCACACAGTGACCTCTGCAGGCAGCCAAAGTCCTAGGATGACAGGAAGGGACCTCACTGAGATGACCCTTCCCTTTACAGAAACTGAAAGAGATGAAAGTGTTCAATGTCATGAAAGCAGGATTCGTACCTTGGCCAGCTGACTCCACATTTTGTCCTCCTCCCCAGACTGTAGAGATGTGGGTCCCAATGGAAACCCCTCCAACTCCATGGAATGCACAAATGATATGGATTTTACACTAATAGGATCTCAGGTATACAGTGCTTTTAGGCACTTTACAAATCGCTCATTTGAGTCTCTCAACATGCCTGGGAAGTGGTTACTAAATACCATTCCCATTTTACATTGAGGAAATTGGGGCAGACAGAGATGTAATGACTTGCTCAGGGTTTCTGAGGCAGGATTTTAACTCATGTCTTTAGGACTCTGAGTCTGGTGGTCTTGCCACTTTGTCACCTAGCTGTCGCACAACACTCTTACGTCATCTCCCACAAAGGTGGTCGTGATACCTCCCATGGGGAGCATTGGCCCTTGTTGTCAGAGTCACAGACCTTTGTGGGGAGGTAGGCAGAATGCTGAGCACTGGGGACCCAAGTCTGAGCCCCCTTGGGTCATTCTTAGCTGGGCTATTCATTTCCCCCTGCTCCTGTCAGGCTCTGAGACACCAATGCATGGGAGGTGCCCTGCACACTCAGTTATGATGGTTACTCAAATTAACTGCAGGACTCAATTAAGCCACCGTTCCTGGGACAGGTCAGTCAGTTGTCTGCTCTAGCAGACTGTAACACAGACATCTGGAT
The DNA here is from genome assembly GCA_023548195.1 of Bettongia penicillata ogilbyi. Classification (NCBI taxonomy): domain Eukaryota; kingdom Metazoa; phylum Chordata; class Mammalia; order Diprotodontia; family Potoroidae; genus Bettongia; species Bettongia penicillata. Next base: position 2,955,037 of record JAJHZJ010000218.1, read on the forward strand.
TATTGAGGGGGGGAGGTGGAGGAGCATAGGACCATCAACCTAGAGCCAAATTCATCTTGGGACTGGGTAAGTCCAAAGTGCGCCTCTTATTGATGAAGGTCAGGGGCTGAGTTTTGAGTACCAGCCATGCTCCTCCCATGCTATCAATACCTCCCTGCCACAAATCAAGCCTCAGTGACCATTTTTGAGATCCAACTTCAGTATTTGGAGCTGGTCGCTTGTCAAACTGAAAAATCCTCCTAAATTATAATCCTATTTTGACATAAGGGATTAATAGACTGAAAAGACAGGTGCTCAAACTGCCTGTAGACACAATAAAATCCTGGATTGAGAAATGGTCCATCCAGGGACTGGGGTGAGCCCAGTGCCTTCAACTGGATTGCTCCATCTTCTCATTTTTACACCCAATAACAAAAGCAACAAAAAAAACCCCCTCAAACTAGATGGTTGGCAACTGGCAGCAGGACATTCAACCAAGCAAAGACTTACTAAACTCTCCTTACGTGCCAGGCGGGCACTGGGCATACAGACCAAAGAGCCAGCCCCTCCCCTTGAGAAAAGCTGCTATTCTGTTGCAGCTCATATCTAAGGACTGGAATGTGGGGCTGCTAATAGATATGCCTGCTCTGTTCTGTCTTTGCTTTCCAGAGTCTGTTAAATGGATTGATGTGTTACAAGCCTGATGACCCAATAGAATATCTCGAGAGCTGCTTGCAAAAAGTCAAGGAGCTAGGAGGACCAGAGAAGGTGAAATGGGACACTTTCGTGGGCCAAGAGAAAAGAACCTTACCTCCCCTCAATGGTGGACAGTCCCGAAGATCATTTTTGAGAAACGGTAACGTATATGGAAACTCTTGGGTGGGCTTATGTCTAGAGTGTCCCTTTTAGAAACTCGAGCTGCATCTCTTGGCTGTGATGTGATTCACTGAATTTTGTAATCTAGGCTGAATGATTTTGAACAGACTTTTATTTTTCTAATATTTCTACAGGAAAACCAAATAGCTGAACTTTATAAAAAAATTAATAGCAGGCAACTCTGATTAAATTTTATATTACTAAGACTTTATTACTTTATGAAACCATAGCACATGGGTAAACTGTCAATTATTCTCAATGTTTCAAATAAGACCTTTCTAACTGAATGAATTACACATTCTTAATCATTACGAATGGATCCATCCTCACATGGCTCTGTGATGATCTCATCCAACCACTACAGTAGAGGTCGATAGAGATCACCCCACCTGTCTGTGCCTGTTCATCCTGTGACATTTGTCTGTGAGCTTCCCTAAGGTCACCACTCCCTAAAGTACTGGAGGCCTCCCTTATGACATCACCAGGAGAGCAGTGGATTGGGAGGGGGCCAGCCCTTGGTCATCCCTCAGGATGTTTCAGTCCATCTTCTCTTTCTGTCCTATTTTTTGCTACTTCTTTCATCTAATTCTTTGTTTGAAATGTGTCGCAGCTTCCTGTGTCCCTAGTAAAGCAGTTGCATAACACTTCATGACATTTCATGAAATTGAGTCATGATTTATGCTTATTAATATGAATGGTAAATTTAGAGTTTGTACAGATGCAAACACACAAAAGCATAAGTACCGTTCATTCATTCGTTCATTCATTTATACAAGCACTTTATTAAGTGTCCTTTCCAGGGACTGTTGCTCAGATCCATGGATGACCCATGTGTTGAGGGTTAGAGCTGGGAGAGCTGGTTTAGGTATGAAAGAATTCACTTAGATGATTTTCTCCTAACCAAGGGGACCTTTACTGACACAAAGCAGAGGGCTAACCCTGGAAGAAGGATTAGCAATTTACTCAGGTACTGGGATTTGTTGTTATAAGGACAGGATAAAGAAGACAGGGAAAATTTTATGACCTATGATGACGCGGGAGACAAGGATTTTTGTGGTACAGGATAAGGGAGAAGTTTTATGGTGTTCCAAGATAAGGCGAAGAGACTTTAGGACACCCTCAGGCTCAGGAGGGGTCTCACAAGGAACTAAAAAACCAACCCTTAATATTGAAGCTTAGGGCACCTTTCGTATCCACATCATCTACCCACTCAACCACTAACCGAGAGAAATGGGGGAGGGACGAGAGTCATTGTCTTCAGTGAGGAAGAGTTCATTTCAAGAGCTGAGAATAGGTTGAGGAGGAGTGGTCGTGCAGGGCCAGCTGAGTCCAGGGTGGAGAGAGGCAAACCATTCAGGGGTTGGTGTCCTAAGAGTTGAAGGTGAAATTTCTGCAGGCAAGAAGGCACAAAGCAAATCAGGAGGCTAAACAAGCAGGGTCCAAATATAAGAGCAAGTGAAATAATGAGTCATGGAGTCAGAACAGGGGAAAGGAGGGAGAGGAACCATGCACCTGAGGAAGAGGGAGGGGGAGATATCAGGCTGGAGCGGATGCCTTGCATCAGAGAGGCTGCCTGTAGTATCCTTCAAGTGGTCAAAGGAGAAATTCCATGCAGAGCTTCCAGGAAATAAGGGGAGAGCTATAGGGAGTCAGCTAGTACCCTGGGGATGAAGTTGACATGCCCAGCATCCATGGACTCTGTCCTGCCTCACAGAGTTCCCTATTTGAATTAAGGCATTAGGCTCCCATTCCCAGGGAAGCAGGCTTGATCCTGGGCACAGGGTGGGAATTCAGAAGTGGTTCAAAGGAGAGCCCAGAACACAGTCTAGTTAGAAAGCACACAAATAAGTCCACAGTAAGGGGTCTTCAGTGCTAGTCTTCTTTCTCCATCTCCAGCTGATCACACCCTGAAACTTATCTCACATCTCACATCCTGCATTCTGCTAGCTTCTCTGCCTCAGCACTCCTATCTGCCTTACTATCCCACCCAGATACTTTTGGGAGAGGGAGAAAGAAGCTGTCCCTGCCTGAGTTGGGGTGGGGAGATGAGTAAAACGAGTCTGAAGCAGCGCCCAGGGGATAAGGAGAGTGTGGAACAGGTATCCTTGTTTCATGACCATCTGCAGGTGGACAGTTGATAGTCTACAAGACACAAATTTGACAGACAAGTTCAACATGCAGGGCCCACATAAAAAGAACCCCATGATATTATTATTTACTTTTGATATGCAGGATTACCTGATCTTTTATTTTCTTAAAAGTTTCCACTCTGATCCCAGTTCCTTTAGGAGAATCAGATGCTATTGAGGATCCAACTCTATCCATGTAAATATGAGTAACTACACTTTGCAGGTAGAAGCTTTCCACCCTTGAGTTCAATAGTTGCACAGATGAATTTACTTATAAGAGAATGACTTGTACTCCAGTTACCATAAAAGACGTGGGAGGATCCATAAGTAATTAATTTCAAAAGAGTGTATATCAATAAGTTGTTTACAATAAAATGTATTTGTTCCACAGGACACACAGTACCAACAGGTATTATTTCCACAATAGTACCAAACTTTGAATGAAGTTGACTTTTCATTAATTCAAAAATACCCCATAAGTTACCTGCCTCTAAAAAAATTGCACTGAAATTCTTTTCCTCAAGCTGAAGAGGTTTCTGGTTTAGTTTCAGTAACTATGAGAATGACAGCTAGTTCCCTTAATCAGTTGTACAAATACCCAATTATTCTAACATCATTTTGAAGCATGTAACGACCTTATTCCATATAGACGTATATCTAGTAACAGGCAGATAACTAGGCCAAATACCCATTTACTAAGCTGTTTAAGCTATAAAAAGGAATAATATCTTAGGCTGAATAGCTCACATCTTAAACACATACCTTATTACAGTAGCTCAGATGTATCCCAGCCTTAATCTATGGGATAATGATTCAACATTGTGTTTGTACCTTTGTTTCATATACTTCTTTTCCCTGTGTCTAATTATTCCCATATCATTCAGAAAGAATGTTCTAGTCCAGGGATATAATTGTTCACATGACTTTGCAGGAGTACTAATTTATCCAACTGTTTGGGCAATGGGATGACTACATATTCAGATTAAAAACAGCAAGATTTCATACCCTTACATTGTCCTCACATCTTTTTCTGAACTTATGCTTTGATTACAGAAATTTTGCCATAAAAAGGAAAAGTAAGAACATGATGAGATAAAACATCACAGTTTTCCAACCACGTATCATTACATCCACCTCATAGCCAGACTCAAAAATAGTCATGTGGGAAACATTCCTTTTCAAAGGAACACAATGGAGACACTGAGCCAGGAAGACCCCCATCATAGGTTGAGGCTAAGATTATCCTCTCACTTTTACTTCCACCTACAACAGTCACATTCTCTCTGAGTAGCCTGTGGCATTTCTCTCAGATGGTGGATTATTGACTCTTCATTATTGATGGATTTTTATGATCCATCAGATAACTAAAAATACAATTCATTATAGTCCCAGGAGTTTTTACCTCAAATGGCAAGTTTCATTAATCAAAAATTTGCCAGGACTTAAGTTTCAATTTTAAACTGGTCCTCATGCAAAAGCCAATCACTAGGGATCATTTCTATATACTTGCAAATTCTGCAAGCCAAGTTCCTTGTTTAGGAGCTCCATAAACCAAACAGGCTCCTTAGAGCTGCTGGGGTCTGTACTTTTGGCCTGAGTACCACTCCTTTTCTCACACAGACACCCCCCCCCAATACACACACACACACACACACACACACACACACACAGAGTAACCAATTACCAGTTTTAGATTGTAGCATTAAAACTATAACCAGCAAATTTACAATTTTCATAAGCGATAGCCAATTGTTTTAGCTGTAACACAAACAATAAACTTCAGATGACATCAATTGCATTTCCATATAAAAATTATCAATAGAAGGATGGGCTGCCTTATCAAGTGCAGACACTGACTGGCAGGCTGCTTTGCCTTGACTCATCCTTCTTCACTCTTTCCCTAGGTCTGTGGCTGTGTGCTGAACCAGCTGTACCTGCTGCCCCTCCCCCTCCTTCCTTTTGCCAGTTGGAAGGTTAATTTTCAGGTGGGGGAAAGGGTGAAACTTTTCCTAATCTGATCTGGGATGAGAAGGGTTAACAGAAAACCTTGGGGCTGTTTGCAGTATTCTGAGATACCCTCTAGACTCAGGAAGGCGGGGAAGGTAGTGATGAGATTGTAAAGATGTTGTTTCCGAACCGTTAACCTGAAAACTTGGTTAAAGAAAAGGCAACAGGCTAATGCATGCATTTTATAACCTAATTAATTAATTGATCAGTTCCCTATTAAAGAAAATGGTAACATAATGCATTATGGAGCCAAAAAAGTGTTCTGGCTACCCAGTGCTGAAATCTTCTGGCTCATATACTTTTTGCCGTAAGAGAGGAACTCTCTTAGTTGAACAAATCTTAAATTCAGTAAGACAAGACAATTAAGAAAGTAGTGTCTGTTGGGCCTTGCGATTCCAGGCTGGGTAAACATACGTGTCTGTGATATATGATCCCACCAGGCTTCCTGTCCTAAACAGGTACTCAAAATAGCTGACACAGGAAAGGGTACACAATGTTTGACTTGAAATTACGATCTAAGATGTCTGCATCTTCTTTACCATTAGCATGCCATAACATAATATATGTCTACAAATATTAAGATATGAGAAATGTCCCATTATTCAAGATAGTGTCTTAGGTTAAAGGTCTCTTAAGGAATGTTCAGTCAGCCCTGGCTGGCTTTTGTTGACATAGGAAGAGGCATTCTCTGAGTTTGCTTCAGACAGAACAAAGAGATTATTCTAAAATTTTAAATTAAACATTATCATTCCAAAACTCCTTAATGATCAATCTCAAAACTTCCAGAAACTGCTAAGAAGTTTTTAGCTGTCCTAACTTTTTCACTTATACGTCCGCCCCTTAAAACCTTAGAATGGGGCATTGAACCTTTCAGACATTAAGAACACTAGTACCCTTTCTTAGGGTAACTGAAGCAAGAACCAATGGCTCTTTTTCTCTTAAAACACTCATTTAAAGCTGATCCAAGGACACAACAAACCTAGGAATGAAATTCAGAAAATTCACAGTAGGTTTGGACAAAATTTTTATCAGTATCAAATTATTATTGCAGCAAATTAGCTTGCAAATGGAAATTTAGTATGTCTTTAAAAATCAGGCAAAAAGAGTATGCAAAATATTTCTTTGTAAAAGTATTTCCCTTTAAAAAAATAGCTTACAATTTATCCTGATGTTAAAAGAAATAACCACTAAACTTTCATAAAGTAAATTAGCTGGAAACCTTAAAGACTGGAATTTATCAAAACCAAGTTGGTGAAAAATGTCATTTCAGTATCACAAATCCCCGAAGTACCATAAAACCAAAATTCTCAATAATCACAAATTCCTAAATACCGAATACCTTAGGGAGGAAGTTCACTTTTTTTTTCTCCTAAGGCAAGAATAAACCCAATTAAATTAGCCTTATCACAGTAATAAAGTTTACTAGGCCTTTAAAATTTTACCCAGTGGAATTTCAGTACACTGAAGTCTTTACACAGGGTTGATAAAAATTCATGACTAGATGGCTCCAAAAATCCTTGTTTTAGTTAACAATCTCATAATCTGACAATACAATTTTTAATTTAACAACATCAAGATTATAAAAGAAATTGCTTTTCTAGCAACATAGGTGATGCAATTGTTAACCAAATTACACAATATAAGAAAATTTAGAAATATAACCATACCACAAGCAATTATCATATATTTGAAATTCAAAACAAAGACAATGAATTACCATTCAAGTGACTGTAACTTAGTTGGAGGAGCAAATGAGATCTGGATTCATACTCACTAATGGTAACATTTTCATTTCCAAGGTTCAATACTCTTAACACTTTAAAAGAAAAGATTATTATCCATAAATTCACTTTGTTTGAAGATATGTGGTGACAGTTCCCAGCTCCAAATAACCTTTAACTTCCTTGAGTGGGAGTTCCCTAACCCTTTTATCTTTGAGACATATTAGATAAAGAATATTCAGCTCTCCATTCCCACCCTCCCAGGAATTTCTAGCTTAATGTACTAGAAAATGCATATTAAGTTTTAAGTGAACAACACAGGATACGGAGACCTAGAAACTGGGGTACAGGGCACCCCAAAGAAAACCAGGCACAGAGACCCACCTACTCACCTCCCCCAATGTCCCACGGTGGGAGAGGGGGGTATGGGGGGGAAGGAACAACACAGGATAAACAGTCTACTTAAACCAAGCAAGGTGCTTTTTCTTTAAGCTTTGGAGACCAAATTTCTTACTAAGCTTTGTCTCTCACAAATCACTTCTCTAGATTACATTGCAGTCAGACTGTGTAACAATGAAACACTAGGCGCTTTTCCTTAAGATCTCTTCCTTGAATTTACCATCCTAGAGGTCTCCTAGCAACCTCTTGCTGGTTGTCTCAGCATCCTGAGGCAGAGGGGAGAAAAAAATGTGACTGACCCAGCTCAAGAATGTCCCCTTATACAAGGGTCCGCAGTCCCACTGACTGGCCAGAAGTCAGTGGAGCTTCCGACACTGTTGGCAGTTTCTGGGCACTCCAGGGCTCTCTCAGTCAGGGAGACAGGAGGAGCAGAAAAGTCTGGGTAAAAGAACAAAGACAAAGATGCTTACCTGTAATCCTGGTGGCTAAGAGAAGATCAGTCCAATTAACATTTGGACTCCTGGAATTTGACACCAATTGAGGTCCGAGTTGGGAGAGCTGGTTTAGGTGTGAAAGAATTCACTTAGATGATTTTCTCCTAAACAAGGGGAGCTATATTGATGGAAAAACAATGGGCCAACCCTGGAAGAAGGACTACCAATGTACACAGGGACAGGAACTTGTTATTATAAGGACAGGATAAGGAAGACAGGGGAAATTTTATGGCCTGTGATGATGAGGGAGACAAGGAATTTTATGGTCCAGGATAAAGGGGAAGTTTGATGGTATTCCAAGATATACGGAAGCGACTTTAGGACATTCTCAGGCTCAGAAGGGGCCTCAAAAGGTATTGAAAAAGCAACCCTTAGGGCACCATTTGGATCCAGTCATCTGGATGACCCATAGTTGTGGGGATGCTTTGTTAGAAATGGTGTCTCCTCACTGTCTGTGGGACTCTGGGAAAATCACTTCTGTCCTCTGGGTCTCATTTTCTTCATCTCTAAAATGAGAGGGGTTGTTGTTTTCAGAGATATTTCTTTCATTTTAATGAATTTTCATTTGCTGACCAAAATCCTCTGAGAGTACCTATGAAAAAGTTCCAATATGCCAGAAATTTTCAAATATCACCCCTGGCTCTACTGGCAGTACTTATCATTAAAGAGCTGGTAGCTGACTAGATGAGGGCATTATACAAAGAGGTCCTAGAGAAATGGGAAATTCCCGTAGAAAGTAAGGGACTGATTTCCCATTGTTCTATTGCCAAATCTTGTACATGTAAGTAAATTCTAATTCAATTTAACAAATTTATTAAGCACCTTCTACGTGCAAGGATAAAGCTGAGTCTAAACACAAGATATATACCTGGCATTGGCAGACTCCAGTGGATAAGCCCCTGCCCTGGAGGAGCTTACAAGCTGGATAACACCAAATCTTTGATTTTTAGTCTGCTCTCTTGACTTAGGCACTCATTCCTGTGGCATGATTCACTTGACTTCATTTCTATTAAATTCTATTAAATTCAATCTGACAAACATTTATCATAGCTGTTATGTGCCAGGCACCATATACAGAGCTGAAGATCTCTTCTCCCAAGGAGCTTGGTGACTTGGGTCATGCCCTTCTGTTGGTCCTCCACTGGTGGCACTCTCAATGAAATGAATGATGCAGAAGACATGCTGGTTGTCCTAGCTCAGGCTCTGTCCTGGGATGTGGTTAATACAGGGCTATGAAAAGGCACTGGAAGCCCAAAGCCCTGGGTTACAAAATCCATGGTTGCATACGTGGGTTTTCCTCATATACTCAGAGCCATTTTAATTCTTAGATTTTTTACAACTCACAAAGATGGGAAAGGCTGACTTTGGGTTGGAGAAGAAGGCAGCCCCAAGTTTAATTCATAGAACAGAGAAGATTCTAGTTCACCACAAAATGAAGCAATTACAAATGATCTCCAAGAAAGGGGGGAAAGGGATGTCCAATGGACTGAATTGATGCCCCCTAAGTGCTTAATGACTACATGAGGGTCTGTAGCAAGTCCCTGCTATTTAGCAAATGACCCCATGAACAAGGAAATATCACTGTTGTAAGTGGGGAGAAGGCCTTCAGTTTCCAAAAGGACCCACTGACTTCCCGGAGAGCACTTTTAACACTCACTAGGAAGTTCTAGTTCAGGGTTTAAAATACACAGTTTGGATAATACACGCACACAGCTGGATTCCATTCTCTTCAAGGTATCTCAAAATTCTTGAAACAATTAAATTGAAAAGGTTTTCTCTTAGCAAGAAGGCAGCTTTTAAATTGTAAATCAAAGTTGCCAGAGAGCAACAAAACACTGTGGTGAGAGCCTTTTAAAAGGCTCCTCTGCTCTCCCAGATGAGGACATTAAGGAAGTGAACAAGGAGAATTATTGGAAAATTGGGCTCAAGCTCATGGTGGAACGCAGTTCCTTCCCTTCGTAGCCTCTTCTGCCTCTTCACACTCAGCTGATGGGCCCCAAGATGCTTTAATTAATGATCCACTTGTGCCTTTTACCAAAAATTGTCATTTCGGAATTCTGCAGGCTAAGCTAATTAGCTGTCACAATGGCTTCTATATCTGGAAAATGTGCCACCAGACACATAGAGAATAACTCGCCATCTGTCTTTTAAGAAGAAAATCTAGTTTTTCTTTTGTTAATTTCAGTATGAATTTGTTATCCCAAGGCCCCAATGGATTGTGAAATTGTTTCAGAGTGTTAATTCCCTCCAGTGGTGCAGAATGCAACCCATTTGTGCATGTCCATTGAGTGAGACTCTTCTTCAAGTCCTACCAGGGGTTTGCTACCCATGTTCTGAAGCAAGGGGTTGACCTTGGTTTCTCTTGACCTTAGGACTGTTGAACACTGGGAATTAAAATTAAGCAAACAACTGATGACCAGCAAGGTCTTCTTGCTTCCAGAATTTGTTATTCCTGAATTTCATGCCAAAGTGTTGCCAGAATTGTCTTTAGGAAGGATTAACAACTGAAACAATTTTATGCAATAATGCATTTCCACCACCCAGTCAAAGGACGGTTTCCTGGGTCTCATAATCATGTGAGACTCAATCTTGAAGGAAAGAGAATTCTTAAAGCAAAACTTGGAAGAAGACTCTGATTTGTTTCTATCCAACAGTTTTCACCTTCACCCACATCCTGTTGAGCATGGCTTCCATGTTAGCTTGTTTACAGACCGCAGCTCCTGACTTGTGGCCAGGATCTTGCTACTGTGCCCAAGCTCCAGGATCTAGGGGGAATAAATACCTAGACTCCATTTCACCTTGAAAGTGGAAGAGAAAGTACATTATGATCTAGTGGTAATGGGATCACCATTTGGTGAGGCCCCTCCTGCCACAGATGGCACAGCTCACTGCCAGCCCAAAGTGTTCTTAATGTGTCTCAAGATAAGAATCCACTGTTTGGATAACAATCCTTGTTTTTCCACTCATGCTCAGGGCGGGGGATGGGGGCCTTTCTGAAGGCCAGGCCAACACAGCAGAGGTCCTGATAGGTCATTCCCTTCAGGTGTGATGCCAAGGGAAGAGAGGTGGGTCACTAGATGATTGCCTTGTGGATCTATATGTGTGGTCCTGAGACAGATTAAAAATTACATCAACATTTCTCAAATAAAGATATGATAGACCAGGGACAAATCATTGGTTAGCCTCGCTATTGGCCTAGGTAAGCACCTCACTATCCTTCATCTTGGATGCTAAGGCATGGGGAGGCAGAGCTGCTCACCAGTAATACTTCCAGCCCAGACAACAGGATGAGTTGAGTATCCAGCCATCGGCTCCAACTCACCAGGTTGAACACTAGAGCAGCTCTCCCCCTAACTAACCTGTCTCCATCAAGGCCCCCTCCTTCTCCTCGTCGCAGACTAGTCACTGACACGGAAGATTAAGGCAGGAATCCAAGGGGCCCAAAGGTCTCTCAGACCTTTCCCCACCCTCAACTTTATGCCCTAAACCTCCTTTCTTCTTACTACAACCTCCCACCCACTTCACATCTATCCCAAAAGTATTTCTTAGACTATTGTCTTCAAGCCCTGTGTGGGCACCAGGTGGAAATACTTGGATATACCAGACATGATCCTTTTTCTGAAGGGATTTACAGTCCTGATAGGGCAAAGAAGATGGCCAGAAATAATTATAATTCAGCAGAGAATGCCACTGGAGACAAGTGTGGTGTAGCCAACAGAAGACAGCCTTAGGGACAAGCCTCTTCAGGCCACAGGCCACTCTCTGAGATGAGAAGTTAGACATGGTGACTTGCTGATCTGTACTAGTGGAGGGAGACTCCACACTGGGGAAATCCTAGATGCAGACCCCTAAAGGTGTAGTAAATCAATGGACAAGATGCGATGATCATAGAAGGGAAAAAGAACTTTGGGTCTGAAAGTATCTTGGAAAGCTTCACAGTGGAAGCAATTTATATCATTTCAATGCACATGTTAAAATAATGCCTTCATCATGTTACTCTTGTGCCCCAAATCTTCCATTGTTTCCTGCCCCACTCCATGCTGAGAGGATCCAGACAAGGTCCCTTTTCCTACCGTTAGCTGGTCCTGTGAAAATGCAACATTAGGTGAAATGACATTATAAAGGTGAGAAATTTCACAGGACAGTGTGATAGAAGAGCAATCAGCTGAACAGTGTTCTAGCAGGATTTTAAAATGTAATGATGGCCTTAAATCAGGGGTGTGTTGCTAAGTGTTTAATAACCAGCTCTGGTTTTTTGGGTTTTTTTTAATGAACACAGGGCATTTTTTAAAAATTTCCACTTAATAGTATTTTTCCCAGTTACATGTGAAGATAGTTTTCAACATTCACTTTTAGAAGATTTTGAGCTCCAAATTTTTTCTTCCTCCTTCCTCCAAGATGGCATACAATCTGATACAGGCTAATATATGTAGAATCATATTAAATATATTTCCGCATTAGTCATGTTGTGAAAGAAGAATCAGAACAAAAGGGAAAAGCCAAGAAACAAAAAAGAGAGCATCCGTTTCAACCTGCATGCAGACTCCACAGTTCTTTCTCTGAATGTGGATAACATTTTCCATCATGAGTCTTGGAATTGTCTTCGATCATTGTGTTGCTTGGAGGACTTAAGTCTATCAAGTCAGTTGATTGCCGTATACAGTGTTCTTCTGGTTCTGCTCGCTTCACTCAGCATCAGTTCACGTGAGTCTTTCCAGGTTTTTTCTGAAATCTACCTGCTCATCATTTCTTACAAAATAACAGTATTCCATTACACTCATTTACCACAACTTGTTCCGTCATTCTCCAGTTGATGGGCATCCCCTCACTTTCCAATTCTTGGCTACCTCAAAAAGAGCTGCTATCAAATATTTTTGTACATGTAGGTTCTTTTCCCACTTTTAGGATCATTTTTATGATCTCTTTGGAATACAGATCTAGTCTGTATTGTATCTGTATGTACAGTTTGATTGTCCTTTGGACATGGTTCCTAATTGCTCTCCAGAATGGGTGATCAGTATTTAGTATTCCAATTTTCCCCCATCTTCTCCAACATTTATCATTTTCCATTTGTCATATTAGCCAATATGATAGGTGTGAGGTGGTACCCCAGTGTTGTTTTAATTTACATTTCTTTAATCAGTAGTGATCTAGAGCATTTATTCATGTGACTATAGATAGCTTTACTTTCTTCATCTAAAAACTTCCTGTTCTTTTGACCATTTGACCACTTATCAATTGGGAAGAGACTTGTATTCTTAAAAATTAGATTCAGTCCTCTCTATTTTAGAGATGAGGCCTTTATCAGAAATATTGGCTATAACAATTATTTCCCAGTTTTCTGTTTCCCTCCTGATCTTGACTGTATTGACTTTGTTTGGAACACAAGGTATTTTAATGTTTTATATACATTATTAATACTTTCTCCATCATTTTCTTAAGCTTAGACAGTTCACAAAAGAATAAGTCAACCCTTGATTTGTGGTGTTTCCTGCTTTCTGAGGTGTAAATGCTCACACTGAACATTTAATGATCAACTCTCCCAAGTTACTCTGAACTGACTCCTGCATCTCTGGGTCTAGGTTTCCCCTGGCAAAATGTGGGACAGTGTGAAAGGAGTTGGGTTTGGAGTCACAGGTGCTGATTTCTCGGTCATTTGCCTCTTGGACTTCAGTTTCCTCATCTGTAACATGAAAGGGTTTGGATTAAATAACATCTACTGTCCCTTTGAGTGCTCCATCTCTGATCTTATTTTCCCTTAAACTCTCAATCTTTCAGATTTCTGCATTTCTTTTATCCTGGTCATTGCAACTGATAACCTCAGAGACCTCCTCTCTTTACCCCCCGCTTCCCATCCAGTTGGCATGCAAGGCCTGCAATCTCTCCAGTCTGTTCCTTTCTCTTTATTCTCAGAGCTACCACACTAATCCAGACCCTTCTTTACCCTCACCCAGACTGTCATCTCTGCCCTCCCCTCTCCTTCAGTGCACTCCCATAATCTGTGCCTCTCCCCTAGACCATGCTCCATCTTCCTCTCTAGTTATCAGGGGCCTTATTTTCCTTCTCATCTCTGCTCAGGGACCTTCTCTGCCAGAAATCTTTTTTCGGCCCACCAAGGCTTAGTGCTTTCTCCTCTTTTAAATGGCCTTGTCTGAACATGTGTCATGTCCTTAAGGAGGGTGGGATCACCTTGGGGGTCGGGGTGCTTGAGGCATTCTGAGCCAAGAAGCCTGAGTTAAAATCTGGCCTCAAACATTTTCTGGGTGTTTGGTCCTAGACAAATCACTTCACTTCCTCTTTATCTACCTCAGTTTCCTCCACTGTAAAACGGGGATAATAACAGCGCTTCCCTTCCAGGGATGTTGTAAGTGCTTATTCTCTTCTCCTTTTTTGTCTCGGTCCCCAGCCCCCAGCACAGAGTCTGGCACATAGAAAGCCTTGAATAAATGATTAGGGGGCTTAATTTGAGCTCCTAGAGGGAGGGGCTACATCGTGTATATCTCCCATCTTCTCTGAACATGACATGTACATAATAAGCACTTGATTGTTTATCAAATGAATCAACAGGTATTGTCCTATCCACTTAGATACAAATACAGAGATGTAAAGAATACACGAATTAATTGTGAAGATTGGAATCCTGCCATTTCTGTCCAGAGCTGGGATTTCCTCAGCTTAGGGTGCTCCCTCTCCCAAGGACTGACAACAGGAAGACTCAAGAACACTGAAAAATTATTTGAGTGTACCAATTCTTTCCCATCCTCCACCACCCTTTCCTGGATCCTCAGGGTCCATGTGGGATGCACTATATGGAGTGCAATGCCAGGCACAATCAGCCCTAAGAGATGCTGATTGCCGGCAGTTGCCTCCGAAGCACATAAACATAACTTCCCCCAGTGCCTTCACAAAGAGGTGAAGTCTCCAGTGAGTTTCCCAGAGGAATAAAAATGGGTCTTTTAGATTCTTCCAAAATAAGCAATTAGCTAATCAATCAATTGATTCCAGGAGCTGTAACTAACCATTGTGACCTCTGTAGCAAATAAAGTAAGTTATCAGCTAGAGCAGCTTTGAAGACAGAAGTAGTTGGTGTAGGGGCCCTGGGGAAGTCTGAGGAAGGGAGGAGAGGAAAGGGGAAGGAGGGGAGGAGACAGGAGGGGAGGAGGTTTCAGTTGGGACTTGAAGGAAGCCAAAGAGGTCAGTATTTGGAGCAGAGGAGGGACAAAGGGAAGGTAGAGCATTCCAGGCATGGGGACAGCCAGAAAGAATACCCTGTGAGAAAACCCTATTTAAATTTATTTAGATCTTCTCAGGTGAGAAATATTTGAGCTTCCTCCTCCTTTCCTGTTTCAAGGTAATCTTACTTTTTTGCAGTGATGCCTGAAAATGCCAATTTTCCTTACCGGCGTTATGATCGACTCCCTCCAATCCATCAATTCTCCATAGAAAGTGACACTGACCTTTCAGAAACAGCTGAGCTCATTGAGGAGTATGAGGTGTTTGATCCAACCCGACCACGTCCAAAAATCATCCTGGTCATAGGTAAGAGGATGGATTCTCTAGCAATGGTTTTGTAGAATCGCTTACTTTATGACATGAATTTCAATAAAAACTCCAACAATTCACTTTGTTATGTATTGCAAATGTGTTTTGGGAAAGGGTTAAAAATAGAATATACTCTCTGGAGGAAAGAACTGGAAGGAGAATAAATAGTTTAGAAGAACAACAGGGAAATCTTACCCAAGAAATGGCATCCCTGAAAATGAAAATAGATCAAAAAGCAAGCAAGGTCTCTGTATAACAACAAGAAATATTTGAACAAAATCAAAACTTTAGGGAAAAAATGTACTGTATCTGATGTCAAAAACAACTAATCTGAAAAACAGGCCAAGGAGAGATTATTTAAGAATTAATGGATTTCATGGAAGCCATGGTTTAAAAAAGAAAAGCCTGGACACTCTATCTCAGGAAGTCATAAATGAAAACTGCTCAGATCTATCGGAATCATAGGGTAACATAACGATAGAAAGAACTCACCAATCCCCTTTATGAAAGGATCCAAAAGGAAGCATCTCAGGAAAATTGTAGTGAAAAGCCCAAACTTACATCAAAGAAAAAAAGTGCAAGCATCCAGAAGGAAGCACATCCAGTATCAGGAACTACTGTCAGAATCAAGTGAACAAACATGTATTGAGTACCTACTGTATTCCAGGCACTGTGATGAGCATCGGGGAAGTAAAGAACGGTGAAAACAGTCCCCACTCTCAAGGAGCTCGCCAAGGAATATAGGAGACAATGATGTACAGACAAGAGATGCTCAGAATAAAATGGAGAGCAGCAAGAGGAGGCAGGAGAATTCAGTGGGCTCAGGAGAGGCTTCTGAGAGAAGGTGGGATTTTAGTTGGGATTCACAGTAAGCCAGGTGGTGGAGATGAGTGGGGACAGAGCCCTAGGGATGAGGGACAGCCAGGGAAAATGTTCAGAGCTAAGAGAGGGGTGTAGACTGTGAGGAGGAGCCAGGAGACCACAGTCACTGGATGGAAGAGGATCTGCAGGGAGGGAGGGGTGAGAAGACTGGAAAGGCAGGAGCAATTCAGGTAGTGAGGGCTCAAAGTTAAACAGAAGGTTTTATATTGGGTCCCAGAGGTAACAGGGCACCAACAGAGTATTGAATGGGAGAAGAGGAATAGTGTGCTCAAAGCTTTGTGTTTCAGTTGAATGGAGGAGAGTCTGGGGTATGGAGAGACTCTAGACTAAGAGATCACCCATAAGATGGTGGGTAAAGAAAGTAAGTCAAGAGAAACTTAAAGTGATCAATTTACTTAAGCAACTGAGAGGAACTGAATGATGATGTACTGCTACCATCTTAATACGGTGAGAAGGAACAAGAGTCTCTTCAGAACCTTAATGTTTACAGTAAGAAAAACTGAGACTGGAGTAGTGCAGGCACAAGTACATCAACCCTCAGACTGGAAGAGGTTTCAGGGATCATCCAGCACAACCCATACCTGAACAAGATTGTCCTCTATCTTTTGAAGACCTTCAGTTAAGGGGACCCTGACCCCATGGAGGCTATAGCACCTCAACTTTGAGGCAGCTCTCCTTGTTAGGAAGATTTTCTCTGACACCCAGACTAAGTTTATTTCTTTGCACAAGGCATCCACTTTTCTCAGCCTCACTCTCTGGGGTCAAGCAGAACTAGTCTGCTTCCCTTTCTAACAGACAGCTCTTCACATTCTTGAAGATGGAGACCACTCAGGCCTGTCATCAGAATTCCAGTAAGTGACATTTCTGTTTTCCAAATAGAAACAAAATGTGAAAATGCTAGTTATTTTATTTATCTACCATCTATTTATCATCTCTTAGTCTAGCATCTATCCATCTGTCTGTCTATCACCTATCCTCTGTGTGTGTCTATCTCACTATCTTTCTGGCTGCTCATCACCTATCTACATCTATCTACCTCTTTTTCTCATATCTGGCTAGCTAACCAGCTATCAATATGACTTTAATGAGCAGGACATTGTGGAATGAGAGACTGGAAAGTGCCCTCCTAGGAAGCATTATAAAATTCATAAGAACTGCTTATGTGCAATGAACCATGAACCCCGATTGTTGAAAGAGATTTTGTCTGATGGCTAAATCTTTTAGAACCAAGAGATGAAGAAAAGATGATTCACAAAAGCTGGTTTCATAGGTCAAGTCTAACTGAGAATTATTTCTCTTTCCATTATGGATGAGTGGACCACAAAATATTTTCAGTGAGTCACCTTTTACCTGGTAAAATATCTCTATGCCCCAGGGCTATCATTAATGCCCAAATAAAGGCTGTCTGCCAGCTGCGAGTGAGTGGCCCCTGATTTGGACATTAAAGTTGATTCTCTGTGAAGATGACCTCATTCTTCACTGCTCAGATGATCTCTACAGCATAATATAAACATGGGATCACTTTTTATTTGCTGTGAACTTATGGGTTATTCTAATTTATGCACATAAGAATTTCTTTTTCCCATGGAAAACTTTTGATTGACTTTTGGGGGGTCCTTGTATTCCCATTGTAGGGAATACACAGTGTTGGGCCATAGTAGGAGCTTTACAGTGCTTACTGAACAAACGAATAAGTGTGATTAATAGTAGTTCAAGAAACAAAAATCCACAAAAAGAGAACTTAGTGTGTGTGAAACGGCTCCCTGGGAGGGAGGGCATTGTTCATTGGAGCCTTCATACCGCTCCACCTAGTGTGAGGCTGTCCAAATAGTAGGTGCCTCATCACTGCACGCTGAAATTAGCTAGCTGGGTGGCTTGCTTTGTGACTTTGCCGTAGCTTCTTGGTTCCATTTTACAGACAAATCGATTTCCCCTGAAAACAAACAAACAAGACTGGGTTCTTTCTCAGCTGCCAGAGGGGATGGCATCTCTGATGTGTTACAAGACCTGTTCCAAACCAAAAGGATTTCATGAAGAAGCGAGACACTCAAGATCATTGTTTTCCCAGTGGGGTTCGACAAAGGCTTTTGGGGCTGATCCCATGATTGTTTTAGAATTACCCACAAGCATTACAAGTATCAAGGCTCCATTTCTCTTTGCCTAGTTCCCCAGAATGGTTCTTATTCAGTTAAAGAAATAATGGACACAAATGGAATGATAAATAAATGAATAAAGAGGTCTTTTTCTGGGATTTAGTGCTCACGTTACCCTGGCATCAAGATCAAATGAGAGAATCTTGGTAAAGCACTTAGTAGGTTTTACACAGTAAAGGCACATAGTAGGTCTGAATAAATGTTTGTTCCCTCCCTCCTTCCCCCCTGGTGTCATTAAATTCAGACAAGGTCCATGTTTAAGCTGCCTCTTCTTGCTTTACGGATGAATCTCCATTCAATTCCATTTGATTCAATGAACATGTACTCAGCTCTACCATGCAGAAAGCACCATGTTAGCCAAACAATCCTTGAGCTTCTGAGGCTGAGAATCTAGTTGTGTTGAAATCAATGAAGAAAACCTTCCAAGGAACTACTGAGAAATATCAGAGACAGATGCAGATAAGAGAAAGGAGTGTGTGTGTGTGTGTGTGTGTGTGTGTGTGTGTGTGTGTACACATGCCAGTGTGTAGAGTAGGATGTCAGTAAAATGTAGCCTGCTTCTAGGCTCCCAGATCACAGACCTAGCTAGCCTGGAGACCTCCTCATTCCCCACCCTCCTTTCTCAGACAAGAGCACATGAAGCCCCACAGAGCTGTAGGGGTTTGCTGAGGGTCATTTTCAGCATTCTTGTTTTCTTTTCGTGTTGTTTTTGCTTTGAAACAGTAACTACTTCCTTTGAGAGATGGCTCTGATTCTTCATTGACTTGAATGTGTGGACAGGGTCTCATTCCATAGATTTGTCGGTAATCTTACTTTCTGTGGGTAATTAGGGGGAAGATCTATCCTCCTCAAATGCAGAAAGGCTTGGATGGTGGAGGGCACTGGGACAAGCCAGAAGGACAGCCTGCCAGCACCTCCAACGAAGGAGAAACAATAGGCAAAGGGAGTTCATGGAATTTCCATTCTGAGCTGATGGGGCCAGCAGAAGCCATTGTCTGACCCAGAACTGAAGAAAGATCTTCTCCATAACATCCCTGCCTTGCAGTCACCCAGGGAAAGGGAATCCACAGCCCAGACCCCAACCCCTCCAGGAAGTCTGTCTCTGTCTCTGTCTGTCTCTGTTTCACTCTCTCTTACTCTTGTCTCCCTCTGTCTCATTTTACAGACAAGTAAACAGAGGCACACAGAGACATGATCAACTTTCCCAGGGTTTCACACCTTGATTGAGTCAAAGGAGGGATTTGAACTCAGGTCTTCCTGGCTCCAAGCTCAGTGCAATAGCCAGTGAACTAGGCTACGTATTCTCTCTGTCGCTCCTGTTCTTTACCCTGCCGGGCCAAGAAAAACAAATCTGAACCTTTTTCCAACATGGCTGCCCTCCAGTGACTTGGAGATGTCTCTCCTGTCTTCCAGTATCTTCTCTCCTCACATGAAACATCAGTATGAGGTTTAAAATAGCTGGATTAGACCTTGGAGGTCAGTCCTCCCTTGTTACAGATGAGAAATTGAGGCTCCAAGAGTTTCTCCGATTCACCTATGGCCTCATGTGGTAGAAGTTCAGTGTCAGCTTTTGAACCCATGTTCTCTGCCTCCAGATCCATTCTTTCCAATGGCCCCCATTGCCCCATTACCCCAACCATCCTCAGATGGCCAGACCATCTCAGTCAGCCTCCTCCACGTACTCCTGCATCTCAGATGGACAAGAGCAATGGAAGGAAGAAAACTGAATGCTCCCAGGATCTCTCCTCCTGTCACCTTATTTTATTGGGGAGGCCTTTGGCTTCGTTCCCTCAAAGAGATGCTCTATCCAGGTCAACAAAGTAGGCCTGCTTGGAGCTTGGCCCCCAGCATGCTTTCTGCCAGTGTTCTCTTTCTGGAGAGATTAGCCCTAGTCTGCCACAGACAGTGACATGATGGAGTGACCAGCAAGGTTCTCCTCAGGTCAAATCACAGAGCAAAAAGCTGGAGTTTTGTTGGTGCCCATGGCCCCAGGCCTGCTTCAGTAATACCTTCAAGCTTTGGAGCACCGACAAGTAATTCCTTTACTAAAAACATATTCAAACTCTCCCCCGCAATCAGTTCCCAAGATATAGATATATAGACATAGATGTATATTTTAAAGCTGCCAAGGAAGGTGGAGGCAACCAACCATGAGATTAAAAACAAGTGGTCCTGGGGCCTAGAGAGCTCCCTACCCAAGTCCAAAGGGCCACCTGCTGGGTACAGAGGCCAAGCTCCTGGGGAAGTTCATTTAAACTGCCCTGGTCAGAGGCATCGTTGTGGAAATGGTGGCATTCACTGAAGACTCTTTGAACCCAGGGGGTGGCAGGTGTGGATGGCTCACTTCATCTAGCTAAATACCCCACTCTCCAGGAAGCCTTTGCCAGCCTCTTAGATGGACCCCCAGCCCAGTCAGAGAAATGACCTCTGATTCACTTTGCAAATCATGTCAGGAGCCTGACTGGCAACATGAAACCTCTTTGTTTCTGCCTATCACAAAGAAGGCTTTGGGAAACCCTCAGGACATGGCAATGTGGCAGATCAGGCAGTTGGGTTGTGCTGAGACCTAGACAGGCAACCCTGAACTTTCAGATCAGCTGCCTCATTTCTCAGGAGTTAGGGGCTATCCTCAGTACCTCCGCTCATCTCTTGAAGCTCCGAAATGAAAAGAAGTGGGCAGAAATACACATACATACACACACACACACACACACACACACACACCTCAGAACCACATAATGCTCATTTGATCCTTTTTTCCAGGTCAAAGCTGTTAAGATTTTCTTTATTTTCTTCCTTTCCAATCATAAAAGAATCATAAAGGATTCTTTCAAATGCACTTTACATGACTTAGTTCATGCCTGGCAATGAAGCCACATGATCCACAAGGTCAGTGAGATGCCAATGACCTTGCCTGCTCTTCAAATTTCTAGGGCACTCAGAAGCACTGCTATGGCCCTGGCATTTCTACAAATGGAGTTGCTGATTCAACCAGGCAGCCAGAGCCAGGAGATTTCCTGGAGATTTTTTGTGCCTGCAGCCCCTCAATTATCAATCAGTCAGCCAATCAGTAAGCATTTACTAAAAGCCTCTTATGTTCCAGTCACTAAGGAAAGTGCTTGGGACACAAAAACAAAAATCAAGCAGTCCTTGACCTCAAGGACCATCATGAGATAATGCCTTCAATGAACTTTTTAAGACAAATGGAAAGGGACTCCATTTGGACTCTACCCTATGGAAAGAAACTCTGGGGTTCAGGGAGAGTTCATCTAGCGGGGGAGAAGAAACTGACTACCTGACAATTTCCCCTGTTGACTAATTATTACTGCTAATTAGGCACAACTCTTGGGCCTTACTGTCCTATAGAAGGAGTTGTAAGTAATGTCATCACATTAAATTTCAGTGCCCTGGGTAAAAGATCCGATTGCCCTAACCCAGGTATGCCTTTTGCTAGAACTGGTTGAAAAATCCCAGTGATATCTTTGGCATTGTGACAGCCGCTTCCCTGTTCTTTATTCCTTTCTAACAGGTGGTCCAGGAAGCGGGAAAGGAACTCAGAGCTTGAAAATAGCCGAGCGCTTTGGGTTTGAATACATTTCAGTGGGAGAGTTGTTGAGGAAAAGAATCCACAACACAAGCAGCAACCGCAAGTGGAGCCTCATTGCTAAAATCATCACGACTGGAGAACTGGCCCCGCAGGTACCGTAGCAGCGCACGGTCTTTGCCCCTTGTCTCTGCGCTTCTCTCCCTTCCCAATCCCTTGCCCTAAGACTTGGCTCTTTCTCGCTAGGAAACCACAATCACTGAGATAAAGCAGAAACTGATGCAGATGCCTGATGAGGAGGGGATCGTGATCGATGGGTTTCCCCGGGATGTGGCACAGGCGTTATCATTTGAGGACCAGGTAAGAGAGTCGCTTCATTCCTTCACTGGGTCTGATCTTTCGGAACTGAAAGGCAGCTACGAGCTCTGGTCCCCAGATGATGGGCGCGATGACCGCTCTAAGTTAGCACGTGCTTACTTTCTGGACTTTGGTTTTCAAAAAATGAAGCATGTAAATGACAAATACCTCAGGTCTAACCAATGGCCGATTGGCTTCTCCTTGTGTAATTCAAACATCTTTCCACTTCAGTCCCAAAACATTTCTCTGGTTATTTTTATCCCCTTACAAAGGAAAAAAATATGGTTATTAAATTGTTGGGTTATCATTCTCAGAAAAATGGCACATTGCCCCCAAATTAACTGTATTTTAATCACAGCCTTTCTTACTCATCAAGGGCAAGTCATCTTAATTTAATTGGAGGGAGAGAGAGAGAGAGACAGAGAGAGAGAGATACAGAAAGAAAGAAAGAAAGAAAGAAAGAAAGAAAGAAAGAAAGAAAGAAAGAAAGAAAGAAAGAAAGAAAGAAAGAAAGAAAGAAAGAATTAAATCCGAAGATATTGCATCTAAGTAACAGAGTGGGTAAACTGAGGAGCAAACTTGACCAGAGCAGATCAAATTTTTTTTGTATCAGCACAGATAAATGGGGGACTGACTTTAACCGAACTGGTGGTTTGATTGAATCTAAGCTATTCAACCAATTTAAATTCAAGAAATATTTTGTAAACACCCCTGGAGGAGCTGAAAAGGTGACTGAGAGCTGGCTGTGGCCCTACAGGAGCTGAAGATGGTTGCCTGAAGCAACAAGAATGCAGTCTCAGCTGCCATTTTCTCTTGGCCATAAATTCTTTTTTTTTTTTTCTTTTATTTATTTATTTATTTAGCTTTTTACATTCATTTTCACAAATTTTTGGGTTCCAAATTTTCTCCCCTTTTCTCCCCTCCCCCCACCCCAATACCCCAAGCAATCTAATTTTCCCTATCTCCAATCTGTCCTCTCTTCTGTCATCCCTCCCTTCCCTTGTCTCTATCTTCTCTTTTCTCCTGTAGGGCCAGATGACTTTCTATTCCTCATTAACTGTATGTCTTCTTTCCTAGTTGCAACAACAATACTAAACAATTGTTCCTAAAACTTTGAGTTCCAAATTCTCCCCATCCCTCCCTCCCCACCAATTCCCTTTGGTACGGCAGGCAATTCATTATAGGCCATATCTGTGTAGCTTTGCAAATGACCTTCCTGATAGTCATGTTGTATAAGACTAACTGAATTGCCATCCCTCCTAACCTGCCCCTCATTGTTTCTCTTCTGTCCTTTGATCCTGTCCCTCCCCAAGTGTTGACTTTCAATTACTCCCTCCTCCCTTTGCCCTCCCCTCCATCATCCCCCCCTTGCAATATCTCCTTCTCCCCCGCTTTCTTATACTGTAAGATAGGTTTTCATACCAAAATGAGTGTGCATTTCACTCCTTCGTTTAGTCAAATGTGATGAGGGTAAACTTTTGTTTGTTTGTTTGTTTGTTTGTTTTTTCCTCAGCTCTCCTCTTTTTCCCTCCACTAAAAACATCTCCTACTTGCCTCTTAAATGACATATAGTTACCCCCTTCCATTTCCCCCTCTTTCCTCTCACTACATTTCTCTCTCACCATTTACCTTAATTTCTTTTAAGGTATGGTCCCATCCTATTCAGTTCAATCTGTGCTCTCTGTCTCTGCATGTGAATGCATGTGTGTATGTGTGTGCATGCGTGTACATGTGTATGTGTGGTCTCACCAACCACCCAGATACTGAAAAGTTTTAAGAGTTAGAAATATTGTCCTTCCCTGTATGAATGCAAACAGTTCATTTCTGGTAAGTCCCTTAATACTTCTCCTTGCTGTTTACTTTTGCATGCTTCCTCTCATTCTTGTGTTTGAAAGTCAAATTTTCTTTTCAGCTCTGGTCTTTTCATTAAGAATGATTGAAAGTCCTCTGTTTCATTGAAACACCATATTTTCCCTTGAAGTATTATACTCAGTTTAGCTGGGTAGGTGATTCTTGGTTTGAGTCCTAGTTCCTTTGCCTTCTGGAATATCCTATTCCACACCCTTCGATCCCTTAATGTAGAAGCTGCTAGATCTTGGGTTATCCTGATTGTATTTCCACAGTACTGGAATTGTTTCTTTCTAGCTGCTTGCAAGATTTTTTCCTTGAGCTGGGAGTTCTGGAATTTGGCCACAATGTTCCTAGGAGTTTCTCTTTTTGGATCTCTTTCAGGTGGTGATCGATGGATTCTTTCAATACTTATTTTGCCCTCTGGTCCTAGAATGTCAGGGCAGTTTTCCTTGATAATTTCATGCAAGACGATGTCTAGGCTCTTTTTTTGATCATGGCTTTCAGGTAGTCCCATAATTTTTAAGTTGTCTCTCCTTGATCTATTTTCCAGGTCAGTTGTTTTTCCCATGAGATATTTCACATTCTCTTCCATTTTATCGTTCTTTTGGTTTTGTTTGGTGATTTCTTGGTTTCTCATAAAGTCATTAGACTCCATCTGTTCCATTCTAATTTTGAGAGAACTATTAAATTCAGTGAGCTTTTGAGCCTCTTTTTCCATTTGGCTCATTCTGCTTTTGAATGCATTCTTCTCCTCATTGGCTTTTTGAACCTCTTTTGCCAATTGAGTGAGCCTATTTTTCAAGGTGTTAATTTCCTCAGCATTTTTTTGGGTCTCCTTTACCAAGATATTGACCTTTTTTTCATACTCTTCTTGCATCTTTGTCATTTCTCTTCCCAGTCTTTCCTCCACCTGTCTAACTTGCTTTTCAAAATCCTTTTTAAGCTCTTCCAAGGCCTGAGCCCACCCAACACCCCCCTGGGGTGTCTGGGGTACTGAGGCCCCGCCCTCCACATCTTTCCCTGATGGGAAAAATACGTTCTCGTCCTCCCCATCAGATCCGAAGGTCGGGATCATTTGCATTTGTTGGAAAAAACTCTCTAAAGTCTTATTTTTCTTCCCCTTTCTAGGCATTTTCCCAGCCAGTTACTTGACTTCTGAGATTCCTTTCCACCCCCGCCTGGATCCGCCCAGCTAGTGCTTGGCCTCTGAGATTCAAATGCGCTTTCTCGGGCAAGCTTTAGTTCTGGCGCAGGGGTGGGGGCAGGGCCGCCTCCTAAGCTTGGGCCCTCAGGGGCTTTCCACAGAGACTTTCAGGAACGGAGCGGGTGGGGGCGGGGTGGGGGGCCCCGCCTGCTGTGCTCAGCTCCCTTGGGGGTTTTATTCAGAGGCGTTCAGCAGTAGAGCAGGGTGGGGGCAGGGCCGTCTCCCCTGCTCGGCTC
Source organism: Bettongia penicillata ogilbyi (assembly GCA_023548195.1). Lineage (NCBI taxonomy): Eukaryota > Metazoa > Chordata > Mammalia > Diprotodontia > Potoroidae > Bettongia > Bettongia penicillata. The sequence goes on from JAJHZJ010000218.1 coordinate 2,980,411, forward strand.
CCTCAGGTTGTAAAGACCTTCAGTATTGAAGATCCTACCTGCTGCTGGGGGATTCCTGAGTCCCGGGCCACTGCCGCCTCAGCCGCCTGCCCACGCCTCTGCGCCGCCGCTTCCTCCCGAGGGGGCCCGAGTCACGGAGGCGCTCCGCTCCCCTCCCCTATCGCAGCCTTCTTTCTTACTGACCTGTAGCTTCGGTGGGTGGAGGGACTTTCCCGGCTGCCGGAGCTTCCCCCGGAGCTTTCCTCTCTGAAGTCTGCTCGGGTCAGCTTCTCTGGGGCCGCGGCCAGGGGTGGGGGTGGGGTCCGCTTTCCGAAGTGCGATGGACCCCGGGACGGCTCTCCAGGGTTCAGTGGAACGGAAATCTCTTCCCCTATGTTTATGCACCCCCTGCAGAGATTCAGAGTTTATGGGGATCTCCTTTTACCTCAATTCCATGGGTTGTGGGTTCGGAGCTCGTAAATGTGCGTCCTTCTACTCCGCCATCTTGGCTCCGCCCCTCTTGGCCATAAATTCTACTGATCAAAAGGTCTGTAATTCCATCAGAAAACTATGAAATAGTAATGATTTCAAATCTCTTCAGACTTTTATTTCTGTGCAAGGAATTTCATTTATCTGATAATAGGGTAGTTATATTTCCATTGATGGGGCATTGGGATAAATACCTGATTTTTATTCCTGGCTAAATTCTGCGATGTGCTATATTTTGTATTATCGTTATTATTGAACAAAGGATACCCATTCAGTATTGATGCCAAGGATCTTGTCTTTCAAAAACAAAGCACAACTGAGTGTTTATAATCTCTTGGAGCTGTATTGAGAAGGTCTGTTCTTCATCTTCCAAGAATGATGAAATTAGCAGCGACTTCAACATCTCAGTGGAGCCGGGCTAGTATCTATGGGACGTGTTGTTTACCAGGGGAGATTTTAGCCGTTCCGTACAATCTCATCTGCGTCTCTAGGTCATATCCTCCCACAAACCCCTGATAAGGCTCTACACCCTCAATCTGGAAGCTTCTTCTGGGCTTTGACAGTTGGGGTGGGGGAGGTCCATCTGTCAGCTTTGCTTTACTTCTGTGTCTGACTCTCCTCCCACCTGGTCAGATATTTCTTGGGTGATGCCTGTCTTTTCTTGTGTTGTCTCTACTACACTGCAGCCAGTTACAAACCAGACTTTATGGTGGTTAAATGAAATCTGAATTGGCAGTAACAGATGAGAACCAGGCAGGGGACACACCTGGGGAACCAGGAAAGGGACAAGCAGCTTTCCTACCAGGTAAGCAACAGGCTCTCCTTCTGGGGCTGCTGCTCCCAGCCAAGGTCCTCCTTCTGAAGGGCCCCCCCCAAGGTCCTCCTGGCTTCCTTCTCATAGCTGCTACTGAGAGAAACTGCTGGGGGTCTGTCTGTCCTCTCTTGGGAGTGTTTTCTTCTCCATCTCACTCACTGTCTCCCCCTTTGCTCTGTTTCCCCTGGATCACCCACTCTTCTATGCCCAAGCTCTTCTCAATGTCTGGGGCAGCCTGGGCAATCTTCCCTGGTCATTCTTAAGGTCCCTCAGAGACTAGATATTATTATCCTTCAGAAAACAGCCCCCATCTCTCTTTGCTCTATGTCCAAGCCTTTTGGTAGAGGTTAAAATGTGGGTTATACATAAACACATGTATGCACACATATAAGTGCATTTGTATGTACATACACTCACACACACGCGCGCTCACGCACACACACACACACACACACACACACACACACACACACACACACACACCCCTTTCTGCTTATGTGCCCAGCAATAATAATCACTTCTGGGTCCCAGGGTCAGCATGCTTCCTCCTATTCTTCTCCATAAATCTCCTTCTTGAATGCAAACAGCCAGACTGGGGTCATTCCTGGAGGGTCCTGGCCCCTTTTTCTCACATTCTTGGCCTCCTTACAGCCTACACCAAGCCAGAGTCCCAGAGACAGTTCACTTGAGGCTTAGATTTGGATTAGATCAGATTAGATCTCTCTGAAGCAGGAACTCAAAGGCACTGATCAGGTGGGGGAGAAGTAGTTCTTTCCTACGCACAAAACAAATGCCTGATCCAAAGGCTCTCTGTGACTCTGATGGCCTAGAGGGCTCAAGAGAGGATTTAGTGATGTCTGTTTGCATTCTTGGGTGAAGGCAGAGGTTTAAACTAGACAAAGAGCAGTGCCCCCTGCTGTTGTACTCTGCTGGGAGCTTGAGGCAAGAATCCAGCAAAATATATTGAGTGAGTACTTAGGGCATGCTGGGCACTGGACTATGCTAAGGACTCTGGTTAAATGAAATCTAAATTGGCAGTAACAGATGAAAGCACAGACAGCCCCTGCCCTCAGAGGGATTCTGCTGTAAGGAGGAAACAGTTGGAAGGAAGCTCAGAACGGGGAGGTCTTGTGTGGAGCTCCGCCATGGGGAAAGGCATGTAAAAGGAGGAGGGATATTCCCGGTTGAGAAGACCTCAGGCGCTGAAGGACATCTCAGGCAGGGTGGAAAGTCCTGAGAGCCAGAGTCCAAGGCAGAAGGGCCTGACACATGCTGCACTCTGCAGGACTCAGGAATGGGCATTATCATACTTCACCTCAGATCTTGTCAGCCTGGCACAGGGTCAGCTCATCTTTATGGCCATGGCCATCTTTCCTAAGGGCATGGGAAAAGTTTCTGAGAAGCCTCTCTGAAGCAAAGTCAGCCCCAGACCTCTTGAGTTCGTAGTGTCTTCACTGCCTGGATGCATCCATCTCAAGATCAGGGTTCAGTGACCTAGAATTGGGCAAAGAAATAATCGCAGAAGATGTGGCCAGAAGACAAGGCTCAGTCTCCCCTGTTGGATCTTCCTACACTTGCTGTCCTTTGCAATAGTTGTCCTTTGGCCGGAAGGCGAAGAGTCACTAGCCCTGCCTTCTGCCCCTCCAGCAAAATGTACCAAGAGTACTCATGTGCTCTGCATTCAGAAAGACAAGAGTTCTGCGATGGAAGGCCCCACCCCTTCTTCAAGGTCCTGCTCAGTGACCCAGGAGGGGATGGCTTCCCATGCCCAGACTGTCCAAGAACTGAGCTCATACACTTGACTGCCCAGAAGTGGTCAAGACAGCTCTGTGCATGTCCTTTATGTGAGCCATCCCACCAGGAGAAAGTAAGCTCCTTGAAACAGGAACTGTTTTTTCCTTTTGGTTTTTATATCCCTAGCAAAATAGAGACCAGCTTACCCCATCTGCCACCATGCTGACAGGAGAGGGTAGTTCCCCAGATAGAAGGAGCCATAAGATGATTCCCTACTCAGGTTCTAGGGGAAACCCTGTTGAAGGAGATTTACATATCCACAAGCACAGCAGTAGCTCCCAAGCCCCTACTGGTGTGATCCTCATTTGCACAAATCAGTAACAATGATACTATTACTTGTTAAACATGAAACAAAATAACAGAAGTAGACTAATCAGATTATAACATTTGCTCAATAAAATCCAAAAGCAGAAATAATCAAAACAACATCTCTCTTGTAAACTTGAGTCACTTTTGTGTGTCAAAGGGGTCTTGGGGTGGGGACACAGGATAACAGAAACCTAGCAGTGAGGTGCATAAGTAGGAAAACCCACATTCCCAAAGCAACTCAGAACTCTGAACTCAGGCCTGGATGTCATTGGTCTCTTGTAGGGCATATCTTGGACCATGCCTCTCCTCCTCATCTCCTGAACTTCTCTCTACTTCTGAGGGAAACTACTTATCCATTATTCTTAGGTCAGGGAAGGAGTAGTAAACTAACGTGAATCACTCTCATAGTCACCTTAAACCCTGGCTCTGCAGAGCTTCCCAGATCTGCTCTAAAAGTTTCAAGGTGGTTCTCCTCTTGAGCCAAAAAAAGGCAGTAAAGGTCAATATAGGCAGACCTTGGAAGAGTTCCTTTCAAACTTGAGCTGGCACTAGAGAAAAAGACAGCCCTACCCCTACCTCTACATCCATGGCAGAAAACTGTCCTTTCTTTCAATAAGCCCTTTAAAAGAGCTGAGCTTTGCTCCAGTTCCCCACATCCATAAGAGCCCTTCTCTCTCAGCTCTACTCAGCTCCAGATTCCTGGCTTCTGAATCCATTTCTCTGCTCTTTCTCCTGTAATTGGATTCTTTGAACCCTACCTCCTGATCTAGCTTGTTATTTCCTGCCTTCTAATGCCTCATATTACTGTCTTCTCAGGAGAAGAGCGCTCTCACTTAGACGGAAAAACTCCAAATCTACACTTTGGTCACATATAATACAAATAAGTATTGTACAATATCTCTTGTCCTAAAACAAAAATTTGTTTTGGAGTGGCCAGCAATAAACTCCAAAATCTGGAAAATAATGATATTCAAGTTAGCTATTGGGAAGCAATACATTGCAGCCCTTGGAGGGTACATGTGCCTAGAGAGAGGTTATTCTCTTGTGGTCCTCTCAGAATTTTTACCTGAAGTGTTGGTTTTCTCTACATTCCACAAAAAGTTCCTTTCTCTACTCCTCCCAGCAAATAAAATGTCCAGATAAGAAAGCGGCAGTAGCTTACATTTGAATTAAAGGTGAGGTAAGCAGAAGGGAGGACAGTTTAAACAGAGATGATAGTTAACAGGAAAACAACTTTGAAATCAGTGCAGTGATTGACCTGACTCCCAGAAATAGGGAGGAGCTGCTTGCCATGTCCTGTGAGGAAGGCACGCATTGGGAGGGGCAGGAGACACCTTCAAGGTGTCTCAGATAGGTGTGTAAATCTATTTTGTTTAATGATACTTGATAGCTAAAAGGGAGGCTTTGAATTTTTTGGTGGGCTATAGAGAATTGTGATGGAGAGAAGGAAAGTGGAAATAAAGAAAATTTAAAAAAATAAAGAAAAGTTCTGAAATGAAGCATTTTTAAAACATGAGGAAGGAAGTTCAGAAGGAGACCCAGACAGGGCATTGTTGGTATTAGCGTGTTCAAATGAAAACAAAAACCCAAGCTGTACGTAATTTAAGATTTCTAGCCTCATATACATCTTTTTCTGTTTTTTGAATATGGAAATTTTCATAGCGGTTGATGTTTCTCAAGTTCATATTAAAGAAGAAAAATGTTTAAGCTATAAAACCCTGAATGCGAAGCAACCCAACCTCCTGCTCTCAGGATGACTGCTGTCCAGTAGGGGAGGGGGATTATAATAGGTACCTGCGTAACTCCCACAGAAGTGGGATAGAGGGACAAGAAATTGCTACGGAGAGAGGGATTGCATCGTAGGAGGTGGGTTCCAGGGTTAGACTTTACAGGAAGGAAGGGATTTAAATGCACCCATGTGTGTTTGTGTTGGGGTGAGTGGGGGCATGGGGTGATGGGGGTGGATCACAATTCAAAGCATTGAGAATGAAGTGCTGGGAGGCAGGAAGAGATTAGGACCAGATCAATAACCATTAGTGTAGTTTGGCCAGCAGTAGGGAGCCTGAAAGGAGGCAGTAAGAAAAGAGGCTCAACTGTGGAGGGTCTCCAAGCCAGGTCCTTTATCCTGGAAACAATAGGGAGCCATTGACTATTTCTGAGCAAGAGAATGACTTCAGTGGGCCCAGGCATGACAGCTATTATTGCGGCAGCTTTATAAAAGCTGCATTGGAGAGGAGAAAGGCTCAGACTAGAAGCCCGGCCAAGAGGCTCTCCTACCAGCAGTGAGGTTCTGCACAGCTGGGGACAGGGAAAGGGTGACTTTTCACCCACATGGCATAGTGTTTTGAGAGCCAGGCTCTGCTCTTTGAAAGGACTTTTCTTGGGTGGGGGAAAATAACCCTGTAAGTTCATTAGAAGAAAAATATGAATACTGATGAAACGGGGGCATGTGGGAGAGAGTATTTTATGATCGAGGTCAATCTGCCATTTTTTTTGGTGTTGGGATCTCCCAGTGAGGAACGTCCCTCCGCCAACACAGGCTGAGAGATTATGACTTGCTTGGTCCAGTAGTCAGCAGCTCAGCCTCTGGGGCCAGACCACTACACTCCACCCCGACCACATCTTTAGCTGGGAAACAATTCAGAAGAAATAGTTTGGTGAACACTGGAGTCTTATCAATGAAGATGGGAGCCTGAAAGATCAAGAGCCAGAGGATCTGGTTTCAAATTCTGCCTCGGACATTTATACCCTCTGTAATGACAGCAAGTAATTTCTTATTAATCATTATTTATTTAATCTTTTATTATTAATCATTAAAATTAAGGGACTGAGGTGAATAGGCCAGAGGTCTCTTCCAGCACCATAGCTATAATGCAGCAGCCCCCAAACCCTGCCCCAAAGAGAGCTTCTCCTCTGAACTTTACCTAAGCAAGACAATGGATTAACTCAGACTCTGTTGGTCCCTAGCTAGAAGCTCTGAACCCAGTGAGAGTCACAGGGCCAACTGTGGCTAGGCCCTCCATGGTGTTCTCAGTGTCTGCTGTCCAAACAAGATGTGGATAATGAATCCCCTAGATCAGCATTTCTTATCATTTTCGATGTCAGAGTCTAAAGTCTCCCATTGGGATCCAGGAACATCGAGATTGTTGAGACGATGTAAAAAAGATTTGAAGTTAACGTGTTGTTAGGTGCCTTCCTGGCCTCCATTTGGAGAAGTTTGGTGAATTCATCCTCAAATTTAAGGGAAAAGAAAAGGATTGATGGGAATTTCAGATTACAGGAGAGGCATCTCTTATGTAATCTACAAACAGACAAGACATTTATGTTTCCTATTCATCCCTGGCAAGCTTATGCTTTCTCTTCCTCCCCTCCTCCACCCCTCAGAGTTCTACTGTTCGGAAAAATCACAGACAGACAGCCTCTTTTCTGAGTTGACTCATCAGCTGAGCTGTTTTGCCCCCAAAGGGCTGAGCAGCTCCTTTAAAATGTCTGTTCAGAGATTTGAAAGAGGCCAGATGGGGTTGGATGTTGTCCAGTCATGTCCAATGCTTTGTGAACCATTTGGGGTCTTCTTGGCAAGGACACTAGAATATTTGTCATCTCTTCTCTGGCTCTTTTTACAAATGAGGAAACTGAGGCCAACAGGGTTAAGTGACTTGCCCAGGGTCACACAGCTAATAAGTGTCTCAGACCAGGAACTCAGGAAGAGGAGTCTTCCAGACTCCAGATCCAGAGCTCAGTCTGCTTCATCACTCAGCTGCCCTAGATGAGGGTTAGAGAGATTCATTTGATGAAGTGGATAGAATAGAGTGTTCAATACTCACTTCTAAAGCTTATGAGCTGTGCAATCCTGGACTAGTCATTTAACCTCTCTGAGCCTCAATTTCCCTATCTGTAAAATTAGAGTGTTTGAGGAAATGGCTTCTCCAGTAAATTTTTAGCTCTTAATGTATGATCTTATAATTTAATGCTTTATGAAGGCATGTTACAATTTATTCACCTATTGTAAGTGAGACACTCTGCTGGGCTCACTGGATACAAAGACAAAAAAATACACATTTCCACCCCTGCTCTCAAGAAGCTTAGTTAAATAATTAATCATACTGATCTTTTTTTGGTGAATATATTATAAACTCTGTTTGGGTTGCAGATGGGGAGGATATAAAAACCCATTTTTAGAGTATTTTTCTTGAAAATTCTGGAAGGGGAAGCCATGCAGTGGAAGTGTGATGAGGGGAACTTTACTAACTGGGTTTTACAGGTGGATTTAGCCTTTGTTTGGGATTTGGGGAAGACAGAGCAGCAAAGGTGTAAGGGTGCTGGATGGAACCATTAAGCACCTACTATGTGTCTGGCACTGTGCTAAGTGCTTTACAAAATGATAGCATTTTATCCTCATTTTGTAGGTAAAGAAATTAAGACAGACAGAGGTTAAATGATTTACCTAGGGCCATAGTTAGTAAGTATTTGAGGGTGGATTTAAACTCAGGTCCTCCTCCCTACAAGCACAATGCTCTAGCCACAGCACCACCAGTTCCAAGTTGGGACTGCCACCTACTACCAGACGGCCTTGGGCAATTCAAGGAGAGACTCTGGGCCTGTTTCCTCATCTTTAAAGTGAAAGGATTGGAGACTTAAGTCCCTTGAAGTTCAAAATCTATGATTATCTGAGCCCATGATTATGTCTTCTTAGGATTCTATCTTCCTCATAGTCAGCTATGGAGGCTAGGGACACATCTCCTTGGGAAGATAAAGGGAATCTTCTGGGTTCAGTCCATTCTTGCCTTCTTAAGACATTATGGCTTAGTAATCAATGGTGAACTGGTCGACTCAGGTCTGTTATAGATTAGAGCTGCCTCCTTTATGCTACACATAGAAACTTCAGGGAGTCAGATATTTCAAGGAGATCCAGTCCTAGGACCAGACGTTAGTTCTTGAGGGGAAAGCCTATGACTGTCTGTGACCTCTGTCCCCATCCTCAGTACCTTTTCAGGGTCACCTTGGAGCAGAGAGGTGTGACACTGTCTGTCACCTGTGGGACAGAAAAGACAGTGATGAGAGCAGGGTCTTTCATCCAGGTGCCTCAGGTGAGGAGAAAGCCATGAGTCACAGACCCTGCCTCCTGATCCAGCTATGAACTGAAGTAATGGGGAAACCTCTGCCTTAGGATGATGGCCTCGTACCTGCATGGTTCGAGTTGTGGAATCTCTCCTTTTGGGAGAACTATTGAGAGTCCTTTATACCATGGCTTCTAGAGAGGTAGGGAGAATTGCTGGCTGGGGATCATCCCTGTGGCCTTGAGCTGGGGCCATGGCACCAAGGAGGAGAAAGCTCCCTTTTGTCCTCTGCTGAGGCAGTGAGCCATCTGTGCTGTGCAGTCCCCTGAGTGGGGGCTCACTCAGAGTGCTCCACGAGTCGGAGATCTCTGGGGCTCCCTCGAATGCCAGTGTGGAGAGGGGTAGTTTTCTAGTAACCCTATACTAGTTCATTTAGTTCAATTTAATTTTAGTTTAATTTTTTTTTAATTTAATTAAACTTCAGTTTCCGTGTAAATAATAGTAGCATCTGCCTTAGGAGGTTGTTACAAGATTCAAACGGATAATCTGTAAAAAAAAATTTGAAAATTCTAAAGCTCTCTATAAACAAGAGCTGCTGTAATTGTGATGATTTCTCTTAAAAGACAAGTTCAAGCCATGAGATAATGCTAAAAATAGGCAGGGCTCGGCAGGTCCCTGGGGAGAAGGTGGGTCTTTTCCAAGAGAAAAGAAAATTATACGACTTGTCCTTTGTGTTTTCTGTGTTTTGCGTGGGGTGAAGTCAAGGCTGTCCTGTGCCTGGGATGGATGGTTTCCTTCACTGGTTGGATGAGAAATACAGTTCATTTGACCCTCCTATGTAGAGACAAAAGTTTCCAGAGAAAACTCTGGTCAGTGGTCAGAGAACTCAGAAGTCATGATGTGGTTCCTCCAAGCTGGGATCTACCCAGAAGCCCCATGGTTGGTTAGATATTGGCAGCGTACTTGCTATGCAAATACTGGATTGTATGCCTATATTCATATATGTGCATGTGTAGACATGGTGGTGTATGTGGAGAGTTTTGTTCTATTTTATTATTTCAAACGATACTGTCAATTTGAGAAAGGAGAATGTTATGGTCCCTCCACACTCAGGGTGGGGATAACTCCAGCCATGGATGCTTCTCAGGTCATAGACTAATGGCTAAAAAAATCATCTGGTTGTCTCTTCTCCAGAGAGTTATAGAATCTCAGCATTACCATTGAAAAGATGTTCAAAGCAAAAGAAGGAAGAAAGTGAAGAGGCTATCTAAAGACAGAATTGTTGCTTTGCAGGACAGGCTCTGTGAATGCATATCATCCACATATATGGTTAACATTAATATTAGACATGCATAAAAGATACAGAGAAGGTCAGCAAATCAAGGAACCTAGGAGACAGTCTTGAAGACAGAAGCCCAGAGTGAGCCAAAGCCAGGAAAAAGATGAAAGATGACCAGAAAAGTGCTTTTAAAAATGAATATTAAGGGAGTTCAAAGATGAATTAGGAAGGGACACAGGAAGTATTGTGGCAATATAAAATTGTGAGGGAAAAAACTCTCTGATTCCTCCTTTGACTTAGCCTTCATTAAGGAGAACATTCTTTAGACAAGAGGGAATGGAAACCTACAATACATGAGAAGATGATGAAAGAATCCTTCAAATAAAGCAGACGCTAGGCCCAGATCAGTCTCATCTCAGGGTGGTAAAATGACACATGGATATGACTGTAGAACAATCGTCAATAATCTTTGAGAAATGGTGGAGAAGCGGAAAGATTCCAGAAGTCTGGGCGGGACACGTGATGTCCCAGTTTTCTAAGAGGTAGATACTGGAAACTACAGACCAATGAGTTTGGTGTCAATGTCTGACAAGATGAAAGAACACATTATTTAGGTGATTTGTGAGCACTTAGAAGAAAGCAGTGATCAATAGAAGCCATGGTGAGCTCACTGTGAACAATCATACCTAACGATCCTTGTTGCCATTTTTGATAATGTGACTAGGCTGGCAGATAAAAGGAACGCCATGGAAATGGTGTGTGCTGCTTTCATTGAGGCCTGGGTCAAAGTCTTTCATGATATCCTTTTGTCAAGATTGAAAAGTGTGGCCTGGCTGATCATGGAATGAGGGGGGTTCTGAGGTGATTTCACAAGTCGTCACCCCCCTCAGGACATCCTGGAAGACTCTGTTTAGCATTTTTGCCCAACTTGGGGATGAAGAGAGAAAGCATGTTTATCACTTCTTTGGGGGGAGGGACTGAATGAAAAGGAGCAGTCAATACTTGGGTGATAGAACCAGGACTAGGGAAGATTCCAGTTGGTCAGAATGAGGGGCTGCAATCAGTTTAGCGGGACCTGATGATAACAGCCAAACAGCTTCAAAAATGAGGTGGGTGGGGGAGCTCTGACTTTGCAGCGATTCGTGTAAAAATGTCTTGAGGCTTTGGTTGAACATAAAGATACTGGACCACATTATAACTGCCTCCCCTCAGAGACTAGAGGATTCTGTATCCAGGATGGCACTGAGAAGATTCTGACACTGAGGAAGCTATGTTCAGTGGTCTCTTTAATGCCCTTTCCAGTTTGGGATTGTCTGATAAGATTCTTTGAATGTTGTTTAGGGTAGAAGGCAGAGTGCCATGGCCAATTAAAGATGTGATAGAACATCTGTAACCTAAATCTAGAGACTTATTCCCATTCTTGGTGTATAATTCATGTCAAACAGCAAATTGATTTGGACCAAAGCTTATGAATTTTATTTGTCATGGTTAAGAAAGGAAAAACTGTTAGAGCTAAATGAATGAAGTTGTTGTAAACTTGATTATTTTAATACCAAAGATTTAGAAGTGTGTTGAGGTTTCCTAGGAGCTACTTACTCAAGAGTTTATTGAAATTAGTTTGGTTATAAATTTAAAATGGCAAGCTTAATTCACAAGGTTACAGTAGGTCACTGCAATTCCTTGGTGTACAAGAGTTGAAAGATCTGTGGAAGTTCAATTCAATCTAACCAAAATGTAATAAGGGTCTACTATGTGCAAGGCACTGTGATAAGCCTTAAAGGAACCAAAAAGAAAAGAAAAGAAAAAGAAAATGCCTCCGTGTTCAAGGACTATAGTGTCTGCTTGGGATAAATGGCTAAGTAAAGTACATACCACATGATTTCAAGGAGACAGAACTAATCAGTGTTGGCATAGGGATCAGGAGCTCCTTCATGGCAGGGGCAAGCAGTGGCCCCTGGATCTGAAAACCCCCAATAGGGTCTTCCTCCCACGGTAAGGACAGTCCTTGTAGCTGCTAAATGCTGCTGGAGAAAGGATCAAATTGCACTGACTGGGTCCCCCACGGACTCCTGCTGTCTGACCTCAGTGAATCCTCAGTGCTTCATCTCTGGTTGACTTCTTGTGCCAGGGCAGCCATCCCCAACCTGCCTTCTCCTCCACTGTCTGCAGCCTCATCCCTCTATTCAGGTTACCTCACCTGCTTTCCTACAAAGAAGAGCCTCTCATTTGGGAGATTCTCTAAGGAAATTTCCTCCACAGAGGCAGATGCACCTAAAGGAGGGTCACCTTGGAGCATCCTCACTCCAAGGCCTTTTCTCTATCTCTTGGGCCACATTGCCTTGCACATAGTAGGTAATTAGTCAATATTGGTTAAATTGAATAGTTTCTCTAACTAAATTATAAACTTCTTGCAGACATACATTGTCTAATTTTTCTTTGCATTTCCCACTACTTTGCACATAGTGGGTCCTCAATTTAAAAAATAGTCTATTTTTGACTGAACTAAGTACATAATGGCTTTGTTCCCAAGAGTGGGCAGCAGGAAGCTTTCTCATTTTTCAGTCCTTTTCTGCTTAGTGGTGCTGACTCACTCAGACGTGTGTTGCTGAACTTCCATAATTTCCAAACCCAGTTCCCTTGATGCCCATGACAGGAATGGCCAGATCCTTGAGAATTGCAGACTTGACTGCAATTTGAATCTCCTAAGTAGTTGTTGAAATATAAATTCCAATTAAAAGGGTTGTTTTCTAGGAGTCTGAAATGCTTCTCTCATCAGGTTCCGTGAAGAGCCATCCTGTGGGTTCAGCGTCACTGTACACGCATTATCATGTGTACATGGCTAACCCACTGTTAGAAAACAGTGAAAAAGTGAAAAGCTGAACTTAGAAATGGACAGACTGGGGAGTGGGGATTATCCGCAGCATAATAAAGGAGATTCTTCACTTTATGAAGTCCCACTACAGGGTTCTTTTAAATCAGTCTTTTTACCTAGGCTATGAGACCCCTCTTGGGCTTAAGGATAGATTTCAGGAAGTCTGGGAACTTGGATAAGAAAGAAAAAAGTCACTAACTTTTGGTTTCTTTTTCAATCCTTCAGATTTTATTTTAAGAACGGGGTTCCAAAGAAGCCACCAAACTGACTGCCCAAGGGGTCTATGACACACAGAAAGTTAGGAACCCCACTTTAAATTCATGATTTGTGTAATTCATATTGCCAAGGCAAATATTTCTAAAAATATTTATTTGTGAGAAGAAGAAGCATTATATGTAAAAGCACATTAGCAGGATGGAATGATGGAGGGATGGTGTCTTGTCAAGGATGGGTTCTCTCTCATATACATTGAGCAGAAGATGAGAATAGCAGTAACATTTATTTATGTTTATACTTTAAGTAATAAAATATATTTATGTGGGTTTGAGGTCTGTAATGTGCCTTCCATATGTTCTCTCATTTCGTCATCACTCCAGCCTAGGAGGTGGGGATTACCTTGCCCATTTGTGGGGAGGAGACCTCTGAAATCCTTTGTTCCCAAGACTTCTCTTTGAGAACAGGAAGGGTCAGTCTATGCTTCTTTCACATGACTGACCTTCACATACATGAACACAGTTCCAGTTCCTTCCTAAGTCTCTTCTTCTTCAGATTCAATACCCACACTCCCTTAGGCCAGTCCTCATAGAGCACAAGGAGATACGGATCATTTGTGCCCAACCTCTGGGTTAGCCTTTTGAGCTCTTATTGGTCTGATCAGTCACTGCCAGACACACTGAACCTTGACCCCAACACCATGGTGTCATTTGGGTCTTCTTTAAGCACAAAGGACCATGGCCAACCAACAGGATCCAAGTATGGGTCCCTTCACTTGTCTAGTGGTCTTTATCTGGATGACCATTCACCTCTTACACTTTTCAAAGCTGAACTTAAAGGCCTAAGAAATTTAAGATGTTTACAAGTCATCAGTCGGAGTGATCTGTCCATCTTAGATCTCTTCTTTCAGCAACCAATATGTCAACCTATTAGACAAATGGGATAGTTTAGAAGAGGCCACTGGAGGCACCTATGATTTAAGGACTGCAGTTGCCTTTAATATCCAGAACCATCTGTCAGAATGGCTTGAGGCAAAAGAGAAGTTCCCATTGGAGTCTGGTTCCTGGAAACCAAGAAATAGTCAAGGGCATGATCTTGAGCAGGAGTTCTTCATTTTTGGGTTGTGAAGCCAATGGATCCCTCTCAGAATTATGTTTGTTGCCTGCATTCACAGTTGAAGGAAATACTAAATTTTAATTAGAGGTTAGTGAAAATAAAGATGCAATTTTTCCCATCCATATTCATGGACTCCTGAAATCTCTCCATGGACCCAGTCTGTGGATCCCAGGTTAAGAACCTCTGATCCAGAAGAACAAGTCAAACTATTTCAATTCCATTTTCACTGAATAAATACATTCTAATCACCTGTTATCCATAATGTACTATGGTAGGTGCTGGGGACACAAAGAAGAAATGACAGTCTTCAAGGATTTTACAATCAAGTAGAACATATAAGAGACTCATAAAAATACCTATGATACACATTGGAAGACAATACAAAGGAGAGATCCATGAAAGGGCTGCAGAGGGAGAGATCCCTTCTAGCTGAGGTGATTAGGGAATGCTTCACGGAAGAGGGGGTTTTTCGGAGGGACTTCGAGAAATCAAAAGGGAAGGGAGACTTTGGAGAGGGGAAATCCATCCCAGGATGGATGGTAGGATCAAAGATATGGAAGCAAGAGGAGCAGGAGCTGGGAACAACCTGTTTTCTAGGATGAAGGGAAGTGATGTAAATGAATCAATGTGAAATAAGGCAAAAAAAGTGGACTGCATTTAGAGTGTGGAGAGCATTGAATGGTAGGCAACTGTTCATGCTTTGTTAGGCATAGAAAAGCCACATTTTGGAGCCTGGAAGGAAAGAGTACAGAGAAGCTCATTGAAGGAGATCACTGGAGAGTAGGAAGACATTGGGTGGGAAGATTGGAGGTCAGTCAGCCCAGTTGGGAGGTCATGAGTGATTGACTCAGCATGGAGGCTGTGCTAGTGGGAATTAGAAATGTTGGGGAAGTGATAGAAACAACAAGGTTGAGCAAATAACTGGATGGGGAAGGGGTAGTAAGGGAGTAAAACGGATCAAAGCTAACTGGTCACAGAATTGAAAAGATGGTCACTGAGTCACCATTGAGTCCAAGCCATCCTTGAAAGGAACTCCCACCAACATCTCAGAGCTTCTGTTTGAAGGGCTGCTAGGAGGGGGGAGCCCAATGCTTCACAAGTAAGCCCATCACACCTTTGAATGGCTGTCATTATTAGGAAGTCTTCTGGACCTTGAGAGGAAATCAGCTTTTCTTCCAATTTCTTCTCTTTGCTTCTGGACTCTAACCCAGTGCCAGTCAGGACAAGTCTACTCTTCCTGCACTTGACAGTCTCTTGTTCTCCCTGAATCTTCCTTTCTCCAGGCCAAATATGTCCCATTCTTTCAGTCCTCCTCCCAGGTCATGGGCTCTGGGCCCTGTACCATGCTTATTGGAGGATGGGAGGAGCCAAGGTTTGGAGGAAGGAGACACGAGGGCCTAGGGAAGAGCCCATTTGATGAGAATGTGGAGCCCAGGACTCAGTCTTTCTGCCACAGGGCCATTTGTTTCCTGTAGCTTGGTGTCTGGACAGGCCTTCTGGAAGCTCTTTGGGTTCTGTCCTCCATTGCATCTTGCTGTTTTACAAGGGGATCCTGCTTGTTCTCTCCCACCATCCTTCTCCATAAATTTGTATAAACAAACTTATATTTCAGTATTGCCTTTGGTTACAAAACCTCAGGTGAGTAAGTCAAACAGTTGCTAATGAATGTCTTTTGATTTCCTCCTCATGGAGCTGATTGACACTGGTTGAACTTCTGCCTCCACTATCACCAGTATTGACATCCTTCCTATTGTCCACTTCCAGTGTTTTAATGTTGTTTAAATCTGTCCATTTGGAGGGCCTCAGTTACACTCCCCATCCTGTCCTTGCTCTTCTTTTCCTACCCTCGGTTGTTCTTGGTCTCTTCTCTGAGCATGCTCAGGTATGCCTCTCACGTCGCTAATGGATTACTTTCTGGTTGAGTTCGTATTGGTTTCATTTTCTGTGAGGCTGCTCATTACTTGCAATGTCTATCACCTTCTATTTCTTTTCTTAAAGAATATGCGATGCAGAAAGGAGGCTTCCTGTGTAGGTCACCAGTCTTTGGTCTCCTTGTCTTACTCACAAACCACTTTTTCCAACATTTCTTTTGCTATTCTCATATTTCACTTCAACTTGACTTGAAATACCCAAGTTCTGAAGCATGTATTGATTTAATTTGAAGGGTCTTATCAAATTCTTTGTAGAACTGATCTGCCAGTGTTGAGGCCCAGACTGTCGTTGTTTCCACAGGGGTCTCTTTGCAAACACTTATCTTGGGCACTGCATGAGGAGATGCCCGATGTCCCATGGAATGTGGTCTCTCGTTGTCTTTGGATGTACAATGAAGCGCATTCTGCAATGCCTTTGCTCACAACCCCAGAGGAAGTCTGTGAGCCATTCTTAGATTGTGAAGTAACTTCTGCCTTTTTTTCTGTTTTATTTTCATTCAGCTCCTCTGGCATTACATTCACTTTGGAGTCATAAGTCAAGGATCTCACAGTGAGAGCACCCATAGCTAAACTTAGATTTGTGGATGAACTGAAATTGGGGTGACTCTTAGCATGCCACCTTTTTCTCCATTTGGCCACAAGTTCCAAAAGACAGATTATCCATTGACAGCATCATTGGGAAACATTTCCATCCAAAGGGATGACCCTGAAGAGTATAGTCAATAGGGCACTAGACTTGTGGTCACAAAGACCTGGGTTCAAATCCTACCTCAGTCACTTGCTAGGTATGTGGTTCTTGGCAAGTCAGTCCATTTCTCTGGGCTTCACTTTTTTTATTTGTAATATAGGAGTTTCCTCTCATAAAGAGACTGCAAGATGAGCAGTCCATTCTCAGGTACCCAGCAGAGCCCAGGCTTGATGTTTGGATGTTTGACTTGATGGCCTCTAAGACTTCTTCCAGCTCAAGATCCTGTAACCCTACAAAAGAGATGACAGTCATTTGGATAAATAAGATCTAATATGTTTGCTGAAAGAACATCCTTCTTTGTACTAACTTCATAAACATGGACGAGGAGTATTGTGACATACTGGATCCTGGAGTCAGAAAGGCCTGAGTTCCAGTCCTGCCTTGACACATATTGACTGTGTGACTTACACAAGTCATATAACCTTTCAGTGTCCTAGGAAACTCTTTAAGACTGGAAGTTACAGACAAGTTGCTGGTCCCCATTAGAACAAATTTTGAATGTGGGGGGTTCCCCCCAGCAGTCAGATTACAGGTTCCTATCAAGTAAATGTAGTGTCCTCCCTGGATTACTCTACACAAATTGCCCTCTCAGATTGAGTCTTCACGCTGGTTACCTCAGATCCAAGGAATTATGCAGGTCCACACTCCTCAAACTGGAGGTGGTAAGCCCCCACTGGTGAATTCACTTTAATATTCATCCAGGTAAAGCCTAAAGCAAAGGCTTTTCTGAAATGCCAAGGTACAGATAGTAACAACAAAACCTTAACCCACCTAGTACCAGACCAATACTCAGTGACAGTGTGCAATGGTCATGGCCAGAGAGTATAAGGAGAGAGAACCTCCCCCACCCACTCCAGAGTCAGCAGTCTGTTTTCTGGAGTGCCCATTTGTACTGAACAATTCTCTCCGATGGGTTCCCTGGGCTTACTCTTTGTCACAGCCCCAGCCTACTCCCTAGCTGCACTCTCAGTACCTGGGCTCTGTTTGGTCCCTGAGAATGGACTGCTCATCTTGCAGTCTCTCTATGAGAAGAGGCTACTCAAGGTGGAAACTACTCAAGACTGTCTCTTACTTACAGGCTGTGAATGTGGTTTATTAAAGTCTGAAAGGGGTGACATCCTCATGACTCATTATTTCTGTTATCCACTTCTTACATCCTGCAATTTCATAGGGTTGGGGGATAACAACTGAGAGAGTTCCCTGATACACCCCTAGATCTGGGAGCATGTGTGTGTTTATGTGTAAAGAGAGGGTTTTGGCCAGTTTGTCATCTCAAATGTGAAAGTGTGCTTGTAGGGGGAAATTGAGGCATCTGCTAGATGGCATTGCTAACCATGACTACAAATGATTGAGTTAAAATGTGTCATCTCCCTCCCTTGAAATCTTTTCAAAAATCTTCAAGAGTGTTCCCTGCTAACAATAAGTAGCTGGTAAATGAATGAACGGACCAAGCAATCACTGGCCCCAAATGATTGAAGATTCCATTCTCTCCTCCTTTTCTTTGGTTTCTATTATACACTATTATAATCCTTAAATTGTTTCTTGTGTCCATTGGTCTATTGCTCCCAATTTTAGTCACCCAAATAAGTTTTCCTTGAAATATAGACTATAAATATAGAAACTGAATAAGGGAGAAAGTCTCCATATGGAAATTTCAGTGTTTAGGAAGAGTTTTCTGCTTAGGCATACTAGACTCTATGGAATTTCCCAAAATAAGGAAACAATGAGGCCCTAAACAACCTAAAAATAACTGGTCTTGTTAGCAGCAATGTGCCAGCAGCTTCCTGGACCCCTAATAGACTGCCTGGTCAAATGGTCAGCTGCCATGTTTAACCCCAAGGGCTCTCAGGACTGGGAAGGGTAATGAGGTACCAGCAGGAATCAGAATGAGGCAATGTTTAGAGTAGCCTTTTGAAGCCTCTGAAAATTACCTTGTGCAGCCCTGGGAGGAGAAGCTAACCAGCCCTTGGAGGATTCCCAACAAAATGGCGGCATCAACAGAAAGCAATCTGGAATGCACAATGTGGGGAAATCAGGTGAAATTCAGGACTGGAGCATTTCTGAAGTAACGATAGAATCCTGGAATTTCAGAGTTAGAAGGGAAGGCAGCAACAATATAATGAAACCCAGACTCTTGGAAAGAGTTCCTTCTGCCCACCAACACAGTTTAGTAGAGAGATTGGGTCTAGTGTGCCTAAGCACATTTCTGCCAATGTTCAGCTTCTGACTAGGGGCATCCAGCCTTTGTATGAAGCTTGGAGGGAGGGGGAGAAGCCCCCAGAGTCTGAGGCAGCCCCTTCTACCTGTGGAGGGCTCTAATCAAAGCAATTCAACATTAAGTGTGTCAGGAAAACTTCATCCCTTCTAATATTATGTGCATCAGGTATCATTAAATGATATTAAATAATATTAATAATAGCTAATATTTATATGGAACTTTAAGGTTTGCAAAATGTTTTATTCCTCTCATATAGGGAAAATGAGGGAAACTGGAGAGATGAGCAGTGTGCCTCATTGATGATCATGTAATGCCAAGGGATCTAGCTAGAGTAAGGTTGAGGAAAGTCTACCCAAGCTGAGGGGTAGACCCCACCTGGAGGGTCTGTGAGGGCCCTTGGACAAGGATCACATTGCATAGGAACAGAGGGTGTGAATGGGCTGTGATCAGCATCACTGAAGGAAGGGTCCATGTTGGAAAGTCCCAGATTTATTAAAGTCTGAAGGTTTCAAAGTATAGAAATATTGAATATGATTATGTCTGCATATCTACTCAGAACAGGCACCTGTAACTTCAGCCACACAGATTCCGGCCCCTCTCTGCTTCAACAGAAGATCTTTTTGAGATGCCCATGCCAGCATCATCTCTAGAATTTATATAGCACTTTAAATTTTGCAAAGTACTTAATATATTTTATCTGTGAGGCATGTGCTATGATTAAATTCATTTTATATAGGAGAAAACTGAGACTGAGAAGTTAAGTGTCTCTTACCCAGAGTCACACAGTAAATGTCTGAGGTAAGATTTGAACTCAAGTCTTCCTGACTCCAAGTCCAATACAGTATCCATTGGGTTGCCGTGGTTAACCTGGTTTTGATCTTCTCTAAGCTTAGCTAGTCCTTTAAAGATACACAGCGCACTCCTGGCTCAGTTGGACTTCTCCTGATATCTTGCCCACTAACTGTGGTTTCCTGCCCCCTCGCCCCTGAGCGACTGAGGCTGAGCTTGGAGGCTCGTTCCTTCCTATACTCCCTCTTCACCATCTCTTCAGCTTCCATGGGTTCAATTAACATCTTTATACAAATAAATCCCAGATCTACACATCCAGCCCCAGTCTTTCTTCCGAGCCCCAGTCCAGTATCACGACGTGTGTACTGGATACTCGGAACTGGTTGTCTTGCAGGCATTTCAGAGACTAATGTCCAAAATAGAAATGAATAGCTTTTCTCCTTTCCAGACATTTCTGTTCCCATCAAGGGTACTGCTGAATTCCTTGATTCCTCAACCTCACTCACATCACATACTCAACCAGTGGCCAAACCTTGCCTTCTCTTTCTCATGACTCTTGGGTGGGTCGCCTTCTGGTCACTCACACAGCTGCACCCTACTTCAGGCCCTGGGGATCTTCTGCCTAATTGATTGTAACAGCCTCCAAGATTATCTCCCAGGTTTCTCTGCTCTCTCATCCATCTTCCCCCCAGTTGCCAAAGGAATTTTCCTCAAGTGTAGGCTTTGCTGCCCACTTCACCCCATCCCCTCCCCAAACCTCAGGACTCCAGGGATTGCTTCTCAAATCAGTCACAAAGTCTTCTTTGTGATCAAAAACTCATTGCAGTCTTCTCCCTCTCTTTCTTTCCACTCTTTCTACACACCCCTCCCCTCCCTTTATGATCCAGCTATACTGGTCAGCTTGCTGTTTGGAAGAGAGAAGGGTTCAGGGAAAATAATAACAGGGTCTGCTTTGGACATGCTGAGTTTGAGGTGTCTTCATGTCAAACAGGCAGTTATTGATGAAAAACTCTGAGGGGAGAAATTGGGATAGAGCCAAAGAAATGCAAGTCACATGCAGAGAGATGATCATTGAAACCCCTGATGAGGTCACCAGGAAGCAAGTATCAAGAGAAAAGAGAAGGAGGGTCAGGATAGAGCTCGGGGTTGAGATATGGAAAACGCCACAACAGAGGCTGATAAGGAGCAGTCCTACAGGTAGGAGGCAAATCTGGAGAAAGCAACATTCTGAAAACCCAGGGTGATGAGAGTATCCAGGAGAGGTCAGGCAATAATGTCCCATGCAGCCAGAGATATCTCAGAAACACAGATGACTTGAATCCAGGTTTTCCTGCCTCCCAGGCTGCTGCTCTCCCTAGTACATCATGCTGTTTCTACATCAGAGGATCCCTTCTTAAACACCTTCTCTTGATCCCGTGATCCCCTCAAGCTGCTGTCCATCCTTCCTTTCACAGCAAGATTCCTAGAAAATTCTTTCTACACTGAGTACCTCCATTTTCTCACCATAAACTCACTTCTCAGTTCTTTGCAATCTGGCTTCCTCCACTCAGTCCTTCCCTGAAACTTCACTGTCCAAGGTAACCAGGAATCTCTTCCTTGCCAAAGCTGGGGGTGTTTTTCTCAGATCTTCTCCTTGCCTCTCTGCAACACTTAAATCTGTGGACTGTTTTTTTCCTCCCTCACACCTTCTTTCCTTTCTAGGCTTCATCTCACCAAGTCTCAGTCACCTGCTTCCTTAGGACCACTGGTCTCTCTTTAGTTTTGCCTCCATTTGGGGTATAGAGCTGAGCCCATCACTTTTATTGTGGACTAGAACTTTGTGCTTCAACTGCTTTGTTTCCTCATTGTAGCTCCTCTTTATAGCTTCTCACTTAGTACATGTGTACATCCTTTAGCCCCCATTTATTTTAAGTCCTGGGATTAGATTTGCAAGATACTAAGCAAATAAATACATTCTTACAAACCTTCATTGAGTGCATTCCACCCTTGGCCAGGAGTATGTCATTCCTATATTTTCTTTCTTTAATTAAATGCTTTCCATTTAATGATAATTGATTTTCTCTCCATCCCCATGCCCCACCAGTGGGGTGAGGGGAAAATACTAAGCCCTTATAACAAATACGCAGTCATGCCAAACACATTCCTACATTGCTCATCTCTCCAGTTGAGAAGGGGACAGATACTTCAGCCCTGGTTCTCTGGAACTGTGGTCAGCTGGGGTGTTGATCTTTGTTAAGTCTTTCAGAGTTTGTCCTTACAACATGGCTGTTATTGAATAAATTGTTCTAGTTTTCCTCATTCCATCCTGCATCAGTTCATCCAAGTCTTCCCAGGTTTTGCTGAAACTATCCCTTTCATCATTTCTCATGTCACCGTAATTTTCCATTACATCTATAGGCAATAGTTTGTTCATCTTTTTAACAATTAATGGGAAATTTCCCATTCTGTGCCTCTACCAAGAGTTTTTATAAATATTTTTGTACCTGTGGGTCTTTTTCCTCTTTCTTAAAAATATCTTTGGGATATAGGCTAAGTAGTAGCATTACTGGGTGAAAAGAGAAGATTTTAGAGACTTTGGAGGCATGGTCCTAAATGACTTTCCAGAAAGACGACTCCAACAACAGTTCCCTTCTGTTCCTTTTCTCCCCTCGTATGAAACAACGCAAGCCACTTTCCCTTTTTTGTCAATGTTGCCAATCTGATGGATGAGAGGTGGAGCCTCAGAGTTGCTCTAATTTGCATTTTTATAATTATCATTGATTTAGAGAATTTTTCATATGACTATTCTCGGATTTTTTCTCTTGGAAAATTACCTATGCATATATTTTGACCATTTATCATAGTAATTTTGACATTTTCTAACCCCAACTTTGGATACCATTTTAGCTAGCTATTCACTTCCTGGAACAATTTTTCTACTCTAGTTACCTTGCCTTTAAAATGATGCTACCAGCCTCTGACTGAAAAAAAAGGAGAGTGAATTAATATGACTGAAAAACTGTTCTCCTTTCTGCCACCGTGCTCCCATAGCACTCTGCATCCCTGTAACGGCATACATGGCCTGCCTTCTGCCATCATCTCTTGTCTACATCTTACCCCCTCTATAGTACTGAAAGCTCAAGGCTAGGTAATCACCCCCAACATAGCACCTGACTCATCCTAAAATCTTAGCAAATATTTATTGAGTTGAACTGAATTCCTCAATTCTCCCTTGTAGTGCCAATGCGATACCCATAGCAGCGGCTATGAATATGCATGTGTATTTCCAGGGTAAATTCGCAAAATATAATAAACTCTCTTCCTCAAAGGCAAAAGAGGTAAGATTTAACAGGGTACATATCACTAATCCAGGAAGCTCCAAAGTCTTAAACTTTCTTTCTGTCAGGCCTCCCCACAAAAAAATTTGTCCCCCAGACAAATTCCTCCCTCTGCCCACTCACAGCTTGCTTCTCTCTGCTCTGCTCTGCCTGCTCTCTCTCCCTTCTCCCTGGGCAAGATCCTCCCAGTCTGAGCTCCATGTGACCCAGGTTTCATGGGACCACAGGCTCCATGTGTTAGGCCTATTAATGGGTGGGGAAGATCTTCCTATTCTACTAATATTACATCCCTGTATTAACCATCTTCATTATCACCTTTAAAATAATACTACCTTGTTACAAAGGTAGGGTTTTTTTGGGGGGCGGGCAGATTTTATCTTTCAGAAATTGTTAACTACAAATTCTGACTGTGGTTAAAGCTAATAAGAGAATATATGTTAAACATATGTTAATAAATTTATTAATATTAATATCAATTTATTCATTAATAATAATAATAAAATACATTAAAATAATTTGTCATTTTATGTGTAGCCTTCATGAAGGCTACACACATGTGAGGCATTCCTATTATGATATCATTCATATAGTAGATGACAAGAATGGATCAAGTTGTGGACTTGGAATTAGGAAGACCAGGGTTCAAGATATCACCTTAGACACTTAGTAGCCATCCCTGAGGCCATGGCTTGAAGACAGATTGTGATTTTCATTGATGTAGAAAGTTCACGGTCAATGTGATTGCATGTCCTTGTCATGGTGATGCATCTCAAGGGTCATCTGTGTAGTGGATAGACAGTTCTCCTTGAAGCCAGAAGACAAGTCTCACCCGACACAAACCAGCTGTATGACCCAGGGCACAGAGTGTAATTTCTCAGGGCTCTGGGCAATTCCATAAAATCACTACTTACTGAAGTTGTCAACCTTTATGGTAGAAATTCCAGCTCCAGGCTTTTTCCCTTTGTCTATGTCTATTGTCTTCTCCTCGGGCAGGCCATCTGCTCTCCCTCATATCCGCTATATATTTGGTTGGCCTACTTTTCTGGTCCTACAAGTCTATAATGACCCCCACCAGCTGCTAGGGCCTCCTACCCATGGGTACCCCCATGAATTCTATGTGTGGTATGTGACTATCTGTGTACTTTGAAGCTTCCTGAGGACAGGGACAGTTTGGATTTGAGTTTCGTTTCCTCAGTGCTTAAAGTAGTATATCGGATAAGAGGTGTGTTCAGGGAAGCTTAATACCTCTGGTTGAGGGCTGCTAAGACCTTTTCAGGGATGCTTTCCACCATGAGTGTCCACTTATTCCATCCAACTCTTACCTGTGGCTCTAAGAAGCTGTAACATGTGCATCAGCCTCACCCTGGGAACTATGTTGGTAGACAGGCTAAACCGGGTTGAGGGTAACAGAGGGATATCAAACCCATTGGTGAGTTAGGGGGTGTCCACCTCAAGCATGTGAAGATTTCCGCTGGTAGAATGGGCAGACAAGAACAATTTGTTCCAACGACCATGAAGGCAGCTGAAAGCAGATGATGTGGAGTGTTTAGAGCTTGGTTAGACATTGAAGACACTAAGGTCATCCACTGCATTCTGAGCCATCACTACTCATGTTGACTGTGTCCTGCTCCTGCACTCTCCTAGGGAAGAGAGTGAGGCCAACGACTATGTGCAACTCTGCCTCACTTAAATCCAATTTAGGCACAAGTCAAAAGGCATCACCCATACCATTGTACCATTTTTATCTATCTCAGAGACATGTAGTGACAAGCAAGTGATGAAGCATCAGGGGTGGATACAGTGGGAGCTGTAGTCACAACCCTGCACACAGGGTCATCTTCTCACTGGAAGCAGCAGTGGGATTTGGAGCCCCCTGGGTGTCTGAGCAGCCTTTTAAGGATCGCACTATACACCTCCTGTTATGAGGAAGGGACTAGAAAAGGTGATCTAAAAATTATCTGCTTATCCAACCCTGACCTGATTACTCCTGCAAGCTGGGAACCCACCCTGAGGTCAAAACGTAAGAAAAGGTTACAAAAACTTCCATGGAGATGATTCAGCACCAAGAAAGCACAGGTGTGCCATCAGCCAGCACCACAGCAAATAGAGAAGTCTGGGATAAATTCACTTATCTTGGCAGTACACTTTCCAGGGAAATCCACATAGATGGTGAGGTTGACATACACATTGTCAAAGCTAGTTCAGTGTTTGGGAGACTCCAAAGGAAAGTGTGGGACAAAAGAGATATCAGGCTGCTTACCAAACTGAAGGTCTACAGAGCCATTGTGCTGACCTCACGTATGTATGCTTGTGAAACCTAGACAGTCTACCAATGCCATGCAGGGAAACTACATTGCTTCCATCTGAACTGTCTTAGGAAGATTCTGAAGATCATCCAGGAGGATAAGGTATTGAATACTGAGGTCCTTTCTTGAGCTAAACTGCCAAGCATTCAAGCTCTACTGCAGAGAGCACAACTCTGATGGGCCAGTCACATTGCTCCAGTGCCAAACTTTTTGCCTAAAAGACTATTTTATGGAGAACTCACACAGGGTAAGCGCTCACATGGTGGTCAGAAAAGGTGATTCAAGGACATCCTCAAGGTCTCACCTAAGAACTTTGGAATTGATTGTGAGACATAGAAGATGCTGGCACAGGACCGCTCAGCATGATGGGCCCGCATCAAACAAGGTGCTGTGCTCTGTGAGCAAAGCAGAATGGAAGCAGCTCCGAAGAAATGGGAGATGCACAAATATAGAATCTACCCAAATGTTCGTATGTAGTCTTTATGCCTGACCTGTGATAGAGCATTCTGAGCTCCTATTGGTGTGATCAGCCAGTCAGACACACTGTGATTGGACTCTAACACCAGTATTTGGCACATATTAAGCACCCAATGAAGGTTTCTTCTTTCTTGTCACTTACCACACATCATCTGCTGTGACCAACTCATTCCTATCATGTGTGTCATTGCCTTGTTTCCCATTTTGGTTCTTGGATCATGGTGTTTCTGATGTACAGCCATATAGGGAGAACATCACCTGGAGAATCTTGGTGATGATCCAAGACTGGATCTTTGCCATGTGGGACAGCTTGGGACCATTGACAATGACTCTGTGACTTGAGGCATCTGAAATATATCCATTGACAGCCCATTCATGACTACTCCTACCACTTAGGAAGTACATGAGAGAGAGAGAGAGAGAGAGAGAGAGAGAGAGAGAGAGAGAGAGAGAGAGAGAGCACTCTGGCGCAATGGAAAGTGGTCTGGGTTTGGAGCATGGCAGTTTGAATCCCTTCCTTCTGGTTTGGCCTTGGCTACTCTCTGGTCCTCATCTCCCTTTTCCATGAAATGGGAGCGTTGGAATAAATGGTCTCAAAAGGTCCCTTTGTTGTGCTGTGTTCCTCCTGGCTAAGTTGGGTGCTCCAGCAAATAACTGGAGTCATCCTGAGACAGCCTTAGGTAATGGCTAGTTTAGAAGTGGTTTGAACTCTTGTTCCTTGAGTGCATCAATAGCATTTCTACACAGATACCAAGGTCAAGTTGTGAGAATGAGTAACAAACTTAAGGATGTGTGGACAGAGAGAGCTACAGTAAACAAGAGTCAACCTTTTGCCTTCCATCCTCCCAGCCCCCATCAAAAGTAAAATATCTGCAGATAGACTAAAAATATGACTGTAGCTTTAAAAAAAGTCTTTTATCATGAACCTGTCAGCTCTATGTATTAATGCCAGGTAAAAGCTTTCCCAGTGACATCCGTTCCGTCTTCCTCTTTTTCACTGAATAAATCTGTGCTCGGCATGTTCATGGGACAGGAGTACAATTTCTCATTTGTTTTGTATTCCCTTGGTTCCACTTAGTATTTCATATATCCTGGAATTACATTTTCCTCCAAAAAATACTTTTTAAAGATTCAGGTACATGTTTGGAGCATTTTAAAACCAAGATTCTGTGATTTTCTTGGCGTACAGGGCATATGTTTCCATGGGAAAGTCAGTGTTCTAAAAGAAGGAATTTTAGAAGAAAGCTTATGGCTCTCTGAAAGAAACTACTT
This sequence comes from Bettongia penicillata ogilbyi, assembly GCA_023548195.1. Classification (NCBI taxonomy): domain Eukaryota; kingdom Metazoa; phylum Chordata; class Mammalia; order Diprotodontia; family Potoroidae; genus Bettongia; species Bettongia penicillata. The sequence continues at coordinate 3,007,391 of JAJHZJ010000218.1, forward strand.
TTTCTAAGGTTCTAAGGAGGAAGGACTTGACATTTTCCTATTAGCATAGTGCCCACTTTCAGTCAGATTTCTCTTTGTGCCAAGGCAATACTGTTTCAAGGAGAATTTGACTTTTTGTAGTCCCAAGCTTCCCTGCTGAGCTCACCACCAAACCTCAGGGTCAGAGCACAGCAGAAGTGGCAGACAGCACAGAGAGGGAGTGACAGCTGACACAGTGGATGATCAAAATTGGGATCCAGAAAAATGTCAGCAATTGGCTGGATGAATGGGCTGGATTGAATAAGATGAAACTGAATGGGAATAAAAGTCCTAACATTTAGTAGACCCCAAGGATAAATAGTAGTTAAGGATGAGGGAAATTTAACTAAATCACAATTTGTGTAGCCTAATATGCCTGTCTAGGTAAAGTTAAAGTTAAAACACTACTCCCTCCCTCCTCTGGTCTCCACCTTTGAAATATGGGCATTGCTGGTCAATTCAAACATGGCCAACCTGTCTCTTCCCACTAAGCAGACCAGCTTAGGGCCCTCAACTCTACTCTTTCAGGGAGTTTTATTTGGGCATGTGTAAGAAGAGTGGGCAGTTAGGTGGAGCGGTAGACAGAACGTTGAACCTGAAGTCAAGTAAACACACCTTCTTGAATTCAAATCTGGCTTCAGTCAGTAGCTGGGTGACCCTGGGCAAGCCACTTAACCCTGTCGGCCTCAGTTTCTTCACATGTAGAGTGAGCTAGAGAAGCAAATGGCAACCCACACCAGTATGTTTGCCAAGAAAACCCCAAATAGGGTCATAAAGAGTCAGACAAGACAGAAATGACTAAACAGCAACAACTATAAATCTAAAGTTTTATGATCCTAAATTACAGAGAAGTAGAATGGAAGGAAAACTTTCTCAAAAATTAGAGCTCTCCGGAAGTAGAAAAGACCACCTTGGGAAGTAACTAAAGAAGGGCAGGCTGACCACATGTGGGGAATTCCTGTTCTGATTTGGGGGAGCCTGAAGGGCACTGAGGATCCTTCCAACTCTTCCAACTCAGGCATACTATGGGTCTGTGATTCGGAGAATGGTATGGAGCCCACAGGACACCAAGCTAGCAAGAGTTACTGTCGGCCTCCCTTTTAGATCTAGCCCAGGAGCTGTTGTCTTTGACCTCTTCCACAAACATCAAATAAACTGAACTGGACACAGTTATTTCCATTTTAGTCATTGATAACACTCACTGCAGTCTAATGAATCATGTGTTAATCCCTGCTGATCATGAATAATCTGTCTCAGTCCATAGAATGACCAGGCTGAATTGATCTCACAGTCAGAATTTATTTCATTGCCTCTTCCTGAGTTTCCCCTCAGTAACTAGTTCTTCTCAAGCTCAGAAAATTCTTAGCTTTGATTTAAAATTTATTTACCTAACTCTGGCTTCAACTGGACCTTTTGACTAAGAAAGAAAACATAATTCAATTCCATTCATCAAGCACCTACTATGTGTAAGGTGCTTCTAACCTGGAGAAACCCAGACACAGGAGAAGCAGATGCTCTCTTGGGAGCAGGAGAAGGGAAAAGGCATCATGTACACAAATGAATCCATTCAGATTCCCTACAGAAGCAAAGAGCTCCAGCCAATCTAGGAGGGTGACCGAAGACTTCTTGTCCCTTTTGGACAGAGAGACTGCATCTAAGGAGTCTGAAGCTACAAAAAAGGCAGGTGTAGGAACACTGAAAGGGGGGAAAGCCACTGAGAGGTGTTCCAGAGTGGAATGGGTGGGCTCACTTGTCAGGGGGTTCGCCTTCACCAGAGATGTCCAAGGAAAGCCTGAATGTTCTCTTGGCAGGTGTATCGCAGTGAGGACCTTTCAGGCATGGGCTGGACTTGGAGGCAGCTGAGATCCCTTCCTCCTTGGAATGTCTGTGAGTCTTCCCCCTACAATGACACCAGTTCATTCAGGGGCATCCTTAAAATAGAAAAGGTGTCGTTCTTGTGAACATCTCAGTGGAGTCTCACTCATGGCCCTATTACACAAACTTCATCTACTAGTGAGAGTAATTTCTGTTTCTGCTTCCTTCTAATTCCTTCTTGTACTAGACTCCCTATTATCTCTTCATTCTTCTACTTGCAGATGACCCGGTCTACTCTAGCTGTATTCAATCGTCTTTTTTTCATAAAGAATAAGGCGATCAAAAACGCTGCGAGTGGAGGCTGGGAGGCGGATGGGAATGAAAGGAATGTGTATCCCGAGGCAATTATCCAAAGGCAAGAATAACATTCTGAAAGTAAAATCCACCTGGTAAAAGACCAAAAGAAAGTGGTATCTTCCGTCAATACCTCCGTCATTTATCTTATTCAATTAGAGGAGTATTATGAGACAAAACAACCGATTGATCTCATTTCCCATCCTTCTTTCACTCATCAATTCATTCATTTCTTCTTTCACTTAGCAAATATTTGTTAAATCTAAGAAAAGGCACGTCTGCAGCGTAATCGCCTGTTGTTTCCTTGGTCTTAGCACGACAGCAATACCCATAAACTGTGTACGTGTTTGCCTGATGATTTGGTTTGTTATCAGTCTCTATTTGTAAGAAAAAGCAATTTTCAGCAACGTCCCGGAACTGTCTCATTTCCAGGTTATTACTTCTTCCATGCTGGAAGTGATAGGTAGAAAAAACATTTGCTGTGGCATTCTTTGCAGTTCCATTTTACCACCACCCCCACTCTTTTCACCCATCTCTAAGAGTTCAAGAATGTATTAACAAGTAGGCTGTGTCAGAGGTGAGATTCCCCACCACTGTCATCCTCTGAAAGTGGTCTCCAGCTGTAACCAAGACGGGGTCAAATAATTACCGCAAAGCTCAATCATTCCATTGTTTCCAACTCTGACTTAGAATCCTCGGTGCCTCTGTGTTTTTACCCAAAAAAGTCTTCGAGTCTCAGTCCGGCATTCCAAGCTTTCCACATCTGGCCTGAACTAATCTTTGGAATCTCTAGCCCATCTAACTGGCATCCTCTCTGGCTGGAATGCATCTCATCCTTCCCACGTTTGCATTTAGCCAAAATTCTCCTCTCCCCACTCATCTCAAAGGTCACACCCAGGAATGAAGCATCCTTGGTCTAAGTCATTTCACACTCATGTTGTATCCCTCAAATGTCATGCAATATGCTCTGTGCTGTCACATGCTATATTTATTTTGAGTCACACAAGATTTCATAACCTGAAGAATGAGCTCAGAAAATCACTTAGTTGTCAGCTTCCATGGGTTCAATAACCATCCATGCAGATGACTCCCCCAGTCTGGTTGTTCACACACACACACACACACACACACACACACACACACTTCTCCTAAGCTCCAGACCCTTACCACATGCTGGATAGCCTTGTCAGTAAGTTAGTAAACATTCACTAAGTGTGCCAGGCACTGTGCTAAATGAACACTGGGGATCTGTCCCTGGATGTCCCATGGGTACCTCATTCTCTGCTTGTACAAAATGGAACCCATGATCCTCTCCCCAAACCTTCTCCCCTTCCTAATTTCCCTTCGAATTTTAAGGGCTTCACCATTATTTTTGTCACCTAGGGTCTCTACTTAGGAATCATCCTCTCTTCTCTTCCCCTCCCCCATCCAATCAATAACCATGTTTCATCCATTCAACCTGTACATTTTCCATATCCATCCATTTCTCTCTACTCTTCCAACTGCCATTCTAAGGTCTAATACTGTTGAATCACCTTCCTTTATATTTTTTTATTAGTTTCTTTGAAATTCTTGACCTTTTCTTCTTCTGGACAAATCTTATAAAATAAAATTTCATAGAGGTAAATGTGAAGACTTGTTCTGCATACAGAAAGTCAACTTTACAAGTACAAGGAGGAGGGAATATACATAGCACTTGTTCTGAAAAAAATCTGGGTGTTTTAGTGGACCACAAACTCAATAGGAGTCTCCAGTAAAATAAGGTAGATTAAAAAAGTGAATGTGACCTTGGAGGGCATTCAGAGAGCCACAACTTCCAGGGACAGGAAGGAGATAATCCCATCACACTCTGCCCTTATCAGAGTTTGAAGTAGCATGTTCAGTCCTGGGTAACCCAGTTATAAAGGACATTGATAAGCTGAAGAGTGACCAAGATGGTGGCCAGTTTGGCTTGGAGTCCAGTTGAAGTTGGGGATGGACAAGAGATGACTCAAGGGTATGTGAATACCATCTTCAAGTGTTTGAAGTGCAGTATATGGAGAAGGAATAAAATACGTTCTGCTTGTACCTGGAGGACAGAAGCAGGATTAAAAGGAATTGCAAAGAGGAAAACTAGGTAAAATTGGAGGCCTCCAAGAGGTGGATGGGCTACTTTGAAGGGAAGGGCTCCCCTCAACTAGGAGGGTTTCTAAGCAGAAGCAGGGATTCTCCAATGGGTAACTCTTTGTGGAATAGTTGGGACCAGTCCCCAGGCCTCACTCTCATCATCTACAAAAGGAGAACAAGGTACTGAAAGATCACCAAGGGCCCTTCCCAACCTTCATGGAATAATGACTACTGAGAGCTTCCTTAAAGTATTACTTCTCCCAAGGCTGTCTGCATTTTATCAGGGGGCAGCCCTGTCTTTGGCAAAGGAATGAATCTGTAAAGATGAAATGTAAGGTACCTCTCTAGGGAGCTATTTGTGGATAAGCACAGCTATGGTTTGGGTTCTGGAATTCTTCAGATCCACCACTGAGGCTTAAGTCTTTTATAATGGGTTCTTGGGAAGAATTCTTAGCTCTTTACAACTGATGAATTTGGTAACAATTCCAAATCAATCTCTTCCTATAAATTCCATGCCAAAGGTGCTTTTGCGTGTCTAAGGCACTCTAGCAATGCTAAGAAAGTCCAGTGCTCTCTTGCCATCTTCTTAATTCTGTGAGTTTGGGTCCCTGTTGTCTGTTCAAGTTGTTTTTCCGGCCTAAAACTGTTCTCTCTGGTAGAGAAAAATGAAAGCAAAGAAGAGCTGGGTAAATCCTGTGGTCTCTGCTGTCCATTTTATGGACATTTATTAAGCACCTACTGTGTGCCAGGTGGCATGATATTACTATAGCATGTATATAGAGAACTGGCCTCAGTGTGAGGAAGAGGGTGGACTCTCACCTTTGAGCCATCTTGTCTATGTGACCCTGAATAAATATGTGACCCCTAACCTCTCAGGGCCTGCAGCTAATTCTCTAAGGAGCCATGCAATGCCACCTTATGTTGGTAGAAGGGACGTCTTCATTGGGAGCTCTTCATACCAATGAAATCACAGGTCCCACCTAGAGAAAATGTCCAAATGACGGTGCTGGTGATGGGAATATATGCCCAGCTTCAAGGAGCTGTCAGCGACACATCATGGTTGGGCAATCTTTTCTGAATAGGGAGCTCTCTATGTGCCCATGGACACTGGTCCTCCCTTGATGTATGGGAACTGGCACATGGGTCCTAGCACCCCCCCGGCCCAAAGTGCTCTTCAGGCAGTTCAGTACAAATTCCGCCACTGTGATCCCCATCCTTACCCTTCTGAATCCTGTACTAGGGAGGATCTGGACGTTTAACCCTCTCCATCCCTAGACCCAGGAGGCTGTGACTGTGCAGGGAAGAGTGAACTGGAGTTCTAGGGGAAAGTGAACACCGTCTTGATCCATGGAGGGTTGTTTTGTGAATGGAAGGGGAAGACATGAAAGGATGAGAAAGAAGAAAGTCTCATTGGGCAAAAGATGCCCGTTGGGTAGGCTGCACCAGGGGATGAAGCAGACTGGGGTGGGATAGGCTCAAAGCCAACGTTGGTATCCAGAAGCCAGGCTCATTGTTGCTGTGATTGTTGTACTAATTTAGCAATATGTACAATGACCTGGCATGTACCTGAGGTAAAGACCTCTGAGGCCCCTTCTGAGAGTCAGGGTATGGAGCTACCATTTGGGCTTCAGCCAGACCCTGCCATTCACCCCCATTCAGACTGATGGAGGTGGTATCATGGCTGTGCAGGTAGGGGATCTACATCCAGTTCCCTAAGAAGGGAATCACTTCCTGCCAGGCATCTAATCAAATTGAATCAGGCAACGGCACAGGAGAAGGGGTTCACAACTTCTTCCTCTACTTGTTAGAGAATTAAAGCATCAATAATTCCCTTTGTTTGGGAAAAAGCATTCCTGAGTAAGTAACATTTTCCTCAGTCTTTTGACGTGGACCTGTGATTCCATGACTGTAGAAAGCAGCCAGCTCTGTGGTGAGGAAGCACCATTCCATGCAGGTCAGGGCCTGTTCTATACCTTACAGTCCTGGAGAGTTGTCTGGGGCACCTGAGTATGTGTCTGAGGTAAGACTTGAACCCAGGCCTTTCTAACTCCACTTCCTGCTCTGTAGCCCCTCTGCCATACAAACTGGACAATGGAATGTCTAAGCAATTGCAGAGTTCTCCACAAGCACGCTCATCCTAGGAGAGTCTGGTTCTCACTTGGCACTTACCGTAAGGAATTCTATTAATTAGCACCTTTGCCTTGTGGAGTGCAGAGGGTAGGAGGCAAAATGAAGCCATCTCCTTGAATGCTGTGACTGTGAAAAATGCCCCCGATTAGTCTCCTTGTGACAAGGAGCTGCAGAAGCATCGGTAAGGAGCGCATAAATGTAAACCCGTTGCTTTTATCAGTGAGGTGGACAGCAAATGTCTGATCCTAGAGCACAATGGGACTACAACTGGAATACAACTGGATTTAGTGGCTTTCTTCAAAGATAAAGAAGGCAGTGTAGAAAAGTACCAGAAATTATTTATAATTTATTTTATTAAATCATTTATGATTAAAATCATTTATATAGAATTATATATTCTATATAATAGAATATATAATATATATTAAAATCATTTATATAGAATTTATATGTAGAGGAGAGAGAGAGAGAGAGAGAGAGAGAGAGAGAGAGAGAGAGAGAGAGAGAGAGATCTACATAAAATTTATACAGAGAAATGAATGGTGGTCTCAGGCTACATTAAATACACGTATTCCCAGACCTGGTCAGAATCACTCCATAATTGTGTCTCTCTGTTCAGTCTAGCAAACATGGATTAAGCCCCTACTATGTGCTAGATACTGGGAATTCGAAGCAGGTCCTGACTGTAAAGAGGCTAGCTGCTGCAGGTTAAGTACACACCTGCAAGGTAATGGGATAAATGGTGAGAACTGTCACATGTGTGGGAGTCAGGAAAAACTTTGGAACCAGCCAGCAGAGATGAGAAGAAACAAGGATTCTGAAAAGGGAAAAGGAGGACTGAGATCCTTCTAGAAATTCAGTGACAGTTATGCCAATTCCCAGAGGCATGTAAAGTGTAAGAAGAGGAGGAACACAATTTAAGGATGGCACCATAGAGGGTCTTCTAGCTGGGAAGAGGAGTTTGCATTTCATCCTGGAGGCAAGAGGGAGCCAGCTTTTGGACTTGTGAACAGCATGACTGCACCTGTGCCTTGGGCAAATGATTGGGAAGGTCTGAGGAGGTCAGATGGGGAGAGGGGGCAAAACCGAAGCAGAAACCTTGGGATTGTAGACCCTCCGTTTAGAGGCAGTGAGACCTACAGACATCATCAATGTCCTCTTTTAACAGATGAGGAAACTGAGGCACAGAGGAGTGAGGCAAAAGATTCAGAGTCCTTTGCAAACCCTGAAGTTCCATGGAAATAGTATTCATTATCATTGCTATGATTATTGCCCAAAGAGACTGCGATTGGAGCTCAGGTGTGGAAGATGCCACAGCCATTGTTCATTCCATTTCTCCCCACACCTCAGTCTGGTCCGGCTACCTAGTTCAGCTGAGAGGGACTGAGTTCAGAATTAGGGTGGCTGGCCAGGTCATTGAAGAGGCAGCAATGAATGGGAGAAATGCTACGGAGGCCAACATGGCAAAGGGTCCAACTTGGTGGGTAAAGGAGAAAGAAGACTTAAGAAGGACTCCAAGGTTCTGAAGCTGCCTCATACCACTTAGTTCATCTCCTACCATGTACAGAGTGGGGTCTATTGTCTTTGCCCGATTGCCAGAGAGGTCCATGGCACAAAAAAAGGTTAGGAACTCCTACCTTACACTGAGACAAAAAGGAATCTTGATTACCTCAAAGAGCAACATATTTTTTTAAATTACCAAATTGTTTGATTGTCCAGAATGCTCATTATAAACATAAAAATACTATTCCATGTGGCTCACTACTGCTTCCCATATGCTTTTGTTTAGAAGCTGCCTTATAGCAGCTAGGTTGTGAAGAATGTAGCCTGCTGCTCCTAGAGTCAAGAAGACCAAATTTCAAATATGGCCTCATCTGTGAGACCCTGGGCAAGTCATTTCACCTGTCTGCCTCAGTTTCCTCATCTGTAAAATGGGGATGATGCTAATAGCACCTACCTCCTAGGACCATTGAGAAGACCAAATGGGATAGTCTAAGTAATCTTTTTTTAAAGCACTATCTTCTTAGCTATTTAAATTTAACTTTTATCAGAACCTACAATGTGAAAAGTGAGAAGTAGTGTGGCATAATAGATAGAAAGTTGGACAGGAGGACCTGGTTGTAAATCCTGACAATGACATGCTTTCTGTGCCCCTAGGAAACTCTCTTAAGACCATATATGTCTTTTTTAATTTTAATTGGTCTCAATTCACAAGCATTTCTTTCTTTCTCCCACTCCCCGGCTGGAAAAGAAAAAGAAAAAGAACACTTGTAACAAATATGCTTAATCAAGAAAAACAAATTCTCACATCGGTCATGTCCAAAACTGTTTCACTGTCCTCTGAGACATCTGCCTCTTTGGCCAGAGGGGGTGGCACACTTCATCTTCAGTCTCTTGCTTTCTCATTCAAAGTTGTCCTTTATAATATTATTGTATGACTTAGCTCCTAGTTCAGCATCAACCTATAGAATACCAATTTTATCATTTCTTATGGCACAATATTACTTTCGTGTACCATGATTTGATTAGCCATTCTCCCGTATGTGGGCACCCTTTTAGTCTCTAATTTGACTTTGCTAAAAAGCTGTTGTAGGGGAGGAGCCAAGATGGTGGAGTAGAAAGATTCACATATGCTAGCTCCAAACCCACAGCCCATAAAATACTTGTAAAGAAGAACTCCCAACAAATTCTGGAGCAACAGAAGCCACACAACAATGGAGTGGAGGAGATTTCTGTTTCAGAGAGACCTGAAAAATCAACACCAAAGGTCTATCACACACCAGACCCGGAACCAAGCCAAGCCCTGCCTTGGCTGCATGGCACTGAGAGTAGCAGATCCAAGCAGGCTTCAGGGACGGAATCTCCAGCAGCTGCACAGGTCCATCCACCCACAGACACCAAAGGTTAGTGAGAGAGCCTGTCTGCCTGTCCAAGAGGGGAGTGGGGTGTCCCCATAACTCAGGCCCCCTCAGCAGGGAGCAGCAGAGGCCCAGAGGACAGGGGCTCCCAAAGCAAAAAGGAGCTTGGATCCATTATTGAAGGTTTCCACATAAACCCCCTGAGGGAACTGAGCCCCCACCTGAGCAGCAGTACTTAATCTCTCACTGAATAGCAGCCCTGCCCCCACTGAAAGCCCTGAGGCTGGGGAGCAGCATTTGAATCTCAGACCCCAAGCACTAGCTGGGCAAATCTGGAGGTCAGGTGGGTGTGGAGAGGAATCTCAGAAGTCAAGTAACCAGCTGGGAAAATGCCCAGAAAAGGGAAAAAAATAAGACCATAGAAGCTTACTTCCTTGGTGAACAGATATCTCCTCCCTTTCTGATGAGGAAGAACAATGCTTACCATCAGGGAAAGACATAGAAGTCAAGGCTTCTGTATCCCAAACATCCAAAATAAATATTCAATGGGCTCAGGTCATGGAAGAGCTCAAAAAGGATTTTGAAAATCAAGTGAGAGAGGTGGAGGGAAAAATGGGAAGAGAAATGAGAGAAATGCAAGAAAAGCATGAAAAACGGGTCAATACCTTGGTAAAGGAGACCCCAAAAAATGCTCAAGAAAATAACACCTTGAAAAATAGGCTCACTCAATTGGCAAAAGAGGTTCAAAAAGCCAATGAGGAGAAGAATGCTTTCAAAAGCAGAATTAGCCAAATGGAAAAGGAGGTTCAAAAGCTCACTGAAGAAAATAGTTCTTTCAGAATTAGAATGGAACAGATGGAGGCTAATGACTTTATGAGAAACCAAGAAATCACCAAACAAAACCAAAAGAATGAAAAAATGGAAGATAATGTGAAATATCTCATTGGAAAAACAACTGACCTGGAAAATAGATCCAGGAGAGACAACTTAAAAATTATGGGACTACCTAAAAACCATGATCAAAAAAAGAGCCTAGACATCATCTTTTAAGAAATGATCAAGGAAAACTGCCCTGATATTTTAGAACCAGAGGGAAAAATAAATACTGAAAGAATCCACAGATCACCTCCTGAAAGAGATCCAAAAAGAGAAACTCCTAGGAACATTGTGGCCAAATTCCAGAGTTCCCAGGTCAAGGAGAAAATATTGCAAGCAGCTAGAAAGAAACAGTTCAAGTACTGTGGAAATACAATCAGGATAACACAAGATCTAGCAGCTTCTACATTAAGGGATCAAAGGGTGTGGAATAGGATATTCCAGAAGTCAAAGGAAAAGGAACTAGGACTAAAACCAAGAATCACCCACCCAGCAAAACTGAGTAGAATACTTCAGGGGAAAAAATGGTTTTTCAATGAAATTGAGGACTTTCAAGCATTCTTGATGGAAGGATGAGAGCTGAAAAGAAAATTTTGACTTTCAAACACAAGAATGAAAAGAAGCATGAAAAGGTAAACAGCAAAGAGAAGTCATAAGGGGCTTACTAAAGTTGAACTGCTTACATTCCTACATGGAAAGACAATATTTGTAACTCTTGAATATCTGAGTAGTTGATGGGATTACACACACACACACACACACACACACACACATACACATGTGCATGCACACACAGACACAGAGAAACACAGAATGAATTGAATAGGATGGGATCATATCTTTAAAAAATGAAGTTAAGCAGTGAGAGAGAAATGTATTGGGAGGAGGAGAGGGTAAAATGGAATGGGGCAAATTATCTCTCATAGAAGAGGCAGGTAGGAGACTTTTTAGTGGAGGGAGAAGGAAGGGAGCTGAGAGAAAAACATGACGTTATCACATTTGACTAAAGGAAGGAATAAAATGCACACTCATTTTTGGTATGAAAAACCTGTCTTACAATACAGGAAAGTGGGGGAGAAGGGGATAAGCAGGGTAGGGGGCATGATGGAAGAGAGAGGCAATGGGAGGAGGGAGCAATTTGAAATCAACACTCCTTGGCGGGGGACAGGATCATAAGAGAGAATAGAAGCAATGGGGGGCAGGATAGGATGGAGGGAAATATAGTTAGTCTTACACAAACATGGACTATTATGGAAGTCATTTGCAAAACTACACAGATATGGCCTTTTATTGAATTCCCTGCCTTCCCAAAGGGAATGGGTGGGGAGGGAGGGAATGGGGAGAAGTTGGAACTCAAAGCTTTAAGAACAACTGTCGAGTATTGTTCTTGCTACTAGGAATAAGAAATACAGGTAATGGAGACTAGAAAGTTATCTGGCCCTACAGGACAAAAGAGAAGATGGGGACAAGGGAAGGGAGGGATGACAGAAGAGAGGGCAGCAGATTGGTGATAGGGGAAATTAGAATGTTCAGTGTATTGGGGTGGGGGGAGGGGACAAATGGAGAGAAAAATTTGGAACCCAAAATTTTGTGGAAAATGAATGTAAAGTGTTAAATAAATAAATTTAACTTAAAAAAAGCTGCTGCACAATATTTTCTAAGTACAAATTCTTTTCCTTAAGTCATGAAAAAGGTGACTTGGGGACATTGTTCCAAATGGCTTTCCAGAATGGCTGGAGCAATTCACATCTCCATCAACAGTGCTTTGATGTCTTTGTTTTTCCACAGCCCCTACAATGTTTGTCATTTTTCATTTTTCTCATTGTTGTCAAACAAATGATATATTGTGGAAACCCAGAATTGCTTTAATTTGCAACTTCCTGAAAATTAATAACTTGGAACATTTTTGTTTATGTGACCGATGATAGCTTGGATTTCTGCTTTTGGCAACTGCCTTTCTGTACTCTTTGACCATTTATCAAATGCAGAATAGTTCTTATTCTTATGAAATTCAATCAATTCTTTATATATCTTGAAAATGAGACCTTTCCCAAAGATCAGAGAACTTTATCCCAATTAACTGTTTCACCTCTAATTTTAACTACCTTGATTTTGTTTATTCAAAAGCTTTTTTAACTTTTTGTGCTCAAAATTATCCATTTTATCTTCTGTGATTCTCTCTTTTACCTATAGATTCAGAAGGAAATTTCTTCATTATTTCTCTAATTTATTGAGGATGTGACCTTTCAATGTCTAAGTCATGTATACACTTGGAGTTGATCTTGGCACGTGGTGGAAGATATTGATTGAAATATAATTTCTGCCACATTACTTTCCAATTTTCTCAGCAGTTTTCATTGAACAATGAATTCTTACCCCCAGGAATTTGAGTTTGTCAAACACTAGGCTTCTAGGTTTTCTTGCTTCTGTATATTGTGTACCTAATGTGTTCTAATCATCCATCTCTATTTCTTTTTAACCAATATCAAATCATTTAGACAATTACTGCATTGTAGCATAGTCTGACATCTGGTACCATCAGGTCCTCTTCCTTCCTACTTTTCTAGAGTAATCCTTCAGTACTTTGATTGGTATGGAATTCAATAAAGTTAGGTAGTTTTGTTCTGTTTGCTATGCTGGTTCAGCCCTTCCATGAGCAATTAATACTTCTGCAATTATTCAGGTCTATATTACCTCGAAGAGCATTTGTAGTTATATTAATATAGTTCTGTTTCTTAAGTAGGCTCCTAAATATTTTATACATATAAAAATTTATTTTAAGTGGAATTTTTCTTTCTATTTCTTCCTGCTAGGTTTTGTTGGTAATTTACAGGAATTCTTGATACACAGTAAGCACTCAGTAAATGCTTGTTGAGAGACTGACTAATAACATTCTCTCTCACCTTGGAGCTTTTGCACTGGCTTCCCCCTATGCCTGGGATGCACTCCCTCCTTATTTAGAATCTCTGGTTTCTTTCAAAACCCAGCTCAAAAGCCTTCTCCTACATGGGGACTTCCAAGATCCCCTCAATCAAAAATTGCTTTTTATTTACTTCTACTTAGAGTTACAGCATCTGGCACATAGTAGGCACTTAATAGATGCTTCTTGATTTGAGTATTGACTGACTTGTCTGAGTACATGCTGTTGTCTGGTATATAGTAAGTGCTTAATTAATACTTCATGATTAATGGATTATCGAAGGTCATTTCTTATCTAAACTCTGTGCCCTGACACATGGCTGAGTGTTGTACATTCAGTAGCTGTTTAATAAATATCTGTCATTGAATCAGCCTGAAAGTTTAGCTGAAAAACCTGTAAGTTCTTGAGAGTCTAAAGTGTTTCCAGGATGAAACCTCTAGGGGAACCCCGACTATGCAGCTGGCCTGACTAAGACTCGCTTGTTGGTGCACTCTTTCCACAGATCTGCCCCCCAGACTTGGTTGTGTTCCTGGCTTGCACTAGCCAGAGGCTCAAGGAGAGGCTGCTGAAGAGAGCAGAACAGCAAGGCAGACCTGACGACAATGTGAAAGCCACCCAGAGGAGGCTAGCCAACTTCAAGCAGAATGCATCACCCTTGATCAAATACTTCCAGGAAAAGGGGCTCATCATGACCGTAAGTGTTTCACAACAAGCAACAACACTGCACCACAAGTTGTGTTCCAATGGTTCAGCTTCCTCGGGCTTTGGAACCCCCTTTGTTTAAAGCTGGTTCGATCTGATCTGTGGTCTATCAAATGGCCAAGCTCAAAGCTGATGTGTCTGTGCTGACTTGTCGTTCCAAGGCGATGATGAGGAAAGATACTTCTTGTGTTAAGTGAACTGGTTAGTAAGTGCCTACTGTGTGACATGAGGCAGGGGATGGAAGATCAGTGTATTGACCTAAAAAGATAGGATTCCATGGTTAGAAGTCATTCTCTGGGTGCTGCTGTTCAGTTGTTTGTCCAGCCATGTCTGACTCTATGACCCCATTTGGGGTTTTCATGGCAAAGACAGTGGAGCAGTTTGCTATTTCCTTCTCTAGCTCATTTGACAGATGAGGAAACTGAGGCAAACAGGGTTAAATGACTTATCCAAGGTCACATAGTTAGTAAGTGTCTGAGGCCAGATTGGAACTCAGGTCTTCCCTATGCTAAGCCTAACCCTCTCCACTGCACCATACAGTTGCCCCATTCTTTGTGAATAGGGTACAAAACCCCAAGACTCTCCTCTCTGGCTATGAAAAAGGGATAGATAACTTTCAAGAAAAATTGGGATTTTTACTGGCCCTGGGTTACTACCTAGTGGTCAGTGCGGAGTTGGCCTAGTCACCTGAAAGAGTTAATGCGATGGTCAGGATCTAAATTCTCTTTAGACATGACTGCGCATCACAGTGCACAGGTCTTATTCTTTCTGTGCCCTGCTGAAGGTTAAGGAGGTGGTAAGAAATTCACTTCTGATTAAATTTGTTATTAATTACAGACATTTACTCTCTGCCTCCTCCCTCCCCTGACCCAGCTGATCAATTAAGAGAACAAATGCACGTAAGCAAGAAAAGCAGCTTCCCATCTGACCATGTCTAGAAACGCCTCCTTCTCCTGGCCTCATGGTTAAATAGTTATGTTTGAATGGAATCCACCCACTGTCTCAAGGAGTGCGTGTGCAAGGGGAGGACCAAGGCTGCCTCCTCAGCACTGGTCCCAGGCCATCCCTCATCTAGTGATCATTTACAAGCATGAAAGGAAGGGCAGAGCCTGCAGAAAGGGTCAAGGAGAGAGCGCTGATCTCAAACCTGAGTCCACTCCTCCCTCTGGGCATGTCATGAAGTCTTCCTGTGTCCTGAGCCAAATCCGTCAGGCCCCAGAACATTGCTGGTCTGTGCTGTACATGGCATCTATCACCAAGAGTTCCTCCTACCCCACCCAAGTCCCAAGGACAGACCATTATTCCCTCCCCTCCCCTCTATCCCCACACTCAAATTGAGAGGCAGCATGACATGACTGCTAGAGTTCTGGCCAGCCCCGATGTCCCTCCTGTATACATAATCTCATTTGTTAACATGAAGAGTCTGAAGGGCTGCCTTGTGTCTGGTCCTAAAGCAAGGATTTGTCATCCTTTTTGTGTCATGGATCCCTCTAGAAATCTTGAGATTCCAGGGAACCCTGTCTCAAAAACATCTTTTTGAATCTCTGAAGGAAATGCTAAATTTCAATGAGAAATTGGTGAAAAAGGAGTAATTTTCACATGCAGCCCCTAACTGTATCTATGGTCCCCTTGAGGTTCCTGAACCCCAGGCTAAGAGCTCCTGCTCTAAGGGGAAAATGTAGACTTGATGTTAAGAAAGGCTCCCTCACAACGAGAGCTCCCCAGAAGTGGAAGAGACTGCATAGGAGGTGGGGGATTCCACTCACTTTGTTTCTAGGCACCAGAATGTGGAGCATGCTGAGAGTGAATGTAACTTCTGAAGCATTACAGCTGGTTTTAGCACTTAGTTAACAAGAAAGGCACTCTTTCTGCCCTCTGTAACTCACTCAGCCCTGCCCTGTTCTCATCCCCAGCAACAGCTTCCCAATATCCCAAGGTCCCCTCTTTTCTCCTTTCCCCAGTCTTGGACTGAAGCCTTGCCTCATCATCTGAAATGTCCCAGCACCACAAGTGCTGGTTATGGCTCTGGTAGGTTTCCTCCCACTGCCCAGATGAATGCTTGTTGATTTTGCTGTAGATGAGATCCTTGCTCAGGTAGACTAGATGTCCACTGAAGCCCCTTCCAACCCTGGAATTCTGTGATTTCTAGGTTGCAACACATTAGATAAGCAGCATAAAACATCTGAGTTGGAGCAAAGATGGAGCACAGATTACCTCCTCAGCCATGGAAGTGGAGCCATCTTAGGAGATGGGGTCTTTATGAGAAATGGCGTGGCGCTGAGGTAATGCCACTGACCTAAGAGTGGGGTAGACCTCACTTGTAATCCCAGCTTTGCCCTAACTAGCTGGACAATCTTGAGGAAATTTCTTCATCTCCTTACCTTCAAACCACATCGATGAGCAAGCATGTATTGCAAAGGTGAAAGAGAGTCAGTCTGCTCTTGAGAGCTTACATTCTATCAAGGCAGATGTCACATGCATACAAGAGTATAAAAATTAGATAAAACAACCAAAATACAATGAATTCCTCATTTATAAAATGAAGATAGTAGACTAGATAATTTTCAGAGTCTTTTCCAGCTTAAAAATTCATAGGATCAGAGATTTACAATTAATCTGGAAGGACTCTGGGAGTCATTGAGTCCAACTCCCTCACTTTGCAAAAATGAGACACTGAGACCCAGAAAGGTTAAGAGACTTGCTTAGGACCATGAGCTGGTGATTATCTGGAATTTGAATCCAGGTCTTCCTGACTCTGTATCCAGTGCTCATCACTATACTGCCTCTAATTTTTTTCCTTCTTTCTCTAATTTGCTTATGATGTGGCCCTTCGTATTTTGCTCATGTATTCATTTGGAGCTCATCTTGATATAAGGTATGAGTATTGAGCTAAATCTAATTCCCCCATCCTGCCATCGAATTTTCCCAGAAGTTTTTTTGTAAGATGGTGAATCCGTATCCTAGGAGCTGGACTCTGTGCCTACTGGACACCACTAGGATTTTCGATTCCTTCACTTCCATATGCTGTGTACATAGTCTGTTCCACTGATGGATCTCTGTTTTTTAAGTAGCATTAAATGGCTTTGAGAATCATGACTTTGCAGACAAGTTTGAGCTCTAGCACTGCTCGTTCATTTCCCTCATTTCCACTTCTTTTCAGTATTTCCCATGAGATCTTGATCTTTTCTGTCTCTCTATGAATGTCCTTCTTATTTTTCTATAGTTCTGTGGTCTTTTGACAGTTGGATTGGTATGGTAGAGAATGAGCAAATTAGTTTAGAGAGGATTGCCATTTATATGATATCAACTCAGCCTACTCATGAGTAACTAAGATTTTGCTAATTATTTAGGTGTGTTTATTCTGTAAAGAGTTGTTTATAATTGTATTTATATAGATTTTATGTGCATCTTGGCAAATAGACTCCCAAGTATTTTATATATATTGTAGCTATTTTAAATAAGATTTCTCTTCCTGCTGGGTTTATTGATATTATACCAAAATGCTGATGACTTGAGTCAGAGGGAAGTCAGCAGAGCCAGAAGAATAATTTGTCTGATAACACTGATATTATAAAAATGAACAATTCTAAGAACATAAACTGATGGAGAACAAAATAAACAGAATCAGGGGAACAGTTTACCCAAGAGCTGCCCTGTAAAGATAGACTGGAAGGTGGAAAAGTCATGGTCAATCCAATAGCCATGCGCGACTCCAGAAGACTGGCAAGGAGCTGTTCTCAGAGAAAGACTGAGAAGTGTGAAGTGAGAGGAAGACAGCTTTTGTGTAGAGCCAGGGAGGCACTTCCACAGTGGCACTTAATAGTGTTTATTGATTGACTATTGGATTTTTAAAAAATATTTCTATAAGAAGGAGAAATTCTATTGAAGATCCATTGATGATTTCATAAGTCTTATATATCAAAATTCCATTTTAACCTTGAGCAGATAGAATTTTATAGCTGAAAAAATAGACCGTTCAGTCCAATTCCATTTTTCTATAGATGGGAAAGATTTTAGCCTCCAGTTCATGGCAGAGGAGAGTCCAATATTCATGTCTCTCTGAGGCTCCGTTATTTTTCATCTCTAAAATAAGCAACCTGGATTAGAGGACCTCTGTGTCTTTGTCTGTGACCTTCCCTCTGTGTCTGTGACCCTAAGATCACATAACCCCAACAGGAATGGTGCTTCTTCTACCATATCCTAGGAAAGATATCTAGGAGGAAAGATAAATACAGAAATGAGAGGCCCCAGGTGAAGGGGAGTTTCTCTCTAGTGTTCACTGTCCACAGAGACGTTATCTCTTAGTTCCACCTTCTAAAGGAAGCCTTTTCCAGTCTCTGAATTCTGGTGCCTTCTCTCTGGTGATTATTTTCTATCTACTCTGCATATGGCTTGGTTCTACAGAGTTGCTTGTGTGTCATCTCCCCATTAGACTGAGAGCTCCTAAGGCAGGGATGGTTCTCTAGCCGCAAGCCTCATGTCTAGCACACAGTAGGTACTTAAAAATGCTTTTTGAGCAACTAATTAATTTTTTAAACCTTATCCAAGGAAGTGATGTGGCAGATTTGGTTTGATAAATGTTCAAAATATTGTAGTTAAAAATAAAGCTTTGGATAACAGGGAAGAGGGAATTTTTTTCTTTATTTAAAATAAACTTATTAGCCCTGAATTATGCAATTGAAGACAAAGAGAAGGGAGAGCACATTTGTTTCTGCAAACAGAGATGCACCTTCCTCAGGCAGAGCTGGGGTTTAATTGGTATTTCCAAGGCTGAAAGGCATCACCACCGGGCTTTGGCAGCTGCTCCCCCCCCAGCTGCTCTTGGCCCCACGCAGAGGACATTACAGAAATGGATGCATGCTGGCGAGGGCTAATTGACTGATGTTTTGCTGGGAAGTAAAATGCTTCGCCTCCAATGGAACAAGTCCACAGGCTGCAGGAGTTGTAACAAGCCCACCAGCTCGGAGAGAAACGCCCCTATTATGGCAGGGGGACATTGCATTGAAGGGTCACCTTGTGCTGGGGGCAGAGCATGTCCTGGGGCAAAGCTCCAGGAAACAGAGTGCAGAGAATGATCCAACCTGGAGCTTGGGGTGCACAGAAGGGCGCAGGGTCTAGACAGGCCTCAGCCCAGGCTCTCAAGGCATTGAGTCACAGAAGGTTCTCTTCACATCTGTTGCTCAGGTCCCATCACTTCTGACTCTCTCTGGTTCAGATTCCATCTCTGAGGGTCATCATTTGGCGAGGGGTCTGACAGAGTCTGTAAAATGGGCAGGATGGAGGAAGGGGACTATGAAGTCCCTTCTCATTCTGGTCCTCATTAAGCTCGAGGTGTCTTCGCACTTTAATGTACAGTCCCAGTCCAGAATCACAGGTGGTTTCCCCACTACCCAACGTCCTCCCTTTTGTACCCTCCTGGGGTAGCCTTACCTTCTAGGGAACCAGGTCATCACATTATAGATTTTAGAGCTGGAATAGAGAGGCCTCAGAGACCACCCCATCCAGCTTGTCCTCCCCTCCACCTCCAGAAGAATCCTGGCTTCCTTCAAGGTGGAGGCCCAATGCAGTATGGATCCATCTCAATCGGCAGAGACTTCTTAAGCACCTACACTAAGAAGGTGCCGCTTTAGGGGCTGGGGAGAGATAAGTGTTCCGTTCGGCTCTCATGTGTATTCAGAAAACACAAATTTGTTCCAACACCGTTGGGATGTTAGGGAATAATTTGAGCACCATGTGAATTTTCCATTTTCTTATGCGCTATTTCATCCACCATACACAGTGAGAACACAAAATTGCACCTAACTGACCCAAGTTGTGTAAGAATACACCCCCCACATGCACACACACCCTCAAATAATGGTCAGCTAGCTCAGTGCACCTGCATGTTATCCTATCAGAAGAACCAATCCACACCCACACACTCCACCCTCAACCCTAACCCACGCACACAAAACACATACACAGACACACATGTACATACACACGCACACAAACACACAGACACACACACAAAACACACACAGACACACAACACACGCAGACACACACTCCACCCTCAACCCTAACCCACGCACACAAAACACATACACAGACACACACGTGCATACACACACAGACACAAAACACACAGAGACATACACACAAAACACATGCAGACACACACATACAACACACACAGACACACACTTCACCTTCAACTCTTAACCCCCTAACCCCTAACAGACACACACCCTTGCATACACACACGCGCGCACACACACACACACACACACACACACACACACACACACACACACACACACACCCGTCATCTCTGGGAATGGTGCACTGCCTGAATGGCCTTGTGCCTCTCACCTGTAGCAGTCAACTGTGCCAACCTGGACCCCATGGTGAAAACTGAGGCCGGGCAGAGCCGCCCTGCAGTCACCCCTATTTATGACCATCTTGATACATCATTTTAAATGTTTAATACATTCCTTTCTCATTTAGTTTGTATAAAACTATGCTGCCATTTCTAACTAGTTTCTATATTTTTTTCTTCAAATGTGTTACTGATAAAGTTTTTGAGTGCTGTACCTATTTTCCCATGATGTCCAACATTTTCTATTGGGCAATTTTGTTTCTGGCAGTGATTTCTTAGGAACAAGTAGGTCATATTATAGCAGAAGTCACTGCATAAAGAAGGAGACAGCCACTTTCTGTCTCTGATAGGGGAGACAAGGACATATGAAAAGATCCTGAGCCTAAATCTAAAGTTAATAAATGCATATATATGATACATGGAAGATAGATAATAGAAAGAGAAAGAGACAGGCAGACAGATAGACAAAGAAGTTAAATAGAAGGTAGTTTGGAAGGAAGGACACTGGGGTTGAGGTTGAAACACTCTACATGTACTGTCTAATTACATCTCCCAATCACCCTCTGTCATAGTATATGATTAATCCCTTTTTATGGATGAGGAATCAGAAGCCCTGAGAGTGAATGAATGGATGAAAAGATTCCGAGCATACAAAGAGAAAAGAAATGAGACAGGTTCAGTCCTCGAGGAACTCAGATTTTAATGGAGGGTGATAATCCATAAAGGGGAGCAGAAAGGGGTAAAGGTGATATATAAGGCAATGACTGGGAAATGCGTGGAAAGGGATGGGAAGCCTGCTTCTGAAGACCCTAAATGTTGCCGTATTTAATGTGAACCAGAATTAATTACATCCCAGAGACACTCAACTTGTGAAAGTCAGAGGGAGGATTGGAACCCACACCCACCAAATTTCCCATCCAGCATCTCACAATGGTGCTCTCTGGGTCAGTCCCCACCCTGGTGAAATCTCAGACTGATGTAATTCTTTCCATAGCTCAACCAGAACTAGGCCACAAGGTACTTATTCAGTGTGGTCTTTGCCAGTCCAAATAACTAGAGAAGCCAGGCTTCTCTATTGGAGTCTTAATGACATGGGCTAAATCAGCAAGAATGTGGCCATTTTCCTTTAATTGGGCAGTACAAAAAGGAACCATGTAATCAGCAACCTGCTATTATCATGGTCATGTGGTCAGGCCCTGCGTGATGGAATCCTACCGACAGACCTCTAACCCTTTGGCTCCGCATCCACACCCAATGGGCGTGACTTTCACCAGGGTCCATCACAGGCTCTTACTGAAAGATCAGGCTTCCAGGAGCTCCCAGATTTGGGGGAAGTTTTCTTTCAAGAATTTGCTTTGTACAACCAGGAAGGCTGAGAGACTTTGGTGGAGACTGTGTAATGTCTCATAACGTTGTGTAGTCACTAACTAGCTTGTCTCAGTGGGAATGTATTAGCTCTTGAAGGCTGGTTTCTTTTATAGGGACAAACTCTCAGCAGGATGTGTGCTGAGCAGTCACTTTCCCTTTTATCCCCAAAGAGTTTGCTTGCTTCATCCTTGAGGAGAATTTCTGGCTTGTTGAGTTCAAGTCTTTGAAAAGGCAGCCTATCATTTAAAATTATGTAAATTTATTCTAAAAGAAAAAATCTTAGTAGGTATGGGATAAAACTGTGATGAAATATAATGCTCAGGGGGTCATTCAGAAATTACATTCCAAACCCTGTGTCAAGGGACTTTGTGGCCAATGGAAGACTGAATCTGGCCAAGAAAATGACCATGTATGTATCCATGACTGGGTTTTTCTGTTGTCTATTTCTAATTTTTTTATTGATCTCTTCTGTGTTTACTTTGAAAACACTCCCTGTATGTTAAATCCCCAATTTGGTTAAGTTTTTTGGCCTATACCTAGAAACATTCCACATTGGATCTATTGACTGATTAATTCATTGATTGATGTAAGGAAGTTAGACCAGATGACTTCTAAGTTCCCTTCTAGACCTAAATCCACAATTCCAGAATCCTCCTAAGAGGCATATCCCAGCCTGTCCATGCCCACCCATCCTGAATACCTTTTGTCATTGCCCTATCAAACCTCTTCAGGGTTTTCCTCCAGTCGAAGCCATGGGAACTCCCAAGGTCTCCCAACATGTCATGGATGTCTATGACCCTGATGACATCCTGGAAGTTATTTCTCCTTCCACTGGTAGCTTGTAGCAGTGTGTTCACACTCCCCACCAACAAGCACTCTCTATGTGCCCTGACAATTAGCTAAATGCCAAGAATACAAAGGAAAAGCAGAAACAGCCCCTGATCTCAAAGAATATACAGTCTGGTGGGAGGAGCTATTTTGGGGTGGGGGTGGTGTGAGATGTAGACAGCGTAGATGAGAAGCCATGGTTTGCAATCACATAGCAGCACTGGAATAATCTTGTTTGGAAAAAGTTGGGCTTTTGTTTCTCAGAGAATCTTGGAGTTATTAAAAAGCATTGAGACATTTCCCAAGGCATCAAGTCCATTCTCCTCCTCCTATTCCATTTGAGGCCCAGATCACTGTGTATTTACAGCGCTTTGTTCCAGATACATAGATAGATGGACCAGCTCTATCCAAGTGCATATCATAGCATGGATAGGAGGAATTCTCATCCACTTTGTTTTTTTGTGTGGATAGTGAGGCCAAATTCTTTTGAGATTTTGAATCTCATTTTGGCTCTGCAAGAATGTTGTCCTGTTAAAACAGTGGGAGTTTCACAGCTGTTTTTCCCCTTTACTTGTTCATCTGAATTCTATGGAATCATAGGACATGGATGCAAATTCTGACTCTGTCATTTGCTCCTTATGTGACCTTGGACTTGTGAATTCTGGGGCCTCAGTCTCCTCATCTGTGAAATGATCTCTGAGGTCCCTTCCTTAACATAATCTATGACCCTACAGGCTGCAATGAGGAGCATCTGGAAGACCTTGCCACTTGTAGGGAGTCACTTTTCCAGAGTGTCAGAAAGCATCGATATTGCTTAGTATTAAAATTTGTCACTCACTGTGCTGTGCCTCTGAAATGACTGAATGCATTAGTTCAGCAAAACGGCAGACAAAGAATGGTGGGCTGACTGCCTGCCTTCAACAGACTGCCTCCTGAGGGGGTAACCTGGGCCAAGTGGGCTATCCCCCAGTGACAGATCCTGGGGCTGGGAAGCCAAGAGGGATCCTGTGCAGATCAAGAGGAGCATCCACATACAAGAGAAATACTGAGAATCACAGGTGGAGTACAATGCCCAGAACCAGGAGTAAGGGGCTGCTTACTTGCTCATCCCCCAAACCTCCCAGGGGCCTCTGTCTCCACTCTCCCTACCTCCTTCCAATGCCCTCACACCCACCCCTGGGGCCAATCAGGGGCCAGCCTGCATGTTTTCAGCTCCCAGCATCTCTCAGCTCCGACCCCTCTGCTCTTCCACAGTCCCTTCCCTGGCTCAAGCTGGAATGTTTTTGCAGTCTCCTAATTGACTTCTCTGTTCTCCCATTTAACCTCAGCACAGTTGCCAGATTTACATTCGCAAAGCACAAAACAGCCCACATCAGTGTCCTGATCAAGCATGTCCAGGGTTCTCCATTACTTGTGGGATAAAATTAAAAATTCCTTAGCTTGGTATTTCAAATCTTTCACAGTCTAGCTCTGGCCAAACACTCCACCAACTTCATGCATTTTCTGTTCCAACTAAGTATAACTATTTGCCGAACACTTCCCTCTAAGGATCTGGACAGTCCTCAGTGCCATCACCTCCCCCTCTTCACAGAAATACATGCTGTCCTTCGCCTCAGCTTCTCAATTTGAATTTCACACATAGGATCTCATGAGATCCGCACAACAATTCTGGGATGTAGATGCTATTATGATCCCCATTTTACAGACAAGGAAGCTGAGGGCAGAGGGGAGCTTAACTGATTTGCCCAGGGCACACAGCTAGTAAGTGCTGAGGCTGGATTTGAACCCAGGTCTTCCTGCCTCCAGCTCTGTCATTCTACCCACTGTGCAACCAGGCCTTTACTTCCTCTGATGGCCTTGATCCGTGGTGTCACCAACCCACCAGTAAGGATCGCTGCAGGCCACACATTGACATTATTAACGTTCTGCTGTATTTTTACTTATTTTGTCCCATATTTCCTGATTACACTTTGGGACCCGTCTGACCCCTTGTCCTCTTCTGCTCAAACCACGAATGAAGGGCCCCTTTGTGGACACAATCATGTTCCATTGGCCTTTGCATCCCCCAGATAGCAGGGGCTTAATGATTGTTCGCTGAATTAAACCAGACGCGATGAAGTGGGGCAAGCAAGTTGGCAGCCCCCTCTAACCCCGCAGCCCCTTCAGTCCCCTGACTTACCTCCTGCTCAGCCAGCAGGGAGGAAGGTGCAAGCAGGTGACTCAGCCGCCTCCAGCTGTCAGAGGAGGGAAGCAGGAGATGGTGCTTGGGCCCCTGCTGGGCTAAGTCCTTGGTCTCAGAGGAAATCGGCATGCCAGTCTCACTTCCTTCGAAGGTGGCAGGGGATGAAGAGCCTGCCTGTGCTGGGCACCTGTGGCTTCCTGATATAGCTTTTCATTTTTCTGTTTTCTTCTCTTTCTGATGGCTTTTTATCATGAAATTCTGCATCATGTCACGACCATTTTTTCTTATTGTCTTATGGTGATGTCTGGCCATTGTTTGATGCATTTGGAGCAAATAAGGGGGTACAAAAGCCAACCCCCAAACTATGGACCACCACGGATGGACTCCATCCAGTCTACCTCTGGATGCCCAGGCTGGCTCTCTGGTTAGTTTGACCCCCATCCAGGATATCTCAGAACCTCAGAATATCAAATCACAGGTTCAGAGCTGGGACTCACAGACCCTCCAGTCCAACTCCCCATTTAGCAGATGAGGAAGTGGAGGCACGAAGAGACGTTAAGCAACTGGCTCAGGGTGACAGAGCAAGGAGTCATCAGAGGTGTCCACCACAATGCGATGCTTTCTGCTCTCCATATGATGCAGCTGCTCCAGAGTAGAAGAGTAAAAAGGCCTCAGTGCCCATGCAAGCCCCTAGCTAGCAGGGTGTGGGACCCTAGCCAGCTTTTATTTGCCTCAGAATGAAGGATTCACAGCAGGCCTTTTATAACCCACAACAATCCTCCTTCCTGAGCCTGACCTTCCTGGCCCAGGGGCTTCCAGATTCTTTCTACCTGACACTGCTCTGTGGTCTACACTACCCCTGAAGGAGGCTGTTACAATGCCAGCCCCTCCTCTTCTGGGGGAAGCCCCACTTATGGCAATGCCAGGGGTGTATTAATTGTTTGCTTTCTTCCTGGCAGTGGATACAAAGGAAAAGGTCAATCCTCAGGAATGGAAGAGAAACTGTTTAAAAACAGGCAGACAGTACAATGGAGATACAAGGTGACTTTGGAGGTGCAGGCACCAGCGGCTGGTGAGATCCTGAAGAAAGACAAAATCCTCCAGTGTTCCAACCCCATCATAACCTGGCCCCTTCCCAGTCTCCTTCCACCCCTTCCCCACACATGTATTCTTGGAGCCAGTGACCCCGACTCCTGGCTCTGCCCATTCTCTCTCGGCCACCTGCAAGGGCTCTCCCTCCTCTGCTCCAACTACTGACCTCCCTGGCTTCCTTCAAGTTCCAACTAGAATCCCACCCCGTACAGGAAGCCTTCTCCAATAGCCAGTGCTTTCTGTTAATTATTTCCCATTTCTCCTGTATATAGTTGTTTCCATGTTTTCTTCCCCATTAGAACATCATTTCCCGGGAAGTAAGAACTGTCACTTGCCTCTTTTTTTGTATTCTCAGCACTTGGCACAGCGCCTAGCATACAGTGGGCACTTAATAAATGCTTATTGACTGATTCACGATTGACTAAAGAAGGTAGCTCTTGAAATGAGTAAATGTACAGGAAAAAAAAACACAGAAAAAAGACTCATCTCTCAGTTCCTGAGCCATAGTGAGCTTCTGATGTACAATACATCTCATCAGGAACTCCACAGGTTCCCCTTCATAATCCACACCAAGCACTGATCTAGGCTCCTCAAGGATAAGTGGTCTGGACTTCAGGTGACAATGACCTGGGCCTCAATCATAATTCCAAGTCTGTCCATTTAGATTTGACTGTGCCATATGGGAGACGACACAGGACCGCTCAGCATGGTATGCTGTGCTCTATGGGCAAAGAGAATTGAGACGGCACAAAGTAAATGTAGGATGTGCAGATATGGCGCATCCACCCCAAATATTCACACAGACTGTCTGTGCCCAACCTGTGGTAGAGCATTCTGAGCTCATATTGGTCTGATCGCCACAGTCAGACACGATGATGTCAT
Source organism: Bettongia penicillata ogilbyi (assembly GCA_023548195.1). Lineage (NCBI taxonomy): Eukaryota > Metazoa > Chordata > Mammalia > Diprotodontia > Potoroidae > Bettongia > Bettongia penicillata. Next base: position 3,033,883 of record JAJHZJ010000218.1, read on the forward strand.
TCTGGTCCTCTTTGAAAATGAAGGACAACAACCAACCAGCCACCAATTTCCATAGCAAATCTGCCAACAGCCATTTGTAGATGCTTCTGCCGCTGAGTTTGCAGGCATGTCGCCCATGGAGGGACCTTGAGTTGGAGGGCACCTCTCCTCAACAGCCTCAGGAAAACGAGGCCTGCTTGTCCCAGACTCTAGGTTTGGGGCTGATCTGTCACGTGTTCTGAGAGGTAGAAAAGGATTCCATAAATAAAACCTTTTCAAAAACCTTCCTCAAGTCCTGTCCACCATGTTGTAGTTTGCCTCCTACTTGGCCACAGAGGATGGGGCTGGATGGAAGTTTCAAAGAGGCTCATTTTGGCTCGAAGAAGGAAAATTGTCTCAACAGTCAAAGCAATCCAGGAAAAGAATGGACTTTCTCAGGGGTCCTCTGTCCCTCTCAGACTTTAATGCCGTAGGATTTCTTGGGGAGAATTCATTCCATTCAAAAAGTGCACATTCAAGGCTGGCCAGGGGCCAGGTCCAGGCTGTGCACTGTGGATCACAAAAACCCAAAGGAAGAGTCCCTGCCCTGGGGAAGTGTGCATTCTACAGGGAGGATGTAAAAGAGATTGGTGGGTGGTCTGGGGGCTCTTCCAGGCCTCTGAGCCTGTGAATCGTGTAACTAGACAGAATTCTTCCTGAAGATCAGCATATCCCAGTGGCCCTTTATCAACTGAAGCCATTACCAGGGCAATGAGATAGACAGTCCAAGGTCTGTGCACAGACCCAGGGTAAGAAGCAAAGAGGGGAGAGGAGGAAAGACCGCGAGAACATCAAATGCTAACAGAAAAACATCACGTTCAATTCCATGAGCGTTTGCAAGTGGTTAGTACATGCTAGGCACAGAAGGCCTGATTAGCTGCCTCCTATTTTTGGTCCAGCATGCACCCCGGTGTGGCGGCTTTCACCACAGAAGCTGAGTAGAAACATTTCTAAGGGGTCACACTGAACCCTACCACTTGACATGATTTAAGCAGGTTTCCTTTTTAGCTTTATTTACATCATCTCGGAGGACATGATTAAAATAATGTTTTAAGGCCTTACTGTGTGTCAGTCACTCTGTTAAACACTGGAATATCAGGAAAGGCGGAAGCAGTGTTTGCCTTCTAGGGGCCACCAGCTCGTGAGGGACCCGCACAAACAGCTCAGCACATACAACACACACGGAAGGAGAGTGAGTCATCTCAGTGGCTGGGTAACCAGGGAAGGCTGCACCATGGGGTGATGGATCAGCAAAGGAGACGCAGAGGGAACAGTCAGACAGATAGGAGGGGCAGCAGAAACCCCAGAGGAAAGGAAGCCTCTGGGAGGTGGCAGAGAAGTCAGGGAGGACAAGGATACCTTGGCAATCCACAGGCCATTGGAGAGAGCAGCCTCAGTCCAAAGATTAGGCCAGAAATGAGTGGGGAGCACTTGAGTGGAGAAATGGAGGCGGTCAGCTGAGACAGGGAGGAGAGCATGGGAAGGAAGGCAAGACCCAATGAAGGGCAATGCTGGTGGCGCATCCTCAGCGGTTTCTGCCATGTGTGTATGAAGAGCAGTGATGTCTCCAGATGGCATCTTGACTTTCATCCTTCCAACACAGCAGTCTCATATTCTGTCAGCCTCTTCTCCTTGATCTTCTCTAGGCTTTATGAATCTGCTGTCTCCTAGTTCTCCATGGTGTCTGTAGTCGAAGTACAGTGGGAAGTGTGGTCAACATAGAGAAATATGTTTGGAGCCAGCAGACATCCCTTCACCTGCGCCCTCCCTCAGTGAGGCCCAAGGTTGTGTTACCTTCCTTGGATGCCAGGCTAGGCTGTTCACCCATGTTGAGTTTGCAGGACACTTGTATCTCTAGTTCTTTATTTCCAGCAAAATGCTGTGTAGCTGTGCTGATGGAGTAGGGTTTGAGTTCATTGTAATTAAGTGAATGTAATGTATCTTTGTGATAAAAGCCACCAGAACCCAACATGGCACAACTATGTGGAAAGGCAGAAAGTCAAAGCACCATCCCAAGGTCACTCTTCTTTATCTTCACACTGTCCTACCTATTGCATTAAAGAATCGCCCATTGAAGCATTAGGCTGATGGGCAGACAGAGACCCGGAAATCACGATGCTCTCTCAAAGTCATGACCGGGCCAGATGGTCTTGGGGAGTGTGGACAGTTTAGAGGCTTCCAAAGCCTCCCATACTAATTAGTGTCTTGCTAGGTGTAAGTCCTCAGTTGTTGAAGTGTCTGGAGTGGAACCTTAGAAGCTGTCTTCACTTTATTAAGGGAAAATTGATTTTTCTCTCTCAGGATTTAGATAATTTCCTGACCTGAGGCCCTCGCTGTCGCTGTCTCCCCAATGGTGTTAAGATGCCATAGTATGTTGGCATCAACATTAGCGAGAATCACCTGGCCCTTTGAAAGTGAGAAAATAAGAGGCGGACCTTCTCTCCACGTGAGCACATCCAGCACAACGAAAAGGGATTGGAGCAGAGCCCATTTAATTTTCTAAACTTTTTAAATGTTTTCTTAATCACAGGCTATTCTGAAAGTAATGAGGTTGGTACCAGGGCAACACCTGTTCTCACTTTCATTTTAATTAATTTAATTAATTATACATTATCCGATGATCTGGTCTTGCTTCTTGTCATTTTCTTAATGAAATGATTTGGACCACGTGCTGAATTTAAATTTTTAAAATGGATCCATGCAGGGGAGCAAAATAAAAAAGGAGGATGTATTATTAATACCAAATATCATTAATGCCAACACCACTGTATCTCTCCAACTCTAAGTCATGACCCAAGACTCTTGTCCCTTCAGTCAGAAAATTCAACAGCCATCTGCTCTGTCCAGGCAAGATGCTGGGAACTGGGGATGTGTTGGGGAACGACCACATGACACTTGCCCTCGGGAAGCTTCCATTCTTTCTCCAGTAGATTGTCCCTATCACTCAGTCTTGAATCTTCAGTCCCTTCTTCCCTGCCAGCTGTGAACCTGCCCATTTCTTCCTTAATGATAATAATTTTAAAAGCTCACTTGGTCCAACTGCGCCCATTAACGATCATCCTCTCCTCCTCCCCTCCACTACCTCCTTGAGAAACCTACCTCCTCTGCAGTTCCACTCCTCACCCTCCCTGGCTGCTAAACCCTGTGGTCTGGCTTCCCTGCCTCAGCGTCCCTCTACAACTGTCCTCTGGTGGCTCATTCCCAGTGCTCATTCTCCTTGGCCTCTAGCAGACCCAGCCACAGTGGGCCCCACCTCCTCTTCTACCTCTCCAGAAATTCCAGGACACCCTCTCTCTAGGCTCTCCTTTGGTCTCCTCCCTGCATCTTCCTCCAGGGCATGCCTCATCACCACGGGGCTCTATCTTTCCTTCAGTGCTTCCCACTTAGCAGTCTCATTGGGCTCCCTAGGCTCAGTGATCACATCTGTTCAAGTGTGTCCAGATCTATAGATCCTCTCTCCTGAACCACAATCGTGCATCACCAATTGGTGATTGCCTTTTGGATATCTTGGGATGCATCACCCCATAAACATCTCAAACTTGTCCAAGTTAATCTCTGTCCCTGAGAGTGAGTGGAGTTGTAAAGGGATTGGTGAGTCTGAAAGCCAGATTTCATCATCATCATCACAGGGCCTAGTATGTGCCAGGCACCATGCCAAGCACTTTACAGTTATCTCAGTTTGTCCTCACAACAGCCCTGGGAGGGAGCTGCTATCATTATCCCCATTTTACAAGTGCAGAAACTGAGGCACACAAGGTGAAGTGACTTGTCCAGGGTCACATAGCTAAAAAGCACCTGAGGTTAGATTTGAACTCAGGTCTTCCTGACTCTGAGTCTTGCATGAACTGCCTCAAGAAAAAGTAAAGTCTCACCAGTCAGAAACTTGCACTTCCAGAACAGGAAGGAGTGAGATAGGCAGAGACAGGGGGAGGGAGGGAGAGACAAGAAGCTAAAATGAGTTGTGTTTTTCCAGACTGGGGCAGTTTGCTCTGCCTCAGCAGCCTGGTGGCCCTCCTAGAGTCTCCCCACCCTGGTGCCAGACTTAGGACAGATACCTCATCAGTGTCCTTTAGTCCTACCTCAGGTGCAATCCACCAGAGCTGGTCTCCTGATAGCCCCAGGAGAGGTGTATGTGCCACCGCGCTGCTGGCTTTCGTGAACTTTCCACAGTGCTGTCTCACTCTGTGGACGAGGCCTGGCCACTGTCAGTTCGCAACTCTTTGGATACATCTGGGAGCGCCAGAGTTTCTGGAGGCAGTACCCACAGTGGCCACAAAAGAAAAAGAAAGTAGTGGGAAAAGCTCTGGCTTCTCTTCTCTTCCTTCTGGGCTGAACCTGCTAGGCACTCACCAAGAGGAGGATGCTACAGCTGAGCCTTCCAGTGCAAATCCTCACCGCTCCATGATCTCATTCACAAACCAAATGCAGGAATCACCAAGGAATGTCCCTTAGATTCCAACCAGGACCATCTGGTCCCTCTGCAGGTGACGGATGACCTCTCACTTCCAGGATTGGAGCCCAGACCATTGAGGTCAGTGCTTATAATGGATGCCGAATCGTGCCTCCACTGCCGCAGGTTGCAATCTTCTCCCACCAGGAGCTCAGCACTCTCTTGGTGTCGGAGCTGCTCATTAAAGCCTCCTGCTAATTGTCTGCTCTTTGCCTTTTCAATGGATGTTCCAGAGGGTTCAGAACTGAGATGAACAAAGCAAAGGCATTCTGTAAAACTGTAAAGTCAGCGTGGCTCTTTGGCAAAGGCACCTGTACCTTGTGAGCTCCTGTTTTAAAATGCCAAAATATGGGAAGGAATATGCAATGCCTCAGGGATGTCAGAGGAAAGCCCCAAGACACTGGAGCAGTCGTGTGATCTGGGCTCTACAATCTGGGGACCTGAGTTCAAATCTCATTGGCTCTTTCATCTCTTCTCTGGGTTTTTGTTTACTCATCTGTGACCAGTAAAACTACCAAGGCTTTCCCAACCTGTCCCCAGCTGCCCATGCTTAAGCTTTAGCCCTCAGACACCGAAGGAACTTCCCACCAACCATTCCAGTTAGAGACCCCTTACCTCACCCAGACAAACCTGCTCCACTCAGACCCAGACAGACCCACCCTTCCACAGCTCTGTGAAGAGTACCCAGAGAACAGCAGTAACAGCAGGCACTCGGGCATCTGGCTTGCAGTTTGCCAAATTGAGCTCCTTGGACCCTCACAACACTCCTGTCTGGGAGGGAGGAGCTATAATCATTATGTTTTACAAATGAGGAAACTAAGGCAGATAGTGGACAAGGGTTCCCTTGGACTTCCCCGAGGTCGTGCACATCTGTGGCAGAGGCGAGGTTGGAACACCGATCTCCCGGACTTCACAGTTTGCAGCTCATCCACAAAGGGGCACTTGGCACTTATAAGGTTTGTAAAGCACTTTACAGAAATGGCCTAGGGTCTGAAATACCTGAGCTGGATCCTGCTCTGGACACTCACTAACTGTGCAGCCCTCCCTAGGGAGGCAGCTTGTCCATGCTCAACTTCCATGTCCTCCCCTGGACCAGACCATGAGGCAGCTTGGCTGCCTTTTGAGTCCTGCTGACCTCAAGCAGTGATCCTATGAGTCCCTTTATTAAGGGCCCACTGTGTCCAGGCACTGGCTAGATGCCTGGGATACATGGAATGGGGCAGCTGCTGCTGTCGAGGAGCTCACACTGCCACCATTGGTGAGTGCAGGGGCTCATAGTCTATGAGAGTGAAATCAGAGGTCTGGCCCAAGTCCCTCCCCACTGGGATATAGATAGGTAGGTAGGCAGGCAGGTAGGTAGACAGATAGATGGATAAAGAGACGCACGGATGGATGGATGGATGGATGGATGGATGGATGGATGGATGGATGGATGGATGGATGGATGGATGGATGGATGAATGGATGGATGGATGGATAAAGAGACGCATGGATGGATGGATGGATGGATGGATGGATGGATGGATGGATGGATGGATGGATGGATAAAGAGAAAAACATGAGGATACATATATAGAGATAGAAATGTGTGTGACTATGTATCTATACAAAGTAAAGGGTTTTATGCGTAGATGTGTGATATGTGTGCTAATTCATACTTAAAAACTTGAGGAGATAAAGAGAAAAATAAAGCAGAAAACCCTAAAGTTTTTTGCCTTGAAAAAATATTCCTATCCTAGCAACATGGGGCCACCCCTTTTCAAACTGATCATCCTCATGAAATGGCCTCCTCTTTAGAAGGGTGAAAGACCCTTCAGTTCTATTTCCCTGGGAATCTGCCTTTGCTAAAGTCTTCTCACTCTTAGAAAGCTTGGACCAGGGAGTGTCAGGAGCCCCATCATCTCAGAGATTCTATGGCCCCCTTGGGGAAAACAGGACAGAGGAAGGAGCAGCTGATCCCTTTCTCTGACTCCCTTGAACCAGAGGTTTCACAAGAGACAGATTGCTGTGTTCCCAGGGATATTTTTAAAAAATCTAATGATGGTAGCAGGACTTCTGAAATGACTGAGAAAATCGGGCTTCACTTGACAGCCCTGAGAAGCATTGCCTACCTGATACCAACTGGTGAAGCCTTCTAGGATCCATTTCACAGGATCTCTCTGTCTCTCTCTGTCTGTCTGCCTCTGCCTCTGTCTCTGTCTCTGTCTCTGTCTCTCTCTGTCTCTGTCTCTCTCTCTCTCTCTCTCTGTTTCTGTCTCTCCTCTGTCTCTCTGTTTCTCTGTCTGTCTCTGTCTCTCTGTCTCTTTCACTGTCTCTGTCTCTGTCTGTCTCTCTGTCTCTGTTCCTCTGTTTCTGTCTCTCCTCTCTGTCTCTCTGTTTCTCTGTCTCTCTTTCTGTGTCTCTCTCTACCTCCCTCTCTCCCTGTCTCTATCCATTTCCCCTTTCTCTTGTCATTTTTTCCTCTCCTGCTGCTTTCCCAACAAAACCTTTCAAGAAAAATTCCAGCCTCTCTCTGTCTGAGTGTGGACCTGGTAGAAACACAGACATCTCCTGGCTTGCAGACACATAACTCACTTTCTCTTCTGTCTCTCAGTCTGTCCCAGCAGGGTAGCTTCTATGCCGAGGGAGACAATGAGAGAATGGATCTAGTTCATTTTCTAGATGAGGAAACTGAGTCCTGGAAACCACAAAAACATCTGAAAGCTAGTTCTGAGAGATATTCATGGATTGTTAATCCAATTCAACAAACATGTATTAGGGGGCCACATATGCCAGGAATTGTATTGAATGAAGTGGGTTACAAAGACAAAATAACTAAGCCAGGAGAACATTTCAAAAGATATTTATTTTCATGGAGTTATTTTTTTCCACATTCATGGAAGTTTTGTTATTAAGTGATCTCAATTGTGTCTGACTGTGATGCCATTTGGAATTTTCTTGGCAGAGATACTGGAGTGGTTTGCCATATCCTTCTCCAGATCATTTTACAGATGAGGAAACTGAGGCAAACAGGGTTAAGTGACTGGCCTAGAGTCACACAGCTTGTAAGTGTCTGAGACTAGATTTGAACTCAGATCTTTCTGACTCCGGGTGCTCTATCCACAGCACTGCCTAAAAACCTGAGCAAAAATTGTTAGTGTTTGTGTGTGTGTATGTGTGTGTGTGTGGTGGGGAGGAGTAATCCCCTTCCCATCTTGGCTTTCTGTTACCACATTAACTATCAAGGGGGAGCCATCGATTGATCTAAGACCAACCTGGGGAGGGGAGGGAATTGGTTAGTCAAAGGCCAACCATCCCCACACATGGATGAAATGCCAGCCCAGCCGGGGCAGATGCAGTGAGAATCCTTTTCCTTGGGTATCCTTCTCAGGGTTTTGCAAACAGGACCCTCCCCAAAGGTGACCAGCCCCCAGTTGCTACGGAGGCAAATATAACCAATCAGATTCTGTTTTTCATATCCGTTGTTCTTTGCTAAAAATTGGTTTCAAAAATAAGCATATTGAGCATGCATGGGAGTGCACACCAGGCTCGTCTCAGTCATTTTACAGGTGAGGAAACAGAGATTAAGTGACTGAGGTGGGGTCGCACAGCTTGTGAGTACTTGACTCCCGCTCCCCACCGGACACCTCCCTGCCTCCACCACCAAGATGGTGGCGCTTGGATTTTGTCACTCTGGGGACCTCCCTCAAGCCGAGTAGGACTAAGTGTCTGAGTCCTAGGAAGATGCGTAGAGACTGATTGGGTCCCCTTGGCTCCTATAACTAGTGAGTGCCAGAACCCAGATCTTCCAGACTTTGTGCCCAGTTCTCTACCCACAATGCTGAGATGCCTCAGCAGAAAAAGAGCTGGCATTTATAGAGCTCTGGAGACTGTACAGTTTCCTACATGTTGAGGTTTTAATTAGAAATGCTTCTGAGTAATACTCAGCACCATTACTCTTTGTGTTTGATCTAGTATTTCATAGGTGGTAGCATTTAGCTTTTAAAGTTCTACACAACCCGCCGCAAACAATCTTCCTCACCTTGTCATTCCCCTTCGGGGCTCTGTGATCAAACTAGTTCCTCTCCTCCTCACATAGCATATGCCATCTCCTACCTCCATGCTTTTGTCCTGGCATCCCACCTGCCTGACATGTACACATGTGTATACGCATGTATATTCCTGTGTGTGTAAATACACATACATATATCTATTATCTCTACCTTCTGACATTGCCATCACCCTGCTGGTCTGTACCCTCCTTGCCTCATTTCATTCTTTCCCTTGTAATGGCAGCCATCACAGCAAGCATGGCCATAGTAAACACTTAGTGCATACTCGTTGCTTGTTTGCTTAATGATTATATCGGTCATTCATAGCATCACATTGTCCAGGAGACTCCTCCGGCTGTCAGGCAAAAGTGATGAAAAGGGAGGCCAGTTTTCTCACTATTTTGGCCTCATTTTCTGACCTTCTGATTAGAGCACAGAAATGGGGGATGGGCCTAGAATGCCATAGTCCAGTGGAAGCAGCACCATGCTTGGAATCAAAGGACCTGGGTTCTAATGCCTCATCTAGCCCTTAGTGCCTTCATGACCTTGGGAGGATACTTCAAGGCTGTGACCCTGATTTCCCTCATGTGTCAAATGCTCAAGTGGGGGGGTCACCACTCTAGATGGTATCCAAGGTCTCTGCAGGCTTTAGGTCTGAGGTTCTGTGACCCAACACTACAAATATTTATTCATTCATTGAACAAATACCTACTATGTGCAAGACACTTTGCTAGGCATGGGAGCTAACCCTCAGAGAGTATACAGTTAAATCCAAAAGCAGAAGAGACATATTTCTGGATAATGGTGTTGTGGTCCAAGGGAAAGTGGGAAAAACCACAAAGGAGATTTCCAGCAAGATTCTTTCAAAGGCAGAAAGTGCAGCAAGGCACCTTTAGTCAATCAGCAAGCATTTATTAAGTCTACTATGCACTAGGAAAAACTTCCTGACAATTAAGGATGCCCTCCATTGGATGGGCTGTCTGGGGAGGTGCCCAGAGACCACACTTCCAGTGTGTTCTCTAAGGTCCTCTCTTTGGGTAGGAGGGACACAGAGGGCCTTCTGCCTTGGCAATCCTGGGATGCTCCCAGGTCATACCATCAAGAATGTGTTTTCTGGCTGTCCCATCTTTCAGGTTCTTGTCACACTATGTTTTCTTTGAACATGAGCCATCTGTCTAAGAGCTAAATCATCAGGAGAAAACATTGATGACTTTACCCTTTTCCCACTGACAGGACCAGACCCACTGGCTACTTTCTGTTCCGCCAGGCCCTGGAGGCAGGTCAGTGGTCTCAGGCCTATGTTTGTGGATTCTTCCTGGGTTTTCTTTTTCTCCACCCATGGGCTCATCCAATGCTGCCACTGTGGGCAACATGACTAGAGATGGGCCGGGGTCTGTTCTCCTGCCATCTGATACTCAGCACAGACACCAAAACCTCTCCCACTGCTTTGGGCTGGCTCTTCCTTCCAAAGACAACTCCAGAAATGGGATGGGGGCTGGTCTCTTCTCTAGGTCCTGCTAGAACAAGCATATGGCAACACACTCCTGCTGATGCATGCATCTGTACAGATTAATGTCATCTTTATTTTTACCCTGGACCTGAAGAACGATTCATGGCCCAGCTCCAAAGAGAGCTCTGCTCAATCCAATGAACTTCAGCAGGTATTTTTGAATACCTACTATGTGCCAGGCAGTGTGCTGGGTGTGGAGAACAAACCACAAACACTTCCTGCCCTTGGAGGTGGGGTGGGGAATAGAGAGAGGGTCACAATATCTCAATTGTCAATGCTGGGCCTGTGGTTTACTCTGGATAAGGAATTCCCAGGGAAGGAAACTCCCTCCACCAATGCAGGTGGCACCTTCTCTGAAGCCTGGAACACTGAGAGGTGAAAGGTCACCAAGCCAGGGAGCCCAAGATTGGGCCTATGCTCAGGTGAGCTCAGCTGTCCAGCTACCAGGCCTCTAAGATGGAGGAAGGGGAGGGCAGGAAAGGCTACATATCACCCAGGACCTGAGAAGCCCACCTGAGCTCAGCACTCATGTTAGCTAGAGTCTACAGGGCAGAGGTGAATGGATGGATGGATGGATGGATGGATGGATGGATGGATGGATGGATGGATGGATGGATGAAACAGTTCTCAGGAGGCATAAACACAAAAGTAGGACAAGTCTGAAGGAAGGGCATGCCAGGACAGTACAACAGCATAATGAGGAAAAGGTCCTCCCAACATCAACTGTAGAGTGTGCCTGGAGTGGGCCCCTCCCCGGAGAATGGGGGGAAATCCCTATGGTGATCCTTCCCAAGGGGGCAAATATGCTGGTTCACTACTGAGGCACTTGGTATTTGGCTTCCATGATAGCAGAAGAGGAGAAGGGTTGTGTCCAACATTGGCCCCTGGGATCATCCCCACTACACCAGACTAGACTGTGAATTCCTGGAGGGAAGGGGCTATCTCACTCTTATCTTTGTATCCCCAGAACATAGTACAGTGACTGGCACATAGTAGGTGCTTTATGGACGTTTCAGTGAAGTGGGATGGCTTGTTCAAAAGTATGGCATTAGGGCTCAGACATGGTATCTGGTTTATGCCAAGCAGAGCAATTTGACAGGAAAACAAGAGCCATTTTGATCAGTGCTCATTTGCCATGTGGAGCTGGTTAAGCCAGGTCCACCATGGCCTTGGTGCTTGGACACTGGAATGCCTTTGCCGTAAAATCCCCTTGTACGTTTATTGGATAGATATCCATAGGTACATAAATAAGCCTTGGATGGGTGCTGCAAATGGGCGTGGACAGAAGAAGGAAAACAGGCTGACCTGTGTTTGGGAAAGAGCTAAGCTCTTTTCATGACCCCAGGGATGTTGTCTGGCATTCAGTCATGGAACACAAAGGCCCCAAAGGACATGAAGTTGAGGGTCACTCCAAGGTCAATATGGAGGCACATCAGGGGGGTGACTGGGATACCAAGTGTTACAAAGAGTTATTAGAGAGAAGTTGTATGAAGGATGTTAACTCTGAAGATGTCAGAGGAAGAGACAAAGACCCCTTATACAAGAGTATGTACAATAGCCCTTTTTGTAGTGAGAAAAGACTGGAAGCTAGCAGCTGGACAAATCATGCTAAATGAATATAATGGAAGGAGTTATATAGCACCTACTGTGTGCCAGTCATTGCACTAAGTGCTTTGCCAATATTGTCTCATTGGATTCTCACAACAACTCTGAGAGGGAGGTGCTATTATTATCTCATTTTACAGATGAGGAAACTGAGGCAGACAAGAGTTAATGACTTGCCCAGGGTCACAGAGCTAATCTGTGTCTGAGACTGGATTCAAACTCAAGTCTTCTTTATTCTAGGCCCAGGGCTCTGTCTACTGCCAGCTGCCTCAACAGGATAATATCATTGTGCCATAAGTTATAAAAAAAAGGATGGTTTCAAAGAAATCTGGGAAGACTTGTATGCACTGATACAAAATTTATACAATGCAACAACATTGTAAAGACAGACATCTAGCTGACACTCTATGCTGCCTTTCTTTATATCCTCCAAGCTTAGCACGTAGTAGGCACTTAAATATTTATTGCCTGAGGGATCAGCACGATGACCAGACATGATGCCAGAGAATGAGTGATGGAGCAAGCACCCATCTCCTAACAGAGGACCAAGGCCCAGGGAGCAGGGGGGAACTATGTGGAATGGGATTGTTGGGGGATTGGTTTTGCCTCCTGTGCATTTTTGATATAAAGGTTTGGGTTATCTTTCCTCAGTTTGAGGAGAGAGAGAAGTTGGAGTGTGTTGGGGCCACCAAGTGTGAAAGAAGGTCATTAGTGCACCTTTGGGTGCATAGAAACAAACAGAGGGGAGGTGAGTAAGCAGCAGGCAAGCAGGGCAGTTGGGAAATAATGTGTTGGATTTAATATATATTTGAAAAGAAAATCCAGCTGGACACAATCCATGAGCCATGCACCTTCGCATATTTGTTTGTCTCTGCTGGACTCTATAGATGGAAACACTTCTTTTCCTCTTCAGTGTTTGGGTTCAGAACTTTTTAAAAACAAACAAGCCAGCATGACTTCAAGTGTTGGTGCAATTCCAGAATGCATCACTAAAGAACTGGTAAATGAGCTTGCTGAAAAGAAGCAGCAATCCCAGAATTCCCTGCTTCCTCCAACCTTGTTTTTTCTCATTCACAGTTTACTGACCTTCCAGGTCAGAGGAATTCCAAACATACAGCTTGCCCACATTTAAGCAAAGCGTTTGACAAAAATTATCAGCTCAATGAGTGTTCAGTTGGGTGCATGAGAAACTGGTTCCCAACAAACTTCAGCCCACTCTTGTCCCATCTTTTTTGTCTCTGAGTCTTCTAATCAATCAATTGCAGTTAATTGCTGGATGCTGAAGATGGAAATGTGAGGCAGGCCTTACCCTCAGGGAACTTACCTTCTACTCCAGGGATCCAGTGCGTCCACAAAATGAAAAGTGACTGGGGGTGGGGGTGGGAGGAATGAACAATGCATGAATGCAAATGAACTCTGGAAAGACGCTGGAACTGACCCACCAAAAAGGAGTGAAAGGTTTTAAGAAGCAGAGGAAAGGAAAAAGTCTCCCAAGCATAGGATACAGCCTGTGCAAAGGCATGAAGACAGGGAATGGGATATCTAGTTGGGGGCCACATGTATGACAGGTGATTCATGCTATCTCCCATGCAGTAAGACGGTTCAGTGTTTAGAACTCCAAGCTTGGAGTCAGGAAGAGCTGAGTTCAAATTTAGCCTCAGACACTTCCTAGATGAGTGACCCTGGGCAAGTTACTTCACCTCTCTGCCTCAGTTTCCTTCTTTGTGCAATGAGGATCATCATAGCCCCTCCTTCCCATGGTGTTGGGTTTGTCAACCTTAAAGCACTATGAAAAGCTGTCATGATCATTGGCCATCCCTCTTCTCCATCTGCTGAGATTCTTCCCAACCACCCAAAAGTACTTCAGGGATCACTCTTCCAGCAAGTTTTCCTCAACACGCCCTCTCCTCTGGTCTCCCCCAAGCATCTCTTTCTGCTCTGCCTATTTCACATTGTACTTCATATTCTATTTATTTGTGTCTGTCGTATTTCTCCCAGCACACATATTCACATGCCTACACCCCCGAGAAGCAACGTTTCCCTATGTACCCTTGATCTTCAGCCCCCAACATGGTGCCTTATTGTCCTTACACACAGCAGGCTGTGTAAACATTGGCTTCAAATGAACCAGAGGAGATTTGAAGTAATTACTGTATTCAAATATTTGGAAGGTTGTTATGTGGACAAGATAGGAGATTTATCCTGCTTGGCTCCCGAGGGCAACATCAGCCCCATCAGTGCATACCATGGTTGGGGGTGGGGTGGGACAGTCAGAGGGGAATCTTCTGAGCAATTGTAGGGGTCCAAAAGTTGAATGAGCAGCCCCAGAAGATGGCATGTGTCCCATCACAGGAAGTCTTCCTTGGTGCCTATTAGCCCAAGGGCTGAATCACCACTTGTCAGAGGTGTTGTGTAGGACATCATATTTCTGATAAAAGGTAGACTAGCTGAACTCTGGGTCTCTCCCAATTGGAATGTGCCACATCACCTGCAGATACCTGAGGAAGCTCAGGCTCCTGAGTCATTTGTGGGACCTTTTAGAACACAGTGGTTTCTTCTCTCAGTGAATTCAATTCAAGGTCTTTATTCATGCACTCACTTTACAGATTGGGATCTCAATTACATTCATGCCAAACATGTGGAAAGACTCGTAATTGGATTGTTTGTTCTATGTTTACCCGTTATCGCTAACAAGGCTCAGCTCATGAATCCAGAAAACAGATGTGGCTCCCTTTTGAGATTCACCATGCAAGCATGACCTTTCAAAATGCTCAAGGACGTCGTTATGTCAGCTGGTCTCCATTTTTCTTTTAGCCAAGGAGGATGCCCTCAGGCTGGGTTTTGATGCATAGCTTCCTTAGATGAACTGATAGCAAAGTACACCATTTATTCTCCAAACAAGCAAATGTGGCCTATTTTCAAGTGGCCTTTCAGAATCACATCTGCTGGGATGCTAAAGGTCTGGGCTCAAATGAAACTCCCTTCTTTTTGCCTGTCAAGGTACTAATCATGTAACAGCCCAGAGAGAACTGAAACTAGAGGAATAATTTAGCAATATTTCTCTCAACTGCCAGCTTTGTTTCCAAGGAACCCATTCCCTAAAAAGAAAAGGGGAATTTTAAGGAGAGATGTACCTCCAAGTCATGCCTGAGCAGCAGGGAATTAATACCTGTTTGTAACATTTGCTGAGCAGATAGGAGCACTCACTTTTTAAGAATGCTTGGTCAGGGCTTTCTCTTACCAATTGGAGGAAAATAACTCCTCCTTCTTCTGTGACTTAAAACCAAAATGTAAACCAGCCCAGACCAATGACCTGGAACAAAATAAGCTTGACCCAAGAGGAATCAAGCTGGGGACATGCAGTCATCTTCAGGAAAGCTGTGATAATCAGTGACAGTCTGCATCCTCCAAGTCTATGGGTTAGGGATGCCTACGGCTGCTGCATATGTAGTATTCAGTGCAAGAATAGATTTGGAAAACACTCTGAAGGTCACCTGACTGAGGTAGAGTTTCTCTGCCACACCAGCCCCAGTAGTCATGAGTGACAATCTTCATCCAAGGGAAATCATTGGTGGAACTACAAGACCTGCAACCATCCAATCCTTCAGGATTGTCTGGACAGCAGCCAATTCACTTCCCCCAGGTCTCCATCAAAAGATGTAGCAGTGTAGATAAGATGCAACTGTTCTTATTAATAGGATTTATATAATGTCTTTAGTTTTGCAAAGTACTTATAGTGTCCCATTTGAACTTCACAAAAATCCTGGGAGGTAAGTGCTATTATCACCTCCATTTTACAGATATGAAAACTGAGACTAACAGAGGGGTTCAATGACAGCTAAGTGTCTGAGACTGGATTGGAACTCAGATCTTCCTGAATCCAAATCCACTTCCCTATCCAACTATGCCACTTAGCTGCCAGTTTGTCAGGCAGACCAATGGTTTGTGTTCTGCTTCTCACAAGAGACTTTCTCGACACATATCCCCAACAAAAAAAGTTCTTAACACCTGCCTCCCTTTTGAAATCTCTTTGTGTATACTGGCTTGTATACACGTCAAACCTGACTCCCAGGTCCCCAAAGAACATAGGCTTGTTTTTGTCTTTGCTGTGTAGCCAGCACTTGGTAAGTTCTGCTCTCTTGGTTGGTTAATGTTCTCCATTTCCAATGGTCCAATCTCCAATATGTGCTCAGTGCTCTGCCTCCTAGAGGACAATGTTGGTAATACACTCTGCCCCATGCCCTAGAAGACAGTATTGGCAATGTGAGAGCTCTGCCCCATGGCCTCCTGGGGAAAGAAGTCTGTGATATTGGGCGTTCCTGTAGCTCCGTCTCCTTGGAGAGGCTATTGACGATTTTGAGTGCTCTGTCCCTGGCCTCTTGGGGGAGGATACTGGTACTGACTCCCCTCTTGGATAAATGCAGCCTTGTGGTCCATGTGGTTAGCATCTTTCTCACCCCCTCCAAAGTCTAGCATATTTCTGGCTTTCAGCAAAGTTAAATAATAATTACTGTCATCAGAAGTATCAAAAATGGAAACCTTTCATTGTCCTTCTCCTTTCCTCGGTGGACAGCTGAATCAATCAGGACATTTTCTTTCTTTGGGGCCAAGTGTCAAAGTCAACCAAAGTCTGAAAACATGTAATTCAGATCACCCAGTGAGACCATGTTCTCCCAGGAACCTCACTCTTCAAAATGGCAGTGGTTCTGGCTCAACAACTAGGTTTAGTCTGCGACTTCTGTTCTGTAAAGGGGATTTCTGACAGTTCACAGATTTCTTACATCCATAAATTTCTGTCAAGTAGATCTTGTTGTTTTTTAAACCTGTTACTGCATCAGTCTAAGGAGCTCCTGGTGTGAAAACTCACTCCACTGACACAAATCAGCAACTCATGGAGAATTTACATCCTTAGAGACAGAAAGTTGCTGAGGACACTATTTGTCTACACTATTTTGTCCACAGTTACACAGCAAGTAGATGACAGAGACAGGGTTGGAGGGCAAGTCTTCCTGACCCTAAAGCCAGCCCTCTGTCCACTATTATACACAGTCTCTCCCAGTGAGAAGTATCTGTATCTAAGAATCTATCCCAATGAAAAATGGTCCATGTTAAAAGTTGCAAAGGATTTTTTCAAGAGACGAAGAAGCACTCACCACGGTGCCACCCCCTGACACTCAGTGCTCAGTGCCTTGTGTAGCTGCTGTCAACACAATTTCTTTACAACTTGAAGAAGACATGAAAGTTAAATAACTTAGGGATAATAGATCAGGATCAGGGTTAAGAGAATCCAACACTAGCTTCTCTTAGGCCTTAGCAGATATGTGTGAGCAGATTCCTTGAGGTAAAGGCATTGATGTTTTCTTTCATCTGTTTCTCTAGTGTCATGGGCATGTAGAACCCCAGGGAGCTAATCATTATTAATGGCATTACCCCCTTATGTCAATTGCATAAGAATGGGTGGGACCTTTCAAGGCCTAGCAAGCAGAAATGAGAATCTGGCCAGGGTCAAGGTAGAACTTGGCACCTACCCAGCCATGCCAAGGATGGTAGTGAGAACATCTATACAGAGCAAAGGAATTTGGGCAGGAAGAGACTTGGAGATGAACCAGTCATAGGAAGATAGACTTAGATCTTCAAATGTGCCTGGAAAAGATGGGGGGCTCAGGTGGGATGCAAGCTCTGTATGAGTCAGCAGCAGCATGTGGAAGCCTCCCAAAAACCTACACAACCTTGGGCTACATTTGAAGGAGCATTCCATTACTGGAAATAAGAAGACTGGGGCCTCTCATAGTCTGTTATGATCAGGATATATCCTGTGTTTAGTGATGGACACCATAGTTTGGGAAGGATGATGATAGCCAGGTGACCAAGATGGGTGGGGGCCCTTAAGTCTATGTCATAAAAGGAAGAGGAGGAGAGGAAGTGGGAACAGATGACGGAGAGGGAGAAAGAGATCAACACTTCTACCTCCCATTTTGTCAATCAGAAAACGAAGAATCATCATGAGAAGGTGATATCTAGTTGTAAGTGAAGCCTCAGCTCCAATTTCCTGACAGTTTTCACTGTTCAGAAGGGAAATGGACAGCCTTGGGAGCAAGTGGCTCCTCCTCTTTAAACAAAAGTCAGATGACTGACACATGCTCTGGCAGTTAATCTAGGTAAGGTCTGAGTTGCACTTGATGGCCACCAAGAACTGTTCCAGCTCTGAGAAACAACCCATCTCACCACCCAGAAGTGTGGGCTCCATGAACCCCTGATAGAAATAAAGCCTGCTGTGGGTCAGGGATGCTCATGTCCAGAGGTGAAGGATCCTCAGTCTTTCTTTGGGGGACAGAAGCAGGCTCTGCCCAATCCTCTTCTCTCTTCCTGCTATGTTCTCTCTTGATGATCTCATTCTTTCCCATAGCTTCAACCTTCTTCTCAAGGCATATGGTTCTCAAATCTACTTATCCAGCCCTGACCTCTCTCCTAACCTTCAGATGCCTCTCCCACTGCCTCTGTGACATCTCAAACTAGATGAGCCATGAGCATTTCAAATGCAGTTTGTCCAAAATAGAACTCATTATCTTTCTCCCAAAAGAATTTTCCCCTCTTCCCAAGGTCCCTCCAGTCACCTAGGCATCATCCTTGGCTCCTAAATGTCACCCCAATTCAATCTGTTACCTCTGCCTTCATACTATCTCTCCCCACCCTGGTGCAGGCCCTCATCACCTCACATCTGGACTATTTCAGTCGCCTGTTGGGGCGGGGAGGGAGGGGGGTGTGATGGCCTCAAGATTCTCCCCCACCTAGATCATCCTCGCTCAGCTGTCAAAGGAATCTTCCTGAAGCACAGGTCTGGCCATGTCCCTCTCCTACTCAGTGCATTCCAGTGGATCCCTCCCTCCTCCCCACCCCTACCCCATTATTTCTAGGGTCAAACATAAAATCCCCTGTTTGGCTTTTAGAATCTTTCACAACCTGGCTTCTTTCTTCCTTTTTAATCTCTTTACATCTCCTCCCCTCCATAAAACCTGCAAGCCAGCGATGCTCACCTTGCTCGTCCTCACCTCTCCAGGCTCTGGCTCTTCTCATTGGCTGCTCCCTACATCTGGCACGTTCTCACCTCCTCTCTGCCTCTTGACTTCCTCCTGGCATCTCAACTGAGTCACCTTCTTTGAGAGGCCCTTCTCTGCCTTCTGCAGTGCCCCTGTCTTCCCTCGAAGGTTGCCTCCCAGTTTAACTGTATATATCTTGGATGTGCATATCTCCCTCATTAGAAAGCATGGGGAGGGAAGGTGGCTTTACACCTTGCTTTGTGTGCCCAGGGCTTAGCCCAGTACCTGGAACAGAATAAGCCCTCAATAAAGAATTGCTTATTGACTTGACTTGAGGATTTAAATCCCAACCATGCATTTCCATGTAATATGTGAAGGAATGTCTTTTCTGTTTGAGATTTCGTGCTTAGAGGACCCAGATTTCTCTCATGGCATTGGCTAAGGGAATTTGTCTATTTCTAGCCTAGAAATTCGCTTCTGCCTAGATCCTCCAGTGTGTCACTGGAATGAATGGCATTGCGCTGCCAGGAGGAGGGAGTTTTCACAATCAGTACTGAATGGTTTGCTGACCTAGTATTTAGAGTGAGCTTTAGACCGTGAACCACATGACCTGGGTTTCAATCTGCTTCTGCCACTTCGTGTGTGTGTGTGTGTGTGTCTGTGTGTATGTGTGTATATGTGTGTATATGTGTGTGTGTGACTAGAAGACAGGCCCTCTCCCTCCCTGGGCAGACAGGTGGAGTGACTTGATTGTGGTCACACAGCTGCTGGGAACCTAGAGGTGGGATTTGAACCCAGGTTTCTTGACTCTAAGCCCAGAGTTCGAAAGTAAGCTCTTTGCAAGCAGGAATTGTTTCATCTCCTATCCTTGCAGCCCAGGGCTTGGCACCCAAGGCAGGGAAGTACTTGTGTATCCACTGATGGACTGATGATGTGATTGACAGCTGCTGTGCCCACTCCTATCCCCTGTCTTCTCCTGACTAAACACTCCCGATTCCTCCAGCCCCTCCCCCTCCACACCAGTTCTCCCCTTTCCTTAGGATCCATTTTTTAAGCAATCAACACCAGTCTCTCTGATCCCTGCTCAATGCTTACCAAGGAGCACTGGGTGGGGGGGGGCGGGGGGGTCAGGACTGCTCAGATTTCTCATCCACTGGTTCCCTTTCAAAGCCGCTGCTCACAACAGGGATGGGCAATTGAATGATGAACAATCCTCCCATTGTGATATAATGGTCCATGAATGACTTCTAGATCAAAACTCGGCTGAGCTGGTTGGCTGAGCTGGCACAGAAGCCTCTAGACGGTAGCCCTGGTTCCAGACCCAGCTCTGATCTAGAACAAAGTGCTGTCTTCAGGATCTCACACCCAGAACAGCCCGAGAGCCCCTCGGGCTTCCCTAGGGACGTGAGCATTGTATGTGCTCCATATCCGACAGGCATCCAACAAAAGAGGGAGAAGGAAGAAGAAAGGCCAGACTCCCAGCTGCCCTTGGCCCATCCTTCCAGTATTAGGGGACAGTGTGCATGTGTCCCTTCTCATTCTTCTCTTCTCCCATTCCCACTTAGCTTGGACTGGTTTCTATCTAGTACGGGACCTGCCATCATAGCCCTAGAGACTGAGTCCAGCCCAATCTGTCATTTTTATCACTGAGGTTAAATGACAAGGTCACACAGGCTATACTTATCAGAGGCAGGATTTGTACCTAGGCCTTTTGACTTTTGAGCCAGGGCTCTGGGGATGCATTATAACACTTATAATACCCACCTCATAAGGTTTTTGTGAGGCTCAGGGGAGACAATATTATATAAAACCTTCTGAAAACTTCAAACTACCATGTAAACATGTGCTATTGTTAGGACCTCGGGGTCCTACACTAACCTAGTCACTCTCCTCTCCACTACCTCCATCTCATCTAAGTCTTTCTTGTATCTGGAGCCAATCCCAATCCTCTACAGGTGGTCACATCAGAGCAGAGTGCAGGGAGCTGTTGAGGAGCTCCAAGTCAGCAAGCATTTATTAAGCTCCTCCTGCGTGCCAGACACTGAGGATACAAATACAAGTCAGTTAACCAGTTCCTGCTCATATTTTGCAAAAGGAAGACCCCATAAAAGGGGAGTGGGAAGGGTCATTCAGTAAGGGCAGTAAAAGTCTTAGGGTATGATTTACAAATGGGAGAGGTCCTGGCCCTCCTGTAAGGCACAACCTCACCTGTGAGAGTCCAGGGTCCTGGTGGCTACTTAGTCAAGGTTCCAGGAGTAGATTTCCATATGTGTGTATGTATGTATAGATACGGCATACCATGTATAGATGCACGTTCTCCTAGGTGAGGGTTGTCCTTCTGGATACAAAGTCCCCTCTTAATCAAGCCTAGCATCCCATCAATATTTTTGGCTTTTGTATCATACAGGTGGCTCAGACTGAGCTTAGGGCCCTTCGCATCCTCAAACACTGCCAGAGATTGAGCAATTTCCTGGAAAGTTCTCATCATTTGTAAATAACTCAAACCCATGGAAAATAGTCAGGGTCTTAGCTTTTCTGTAACAGGAAACAGTGGTAATGTTGAGGGAACTGTGGGAGAAATGGTTTTAAAATCACCAGCTACATAAAGCTTGACACTTCAGGTAAGATTATTACATCCTCTTGAACACATGGAACCAGGAACAAGGAAATATGCTGAGGGCTTTAAAAATGGGATGAAAAGCCTGGGCTTTCTTTATTTGGCCAAAAAAAAGGCAGCTTGTGCCCTTTGAGTGTGTGTTGGGAAGGAGTGGGGTGGGAAGGGAAAGAGGATTCTAAAGGTTCTAATAGACAGACTAAGACACAGGCTGAGAAGGAAGGAAGAAAAGCCAAGGAAAACCCAGGAGGCCCAAGGAGACTTTGGAGAGCACTTAGGAAGCGGCCACCAGTTAGCAAAGCATCATGAACTGGACATTTAGGAAGAATCTCCTATATATATGCACATGAGATCCACCAGCGGAAAACGCCTGATAAGGATCAGAGAGTACAGTAGAGTAGAGAGTGGCTCTTGTGAATCTCTCCAGGACAGTGACTGGTTCAGGCAGGGATTTTGACATTACCAATGAAACCACTGCATGGACATCAAACTGAGTATACTTTCGCAAGAAAAGACATACACACATGCACAGACATACACACATGTACACACATGCAGACACGTACATACATCTGCACACATACACATATGTGCACATACATACACTCACACACATACACACAAACACACACACCATTTCATGGAATATACAACAATACACTCTCTGCCTTTTGTGGTCTTGAACTTTGTAAGGCAACCCATTTGCAGCCCTAGATGTGAGTATACTCAGTCAGTCAAGTTCCATTTCTGAAGAGCCTACTAGGTGCCAGGTCCTGTACTAGGCACTGGACATTCAAAAGAAACAGTGGGATAATGGAGCATTAGAGGAGAAAACACATAAAGGCAAAATATGTGTTAGCTGGGTGGTGCAGTGGGCAATGCTAGACTTGGCATCAGCAGGACCTGAGTCTGAATCCTGCCATGGACACTTCAGCAGACAAATGACTGAGCAAGTTGCATAACCACTCTCTACCTCATCTTCCTCATCTATAAAAGGGGAATAATAGCCCTGCCTCCTCAGGTTTTGTAGTCCTTTGTAAGCCTCTGACTGCTCTTCAAAGCCCAGCTCTCATGATCCATTGTGGAAGAGCTTCTTGGTCAGACTGGGGTCAGACTGGACAGCCCTGGGTTCCTGCCCAACTCGGAGACTCTCTAAAGGGAGAAGGGTAAATCGACTTGAGATACTGTTCACAGTCCTCTACATGCCTGACAGCTTCTGGTAATAGGAAGGACTCAAGATTACCCGGGGGTGAAGGATAATGGGCCACTTATGGCAAACACTCTTGGAATATTAAGCTGTTTGCTCTGTTGGGCACAATAAATGTAGCTCCATGCATCAAGATCTCAGGAGAAGCCAAATCTCAAACAGCTCCCACATGGAAAGCTCAGCATGGCCTGCCCAGCTTCACTGGAGACCGTCACAGTGCTGACCTTGGCTCTTCTGCAGAGACTGGTAAGCTCTGACCACCTGCCTTCCCATTTCACCTGTGGCACAGTCATGCACTGCCCTCTGCCAGACTACATTGAACTATGGGCAGAAGTGGTTTATATAGATGGTTGTCGAGCTTCACCCTCATGACCCTGGACCAGCCCTTGCATGGGTGGTCAAAAACAAGTTCAAAATTTCCAGGTTGAGAATCCCTTCACTAGAGAAACCCTCCCTCAGACCCACTGACTTTATCTACAATACTTCTCACATTGTCTTCACAGCATGAATTACAACCGAGCAGAGACAGAGACAAGGGGCTTCAAAGGAAGCCTGGTCTACCCTCCTCCTTTGAGGACTTTAAGGCCATGAGGTGACAAGTCTGCTGAAGGTCACTTGGTGCCTACGTGCCAGGACCCAGGTCCAGAGGCTCCTGGACTGCTGCCACTCATACCCTCCCAAATTCCCCAGAACTGTCCCAAGACTCATGTAGAAGGATATCAAGACAGCTCAGTCTGGTATAGAAATAAGAAACTAGCAAACTCTTCTTTGGGTTGGGGAGGAGGATGCAAAATGGACTCAAACATCTGCTACCACTGGGATCAGGCATAGGCGGCATCCTGGGTTGGCTAGATCTTCCTCTTCTGGGCACAGATGTTTTGGCAAAAGTCATGGTTTGGGCTTCTATGACTGCCCAAAGGCTGGGTCAAGAGGCACTGGTTCAGCCTGGTTAGAGTGGCTTTAAATACATGCTCAGTCATATGTTGTATAATGCACATGCATATAAACATATATGTTATGTTCATCCTTAGTTGCTGAAGAAGACCATGCCATCAGAGAAATGATGACATTACTTGCACTTGACTTTGTTTTGAGTGAGGGAAGGCTGTGCAGGTCACCATCCTCACTTTTCCTCCAGAGCCGTATATGTACATGTATATTCTATATGGATGAGGAGAGATAGGGAGAATCTCCACCAGGAGAATGGAAGCTCCCAGAGGACAGGGCCTGTTTCTTCTCTCTGTATCCCCAGGACCCAGATGATGGAATCCCCCCTGGTGTCAGAGTAAGAAGGGCCCTCAGAGGTCAGCCAGTCCGGCCCAAACCAGACCAGGAGTCCTGTCCACCATCTGCCGAACAAAAGTATCCCCGCCCTCAGAGAACCTCCCTGGACCGAAGTCTGTAAACTGCTCCATTTAGTCAATGCAGGGTGTAGGGGATGGGGGATAGAATTGGGAATTGCATCCAAACTCTGCCTCAGACTCTCATTAGCCAAGTGGATCTCACACCCAGGCTGCCTTCTCTTCCCTCCAACCTTCCTAGATCACACCCTCTTCTTCCTCCCACAGTTCACCATGCATCATACTTATTTGATAGATTAGTGAGAATTCTGAATTTGGGGGTTGGGGTTCCAGTCTTGGCTCTGCCACTTCACCTTGAATCAAGGCCTGGGGACAGCAGAAAATCTTCCCTGACCCATGACCTGTGTGACCTTGGTCACAGCCCCTTTCCTCACTGGGCCTGGGATCCACATTTGGGCTCCTACTAGGCTGTGATTTCCTCCAGGGCAGAGCAGGGACATTCACTCTTGTCTGTTCTCCTGGTCTCTGGCACACTTGACCTTTTGTGGGTGAATCCTGCACCACACACGTTCTTATTTGAAGATACACTGAGAACTGACTCAAGCCTCACCTGGTCACATCCGAGCTCCTGTTACAGCCTCCACATCTTCCATTCAAACTTTCCTCCAGGGCACCGGGGCCTGGCCTCTGCAAATGGCCATCCAACTCTGAGCTCCAGCTTTGGCTAGATAAGGACCATCAGTTTGCTCTTTGCTGAGAATGAGAGAAGTGACTTAAACTGGTCCCACATCCCTGTGCTATTAATGTATGGGAAGGGAAGGGAGAGAGAAGCGGTGTGGTTCAATGGATACAGCAGCCAGTTTTGAAGTGAGGAAGACTCTGAAGGAAAGGAGGGGGGATGGAAAAGAGCCTTGCAGACCTGGGAAGGATGGGGATGGAGGAAATGCCCAGAGGCAGAAGGTAGAAGATCACCCTCAAAGAGACAAGGAGGTCCCTTTCACTGGATCCAAGAGTTCTAGGTAGTGATCAAGGTGTGAGGGAGAAGGGATTGGACAGAGAATGATGTATTTGCTCCTGGGGGAGATGGAGAGCCTCAGGGGTGATTTGGTAGGTGCTCAGGAGGATCACTTTAGTGGCTGAGGGAGGACAGATTGACTGGAGGCAGGCACACCCTCCAGCAGCCACAGCCCTGGGGTGAGGTAAGGGGGCATCCTCAGATGAGAGAAGGGTACAAAGAAATATCCTGAAGGTGAAATTGGCAGGAATTGACAATGGATTGGATAGGGAAAAGGTGGTGAGGGTAAGAGAGAGTAGAGGCCAGTCTAAGTCAGGATGGATGGATTTGTGGAAGAGAGACCTTTATCAGATACTGATTGAGCAGGGCAGCTCCAAAAGGCTGTGATACTATAAATCCTATGATCTTAGGATTGCTATTCTGATGAATCAAAGATGGTGAATGTACTGCAGACCTCTTTCTGTGCTTGGAGGGCTATGCTAAATTCTCTGAGAGGTCTTTCAGTTTGCTCTGCCTGGGCAAAGGCAGAGTTCAAGCCAACACAGCCATGGCAGTGATCCTGACCATTTGAAGGAACAGAAAAATGTAGGTCACCGTTTTAAGCCAAGGGACTATCTCTTTGGAAGCCAAAGACTCTATTGCTTTTGTACGCTCTAAATTGTCCGAGAGACTGTTCAGTGAATTCCTTCTGCTGGACTCTGTCCTGGTCACCTGGTACCAAGGACAGGAGCACCATGAGGTTTTTCCATTCTGAGGTCCTCAGCTGGCTGGCATCCTCTCCTTTCTGCCTTGACAAATAGGGAACTGAAAAGCTGGAATTTTCTTCTAAATGTTTCATGAGAACCCAGACACTGCTGTAGTTCCTAGCAGGTTTCAGGGTAAATACAGAAATAGAACGTTGGCTTTAGCAGATAACAGACAGACTGCCAGGAATAACAGTGTACCCATTAACTCCTTCAGCACCACTCCGTTCAGTTCAGTTCAATTTATCTTGGGAGCATTTGTTACACACACACACCTGGAGTGTGCATGGCACTGAGTTCGACAAGAATGAGGGAATAAAAAAGAAGTTTATTAAGCACATGTTGATCAGTCATTTTTAGTCACATCCAACTCTCTGGGACCCCATGTGAAGTTTCCATGACAAAGATACTGGAGTGGTCTGCCATTTCATTCTCCAGTTCATTTTACAGATGAGGAAACTGAGGCAAACAGGATGAATTGACTTGCCCAGGGTCATACAGCTAGTAAGTGTCTGAGGCCAGATTTGAACTGAGGAAGATGAATCTTCTAGACTCCAGGCCTGGCCCTCTATCCACTGCAGCGCCACCTAGCAGCCTAACTTGTGATATACATGGCATGATACTGAACAAAAAATAAATGAATTAATTAATTGAAAAGCATTTTTTAAGTACTTGTTTTATCCAAGGCACAGTGCTGAATAAAAATGAATGAGTGAATCAAAAGCATTTATTGTATACAAAACACTGTGTTAGATGAGTGAGTGAATAAAAAAGCATTTATTAAGTGTTTATTATATACAAGGCACTATGCTGGACAAAAATGAATGACTGGATTAGTTTAAAAGCATTAAGTACTTACTCTGTGTAGAGCTAGTGCCAGGGGCATCCATTCTGACTCCAGAACCAGTGATCTTTGTACTGGGCTTTCTTTGCACCTAGGTTTGAGTTCCCTGTCTTGACTTCAGTTCCCTCATCCATAAAATGGGGGTTGGCTGGTCATTCTCTGGGGTCCCTGCCAGAATTCTCTCTTTCTCATTGACTTTCCTCCTCATCATGATGCACTTTGCGGGGTTCAGGGACCCCTCAAAGATCTAAGCACAGGAGAGGTTCATCTGGAATGAATTCACAGACTCAAAGCATTCTTTTATTCTTTTTTTAAATTTTATTTATTTTTAGTTTTAAACATTCATTCCACAAAATTTTCTCCCTGTCTCTTCTTTCCCCCACCCCAAGACACTGTGCATTCTGATTACCTCCCAGAGTCACACAGCTAGGAAGTGTCAGAAGCCAGATTTGAACTTTGGTCTTCCCGACTCAAAGTGTAACATCTTTCTACTGTACCTCCTAGCTGCCCCTCTCTCCTACCTCAGGGTGGCCAGCCAGGCATTCTCCTGGATGCTTCCCTATCACAGGGTTCCATTCACCTTCCAACACTGAAGGTGCTTTTCAATCCCTCAAACCTGCCCTCAATGCAATTTGGCATCCTCAGAGGGAGAGGTCATTCGGTGAATCTGTAAATGAAAGAGCTGTTAGCACAGAAATTGGTGTTAGCACACCAATGACAATGGATTTCCCTCCCCACTTAGATGGGCTCATGTGATGTCCTCCCATTATTACTGTTTGCCCCAGTGGGGAAGGTCAGAACAATTACAAGACTCTGAGCTAAAATAGGCTGGAGATGAAAGAATGGAGCCTCAAATGCTTTAATAAAGGAAGAGAATGAGCTCTGTCTTCCTGGGGCCTCAACTGCTCCCTGAGAGAACATCTGACCCAGAATGGGTCACAGCCTCTTTCCTGGGGTCCTAGGGTACTACAGGAGGAGGAACTTCTGCCCAGTAATTCAGGAAGGGAATAAATGTCTGACAGCCCTGAGACGCAGCTTCTGAGAACCTGCAATAACCCCCGACTGAGGAGGACTTCTTGAGAGAGGCTTGGACTTGTAGCACACCCTTCCAGCCGAATCCATCCAGGGAAAACCTTGATTACCTATAATTAATAAAAATAATAATAGCAGCTAGTATTTCTACACCACTTTAAGGTTTGCAAAGCTATTCACATGCATCTTAGTCAATGATCCCAACAAACCTGGGAGAGACATACTATTCTTTTCACCATTGTGCAGATCAGGAAACTGAGGCAGACAGGGGTTAACTAACTTTCCCAGGGTCACACAGCTAGGAAGTGTCTGAGGCGGAATTTGAACTCAAGTCTTTCTAGCCACTAGCTAAACTGTGAAATCCCTATGGGTGAGGATTGTCTTTTGCCTTTCTCTGTATCCTTAGTGCCAATACATAATAGGTACTTAATAAATGCTTATTGATTGGCTCACTGATGTTTGGCAAAGAAGAGAGGAGGTGGGGAGGAGGGAGGTGGGAGATCAAGTGGCTCTAATGAACTGGTTTCCTCATTAATTCGATTCTGTATGAGCATGTTACAGGGAACCTTTACTCTTTGCCTTGGTTTCTTAATGTGATTTTTCTGTATTGTCCTGTGACATTGGGATAAAAAGTGCTCTGGATGATGCTGTGAGGGCTCAGGGAGGAAACACCATGGGCTCCCCAACTGTCCCAGGTCAGAATTCATTCTGTTTACTCAGCGAAGATGTAGGAAGGTGGAGTTAGGGCAGACAGGCATCATAGATAGGGATGGGGATATGGAGCGTGAGCCCAGAAAACGTCTAGGGGAGGACATGGGGAGGACATGGCATCTTCTCTGAAGTTGAGGCTTAGGGAGGAGCCCTGAGAGGTTAAGCCACTCATCAGGATGGGTCCAAGGACATCCTAAATTTAAGGCTGGTTCTCTGACCACTATGTCAAGCTGCCTATATGTAACATGGTATACCACCACCACCTCCACCCATAGCGAACATTTACATACAATCCTAAGGCTTACAAAGCTCTTTACATTTGCTCTTCACAACAGCCCTGTGAGGTGGGTGCCATTTTTATCCCCATTTTATCGATGAGCAAACTGAATCAGAGAAAAGGTATTCCACTTGCCCATGGTCATGAAGCTAGTAAGTATTTGAGGAGAGATTTGAATTCCGGGCTTCCTTATTCTAGGTCCTTGAGCTCTAGCCACTGTGCCACCTCTAATTATAGGTGATGAAACTGAGGCCCAGAGAGGATAAGAGATTCTCCCAAGGTCATACACCCATGGCAGTCATTGGCAGAGCCCAGTATTCCAAAGCAGGTTCCCCCTCTCCATTCAATCCCCTCCTCACTGCAACTCAATTAGCCTTTAGAAATGGGCAGCTAGGTGGTACAGTGGCTACTGAGCCTGGAGTCAAGAAGACCTGAATTCTAATCTGGCCTCGGACACTTCCTAGCTCTGTGACCCTGGGCAAGTCACTCTACCCTGATTGCTTTAGTTTTCTCATCTGTAAAATGTGGAGACCAATTATACCCCCCTCCCAGAGCTTTTGTGAGGGTCAAATGAGGTAATGCTTGGATGGTGCTTAATTGGCACACTATAGGTGATAGGGCATAGTAAGTACTATCTCCAAGTAGCTTTCATTAGGATTCAGCCACCAACCACTCCAAGGGAAGAGAGAATTGATACAATGTACCAAGCTAGATAATCCAAGCCAGAGAAGACTGCCTCCATTGTTCAAAATGCCATCAGAAGCAGCATCTTTCTCTAAGCCAGCAGCCGAGGGATTCCAGGCCCACCCCCATGCTCTCCTTTCCCTGTGCTCAGAAAATGGGCTGGGTCAATGACCATTCAATGAAAATAGTTTGGGATGCATTAGGGAGCCTGGTTAGTATTCTCCCTTAAAGACTCTGCTTGACCCCCATCTCTCTCCTGCATAAAAGGAAAACCAAATCAGCCTCCAGACTGCATGAGCAACATCCAGGCTTTCAATACCAGTTTCCCCTAAATGCATTGCCTGAAATTATAGGCAGCTAAAATTATATAGAGGAAATCTCACACCTGAGAGCCTTTTTACCTTCAACATTTGTTCAGTAAACATTTACTAAGTGTTTGCTGTGTGCAAAGGCAGCTTGGCAGGATGGATACAGCTAGCCTAGCAGTCTCCATCCTCATGATCATTATTAAAGAAGGAGGAGATAGATAGCTGGCCAAAGAGCTGGGAAGGTGTGTTTACATTATCGATATTGTGTATGCAGACAGAAACAGAGAGAACTTGACCACAAGGACTTGGATTCAAATTCCACCTCTGACACATGGTTGGTGTATAGCTCTGGTCAAGCCACTCTGCTCCGGGCAGCTCTCTGAAAGGTGCCAATCTGCACTGGTGGAGAAAGATCCCCACCTGGGAATTCCCCATCCCAGTGAATTCACAGTTCAATGCCTGTCCCTTCTCTAGGCTAGACCATGGGAGAAGTTAAAGGCTTAGATAAACTAGGACACCTGCCTTCATGCAGTTTAAAATATGGTAAAGGCGATTCCTAGGATCACACAACTAAGTGTCTGAGACTGGGTTTCAACTCAAGTCCTCCTGACCCCCAAGTCCTGCTCCCTATCCACTGCACCACCAAGCAAGCTGCCTCTAAGGAAGAAGAAGGAGGAGGAGAAGGAGGAGGAAGGGGAGGAAAAGGAGGAGGAGGAGGAGAAGAAGGAGGAGGAGGAGGAGGAGGAGAGACCTTAGTTTTGTTGTCCTTGTTCCACCATCTGCCCCACACCAGGAAGGTGGTTCCACTGTTATCCCTCCAATAAGTTTTCAATCATCCCCCACCTTGGAAGAAGGAAGAGTAAGCCAGCCATGAGCAGGATTTCAGCTGTCTTCTTCCTTCTTCCCTGCTGTCCTAAAGAGGACAAGCCATGGAGCTCTACCCCCTGGGGCCAAGCCCCCCCTTCTTCCCCTTGTTTGTCATCAGAGCTACATTGCCTCTAGCAAGCACCCACCAATGGTCTCTCCTGATGTCCCACTTGTCATCATCTTTGTGACTTCACAGACCACAGTTCCACTTCCTAGACACCACTCTCCAATCTATGTGGTCTCTCTTATTAGCATGTAATCTCTCTGAAGGCAGGGACTGTCCACCTTTTGTATTTGTGTTTCCAGTGCTTCACCAAAAGGCTTTCTTCATTCACTTACTGATTACTAAGCAATTTCTGTTCCACATTCAGGTAAAACCAATTATGAGTTTACCATCCAAGGCCTCCTTATCAGCTCTCACACTTTCCATTCTAGGACTGAGTGTCTTTGTGTTTTTCCAACCTAATCAATTTACTCACAAACTTAAAGTTTCAATCTAATCCAACAAGCATTTGTTAAATTATGCCCCGATCCCTGGGCCAGTCCTTAAGGGTACAGATGAAAACAAACAAGAAAGCCCCTGACCCTCCCAGAGCTTACCTGAAATTACTGGTACCAGTGCCATGCCTCATTAAAATAAAAACCACTTGGTGAGATCTTGTAATTCTATGCAATTACCCAAATCATTTAGCACTCAGTTCCCAAGTTAACTGTCTTGAAAGAAAGGGCCTATGTAATTTTGTTAGTCGGTCAACAAGTTTTTATTAAGGGTCTCCAATGTGTCAAGAGCTGTGCTAAGAACTATGGATACAAAGCAAGATAAAAAAGTCAAGTCCCTGCTCTCAGGGAGCTCATATTTTAATGAGGGAGACAACAGGCAAGCAACTATGTCCAAGGGGAATTGGAGTTCGTCAACAAACCTCAGAGCTGCACTTACTGTGGGAGAAAAAAACAGCAAGCACCTGGGTGCCAGCCACCTGAGCAGAGTCACATGAGCAACCCAGAGCAGCAAACCATGTGAGGAATTCAGAGAAATGTGAAAAGAGTTACATGCACTGATGCAAACTGAGAGTAGTGATTATTCATGGAAACGAAATGACTATGTGCTCAAGGCAGTTGATTCCTCTGTAAAGGAGCTCAGCCCCAGAGGAAGAACATCAGCCCTCCCTTCCCTCATTCCACTTGTGGACAGTGGTTCCCCTGCAGTCCTGAGTTGTTGAAGTATTTTTTGGAGGGGGAAGGGTAGAGAATATCTCCTGAAATGTTTAAGAATAAAGGGGACTTATTAACAGGTTCTGTTTCTATATCATCATGTTTTTTAAATATGTCCCTCCTCCCATTTGTAAGAAAGAATAAAAAAAGGAGAGAGAAAAAAACATTTCAGTAAAATTAGCCCACACAGCAACTTAGTCTGATCCACACCTAGAGTCCCCTACCTCTGCAAGGAAGTGGGGTAGGTTCTTAACTCTGACAAAACAATTAAAATGGAATGCCTCAAAATTATAATGATTAAGTTTGGTCCCAAAGACAACTCCTTTGCAGAGAACTCTGAGAGTGAAACCCTGTGTATAATGTCATATTCCCTCCTTCTCTCTGAATACTGACATCCCCAGCTTCCTTTAGTTCCCAAATAAAATCCCACCTTATACAGGAAGCCTCCCCCTCCCCCAGTGCCTTCCCTCTGATAAATACTTCTTAATTGTCCTGTATGTAGCATTTCATATGTAGTTGTTAATTATTTCCTATTTATCCTATATATAGCTTGCTTTGTTTACCTCTGTTGGCACACTGTCTCCTTCATGTGAGCTCCTGGAGAGCAGGGACTGTCTTTTGTCTCTTTTTGTATCCTGAACACTTTGCATGATGCCTGGCACATCTTTGACACTTAATAAATGTTGACTGATTGATTGAATTGTTCAATTGACTTTTCCCCCCATTTGAATTTTTTGCTATAAATGATTTCTCCCTGGGAGAAGTATAGGGATAGGTTAGGAAATGGAGGTGATGCCCAGACAAAAAATAACAATGAAGTTTATTTTATAGAAGTAAGAGGAACCAAAGGGTACCAACCATGTTTCTTGTTTCCTCCAGTTTGATGCTGACCGAGATGAAGATGAGGTGTTCTATGACATCAGCCTTGCTGTCTCCAGTAAGCTGTTCCCACCCACAGAGGCTGCAGCAGGTATGTGACCCAGAGCTGGTAGTGATCAACTGTCTCCACAGTCACTTCTGTCGCAGTAACTCGCCACTGTGTTGGTGATTCCGTTTGTCCCAGTGAACGTCTCTGTCTCCATGGTCACCCCTGTTGCACCAATGTCCTCTGCAGCACTCATTCAGATTAGTACAGATGTCGGCACTAAGCAGACAGCCATAAGATTTGAAGTCCTAGGTTCACCCCTAACTTCAGTTAGTTAGAATGTCCTCTTATCATTCCTTCCATCTATCCATTCAATTAGTTATTCTGTTGAAGAAAAAAATATTTATTACACATCTGTTGTGTCCAAGACACTGCTTAAAACACTTCCATTGAGGTGCAAAGAATAGAGCCCTAGAATCTAAGCCCTAGAGCCTTTGAATCAGGTAGATCCTAGTTCAGATATAGCCTTTGACACTGATTAGTTGTGTGATCCTGGGCTAGTCACTTCACCTCTGTCAGCCTCAGTTTCTTTATCTGTCAATAGGAATGATAATAGCACCTGTCTCCCAGAGTTACTGTGAAGGTTAAGTGAGATAATTTATGTAGAGTGCTCTACAAAGCTTTAATGCACAATATAAATGTTAGCTATTATTTTAGCATCCTTACAATTATTGTTAAATGTGGATAACCTCACCAAGACTCTGTGCTCACCCTTTTCTCTGTCTACATTCTCCCACTCGGTAATGACCTTGATGCCTACGTTCAGCTTTGACCATGACATCTAAGCAGATGGCTCGGTGTTTTACATCCACATCCTCAACCTCTGCCCAGAGATGCCCAACTGGAGTAGGCTATCCTGCACTCACCTCCACTTCCAAAAGGAAACTCATTCTCTTCCCCCACCTCAGCCCAGTTGTCTTTCTTCTCATTTCCTTTAGAGTCTTCCTGTAATTTAGATGTAGAGGGCAAAGCTAGAAGCAGTGAGTGAAAGTTGCATAGAAGAGGGTTTGGGCCCCATAGAAAAGACAATTTCCTTCCTGACAATGGAACTGTCCACAGGTGACACAAGAGGCAGTTGATCCCTCCTCACTGTTATGGAAGGGATGTTTGAGCAGACCCTCTGACCCCAACTGTGCCTAACCAAGAAGTTCATCTACAGCAGATCCAACAAATGACCAGGTCACACTAATCATCAGGAAGTTGTCCATTACATTGAGGCAAAGCCTACCTCTTAGTGACTTTCAGTCCACACTCCTCCAAGGTCAAGCAGATCACAGTTAATTTCTCACCCATGGGACGGTCCTTCAACTATGTGAATTCAGCCAATTTGACCCTTCTGAGACTCCAAATTAAATGTCCCCAACTTCTTGAGCCAAATATCATAAGACCAAGATCCTTCACCCTGGTCATCTTCTGAATGCTTGTTCTTTGGCTTGTGAGTGTAACACTCCACCCTGAGTTCAATTCTCCAACCCTCACTGGCACCAGAAGCTTGGATCCTCAGAAGGGTGGCTATTCTGACTTTCAGGGGACCACAGATGATTAATCTTCTAACACTAGTTTATGAGCCCCCACCATGGTGCTTCCCCTTAACACTCAGTCAATAGCATAGCAAGAACATGAGCTACAAAGCTTTTTCCCCTAAATCTGAGAAATATTTTCCCCCAAATATACAAAGTCAATGGGAGGGGGAAGAATGGGCACAAACTTAAAGTATAATAAATAGCATGAGGCACACATAAAGGGAATACACATGGTCAAGACAATCCACAACTCCAGAACTCAAAAACCTGAATATCCTTTCTGTTTCTGGTTAATTGTCACAAAGTCTGTTGATGTAGGAGTTGCTCTCCACTGGGCACAGCATCTCTACCAGATAGGCAGTCGGTCTGGGTGTGCTCTTCATACAGCATAGTGTCTCACCTGGATGGTTCAATGTGCTCCTGAGGTAGATCTAACAGGTGCCTAGGCTCTTGTGGGAACTCCCCACCACACTCTATTGCTTCTGGGAGATCAGATCTCTCAGGCTAAGCAGATCCCTCAGTCTCTGGGCTCTTCACACATTGGAGGAGGGTGAGAGAAAGAGGGAGGGAGAGAAGAAGAGGGGAGGAGAGAGAGAGAGAGAGAGAGAGAGAGAGAGAGAGAGAGAGAGAGAGAGAGAGAGAGAGAGAGAGAGAGAGAGAAAGAGAGAGAGAAGGGAAGAGAAAGACAGAGGAAGAGAAAGAGGAGGAAGAGAAAGAGAAGAGGAAGAGAGGGGAGAAAGAGGTGAGGGAGGGGGAAGGGAAGAGGGAAATACAAGCAAAAAGAAAGCTGGCCCACACCTTGAAGGAGATTCCATTCTAATGGGTGAAGACAACATGGACAGGAGAGCTAGAAAGCCAAGGGCAGGAGGAGAGAAAGGCCCCAGAGTCTCTGTGGAGAAGCCCAGGAAGTCCAGGGCAGAACATGGAGAGCAGTGAGGGAGGGGGCATGTCTCACACAGGCACTTCCTCAGAATGGAGATTCCAGGAAGAGCTCAGCACTCAGAGGAAGGGCCACAGCTTTCTTTGAATATGAGCCAGCCTTGTGCTTGTCACAACCATCCAGATGCTCCCCTGTCAGAAGGATTCCTACAGAAATCCTTCACTGGCTGCTCAAAAAATCTAGTCCCTTTGATGTCCATAGATGTGATCCCAAGGCAGCTGCTGGGGTGGGGCTCCCATATCTCCAACAAAGGGATGAAGCAAGAGGCACACATACACTCTCCTGTGCCTGGATCCCAGATAAGCTCACCTCCTTGTCTTGGGTCTGGGACACCATTCAATTCAACTCAGCAAACATTTATTAAAACTATGTGCAAAATTCAGTTCCAGGCACAGAAGATGCAAAAACCAAAATGCCCTCAAAGAGGTGATATTCCAATGATTCTCCAGAGTCATTTCAATGGGGAGAGAGTGCTAGTCACTAGGGGATCAGAGCTGTGCCTTGGGGGAAGCTAGGGATTCTACAAGATCCAAGTGAAGAGAGAGAACATTCCATACTGGTGGGGGAGGGGGGAGGTCTCCCAGACAAAGGCACCGAGGCAGACATTCTCTTTTCCCTCTTTGTGTGGCAAATTTATCACGGTGGTCACTCTGACTACCAACAATGACTGATTCCAGCCCTTATGATTTCCTTGATTCTGACTATTTCACCTTCTCTCTCTCCATGGGCCTCCTACTCATAGCCTGAGAGTCAGATCTGGTGATGTGCTCATTCTCCAGGTTAAATTCTGGCAAATATTATTGAAAATAAGTCGGTCCCTTCTCCATCTAAAAATGCATTAGTTATCACCACCACAGTTGGAGCCCTGGATGTGTGCATTGTAGTGGGTGCCTAACTACTTTACATTGAAAGACCACTCCTAAATCTAGAAAGAGATGGAGTCATTAATCGAGGGGAGGGAGGAAGGTGGCAGCTGCTGCTTGCTTCTCTCCATTCCAATGCCTCTTGACAAACAGAGGGTTCATTGTAGGCAGTCAGGTGCCTGCAGAAGAGATGCAGTGTTTCCCATTGCCCAACAACCCAAGAATTGTGCTTCTTTTACCTCCATGTCAGGCCTTAAACTGCTGTCTCAAAACCCATCTACAACCAACTCAGCCACACACACTGAAAGAAAAGGCAGACATTCACCCCTTACCCTTGGTTATGATGATTTTCTTTGGCTGCTGCGCCCCGTCTGCCTAGGATGTATTAAAAAAAAAACCTGTTGCCAAGAGCAACAACTTGTCCAAAATAATTCCACAGCTAAATGATGAAATAAAATGTGTATCAAAAGCACTTTTGAAAGGAAAATTAATATATTCTTCTTTGCACTTATTAATTCCTTAGCCAAGATCTTCTCACCTGGCTACTTCCGACCACTGCTCTCTAATCACCCTGTCATCACCTGCAGTGCTAATGGGCAAAACCCAGGAACTGGATTATATAATTACTTAATTGCTTGCCTATTGTACTTGATGGAAACAACCAGAAGTGAGCAGTTGTTAATTAATGGAGAGAGTAGCTATGGCATGAAAGGCAATGGCTGGGTATATCACCAAGCTCCTGTGAGTTAATGCCCAGTGGATCTGTCATTCTACATGAGCACCGTATGCCAATAGGGAGGGTACTGTTTGAATCCCCGATATTTGTAGATCTGACCAAGGCCTTTGATATTGTCAGTCATGAGGGCTTATGGAAAATTATGTCAAGATTTGTCTTAAGAAGTTCACCATGGCAGTTTCACAGTGGCATGCTTGCGCAGGGTCTGGATAATGGACAATGCCTTCCCAGTCACCGATGGAGTGAACAGGGCTGTGTGCTCGCTCCCGTGCATTAGGGTTAGTGGTCTCACAACAGGAAACCAGGAAACTCACCTTCTTCCCATCAAATCCTTGGTCAGTGCTCTCATTTGCCAATGATTCCAAGGCTCAGATCTGCCCCGGCTTGGTTCTTCACAGCCTCCCCTTTCTAATTCTCTTTTCTTGGATAGCTAGGCGAGGGAGTGCTCTCTACAGGCTAGACTCATTAACGATGATTAATCCAGCCATACTACGAAGGCCTCTTCATGAAAATTAGCAATTTAAGCTTGGTCCTTGAGGACTGACACAAAAAGGTTAATGTAGCCTGAATCCCTGGGGGAATGGCCAAGAATAATTATTCTGAGACAAAAATAATCCTATGGGAGAGGGGAGCTGCTTCAGATCTCAGGACCCAAGGTCTGCTGGAGGTTTTGGGTGGGCACCTGGAGGAGACAGAGACCCTAGGGAAGTAGGAGTTCCCTCAGGGCTGAAGGGCGGGGGGCAGGCAGGGCTGAGATGCAAAGGGACCGACAGATATGTAGATGGGGCTAATCATCCATGCTAAATAGGAGCTTAGCAAAATTATTTCTGCCTAGGAGGGCTGACAGCAAGGTCACCCTAGAACCAAGACCTAGTCCTTCTACTCTGGTTATGGTCTGTCTATATTAATACATTCCTTCAGCCCAGGTTCAACCCATTGCTTGGATATCAAGGTGCCCTACACTGATAACAGGCAAATTTGTCTTTGCTAGGTCATTCCCAAGGGGCCAGAATGAGAAATTTGGGCTAAATGTGAGCTCTCCATGACACCAAAACCAAGAAAACTGGCCTCAATTATAAAATACCAAAGAAGTCGATCTCTAGACGGTGTGGTGGGCAGAGTCCAGAAGAACAGGTTTAACTTGTGATATTTATTAAGCACCAACTGTGTGCAGAGAATTGTAACAGGGAAGGAAAAGAGACAAGCATTTTTTTAATGTCAGGCACTAGACATTACAGACAGAGTCTCACTAGGCCTATCAGGCATCAGGGATGGTACAAAGGTAGATATGATGAGGGCCTGCCCTCATGGAGCTGATAATCAAATGGAGGTATAAGACAGGTGGGGACAGCTGTCATAGCTGACATTACTCTTGAAGTGCTTTAGAGAGTAGTGAAACAAAGAGGTATAGACAATATCAGGAGCAAAGAATCACAAACTTAGACCATGAAGGGACCTTCAACATAGGGTCAGACCCTCTCTTTTCACAGGGGAAAGAAGTGAGGTGACTGGCTCAAAACCACCCAGCTTACATAAGTGGCAGAACCAACCCTCCCTCCATCACTGACAGTCATTCTGACCTTCTAGGGGAGCAGAGGGAAGTCTGAGGGAGGACGGATGGGCAGGATTTTAAGAGAGAAAGAGGATGCCACCAAGAGGGGGAAGGTCACTCCACAGTCATTCCCACACTCCGGGTGTTGTTTCTCCATAAGCATCTGTGAGCTCCCATGAGGGCAGAGCCCACCTTGCTTTTTCAGACGTGCATCCCTAGTGCTTAAGCACAACTAGTGCTTAATAAATGCTTCTTGACTGATTGACCAAACCCCAGCCATTGTATTCCTTTGTCTTCCACTGGAACTTTTCTCTGACCATGGAATTCCCCTCAGACTGAGCAGAGCACAAGGCTCCAGATCACTTCCCAGGCTTTACCACTGGGACACGAGCTTCTTGGGGAAGGGACTGTCTTTTTGTCAGCCCCAGCACTTGGCATGGCACCTGGCACACAGTAGATGCTTACTAAGTACTTCATCCTTTAGTAACTCGTGCACCACTGTGCATGTTCAGTGGGCAGAGAGGTCTGGTTTGGCTGGAGTTTAAGGGAGTGGAAAGGAGCCCTACAAAGGTAGGCTGGCACCCTATTGTTGAGGGACTCCAATGCTAGGCAAGGGCCATCCACCTTGTCAAGTCTAGGCCCTAGGGTCAGTAAAATGAGCCTCATCTCATTGGATGCTGCACCTGCACATAGCTCTGACCTTGCCCTCTGCCCTACAGCTAAACCTTCTCCATAGGTGGTAAGCACATGGAAGTCAGGGATTGTTTTGCTGTCTGTATTCCCAGTGCTTAGTACAGTGTTTGGCACACAGGGAGTGGTCAATATTGGCTTTTGCATTCATTCAGGTGCAAGGCTGCCAGTCCTATTTTCAGCATGGGTCTTAAGCTAGCTGGGCTGTCACATGACTCCATTGGGGTGTCTACCCCATCCCATTTGACGGCTGCTGGAGGCATTCCCATCCTTCCCAGAGAAGGGGGAGTTCGACCAGCTCACATCAAACAAATATAAAAGTGGCTTCTCCATTTGTAGCAGTTGCAGAATTACCCTCAGACCAAGCTGGGTCTTTGAGGGGATGGGATGGGGGAGGGGGAATCTCCCCATGGAGCTCTCTCTCTGCACTTATAGTTCCCATAGACAGTATTTACTAGAAACATGGACAGAAATTGCAATGACCTCACACGCATCCTTCGGAACCTGGACAGAGGCAGACATAGTCACAGATGATTCCCGAAATGGCACTAACCTCTTTCTTCCCTTTCTAACTAGGGCCAAGTGAGTTTGACCTCTGTGTGGACACTGGTGATGGGATCAATGCAGGGTCTGATCTGGAGGACCAGGTAAGAGCAGCTTTCCAAGGCTATCTTTTGTCTCACACTTTTGGGATTCTGGCCCTAAGAAAGATGCAATGAGTTCTTAGCCTTCCTTGTGTCCCAGACTCTGGTCATCACAGGGAGGGGGAGGCAGGAAATGGACAAGAGACCCGCTCTCAGGTTTAAGCTGCCTTGTGAACATTCTCATGACTTTTTCAAGCCTAGACCAGCAACTAAGCAGTAAATCAAGCCCCAGCTTGTCGAGTTTGCTGAATTATGAGGTACAAATGTTCACACTGAAAAATTCACAATCTTCTGTCCTGAGACAGCAACTAAGATCTGGCTCCAGCACGCTGCCTTTCTTGACCCTGGGGTAGTCAACAAAGCCAGAATAATGCTTTTAAGGGCATAATATAAAATGCAAGGAATTATAACGGATGCCAATTTTATTGAAATGAGGATGTCATTTTGCCCATCCAAGTTCACAGGCCCTCTGAAACCTAACTATGCGGTTAAGAATCCCTAATCTAATGACTGCTCCTCTTTAAGCCAGTTAATAACAGCATTTTCTGTAGCTCTTTCCAGCCAGCCATCACCTTGTAATTATTTGTGATTTCTTTATAGCTATAGCCAGAAATTATTCACACACCCTTAAGAGCTGGCTTGGCCTATAATTGAGAAAGATGCACAGGTTTAAGATATGGGAAATAAAACTGAATTTTCTCAGCAAACAATTCTCCCAGATCTCAATCTCTTGTCATGACCCATCAACCACCAGTTATTTATTGGGCCCTTACAGAAGTGGTGCAGGAGAGAAGCAATCGCCAAAGAGGATCTGTGCATTTTATATTAGGGTAAAGCAAGTGAGGCCTCTGAGAGCAGCCACTAACTAGGGATTTGGGCAGTCCAGAGCAGCAGCACAGAGTGATTAGTACAGAGCAGCCCTTTTGTCTGGCGGGGGGGGGCGGGCAGGGGGCTCTACCACGTGATTGAAGTACAGGGGAGGGAGAGAAAGAGGGGTGAGATGGAGACCCCAGGATGCCAGAGGAAAACTGGGGAGGTTGGAGGGGATCGCTGGCAGGATAGGGTCTTGGGGGGCACTAAGTAAGAGGGAGAAGGTTCCTTCCCTGTCTGTTATTGGGTTCCTTCCTTGTTCTTGCCCTGTTCTTCTGGCTAACAAGGTGCTAAGTCCTAAAGATTCCAGGACTCAGAGAGTTCTTGCACCTTCTGAATTCAGTCCCTGGAGCAGAGCTCCCTAGACCCATCCTAGTTGTGGCTCAGAAGCAACTGAGTATGATAGTGCTGAGTAAGGGGCTTGGAGTCCTGAGTTCAGATTCTGCCTCAGACATTTGCTTAGCTAGATGACTGTGGACAAGTCCCTTAGCTGCAGTTGCCACATCTATAGAATATACAACTCTAATTCCAAGCACCTCACAGGGTTGTTGGGAGGATTCAATGGATAATATTTGTAGAGGACAACTGCAAAGTGTTATACAAGTGTTAGAAATGATTTTTTCTCTCAGATCCATCTTCACTTCATCCAAAGACTTCTTCCTGGTGCTACCTTCCCTCTGAGCTCAACCCCTCATTAATCTCGTCTATACCTGCTGTACCCAGTTGTCTGCATGTTGTCTCCCCCATTAGACTGGGAGCTTTTAGAGGGCAGGGACAGTCTTTTACTTTTCTCTGTATCACCAGGGCTTAGCACAGTGCATGGCACATGGTAGGTACTTAATCAGTATTTGCTGACTTACTGATTTTGCTTTTGGTAAAGAAAAAATATTCATCCTGTGAATGACCTTTTTGCCCTGTTGCTGCCCAAGTCAGAAGCTTCCTACGTCTTCATTAGGGCTTCTTGGCACTGGCTATAAGCCAAATAAACATTTTTCTTAGTCTTTTTCCGGTCTCAACCAAGGTTTGGTTATTCCAAGTGGCTGCTTACCAGTGCCTAAAAGTTAGGACTGGTTAGATACACTAATACTACTTCCTGTATTTCAAAAGGCAGGAGGAGGATAGACTCAGAGAAAATTCATAGACTATCTAGTCTGCAAACTGAAGCTTGCACCCATGGGGAGGGTGCGAGCAGCCTGCACCACAACATAAACCCAAAATGGCACAGGAGAAGTGATGTGTGAAAAATGATCATGCAAGAAATGTGTGGCCAGATCAGGAAGCGGGCCATTTGGGTGGCGGGTGAAGAGCAACCCACAGAAAGCCCATGTGTCCAACCACTGTCTGGGCAATGACAGGACCCCAGAGAGAGCTCCCAGAGCACTGGTATGGACAAGAGCTACACAAGCCTGAGAGATCACAGATAGTTGTGCCCTTTGTTACCAGAGATAGGATGGATTCATAGTACTGGGATCATAGAGCCATGGTCTTACTGAAACAAATCCATGATATTCACAGAAGCACAGGATTCAGGGACCTCAGTGGCTCTGGAGTCTGACCTGTACTTGAGGGGAATCCTCACCACAATATGCCACATAAGCAGTCATGGGATCATGTATCTTAAACTGGAAGGGACCTCTCAAGAGGTTCACCTAGTCCAAACTACATATTTTGCAAAGGAAGAAGCTGAGTCAAGGGGAGTCTAAACAATTTGCCCAAGGTCATACAAGTAGCAAGCATAAAAGGTGAGATTTGAACCCAGACTATCTGACTGAACCACCGCACCACACTGCCTGTACTTGAAGATCCCTAAGAAAGGAGAGCCCAGCACCTGCTAAGGTCAGTCCACCCCACTCTTCGAAAGCTGTCATTAGTAGGAAGATTTTCCTGGCATCAAGCTGCCAATGACCTCTTTACAGCATCCATCCACTGCTCCTGGTTTTTACCTTCTGGGGCCAAAAGGTCCAAGTCTAACTGAGTTTACAAACCTTCAAACTTAAAAAAAACTATCATGTCCTCCTGGAGAGGTCTCTTCTCCAGGCTAACCATACCCATAATTCTTGTATGTCATGAACTCCTGGTTGTCTTCCTCTGGACACTCATCATTTTGCCAATGTTCTTCTTAAATGGAGAAGTGGCTGCACAGTGTGCCAGATGAGGTCTGAGGAGGGCAAAAAGAGCAGAGTGCAGCCAGACCTGCCCCTCGCCAGAGCCATCATAGACTTGTCAAGTTGGACTTTTGTCCCTAAGAGCAACATTTCACACTTTTTCCACTGAATTTCATCTCATTAGATTCAGCCTGGTGCTCCAGACTTGAGATCCCCTCAGATCCTGGCTTTGTCACCCCCTCTATTAGCTAAGCTTCCTAGCTTTGTGTCATCTGCAGATGTCATAAGCATGCCTCCAATGCTCTTCTTTATATTATGGACAAAAATGTTAGACAGTGTCGAGCCAAACATGGATCCTTGTAGCGCGCCACTGGAGATCTCCTGCCACACTCATCCTAAGCCATTAGTAGCCTCTGGATGCTCAGAATCCAGCCATCTACCAAGTTCTGAAACTATCTTAGTGATGATTTGTTTTCTAATCCAGCTTCTCCATATGGATAGGAAGAGATACTTTATCTAACCCTTGCTAAAATCTAAGCAAACTCTATCCACAGCATTCCCCTCATCTCTATTAGTAATTTTGTCAAAGAAGGAAACAAGGTTCTTCCATGGTGGGTTCTCTATTATGTCCAAGTTGTGAACCCTTGGGACTGAGGGAGAATCCTACCAAACATGGTTGATCCTCCAACCATTTCTGAAGATTGGGCAAGAACAGATGCCCAACTCAGAGTATGGGGGATAGGAAAATCCTGGGATTGGGAGAATCCTCAACTTTAGAGAAGAGTGAAATCGTGGCTGACCATCCAAGCAAAAGGAAGGGCTGCCTGGGTGTTGGGATTCAAAGAGGATACAAAGTTCCCAAA
The DNA here is from genome assembly GCA_023548195.1 of Bettongia penicillata ogilbyi. Classification (NCBI taxonomy): domain Eukaryota; kingdom Metazoa; phylum Chordata; class Mammalia; order Diprotodontia; family Potoroidae; genus Bettongia; species Bettongia penicillata. The sequence continues at coordinate 3,077,060 of JAJHZJ010000218.1, forward strand.
GTACCTTTTCACCTCAGCCATCCCCAGTCTCTGAAATGCCCACGAAATAAAATACATGGAATTGCAAAGGAAATGAATCATCCTGAAATGTTATTTCAAAAAAAAAAATCCTTTTAAGTTCACAGACTCCAGGTTAAGAAGCCTGTAGGGCTAATCTCACAGTCCAGGAACAAAAATAAATGGGATGGAGAGAGAGAGAGAGAGAGAGAGAGAGAGAGAGAGAGAGAGAGAGAGAGAGAGACTGCCAGATAGCACCAGAAAGTTCCCCAAGATGTAAAACTCTCTCTCCTCCAATACAATGAGGACCTACCAGAGTGGTGCCTCTCTTTCTATACAGGATAAAGTTACGTACACAGTATGAGTTGTGATACATTCCACCTAGCATCATTTGCTGCTGCCTCATGATTAACGATAATGAAAATGACTTTTATGTAGCGTCTTATAGTAGGTCTTTTTTTTAACTCAATGCTCAGAATATAGTTACCACTTGGTCACCACCTTATGTTTTTGTATAAGAAACTGGTGCAGACATAACCTCCAGGTTCTGCCCAGAGATTCTAACTCCATTACTTAGCTAGAATGATAGAAACACTGATTGGTAAGTCAAAGGTGAGCAAGGAATGCTGGAACCAGAGACAGGCATCCTTCCTTTAGCCCAGGAGCCAGAGGAGACTCCAGAAAGATTTCAGTAGGTTCATGGCAGGGGTGGGGAAAATATATCTTAATGTTCACTACCCTTTAACTGACACTTAACATGGCCTTCAATCAGGTTTGTGGATAACTAATTACAACAGTATTTGTAATGCCCATGTAACTTTGTCACCAAGACAAAACACAGGTATTTTCATGGTGCATTCAAGTTTTTGCAGAAGCTTGAAACATCAGTTATGCTTATCACTGCTTGGAAATTACTATAGTTATAGGACCTGCTGCTGGATCACCCATGAGCACAACTTTCCTATCTACTGGATATATTTCAGTACTACTAGTTTCCTTTGTAATCCTGTGAATTTTTTATTATGTATTTAAAAATGTGATTCTGAGAAGGGGCCATAGGTTTCACCAGACTGCTGCCAAAGGGGTCCAGGACACAAAATAAGCTAAGAAACCCTTTCCCCCAAAATATTTAAGGATTCCACCCATGTTTGAGCTCCATGTGGCCTGCCCAACCTGAGCTCTTACCAACTGGTCTTCTTTGCCTACCTTCTGACCACTCTGGACTTCCTCCTCCGTTCTCAACCTTCCACTCTCATCTCTGCGTCTTGGCTCATGCCATGTCCTGCGTTGATTGCTATTGATGTGATTCCCTTACATTCAGATCCCAGCTGTTCCTGCCTCCTCCGTGAAGCCTCCCCGACTACCCTAGATAAAAGTGCCTTCTATCCCATTACATTCCTCATAGCCCTCTACCTGGACCACGGTCTTTGCATTGGCTTCACTTCTTACATTGCATGCATTTGTGTGCCTGCTTTTTCCTTCTTTAGACAGGAAGCTCTCTGAGAGCTAGACTAGTGTCAGATCTGCCCATTCCTGACTTCTACCCCAGTGCCTTGAACCTAGATAAAATCAATCACCAAGCCGTTATCAGTTGCCTGCTGTGTACCAGGAACTGAGCTGGATGCCGGTGATAAAAGGCCCAAATGAATCCATCTCTCCCCACAGGGAGCTCTGGCAGAAGCGTCTGCTTTGGAGGGGTGAGTTCACTGAACTAAGCAGAATTAAATTCAGGTTCTCTTTTTTAGCATAAGCCCACTTCCCCACCCATGTGCAAGAAAAGTCCCTGGTGCACAGACATTGCAGCCATGACCATTCTCCCAAATGATCTTCTGTGTGGCCACACTCACTGTTGACTCATGTAGCATGTGGAGTTCACTAAGCCCCCGAATCTTCATGCACACGGCTTGCTTTTTTAAAGTTTTTTTAAAGTTCTATTGATGTGTTTTTATTTTTACATTACATTTACAGATCACCCCAGCTCCAGGAGAATTCTCTTGGAACAAGAATAAAGCAATTAGGACAAATAACAATGCGATAACCTTATCTGAAAGTGCGTGCAACATTCCCCATCAGCCATACCCCCACCCCTCTATTTCAACTGCTTTTTTTAATTAACAGAAAGTTCTTTTCTCTCCCTCCTACCTCCCACACCACTGGAAAAATGGGGGGGGGGGGGAGGGATAAAGAGACAAACAGCAGAGACAGAGGTAAAAACAAGAACAAATTCCTTGTAAAATCAACAAATCAATGCAGTTGAATCAAACAGATCCCTCATTGACCGCAGACAATACTGTATGAATACATCCACCTCATTTCACACCCTCGCTCCGTTACCTTTCGGGATTCAGCAGCACATTTTCACCCCTAGGCCGTGGAATCATAGGTGGTCAATGTGTCGATCACAGCTCTTCAAGCTTGCAAAGTTGTTTGTTGGAGCAGCATGGTGGTGGTTGTAGATTTTGTTCTCCTGGGTTTGCTCTTTTTCATTCTTTTTCAGGTTATAAAGGTCTTCAAAATTATTTGTTTTTGTAATATTAGAACTATTATATAAATTGTTCTGACTCCCCATTGGTTTACCAGTCTTTCCCTATCTCTTTGAAATTCAATTCAACTAACATTTATTAGGCACCTACTGTGTGCCAGGCACTGTGCCAAGTACACAAAAAGAGGCAAAAGACAATCCTTACCCTCAAGTAGCTTACAGTCTAATGGGGAAGACAATGTGCAAACAAATGCATAGGAAGGCAGCTCTGTGCAGGATAAATAGGAGACAAGGAACAGAGGGAAAGCACTGGGATACCTAGTGACTATGAAAGGCTTTCTGTAGAAGGTGGGATTTTATCTGAGACTTAGAGGAGGTTAAGGAGGTCAATAGATGTGGCAGAGGAGGGAGAGTGTCCAGACCTGGGGAGAAACCAGAGCCAAGAGATAGAGGGACTTGTTCATGGAAGAGTCAGGAGGCCAGTGTGTCCCTGGATTAAAGTCTTCAGGAAGGGAGGAGTAAGGAGACTGAAAATGGATGAGGGGGCTGAAGGGCTTTGAATATCAAACAGAGCATTTTGTATTTGCTCTTGGAGAAGACAGGGAGCCAGCCCCCTGGAATTTATTGAATAGGGGAATGGCAGTTAGACCTGTGCTTGAGGAAAAGCACGTTGGTACCTGAATGGAGGATGAACATGAATGTGGAGGAAATTTGAGGCTATTGCTATAGACCAGGTGTGAGGTGATATGGGCCTGAACCTGGGGGGTGGGGAGGGCAATGTCAGAGGAAGATGCTCCCAAGGGGAACCGGACATTCTAGATCTGGGGGGTGAGAGAGAGTGAGTAGTCCAGGGAGACTCCTAGGTTGGGAGCCTGAGGGACTGGGAGCATGGTGTTGTCCTCTATGATAATAGGAAATGTGGGGTAGGGTGGGGAAATGATTATGTGTTCTGTTTTCAACATATTAGGTTTAAGATGTCTACAGTCTGACATGTCTGAAAGACAGTTTGAGATAGATATGAGACAGGAGATCAGCAGAGAGATTGGAGCAGGAAAGGTAGATTCCATAGAGATGGTCATTAAGCCCATGGAAGCTGATGAGATCACCAGGGAAGTAGGACGATGAGGGTAGAGCAGAGGACCCAGGAAGGAGCCCTGTGGGACATGCATGATTCAAGGGCATGGTCTGGAGGAGGAGCCAGCAAATGAGACAGAGAAGAAGCAGTTAGAGAGGGAGGAGGAGAACTAGGAGAGAATAGTATCTCCACAACCCAGGGTAGGAGGAGGGCTACCAGGGAGTACCCAGCAGGTACATGATGCTGTGTGGAATCCATGCCTGGAAGAGCTGCTCATGGAAAGGGGAGTATCCGGAAAATCATTTCTCACAGCACAGTGGTGAACTCTGTCCCATGCACACACCACAGCTTAATCAGTCATTCCTTGGTTGATGGCATCCTTTTATTTCTAGTTTTTTGCCACCACAAAAAGAGATACTACAACTAATTTTTATGCATATAGGACCTATCTCATCTCGTTGCTCCTATAGTTGTATCTATGCTGTGATAGGAGCAATATTATGCCCCAGAAACCACCCCACCCATGAAGATCCCACCTCACGTACGCTGACCTAATTTCTCCTTAAGTGGTATTAAAACTGTCCTGGGATTGGATTGGCTCAGGGAGCTCAGGTGCTGGCATTGACATGGCTTCCTCATCACTTGGGAGCCCAATACAGCACAGTCCAATGGTGAGCCAAACAAATCTCAAAGACAGTTTTAATACCTTTAAAAGAGAAACTATGCTAACACGTCTGGGGTGGGTGACAGTCTCCATCAAAGCCAGCAAGGGGAACTTTGATAGATAATCTCATACCCACCACAGAAAGCCTCCCTGGTCTTGAACCAGTGAAGCCAATGCTCTGAGCCCAGGGATTGGTCGATCCGTATTAAAATCGTCTGATTAGATTTAGTCTGGCTTTCTAACCTGTCAATTTATTCTTGAGTGTCAACTCTAATCCAGTGCATAATGAACCCTCCTGACTTGTGTCATCAGCCAATCAACTAGTACCAATCAATGCCCTCTAGGCACCTGACACTGTTAGGTGTTGCAATATACAAAGACAAAAAGGAGCTTACATTTGATTGAAAGAGATAAAGAAATAGTTTTTAAGTATCTTCTCCAAGCCAGGCATTATACTAAGTGGTAGGCATGCAAATATGGGAGAGAAAAAAACCCTAACCCTGCCCTTAAGAGAATGGGAGAAGACAGTGCACAAAGGAAGCCAAGATGGCGGCTTCATGGAGTCCAAGGAGTACAGCTAGTGAATGGAAATGAAGAGATGACTAGCCTGGGAATCCTCTGAAATGGAGGCTTTGGGAGTTCTTTGCTCCACCCTCCTGCCATGCAATCAGAGGGGCAAAGGGTGTGACTACCAAAGCTGATGCAATCTTGAAAGATGACAGCTATAAAAAGAGGAATGGCCCTAGTAGGTCCCCTACTCTTGGAGTAGAAGAGACATTTTTTATAACCTAAGGAACTTTTTAACAACTCTCGCCCTCTTCTCTCTCCCTCTCTTTCCTTTTTTTCTCTCTCTCCCTCCCTTTTCTCTCTCTTTCTTTCTCTAACTCGCTTTTCTCTCTCTCCCTTTTCTCTCTCTCCCTCCCTTTTCTCTCTCTCTCCCTTTTCTCTCTTTCCCTCCCTTCTCTCTCTCTCTCTCTCTCTCTCTCTCTCTCTCTCTCTCCTCTCTCTCTCTCTCTCTCTCTCTCTCTCTTTCTCTCTCTCTCTCTCTCTCGTCACCTTTACAGACCTCAGGGTAGTCACCTCTAAGGTGCAGTGGTGAAAGAAAGGGGAAAAAATGATTGTAGCAGACAGTCTCTATGCTTATTCCAGCACTAGACTTCTTAGATTAGGGCAAGGCAGCATGGAGTAGGCCTCAGGGTGAGCAAGACCCAGATTCAAGTTCCACTCCTAACACACACTTGCTTTATGAGCAAGGTTCTTAATCTCAATGTCCCAAGCAACTCTCTGAAAATTAAGTCACAGAAAAAGAAATAATTATGTGACAGAGAAGGGGCCAATCTGTACTGGTGGAGAGAGATTCCTCATCTGGGAATTCCCTGTACCAGTGAAATCATAGTCTAATGCTTATCCTCATGGGTAGGGAAAGGCAACAGGGATTTGCCCTGGACACCATAATTTCTCTGTGTGCAGCTAGCCCTTGTATTTCCAGCATAGAAACAAAGGAGTTTAGCACCAAGTTAGTGAGATCAGCTAAAATAGAAAGTTACCAGATGGTACCCTGCTTACTCCCAATTACCCCCGCCGCACTCCAGGTGAGCCTTCTCCCCACTGCCATCCCACAGTCTCAATGTGCCTGGTGTCTTTGTCCCCTGCATACATGCACGCACACGCGCACGCGCACACACACACACACACACACACACACACACACACACATCTCTAAAAAGTTGCATAGTGTCTGTTTCAGGCTATTCACCATGAGTATGTTTTTTGAAGTTTATCCCAAGGTGTGAGAAAATGCCTGTTTACATTTTTGAATTTGGCAAAAAACACACATTTGAGTTCTTCTGACATGTTCTTAAAGCCCCAGCTGTCCCCAAAGGCAACAAACTTCAAATGTCACAATTTAAAAGCTTTTGAACTTAAGATCTTTAGCAGAGTTAGGGCACACTGTAGCTTTCTGATGGGTGGATCAGATCTCTCTTCTGAGCCCATATGGGCCAGATGGACAGGACCAGGTGCAAGAACCACATTTGTCTTGTAAACCCACAAGAAGCAGCATGGATCCATGACAGTCAGTTTTTTGCCAACAGCAAAGGTGAAAGCAAGGAAAGCAAGGGAAGAAGAAGATAGACCAGAGAAGAAGCAAGCTTATCCATTGAACATTTAAAGTTAAAATCATCCGCAGCTGTTTTCAGCAGCTGGACAGCAGCTGGTCCATCATCTTTGTCTTCAGTGGCCTTGGGGAATTTGGGGTTGACCGATTCTGAAAGCAGAAATGCAAATCCCACTTTTAAAACAGAGACAGACAGAAAGAGAAAGAGGGAGAGGGAAACAGAGACAGATAGGAAAATAGATGGTAGAGATAATAGACAAATAAATAAAGAGAGAGATGGTTAAGGACATCCCTTCACCACTCTTGGCAGCTATATTAGGAATATAATTTTATTTTCATAATAAATGCTAATTATTTAGCCATGAAGGTTTATCACTTATAATGTTGCTTTTGGACCACAAGTTTAATATTATTTCATAGCATTTGGGTCACATAAAACTAAATGTCTCTTCAGAGTTCATGTATATTGTCTGCTCTCAGAGAAATTCTAAGGAAATTGAATTCCAAAGAAATATTTGGAGACCGAAGTTATTAAATTTGGAGAGCCAAACTCATAATTGTATCCCAGTGTGGGAACTTCCTCCATCAATACAACGAGGTAATTTGCTAGTCATAGGAAGCAGAGCGAAAGCTGGAAGGGGTCTCAGAGGCCATCCAATCCAGCCCTTTTATCGGCAAGGAAACCAAAGCTTAGAGTGGGAAATGACTTGCCCAGGATGACCTGGCTCATGTGTTTGAGGCAGATTTGTACTCAGTACCACCTGACTCCATCTAGTGTATCACCATACCATCTCTGAGATCTGAGAAGTGAAGTGACCCACCTGTCATCTCTCTGATTAGTGGCTATCAGAGACAAGACTTAAACTGAGGTCTTTGTCCCTCCAAGGCCAGCCCCCCTCCACTACAGTCAGTCAGCTCATATTTACAAAACATTTCCTATGCTCCAGTCATTGTATTAAGGGTTACACATGTACACATGCACATGTGTGCACACACACTCATGCAGCCTAAAAGCTAAGAGAGCTGCTATAACACACGATTTAGGACTAGCATTTTTATACAGCTTTAAGGTTGAGAAGCACTTAGCACACATTCTCTCCAAGAATCCAAAAGGCCTCCAGCACACATTCTAATGGAAAACAATTGCTGCCTTTTAATCAGAAGATGCTCAGTTTCAATAAGAAATGACCCCGAGGTTGCAAAGAATGGGGGAACTGATCCATAATAAAGTGAACTCATTCGAGCCCTTTCCTCTCAGTGCCCCTGTGGCTTAGTTATAAGTAAGTGTTATCATGTGTATTTTACAGATGAGGACACTGAGGTCAGAGTGAGTCACCTAGTTCCTCTATTCTGGAGCTGATTCTCTCCTGACTTCAAGCATGACCTTTTGCCTTCTTTGCCAGCCTGCCTCTCACCAGGCCAAGTCTCAGGCAAGGTGTCGGCTCTGTTGGCTCCTCTCCTCAGAAACTTGATGACTGCTCATGCTTGCTAACTGTCTGTCTGGGTTTTAATGACATTTTCCCCTTAGGATTGCTTGGAGATCTTGCTGTTTGGCAAGCGAATATAATGTTACCTATTTAGATGCAGGAGTAGAATGATGTGCATAGCACAGGCTCAGTCACCATAACCAGGCAAACATAAAGGTTCTCACCTGTATTGAGTGAAATCAGAATTGGACCATCGATTAATAAGAGGCAGGAAACAGAACATCAGCACTTGTCAGGTGTTTTCTGGAGATGAAAGGAAAAGTAAACATCTGTGATGCTGGAAAGGAAGTCCCCTTTAAGATTCATTCTGGATTTATAGAGACACGAGAGGGGAAGATCCACACTAACCCTGCCTGATTCTACAGCAGTGCTTACCAAGGGCTGGAGAGGGAGCTGGTCAGATGAATGTTGCCCAAAAAATTCATCAAATCTTTTATAAATTTGACACACAGCCCCCAAGGGGGAAGAGGCTTAGTGATGCTGCCTGCTACCAGGGAGTCTCAGTTACCTCATCTGTAAAATGAACCGGATGTCCTTGAAGGTTCCTTCTCACTTTGTATCCACTGAACTGAGAAAAGGAAGATGGGGGTGGCAGTGAGTAGAGAAATGGGGGCTCAGAGAAAACCCGCTGCTCCTTTTTGCCCATGACTATAAGCTTCCACAGTAGTTGGCCTCATGGAAAACTTCCCAGCAATGAAATCTGTCCCAAATTACAGTCAGTCAGGCTGCGCACATTTTTTAAGTACCTACTGTGTGTTAGCCACAAAAGGTACAAAGACAAAAGCAAAATTACATTTGGCTTTAGGAAGCTTCTACGTCTCCTTTTATAATTTGATTTTTTTTTCCAATTAACCAAATCTGTTTTTTCTGTCCCACTCCAGAGTCACATAGGTAGTGAGTGGCAGAGCTCAGACCCAGGTCTTTGGTCCCAAGCCCAGTGCCTTCCCCATGCTCAGTGGGATCCTTGTCTCAGGCTGGCTGACCTTGGTCTCCAAGGCTCCTTCCAGGTTCTGTGATTTTGAGCAAGGGGATGAGCCAGAGAAAAACAGGCAAATGCAAGAATCCGGGGAACAAGTTTCCGAGATTCTCATGGAGCAGTTCTTTGTTCCTTTGTCTAACGTCAACAATTCCATTAAAAACACACTTTATCTCAACTAATAACTACAAAAAGCTTCCTGCAGAGCCACTTCAATTTTTAATTAATCTTGGGAGGAAAATACACATGGAAAAACTTCTCCAATCCTCATAGTGTGTTTGTGAGGCTGTACACTGAGAAAGCCATATGCAGTGGTGCTCCATATCTAGGTGGGCTGTCCTCTGGTGCCAAAGGATGATTGAAAAAGGCATTTATTAAGCACTTCCTGAGTGCTAGGCACTGTGCCTCAGATACTGAGTCAAAAAGACAGTCCCTTCCCTTGAGAAGCTCCCATTTTCCTAGGAGAAGGTAGCACATGAGGGAGGCCAAGGGGTCTGCTTTGGTCTGGGAGTCTCAGAGATGAGGCCCAGGGCCATAGGGATGGATCCCTTCTGCGAATGGCAGCATGGATTCAGTGACAGCTCCCAAAGCTAATGATGGCAAATAGAGGGAGCTGGAGTCCTGGAGGAAATGTAGCATGTCACAGAGGCAGCTGGAAAGGAGCAGGGAGGGCCTAGGCAAAGCCAGCTATGGAGAATTGTCACCAAGTGAGAACCCAGCGCCCCCTGGGTGGAAGATGGTCAAAGGTAAAGGCTATGAACTTTCAACAGTTCAAATCCAGCCTCAGATGCTTACTAGCTGGGTAACCCTGGGCAAGTCACTTAACTCAGTTTCCTGATCTGTAAAATGAGATGGAAACATAAATGGCAAACCACTCCAGTATCTTGCCAAGAAAACCACAAATGGAGTCACAGAGTGTCTGCCTTGACCGACAACTGAACAAGAACAGACCAAAAGAAGCTAAAAATGGGGGTGCCCAGAGCAGGAGCTCAGTGTTTCATGAAGTGGAAACCATAAAGAGTGAGCTGCAGAGTTCTGAGCCCTCCAATAAGGAAGACTCTGGGGGAGGTCTGCTGCCTTGCCCTCCCCTTCTGACTATCCTTTGTACCACCCAGGCTCTTTTCTAGCCCCCAGTTCTTCATTGCCACTGTGCCACAATCTGATTCTGCCCATCACTCCTCCACCATTGCCTACTGAGTGACCTGAATCCTTGATCTTAGTGCTGTCAGCTGAGTGGGATCTCAGAGCTTCTTGTCCCTCCTCTCATTTTATAGAAGAGGAAACTGAGGCCCCAAGGCTCCACATCCCACATTTACCAAGTATCAGGTACAGATCTCCTATCTCCTGGTCAGATATACCTTCCCAAGGTTCCTGACAATAAGGACAACCAGGTTCTGTGTAGCCAAGAAGGGTATCTCATTGTCAATGCCCACTGTCCTCCTTTCTTTGTATCTCCACTGCCTAGGACAGTGTCCTGCCAATAATGGGCAATTACAAATAATCATTCAGTTAAATTGATTGAAAAACATGAGTTCAAATCCTGGTGCTCTCCCCCCACATCCCTTCACAACTGCCATGTTCTCCCCTCCTCGAGTTTTACAAAGCACTTTGTTTTCACTGTGCAGCTGTTGCAGCCCACCCAGCAAGAAGCCCCTTGAGGTCAGGACCTGTGCCGTTTCATCTCTGTGTCCCCAGTCAGGCTGTAGCCCAGAGACAGTGATTAATGACGTTTATTGAACTGAATAAGATGCTGTTATTACAAACATACAGTTCCTAATTCACCAGTGCCCTGACTAAGGTCACAAAATGCTCTGTGAATGTTCTGGCATTTAATATTCATTTGGGGAGGGGGAAGATGGTGTAAACTTGTTATTTTATCAATGAAAGAAACTCCCCACCTGCAAAAACTCCCTTCACTGGTGTAGATAGCAGTTTATTGGTGATTGGTAGGCAGAAAAAGTTTGGTGGGGCAATTGATTAGTGGCTAAGCAACTTGCCCAGATATTTATAGGGTCACTAAGCTGGTATTTATCAGAGGCAGGACTCCAATCCAGATCCTACAGCTTCAGGGAAATTTAGAGGTCATGTGGTCTAAGCCCATGATCTTACAGATAAGAGAATCTAGGCTCAAGGAGGCTAAGGGCATTGTCCGACATGCATCTTCCTCACTATCCACTACCCTACACTGCCTCTCTTCACATGTTATTATCATGATTATCTGTGGCCAAAAACAGGACCAATTGTTAAAGTAAAACTAGGAATCTAAAGCAAATCCATTAAGGAAGTATGACAGAGAGGCAGCCTGTGCTGATGAAGGTTGCCCCTTCCCCTCCCTCACTATGAATGGTTGTGAGGCAGGGTGGCTCATTGGAAGGAGCACTCAACTTGACATGATGAACCTGGGTCACAGGACCTGTGCTCTGCACCTTACTGCCTGGGAGAGCTCCCAGTGCCCTCACCTATAAAATGGGGGACCCTCCCTTCAGCTCTTGACCTGGGGTCTTGTGGTCTGTGAGTCCCTTGGCATTGTGGGACTCCATCAGCACCAGCTATGTCACCAAACTTAGAAGACATGAATGAGTTCTATAGTGCCAGGTTGTCACATGCATCCTGACTACTGTTTCTGAAATCTCAATCTCTACCTATTTCTTTGGACTTTTATCTTTTCCATCAAGGTATACTGAATTATTTTTACCGAAAACATTAGTGGGAAAAGTCATGTTAAATTGACTAAATCACTACTCAGGCCATTCATGGTGGAAAGTTACCGATTCCATTTCACACATGGCTAGTTGGACATCATCTGTCACAGAATTATTCATTGTAGTTAGGAACTGTATCTTGAAGGTTTCTAGGTTACCAGTCAGATGGAAAGATCCTCTCTCTAAAGCCCTTTGCACCATGGAGTTAGTAGAAGCCAATCTCCACGAGGAGCAGGAACTCAATCACTCTCCAACCTAAATGGCCTGGAGTAACTTGCATGTACCTGGGGGAGGGGAGGGGTTCATTTTGGTCCTTGTGTACATATGAGTACTTCATTTGCATAATATGTCCCAGTGCTGGGAGGTCTGGCAGTCTCTGGACAGTGAGGGAGTAGGGTGCCTGCTTTCTTAGAAGCAGGATTAGAAAGATAACATGGCTGGAGTGAGGAGGGGAGGCTCCAATTGGGGGACCTCCCAGTGAACAGCAGTGGACAGTGGTAAATTGGTAGGTGAGGAAGGCCCCACCCGGAGCCTGCTCCCAGTGAGTCTCTGAGCCATAGAGGTGAGCTTCCTATTCCCTAAGGGGTGGTGGTGGTTGTTTGTACCATCTTCTCCAAGGGGACCAGTGACATCAGGAAGGTGATGTCTTGACTTGAAGTTAATTAGATTGAAGTGAGGCAGGGCTGTGCACAGTCACCAGCCTCACTCTCTCCTCCTGATTATATGGATGACAACGAGAACAAGCAAAGGCTTCCAGTGATCTAATCGACCCTCCTCCTTTTGCAGATGAGGAAAGTGAATCTCAAAATGGCAAAGCCACCTGTCCATCGAGATGTTCTAAAAGCAGAGTAGAGACCTAGAATCTGACAGCTAGACAAAGACTTAATGATGACCTGGCTCATCTCACTCATTTTACAACTGGGGCAATTGAGCCCAGAGAGGTGAGATGGTCTAATTTAGTTAACCTTTATACAGTTGCTCTCAGTTGAGCCTTCTGTCTCAAATGCCCATTGTTCCTGGACAAGACTGTAAGAAAGTTCTTAGGCTGAAAGAGCAAATAACTCCCTACTTGGATTGGGTATGATCATTATGAACTGCAGAAATAATTCCTTGATAATGAGCAGGAGACCAAGAAAACCAAAGATCCGAATTTTCCTTCCATGAACTTCATCCATTCAGTAAATGTTTAACAAGCACCCACTAGAGCCCATCAATCAACAAGGATTTATGAAGTACTTACTATGTGCTAAAAAGTACCGGGCATACCAAGACACAAATGAAATCCTCTCTGCCCTCGAAGAGGTTGAGTCCTATCCCAAGAGACAAAGATGACATGTACAGATGTAGAAATATACAAATTACTCACAAAGAAAATACAAATGAGTTGGAGGGGAGGGTGCTAGCCACCGGGGGAATTAGGAAAGGCTTCATGAAGAAGGGGATGCTTGAGATGAACTTCAAAAAAAAAAAAAAACAAGGGAAGTAATGTATAATACAACTGGAAAGGTAGGTCAGGACCAGGCGGTAGAGCAGGGAGTGAAGGCATGAACAGGGTCATAGGGAGCCCAGAGAGGTGATCGAATAGAGGAGCAACATGATAAAGGAGGAAAGGAGGATGGATTGGAGTAAGGAGAGACTGAGGCAAGGAGAGCAATGAGGAGGCTAGTGCAATTATCTAGGGTGAAAGCAAGGAGGCTGTGAATTAGGGTGGCAGGCTCCATGAGTGGAGATCAGAGGTAGGAAGCAGAAGAGATGGTTGTGTAGACAACCTCAAAAGACTTCAGAATTCCTATCCACACAAGGAGCAGCTGTGACTCCAGAGGGCTGATGATTAAGAAGCCCTTGACAGAAAGGTAGCATGCCTTCACTGATGGGCAGGAGAGCCCCATGTTTGTGGAGGGAATTTGTTTGGCTTGACCATGTTTCCTTGCCACTTGCTGGGAAGGAGAGAATATCAATGCTTATTCATTGGAATGTGTTCCTCTTTAGCAAAGAGGTTGTGGAGATTTAATCGACAATATTTAGTAAGTGGCTGGATATGGAGAGTAAGGGAGACTGGAGTCAAAAATGGCACCTAACTTGTAGGTGGCTGCTAGAATGACCATGCCCTCTTACCCATTTGTGTCCGGACTAATAGAACCAAGAGAGGATGGAGACATTATGGTTGCACAGCTCCTAGGGAAGAAATGATCCCTTTTCCCTTCCAGAGTTTCAGAGATTACAGGAGGCATGTTGGTTAGACAAGTGAGTGCCCAACAAGATCCACCTCCCTGAATTCTGAACCAGTCTGGCCCCAAGGGGAGAAGGGGGAAGCTCAATCTTCCTCTACATTCCTCCAGTCACTGGCACCTTGTACTCCTCCCTCACCACCCACCATGATGTTGCTTTACTTCTGACTTTGGATCAATTTCCTCCATATTCATTTCCCTGACATCTAGTACCATATGTATTTTGAAAGCCAGAGGAAGAGAGCATGTTCATAGGAGGGGGTGTGAAAGGGCATGACAGTTCCTGGAGAGCAAGGGTTTTCATTTTTGTCTCAATGCCCTCAGTGGCTAGTACAGTGCCTGATACAATGTGGATGCAGTGAGGGCTTGCTGATTGGTAAAAAGACAAAACCTTTGGTTTTGGTGAAGAGAAGGTTATTGGGAGCCACTGAGAGAAGAGTTCAGTGCAGATGCAGGAGGTTAAGAAATCCTTTAATGAGGAAGCAGTGGCGTCATGTGTACACAGCCTTTTAAGGATTTGGCCGTGAAAGCAGGGAGAGAGAGGGGACAAAGGCAATTTAGTCTTCTATAGAAGTGACCCACTAGCTTCTAAGCCATCATCATAATCATGGCAGCTCTTTCTTCTTTGGAACAGCTCAAGTTTTTCTTGCCAAGGTGGGGATGAGTATTCTGAGCTACTGACTCTGGATGGATCTGAACCTTGGTCTCCAGACCCCTTTGGTCTGTTGTGTATATATTCAAGCCTAAAGGAAATATTGACATACCAGTGAATCAGATCCAAGTGTTCTAGCAGATATTGGCATCATTCCATGGCCTAAGGAGGCAAAGATATATTTTTAAAATTCTAGAAAATAACCCTGAAATATTAATTTCACTCATGAAGCAGGCAAAGGACAAAACCTAAGATCTTTGGCAAACAAGGGAAATATGTCTGATGAATGGGGTCACCATGAAGGCGGAAAATAAATAGATGGTAGATAACAGGAAATTTTCCATATGGCCATGACAAGAAAATCACTGAACCAAACTCACTGATAACTTCTCTCTTTGTAAAAGAAAAATAAGATGGAAAATGTCTAATGATAGCAGTAAATGTCACCAGAAATGAAAATAGCCAAAGGAAAGAGAATGCTGTGTATGCAATGTTCCATTGTATCTCCCACCCCCATCCTTAGATATCGGATGAGACATGAATTTGTTTGGTCTCAAATATTTCTCTCCCTCATAAAAAAAAAGAAAGGAGCTAAGTGATAATGGCTATTACTACTGATTATGATAGTAATCAACATGGCAGCTCAGTGGTTAGAGGACTGTGTTTGGAGTCAGGAAAATCCAGGTTTAAATCCAGCCTCAGACACTTGCTAGCTGTGTGATCCTGGGGAACTTAACTAATGTCTGTGTGCCTCAGTTGCTTCATCTGTAAAATGGGGATCTTAACAACATTAACTCCTAGGGCTGTTATGAGGATCAAATGAGATATTTCTAAAACATTTCGCAAGCTTACATAATGCTCCAGCACTATGTAAATGTACTTTATTATTATTAACTATTACAGCTATTATTATTAAGATCATTGCTATCATTATTAACTGATAATTCTATTGCATTTCAAAGTTTGCCAAGCATTCTTGCCTAGAGGTTCTCATTTGAGTTTCACAACAGCCTCACAAAGTAAGTACCAGATAGAAATGTTTTTATCCCCATTTTACAGAGGATAAAACTGAGACTCCAAGAAATTCCTTGACCTGTCCATGGTCATACAGCTGCCGTCAGAGGCAGGATTGAACTCCAGGGCTTTGGCCGAGACTCAGTGCCTCTTGTACCATCTTTGGAATATAATTGAAAACCACCCAAAGAGGTTATCAAAGGACTCTGGGAAAGACACTGGTGCTTAAAACATGGATAGGAAGCTTCTTCCACTGAGAGGCAACAAATTAGGAAGATCTTCAGGAAATATTCTCTTGGTGTCTGCTTTTCCTAGATGTTACAAGTACATTTCAAGAGCACCTGAGAGCTAGAATCTTCTTTGGGATGTCAAAGAGAACCCAGCAGCTTTCCTGACATCCACTCTGAGAAACACGCTCACCTTAAACAAACAATGCTTGTGAAATCAGGAAAGCTTTTATTAATCTTTACCTTTATTTCCCCTGAATGAACAGGGAGCTGCCAAGTAAGGCTACAGAAAGACTACAGTTAGTGCAGACCAGTGTGAGCTCTTGATACTGCTCCAGGCTTGAACTTCCTGCTACATCATATATTGGCCACGTGACTTCATGTTCTCCTCTCTGATAGGCTTCCCCTCGAACAGTTCATCAAGCCTGCACACAAGTTTTTGACCTTTTACTTGACCATGCCAGGTCACAACTCTGATCACTTAAAGGTGGGAGGAGTTTTAACCCTGTGGAAACAGAACTTCTTCCTTTGTTTCTCATGTGTGCTCCAAAACAAAAGAAGAAATATGAGACAAGCATTTATTAATTACCTTTTATATTCCAGGCACTATGCAAAGAGCTTTACAAATATCTCATTTGATCCTCATAACAATCTAGGGATGTTGCCATCCTCATTTTACAGTTGAGGAAACTGAAGCAGACAGGGGTTAAGTGACTGGCTCAGGGTCACACACTAGTAAATATCTAGCTGCCTCTAAATTTGAAGCAAAAAAAAAAAAAAGCCAGACAGAAGCAGGACCTTTCAGAAAAGACAAAGGTCAAGACTTCCCTGAGGAGATGTGTCTTAAAATTGCTTTTGAATATCATAAAATCTCACTTATTTGGCCAACTAAAGAGGGGGGAAATCAGCCTGAATCCCCAATCATGTTTCAAAAAATCATAATATTAATTCACATTTATATAGAACTTAAAGATTCACACATCACTTTGCTCATAAGAACCATGTAAGACATCGAGTGCTAACAGTACTGCCCCCATTCTACAGACTGCAATGCTAGAGGTCAAGGAAGCAGTGATCAGCCTGTGATCTTACAGGTAGGAAGGATTAGAATCAGGACTCAAACTCAGGTTTCCTAGAGCACCTCATGTTCGGGGAGGTTCCCAGAGTCTGAAACCCATCACCTCCACATCATTTTCTAGTTGGTAAAGAGGCTTCTGCAGAACCAAAAGGATTTTATACAGCATTTGCCCTCCATTCTACTTTACCAACTAGATGAGAATAATTTGTAATTAGCATCTTAATTCTCTGTAAACCACTTCTGCCACGCTTGAGGACTTGTTTCAAATGAGCATGACAAGAAGGAGTCTCTTCAAAAGAAAAAGGAAATGGAAAGGACTGTGAAATCAGGGATCAGTCTACAAGTAGGTTAGTCATTCCCCCTGAAGCTACATAGTTACACAGCTGGAAAATGATTGTCTCTCACTGAACAAAGAGAAATCTTAGCCTGGTCTTGACTTTCAAATTAGTTGGACCCAAATAAATGGTTTGATTGTTCCTAATGAACATTGAACTAATGTTTATTAGAGCTAAGAAACAGACAACCCAGTCCTGAGGCTCTGCTAACAAACAGCTCTTTACTCTCCCCACCCAAAAGAGGCAGATAAGGAAACTCTGGACCCTGGCTGGGACTTAGGAGTCTGTTTTGGATGCTGCACCATGTTCACTGGAGCCAGAAAGGATGCATCTTCCCTAGAAATCCTTCAGAATGGGAAGCCAGAGCTACATATTCACTTGGGCAGGTTTCTATGAAGCCATGCCCGGAGACAGTCCTAAAGGCAAGAAAATGGGTCTGGGGCATCCTTGAAGCTCTTTGACTCTGGGGGCTGATTGCCAAGACTGGCTTTAGGAGTTGCACCAAGAGCCTGTGCCAGCTCCGCTGTCAGATCCTTAAAGGAGGGAGCCGGGTCCACTCTTTCCCTGTTCCTACCCCTGCCATCTGTTCAGTGTGATTGGATGGGCACTTCCTGGTGACCCTCCCAGACCCTTTGTCTCTGGAACAAAGTGTTCTCATTGATGAATTAGAAAAGCAGTTCCCTCGGGTTCCTAGATGTGGTGAGAAAGTCTCATCTGAGAAAAAACGAAATACCAGGTTTTTTTGGGGAGGAGAAAGCATATTCTAACTTAAGACAGATGAAAAATGTTAGGCTGTACTTCACTGAAGACAGAATATTCTGCTGATCTGGAGTTGCCATGGGAACTACCCAATTAAGCTCTAAAAAAATCCAGTGGCAAAGAAAGAGTGAAGCACTTACTCTCCCTGAATAAGGGACTAACTTTACAAGCTCAAAAAGCCTGCTACATCTTCATGCATTCTCTCTTCTATTTTTGTCTCCCTGAATAATAGGGATTCTAAATCTTGTCTAAATACCACCAAAGGTGTGTAAAGAAAGATTGTCATTAACTACAACTGGGTTCAGATCTTTTTGTCACTATGACAGTAGGAGTCTCAACTTTGACTTAGAATAGCAAAGGACCTGGGTTCAAACCCCATCTCTGGTCTTGAATTATCCGAGTGTCCCAGGGCAAGTCACTTGACCTCAGACTTCAGTTTCCTCCACTACAGCAATGAGGTCAAACTTGAATAGAAATAGTGGCCACCAAACTGTATTATGAGGATCCCTGTGCGTCATATACTGACAGAAAATTATATGAACATTATCCATGTTCTGTTATATCTTTATTCTCTTAAATATGTCCCAATTACATTTGAATCTGGTTCAGGTCACACTCAAAAGAGTCATAAGCCCCTGGGGTGAGGCCTGGGACATGTTTGACGCCTCTCGACCCCATGACTTCAAGCCCTTACTCTATGATTCTATGGATATACCATGATGCAATCTAGCTGTGTCTGTCTTCCAAAAACAACTGCCTGAAAATAGTTCTGGCTTTAGGATGGCAAATAGATACATAGATAGGTGAATAGATAGATACATATATACATACATTCATACATATGGAGGTAGATAAATACATAGATACATATATAGATACATACTTAGATACATAGATAAATTCATAGATACATACTTAGATGCACAGATATATAGATACATACTTAGATACATAGATAAATACATAGATACATACTTAGATACATAGATAAATACATGGATAGATACATAGATAAATAAACACATATTTAGATACATAGCTAAATACATAGATACATAGATAGGTGAGTAGATAGACACAAACATACACTCATACATGTGGAGGTAGATAGATACATAGATAAATCCATAGATACACACTTAGATACACAGATATATAGATACCTACATAGATACATAGACAACCACCTCTACTTGAGAAGTCAGTACACTCTCATGCACCACACTCTAAGCTCAAAGTCCCCAGGTCCAATTCTTGCATTGCGCTCTAGAAGGTGACCCTGAGCATCACTCCCAGTGTAGATCACTCAGTCGGTATTTATTAAACTCCTACCGTGTACTGGCACGTGCTAAGTGCCTGAGATACAAAGAAAGACAAAAGATAATCCCTGAGCTCAAGTCTCATGGGGGTGACAACATGCAAATATCCCAGTACAAACAAGTCATAAACAGGTACCTCAAGCACTTCATTTTCTTCAAAGAACAGCTCGCTTTCAACCTCCTACCTGAGATCTTTCTTTCCTCCTTCCTCCCACCCCCACCCCACAGAGGTGCATTTCCTGTGTCTGTGTTTGGTAATTTACTGGATTTTGCCCATGTTCTCTGCGTGTATCTCTCTCTGTCTGTCTCCATCTCAGTGTTTGTGTCTCTCTGTCTCTGTGTCTGTCTGTCTCTTTCTCAGACAATACACATACACACACACGCGCGCGCGCGCACACACACAATCCCTGAGAGCATGAATGTTCAGCTTTTGTTTTCCTATCGCAGTTTGTCCCTATACCTGGTCCAGAGTAGACTCTTCCTAAGTGCCTATGGATTGCTTGCTCTCCCAGTTCTAACTTTGGACAGTTCAAGTCACCTCATTTCCCTCAATTCTATCAGTTTCCTCAAATGTTAAATTAGGGGTGAGATTAGATTGCCAGCAAGGTCCCTCCCAGTTCCAGATCCATGACCTATGACCTAGGGCAAGGTCATAGTATGCAGGATAGATGTTCTACAGAGGATATGTAGACATGGAAATGGAAGAGAACTGCACAGCATGAAAAGGTGTGGACAGACTATGGTCTACAGGAAGGAGCACCCACATTGAAGAGATATCAGTGCACCAAGGGTGGATAGAAAAACATAACTTGAGTCCAGGATTCTGCAGCCCTGGGTCCAGCTTGGCCACCACCTTGCATTATGCTCTTGGGTAATTATTGTATCTTTAACAGCTGGTCCTATCAAATACAAGTAAGAGCAAGTACCCTTCGCTAATTTGTTTGCAAGAAGCCAGTTCACTTCAAGAAACATTTATTAAGCACCTACTATGTGCTAGGTGCTGTGCTAGGTTCTGGAGATATGGAGACAGAAAAGAAACAGCCCCTGTTCTCAAAGAGCTTAACTTTTCCTAGGAAGATAAAATGGGTATGCAAGTAAATGCATGATATATGCAAAGTAAAGCAAAGCTGTTAAGAGGAGAAGGTGCTGATAATGGAGACCATCAGGAAATGCTCTCCTGTGTAATGTGGAACCTGAGTCCAGCTTTGAAGGAAGGTAGAGATTCTAATGGGAAAAGATAAGGAGGGAATGAATTCATGACCTTGAGGGGAGGGGTCAAGGTCAAGGCATGGGTGTGTGAGATAGAATGACATATAAAGGAAACAGTGAGTAGAGAATAATGCAAAAAAATAAAACTAGAAAGGTAATTGGGAGCTATACTGGAGAAAACATTAAATGGAGAGGAAAGTGCTTTGAAAAGTCTAAGATTTGACAAAGGACAGTATTCTTTTATGCTTAAAAAAAAACTCGTGCAAAATATAGAAATAAAGAGAAACTTTTTTAATACCATAAAAAACATGTAGTGAAAACCTAAAGCAAGCATCATATGCAATGGGTATATACTAGAATAAAAGTTGCTATTAAAAGAGTAAAAAAAACAAAGAAAGAAAGAAATCTGGCAGAAAATAGGCTTAGACTAACACCTCACACCATACTCCACAATACATTCTAAATAGATATGTGACTTTAATATTAAAAATCATAGTATTAGAAAAAAATAGGAGCTGACCATATTATTCTTATAGTTGTGGGTAGGAGATGTATTCTGAGGGAAACAAAAGGCAAAATAGATCATTTTTATTACCTGAAACTGAAAAGTTTCTGTGTAGAAAATATTGGTGCAACTAAGATAAAAAAGGAAGTGGCCAAATGGGGAAGGGGGGATCTTTCTATCAAATTTCTCTGCTAAGGGGTTTGGTATCCAAGATAGATTGATTGTTCTTGAAAAAAACTAAATGACATCTTTATGTTAATCAAATTACAGCGCATCTAACTGTGGCTGATCAGAGCAATACGAGCTCAGAATACTCTACCACAAGTCAGGCACAAAAAGTCCATGTGAACATTTGAGTTAGATTCTCTAAATCTGACCATCTTGCATTTGTTTTGAGCTACTTCAATTCTGCTTTACTCACAGAACACAGCACCTTCTCTGATGAGGGCATGCCATCATGGGTCGTTCTATGCCACTGTCTCTCGTCACAGTCAATTCCAAAGTTCTTCAGAGAGACCTTGAGAGTGTACTCGTATCACCTCTTCTGACCACCATGTGAGCGCCTTCCTTGTATGAGTTCTCCATAAAATAGTCTTTTTGGCAAGGATATGTATAGCAATCAAACAGTGTGGCCAGCCCATCAGAGTTGGGATATCTGCAATAGGAATGTTTGGCAGTTTAGCTTGAGAAAGGACCTCAGCATCTGGTACCTTACCCTGCCAGGTGATCTTCAGAATCTTCCTTAGACAATTCAGATGGAAGCAATCCAGTTTCCTGGCATGGGCTGGTATAGTATCCAGGTTTCACAAGCATATAACAATGGAGTCAGCACAACAGCTCTAGCTCTGCAGACCTTCAGTTTGATAGTCAATCTAATACCTCTTCTCTTTCACACTTTCCTTCGGAGACTACCAAATACTGAACTAGCTCTGGCAATGTGTGTGTCAACCTAATTATCAATGTACATATTTCTAGAACCTATATTGCCAAGGTAAGTGAATTTACCCACAGCATTCCAAACTTCTCCATTTGCTGTAACCAATGGCTCCACGTCTGAATGGTGTGGTGCTGGCTGATGGAGCACCTGTGTTTTCTTGGCACTAGAGAACTGATCCATACTTCGTTGATCTCAGCTTCAGGGGCTACATTGAGTGCACAGTCATCTATGAACAAAAAAATCGTACGTCAACACTGCCTCCACTTTGGTCTTGGGTTGTAACCTCTTCAGGTTGAAGAATGAATCATCGGTGTAGTAGATGACCTTGATACAACGTTCGTCCTCGTTGAAGACATTTGACATCATGGCTGAAAACATCAAACATACAGCCTTGTTTCACTCCACTGTAGACCAGGAAAGCACAAAAGCATTGTCCATTATCCAGAACCCTGGGCAAGCATGCCATCATGAAACTGGTGTACAACACTAATGGTCTTCTCTGGGCAACCAAACTTTGGCATAATGTTCCATAAGCCCAAGATAGATAAACAATTAGTAAATCCACATTAAGACTAATAGTCATTCCCTAATAGATAAGTTGTCAAAAGATATAAACAAACTTCTCAAAAGAAAAATTGCAAAGTATTCACAACCACATGAAGGAATGGTCCAAATCATTAATCGTAAAAGTGATGCAAATCAAAACTTGAGGCTCCATTCTAAACCATGCAAATTAGTAAAAATGACCAAAAATGCCAACAGGCAATGTAGGGTCATTGTGGAGTGATTGAACCATTAGTACATTGTTGGTGGAGCTGTAAAATGGTACAACCATTTTGGAAAGCAGTTTATAATTATGTGAATAATGTGGCTAAAAACTCCATGCCTTTTTATCTGGAGATTTAGGGCTTATGCCCCAAAGAAACCATCAATGAAAAAGAAAGTCCTCATATACACCAAAATGTTAATGGCAGCACTTTTTGTGATAGCAAAGAATTGGAAACAAAGTAGGTGCCTAAAGATTGGATAATGG